>JAXCHB010000029.1:0-1304583 GCA_036926305.1 Uropetala carovei | reverse complement strand
TACTTCCACTATAGCACTGAGTTGTGACTTCCTGCTTTTGGAAAATCTTTCCATTATAATCTTTTAATTTAACATTTAAAAGATAATACCAAATTCTTCTCACATTTTATCATAAAGAAAGTTGTGGTGGATATTGATTAGTATGGCATTCTCGGGTGTTTTTCTGAAGTTACTCCCCGATGGTAGCGTAATGACCTATACTCGTGATCGTTTTCTCGAGGCTGAGAAGAGGCAGCAAATGAGGAAAAACTAGAACACTGTGGAATGGAAGTAGGTTCGAAGTTTATCGAAAAGACCGTCCGAAAAAAATCTCGAAAAGGGGCGTGTCATCATAAGTTTCCGCGAAGTTAGAAAAACCGTTTAGGTTTCTCAACATTCCCCTCACATCCAATCGCAAGATGGGAAAGAGAGATCAACTGTTAGGCGTGGAAAAGCAAGAGTGGCATTAGAAGAAGAAGAAGGGAGAGGAAAGAGAAATCGGAGGGAGAGAGATGGAGAAGAAATAGGAGGCGAATATGAGAAAAATGGATTTTCTTTAATCTTTTCCTCGAGCATCCCGCAACGAGTACTTGCGGTGATTCTGTTTTCGATTCTATTTAGACTTCCTCTGGAGAGCTAATTCGATCGGTAAAAAAACTTGCAAATCATCCACTTTGTAAGAAGCTCTTTTTTAAACCTTGTGCTGACATTTAAATGCACAAATTTGCGAGTCGGCCGAGAATAAACTCGACAAGAGTTGCCAATTAATTCATTTTCTTCTCGGGGGACCAAATGATAAGAGACATTTTGAAGAATATCAGCATTTCAATAGTGTATGTACCGGATAAAAAGGTAGGACAGCAAATAAATTAAAAATATTTGATAGCGTTAATCAATTCGTCTTGTAAATTATCTATTTGAAATGTTGAATTTAAACACTAAGATATCTTTGGTTTAAGATCCACAAAAATTATATTTAAATAGTTTGAAATATATATAACATCCAAATAAAAAAGTCAACAGTAGCTCACAATTCGCTTCGGTTTATCTTAAATTATTAGTGATTATGATTTATTCCTTTTATGGATACTGGAACTACATTATCAACCCATAAAACTATATTTTCGCATCGGATCGATGCATACCTCCTATAAACTAGCATTTTGAAATTGTCGATATTGTATTGGCGAAGTTTTGCTTAAATATATTCTTGTAAATTTTCCTTTTAAAGTTTTTATAATATTCCTTGAGTTTAATTTCGCTTCCATGATAAACAGCAATATGAAAGCGAATTAAACAGCTGCTGGGATTAATTGGAAATAGATACACAAATTTCATGTCATCTTCTGTGACTGGTATTATCGTGGTATTAAATGCCGTAATATTTTGATTGAGCCTGATACATGAATACTTGTAAGTTTAGATTAAAGGAAATATTTAGCAGACACGAACTACTGAGAGAAATTACGATTAAATATTAAGTAGGAGAGAGAGAGAGGATAAAATGTGAGAAATGGCATTATAGGCAGAATGAGTGATCGTGTCAGGGACATAGAGAAGAATAGACTGAAAACGGCCAAAAGCGAAACACACACACAAATATATATATATATATATATATATATATATATATATATATATATATATATAAACGTATAAATAATAGGACAGAGGAAGAAAATAGAAGAGAGGGCTTATACAAAAAAATGGAACTATTTCCATTCAGCTGTGCAACGCTTCCTTTTTGGAATTTGGCTTCATTTCAATCGAATGGCCAAAGCGTGGGCATTTTTAAATAGAACGCCAATCAAAGTTTTTTACATCCTTAAAATCTCAGCCTCCCTCTCTCTCTTTCCTTTTTTTAGCCCAGATGCCATTTTACGACTCTCTCTCTCTCTACTCCAGTCCCACGCCCCTCTCCCGCCACTCTCTCTCTCTCTCTCACTCGCTCCTCTTTTTCCCACTCAACCCGTCGTCCGTCGAGCGAAAGAGACTTTAGTCGGTGGAATGGGGTGGACTGGAGAGGGAGGAGGAGGAGGAGGGAGGAGGAGGGGGGACGGCGTGACGGTACTTTAAGAGAGGAGAAAGGGAGTCACTTGGGAAAGAGATGGGACAGCGGGCGTGGGCGGGTGAAAGAGGAGGGGGGAGAGGGATAGTGGGAAAAAAGGGGAAGGCGGTTCTGGTTAGATTCTGCCCCCTCCCCTCCCCACCTCCCTTTCTCTCTCTCTCTCTCTCTCGCTCCCTCCCCTCTCCCGCCCTTTGATTCCCCTCATTAAAGGGGCTCACTGCTAATAATGAAAGGCGAAAGCGTCCCGCCCCCTTTGTCGACTGCCTCTCATTCATTCCCGAGGGACCATCACAAGAATGGAGGGGAGTTGGGGAGGGGGGGAGGAGTGGGTGGCGTAAATGGCGAAGCGGAGGAGAGGGACAGAGAAAGAGAGAAGGGAGACGGAGGAGGTGGTAGCGAGGATAGGCGGGGGAGGGGGTGATGAAAGGCGGAGCTGTCGACGGCAGTTCCTTTAAGTGGAATGAGAGAGATGGGTAGAGAGGAGTGGTGGAAGGAGAGAGAGGGAGGGAGAGAGGGGGAGAGGGAGGGAGAGAGGGGGAGAGAGAGCAATCGGGTAACAATCGGGGTAACGGAGCGTTGGTCTTTCCCTCCTTCCTCTATTTCCCCCTTCCGCGTGCAGCCAGAGAATGAAAAAAAGCAGCGCTTGCCCCTTAAATACCGCAGAAGTAAAGGATTAAAAGGCGACTAATGCCGTTTCATCCCTTATTTCACTCGGTTTTGTTGTCTCGAGAAATTCCTCTAAGGTTTTGCTCGGAGTTTTGCCTCGCGTGTTATATATGCAGATACTCTGGAATCGAGGGCAGAGTCTTTCTCTCTCTCTCTCTCTCTCTCTCTCTTTCTTCTTCTCCGTTTTAATCCTTCTCTTGACTTACAGAAGAGCCCAACTTGATGCGGTTTCATATGATTTTTTTTTCGCTTTCAGTTAACGGCGGAGACTTATGCCGACGATCACTTCATTTATATTTTTTGCGCCTGCTTACTTCCACGGCTTCTCGGAATTTCCGTGCTTATTTGAATTCGGTGGAGAATAAAATAATGGCACTTTTTTGTGCCATTTTTTTCTAGAATGTATACTTGCTGGATGTTTTTGGTTAATAAGAACAAAAGTCAACTTTAGACTTAGTTTTGACGTCTCACTGTTAATTCATCCGCACGAAGGCATTGTTTGGCACACATTCTCTACCTTTTCTAACCATTCTCATTCACTTTTGTTTCGCGTGATTTTTCTTTGACAATGAGTTACACCGCCTCACCAGTGTAATAAATACAAACTTTATCAAATAAGAAGTGTTATAGGACGTATAAAACGTTTCCCAAAATATAAATAGTGTTAAACATCTTTGATGAGATCTTTTCATACTATGATTCTCAGAGTTTAAAAGCAAATGAAACTTTTCTCCCAATGAAGTTAAATACAGGGCGATTCAATTCAATTATGTATAAACATTTTAAATTTCTGTATTTCGTAGATAACTTGGTCAATTTTTATTGACATTTTGAACATCTTAACTAATTTTTCCGTGTATCAAATTTCCAGATATCTAATCCATGTAAAAATATTATTGGTTTGTGTTTAGTCAATAAACTTTTTGAGATACAATAACCCAAAGTGTTTATATATAATTTAGAATCACTCTGTATATATATTAAAATGCTAAAATTTTGCAACTAATTTCAATATGAAAAAACACCACACGGATATGTTCATTGTTAAATAACATTTGAGATTTAAAAATATTAAAATGAATCGCTCTCTTACTTAATTCACATGTTTAATAAACATTTTAATTGAAAATTCCATATGTTGTCCTGCAAGGTTTCTTTTGAGCGCAAGAAAACGCTGTACTTTTTCTTATGAAGCACAAGGTCTTCGAATTCCGGAGAAACAAAAACCTCATCAATACAAAACTTGACCCATACATTCCCCTTTTAGCATACTTTGGAAACCAAAACGATACCATCAACATGATTACTTTTCCGTATCACAATCGAGATCCGCGCACGATAAAAAAGAGGTTCCGCCGACCCTGCATCGGTCGATAAGCAATCCTTTACACATCCTGCATTGCATATGGATGAGCGGGTATAAGTGTAGGCTGAGGTTAAGGAGAGCAGCGGAGGTCTGCTCAGAGGAAACCCGACCGAGTCTCTTTCACTCTCCGAAAAACGCTGTTTACCGCCGCAACCACTGCAACTGAACAACTCTCCCCTTCCACTCAACACCCGCTTCCATAACCTCAGCCACCTCATCCTCCTCCCCCCCCCCCCCTCTTCGCCGCCTCCCCCGCACCACTACTTTCCATTTACAGCTGCGAGGCTTCTTTAAGGCCGTTACTCGTTTTTAGAGACTTCCTCGTCGGAACACCATCTCCGCACGCAATGCTCAATACCTCGTTACGTTAGCGGCAGCATAAACTGCGGCGTCCGTACCTACCAAAGAAAACAGCGGAGGAAGGAAGGAGGTGGGGGGGAAGAGGGGGAGATTGAATAAGAAGTTGGGAGGGGGGGAGAGAGAGGGAGGGAGGAAACAGGGAGGGGAAGTGCGATGCGGGGGAGGATTGGGACACCTCTTCGCACTTTCTCTCCTCTCCGCAGACTTTTCTGGTAGCCTTTCGGTCCGCCAAGTACATTTCGGCTATTCGCAACATACCTATTCCTCCAACGGGAGTCCCTTCCCCCCCCCTCCCTCCCTTACACCTTTCCCCATCCCTTTTTTAAACATCCCCTCCCCGTCGAACTCCCGTTCACCTTTCTCTCGCATAACTTCCTTCTGCTTCCTATGGTGATCGGGATCGATTTATAAAGTGTAGTTGTGGTAAAAAGGAGCAGGAGTGTCCGTCCACCTCCGTTCTCCTACTAGCCTTCCCTTTCATTCCTTTTTACGCCCCTTTTTTCTCTCTCTCTCTCTCTCTCTCTCCCCAAAGCCCACTTCTATCTTCCCTCCCGCTGGCCACTCTTGTACATACCTAAAACCCACTCTTTCTTCCGCACCGCGCTCTCAGTCCCTCGGCGTGGGTCGGTCATCATGACCCGGTTTCTCAATGAATGCCTCCTAACCCCCTCGAAAAAAATATCCCGAGAGCATCCTCAAAGTCAGTCTCACCGCCTTGCATCCTCTCTCGATTCCCGCTCTATATGAAGTATGAGACGCTCTATAGAAGATTTTTGCATTTTATACTTTTAAATAGAGAAAGTCAGCGGAAGGTTATATTAAAAAAAAAAAAGTTTCAATTTTTGTACTTACAAATCCGACCTCTTTATTAATACAAATTGGCGCTTAAAAATAGCACACACCGGTTTCCGTTAAAAGGTTACAAAATGAATAAAGGGAGACCAGGTTGTATGTATGCATAATCCGAAGTCGCCCTATTATTGCGCGATAAAGCGCCCGCCGCGGCGGGGCGCATTAGTTTTATATCCAACTTGTTTCGGGTCGCCGGAACTAGAATGACTGCGCCGGAGAATCAACTATATAATTTAATACCGTCGTTATGGTTTCGTGTGTTTGGTGGAATATATGCAGTCGTATAACTGTCGGATCAATGAAGCGTTTTAAAGCTATTCTACGCCCACCCCTTTGCTTCTTTGCCCCTCCCACCCCTATCCCTCCTCTCTCTCCCTCCTCTCTCTCTATCCCTCTCTCCCTCCTCTCTCTCCCTCCCTCTCTCTCCCTCCCTCTCTCTCTCCCTCCTCTCTCTCCCTCCTCTTTCTCCCTCCTCTCTCTACCTCGTCTCTCTCCCTCCTCTCTCTCCCTCCTCTCTCTCCCTCCTCTCTCTCCCTCCCTCCCCCTCTCTCTCCCTCCCTCCCCCTCTCTTCCCTTCCCTCCCTACTACCTCTTCCCATCGAAACTCGTCGCTTCCATTTTCACCAAAAGAGATAGAGAACTTGTAAGACCATTTGAGGATATTTTACGCTTATGGAATCGACGTCAGGAGGTGCAGGCGGGGGAAATGCAAACGAGCGAGCGGAGCTTAAAAGCGTTGCCGCAATTGGCTGGCGTTCAAGTTCAAAAGAAAAAAAGGAGAAGCACTTTGGCATGACTCTCCTCTCCTAAGGCCCCATCGATAAACGTCACTTAAGAAGGGTTTCAGGAACTAATTAAAGCCCCGTCGGAGAATTACTTAAGCCTCCATAAAAGCCTCTGCCGCGTTTTAGCGATAAGAAAATTCGGGACCGGTTACGGAGGAAAACTTACGTTTCGTAATTGAAAAAAGCACGTGCGGAAGTTTTGAAGAAGAAAGAAAGGGAGACCGCGAATAATCGGACTTTTCTTTTTGGGTTGGTGGCTTCTGCTCTATTGGGCGGGAAAATGCAGGGGTCGCAAGGGAGACAGAGAGAGGGTTGGAGGAGAAGAAATATAAGGTAGAGAGGAAGAGCTTGGGAGGTTGAAGAAGGGAAGAGGTGCTAGAGGACGCATCATGATGCAAAACTCTTAAAGCATGCGGAGAAGTTAGCCTACTTTTTCCTTAATTAGAGATGAAAATTGTCGCTTCTAAATGGCTAAAGATAGAATGGAATAAATATTCATAAGGAGAAACACGTTTCAGTGACGTACTATACCGTGACGGATATTTTGGAACACTTTTTCTTCGGTTTACTATTTTTTTCCCCACACGGAGCAACTCGTCCTTGACCCGAACCGCAGACTGCGTATCATTTTCCAGAGCGTGCTATGCGGAAGCGTGCCAAATTTATTCGCTCTCTTGCGCACGGACTGATTTTTTTCCTCCTCCGTGATATGTCTTCCTGCTAAAAAGCGCCCACGTCGCTAATTTCGAGAATTTGTTCCGTCACAAAAGCGAACGCCATGTATCGCAGTACGAAAGGCGAGAGTCATTTATTTTTAATATCGGAAATTCGTCGCAGAAAATCGTGCCTCCCAACAAATACATTTCTCGTCGTCTGATTACGCAGCATGGTATCGATTTATAATGAAATTAAACTTAAACACCTTCACTCGTGTGTGTATTTATATGGAATGTATAATTTTTTAAATGGTGAAACTTTACCGTCTTTGAAGTTCTTTACGCCGAGCCAATTTTCAAAATGGATATGCTAATTTATCAATTTTAACAAAAATGAGATTTCTGTAGTTTTTATGAAGTTAATGAACTTTAGCTTGAATTAAGATAAACTGTATATTATTTACATTAAAACATGTGCCGCGTAAATATAAGACTTATTCTTTGAAAATTACTCGACTTTCAAATCGGAACAGTAGTTGGGTATTTTTACATAAATCCAAACTAATCGGACACATTGGCATTTCAACAATAAACTGCCTGATCGAGATTTATATTTACAAGTTTATCTTAAAGTTTATCAAATAACTACAGACGTGATTCGAATTAGCTGTGATTGGTATAAATAGTGTAAATTGCTATTTTCAATCAACAATTTCACTATTCGAATAAATCGAAAAAAGTTTTACATTGACGTCTGTGATCGTCTTGGAAACCAGTCACGATCCATATTTTAAAAAATTCTTTGAAATGCCAAGGGATTCAAAAAAATTAAGGAAGAGTCTGAAAGCGTCGTGGTAACCATTGGTTCTTTCGGGCATAAATTTAGTCTGATTTAGTTCGACAGCTGGAAAAATGGAGAGCTCCAGATCGCAAAAAAAAGGCGAGATAGATCCTTAAGGGTACAGAAAAAAGATTTGGAAAAATGAGAGGTATATAAAGGTCGATTCCATCCGTTCCTCGATTCATTTTTCTCCTTATGCACGCGCACCCATAGCCCAATAGGTCAGCTCGCGGAGGAGGAGTCCAATTTTTTTTGCGCTTGAATGACATTTACAAAAAACGTCTCCTCGGCGAAACCGCATATCCTCTTATTCTCTTCTCTTCTCTCTCTCTCCCTCTCTCTTTCACTCCCTGCATCTCTCCCATTCCAATTCTTCTTTCCCGTTCCCACTTCCTCCTCCGTTCCTCTCCCTCCTTCCTCTCCCTCTTCCTCTGTCCCCTTTTCCCCCTCCTCCTTCCCCCTCCTCCTTCCCCCTCCTTCCTCTCGCTATTTCCCTTCCATCCTTACTCTCAATCCTTCCTTCTTCCTGTATCTCAAGCATCGCTCTCTTTCTTCGTCGCGGGCAACGTCTGAAGGAGTCAGAGAGAGAGAGAGAGAGAGAGAGAGATCATGTGATCGCCCGCTCGCTAGATAGAGAGCAAGAGGGGGAGAGGGAGAGAAGCGGATGGTGCTTCAATGGAACCAACTTAGGAGGGGGATCAATCCTACGGGACTATGGATCGATGGACTACTGCACGAGAGCGGAGATAGAGAAAGAGAGAGTTTATGGAGGACGGTCTTGAACCGCGGCCACTTAACCTATCCCCTTCTCCTCCTCCCGCCCCCTTCCTCTCTCTCTCTCCCCCCCCCTCCACTACGTCTCTCTCAACTCCCCCATCGTACACGACCTTCTCACGGCTTTTCCCAGACTTTATAACTTGTGGGACTCTTATCGTCTTCGAGTAGTGGCATGTTGTCCCTCCCCCTCTGGGGAAACTCGCCGAAATCTCGGTCCACCAGACGCCTTGCTAGAGGAGGGACCTCCCTCGTTCCCAAACTCCTTCAGACGCCCTCGAACCTTCGGTCCACTCTCTCTCTCTCTTCTTCTCCCTCTCTTGTTCCGCCGAATCTCCTCTCTCTCCCCCCCCCCCCACTCCCTCATTGCGCTCCTTCTCCCCCCCCCCCCCGCCCCACCTCCACCGTCGCACCCGCCCGCCCACCCACACGACTCTCTCCCCGTCGCTCTCGACGTGAAGCCCAGGGTTCTGCGTTGGCGCCGTGCCAAGGCGAACCTCCCTAGGGCATAGCAGCCGCACCCAAAGATCGGCAGCCGGGTGCCGTGAGCGGAGGAGAGGAGGGGAGAGGCACGGCGTGCATGTCCGCGGCGCCTCTTCGTTCTCCAATGCAGGAGGCGTCTTTCTTTCCTACTATAATTCTCACAAGTGGAATCTTATCGAGAGGACCGCTCCCCCCTGCATCCGCCTCCGCAGCATCGCGGAGGAGGCGTAATCCTAAACGTGCGCCTCCGAAGCAGGGTGGAGCGACACGCCCACCGCATCCCGACCGCTTATTTTTCTCTCGCTCCACGAGGGTTTAGACGAATGGGTCTTCTCTGCCCCCAACTCCCATCCACCCCACACCATCCGCCTCTGCAGATTCGTTCGCACGCGTCATTTTGCATCCACATTAAGTATCCACCGCACTCTCTAAGGTGTCCATCTTCGTTCCATTTTGTTATCCGTAGTCGTTGGTAGTTTTTTATATTTTTTTAAGAGATCGCTTCTCTGAGGGAATAGCGAATAGCTCTTTGTCTCACAAGGAGAGGACTTGAGGTGAAATCCACGGATTCCTGTCATACTTTGCGAGTAGGTAACTTCACTCCCCTAGTGTACGTGTGCAAAACGCTAGGTGTAGATAGGCAGTCGTTATTGAGAAATTAGCGATTAAAAATTTAAGGCAACTGAAGCTCAAATGAATACAATAATAAGCCATTAGTTGCTAAGCGAAACGGTGGTCTAGTGGATAGAGACGCGGCCGCTGAAACTTATTTTCGCGCGTTCGAGACCCGTTATCGCGAATTATTTTTTTCGTTTTTTATTTCTTCTTTCATGACACAATAATGCATCATTTATATTTTATCGGTATTTCCTGCGAAAAGTTATCATTTTCCGCGATTGTGAAATTATTTACGTTAACCTGTTTTATCTATATTTAATTTTGTGTATCTAACTATCCAGGTGTGAGAGGCCTTGAAAGCATAATTATCACCACAGTATTGAAACGCAGCAGCGATTGCCCATTGCTGTAGCATTCTCGTGATGACAAGATGGAGATATTGCCTAGCTTCCTTGAAGCGATCGTATACGTACGATTCGATCATCACTACTTTATCAGCCAACGTTCCACCACCTTCCAGTTGCTTTTTCCATCTCCATAACTGCAAGTTGCTTTGTAAGTGACGCGTTGTTTTCGATCGCAATGATTTAAAACTCCACGTCGGATGTAATTATGACAATTTAACAGCTTTGACCTTCATTGAAAACGGAATATTATCCGCACTCGTGACTTCTTCATTACATGATGAAGAGGAAGGAGAAGAATGCTGTGATTCGACATCCATTCCTTTAATTTCCTCCCTTTGCATGGCGACGTCTTCATCATCAACACACTCTGTTTCTTCCAACAGTTCTTCTTCATCCGCAAATACCATTTCACAAAGCATATTTGTGATACGGTTCTTGATTTCGCGTCCCATGCCTTGAGAACGGATGGAAATTGAAGCACTGACACTATCTGTGAGCAGTTCTTTCTCTCGCAGCAGTCGTATACAATATTCTATCGCATCCGTCAGTTCTTGTTTTTGTGTAACACACAAAACAGGCACATTTTCGTGAGATTCCGAACTACCAGCTACAGTCTCCATGCTTGCACCATTCGCTTTGATTGTGAATATTCTCCACCGACTGACCACTCCATTACCGTTGAAATCTTTCACAAGCAAATGTAGTGAACTTTGGACTACACGAGTCTATTCTCGGAGCGTTTCATTGTTATTATATCTATTGTTATTATATCATTGTTATTATATCTATCTCGTATTAATAATATACACAAAATTAAATATAGATAAAACAGGTTAACGTAAATAATTTCACAATCGCGGAAAATGCGAACTTTTCGCAGGAAATACCGATAAAATATAAATGATGCATTATTGTGTCATGAAAGAAGAAATAAAAAACGAAAAAAATAATTCGCGATAACGGGTCTCGAACGCGCGAAAATAAGTTTCAGCGGCCGCGTCTCTATCCACTAGACCACCGTTTCGCTTAGCAACTAATGGCTTATTATTGTATTCATTTGAGCTTCAGTTGCCTTAAATTTTTAATCGCTAATTTCTCAATAACGACTGCCTATCTACACCTAGCGTTTTGCACACGTACACTAGGGAAGTGAAGTTACCTACTCGCAAAGTATGACAGTATTCCGTGGATTTCACCTCAAGTCCTCTCCTTGTCAGTCTTGGAGTGCGGCGCCAAAGCGAAGGCGAGGAGATTAAAGAGGCACCGCCGCGTTTCCGCGAGTTCATTCATTCCGCCGAATAGAGGCCCGAGAAGGAGGAAGAGAGGGATTTTTTTCGCTAGAGAGAGAGAGGGAGAGAGAATGAAAATGTCGTCCGGGGCGACAGTAAGAGGAGCGGAGATGGATTACTCTGGATCCTCTTGTTTGAGCTCCCGAAGAATACACAACGCGCTCTATTCCTTTCTTCCTCATTACCTATCTTCTTCTCGTTTCATCCCTCCTCCTCCCTTTCCGTTTACTCCGGACGTTTTCTATCCTAGGAAGGCGTCGTCCGCCCACGTCTTGCGCTTTGCATAAAATATTTAACTTCCTCTCCGCCACCTCTCTCATTTTACTCCCTCTTTCCGCACTCTTTTCACATTTTCCACTTTTTCATGTCTTCCTCTCTCTCTCTGCCTCTCAGACTGTTGATAGAGATCTTAAACTGAGTTCATTAATGAGATGCCGTGTCGTTCTGAGTAAGCTTCTACTTCCTCAAGCTCTAATTTCGAATTTTCTTCTGTATCCCATCTACCAGTGCATTTCGAAAAATAAAATCAAGAGCACAAGGCATAGAAGGTGTACGCGTCGCGATACTGCATGTTATTCTTTCAAAGATTACGTACAATTACGCAGATTTATTTTCAAGGTATGGTATCAGTTATAATTCGCCCTCCTGAGAAACACCGGCGGTTTTTACATAAGTAAATAGTGTTATTTCTCTATGAAAACTATGCATATAAATCATCGCCGGCCTTGGTAGCGTGTTTGATAAGCAGTAGTAAACCCTTGGATTCGAATCCCTGTTGTAGTATGGACGTCTGTAGTTGTCTTTTTTACCGTTACAAGCTCTTCGTAAAAAGCCACTTGAGCCGTTTAAGAACTTATGAAAATTCATTTGCAGTCATGAATAAATCTGTATCACTACTGTGGTTTTGAAAATAGCCCAAGATTTACGCCACCAAATAGATCGAAAGGAAGTCAAGGAAATAACATTTCCAGACTGGGATAAAATTTTTATTGTTAGGGAAAATTTACTCGCACAACTCCGACTTCCTAAACTGTTTTATTAAATGACGAATTATTTTTATGGTACTCCTTGAAATTGGATTCGGTTCAAGGGTTGTTTATCATCAAATTCATTTCTTATTTCATTACTACTGTCGCCAAACATTAATAGCGCATTCTCCGAGATATTCTACTACAAACACATATGCAGATGAAAAACAGGTTCCCCTTCATATGTATACGTCGGGAGTGTTATTGATACAAAAATGTGGATTAGACCTTTTCCAAGTTCTTTAGGAGAGGATTTTATTTTCTAAACAACCTTTCTAAAGGTAAATATATTATTATTATTTATCCAAAGCTCACCCTTACAAATTAATTTGCAATTGCGGATACACATGTTGGCAATCCCCTCACCTTTGGAAGCCTCCATCACTCCCAACGGGTTCACTCTTAAATCAATTCCGTAGCAAACTCCACGAATTGACGTCACATATTTGGAAAATAGCAATAAAGACGATCGAAAAACATCAAAAAACATTCCCCAAATAAGTAAGACAAATCCATGCGAAATTATTTACGCGTATCTCCCATTGGCGTGTTCATTTGAATACTTGCGCCATTGTGTGCTCAGGATGGTTTAACATCGGGACACCAATGACACAAAATGCCCGTGTGAATTCTGTTTGCTGCCTCTAAAACAGGGGTGGGGAACCTACGGCCCGAGGGTCATTTGCGGCCCACGAGAGAATTTTGTGTGGCCCGCGAAGATGTGATGAAAAAGTGGCCCGAAAAAATTAACACAAAAATTCATATTTTTCAATACAAATTATAATAATAAAGCATTGTATTGAAATCCAATCCTAAAAGCCTCATTTAGAATTGATTTTTGATTATATGATGCCCCAGAATCTCTAGGTAACTTCTCATTTAAACTCTAATCCGGCCCGCCAAAGAATTGGCAACTTCAAGTGCGACCCCCGAAGGATTCATTGCCGCCAATGCGGCCCGCTATGTCGTAAAGGTTCTCCACCCTATCTCTAAAGGCTATAATGTTCTAAATTCCTTTAATGAACTACGTTGACTACAAACTAGACACAATATGAAGCTTTCATCTTGTGAAATTTTTAAATATGGTTAAATCCATCTTTAACGCCTTTATCCTTCCACTGCGATTCTATCTACAATCTATGGGTTATAAAAACAATGGGATATGACAAGTTTTGAAAGAATATATTTGCGATAAATATTTAGTTGAGATTTCGAACGGATCCTCTACCAACACAAATCTAAAACCTTTTCTCTCTCCGTGTTCGCCCTCAAATTTATTTTACGTATGAAGTAGGTAGGACCACCAAAACATTCTATATTACAAACCCGGAGATTGATTCATCATACGACCCAGGATTATTTTCGTTTTAATTTTCGACTTAAAGACTAAATTTATTCTCGAGTCTTTCACTCAGCCACATTTTTATAAATATTACTCTTTTTCCATTGTTGTTCGTAAGCTGTGGCCAGTACTTGTACCATAATTCAATGTAGATTATCTATTTTAGTAGGTTGCGTAATTGTTAGAGAGTGATTTAATTAGCTGAAATGTGAAGAAACGGTTCAAGTTTAGTATGTAGTTTTTCTCGATTATGGACTTTTATCGAAGCAATGGCTTTCTTAAATATTTGCGTATATCTTCTTACTAATCGTTTTTCTCTGCTCCCACTTCTCTTTAATGCCATTTTGTATTCTTCTGCATCTCTTCTTAACTCACATATTTAATTTTATCCTCTGACATCGCCTATCATTCCGATTCAATCAAATTCGACGTCGCAAAATTGAAATCTTTAATCGAATCGAGTAAGCGCCTCTTCTCTCGTATATACTCTACAGCATAAAGAATTTCGGTTTGCCAATTGGAACCATACCAAGAGAGAGAGAGAGAGCATGCCACGACCTTTCCAGCACCCACGTGCCGCCTTCTGATAGCGACTGGGATTATGAGGAATATGACGCAGACCGTGCCCGAGGCGACGGGGCACATCCTTATTTTTTTTGCGACAGTAGGCGGCCTAGCTGAATACGTTCGCGAGAAACGCCGCTAATTATTCCCTCGGGAGGCGGCCAAATGGACTTTGCATGTAACACGCGCACGAGAGAGAAAGAAAGAGGAGTCATGTCGCACGCCTGGGTACGACCTGGAAGTTTCAAATGGTTTCGAACAGGTGCTGTAGTGAAGGTGGCGGAAAACCGAGGGAGGCGGAGAGGCGGGTAGGCACGAGTATTCTTACCTCCCTAGGTAGGCACCTCTTTGCCTCTGGTTATAGCGGTCGCCTCGACCTCCTTTGTCGAGCGAGAATCAAATATCTTCGATCTAATTCTCTTTGGGAAGTCTACGAACTTTTGATTTTTTCCCCTTCGTCTCTCTCTCTCTCTCTCTCGTTGTGTCTACATTCCCGAAGTTGATATTTTCTCAATCGTGCGATCATTCGGGAATGGTCCTCGGTCATAGGAAAATTAATGCTAGACGATTACCAAGGACAACCTCGTCACCCGCACCTACTCTCGGGAGTGGAGGAGAGAGGAGTAAGTTGGATTTGAGAGAGTACAGCGTGGAGAAGCAAAATTTTTACAAAGGGGTGAGTGTAATCTTTGGCGGAATGAGATAACGAAGAGCCGGGGACGGGGAGGGTGAGATAAAAAGAAAAGGGGAAGGGGCAGAAGCAGGGAAAGTGATTCGGAGGTAGCCAAAATCTCGAAGATCGCCTCCTCTCCACGGACGAAAGCTTCGCCCTGCTTCAAAGGAAACTGAGATAAGGGATGCTGCGATTAATCCGTCGACAATTGAGCGGATGTCGCGAAGCTCTTTTTTCGTATGCCTCCGAAGGAACGCCCAAATTGAAATTCCTCGGCCGAAGAGTTTTACGACTTACCTGGCCGTTTAAAGAGAACCTTTTTTGGCGTCATTAGCTCTGTGACCTTGGCACTGATTCCACCTACTGACGGTAGAAACAGCTTCCGGAGGGTGCCTTCAACGTGCGCGCCTTTCGGTCGGAGGGAAAGGGCTCGCGGGGGTTGGCGGGGGGAAGGGGGGGGGGGGGGGGGGATGGGTTGTGGGGGAGGCGAGAGAGCTGCGACATTCTCCTACTTACGCCCCTGCCGCCTCCGAATGGGGAGATCTCTGCTAATCGCCCTCCTTCATCCCCTCTGCCCTCTCTCCCTACGGCTTAAACACGCGGACAGCCAAATTAAGACGCAAATGAGTCATTCGGAACCCTTTTCCCCATGCGTTACGTCCTCTTACCTCCGTCATCTCGTCTCTACCTCGATAGACAGACTCTCCCCTCCCCTCCTCTCTCCCCTTACGTCTCTCCTCTCACGCTCTTTTTTTCTATAAAATATCTCTCCAACTCTCTTTGCTCCATATCTCCCCTCCCTCTCTCTCTCTTTAAATCAATTCCTATCTATCCTCTCTATCTCCTTCCTTATCTCTTAGTCACAATCTCTGATTATATCGCCTTCTCAACCTCTCTCTCTCTCTCTCTCCGCATCGTCCTTTTTCTCCATTTTTATCTCTCTCCCAAAATCTCTTTGGCCCGCTTTAATCCTCCCCCACACACTCTCTCTACTCTGCCTTGCGCGGGAATTCTCCATATTCTCTCTCTCTCTCTCCCTTTCCCTCTTTTGCCACTGCTCTCCTTATTCGTTAGACTAGGAAAGAGGGATTTTTGGGACGACCGCTGTAGGTTCCATCGAAGAGTCGACCCTTCCTACAGAGGACGCGAATCATATTTCATCCCGATGCTTCTCTATCCCTCCCTCCCTCTCTTTCTCTCTCTCCCTCCCTCTCTCTCCACCATTCCTCCAATCCGCCCCTGCCGCGCTCGACATCTCGCGTTATCCCTTCTCTCTCCCGAGGCAGAGAGAGAGAGAGAGGGAAAAGAGAGCAGAATTCTCTCTCTCTCGCAACACTTCCGCATGAGGAAGAGGACGTATATCCCCCGACGGCAATGAGGACGGTTTGCCGGACGGACGATCCCGGCTCGACACCCGTGCGGAGAAAGAGGCTGCCTCCCTCCGGTTGGTGATGCGGTGGACTCTTCCCTACCTCCATCGAGAGGGAGGGAGAGAGAGAGAGAGAGAGGCTTACACATGGTAGCGGAGGCGGGGGTGTAGGAGGCCAGAGGAGATCGAGGGAGAGAGGATTCGGGAGTGGGGGAGACGCAAAAAGGGAGGTGGATATGTTGGGAGGTGGAGAGAGCGGCAGTGCGTGTCCGAACGCCAACGACAGCTCTCTCTCTCCACTATCGCTCTCTCTCTCTCCCCCTCTCTCCCTCCCTCTATCTCCCTTTCTCTATCCTTCCTCCCTCTCTGTCTCTCTTTAGGTACTCTGGTTACTCTGGCGCCGGGATTCGATCACCGAGCCATATCTCACACTATCTTACTTCTATCTCTTTTTTTCATTCCTCCTTTCCGCTTCCTTCTTCACTCATTTCCCTCTCTCCTTCTTGCGCTTTTTCTCCATCTCGTCCGTTTTTCTCATCGGACCGCGAAATCCAAGGCATACCTCACCCCTTCCCCTTATCGAATTCTCTCGCCGATAGAGGGAACTACCCTCTCTATATCCTCTCTCTCTCTCTCCTCCGCGTGGTGTTTTACCCCTTCTCCCTCTTTCTATCTCTCTTCCTTCTCCGTCCCTCTCTCTCCCACGGCGCCACGGAATGAGGGGGTAGTTTGGGAGTAAGGGGCGAGCGAGGGAGGTGGGGATAGTGAGGGAGTAGAGGGAAGCAAGGGGTGGGGGAGAGGAGGGAACCGTCGGACGCCCCGACTCAGGCGCCGCGTCGCATCGGAGTGGGGCCCCTCTCTCCTCCTTCGTCTCCCCCTCCCCCTCCTCCCCCGCCGGCGATGCCGCGCGGTGCTCCGCGCTCTGCGAAGAGTTCCCGCCTCGAGTGTCGGTGGTGGTGCCGCCAGGAGGACGGACTGCCCACGCGCTGCCCGCCGCCGCCTATGGTCCCCACGCGGGGGCTCCGTAGAACTCTCGCCGTCCGCCCCACAGCGAGAGGGGCCGACCACCGATAGCCATCCCCCGACGGCCATGGGCCAGCCCCCGCGCGCGCCTTGCATCGGTGGCGGCGGAGGAGGCGACCGGAGGCTCGGTAGAGGGCGCCGGGGGCGAAGGAGAGATCCTCTGCGTCGCTCGGCGCGAAGGGGCGGACGAGGCCTCGGAGTGTGTCGTTTCGCGTCGGAGGGCGGTGAGGCAGCAGTCGTCGCCGGTCCGTCGGTGCGCCTCTCGCCCCCGTGCGCCTCTCGAGGCGATCCATACTGTCCACGGGAGGAGGATTAGGAGGCGGTCGGAGGTGGTCGGAGGCGGGCGGAGGCGGTCGGAGGCGTCTGAGGAGCCTCGGGCAGAGGGGATCGCCCCATGGCGTCCATAGCGGGGATATACGGATTGGGAGACGAACAAGGCGGTCGACACAACAGGCTCTTCGGGGGCGGAACCGCTAACCCAAACTCGTGAGTTCTAATGCGAAGGCCATGCTAAATTCTCCTATAAGGAACGCCGACCGTTTTTACGCCGCGTCGTTCCTTCGCGTGCGACCGAAAAAGTGAAAAAAAGACGCGTATCTCTGAGACGCCGCCGTTCGAGAATCCGGAAGAGGGCGGATCGCTCCATCCACCATGTCCCGCTTGCCAAATCGCCCCCGCGCGCCCACCTCGCTCGGGTCTCATGGAATGCCACTTCCGGAAAGTGAGTAAAGTTTTAGACGAGTCGCCGGTGTGCTTCGGCTAAAGGATCGGTCGGTTCCTCGCCTTGGATGTGACGACGAAAATTTTTCGGATGAATTTATCCAGTAGTTTATTCCTCTCCGCCACTTATATGTTTCGTGGTTTTAATGCTTTTCGTCCTTTAAACGTCAGGGAAAAAAATATTCCGAGATTTAAGATGTTTCCGGAATCCGCTCCGCCGAGTCGCCCGACGGAATGGATAAATAAATAAGTTAAAGGAGCGGCGTCAACGGCAGACAAAATCGCATATCTTTCTCTTTTTTTTCCAACCTTTCGCTCGAATGCTTTGAATTGCCTCGGTTTCCGTGAGCGCCAGACCTCCGCTTTCATGTGACATTTGTCGCGTAAACTCACGGTTGACATGGAAACGGTGAGCAGCGGTGCGGAGAGGTGCAGGCGGGCGGCGGAGAAAAGAGGAAGGGGTGTGCGAGAGAGGGGGGGGGGGAGGGACGGCCCACCACGTGGGTTGATATCCGGTGAATATCGTGCGTCGAAGAAGACGAACTCCCGAAAGGCCTTCTTCTTCCTATTCGGATGAACCTCCCGACAATCGATTCACTTTACTATACACGCTTATGCCAGCGAATATTCGCATGTGAAATGTATTGATCTCGTAAAGCTACCATGCCCGACGAACTGGTTCGACTTTGGGAGTCCTCCACCAATTGAAAATGTTGCTTCCTGCGATGGTTTTTTTTCCACAGAGCATTCGTCGTTTATTATAATTCTCTAAAGAGAACGACTAATTGCGGATCGATAAGTTCTCTCCAGAAATAGAAACGTTCATTAAATTTTTTTTATTTATTTAAGCAGAAGGTCAAATGAAAGTCAGCTGTGGTAGATATGCTGCGTGAAAAAATTCCGTGGAATCGCTTTCCGTTGAAAAATGTAATGGGCCTATCGAAAGACAACTCGGTGTCTTTACTTTTATCTTCCGTAATTGCTACAATATGCGTAAGCTGCGATTAAGAGTAGCAGGCCACATTGATCCTCACTCGCCAAAGTGAATAATATATTGAAGAATGGAGTTTTTTAAAATAAACACGATTCCCTCTTTGGATTTTTATTAAAAATTGTTTAAGATGGTATGATTATGGTGATAAATAACAAGGGAGAAATGTTTTCATTCGATATGAATCACATTATAATTTTGTGCTACAAAGAATAAATAACGGTATGCGTCAAGAGTATATGTTCAGTATTGGAAGAATAAAAAAATAAATGAAACGATAAGTACGTGAATTGCGTTACTAAGTGGAAATTCAACTTATTGTGCTCACTTTTGCAAAATGGATTTTACTCTCGCCCACGTTCTTCCGTTTCCGACAACGGTATCTCTTTCGCCTATTTTCGTTTCGCGCAAAAGATTATGTATCTTTAGAGGTTTTACAATCCCAATTCCACCAACATATCTATAAATTATCAAAATCAGGACGAACTCTTTCATGTACTAGCCTTTTAAGCTGGGGATTAATGAACGGAGCTCGAAACGTTCAACGCGAAACATATCGATTTAAAATACGAAGCTTATTTCCTTGTTACACGGTGAGTGTATGTGTGTATGTATGCCTGTGGGGGTGAATATGCTTGTGTGCGCACGAGTGTGAATGCACAGGAATGTGTGAGCTGCCAAATGACAAAAACAGAAACCGCTAGAATAATTCATTTCCGCGTCATGTGATGACAGGAAAGAAAGATTCTTGAGTCCGTCGAAAGAGTTGAATTTTTTCATTCTAGAGAGAGAGAGAGAGTGAGGGAGGAAGAGAGTGAGAGAGGGAGAGAGTGAGGGGCAGGGGGAAAGAGAACCCAGCGAGAGAAATGTCTCATCGATTTTCTGAAAGAAAAAAACACGAAGCGAAAAGAAAAAAAAATTCGGTGCATGTACGGGGGAGACCCATATCTGGTGGCGCGTTTTTTCCGCTCGTGGGATATTGTTGTCGCATGTGGGGTTCTCTCACGCGGTTCGAAAGCCGGATAGATAGAGAGAGAGAGAGAGGAATAGGAGGATCGACGCGACGATCAACTCACATGTCCAAGCGGGCGGCCCATCCCCTCGATCCTCTCTTTTTCTCCTCTCGTTCAGTTTTAAGCGTGCCGTTAAAGCGCGCTTTTCCTCTCTCTCCCCTCTCTCTCTCTCCCCCCTCCCTCTCTCGCCATCTCTCTCCATCTCTATCTCCCTCTCTATTCTCTTTTCTCCCTCTATCTCTCTCTTTGACCCTCTCTCCCTTCCTCTCTATCTCCCTTCCTCTCTATCTCCCTCGCTCTCCCTTTCTCTCCCTCTCTCTCCTCTCTTTTCTCCTCTCTTTTCTCCTCTCTATCTCCCTCTCTCTCCCTCTCGCTCTCTCCTCCCCACCCTCTCTCTCCCCCTCTACACAAATCCTATCCACTACTCATCCCCATCCTACTCCCCACTGGCGTCCTTTCCCTGAGTCCTCATCCCCTTGCTCCTCTAATGCAGCCACACACACACACACCCACCCCTGAATACCAGACAAAATTCAACGTGCTACCGTCCGGCATAACGTACGACTTTATTTATTCAATTGTTTATCCGCTCCCGAGGACCGACGTTTAAATTTAGTATACCGAACATTTCGCGATTTTTTTTAAAAAACGAAACGCTGGCAGTATCCTTTTTCCCCCTCTCTCATATGGTCGAAAATTAGAAAATAAGCAGAAATGGGAGGGGTTTGAGATTTTTTAAAACGAGATTTATTTTCTCCCGGACGACTCCGCGTCCCACACGCGGTACTCCTAAACGACCGCGATCCGAACGAAATATAAAAACAAGGACGAAAAAAAAATGAGAGATGACGTCGATATCGGACGGTGTGGTAGAGGAAAGTGGGAGTTTCAAAAAGGTGTCGTCGTGGCACCCAATGGGAGCGGGAAACCACCTGCTCTTCCATAGTTCTCCTCTCCTAGAGCGAGAACACGGCGGCCTTGTTCGGTTGGGATCTATGGGGAGGCGAGGGTGGAAACTGAAAGATGGCATGTCGGTCAAAGCAAACAATTTAGGATTCCTCGCAACGCCACCAGTCGATATCTCGAGTAATGGCTGCTCCAGATGGGAGTTCGGGATCGTCTGGCAAACTGCCAGCGTAAGAGGGCCAGGAGGGACCGCGGGGCCAAACGAAAGAAGATTGTACTGGGACACCTTTCTTCCCCGTTTGGTCCAACAGGGAGTATCGCCACGAGAGTTTGGAGGTGGGAGGGGAGGTGGGTGGGTGGGTGGAGGAAGGAGGATACGCCTGGTGTTCGGTCCGGCGTCTCCATCGCGAGTTGTTTCCAGAGGGTGCTTGTTGTCCATTGAGACATGCTCTCCCTAACCTCTCACCCTCCTCCGCACTCCCTTGTTACCCTTTAACACGCCCCGCGGCACGATAACCTGCTCCCCCTGCCGGGCGTCCCCTTAATCAGCTCACTGCGGACTCATTAACCCTTTTCGTAATCCTCTAGTCCATGTTTTATTTCGCGGGACAGGAAGAATGCTCCGGAATATGAGGTGGGCAATTCGTCTGCCGGAGAGCGAGTGTGAATGGGAGCGTGCGTTTGTTTGCTCGCGCGTGCGGACATGCGTGTAAATAAGTAACGGAGCCGGAAGACCCATGAGGGAGAGGTTTTTTTTTTGGCAATGGCTGAAGCTCCAAAACTACCAGCGTCTGCGTACATAAGAGAATGGTAGGTAAGTAGTGGAAAAAGAGGAAGTAGGAAAGGTGCGAGGGGAACTGAGGGGGGAAAGGGGTTGAGAAGAACCGTTATCATCTCATTTATTCTCTATCCCAACTTCTACGCTGCCGCGTGTATCAGTCGCGTTAATAATTTCCACGCGATACCTGTTTGTGGAATCGCTTATCCTTTGACTCGGACGAGTCGATGCCTCGGTTCGCAAAACACGCCGACTCAACGGGTTTTATTTATTAAAAATATCGCAGTCAAACATCCGGGGAGATGTTCGCTCGATTTTTTTCGAATTTCTTTCACATTTTTCTCCTTCCCTAGGAATGAAAAATTGATGCAAGTCGGCGACGAGCAAGGGATTACTTTGAAAACTAGAAGACGGAGTTTTGGTTGGGAACGTTTTTGTTCTGCGAATCCCTAGCAAACCCAAGAGTAAATCATATTTTGTGTGGCGGAATCAAATTGTCCCCTCTCGTTCCGTGATTACCGTGAGTTATATTATTCCCTGAAATAGTTCTACAAAGGTAGTTGCTTTTTTTTTAAAAAGGCTTAGGAAATCATACAAGGGACTCGATAACTTCTCCACTACTCCATTAAGTGGCTCGTGCTTTCGATGGCTCGGCCTCCGTTTTCGATGCACAAGATGCCTCTTCCTTCCCCTTCTCGGACCCCCCATCCCCTCCCCCCTCGCCCTCTCTCCCTTTACCCTTACCCCCTCTCACCCACCCTCCGTCATCCAGTCGCAGGAGCTCTTGAACTAGATTCGCGCAATAAACTTGTCCGGCAGTGGTCATTTTTGCGGCTCCTCATAACGCCCTCTTTTTTGTAAATGTGAACCAATTTTTCGTCCTCGGGAAGGAAAAAATAAAATAAAAACATCGCATCAATATGGGCGTAAGAAAGCGGTTAATGGCCGCGCAAAGGTTTCGATCCGGTCCTCAAATGTTCCAAAAGAGATTCCGTGGAAAGTGGGAAGGGGAGGGAGTAAGAAGGGAGGGAGAAGAGGGAGTGAGGTGGTAAAGGAGAGGGGGGAGAAAGGATTTTTGGAAGGCGTCGCCCTGGTCGATCCGCGGAGGAGTCGAACCCCTTCCCTCCCTCCCTTTCTCTCGACGCCGCCCCCCTCCCCCCGTCCTTTCCTTCTCCCCCTCCCCAATCTTTCTCCGAAAACTGCACGGCGGCTCACCCCTTTCACTCCCTTTATTTCGCTCCCTTTCCGCACACCACCTCCTCCTCCTCCTCCTCCTACCCTTCTCTCTCTCTCCCCCCCTCCCCCCCTTCTCCCCCTCCCCCCTTCTCCCCCTCTCTCCCTTTTGGCCGCACGAAGGCGGGGCAGCCGCACTGCGGCGCCATCCGAAAGAGCCGAAGGAGGAGCAAGGGTAGGGGCAGGGGGCCGGCAGTGGGATAGGCGGCGTATTTGAGGAACGTTGCCGTGGGAAGGGGGAAAGAGGGAATGATGGGCGTTGGGGGGGAGGGGGGGAGAGTGAAGGGGCGGTGAGCGGGCGTGAGGTGGAGATACATTTGGGTTTGGGATGAGGAGGCGAGGATCGTGGGAAAGAAGAGCAGGGGAGGTGGGGGGGTGCAAAAAAGATAGCCCGCGAGAGAGAGGTGGTAGAAAGGGCAGAATCAGCTGCCTTGGCCCTCCAAGACGCACACAAACACGCTCCAACACGGAGTTTTCGTCTGTCAGACCCAATTCCTATTTTGCCCCCGCCCCGCTCCCTGCCTTACGCCGAAAAATCGAACGCCCCCACTCCCCTCCCCTCCCCCATCGATCTGCTCATCCGTCGTGACTCTCTCTTGCTCTCCTGCCCTCTCCTTCACGCACCCTCTCACTTCCATCTTTGTATCCTTCCTCTCTCTATTCATTTGTTCTTTCTGCGGCATGGGTACGTGAGAGGGTGACCGGGGAAGGACCTTGGAGTGAGTGAGGAGAGGTGACGGGGGGCAGCGAGAAAGAAGGAAAGGGGGGTCGGGAAGCAGACCCGCGTCTCGCCCTACTTATTCATGGCCTGAATTTTTAACGCTCCTCTACGCCGATTGCCTTCGGCGCAATCAATGAGGTATGCTTCCTCCTTCCTCCACGCTCTGCAGAGGGTCCCCTCCCCTTTTTTGGGGCGAGAGGGGAGGTTATAGAACTTTTTGGCCCGACTGAGCATGTCTTTGGAAGCCAGAGCCGAGGTTAGTCCGGTGGCGAGGAGGCGACTTAGGTTTTGGGGCGGTCGGAAACTGATGCTGGCTGCCTCCCACTCAAAAACATCTCGCTTAGTTCTTTATTCTCTCGCTCCCTCCTCCACCTACACCGAATTCCCACCCACGTCTTACTCGCTCCGCTAGGAGGGGAAAAAAAGCGTAGAAATCTGCGAGACAGTCTCTCTCTCTCTCTCTCTCTCTCTCTCTCTCTCTCTCTCTCTCTCTCTCTCTCTCTCTCTCTCTCTCTCTCTCTCTCTCTCTCTCTCTCTCTCTCTCTCTCTCCAGGGATAGATGAGATCGTAAATTCAGAGAGGGCTAAATGGCGGTTGAATTCTTGTCTCGTAAATTTTGCAGGGAGTTTAAAAGGGGGCGATGAATTAATCCGGTGTTCTCTCAATTATTTGCCCAATGAAGAGATGTTTGAGCGGAGATTTCTCGGAGCGACGAGGATGATCCGTCACGGGACAGAAAAGGGAGAAATAAAAAATTTGGGGAGAAAAATCTGTTCGAGGAGATAACGTTTCGTTTTCAGTCTTAAGTTTGAAACTTTTTTTTGCGCTTTAACCACGATTTGCGCATGAAAAATTATCTAAACCTGAACGTTAACTGATGATCGGTTGCGTATTAGTGATGTGTTCGGAATCAACCGTATTTTTCTCTCTCTATGTGAACTATAGGATATTTATAAAACGGGGCAATATTTTATTGTATAAATAATTTTCATTTACCAAAATATCTGTATTGCGGTCTAATAGGTGATTGTTCAGGAATTTTAACTAACATTTTTTAAATTAAAAGATACTAAAATTCACGTTTTTTTGCACGGAAACGCAAAAAGGCGCAAAGCCTTTGAAAACTATTATTGTAAATGTCTATTGCAGTAGTATTTTTGTACGCGCGCGAGTGATAGAGGTAGAGAGAGAGAGAGAGAGTGAGAGACGAAGCTGGAGAAGAGATAATTCCTTTCTTACACGATCAGCGCAATAGCATAAGTAAATTTTTTACTAGACCAACGGTTGATCGATATCATGAGAAAATTGTTGACGGACGTCGTTTTATACAACTTTCATGAAAAATACTCTATCGCTAAGCAAAACAAAAAGTCGCTCGCGTGACATGATCCCATAAAAGGCCGTATCGATAGTCTGGGAGAGGAAAAAAATCTCTTTTACGAAATTCTTCCTTCATTTGTTTTATGCCTTCGCCATCATTCGTCTGCGCTAATTTATTTCGAGCCAGTTAGGTAAACTGAATACATTTTAAATATTCCTTCGTTTCGGCGCTTGAGAATTTCCGAGTTGGGTTCCTTGGCGGTCTTCCATGTACCGTGCGCCGACAGACGCAGACCATGCTTTTTGGGAATTGAGTTCCTCTCGTTTTTCCTCGGGAGACAAATATTGATCAAGTATTTCAGAACCCACCAATTACGAAAGAAGTTCAACCAATATATTTGAATAGTCCTTGGCTTGTTTAATATAAGGGCAGCTTTCTAATTATGATCTTCTCTCGGATCGGAATTTGAAAAGCTTTACGTGAGTTATGGATATTTTAAATTATTTGAATATTGATAAATAGGTACATACTCTGGGTTGTCGATGTTTACACAAAAGGAGTAAATAAGAGTTACGCTTTCCAGTGGAAAAAATTACGATATCATTTCGCATTCATAGTTTTTAGTGTGTTTCATTTTTCACTGTTAGACATATATGACTATCCTTTTAATCTGTTATATTAATTTTTATTACTGTCCGAGCTTAAAAATTACGAAGTCACCGAAAGAATAAGATATTTCCAAAATCGAACAGTTCCAATTGTTTTTTATGCACCTAGATGAATTTTACGCTTTCTTTGGGTGAGATTCTAGGTCTTTTTCTTGAAAGAAAAACTCGATTCGGAATCGTTTAACGAATCGGTTATCGTTCAGGAGGAAAAATACAACAGGAAGACATTGAAAAGCGCAACGGAATTAATCGTTCCTCGTTAGGGAAGGGAATTACTTTTCAATCTTCATTCGACCTAATAAAGATAGCAAGTGCCGCTTAATCCCGGAACCAGTTAGTGTCCGTTGTTGGGATTTTCCCCTCGTAAGCTTCTCTTTTGAACCAGTTCCAAAATTTGATCGATTGATTGGGTTAATCAGATACCGCTCCCATACCTCGCGCCGCCGTTGGATTAAATCGGTCGATGAGGAGGCGGTGATGAGAAATAAATGATGATAAACAACATCGAGAGATATAGTCCGGTGTAGCGAAGTTGGTCCTTTAAGACTTAAGGGCGTCAGGGTACGCGCAAAGCACCACGTCGAGGCGACGAGCATCCTGGAAACAGTAGCGGAACTGTAAATTTCAGAGTCCGATCAACGTTTGCTTCACGGTTAATTTTACGTTTCGATTCCGCCTTATGGATGATTATCAACGTGTAACCGATTTAGGGTTCTTGTAACAATACGCACGACCTTCAGGCATCCTTTAAAAATAATTGAAAATCTCCTCATACAAGTATGGGTTTTACTAAAATATGAAATATTTTGGTGGTAGGAAAATTCGATTTTGAATCCATTCAATTTGCTACATGTTTAAACCTTTATTTTCGAGAAATAGAAATTATCTTTAATTTCGTTCCTTGTTAAATTCTAGCTTCAGATTGAAACGGCGGCAAAATGAAAACAAGTTAAGAAAGTGTACAACGCATCACAAATGGGCGCGTTTCGTGCAATGGAGTATTAGAAAGAAATGATATACTTGTACGTAAGGGAAATAGCGTTTTAAAGTTATTTTCTTCTGCATAAATAATCCATTTTCTTCCTATTTAATAATATTACATGCAAATGTAAGGAAATTAAACGTTTGTTTGTGAGATTGTTTATGTTAGCAACAATGAATACGTAAACATACAAGAAAATTTCTGTTCAACTCGATTTAAGACATTCTTGCTTGATTTTCTCAATAACGGCTACTCCTACGATAAAAATGTATAGGAAAGGAAATACTCTTCTTTACTAATTCTACAACTTTTATTTGAAAGATATTTTTATATGACTAATACTTCACGAGATATGACGAAAATTTCATTTTTTGTCACCAGTAAAATGATACCCCAGATTGGCGTACGTGATTCATTTTGCGATTTTCTTGTTATCTTTGATTATAAGTCCTTAATATCAAATTTCATGAAAATCCGTTAGGTAGAAGCCGAGAACGAACATGCGGACGGACGGACAGACGGACCGACGATAATAGGCGCTCACGCTGGAAGCGAACCGCGCCTAAAAAGTTAGAAATATCGCACATCTGAGATACATTCCGTCTGTTACCGATTCCATTTATCTCGCCATTGAAAATTTTATATTTATTACATGATGTAGGGTTTCCAAAATTTTAGATGGATGGCGCATAATAATGGAACACGAAATGATTTCAGAAAATGGACAAGATTTAAAAATCATCAGATAGATCAGGGGTTCTTAACCGGGGGTGCGGGAAGAGGATCCAGGGTATGCGGTGGGAACATCTTGCAATTTGACTTTTGTATTTATTTATTTATTTAGATAAGACATTTTGAACCACCCATACTAGCCAGCTGCTGTCCTAGTGTGTATGTTCATGCGTCCACGTTTCTTATTAGATATACTATAGCGAGATACTGAAATAGCAAACCGTAATCACTATTCGAGTTCTGTTTAAACGACCGTGTTCAGACATACTGTGTCTATGTTTTTCCGCCTTTAATTACGTTTATAACAAAGTCATTATCTCGGTCCTTTGCGTGAGAAGGCTGAGATAACTCGCTACACACGGGTTATATGAAGTTCAAGATGAATACAGCATTATAAATTGTTTAAAAATTAACAATCTTGAAAACTATTATGGAATATTTGGATAGTATTCCATTGTAATAAAATGCTGGAGCCACTTTCGTGAGGCGCCTAATCGTCGCCTCACCTGTATTACAATATTATTGTGTCTTGAATTGAGGAAAGGTTGTGTTTAAAATGTAGTTTGTAATAAATATATTTGATTTTAAATACTATACGTTTAATAATTCGTTAAACTTTTAAAAAATTAAAATTAATAAACATTGAAAAATTTTTGGTGGGGTGCGGGATTACCATGGATCGCTGTGGAGGTGCGGGGCTCGCAAAAGGTTAAGAACCCCTGAGAGAGATCGAATGAGAGGTAGAAATACGGTGTTTTAGTTTTGGCAGTTGTATGTTTAGTCATTTTTATATGCGCTTAAATGGGATATAAAGTGATACAAATTAAAAGGAGAGGCGTAAAATTTTAAGAGTAAATAATGCAATATATGTAACTTCGCGTTTTAACTAAAAAAATCCTGGGATGTTGAAAAAAGAATTATCGTCCTCGCCTAATGGTTTTAAAAAACATCATGGCTGGTAGAGGAACATACGAGTTTTCCAAGCCTGATATAGCGTTCACACTACCAATTTAAATCTTTAAATATTAAATCGTTTGCTCAAGATTATTAACAAATTTCCCCTTTTCCGCCATATATTAAAATTTTGTATTATGGTTCATGTATAACAAATTTTGAGAGTTTTGGATTGTTTGTTTATGGACGTCCAAATATCGATGCGGGATCACATCGATAATGTTAGTCGTAAATCGTCCCTGTAACGGCACAAAAAAAGTCAAAATTAATCGAATAGCCTCTGTCTAGTCTTACTCCGCGACGACAATTTTAATCGGATGCATTTATTCGTACGAAGTATCAAAATCGTTTATAATACCTGTTATGCCAAAAATTCGCAAAGATTTGAGGGAGGGAAATAGGGGAAGGGTGAATATTTTCCGGTCTTCGGAATGATTCAGTTCCGCTGCAACCTTACGCAGCTGCAATGCAGCTTTTCGTCGGGTTGCTTCCTTTGGCTCTCAGACACGGAAATCCTCTATGTCTGAAGGGGCCGACACCTTCGCGAATCAATCTGAAAGGTCGTCAACACACGCTGGCGTAGATTTTGAGGAGGAGATGGAGATAAATGGGAGAGGAGTGAGACGAGGAGAATCCGAAGTATAAAAGCTGCTATTATTATAAATTCCAAAGATATTGGGAAGAGCTCATCATTTTGTATCCAGAACTAGTGATAAAATACATTATATTATCTATTATATATCGACGATTCTTACTTAGGATGTGTATATGTATATATATATATATATGTATATACTAGTAATATGTGCTTGCATTCTGCAAGCATTTTTAAATTTTAGCATTTTTATACTTTCGAATTTTCAGCTCCCTATCTCTACTGAAAGTTCATAAACATTAGTCAGTTTGTTTAACATTTATGAATTTTTAACGGCCGAATAAATAAACATTTTCAAATTTCTATAATCCTGTTTTCGTTATTTGGTAAATTCTACCGCTAGAAAAAATTTCAGCATTGTAGCACATTTAGAAGTACCTAAACCATGAAATGTTTGTTTAAATGTTTATAATTTTTAACGGCCAAGAAAATAAACGTAATTTTTCTGTCGGTTTCTTCATGCCATCGACAATTTATGAAAATTTCATCTCTCCATCTATTGTAGTTTGGGCTAGGCATTAGTATCCTCCTATACCCTATATCCTCCTATATCCTTCTCTGTAAGAAGAGAGTACATATATATATATATAATGATACTAGTACTATGTGCTTGCATTCTGCAAGCATTTTATCTCACCTTATTATAAAGAGTAAGAGTTGCGCTTTTTCCCATAAGAAAAGCATTGCGGCATTTTTGAAAATTAATTTCGGTCACTTTCCGATAAGATAGAGAATTGAAACTTGGACGGTTGTTAGATATCCACGAGATCTATTTGGAACCCTTATCACTTTTACCGCAAGTGTCCTGGGTTCGACTCCAGACGACGCGGTATATCTCCCATAAGAAAGTATGGAAAAAATTAATTCCTTCATATAGACGAAACTAAGAGGAATAAAGAGCTGATATTTTCAGGGTTTGTTAATAAGAGTATCTCCATAGTATTTGAGAACTCCTGCTTAGGTGTCATTGGTTCGATTCCAAGCAGCCTTAAATTTAAGATTATTTATATAAACTTTTTCTTTTTAAAATTATTTCTCTTTACATTAAGGTAAGAGAAAATGCTTCCCTTTAACTTAAGGTAAGAGAAAATGCTTGCAGAGTGCAAGCACACATTAACTAGTATATATATAATGAATGCGAAATGTAGCTACGAGATCAATATAAATATTTTTCGATGGGAAAGTTTTAATAATTTAAAGTCAATAAATACCGTATCAACAATAGGCTGTGAGATATCGATGAAAATTCTTCTCAGAGAATGAAGTGATACGAACTTAGTCCTAGGCGGCAAAGATTCTGAAACTTTTAACCGAGTTCTTAGTTTGAAAAAAATGAAATTATAGAGGAAAGAGCGGGAGGTGGGGGGGGGGGGGGAGTGGGTGGATGGCGATGGAGCGACTACGGAAAGACTCAATCCCGGTTGGTTTGTTTGAAGCGCTTATCGAGGGTGGGGGACTCTTCGGGACAAAAGCACTTCCTCTATTCCCTCCCTCCAACCTCTTTTATCTCCTGCACTCACTCCCTCACCCCCCCCCCCTCCCTCTCCCCACCTTTCCTGAGGCGGATCCGACCACTCACGAGAAGTAAGTAAGGCGGGAAGATGGAGATATAGGACTAAGAATGGAGGGGAGAGAGAGGGGGGGAGGAGGGGGGAGAGAATCAAGAGAGAGGATGAAACTAGAGGGAGAGGAAGAGAAAGGGGAAGGAAAGAGAGAGAGAGAGAGAGAGAGTGTGTGAAGGACGATGACTAAGTGTTTGTGGAATGAGGAAAGGTTTTTTGAAGGGTCGAGGGATGGTGGGAAGAGAAAGAGGGAGAGAAATAGATGGTTAGAGATTCGTGCGGGAGAAAGGACTTTTTAGGGGAGGGAGGGAGAAAAGGGGGAGGGGAAGGAAGGAGGGAGGAATAGGAGAGCTGAAGGAGATAGCGGCGTGCATGGAAATGGGTGGAGGGAGGGAGATTTATTGGAGGAGGAGGAAGGGGGTGTGAGGAGAATCGGTGGAAGGGTTTCGGAGGATGTCAGGGGGCGGATCGAAGAGTTTGAGTTGAGAGTAATTAGCGGAAGGAAGTTAAAAGGGGCTTTCGGTGTTGTGGAAGGGTTGGGAAAGAGATGGAGATAGAGGTGGAGGAGGAGGGAGGGGGAGAGAGAGAGAGGGAGGGAGGAGAGATAGATAAATGGAGAGAGAGAGAGAGAGAGGGGGAGATAGAAACCGTGGAGAAAGACTTTCTGGGTAGGGATTTCTCCGCTGCCTCATTGGTCGAGCGCGCGCGCACACACACACACACACAATCGTCCTCTTCCGCGTGGTGGAGTGGGAGAGTGGAGAAAGGGGAGGGGGAGGTGAGGGTCGCGAAGTGAGAGGGGGAACTGGATTGCGACATCCTTCTTTTTTTCTGCATACCACTCTCCCCCCTCTATCTCCCTTTCCATCCCTCCCCTCTTCTCTTACCCCCCCCCCCCCCCCCTCCCCTACCCCGCCCTCCCCTCCCCACCCACACCCACCAAAACCAACGCCTACATCGATATCACATCGGGCGAGAAATGAATGAGCTGGATTACTAAAGCTGTAAATACTGCGGATCCTTACTCACAGATCGCGGCTAATTACCTTTGTTGAGAATTTAGTTTCGAATTCGCTGCTACAGTATTAGCATAAACGAAACTTTGATCTGGTAAGTCTTTATTCGACCAAACTGCTTTATCGGAGACTGGCAAAGTTCATGCTCGGATAAACATCTCATTTGCATATGGTGATTATACAGAAATCTATTCTTGGTAAAGGAAAGAAACTGATTTGTAGACTTTATATATTGCAAGATATATTCCGTCGCAAACCGTTTTAACGCAATATAAATTATAATGCCTCTTCCATAAAAATTAAACACGGTTTTTCCCTGAATATGAGGATACTTATTTTCTTAGCATCATTACAATCTTTTGCAATAACTAGCTATAAAAAAGAGCCTTGTTTCGGAAGAATAGCTAAGCAAGAAATTTAGAATTTAATTTTGGAGTATGTTATTTCCAACAGAAATTAACTCTACGCACTCCTCCGCATGCGTTTATCCTTTTCTCTCCTTTGATAAGCACTCTTCATCTTTCGTGCATCAGAAAATTTAAATTTTTTATGGAGAAATTACGTTTGAATTAAATAAACAGTAGATTGATTCAATATCAAAGTAAGAGATCATATCAACAGGATTTAGTTTATTATCCTATTCTAAAGTACGCTTCATTTTCTAGATACTTTTGAAAGAGCAAATAATTTAAATTAACCACAAAATTATGCTTGAATGGACTTTTCTGTACAAAAATTATTTTTGTAATGGCTAAAGAGCTTACCTTTTATCAAATTTATCTAATAATTTACTATGCAGTTTCTCTTTTACATGACACTTATAACGATACTAAGTCTAAGGGTATATTATAATTAATTAATACACAGGTGGGAAACCTACGGCCCGCGAGGCTATGATCCGTAAAATTCACTTTTTTGTAAAATTACCTTTGTAAAACTTTTAGTTTTGAAATCTTAGCTCTAAAATACTTTATATTTCGAGACTATGCAAATCGTATTTTTAATATGATTTCCACGTCCTTGAAAATTTCATTACAAAACTGATGTTTATTAATAAATGTGATCTTATAAATGATAAAGGGTGAGTTGGAGAATACGGCGATTTAGTTATTTCAAAAAACAAGAAACTCCTAAACCGTAACAAGGTAAATATCTAGAACCAAAATTTAAAAAAAATATATATATATATATATATATATATATATATATATATATATATATAATTACTTACAGGTTTGCGGTTTAATCCCTGGCGAGGAGTAAAAACCCGCAAACCTGTAAGTAGTTATATATATATATATATTTTATTATTTTGGTTGCTTGTGGCTCTAGATATTTACCTTGTTACGGTTAAGGAGTTTCTTGTTTTTTGAAATAATCTTATAAATGCATAAAATGACTCTGAGAATCTCTTTAAGATATTGAATTGCACACGAACTGATGAAGTTTAAATTCACTTCTGATACTGCTTAACTAACTCATGATGCAGGTTAAAAAGGCTCAGCTTTACATTATTCCACCTACGTGAAGTGTTAAAACCGTTTGTAAAATCGTGACGGTTCTTATCTCAGAATTACTTGAAATTGTCTTTATTTTTTATTGTGAAAATTATTCGTTTTACTGAAATTATTGAGAGAGCGCGCTCTCTCTCTCTCTTTTGCACATATTCCAATAAAATGTTAATATAAAAGAAAATTTTTTCGTGATGCATATGGTCACGACGAATTATCGCCCGGAAAGGAAACAAGTTAGGAAAGCGTACAACGTATCACAAATGGGGCGCGTTTCGTGCAATGGAGTTAGAAAGCAATTATATACCTGTACGTAAGGGAAATAGCGTTTTAAAGTCCTTTTCTTCATCATAAATAATCCATTTTCTTCCTATTTAATAGTATTCCATGCACACGTAAGGAAATTAAACGTTTGTTTGGGAGATTGTTTATGCTAGCAACAATGAAGTAACCATGCAAAAAATTTCCTAAGTTCAACTCCATATAAGACATTCTTGTTTGATTTTCTCGATAACGGCTACTCCTACGATGAAAATGTATAGAAAAGGAAATACTCTACATTACTAGTTCTACAACTTTTAATTGAAAAATATTTTGATATGAGCAATACTTTACGAGATATGACGAAAATTTAATTTTTTGTCTCCAGTAAAGTGGTACCCCTGATTGGCGTACGAGATTTATTTTTGCGATTTTCTTATTATATTTGATTGAAAGTCCTTAATATCAAATTTCATAAAAATCCGTTCGGTAGAAGCCAAGAACGAACATGCGGACGGGCGGACGGACGGACGGACGGACGGACGGACCAACCGACGATAATAGGCGCTCACGCTGTAAGCGAAACGCGCCTAAAAATCGTCTCGTAAAAAATGAAAAGTTGGTGGATTAACTGAAAAAATCACGAAGATATTCCCTGAGCGATAAATAATGATTTTGATATGAAAAGGGAAGAGAGAATGGAGAACATGGCGAAATAGTGTGGTGGTTAGGGAATCGGAAGTTGTGAATGAGGCAGAATGGACTTTTCCCCTTACATTCCTTTTCTTCGTGGACACAAGAAGCTAGGAAGGTATACACAAATAGGCGCGTTTCGTGCGATGGAGTATTTGAAACTAAAGGATACACTTTGAACGAACGCACACTATAAATCAGCACCAGATTGTCTCTCTCTAACTACTAAAATTTCTTCCTTATCCTAAGTTGATGCATTAATACACGTATATACGTAATTTTAGCATACTGAATAAATACCGAAAAATTATATATCAGAAATCATGGCAGGGAAATGTTAAATTTACAGATTTATTTTCTAATAAGTTGCAATCAATCAAACAATAAAAAATGATTTAACACTCCAGTAGCCGTACTGACTTTTGTAACACGAGAGGTCGTGCGAGATACTGTTGTATCCCACTTCACAAATGAGTTTTCATTAAAAGAGAGGTGAATAGACTAACTTGAAATGTTCTAATATTTATTTTGCTTTCTTCTAAAAGGTATTGTGCATTAAAATGTTAAAACTTATCCAAAATTAATACAAACTTCAATCTTATAAATCCCTGGCATATTTTCATCATAATAATAGACATTATTTACAGCTGCCTTTTTAACTGTAAACCATTTCAAACTTGGCTTAACCACAATCTTATTTTCATTCTCTGAAACATTATTAGTTTCAAAGCACTGATCACATAAACGTTCAGGGTGTTCTAAGCACACCCATCTATAGAATTTGGAACAGTATTGTTTTCTACGTTTGTTTTTTGCTTTTGTCAATAACGGAAAATGGTGATGATCATCACAAATTAATATACTTGTTGTTATGAGAAGGCACTGAAAGGAATAAGGTGATTTCTTTGTCCATCGACGAGAAATTTAAAGAACTAATGTGGTGGGATACAATAGTATCCCACAGGACTACTGGAGTGTTAACACGTACTTCATTTGATTTAAGTAGTATTTATATTTACGTCGCAATTATATTAACCGTTTTTTCGTAATCAGGACCGGCCCTAGAAATTGCGGGGCCCAATTAGAAAACTTTTGGCGGGGCCCCTACATCTAAAAGGCGTAGTTTCCTGCATCCTGAGAGCATCAGATGGCCTCTCATGAGACCACTTGGGTATGGATGGGACTATGGATAAATCTAAACAGAATCATCACCAATATATAGTTTGGAGCCCCTACACCATTGTGGGGCCCACTTAGCCGCGGGGCCCGATTGGGTCCAATAGGTACAATTGGCCTAAGGCCGGCCCTGTTCGTAATTGTAATTGATTTTAGCAGGTAATTGTAGTTGATTTTAGCAGATCAGTCAATTCGTAGAACTTTTTCGTTGGCAACAATTACGTATCCATGATTTTTTTCTCGATTCAAAGCGGAATAAGATTTTATTGAAAACGGTTACTCCCACGATAAAAATGCATAGGAAAAGAAATACTTTATTTGATTGATTCCGCAAATTTTATTTGTAAACTTTTTCAGTGTAACTATAATTTCATGAGATATGACGGAAATATCGTTTATCTTCTCTATTAACGTGGCACCCTTAATTGGGCTTAATGAACCATTTATGCCATTTTCATATTGTCCTTTGCCATAAGTCCTTAATGCTAATTTTCATGAAAATCCGTAGAAATCGGTAGAAGCCGGGTACGAACATGCGTACGGTCGGGCAGACTGAAGGAAGCTAATAGATGCTTAAGTTGGAAAGGAAACGCGCATAATAATGTTTGGGGAGGGAATGGTATGGATTGCGGAAACGCAGAGAGGATAAAGGAAAATGTATTCGGAATACGATATAGAGATCGAGGAGTATCGATGGAGATTTTTTTAATTGAATAGAGACATGAGAGAGAGAGAATGATATACGATATGTTGTTATCCAATGACAAAAACCCATTGCGGTCATCGTTTCCTTATGTTAATTATTATTTATTACTAGGGGCAAGCCCCCTGCTCGCTGACGCTCTCTTACACCTCTCCCCACCCCCCCCCCTCCCCACCCCTCCCCCCTTTGCTCGCTGTTTCTTCGTTCCTACCACGTACTTATTGGTTTTACATTAGTTTAACGGGAATATGTTTTGAATATGAGTTTAATGAATATATTTTATAAGGGATGTATGTTTCGTTTTTAATAACAAATTAAGAAAATTAGTTGAATAACTCGATAAAATATAAACTTAGAGGGATGAAATTCCCGGAAATTAAAAATTGCTGAGGTATAGAGGGTTAAAAAGAGAGAGAGACAACCAGAAATAGGATTTTTGTAATATAGATAAGAAATATAAATAACATGAATACTGCTTTCGATTTATTTGCATTAAATTCATATCTTCGGTCATTTTGAGCAAGCTTTAATCTTATTTTCGATCTTTAAGCCTTTATTTAAGTGCATATGCACGGAAATTACCGAGGACAACAACACTCGTAAACATGGAAGCTTATTATTGATATGGTAAAAATTTTACCGAAACTCGAGTATAAATTCAAAATATGAGTGAATTCGAAAGATATTGTGTATTCAACGGTAAGAATAAGAATCCTCATTCATTTTGGCGAGTTTTAAGGCAAATTTCATGCCGATAACTTACTTTTAAGATATTTTAAAGAGTAAAAGAATGAAAGCCTTCAAACCAAAAAGGTGATTTTTACGTGTTATCTAATGGAAAACGACATTCATCCCCTGGAGTCGAATCCGTGACTTTTTTCGATATTTTTTAGTCATAACGTAAAGATTCACCAACACTGAAATTCTGAGAAATTTTAGGCTTCTAAGTTTATCTCTAATTGAGTTATTTACAAAATTAGAGAGTTACGCATCATGATGACTATTACGATTTTATAATATAGAGAGATATGTGATATATTCCCAATGCCTGTTTACTTTTTTCCATCAAATGCTCCTCGTTGTACATTTTTGAGGTCGCTGTTCATTTTTTTCGGCTGCTCACTGCTGACTTTAATCTTTCATGAAAGAACTTGTTGAATGCTGATTTTTGCGAGATAAATTTTGGGCCCTTCCTTTATGCTTTAAAAAACGAAGTTTCAAAAGCCTGTTTCGAAGGACTTCTGTTGAAATAAAATTTTGTTATATATATATATATATATATATATATATATATATATATATATATATAATTATATATATTCGCTAAGGCACACGCCTACACATATACGTATGCATCGCCACTGCATCGATCACTTTGCCAAATGACTTCTTTAAAATTCGTTATTTTCTGTTTCCTCTCCGAAGGTTGCTTTTGAAAGGTTTTCGCGAAAATTCCCGTCGCCTTGGCATCCAGGTGTCGTCGTGATGATAGGGTGACCTCGATGGACAAATTCCTCGCGGGATGACATTCCTCGTTCCATTCCTTCGATCCAATTATTGCATCTGCCTCTCAAGTCGAGGCAAATTTGGTCTCTCTCTCTCTCGTTCGTTGGCACGCTATTTGACTCCTCTAGCGACTTGGATTTGATCCATTGTGTCGAATCAACGTCGGAATTCCCGTTGGTTCCCAAGAGAGGAATCGAGTCGACACTTCCTCGAAGGCGATTTGTCACTCCTTCCGAATGATGGACAGGAGGCAAGTGGGTTTGTAATTCCATAGGCCTTTCTTAATTCATTTCTCGCAAAAGATAGTTAACTTCGGAGTTGGCCGATGCTTCGGGTATTTCCAACGACTTTAAATGAAGGATATTCATCATTTCTCTTAACGATCTTCTTTCCATTACGTTCTAACGTTACACTGCCGTTTCCAGGGACCGACTTCACATATTCTCACGTTGCGTAGATCAGTATTTCACAGGACAAAGTCTGGCACTGTAATCGATATTTTCTGGTCTTTGTAATGAGAAACGGTAATTTTAGTTATTAGAACTATTATTGGTTTTAATAAAAATCTGTTCTTTTTCACTTTTGAAAACGTCGTTAATACGGAATAATATCGCAGAGTGACGGCTGACTCAGTGATCATTATTCTTCTGGTTGATTTTAATCTCCAGTTACGCTGTCAGCTAGCCTGAATTATCTTTCCCTAGTATTTATCGTGTCATATCCATTTTCTTGATTATATTACTCTTTCATAATCACCTCTTTTTATTTATTAACGAAAAACGAAGCGTTGCTACAATTTAGCAAATATTTTCCGTTCCAGACCGTTTTTTCCGTGTTTGTGTTCATTTCATACTCGATAGGGCCAATATCCGTACCTGTTTCGCGTTTTAAAAATTTTAATATTATCTTTTTTTCTACAAAGCACCATCTTATATGTTAAAAATAAATATACACTAATTTTATGACTCTGTGTTAACTTTTAGGTTTACGAGAAAGCTATCATTTGCAATATCCTTTATTTGTCAGGATTTTTTCCTAACGTTTTTATGAAATTTTCTCTTGACCTGCTCATAGTAGTAATTGATGTAAGTTTTAACTTCATCTTTGTTCTTTGCCTTGCAATCCTGTGATGGCTTTAAGTAGATTTTTGAAAAGTATTCCTAATTACCGAGTTTGATTTCATCTTGTACTGCGTTATGGGCTCTCAGGAGTCCTTTTTAATTCGCGTCCCCTAACACGCAGAAGCGGTGATTAATCATGACCTCTGCCATCTCTGTCAAAAGATGCCTTCCGCCAACTGTCAAGACTGTTACGATGTTCGAACCGATAACAACGCCCTGCCAATCTCCAACTCCTTCGTTGAAGTCGCCACGACGATTTTGGTTGAAACACACCTTTCCCGTAAGTTTGACCTAAATATTTGTTGAAACATTTGCAGTTATCTTTTAAGGTGGATAGAATATGAAATTCCAAAACATGATCCTAAATATGGTCCTGGGTATTTTTTTAGCGTATTAATTATCTTAACCGGCGCTCACAAGAAATGACTCATTTATATACGTTACTCAAGGATGAGAACGATATATGTATTTTTTGGAATATACAGAGCGCTAAGATAGCAAAAATAAAACGCGTTATATTTATTTTTAACATTATTATTTATTTTTATAGTTGTGTGTATTATTATTTTATGTTTTTCTTAGTCGTCACAATTATTTATAATAATCAAGAATATCATCTGGTAAGTTTTATTACCCGTGGTTTAGGTGTCATTAGGTACATATATTCAGTTCTGATTTTCTTTTCAGGGTGAAGATGAATGACCAGAGTTTATTTTAATAGACTAGAGGAGTTTCTTTTGTTTTTACTAGTAAATCTTAATGTTTTTATGAACCTTGCGTAATTTGTTTATAAATGATTAATATTATTTAATTTATTTATTAACCAATGAAACTATGTTTATTTCACAATATGCATTGTATATTTATGCATTAGATGAATCGATGTGTAACCAAATATGGAATACATTTAAAAAAATCAATTATGATCTATATTTAGGCAAGTCAAACATGCGGAATAAACCCCATTAGATTGGATTTTATTTTTTGATACAGAAGCATTATACATATTATTCATTGCTAAAATGAATTGAAATTAGCGATTTTAGATCAGGACGATAAACACAGTCATATTTTTATTTGCCTATCGTATTAGACGTTTTTTATAATAGCGGGTAATATTAATTAATTTGACGTATTGTTCTATATCGCATAATGATATAAACAATAAATATTTACGCAGACCTTGTATTTATTTTCCGAGATCGTATTTGTATTTAAATTATATCAAATTAAAATAATGTTACAAGTATGTACGTGCTAATCATATGGAGGGAAGCTTCTGGAATGGAATCAGTGTTGTTACTTACAATTAGAAGGGCCGGCTTAAAACCACTACGAGATCCTTCCGAACGTCTGCTAAAAGATTAATTGAAATTACATAAGCCCTTATTGGTTTACGATCTTTTACAAGTACCTAACCCTATTCAACGACAAGAATTTCCGAATATAGAAGCGAAGGGACGGAAGTTTTACTCCAGCTTATATACGTAGACCGGTCTGCTGCGATTTAACTTTGGTTACGTTTAAAGTTGTTTCACTAAAGTTGAGCATATAATTTTGAACGTATCACTTCTTCAGAGATTTGAGCTGTTTTGACCAACGATCATACGAACGAACACTTTTAAGATTCAATTGAAACGCAAACTGCAGATTGTGTCTAATGATTATTTATAAAAAGTGTAAAAGTTTTTTATCACATTTTCTGTGTTTCCAATATTATTGGAAAGTTAATTTTCTCTCCTTCGTTTAGGTTTGCAGAGGATTAAACGGTTATCATAGAATGGTTTAATGCATTAATCTATATCTTTAATTTGATTGCTGAAGTGATGGAATAAGTTACTGTTGCATGCTTATCGAAATGTAGCAAATATCATTCAAATCAATGGAATAGTTACACTGCCATATAAGTATGCATGTGCACTTCTTCTCAAACTTAAATAAAATAAAATTAGAACAAAAATTAGAACGCATTCATTAGAAGACATCATATTTTAATTCCAAATTTTCACAATAAATATTTGGCATATTTTTTATAAAATAGTACATTTAAAATAATAAATTAAAATTATTTTGCTGTAAATAATATCAAATTAAAAAATATAACTGGTTGATTAAAATGATTCTACCAAGGGTGACTTAGTTATTCACTTAATTTGTATTTGGGGAAGCAACGTACATGAAAATTGTTTAAATTGGGAGAGTGTGTGGAATTGGCATCCCTATAAACAATTTAAACATTTTATCTTAACAACGGAAACAAAGCTGTCACCTAGTGAGATTCAATGTATGTACTGAACAAAATCATACGGATAATCGAAACCTCTGAAAAAAATTTTTAAACAAAACTCATATCATGCTAAGAAATATTTACACCAATAACGTTCTAAAGGAGACATTTGGCGAAAACGGAAAAATGGCCATACTAAACTTCCAGTTTAGGCTGATCAGTTTCAGCCATTATCTTATTATACGTTGTTTTCTAAAATACAAATCTAAAATACAAAGTTTATGTAATTAGTAGTTTTCGAGATACCGCCCGCGACAATGCCTGTCACACAGACATAAACATCATTGTGGTTGTAGTAAAAACGTATTCATGGGATTTTCAAACGTGTATTTCCATTGGAATCTCGAATACAGTTTTTTCACAAAAATAACACTTTCTCCATGCTGCGTAAAGCGAAAGGAAAAATCTAACCGTAGAAACTTCAAATTATAAAAATCTCTATTAAGTAATACAACCCATATTTCACCGTTAATTCCAAAATTTATTCAATGTTATGCTACGACAATTTAGCCGAAGGATCAATTATTTTTTGTCGTTAAAGGTTGAATTTTTATTTTCACATAATCTAATGCCCGGCAAGAATTCATTTGACTTATTTATGTTCTACTTCATTCGAAAATTCTCCATTAGGAAACTTTTGCATTTATCACATTGGATTTTACCTAAGTTTAAGCTGATAGATTATGTAAAAATGTAGTAATTGAAGTAATTGTTTAAATCGAGATATTTACTTCCGAATGATATATCTTCGTTATACATATAAAGATTCTTCTAGGATGAAAAACTGGATTCGACTTTCTGTGTCTGCTTCGTAAGGTGGATCATTGTATCCTATGTTTTGCACCCGTTGTATTCTTGAAGATGCACATCTGCAAAAAAAAGTTTTTTACCACGACGTTGCGAAAACTTTGCCTGAAATTATTTTAGGATCAATTCCATTTGGCACACACATTTACATTTAGACTTAATATATTTCATGAGTCTCAATTTAACTCTTTTCTTTCTAATACTTGAAAGTTTGATGCATTTTCAACTCCTTAAATAGATCATATTTTTTAAAATAGTCATTTTGCCTTTTAATTAAGAGCGTTTACCTGGCCTTTTCCACCGCAATAAAATGATTACGGTTTTTCAGCAAAGGAAAATAGTGCGAACACAAACATACACATATACATGCGAGTGTATCATCTTCGTACGTAATCTTCCCTCATATAGGTCCGTGATTCTTTATTGATTAAACCTGGTTCTTCACGTACTCATGCTCTCCGCTACCTTCTTCATTTTTACGTGTCGCCTGCAAGCTGAAACATTTTGATTTGTCTTTCTATTTTCCTTACAGATTTCCTTCTATTACCTCTTTAAATAAATTTAAATACAAAAAGAAAGACATTGTTATTATATTTTGTTATGAGAAAGAAAATCAAAACTCCTGTTTAAAAGTATAGTCAATGAAAACAAAGTTAGTGCTGTGCTATGTGAATCTTTTTACTACCCTTTTCGGGCTTAGAGGAGCATTACATGAACGTTTTTTTTATTCCGGAAGAGCGCGGCGACAGATGATTGGCGTCAAACTACAAGTAAATCGCCCATAGCTTCAATGGGGATTCTTGGTTTAGCCGATCGGGACAAAAGGACGGGAAGCCCATCCCGAACAATGTGCTTAGTGAACAAGGTTTCCGCGGGTTTCGAGAAAGCTTCCTCCTGTTCCATTAAAAAGTATTGCAACTGATTTTCTCTCTCCACCGAAACATTTTCATTTTACCGCAAGTTTTTCTGTTAATGACATGAAAGCATTTTTTGCGCAATTCACCCTCTTAAGATGAACGACTTACTTTTTTTTGAAGATATCACCAACCATGAAAGTACAAATGAAAATATGATTACGTGTAGCAGAAATACCCGCAGTACATGGAATATCTGAAGGAAGGAATAAAACTCGTCTACGATCGGTTATATACATCAAAATTTGCAGTTGAAATAAATAAAAATTTATAAATGTTTGGTCATACACTTCGCACTAGTGAATATTTTTTTCTAATCCTCTTAAGGAGAAAACTCTGTACTTCAAAGGCCAAGATTAATCTTTACGAAGATCCAATTTTAATCTGATATACTCATTCCTCGAAAAAAAAAATGACATTCTGCGAGTGACAACGATGAGGTAATTGCGGATAGGTACTTTCTCGGCTGCATGGGAAGCAGTCGTGTCCCAGAATTCCTTTGCAAATTATTTTATTTTGCAAGGTCACGCGCCTTCGAATCTTGTTATGAGACGGTCGGAACAGATGGAGAGAGCGAGGGAGAGAGAGAGAGCGAGGGGGGGAGAGAGAGAGAGAGAGAGAGAGAGAGAGAGAGAGAGAGAGAGAGAGAGAGAGAGAGAGAGAGAGAGAGAGAGAGAGAGAGAGAGAGAGAGAGAGAGAGAGAGATATGCGAAGAGTGGGAGAAAGCGAGGGAATAGGCGATGTTCCGGGTTTTGTGTTTCGCTCCAGAGGTTTTTGTTTTATTTTGTTCCTTCCACAATTTAAAGGGATGGAGTCGGCTTCCTCCCTTCCTTATCCGTCCCTCTCTTCCCTCCTCCTCCCTCTACACCCCCCTCTCGTCAGCGCCAATGTCCCGAGTGTCCTCTGCTTCTGCCACGCGCCGCGAAATCTACATCATCACCCACGTTTCGCCTCCTCGCATCCGATATGAAGCCATTATATTCCGATATCACGCCATTTGCTGTCGCAGACCATTCATGCAATTGAATGTTCCCTGAGCTTCTGCCGGGATTAAAAGGGATTCTCCCATGTATGTGTGAATGAGTGTGTGTTTGTATGTGATGGAATTTGTGGGAGGTCGTGTTTATGTGCTGATATCGAGGCTGTAAGCAAACTATCCCCTTATCCTAATGCGGCTGTTACCCATATCTACGGCAATTAAGTGGTTATAGGCAGCGGCTGGATTGTACGACATTGGAGGTGGGAGGGAGGGAGAGAGGGAGGAAGGAACGTATTTTGTTTTATGGACGTCTATTGGCCCACTTTCTTTTGAGGGGTGTGCAGCCTTCCATATTGGCTTACACTTGTGGGTTTTCTTGTCGTTATGGAAGCAGAAGTTCCTCAAACAGTTTAGCCATGGCATAATTAGGTGACTAAATACTGAATGACCGCAAATATCGATCTAATCCCATCGGAGAGACATTGTCTTGGCCCAGCCTCCGTTACTTCGTGTTATAATGGAGTCCAAAATAAACAAAGTTAGAAAAGTGTACAGCGTATCACAAATGGGCGCGTTTCGTGCAATAGAGTATTTGAAAGAAATGATATACGTGTTCGTAAGTGAAATAGCGTTTTAAAGTTCTTTTCTTCGTCATAAATAATTCATTTTCTTCCTATTTAAAAATATTTCATGTACATCTAATAAAATTAAACGTATTTTCGTGAGGTTGTTTATGTTAGTAATAATGGCGAAGTAACCATGCAAAAAAAGTTCAACTCGAATTAAAACATTCTTTTTTGATTTTAATGATAACGGCAACTGATACGATGAATAAATGAATGTGTCCAACACATGACTTTCTTCATACATAAATTGTCAACTAAAATCAAATAAATACGGCGATACGAAGAGTTCAACTTACACGCTTCAGCGCTAGCGATTCATATGTTTTGTAAATTCGCCTTTTCCGTCACCACCACGTGCGCGAGCTGCCCATTAACTCTCAATTTCGAAGAAAATTGAATATCTCTTGAAATCATATGAAAATTTATTTTAAACAAGTGTTGTAGAAAAAAATAATATCTACAACTTATATATATATATATATATATACTACAGAAGAGGAAAGGTAAATGAGGATATTTATCGCTACTAGGTCTTGAAGGAAACCCAGAGGGCACTTACCGGAAGGAGAGACAATATATATATATATACCTATATGTTAACAAAAATTCAGTTTCAAGCGAAATATTAAAAAAAAAATAAAATTTGACGGCGGTAAACCACTACTTCCGGCTGACCGATTGTTATCAAAATCTTTTTAAATCTTAAGAATATATGTATATAAAATCGCAAATATAGAATTTCATGTTGATCTGATGAATAGTTTTTGAGTTAGAGCTCCCACAAAATTTCTGTCACACACATACGAACATACAGACACACGGACACAGACACACAGACATCATCGACCTCAAAACGTGTATTTCCGTTGAAATCTCGAATTCGAATTTTTTAATGAAAACAATACTTTCTCTATACTACGTATATGGAGAAAGTAAAATGTATAGGAAAAGAAATGCTCCACATTACTAGTTCTACAAGTTTTATTTAAAAAATATTTTTATATGACCAATACTTTACGAGATATGACGGAAAGTTCATTTTAATATATCGACTGATAATACCTTTAAATGTCAAAATATAGCTTGAGTAGATAAAAATGTTTTTTTTATGAATTTCTTCTTTCTTTCCTAAAACCTTCACTTATTCTATCTAAGGATTAATAAGTTAGTATAACACTTTCTAATTCATAGTTTCGCACCTTAGTTATATCGTGTCTTTTAACCTCGCTCACCCATTAAATTCGTCGTCGCTGGTATTTTGTATGCCTTCAATGAAAGGTGCTTAAGTTATTTTACCAGCAAAACCACGTAACATACTTTTTGCACTGCGTTCGCTGTTAAACTCGATTAGCGAGTGTAGAAACCCTCAGTAGGGTTGCGAGAAGAAAAGAAAAAACATTTTGTAAAATGTATCACGTCATAAAGAATAAGATACTGTTCGTCGTGATGGTGTAGTCGTTTTTATACAGTCTCGCAATTTGAAAGTGTGTACACAGACATATACATACTTATATCTCTGAAACACGCTGAAAGTTGGGAGAAGGCACTTCTGTTCGAAATTGTGCGAAGAGTGTGGTGTTGGTAACTCAACTATGAGTACTACAAAGCAGCCGTCTTCAGCGGTAATTCACTAAAGGGGATCCTAAGATATTTCTCTGTTGAATGTTTTCCATATTTCATTTTAAATATGGTAAAATTGTTGAGTTTTGTTAAATAAGGATCTGTTTCGTGTATATTTATATATATTTATTTTTGAACATATTCATTGATGTATTCTTATATTTTTTCGAGATTGTTAATAGCTATACAAATAAATAATATATTGCCATATCAGGGGGTCGGTGAGAATTCGGATGGGATCTGCAGGTTGAAAACCCCTGGTTTATGGATCTTCGGTGCACGCCTGGTGATATGACCCAAATGCGAACGAGAGCAAGGTGGAAGGTATATAATCGGGGGATTTAGTGTAATTTTGATGGTATGCATTCCAAGGGCAAACTGGTGTATGGTGGGTGGCATAACATCATCGAGGCATCTGGTGCATGCACGGTTGCATGACTTTCAGGGGAAATCCCGTGTTAGTTGGGTCGCATAAAATCAGGGGCAATTTATGTAACTTTGGTTGTATGTATTTCAGGGGTAATGTTGGTTGCATAAACTTTTTTTTTTCATATTCGTTATTATATCCTTCAGGGGAAACACATGCACTTGGTTTTTCAAGTAGTTCATAGATTTTCCGCTAGGTAGCTGCAGAGCTGGAAAAATCGAAATTTCGTAATGGTATCGTAACCAGACTACTGAAACTAGATGAGTGAAGCTTTTTCGGGTGGGAAGGTCTAATAAGGATCTCTTTTCCAATGCTTGTCCCTTCCCTAAAGGGGGATGAAAAACAGAACCCGAAAAATTTTTAAGAAAACGCCCTTGCACCTCTTTCTTTTATGATATCTTAATGGTATCTTACTTGTTTTAATTTGTGAAACTCCGACGAAACCAAAACCGTGGATACCAAAACCACGGGTATATCAAAATAAGAGACTTCGGACCACTCTCACAACTCAAAACCCATTAACAAATTAATTACATAATACTTGGAGCTCCGCCTGTAAGTTCTACAGGAGGAAAATTTGTCCGCTGCCCTTATGTATCCCTGAACCTCCTCCTTTTTGCATATATTAAGGTAGATAATCATATCTATCCCCATTTTGTTTTATGTCACATTCATTACTCTTCCAATTAATATTTATCGGATCGACCAACAGATGCCAGTGCATGAGAGGTCTGACTTAGGAACACTCATTATCAGTTAATAATGGAATAATAATTTATTTATTTTCGTTAACGTCGTATTGTTTATCGTTATCTGCGCTTTGCTTAAACTTCAAAATAATGTCGAAATTTCTCGAATGTGTGAACAAATGCGACGCGAAATCATAATCTCTGTCAATCATACGCAAATATACGAAACCGGCATCAATGCAAATCGCCATAATTTTCGCGTTAAAAACTAATTTATGGACCGATTCGACGCATTTTCAAAAATCGACTGCAGGGAAATGAAATTTCATTCTTTTAGTCGTTCCCAAGTCTGGAACCCCTACGATGATAATAAATATTTTTGAATGCAATTATCATACTACACTCGTCCTCGTGTTGATCGAATAAAGAAAATAAACCATCCTGGAATCGTACCCATGGCTTCAATGTAGAGGATGAACATCATTAAATTTTTGGTGTAATTCTAAGTAATTCCTGAAAGTTCGGCCGGAAAAGAAGGAAACGTTTTTGAGTTATTAACAATTTTCGTACTTTGATCAGGCGACTACGACATTAATATATAGTGAAATGTTTTTTCTTACAAAAGAATACTATAGTATTCCATAGTGGTTTTAATCACTAAATAAAAGTTCAAATACTCCCCCGAAGTAATTGATAAAAGCGTTTTATATCTTTTAAACGATATGGTAGAAATTCAGGAGTCTGGACGATGTGGCCCCTTCTTTCCACTGGTTTACATTTTCACAGTAATTCTTTTGGGGTTATCATAGTCTTAACAGCAACCATATTATAACTTAAATTTTTATCTCTCATTGCTGGCAAAAGTTAATTTTCGTGTTATTTATTAAGTTACAAGCTAAGTATTTCCACGTTCACCTTGTGTTTGTCAACGCGAGATTGATCCTAAATGATAAAAAGTTGCTATGCTTCATTAATTAGGTTGTCATCCACCATGTAATTACTGAATAGTATCATTAATAAAATGGACAAAAGATGAGATAGAAATGAAAATGAATTAAGAAAAGAAATTATATCACATTTAAAAGGTGAAAATAATTATTTTGGTAGATCAAAAGCAGTTAAGCTATAAAATTGATATAGTAAATTTGTAGAGTTTTAATATGGATAACTTTATTGGTTTTGAGGAAATTTCTGTGATTATTAATCAGAAAGTTTATCATATCTATATTAAAACCACAAAAATTTCTCTGAAGCGTATAAGCTATCCATATTTAAACTCCTCACATATTTACAAATTTAACACCACTCTTGAAGTTAACATTATTAAATTCATAACTTAATTGTTTTTGATCAATCAAACAAGTTTATTTCCACCTATTTAATGGGATAAGAAAGATAGTTTTTCTTGATTTTTTTAAATTTCTATTTATTTTTGCTTTTTAGTTTTCATTCGTAATTGTTGAATTTAATAAATCACACGCACTCTCATTCAGTATATTCTAAGTAGTATATTAGTATATGCTTCAAATATTGAAATTTGGCTAAAATGATTTTCTCTCGAATGTTTCTTCTAAACATGTTATCTAAACATTATTGCTTCTTAATTTTTGTACATTAAATTTGAAGTTATTGTGATTTTAAAATAAGAATTTATATTCACTTTTATCAGAAAAATTATTGCAAAATCGTTTTTAATGAAATGTATTATAATATTGGCAGTAAATATATACACTAATTAAAACTCAAATACTAAATTAGTTCTTGTTCCCCATCTGTTTGCCACTGTCATGTCATTTATTTAATCCATTCTTCAGAAATAATTTTTCTAAATTTAAAATTTTCTGTTCGAATAAAGCAAAATTTATTATATGGTCGGAAAATGTCAAATAAATTTTTTATGGCTACTCGCAAAAGAATTTAGTGCATAAATCAATTTTTTTCAACTAAAAATGAATATCGAATACGAAATTATGAGATAGTTTATATTAAATTTTAATTATTACTTAAAGAATTTCACACTTGGTATTTATAGATACAGTTTTTAGATAAGGGATGCTAGACACTAATATTAACATATAAAGAGATTTCTTTCTGAGTAATGTAACAAGTACAAAATTTTATGTAATTATTCAAACAACAAAATTATAGTGAGATTAATTTACTAGCATTCACAGGTGCATTTGTCATTTAAATACGTATAGGAGAAAATAATGATAGCTCTTATATTTATAATAGTTAACGTTGTAAATAAATAAGTTTTCTAGATCCAAAAGTAATTTTGAGCAAATTCACGATTGCACAAGCTATCTTTAGCCAAACTCTGCATTTTCGGCTGTTAGAGTTTCAATTTTATAGTTCGTATTACAATTACAAGCTTTATGGAAATGCATGTCATACATTCATTATCGTTTGTATTTAAAGATGAAAAGAAATGCTCCTGAAGGTGATGCAATATAAAATCCAATTTTCCCAAAGCCTTTGAGAGATTAAAGCGATTTAATTCGAAAAAGTTAAATGGTTCCTAACTAGTCGTCTGTGATTCATTTTCAATATTCACTCAAGTAATTAATTATAATTCCGTTCGCATAGCAGTGGAATTCGTTTTGTTTGAATGATGCTATATGTTGCTAATTAATTAACGCATTTTATTTTGACACCAACGCATCACCAGAAAAACCTAGCAAGACAATAACGTCTGGCATTTTGAATGTATTGAAAATTTCCCATTGTTAAAGCTATGAAAAGTTATCGTCTTTTAGTTTCTGAAAGCTATTTTGTAATTCATCCGTTTGTTTACTGATTTCTTCTTTCTCGACTATAACCAATTTTTTAGACGTAGGTGAAAATGTTTTAAATTCACGTCTCAACCACACTCATTATTGACAGTGAAACAACGAAAATTAATATATCAGAATATTAAACCGCAGATTTCTTATGCTGTAATGGAATATTCTAAGCCATATTATTCGCGTTATTTTCACACAAAAGTATATAAATGTATATGTAATTTGCTCTAGCGAATACAATTTTTATTTAATTCTTTTATTTATTCCAAATTTTGTATTACAAGCTTCTGCTGAGATGATTTCTAAAATATCATAAGCTTAATCATTCTAGGACCCTTCTTTCGAGAGCAAATGATTATCCGGTTTTTCGAAGTACATGAATATATGAAATATTAACATTCTTTAATTGCGTTGTTTAATTTTTCTTCTGGCTTTTTTCATTTTCTTACTTTCTTTGTTTAAAACACCGATTACAACTTATAATGTCCTTTGTTTGATTCAGTTTATGCGATGTTACTTGAGGTATGCAAAACATTTTTAAAAAAACCCCCAAACTTTATTCAGTAGCCTTTCTCGATCTCTATAAACGCTACAACTGCAAACATCTTCTCTATAACCATGTTTTATTAGGTAAAAATAAAATCAGATGCATATGTATTCCTTTCTGTGATGTTTAAATTTTTCATAAATTTAATACATAATGAAGCTTAAGATTTACTCTCATATTATGCAAGTTTCTTTGAGTAAGTTTTATGTATTTTATAAGGATACTAGCAGGAGTGCCCATTGAATTTCAATGGATGTAGTGAATGTAAAACTTCCACCGTGTAACATGTAAGCATCGCAAGAATAAGACAGTACACAGTTATACCCATCGAATAAAGCTAAAATGAAGAAAACCGCTCCGCATTTTCCTATTTAGATGAATGAAGGAAGAAAATCTTAGGAAAATAACGTATAAACTCCCTCTCCTCTCTTTCTCCCTCCCCCTCCATCCCTCTCCCTCCCTCTCCCTCTCTCCACCCCTTCCCTCTCTCCATCTCCCCCTTCCATTACCATCCATCTCTCTCCCTCCCTATCTCGTATTAAAAGCATTCAAAGCGAAGTAACTTACAAACATTCTCCTTTATATGTTAGAGTAGAAGATAATTCAATTAAAAACAATAAATATTTCAATGAAATAGACAACAATTTAAACAACAATTCAACAATTTTTACGTAAGATATGGAATGTTAGTAAATTTCTATACTTCAATAATGCCATAAATGCGAAAATTATGTTTTACAGAAATAACTGATGAAAAATTTATATTTTTAAACCTATTTCAATTCGTTGCTGAGATATACTCAAAAAACCAAAATTTTAACCGGCCATTACGTTAAGACCTTTCGACCCAGTGGTCTGATTTTGTCCATTTTCAGCTAGAAAATGTATATCATCAAAACATTGATATTGGTGTAGGATTCATCAAAATCGGTCCAATAGTTGCGGAGATATCCTCAAGAAACTGAAATTTTGACCGAGCGATCCGTGACCTCCGGGGTCACGACCCCGTTGGCCGATTTGAATTATATTCGGCACTGCAACTCCAATAATCAACCTGAAGCTGCTTTCAAAATTTCAAACTCCTAACTTTATTCTCTGATGAGTTATAGCTGCTACAAACAGACAGACAGGCAGACAGACATCCTCTTTTATATATTAGATTATATTGTTGGAATGATAATTAAATGTTTAATAGATTTGAACTCATGGACATGATAGGAAGGACAAGATAATCATTAGTTATTTTTCTACCAATATTAGTGGTTTCACACTCTTACTTTTGCTTATAATTGAGATCAAATGCGAACATTGGCTTTTTGCGATGCCTAATAATTCTTATTTTTGTTAGGAAAGCCAAAAAGTTGATATTTAAATGTAATTCATTTTACATTTGTAGATCTTTCACCTCAGCACATATTTAGAGTAATTTTAGATTGACATTGATGGCAAGGGCCAAGAAAGTGAAGGCTTTTTATGTTTTGGCTCAGAACGTTGATGAGGGCCAGAAATAGATGTCCACTATCGCTCCGCATGTTTTTTCCTGAAAGACTCGCTAAAAATACATTCTGTAAATTCTAAACTTCCTAATTTGTGAATTATAAGCTACCTTTCGGAAATATAATTGGAATTTAAAGAAGTTAGAGAGTCATTTAATATCTTCGTCAGTAATTAAACCATCCAAAACATAATTGTTGCCATACGAAAATTAACTGACGTCTAAATTGATCTATTTTGTTTAGGTAAAAAAATAACCCAATTTCTGAAATAAATTACAGTCAAATTTGATTCATAGGCTTCGTTAGGCATTTTTTTCTCTTAAGCATTGAAATCTACTGTATATTCCTCCTTTATACTGATAACCGAAGTAATTAGAGACTAACGAGAACAGTTTCTATAGACACTTTTCAATGAAAAATAATGTACGATAATCAAGTGTGAAAAATTACTTTTTCCGATGTTATTTAAAGTATCTTCTTATTAATTAAATGATATGAAACACGCCCGGACAAGAAGTTTTGCAGAAGTTGTTGCCGCCACATAACTTCTGGTCTTTGAACTGCTCTAGTCGTTTCGCTGTGGTTCAAAGTTTCTCCGCGAAGCGTCGCGCGGAATAAAGAGGCACTTCGATCCAGAGAAGGGTTTCGCGCATAGCTCACTAGATGGCTCGACGTTTCACTTTGTATCGAACAACTGTGAGCACGTCACCGGTGCAGACACTCAGTGCATATGTCCTTTTTGACTGGAACATGCCAGAATATAAGTTTATCACCCAGGTCGAGGTCGCGAGCTAATCCAGTCCAGCGGATCCCTGTGAATTAATGTCTTTCAAACTATTTTTTGCACGTTTCGTCAGCGTTCTCCCTCTGCCAAATGGAGGGGGGAACTCAGCGAGAGGCCACTCTTCTATCTATACACACAAGAAACATCCTCCTGAAAAAAATAATTTTCGAAATATTCCTCAAATAAATCATAACGTGGCTTTCATTCTCCGGGGAACAGCCAAAACTACGTCAACGGCCTGATACTTCGGATTCGTCATAATGCTCCAATATTTACGACCACCATTTCCAATGTATAATGTCGTCGACGACTTTGGGATTTTTTTTAACGCTAACCTTAGTGAATGACGGTTATTTTTCTCACCCAAATTCATCGATCGTGTGAATCAGGAGGACAACTTTCGTGCGCGAAAAATCATCGTCTGTGTAATTAGTGGAAGGCATTCGAAAGAGGGAGAGGGGGAGATGAGGAGATGGTGGGGGGAACGGTTTCAACTACATACACACACACACGTGGGTATGAGAGCCTCATTACCTTTAAGCAGCAGGTTAAAAGGAGAGTAATTTCATACCGTTATTTCTACAATTCTGGAGGGGTAACGAGAATGGGACATGTCGGAGAAGGAGGGAAAGATAGGGGTAAAGAAGAGAGAGGAAGATCCATTATCGCCATACGTAAGCTCACCGTTTAATAATCATTCCTTTGCATTTGTTTAAGCGGTCTCTGTAAAATGTAAAGAATTGGAATGGGGAGGATAAGGTTAGGATATGAGAGAAGGGGAAGAAGCGCTATGGAGGAGAGGAGAAAGGGGTGAAAAGAGAGAGAGAGGAAAAATGGAGGGGAGAGAGAGAGGGGGAGGGAAGAGAGAATAGAGTGAAGAGAGAAAAGTTCCGAAGACGCCGGGGCGCTGCAACGCCGATGTTTCTGCGCATTGTCGATAACGAGACGTGAAATGCCACCGCCCCCGTTGCCCGCCGCCGTCGACGCCTCCCCCGTGCAGATTTCGCCCCAGAATCCGATATCGGGCGGTCACTCAACCGTCCTTTCTTAAGCCACGAACACTTGGACTAGAGCGGAGAGACGTCTTCACTTTTTATTCCTAGGCACGCGCTACTTTTGTTCTAAGCATCGGTCCAACTGGAGGACCAAGAATATTTGGGTCGCGGGAATAGTTTTGAAACCTCTCTCTCCTCCCCGCTTTCCTTCCCTTCCACCTCCCCTAACCCCTTCCCATCCGAACACGCTTAGGATGCAACGCTTTCCTGGCGACAAACTCAGAAATCTTCTTCCCCACGGCTCGTTTAGCAACGTCGATCCGTTGGGACGTCGCTCTTTCCGCTCGCATAGCAAACGCTGCAAAAAAGGAACGCTCGGTCGTTCTTTATCCGCGCGGTTACATGCACGAAAGCGCCGAGCACGGGTGACCTGCGAACTCCTTTGTCGCTCGCGAGGGCCGCGTCTATCTTTCGAGTCTCCACGGCTCCATCTGTCAAGCATTTGCCTTTGGTTTCACGCTTGCGAGGGTTTTATCCTTTCGAAACGTGAGAGTTGAACATGATACGATCGAACAGATGTTCATCTGAGAGTATAAATTCCACGCACTATTGAAATGACCTTTAATTTTCTCCGCGTTCAAAAAAATGGTAAATGTCGATGGGCTGAGGTTGACCTTGAGCGTATTGATTTTTAGCACTCGTTTGAATTAGCGCTTAAAATGACGTGAAACAAGTAATCGAAATAAACTGCGTGGATTTAATTTGTAACAAATTTGTACAATAATTTGCATGATTATTTCTTATTTTGTCAGGATTAGCACACATAACTGATTGTGTTATTCCATTTATTCGAAGAATCTATTTAATAAGCATGTAGAAATTTATGGAACAATATCCGAAACTTTTCCTCGCGTCTTTTAAAAATATATCATGATGGACACATCATATTGGACTGTCTTTTTCTTAAAAAAAGGTAACTATAATATATACGAATTAGACATTTCTTTTTATTGTAGACTACGTAAATAGTTTTATAGTTTTTATAATTTAAAAGATAATTTGTCAAACATATAAACGTACTAATATATCTCATTGTTTTTGTCTCCGGAATTCATTTTGAATAATATTCAAGGTCACTGGGTATCGTTTGCCCATTTTTCAGCAGTGCCGTAACTAGGGCGGGGCAAGCTGAGCATCTGCCCCGGGCGCAACTACTAAGTAAGGGGCGCAAACATTGTTGAGTGTAGACAATAACTTTTTGAAGGGGAGGGCGCATACTCAGTAGTTGGCCCTGGGTGCTAAAATAGCTAGTTACGGTGCTACTTTGCATAATATTTTCTTTAACGACGAAGACTTCATTATAATTCAAGTCGTAAGCATTAGAATCATTCTCAATAAATGTAATTTAAAATAAATACATTTCCGATATTTTTATTTTTATTAAATAAAATTCTCCATCGGTGTTTTTTCAGTTTCAAACACGTTAACTTTCAAAGCAGCCAAATAGACACCTCGAGTGAACCAAGCTTCAGTATGTATTTTTAACTCATATTTCGCTTTGCCCACGGGAGCGTTTCTACTAGAAAGTCGAAGGTCTTTCCTCCGACGCCATTATTTTTTTTAAGCGTTTCAGGTCGCACAGTTTCATGTAAGACGTAATAACTATGCGTTCAAACATCGCGAAAAGAAATATTTAAAATCGTCACTAGTATTCTAATTGAGGAGAAAACAGTAATTTGATCGCTATGCCGTTACTAATAACTTGAATAGCTTTTTAAATACAAAATGTTTTTTTAAAAAAACGAAATTATTATAAAAGTTATTATTTTTCGATACTTATTCGCTTTCGCACAGTTTTCAAGCAAAACATATACATCAATGCGATATTTCTAAACTGAGCAGGCGCGAAAATGAGAATGTATATAATTAGTTTGCGTCAGGCCATGCACTGGATTTCATTTTTGTAGTTTTTCTGAGATTTTAAGTAAACGTCTTCCGTAATATCTTTAGTATACTTTAATTTAACACCGGAATCAATTTGACAGAAAGAAAGATATTGTTATGACAATAAATGATAATTCCAATGAAATAAATAGCATTTTTCTGGCGTTAATCCTATATCTAAAAAGTAATAAAATTCCTTTCCATCTTATTTGTTGCTTGAGGATATTTATTTATTTAAGAGCAAATGTCATATTTCCAGTAATAATTTATAACAAAATCGTTCAAAGCATAAATGGATCCAACTTTCATAATTCAGTGTAATATCAGGCTTCCTTACATTTATATAGCGATGAACTCAAACATAAATATGAAGTAAAATTTTACTCAGTGAATCGCATTGGTTTATTTGAAACATTATTGTTTTATAAAAAGAGAATTATATTAAGAATAAAATATCATGGGCATTAAATTGCAAAAATCAAAACAAAAACTTCAATGGTGGATTTACACCAAGCATCGATGTAATCGAAAAAGTAATGAAAATCGGGGGCGATTATAAAATTAAGCGTAATATATACGCTAGCGCACACGCACATAGAGGCACTTTTTGGAGATGGAATCTAAATAAATCGAGTTGTATTGGTTTTTTTTAAGTCGGTAGAGAATTTTTGTTATGTATTCGTATTGTATCCGTCTCGCTGTCGCTTCGCCCTACCCGGTTCTCCTCCAATCCTAAACACCGTCCCACCCTATTCTCTCAATGCATCGCTTGTGTCAAAGGCGATCACAGCCCCTTGCAGTTATGCTTAATCAATGCTTATCTGTTGCGCGGGTAATATAAGATTCAGGGGGAATTAAAGCCACGTTTCAGGAGATTTTTTTTAATTTGCCGACCTGATGAATTAAAAGGTCTAACGTCGTTTGCGCATTTTTAATTTATTTTTTATTTTTTAAATAAACAACTAACGGCCTGTGGAGCAGGGCGCAAATTGTATTCCGAAAAATTAAATTTCCTGTGACCTTCTCTTCCGTGTGACACGGTAAAATAGATTGCTGAGGAAGCCAGAAACGGTTATGGGCCTCTTTTTGTATGGTATGTAGGCCAAAGGCATGGCTTCTTCTTTCGTAATTAAAAGCTACGTTGAATATATTCTAGCATATGTGAAGCAATTTCCAATCGATACTCTTCATAGATATTATAGTATTGAAGAGTAAAGCGATTTTTCTAAAGTTGTCTTTCATTTAAAAGCTGCTGTATGATTTCCTTCTATTTGCAGCGAATTTTTTCCTCTTCAGTAATATTGAATTCAGAGTCTTTCTTGTACGCTGATATTGGTTTATCGAAAAAATACATTAAGGTGATTTTTAAATATATGGTGGTATTCTTTGAAGCCAGTCACGGTAACAGATTGTTCATTTTTTTTAAAATGAGAGATCGGAACATCGGCATCTCATTTTTTAAAAACACACCCGACTTTAAAGACATCTACCTCATTTTCTCGTCAGTGCATGGTCTCATCATTATTTTGGATTATTTCTCGAACATTCTCACGTCAAAAATTTGTGCTAGGCTAAAACATTTTTAAAGATACTCGCATAGCTTTTCTAAATTTAATTTGAAGTTCTACCAAACTTATCCTATATTGAATCGACTCCCCCACCCTTTTTTTTAAACATCACTTAAACTAATATAAAAGCGGTCCTAGCCGAGGAGGTTGCCATACAAGCACGGTAACCTAAGTGATGCCCGTTGTCGAACGAATCCATTTTTAACCCGGTTATTAATGGCCGTCCTCCTTGCTTCAAACAAGCGGCGTGAAGTATGTGAGGAGGAGGCGAGTGGGCGCGTGGCGATGATCGCTCCGAGCGAAAGGAACACTCCACACAGCAGTCTCCTCGTGCTGCGAGATCCCAAGTGGACGCGATATACTAAGAGAGGGGAGGTGGTGGGAGGGGGAAAGCGCGAGAGAGGGGGAGGGGGGAGAAAATACCGGTCGGAGGGAAGGGGGGGGGGGGGGGCAGGAATGAGGTTGAGGATGAGAGTTGGGGTGAGGAGCGAGGGGAGGGAGTTAGGGAGGGGAGTGAGAGAGGTAGAGAGAAGGTGGTGGAGGATATAAAGGAAGAGGTTATGGAGGTAGAGAGTGAGGAATGAAGGGAAACAGAAGCGGAGGAAAAATGGAGTAGGAGTAAGGCGTGGGACTGGAAAGAGACAGAAGAAGGGAGAGGCCCAGATCAGCGCGCGTTGTGGCATATGCTGAATAGAGTTCGCGGCTTGTAACTCCCTCGTTTCCACCCTAGACCACGCTGTTTTACGCCGCCTTCAGTCTTTATTTTCCTATATTACTTCATTTATTAACCCTTAACTATTTTCTTTCGTGCCCGTTTTTCGTCTCGTATTCCTCATAATTCCATTTTTATGTAGAAAACTGAGGCATTTAATCTCCGTTTTCGAATCTTTAAAGATGATCATCGTGGGTTTTTTTTCTACTTTATCCTCATATTCTCTCTTTCTCTCGCCATTTCTCTCCCTCCCCTTCTCCTCCTTTCTCCGCTAATCTCGATCTCGTGGAGGTGAGCATGCGTGTTAAGTTCCATTGCGACATCAACGTTCTAAGTTTAGAAAGCGTTGTGTCTCCTCGTGGTCTCCTCAGCAAGTGCCTTTGTCGTACGATGAGCGTCCGTATTTTACGCCTCTGAAAATGAAATCAACAGATTTTTACTGTCTCGATAGTTTTCATTAATAGTTTAATATAATTTCTCTATATTTAGAAATTCTTCTCCCTGTGGCTATGAACGTTTTAACTATTATTAAAATGTTTTGGGTTAAAACTGTATGCTTAGAAATTCACACAAACACAGGCACCTAGGCATTGGGCTGGAAAGTTATTGATACACTATTTGATGAACCGAAGTCCGAATGCTTTTTAAATGCTTTACGCCGGTGAAAATGGACTCCTCATTTCAATAGGTATTTTAATATCCTGAAATTTATGTCTTTTTTGCTAAATATTAAGGCGCGTATGATTATACGACAAGTTTTGAACGCATAATTAAGTACCGCTAGTAAACAAACCTACATGTATACCCAACTACCCAGCCCATCCCCGTCTTTTCATAATAAAGCAGAAAACATTCCTAATCTCATAGCCTAGTTGATCTTCAAGTCTTTTGGGTCATATCCAAGAATTCGATCGTTCGGCGATTTTCAACTTATTCTGGAAGAGTATCTATTTCGCTGCCGTTTCCTTATTCTTTCAATTGTTTTAAATGTCCATTCTCTCGCCTTCCCATACCTACTCCGTTCGAATCATGATTCTTAAGTGGTGCTTGCGGCTTCCGAATCTCTTGCATTCATTTCCCAAGTGTTTGCTTATAGAGTAGAGAAATTTAGTATTCATTGATCCACTTTTAAAAGCAAATAAACGAGCAACTTAAGGAACGCGTTTTTTCTTGTATCCATCCTATCGTTTCCGTCCTTTACACGTCGATAACTCCTTTATATTTAAGGTTAATTCATCTGAAATATTGCAAATCAAGTGAAGCATTTTCATAGCTAGCTCTAAAATGTAAAAATAAATCGAAATACTTGAAATCTAGCCTTCCATTCTTAGCATGTTAGCTAATGAATTCTGCATTCTTTTATTCAAATTACTTAACTTAATCTTGGAAATAGTTTGGAATATTTTTAAGAATATAACATTAAAACATAAAATTTAATTAACTGGAAGATTCAATATTTCTTGGGATATAAGGAGCATAGAAACGACATCAGATTAATCTCAATGTGTATCGATAAATCCGAGCGTTGAGAGTGACCTGCTTCTGCCTCCTTCCCCCCTTTTCCTCCCTCCCCCCTTTTCCTACCTTTCGCCTCTCCTCCCCCTCCCTATTTTCTTCCTCCCCTCCCTTTTCCTCCCTCTCCCTACTTCCCTCCTCCCCTCCCTCTGCTTCCCCTCTCTCGCTCCTCGCATCCCATATTCTCCCGTTTAGGGTAACCTCCCATTCAAGATTCTATATCCCTCTTGAACGATCTGAAAGCGTTTTGGGACGCGGGAAGGGCTGTAGTAGAATAGGAAAGGGAGAAAGATGGAAGGGAGAGAGGGAGGAGGAAGATGGGAGAATGGGAGAGAATGGTCTTGCCCACGGAAGTGGTTTTTGGCTCCCGCGGGGAAGTAATGTAATCTGCAGAGACTCGTAGTAGGAGGGAGGTAGAAATACGGGAGGAAACGAAGGGAGGAGAGGGTAAGAAGGGGGGTAAGGACCTCCTCAACCTCGCCCACCTCCACTGCCTCTCTCCTTGCAACCCCCTCCATCCATCGACGCCTTCCCAAAAACTCCTGCTCTCTCCCCTCTTTCCTTCGACTCTAAACCGCAAAAAAAGTCTGCTTCCCTTCTTCGGTTCCCTCCAGGAGGGTTCTCTAGTCCGCGGCGCTGATTGATAAGGCGCCGAATACAGTGGCGCCACCCTTAAAGCCGTTGCCGGTGAAGAGCGGTGCTTTCGGATACGACCCGCTTCCGATGCCGAGGAGCGTTTTGTCGGAACCAAGATAGGTGACGTCAAAATGTGTGAGAGCGGGCTGAGAGTTCGATTTTTTATACCCTCCCCCTCTCTACCCCTCTTTGCCCTACCCCCTCCCTACCTCGTACCTCTTCTCCAACCTCCCCCCCCTTTTCCCCACCCGTTCTGTTTATCTTGGGCTGATATATTTTTCCAAGGAGGTGGCTCATTCAATGCGGTCCTTTATCCTGCTATGAGATCGCGCTCCTGAATGGTAGTTTGATGAACGGCTCCCAACAGAACAGAAAAGGATGAGTGAATGCTTGTTATTTCGGACGTCATTAGGTTTAGAAAGTGTCCTCCTTTCTCCCCCTCCCTCCTCTCTGCCTATCATTCCTCCACCTAGCGGCCATTCCCTTTTTATCAAGGCCCTTTCCAAGATATTTCCATACTAATCCCATTGTTTTAGTTTCTTAGACAATTACACGGGCAGAAATACTCTTCTCCTATCTCCCCAAAAGGATTCACTTTAGGAAATTGATCAATCGTCAAATTTAACTGCTTGTATGACAACCACTGAGTTGAAATTTATACAACTAACTGTAATGACGATACGTCTTATATGGCAATAGATTTTGGCATAAAAATGAACCAAAAATATAAATATTTTATTATTTTGGAGACAGAGATATTGTATTTATGAAGCATTTCAACATTTTATTATCTGTGGTGTAATTTAAATAACTCTTTCCGGCATTCATTTCCAAAACAACGTTCCATAGGCATTTATGACATGTGAATGTTAATGCTTAATCCTTTTTTTTAATTTCTACATATTGGAAATATTAAATATATAAGAAAATAAAATTACAGAATTTTCTTAAGTCTGACCGCATGATGGATTTAAACCACCTAAACGGCGCCATTTATTTCAGAAGAGTGAATGATGCTTCGGAGTAACTCAGTTGGAATTTAGTGCCTGTTACACGAAATTCGAAATTTTGGGCGACGTTTAATTTTGAAATGATTTCCCCTCCACATAACGCGTCGCTAACGTCTCATCCAAGCATTGGAGTCTTTAACTTTGATTATTTTCAAAATCGTGCGACAGATGTTTGGCATTAAAAGGGAAATTATCCATCTTAGAAAGGTTTTTTGCGCATAATCCGAAGAATAGAGTCCAGACAGTTTTTGTCACACCGAAAATTTAAAAGAAAATTTTCGCCTATCGATAGTTATTCATGTGGATTTTATATTTGTGATGTCTCCAATCATATGCATTTTCTCGCCCATCTCTTTCTTCCGTTGACGCTCGTTTTACTCTTCTTTATAAAAAATTACCGCACACAGAGTTTTCACGAGATTATTGGTCATAATTTGGACGAAAACACGTATCAACTGATTCGCCATACGTCGTATTATCATCATTCCGACTTTCCAGGCATGCAACCACACGTACGAAATTTAGCAGTCGGATTTATTTCCCTTCACCCCCCCTCTCCGCTTTCAATTTCAGAATAATGGAAATTTTTTTTGTTCCACTTACTAGAACTCGAAAATCTTTTGGAGTTATTGATCGCATCGCCCCCGCTATGCATGTGCATTTACGCCGGCGGGAGGGGGCCGGTGGGGGGCGGGCGCGGGGAGGGGAAGGGGGAAAGGGGCGGGGGGGGGAGGAGAAATGCCGTTGGGGATAAGGGGACGCGAAAGGGAGAGAGGGTGGGAATATAAGGAGCGAGGGGGATGGAAGGGGGAGAGAGGGAGATTGGGAGGGAGAAGGCGAGGAATGAGGGCAGAGGGAATGCGGGAAGGGATGGCTGAAAGATATGGAAGAGAGATGAAGGAATTAAGATAAGGAGTGAACGGAGAGAGAGAGAGAATGAAGAAAGAATGAAAGATAGGCACAAAAGAGGCGGCGAGTGGGAAGAGATAAATGAAAAAGGGAACGAGAGGGGGAGAGAGGGAGGGAGAGACGACGTGGATGACAGGAGTGATGGGGCGGAGTAGCGGGTGGAGTGGGGGGGAGGAGGGGGCGGGGCCGAGAGGAGCCCTCGCAGGAATCTCAAGATTATTGCACAGGCTTTATGCAAGGTTGTGTGTCACTTTGCTCTCCTCTCCATTCCCCTCCTCCTCATCCATTCTGCAATTCGCAGCATCCTTTTCCCTTCTTCAATCTTCCGCGCCTTCTCCTCTTGAGATAGCGGTGGCTTTCGCCGCCGCAGAATTTCTTCGGTTGTGAGTAAGTCGACTGAAAACGCGATTGCTAGTAGCTGCGGTGGAAAATTTTCCAAGCTTCGAGTTTTTGAAACATCCAGTGGCGATTTCGAGTAAAGACTTCATTCTAAGCGCAAACACGCGCACTCACACATACATCATCAAAGTAACTTCCGATTTCATGTTATTAAAGAAATCGCGCGTCAAACAAATAGATTTATTAACGTTCTATACAACTCGCCGCTTCATACCTCCTTTTGCCTAACTTCCTAATTACGTTAATTTCGCTTTCGCTTTTTCTCCCTCCCGATCTAACTTTGATTCACATTACCTCTTTCTACATCTCTGAAACTATACCTTTCTTTCTCGAATAAATCGCTAAAGCCATTCCACGGACGGTGGACCTCGGAATTCATCTCCCTCGCGATATTGGGCGTGAAATTCGGAACGGGCGGCCACGCTTCGGCTTACGCGACACGCGCACGTTCTCTTTCCCTCCCCCACCCTCCCCCACCCTCCCCCAACCCTCCTTATCCCCCTCTCGACGCGTTATCACCGCTCAGCTTTAAGAACCCGGCTTTTTCCTCCGTTGCGTTTCAATATTCCTCCATTTCTCCGGGGTGGATGGACGAAGGTATATGGAGGAAGCAAGGGGAGAGAGAGAGAAGAGAAAGGGGAGGGAGGGAAGTGTGTGTGAAAGAGAAGAACTGTTCGCGCAGACGGAGCAGCGGGGGAGTGAGACAGGATATACGAGTGGCTCCACCCCGAGGCAAAATGTCTTCCCACTCTCCACCCTTCCTTCCCCCTCACCCTCTCCCCTACTCTCCCCCTCCCCTACCCTCTTCCCCCCCCCTCCCCTTCCCACACCCTCCCTCTCATTCTCTTCCCGTGATTTGCGACGCATCCATGCAGAGGAGCTCCCGGAGTGCGAGAGGGGGGAGGGGGGGGTGAAATGAAAGGAGGAAGGCTCGCCACGACGGCCACCAGAGAGAGAGAGAGGGCCCCTTTACGCCTTCTCCTTCTACACTCCCTTCCATCGCCAACTCCAACCTCTCTCTCCCTCCCGTTCACCCCTCTCCCCCCACCACGGGAGCGAACCCTATTTATACCGTGAGTACGAGAGTGGAGGAGAGCGAGGGAGAGAGAGAGAGATAGTTGGGTGCTGAAAGGGATGGGGGAGAGAGGGGAGTGTAGCGAAGGAGGGAGGGAGAAAGTAAAGGTGGACTGGAGAAGACGTGTGGTAGGGAATGGAAGAGATGGTTTTTAACACGAGAGAGGTGCGGAGAGAGAGAGAGAGAGAAAGAAAGAGCGGGAATACCTGGAAAAGGGGGAGAGTTGTGCGCTTATGGTTCAAGGCGCAAGATGGGTGAGAGGCGTAGAGAGAGAGAGAGAGAGGGAAGGGAGGGAGTGTGAAGAATGGAGGGGGGAGGATGGAAGAAGAGGAGTCTTAAGCTGAAAGGGAGCAGTGGATGGGTTCAGAAAGGGAAGAGGGGACTGGAGGGAGCGGGTGCGTGGATGTTGCGGTTGAATTTATCGACTGTTCATTCATTAAGTTCTTTAAAAACTGGACGCTTTTCCTCGCTTCTCTCTTTCTCTCTCTCCCCAAATTCTGGATCCCGGTACTATTCCTCCGAAAGCGTTATCTTTAATTTTAAAAAAGTACAGCTTTGCCATGTCTTGCGGTTCCAGCAGCTTACTAAGTGTCATAATTTATTTCGTTGATATCCAGATATAGGCTTGAAAATTCGTTGCGTTTTTGACCTTGCTCTCCCTGCATTATTATTTCTACGCTCTATTCAGATTGACGAAGATTTTTTAAAGTTGAGTTTTCATATGTTTCTTTTAATAGTCTCGAGGAAATCAATTCTCTATTCAATGACCTGCAGAACTTCTAGTAGAGACCCTTAAAAATATCGAAATTCAAATTGATTAAAATTTTTATAACTCGAAATAGCTGTTTCATGAAGTAATCGCAGAAGTTTAACTACTTAAAATGTACATAATCATCAGAGCTTAGGTTATAACCTGTTTGCAGGTTAATGCCGTGTCGCAAATCAATACAGCGATAATGATCAGAATCATGGCAAGCAAGACAAAATTGGGGTCTTCAAGGGATTAAAGAATTTCTCCTCCGGCACCTGGAGCTCTAGGAGCATCCGCCATTCTCTTTCACGAGATTTGCTTAATGCCCCATTTTTTATAAACATATTTCACTCCTTGAACCAAATTACCTGATCGGATGTCCTGTTTTATTGTAGCGAACGTTATGTCTTCAAAAATCGATCATCGAAGCCTCAATAAAGAGAAGTGTGCGGCGTAAGATATTTTGTAGATACTGCGGTAATGCAAAGCCGATAACGGAAGGTTGAAGGTCATTGAGGATATTGAGTGCTACGTTGTATAATGGATCGATAGGCCATTATAAGAAAATATGAACGGTGATGATTTCCGAATCGTTCTTTTAATGGGCCACAAATTTAAGTTTTTATTTATGTATTTGTATTTATACATATATCAGCACACACACAGAAACAAGAGATATGATTTGTTTAATTATTATGACAACGTTTTGACGATTAACATATTCAAATTAATCACTCCTATGTTATTCTTGTTACATCAAAAAACCATTATATCATAACGCTTAGCAAATTTTCTTTTAATAGATGCATATTTCAAAAATGAAATTTCTTCGGCATCAGGTTCAAATGTCAACAAATCGTTAATGAATCTCAATATCATTCCATGAATGTACACGTTTGTTATATACTATGGCTTATTAGGCATAAGTTAAAATGACTCAAAACAATTATATAAAAGTTCAAATATAGATGATTATATATATATATATTCGATTTAAAATGGAAATATCTTAGTGAACACTTCCAGGACTACTGGCAGAAACTGATACCGGCACGTTTCTTTTTACGTTAATGACCTCTGCGAAAAAATTTCTTGCGCTTTCATCATATGTAGCGGAACGATCGACCGAAGGTCACATTGGAAATAGTATTCCTTCGAATAATATTTAGGATTCATAGCAATACAATTAACGATATTGTAAATAGCAATTCAGACAATGACAGGATATATCGCATTGGCCACCGACAAAAATGTGTCAGTTTGTTTTATGCCTCCTTCGAGATCGGATGCGTTAATTACTTGCTGGGTATTGAGAAGGATTAGTAGAAGGTGTTGGGGACTGTGAATTTTCTCATGACAATTTAGCGTTTAATTATTTTTTGGGATTTAGAAATATATGGTTCCTTGCAATTTGGGAATATCCCATGGAAAAATTCCTTCATAAGAAGGGTAATTATTCTTTTATGAAGTACATACGTTCGTACCACTGTACTGATTGCAACAATTGCAGGTATTGCGAAAATTTACCCTAAATATTGGACCATGCACTCAAATGTCGCCACTTCGTTGGGCACTATTACTCTTTGTCAAACGTTTTGGCGATAAGCCAAGATAAAGCATCTTTTTTGTAGTCACAGCTTCGACATTCTAATTCAAGTCTTCTCATTCTAGTAGTCTTAGCCACACCGTGGTTCCTTTTTCGCGAAACGTTTGTCCGTGGATTATATTAAATGCGAATTGCAATCTATTTCATACTTGAACGTTAGATTACGTTAATTGCATTTATTGTGATGTAACTTAAATTTAAATTGCCTTCCCCTCGTTCTTTTTAAACCTAATCTTTTCATTTTGAAAAATACATCATATTTTTCTCTATATAAAATTTAAATATTTTGATTATTAGTTTTGGTTGTATTCAGATATCACAGTATTATAATAAAAATATTCTTATTCATGGTAATCACTTCACCATTAATCCATCTGATACGATTAAATCTCGTCTTACATCCAAATTGAGCAATTGTGTGATTTTTACCAACGTATCAACTTACTTAATTCTTTTGCTGATTGTGTCAGTATAACCATTAAGTTAAATATAATTTGTACATATGAAAAGTTTCACACCTATTATATTTTCTGTGGTAGAAATAAAGTGGGAAAGAAATACTGAAATAAATAATTTGTAACTTAAAAACAAATCATGAAAAAGAAGGTTCGTTGAATATTACTAAAAGTTTTATTATAAATAATTATTTCATCCCCTAATTGCAATGAAATCACGGGAGGAAGTTAAAGTAAACTGATCGTTTTCCAATTTTTAAATAGAAAAATAATAGCGTACTAATTTAAAAATTAAACTGACAGTGATATAGTATTTTAAGCTTCTTTCCTATTCATATGACAGTTTCTTCCCAAGCAATTGCTTTATTTATTGACTCTAAGCAAAAACTGTGGTTTTGTATTAGAAATATTTCATTGCACAGTTTATAAATATAACTCATCTAGTTCACAATATCTATTAACAAGAAAATCGTTACTATTTATATTTTCCATATCACTAAATCACATTTATTTACCATATTAATGTGAAAAATGAGAGGATATATATGAAATTTTGTGTCCTATTAGGTTCGTTAGCAAACTAAATTCAGTTCATATAAGATCACTAATAATTAGCGAAATTGAAGACATCGTTTCGTTTCGACTGTCTTTTCTCCATTACCATTAATTCTATTGAGCCGAATTACAGCCCTATATGCGCGTTAACTGTTATTTCTGAATACTTATACAACTGATAGTTCTTTTCGAATCATCCCTTCTATCTCTCATTCGCTCAATTTGTCTTTCTCAAGAGAGAGAGAGAGAGAGAGAGAGAGAGAGAGAGGGAGAGCAAGAGAAATAAAATAAAATGATCCCACCTATAAAGAAGCGGTCATCTTTGTAATCACTCGTGATACATATCTTTTAACCGTTCTCACTATCAAATGGCAGCATTCCAAAGGACTTTTTTTTATCTGGCCTCGGCGGACTCCCCCCCCCACGCACACACACACTCTCCCTCTCTCAAACCCAACCGCCATAATACCCTTTCCAATCAGTTCGCCTCCATTAAGATGCCTCGGAATTGGCGTCTTCTTCTTTGGGTGATAGAGAGAGAGAAAAAAAAGAGGAGACAGATAGAGAGGGGACTTCCTCTATGCTTCTTACTTGCGTAGAGGAGTAGTGTTGTGGACGGGAACGGTTCTTTTATTTTTTAATTGCCACTGAGGTCGCTTCCACTCTCCCTTTCCTCCGCCCCCATTTTCTCCTCTCTTATCTCTACAAAGGTGAGGGAGGTGTTTCACGAAGGGAGGGAGGGAGAGAGTTTGGTGCTAAGGGTGGTGGCCCTTGCCGCTGCCTTCCACCAGCGAAAGGGCACGGAGGACCCACTTGGGCCATTTTTCAAGCCTCCCGCACCGCTCTCTCCCACCTCCAAACCCCTCACGAGCTCTCACACCACCCCTTCTCCCTCCCCACCCCCTTCGCCCTCTCTCCCTCCCTCTTTTTTCTCCCACCTCCTCCTCCTCATCTTCCGCCTTTGTGTGTGTGTGTCGTTGTGCTCGCCCACGCCCAGTCGGTGACCGGCAGGGCGTAGTCTCTCGAACGGTGTCTAAGGATGATCCCTTGGGACACGCCCACCCTTCGTATCAATCTCACTCTCCCCCTCCTCCTCCTCTTTTTTTAAACAACTTCCCCCCCCCCATCTTCTTTCTCAACCCTTGGTCCTCTACCATACCTTCCCCGTTTCTCTCTCCCCCCTCCTCCTATCCTTCTCACCAACCCAACCCAACACCTTTCAGACCCTTTCTACCTTCTCCTGAACTCTCCGATCACTCCATTCCCTCATAAAATGCTGACGCATGCTCGCGCCGTAGACACGAGTGTCTCGAGCGAATACCCATGGTTTCGCTCACGTCTTACGCGTCGAGATTTGTTTTATTTTTTAGAGACCGAAGCCTTTTTTGTATGGTCATCGAATTTTAAATTGAGATTTCTTGCTCCGCGTATCTACGGTTCGTCTCCCTGGAAAACTATAATTATGTTATCGATCTGACTCATAAGTTTAAAGGTTAAATTATCGCTCGAAACTCAATATTTCTTAGTGATAAGTTATTTTTCACTGATAACGGAATGCATTTCCTTCTAATATAGTGTCATATTTTTTAAATAGTTAAATTTAATTACGTTTTGCAAAATTTCTTCCATTGTAATAAATTTCCATATTTGTTACATTGCGAGTATGTTTCAAACAAATATTTAAAGGATTTTCACCCGTAAAATAGTGAATACAACAATAATTCAGCGATATTAATGTTATTTAATATACAAATTAATATATTTATGGCCATAATATTTAATTATATACTAATTGGATCCTAAAAATAATAATTTTCTCATTAAATTTAGAAAGTTTTGACGCGCAAAACTACCATTAAATGTAAACATTCCCTCATTCCATTTTTTAAAAATCCTAAAAAATTACGCAAATGTTTAAAATGGACGAGGTTCATTCAAGGAGAGATTAGTCGAAGCGGATTCCCATTACGGTGACGTAAAAAAAAATCAATATCTGATTTCTCGAGCTCAAAGATCTTGCCTCACAACAGTGTCAACACACCGCGTGGCGTGATTGTTAAAAAGTGTCTTCGCACAAGATGGCAGATAGAGAGAGAGTGAAGGCCTCCTATTCGATCGTTCCTTCAGAGTATAAAGCTCACTTTAAAAAAAAAGAAGGTTCCGCCGCGAGAAATTTGTCCGATTTCAATCTCCGCCATCGCTCATGTAAATCTTCCCGCATCCTTTTTTTTTAACGGTGCGGCAACAACGGAGGCGCGAAGCGACGCTTAAGTGGAAACGGAAGGGTATAGAAGATCGTCGGAACGGCGGCGGCGGCGATACGATCAAGAAACAAGCGAGAGATGTATATTCCGCCGCGGAGTTTCTCCTCCGAATCGATAACACTTTCGTGAGAAAAAAAATCGCGCCGTCAATTTCGCCTCCCGGTAATGTTTTTAGGGATAATATCCCTTCCACTTTCGGTCATCAGTTCCGTCGTATATTAGGCGAGGCGCATTATGGAAAAAAGGTCCTTTATTCATCGGATCGCGGAGGAGAGATTGAGAAAGGAGGGAGGAAGAGAAAGGAGAGAGAGAAAGAGAAGAGGGAGAGGAGGAGGGAGAAAGAGAGAAAGGGAAGAAGATGGCGCGAAGCACTCGGGAAGAGAAAGGAAGCCGTGGTCCTCTACGTGAATAATCCTCACCCCTTTGTTCACAGTCACGATTCAAAAGAGAGACTACAGAGAGGGGAAGGATCAAGGTGGGGGGAGAGGGTAGGATGGAGGTCGCAGTGTGTGGGGGGAGGGAGTTGGGAGGAAAGGGAAGGGAAATGGGGAGAGGAGTGAGGAGGGAAGCAGAATGCAAGCCGCAATCGTGCACTCATCTCCGAGGTCTCTTAAGTCTTTTCACTCTGCAAACACACACTCACCTGCCTGCCCTTTTGTTATGAGCCCTTCAATGTCGAAGACTGACGAAGGAGAGGGGATGTCGCGTGTATTGGGGGAGAGACGGGGAAGGAAGAGGGTGCGGGTCGAGGGAGAGAGAGAGGGAGGTCGTGTCGGGGTCGGAGGTCAGCTTCTCGACCTCCAACGGGTCGGTTCTTCGGCACGCGGAGGGAGGCTGGAGACCGGCCCAGACACCACGACGCCGTTATCGATCCCCGTCCGCCTCCCCTTTGCCCACCACTCCCTCCCTCCCTCCCTCTCTCAGCCTCCGCCGCGCCCCTCTCTCCGGGTCCCCTCCCCACCTCCTGGGTGCGGCGGATCGCTCCCCCACCCGTCTCCCTCTCTCCCTTCGTCCGGCATCCGATGCGCCTTACACCCCTCGGGTGTGGGATGGAGTCACCTATTCTTCCCATCCCACTACCGATTCTCCCTCTCTTTGGAACGGACACACGAGTTCATTGAAGAAAGTCACCACTCCCCCACCCGAGGCTCATCTTTCCCTTCATCCATCCTCTGCTGCGTCCTTCCATTCTCTCTCTCTCTTTCCCCTCTAGCCTTACCTCTCTCTCTTTTTAATTTCCTCTCTCTCTCCCTCATCGGTAAGACCCTTCTAGTACTCTCTCCTCCCCGGCTCTATTCATCTCTCTCTCATATAGTCACCATATCCTATTCGCCTTCCCAAACACCACACTGTCATCCACTTTCTCGGTACGGAATTTACCTCAATTACCACTACTTTCTCCCCCCTCCCTCTCGTGCTTTCTCAATCCGTTTCACTATTCCTCTCTTTCTCTCTTCCTCTTTTATCCTCCCTTTTCCCAGGAGATTTTCCTTTACCAGCATCCTCTCTATCTGTCTCTCTCTCTCCCTCTCTCTCTTCCTCTCTCTTTTCCTCTCTCTCTTCCTCTCTCTCTCCCTCTCTCTCCCCCTCTCTCTCTTCCTCTCTCTCTCCCTCTCTCTCTCCCCCTCTCTCTCTCTCCTTCTCTCGAACCCTCCCCATGCCTCAACTCTATTAATCTCACTGCCGAATTCTCTCTCTCCCCCTCCCTTTTCGCTCTCTTCCTCATTCCCATTGCAGATACCCTCCCTCTCTCTCTCTCTTTCCTCTCTAGCATGCTGGTCTTATTAAATCCTCCGCTTATTCCTGTGCACTTAACGTGCTCCTTTATTGCTCCACTTCTTTTTCTCATCCTCCCTCTCCTTCGATAATATCTTTAGCTGTCTTCCCTCCTCATTCCCTCCCTCCCTCTCTTCCCCTATCTCCACTCCGCATCCCTCCCCCTCTCTCTCTCTCTCTTCCCGCGCGCCTCTCCATTCTGATCCCCGAAAACTCCTGCTCCGCCACCTTTTATTTCTAGTTTGTGCTCGGTTTTACATGAAACCTTCGGTCCTTTATTTATTCATTCGTGTAAATAGGAGTTAATGCTTTATCGCCGTGTTGCCCGAAGAATTACAACAATACCCCGTAATTTTTCACGTGACGGCTTTAGAAACGCAAAATTTTCCTCTTTTTCCTGCGCCATCTATAGTTTTCAATGCTGCCACCAGGCGACCTTCTTTTCCCTGAGATGTAAATACAGAATAACAGTGAGAAAAAATAATCTGTCTCTGTAGAATTAAAGAATCCTTTCAGGTTTTTTTTACTATTTAATTTGAAAGTGTTGTCTTTCATCTTTCGAATCATGCATTTAACTGTTAATTTAGGTTATTTTTTTTTAAATCAGTGAGTAATTGTATAGTAGGTTAAAATTGAAATTTATCTCTTGAGTAACCATGCAGTAGGAGTAGGAATCAGGAGACAGATTCTCGCATGACCAGAAATCGAACCATATTTTTCTCCTCATTTCTAGTTTCTCCCGTATTACAGCTTATACCATCCACATAACCATGATCTACTTTTTCTATCAAGCATGCAGTGACAATATTCATCTTATTTTCCATTAAGCCATTTGATATTGTAGAGCTAAAATGTACACGTACGGTACTCTTCGGGAAATTTTAATCCATATTCAATTTAATCGCCATAAAATTCACAGAAAATAAATTTTGATAGGTATCTGTGTTACACGCGTGTGCTTAAATGATATGACGAACACGTAGGCTCTTCCGATAAGGATATTGAACTTTTAAACCAACATTTCAATATTTTAAAATCTGAATTCATTAAATATAAATTGTCGGCACGGGATATTTTCCGTTTAATTTTATACTTGTTCAGTATATCTAATTACCGCGTGAAGTTCATAATTGCGAAAAATTCAGAGCAATATGTCCACTCAAAAACGATTTCAAGATCATCATACCAGCATAAAAATTCCCCGATTTTTCTAGGAGAAAAAGACCAACGAATTCCGGCCATTTCACCCTTGAAAGTCCCTCACCTCCTAACATTGATGAATCAGAGTTTTAGGACGGCGTCGGCTCTCTCTCTCTCTCTCTCTCAGGGAAATAGTGCCAAGTAAATTTACGACCAGATAAGGAAAACTTGAACGCTCTTCTTTACTCCTGGATCCCATAATGCATCGCTTTTTGAAGTCTACGAAGAATGCGGACGGTATTATAGCGAGACTCGAAAAAAGTGCGCTATGACGCAACATTGATCAGAAAAGGGAACTGGAAGCTATCCAACTTGTGGTGGCTTGCTGATTGAAGGGAGGTCAAGAGGGAGAGATTGGAGTATGGGATGGGGTGGAGGAGGGGAGTGGTGTGCGGGAAGGGGAGGGGGCGGGGGAGGGCCGAAAGAGAGTCTCGACGGTGTCAGAAATAGTTTTCAATAACTAGGGAGTAACCTCATCTGGCATCACGGGGCACGAGGTGCGATTGCTCGGAAAACGAAGCCTTAACGGTTGTTAGGGTTTTCGCGAGGCACCTGAAGAGCATAAAGGTGACAGAGGGATTGACGGCGACGCCTGAAATTTCACATCCCATTAATGGCGATACATTTCGGCCTCGTTCGATAATCCGTTTATTTAAGGCAAATACTACGAACCTCCCCCTCAGTCCTTCGCTAGACTTGCACTCGCATGCCATTGGTTTCTCTTACAAATCTCATTTTAATCGAAAAATTCCTCTAGTGGTTTTTTGAAAAATACGTTTCACTCCCATTTGCTTCGGTTTCTGCAGGGTCGTGAGAAGATATCACGGATGGCAGCGACGCGGAAAAGGGTTCAGCTATAATTGTCATGTCCCAAGGAGAACCTTTCCGGAAACTTAGCTTCCTGTCAAGGTGATGGAAGGTTAGGTTTTATTTTTATGACTTCTTTGCGTTGCGAGAATGTCGTCTTCTTTCAAGAACTCTCAACAAGAACATCAAACAGAAAATTAAAAATAAAATGCACATAAAACGACATTATTTTCTCTCCCATTGTTAATATTAGCGCATGCATAAAATAAAAATGGCAAAGAGGAGGCGACATTGGATGAAACGAAATGGAAGAGCGATGAGTAACGGAGAGAAGAAGGGAGAGAATTGAATTGAAGCAAAAATGACAGAAAGAAGGGTCGTTTTATTGAGCTGAAAAAAATAAAATACTGAATAATTTTGAAAAATGTAGGGATCACATTTGAAAGAAAAGAAATAAGGACGAAAATAATTGAATGTTTTTGCGTGAATTCGAGAAATTTGTTATTCCATAATTTTATTAGAAATTTCTGCATTAACAGTGGCCTTACACGAAATTGTCCAGAGTTTAATTAAAAAACAAAAATAAGGCAGAAATTTTAAAGCGGAAAACATTTCATGTCATTTTATGAACATTTTCGTGGAGCCAGTCTGCATTTGGATCAATCACAAAGTTCTTAGGTCAAAGTGAAAATTTATTTTGTGCTGATGTCTTTACTTTGGATTTGTTTATATACTCCTCTGTAACACTTAGGCCATAGTTATTACAAAGTGTAATCACTAATTTGAATGATATTTTCTGGCCCGTCTCTTGACCCACAACATCCAAAACCTATTCATCAGACGAAAATTGCATCTTCCGCATGACTTGGTCATCTTGCGAATTACTATAACGTAAGTCATATAAGGTTGGATATGGGAAATATAATGTTTTAGCCGTGAAATTATGAGCACGTTCTAAAGTTGCAACCGTTGCATTTATGATTTCGCTTAGTCCGGTGCAGTTTCTTCAAAGAGAATGCCTTACCTAGACTTTTCACGCCGTTTTTCTTTGATTCCTTACTTTTACTCGGTAATGAGATTACGTATAATTATATACATCCATATTTCCAATATAATCAGTCAGAAGTCCTTCATAAATTCAGAAAACAACTTCAAGTCTCTGCGATATGGTGGAAAATTTTCGCGTTTCCATTCCTTGCATTCCTGTTTTGTCTCCGAGTAAAATCGATAGAACCATATTTTATTCTGGGTTACGTTTCGAGAAAAAGATGTCTCCGAATCTTCGGGCAAATGTTTGATACTTTCAGTTTTATAAAACTTTGTTGATAGTTAAATTTAAAAAAATGTTTTACTGCACCTCTATAATAGGTAAATGGATTGATAAACTACATCATCTTAACTAGTTTTAAATGCTGTATAGCTAACCTAAAATGTAAAAAATTATACTTTTTCGGTTATAATTCGTAATCATATAAAAAGTCATTAAATGGTTAAAACTTCAGTTGATCGTTATGAAACATTATAATTAGCTAACAGAAATAAAACGTCAGCAATGAATCTGATGAAAAGATTCGAATCGTGAATTTCGAAGTCGTAACGTGTCAATATGGTCGCGAGTGGTATTTTCTTCCAATCTATTATTGCTTCGTATAGTTCTTGACTCGCGAATGACAAAAGTGCGCCCTAGATTCTACTACAGTCACCCACACAAAGACCAAAGAAGATTGTTTTTAAAAGAGGAGGAATATGGAGGGAATGAGAGGAACGAGTGTTCTCTCGCCCTCTCTCTCTCGCTCCCTCTCTTTTTCTCACCCTCTTTCTCTCTCTCCCTCGATCTCTACCTCTTACTGATCCCTTCCGCGTTATACTCGGGACCCTTTCCGATGAGTTTGGGAGGGGAAGATGGAGAGAGAGAGAGAAAGCGGGAGGGAGTACGGAAATAGGGAGGGATTAGAGAGAGAGGGCGTGGGAAAATGCACCGCCACCCTTCTCATCTCTATCTCTTCTTGTTCTCTCGAAATTCTATTCGGCAATATCCATTTTGTTGAGTGCCTATTAATCGTATTTACGATCATCTGCATCTGTACGAATGGCATTTTAGTTAATCAGAAATTGTGTTATTAACTACTTGTGTTTATTTTAATGTAAACACTTGTGATTTTAAGCATCGTGTATTAAGATACGTCTCATTTTTATATTAATATTAGTAGGACTTGCGAATATTTATAAAAACTTTCGACATGGTGGGATACCTTTACGTGGCTATCCAAACAGCAAGATAATTATTCCTATGATAGTTCTTCTAGCCTCCAAAAACCTTTACATTTACATTACTGTCTAGCCCATTTGTAGAGAAATGTATTTTGATTAAAAATTCGGTGTATAATTTAGTAAAGGGTAGAAATGTAAATAAATACACTTTATATCAAATTCACTTAGAGGGGGGGATCTGCCCTAAAAAGCAGTTACTTCAGAGCAAGACTTCAACACAATATTGACGTTTATGTTATAATTATTTCTTGTATTCATTTTCCATATGAATCGATTAGTCACCGATTGAAATACGGAGAGAATTTTCTTAGAGCCTGAACTTCAGAGCGAAAGGTATTCCTTACACAAGCATGCAAGCGTTAGTAGCAAATGCTTCCCCTTTCCAGGTCCTTATAAATACAGCAGTGGAAGTAGTTTCACCAAACGTTTACCCTTGAATGCATTCCCCCTCCCCTTTCCTCTCACTCTACCTCCCATCCATGTCTTTCTCTCTCCTTTTCTATCTCGCCACTTCCATTTATCCATCTCTCGCTTTCTTTCCTCACCTATTTCCAAAACACCGCTCTATCCTTTCGACCTATCTATTCCCTCTTCTCCGCATCCCTCCTTATCTCGGCCCTTATGGATCAAAAGTTAAGGGGTTAAGTAAATCTCAGTTTCGTGAAAATAAAGTCGTATGATCCTCTTTTGCACACACGCACACTTTCTTCCACCTTCTAAACCCATATACTTACCAATCCCATAAAGAAAATGTTTGTGGGTATCTCTTTCATACTTTACACATCCGGCTCCGCTTGAAGGATCGCAATCGTAAGCCGCAGGCTAAAATACTTCGAATTCGTTTCCCCAATATGTTCGTGCGTTGGTTCGGCAACCGCGAGCTCATTGGCGGTGTATTAAGGAAGCCCATCAAGATTGGCCAGTAACGGACTTTTGGGTCCAAAAGATTTCCTTGAGATTACGCGTTATTTTCGTTTTATTCTCCCTCATTCTCTCTTTATTTCTCTCTCTCCCTCTCTCTCCCTCTCTTTCTCTCTCTCTGACGTGGTCGCGCACGTCGCCAAATGTTCCCATTTCGTCTCCTCGCAATATGTGAGCGATATAAACGACAGATGTGCAAATCGCTTCCTCCCGATTGACGTGTTTATTCATCGACCGCATGTGGTCCGCGTTTGGCGAAAGGAGGAAAGGCCAATACGAACCACGTTCAACCCACTCATATAGTGCAGGAAACTTTTAAATTATGATGCGTCTTTTTGAACCGGAAAACTTAAATATTTAATCAAATAGATTATAAGTCCGTTGATGTGCTGTTTATGAGCTATGGAACGATTTTCAACGTTAAAAAGGTAAAATAAAATAATTTGGAATTTTTAATTTAGTAAAAGCATATTTTAGAAAATAAAGGTAGGTTGAGGTTTTCAAACAATACCCTTAAATTTGGCTCACTTGTATGCTCACGAAATAATGAAGAGAAAACCGGTTTATTTTGATAATCCTTTTGTTAAACTGAAAATGCGATTCATTACAAGCCATTTCAACACACTCCTGACTAACATCTGAAAAAAACTTAAGCGTCTTTTCGGAGCCACCTCTATCATACAGTTAATAGAGCCAATGCTCTTACTCATTAATACTAAAACTTATACAATTTGACTCCTTATGCTTTTATGCAATTCACGGTATGTAAAATTTTATTTATTGTAATTGTTACATGATATTCATACACATCCTTATTGCTGTAGTCCTTAACATATTATTGCATGGATATTTTCATCGACGACGCGAAATGCTTTTAGAAGAAAGTAATAATGAGTTTTGAATCAGGATCAGCGCTTGATTGAGATATCCCTCCTGGCACAAAACGAGAAAATTATGTATCAACTAAGATTAATAGCTCAGGCTACCTATTTTACTCCCTTTGAGATTTTCGTATTCCATCTGTACCTATCCGTTTCTGCAAGGTGCTCGTTCTCCCTACCGGCACCTCCGCCCCCTCCCAACCCTTCGCCCCTAACTCCTCCCTATCTCCCCCAACCCTCCCCATCTCACCGCCGCAGTCATCCTTCGACGCGAATAAAACGGACAACCTTCCTAAGAAGCGGTTCCGCACGAAGGGACCCCGCATGGCATGCGAGGTGCTTTTTTAAACCAATGCGACAGCCTTCTCCGTGACAATTACTTAATTTCCTTCATCCGGGATCTATATTTAAACTCTCCGGGAATGCCCGCGCATCCAAGAAGAGCATTTTGTCATTTTATTCTTGGGTCGCCTTCGCGACCAAAGGTGTCACGATATCATCGCGCATAATGTGTGCCTCCGAAAGGGCGAGCTCCGCAAGGACATCACGGAACCGGAGGAGGAGAGGGGGGAGGAAAGGGGAGGGGGGAAGTGCCGCGAAGAAGGGAAGGGGGGGAGGAGAATCGCGCGACGGGAGGCCGATGGGAGTGGGGTCCCTCTTCTGCACATGTGTTCCCTCGAGTGGGAAGAAGAGGGAAGGGAGTAGTGAGGTTGTCGGGGTGTGAGGTACGGGTTATGCAACCGGGCGGTTCCTGACATTTTCCCGCTCGCATCGGTCTCTTCCTCGGGGGCGTATCACGCGTATTCGCTAATCTCGCGCGAGAATTCTCTCCGAAAGGAGTCGGACATAGCATCCAGCTCAACCCTATCGCCTTGCCCTCTCTTTCCCCTTCCTACCTTCCATCTTTCCCTAAGCTTCTTTAACCCATTCCAGATTTCGTCCTTCGGCCATCACATTTTCAACCTCCCCGTTCCCTCGCTCGTATTTCTTCTCTACACCAGATTCCCGAAATGGAGATACCGATTTATCCTCCGTCTGCTTTAATCGAATAAAAACATCTCGAGTCTCTTCGAAGCATCGCGCGGTAGAACCTCGATATCTCGTACTTTTACGACTCAACGCTTTTTGTCAGGTCTTAACTTTCTTATTTTTTCGTGCAACCCTCTTTTTCTTTTAGGGTTGTTTTTTCGACTGTTCGAATTTCTACGACCTAAAGAAGATTTTTTATTACCTAACGTATCCCGACGATGCTTTTCCTAAAATCAAATTCCATCCTTCTCTATGGTTCGAGTAATTCGGGACAAATATTTTAATCACAAAATACCTCTATTCAAGGAGCTACTAGAATTTTTGCTTCTTATTACTGTAATATAAATATTAAACTTCGATCGTGATTTAAATATTATTAAGCCTGTGGTTGACATGTGGTGCTCTGACCCATTACAAACATGTTGAGCGCAGAAAAAATTCCCAAAAAAATGAAACGTATAAAATGAAGAAAATACTGTATTATAATTAACCAAGCAATTTTGCTCCAGGATCCATCTTAATTAACTTGATGTTGAAGAATAAAAGATCTTGAGGCTTCGATAGTTTTCTGGACTGCAATCAAAGTTTGTATATGTGCTAGTAAAAATATATCACAACTAATTTGAAAACTATAAAAGAATACCACATTGAAGGTTACTTTTTACTCAAGTCTAACTATTATTTGTTTTAGTAAATCAGAGTGTTCTGATTGTAATGATAATATGGTTCTATTAAGTTTAATAACAATACACGTGAAAACTATGAAATCATAATTTTCTCTTTTTCCTTGGTAGTAGCGATTAAATAATCCATCGCAATATGATTGCAATATGATGCTGGAGGAGGTGACGACGTAAATTTCTTCTTTACAGGTAACTCGATACGTTTATGTTTTGCTCTTATATCCTTGCCATTTTTGTCAAGGATCGACTTCCTTTCCATGGCAAAACCTAGATGTAAAACCATTTTATCATTACTTCGATATTTCCTCTGCAGATTGAATAGATTTGCTGTATAATTTTCAGAATAATCTTATTATTATCGTCCAGAATTCCCTCATTCCTATGATAAGCAATGATTAAAGAATCTATCTCTGATACATGATTTTGAAATACAACACGTGTGATCGCCTTAATGTATCTAATATTACCGCCGAATGAATTTTTAACGCAATTTTCAAATACGAATTGTAATTTCGAAGTTGGCTAAAGATAGAGTAGACCTCTAAGTTAAAGAATATTTGAGAATTAATTTTTGGCTACTCCGCTCTGTAGGTTTATCTGAGAAATACGGATTTTTATAAAGTATATATGCATGGAGTCTTTCGTCTGATTCTAGAGGCTTTGAGAAAACCTAACAGTCATCTCTCTCTAAAACCAATGACTGTCGATACGCTTATTCGCCTACAGTCAAAGCTTTGCAATCGACGAATCTCGACTAATTAATCGTCACCCCATATCTTAGAAGATTCCTAGAAGATGGGAAATACGCTCTTCAATCGCTGCCGCAAATTTGCGTCATCGTGAAAGCTGGCAGAAATCTAAGCCAGGGAAATTTATTTAAGGAAGCTCATTGCTCCATGGTTTGGACTTTTAATTTAACGGGCCCTACACTCGAACGGGTGAGCGTTCCAATGAATATGTTATCACCGGAGACGGAGGATGACGAGCGTGCGTGCGTGCGTTTGTGTGTGCGTGTGTGTGCGCGCGCGGACCGCGTCCGTAAGGCAAAGGGAGGTACGAACAAAAGGAAGAGGTTCGGGGAAAAGATAGGCAGAGGAGGAAACGTGTCGGACACTGCCGTAGCCGCCAGTGTGAGGCACTAACGAGTCGTTGTTTGGGAAGAGCCGTGAGGACCACGCGTGACCCGACCTCAACCTCTCTCTCCCCTCTCGCCCCTCTCGCCCCTCCAACTCTCCACCACCCTTCCCCTCATCCCCTCAACACCGCCCCAATAGAAGCGTACCGTCGCACGGGAAAGGGCACCAGGCACACCCCCCCCCCCAACCCGCCCCACAATCTCACGCTCACCTTCTCCCACCCCAGCAGCCGCAGACATCTCACTCACTCCCCCCAGGACCACTCTCGGCGTGAACGATAGAGAGATTTTTTCTCTCTCTTCGCAAGGAGAGAGAGAGGGAGAGGGCGATCACTCTCTCCTCATCCCTCCTCCCCTCAATCCCTTCACCGACTGCCATAACCCTTCCAACCACGAACCCTCCAGTCCCAACTCTGCCTTCCCGTCCGGATGGAGAGAAAGAGGAGAGAGAAAGAGAGAAAGCATCCCCCTCTCTAACGTAACGGCCTTTCCTCCCTCTCAGGAGATCACCTGCCGCTTACCCTCATCCCCTCCCCTCCCACTCTTCCCTTTAACCCCCCTCACCCTCCTCTTTTCCTGTTCTCTCTCTCTCTCTCTCCTCTCTCTCTCTCTATCTCCTCTCTCTCTCTCGCCTCAGCCGCCAGTCAGTCGATACTCGGCCGTCGAGGCGTGCGCAGCGGTGGAGGAGAAGGGCTCCCATCGCCCGCTCTGCCTCTCATCGCATACATACTCTTTCTCTCGTTCTCTATCTTTCCCTACCTTTCTCCCTCTCTCTCTCTCTCTCCCCCGCACACACTCTCTCTCGTGCCCTCTCCTCCCCCCTACTCCTCTGGAGCACGCGCCACGCCGCACTCTCATAGAGTGTATACACCAAGGATAGGAGAGACGGACAGCTCTCTCTATCTCTCTCTAAGCAACTCGTTCACAGGCGGTTGTGAGGGACGTAGAAGTGAAAAATAGAGAGAGAAAGAGGGGTAGTCGCCCTCTTCCTTTCTCTCTCTCTCTCTGCCCTCTCTTTCCCTGATTCCCTCCTTTCACCTCTCCCGCTGCAAAGGCGTGTCGTGGGAGAGGGGGAGAGAGTGCGTGGGGCGCATCGCTAGATAGACGGTGCGAGATAGGGGTCGCCCACCTCTGAAACGGAATCACGCGGATTACGAGGAGCTTCATCCCCCCTTTCCTCCCCCCTCCCCATCTCCCCGTGTCTCTCTCTTTCTCTCTCCGTAAGTTGTATCTCTCTCTCTCTCCAACCGGAGGAGGAAGTGCAGGGAGGAGGGTGGTGGTGAGAGGGAAAAAAGAGGAGGTTGGAACCCGGATACGCCACCCGTTTTCTCGCCCCCTTTAACGCCCAGGGTAGGGGAAGGGGGGAGAGGCAGTGGGGCGGAGGGGAGGTGGCAGTAAGGGGAGAGAGGCGGAAGAAGGCCCCTTTGCCGCAAGATCAGTCCGTCCCCCGACGACGAGAAGTGAAGGAGACACTCGACCACCTTCCGCCGCTCACCTGCTGAGGAACGTCGCCGTGAGAAAACCCGCGTTTGTTGGGCGGTGAACAACGCGCACGACACGGCGAGGATCGCGACGCCCGCACCCGGACCTCCTTCGGGCCCTTCCCCGGCGGCGGTCGCCCGGCAGATGCGGCGGCGCGCGTGCCGGGGGCCGCCGGAGGGGGGCGGGCGTGCGGTCTCGCGGTCGGGAACCGAGAGGCTGGCCGTGACGTGCGGGAGGACGTAGGGACGAGGGAAGGAGGGAGAGAGAGAGAAAGAGGAGGAGGAGGAGAGGAAGATCGCGCTCCCTTTTTTTCTCGAGTCCCCTCGCTCCGCCTTGCCATCTTTGCCAGGAATAAAACGACAAAACGTAGAAGAATAGTGTGCTGCGTGCTTCGGAGGAGTAGTACCACGGAAGGCATCGCTCGCTACTCCCGCCCCTCCCCTCCCCTCCCGTCCCAACTCCCGCCCCCTTTCAGGCGCGGGAGGAGGAGGAGAGAACCCTCTCCCCTACCTCCACGCCAGCGCCCCCTTCCGCCTGACGATCGATCCCCTCTCTCGCACACACACGCTTGCTCTCCGGAGAGAGGGGAGTGGGGGGAGGGAGGGAAGAGAGGAGGGAGGGAGGGAGGAGAGGAGAGGAGGACAGAGAGAGAGAGAGAAGAGAGGAGGACAGATCCTCACGCGGGCTGCCTCTAGAGGCGTGTGTGTGTGTGAGGTGCGCGCTCGCCCCCCCTCCCCTTTCCCCCCGCAGCCGCCGCTCGCTTCCTCATTCCTGCGCGGGGAAGGCCCCGCAGCACTCGCTCCGTTGCGCCTTCCACGGTGCACGCCCTCTCTCTCTTCCGCTGCAGGGAGGCCGTGCCGCCCCCGCACCGAAGGATACGCACCACAGGGTTTCCCTTCCTCTCTTTCGTCCCTCCTTCTCCTTCCCCCTTCTTCTCCCGCCCCTTCCCCCGGTTCCGCCCCCGCCTTACCCACGGGGCCACTCGACATGAAATCACGTGCTTTTCCCACACGCACTACTGGTCCTCCCGCGGGAAGTACTCGAGTCACGCCTCGTCGAGTGGTATGTGCGCCGGTGCATGTGTGTGTGTGTGTTTTTTTATCGGCACGGGAGGTCACTGCGCATGCGCTGGGTGATAAACCGTGTGCGGCTCTCATGTCTGCGGGTGTGTAACGGAGAGCGAGGGTGATCGGGCGGTTTTAATATCCGACCGTGTGCCGCTAAAGTGCTCGTCCCCTTTTATTCCCACCACACTACCATCCTCCGGAGCTCACGAACCGCACGAGGAGGAACAACGACAGCGATAAAAGTTTGATAGTTCGAATCTTCGACGGGACGTCTCTACGAGCTGCGCGCGGCGCCATCTTGTTCCGTGACCTCTGCCGGTTGTGAAGATACATTTTTTTAAAGGGTTGAAGTGAGAGGGTAACAATACGAGACCTTCCATTTGACTCAGGAGGTGCCTCCCTCTGTTTTTCTTACCTTTTGAATTGGGAGAAGGTCCGTTTTCCTATCATACACAATTACAAATATATATATATATACATATATAAATTTATCGAGGCATTGTACGACAGAACATATCTTTTTCGAATCGGGACAGAGTAGAAGGAGCGAACGAGTTGTCAATCCGGGAATGTAGACGTAAGAGAGAAAGAGAGAGAAAGGGAAGAGCGTGTGCTTGCGTGCTACACCGGTGTGTCCCCATGTCTCAGTGACTCACGCCCCCTTCCATCGCACCATCCTGGAGCACACGAGGCAAAGAGGAACGATGCCTCCGAGCGGCGTGCCCCGTGGGGCGGACGGAGTAGCAGGTTTACCCAACCTTCTGCCTCCGGCGCCGGGTCGTCATATGGCCGCCCGCCCCGGCCGCTCTCGTCCTCGCCGACAGCTTCTTGGGTTATTCTTCAGAAGGTGGCGCCACGTCCCCGCCCGATCTTCTGCCTCCTCCGGCGTCCGCTCTCCTCCTCCTCCTCCTACTCCGCCTCCGCCTCCGTCGGAGGATGCGCCAGTGGGGTGGAAGGCACCCGTCGACGCCGCCGTTCGACGACGCTGAGAGAAAAAGTACTACGGAATACTGCGAGCCGTGGTCGCTGCTGCCCCCGTCGCCGCCGCCGCCGCTGCGCGCCAAGGAGTCGGCCGGCGATGGCCTCGCCTCGCCCGGAGGCCCACACACTCGCGTACCTCGCGCGTGCGGCGGCAGCCGGGATGGAGCACCCGTGCGCCCAAGAGAGCTCCTCGTGAGGTGTCTGCGTGCCGTACGCTCTTGGAGATGTAGGCGGTTCTCGCATCGCCCTTTCGCTCTCTCTCTCTCTCGAGACTACGTGAGGTGCGTGGTGCTCGGCGCTTCGCCGAGGGGCGCCCTAGCCTCTCCGAGGGCTTTGGTGCCCCCGCGGTGACCTCTATACCTAGGGCAGGGGGGGAACCCGGACTCCGCCGCGTGGCAGGGGGCGGGCGGGTCGCGGGCGGTGCCGCTTTGGCCGCTCGGGGGTGGGGCCGAGAGAGCTTGGCGGTGGAGGCGGGGGGGGGCACGCGCCTTCGCCGCCGTCGCCGCCTGCGGTCACCATTTCTCGCCTCGAGTTCATCGACAAATGGGGCCTCACACCCGTACTGAGGCCCCGCCAAGAGAGGCCGAGAAGTCGGAGTCGAGACTCGGGGGTGGGAGGCGGTGGAGGCAGTGGAGGAGGAGGAGGAGGAAGTGGAGGAGGTGGAAACGGCGGCCAGTTGTCCTACGGATGTCCTCCGCATTCGAGGTATGTTACCATGCGTTCCGGTATGGGTTGGAGGAAAGAAGGGGGAGGGTTGATAGGTGGGGTGAGAGGGGGAGGAAGGGAGGGGGAGGGGAAGTCGGTCATCGTCCCTAAAACCAAGCTCCAGACTCCATTCACTCCGACCCGCGAAACGGGAGGTCAGGGAAGGAGGAGGGGGAGGGGCCGTGGATCAACTCTTCCATCGTAGTAGATGCGAGTAGGCCACTCCGCGGGCCGTCCTTCCTTCCTCCCCTCTGCCCCCACCCTCTTCCTCCCTCTCTCTGTCACGAAACCTAAAAATAATCAAACTCTGGTGCTCCTTTAACCGCCGCCTCCATTCCTAAGCGGCTCTATAGTCGACGTGGAATACTTTTTCTGCGTGGCGTTCTCTGCGCTCTTGGCCACGGCCGAATACCCGCCCCCCCTTTCTCTCCCCTCTCTGCTCCCCTCTCCATCCCCCTCCCGGTAGATATCCCTGCCCGAGCTCCCCCGAAAGGGTTCCCCAGACGGTAGCAGTCGCCGCCCCCCGTTGTCCTTCCGCCATCGTTCCTTCTTGCCCCTCTCCGTGAGCGCCACCGTCGCGGGGGCAGGGAACGAGAATGAATTTAGCGCGCGACCGGTCGCTTTGCGTTTCCCGGCGACCTCTTGTCTTTGAAAATCTCCGCCGAGGGATGAGAAGGCGGGGGGTTGAAGCAAAAAAAAACCCGCGTTCCTCTTTCACGACGCGTATTTATTAAGTAACAGCGGGTTCCCCTGCACCCCTGGGGAACGCTCTTCTCTTCTTCGTCCTATCCGTCCGCTATTAGTGGCTGAGTCGCACGACCTCGTGACCCTAATGGCCCTCCCGTTCCCTCCCCCCGAGTGCTTCCTTCCGGAGAGGAGGAAGAAGGGGAAAACGACACGCGGGACGACACAGGGGGGAGAGAGCGGGCATTTATGGAAGATCGTTACTTCTATTCGTGTTTCAACCGTTTCGCAGTCGTTTTGAATTGGTTGGTGAAATCTTTCGATCTTCTCGGCATCCTCATCTTTTACTTCGCGCGCCTGACGATATCGTTTCCGCTTAAAGACGCGCCTTTATCCTCGATATTCGATACGACTTCGCTGTTAAGTCCTCGAAGATTTAAGGTGTATGGTCGCATCACGTTTTTCATATCGAAGGTGTAATGTTTCCGTGGACATTTCCCTCTTGATTTTTCCATCGGAAAAATCTTACCATAATGAGCGCGTTAAGGCGCCCGCAACAAACAATTTTATCGGAAAAAAATTGCTCTTGTGTTCGTCGAATGACCCACTTTCGGCTACGACCCTTCCACTATTTGAACGAGTTTTGTTTTCACGGTTTTTTTTCGCTTAATTGATCGAGGAGGCGTTATTCGTTCCACGAATAATCGCTCTCAATATTCGACGGTGTGAAATTCGACGGGGTCATATCTGACGAAAGAAGGAATTCTCCGCGACGAGGCATTACCCTTGAATCATCCGCCCGAGCGAGAGTAGGAACGGGCGAGCGGTTTGCTCGCAGGCGCAGGGCCTCATCGACCGGCCAACTAGCGCCACGGTACGGCCACCTTAAAGGGCTGAAGGGACTACTCGGGGGTCATGACGTCACGAGCTGGCAATCGTTCTGATGCGAATTGAAGATGAAGAAAGAGGACCTCCGCAATTCGATGTCGATCGCTGGGAGATTGTTCGATCGTCGATGCGAAGGCTGTTTGGAATAGTCTTTCTCGCCTCTTCTCCCAGCGTCAAGAACCGAGCACTGGTTAAATGTTATTTATCGCGAGATGTCGGAATTGTGAGTTCCTTTTGTCGTGAATCTACGGAATGATTGTTCAAGCTCGCTCGATTTTTTTTCGATAAAAGCGTCCTTCGCGTTCGATGCTATTGTAATTCACCGGGGTTTCGAATAAGAACTTCATACCTTAAGAATGGGTATTAACTAAGACAAGACATTTATCTGTCGCTTATAAAGAATGGCCTCCAATAGTAACTCTCCATTGCCCGAAAAATCAACACGCCTCCCACATTCGGGGTCACTGTCACCATTCGTATTTGGTCGATAAAAATGCACCTAAAATGAGCGTCAATCTCGTGGAAATACACAGGGAACAGGCACTTTAAATTCCTCTGATGGAATTTTTTTCCTTCCGGAACTAATTTTAGAAAAGCTATAGAACCTCGCAGCTTTAGTTTTAAGGTAGCACGAGGCTCACGGGGGCAAGTGAGCTCAGAATACTAAGACGAAATCTGAGAAATGAGAACATATTACGTCTTTCTTTCTCACCCTCTCTTCCCCTTAAAAAAAAACACAACTCCTCCAGTACCGAACATTATGGGATTTTAAAAAAAAAGCGCTGCAGTCGACATGTTCATTCCATTGATTCCTTTGTCCCTCTCGATATCGAAAACATGTTGCTTATTTGATGTTCCGATATCGGTACAATTTAAATAAGAAATCTTGGCCGAAATTGTGTTATTGTCTAGGAAAAAAATCTTATATTTAGCTCCTTTTCCTAGTATACATCTTGAAACGTTGGGGTCTTCTTTATTTCTGTTTTTTTTCTTTCCCTATTGCTTTCTCTCTCTCTCTCTTTGGCTTCTCTCCATTTTCCCTCTCGGTATATTTTCTTCTGTGGAGCAGTTTATCTGTCGTATCCGTATCACCGATTCCCAACAACTATTTCGCAAGTAAATTGAAATCGATGCTTTCAATAAAATTACCCTTACTCGATATCGTCATGAATTCAATTCTTCCTTTGGCTAACATTAATTGTGTGTTATGGGTAATCTATGTTTTTGAACGTAGGTAAACTTTTTTTTTAAATTTCATGCTCTGCTACAAATCCAAAATGTCAACATTGTCAAATTCTTCTCACCGCCGACATGTATAAACCGACTTCGAGAATAAAGACTTAGACCGTATCTTCTGAGGTATTGAGGTATTTGGAAAACTCCCAGTGAAACGGTGATTATCATTCAGAAGTATTAAACCGTCCGGATTCGCTTATTTATTTATTCTATATTGTTGTTAATTTGTGTAATTTCGTCAAAATCGAAGGTTACTAAGCATTTTTTTTGTAAACAGCACTATAGTTCTCAATTATGTACCTCGTTTTGATAGGCCATAAAATCGCCTTCATTTATGATACTTGTGATAAAGAAATTTATGCTTAAAATAACAGGAGGCGTATAAAATTATCACCATTTTGTCTTCGCTCAACTTAAACTCTATTGAGAAAGTGGAATACATTCTGTTTTATGATTTGTAGGTTATTACTACGTAAATGTGATCGGATATATTTAATTAGAAAACAATGGATTAGATCGTAATCTAAATAAATACGAATTTATTACGTTCACGATATATAGCATCACGAAAAATGGTTCTCTCTCATTATTCATCACGATTAATATCTATTCAATGGACCAGTTGTATAAAAATTCGCTATACAATATTATTTCATACAATATTATTATTATTTAGGCAAACCATGTTCTCTAGAACCTAAAGTATTTAAGAGTTCTTATTGTTAATGGTGACTTTCATTCGCTTAAGTTTAAAGGTAACTTCGCTAATTAAGTTGAAATAGTGAATATAATTTCGCCTTCTCTAATGAATATTTGGTTCATTTTCCTTCAAGTCTTAATAATTAAAACGATTGAATCGAGCGATTCATATTGTCGATTAACTGACAAAGCCATGGGAACTGATGATGGCAGTTTCTACAGTCTGTAAACATAGTCAGTCATTTTAATTACAATTCATTTTTAAAATCCTCATGTTTTCTAAACCAATATTCGTTCTTAGTAAATTCGTAAATATTTTGCTAGAGATATGACACGGCATAATTTCTTTAAATTAAATCATTTGGTCGTATTTCAAGAAACTATTTATAATTGACTCATACATCATAAGATAACTTATCAAACCATTCTTACATGGGAAGGGAAAATTAGCGACCAGACATTTTCAGATGGTAAATTACTATCCTTTTCAATTGCCGATCAGGATAATTCCTTGTGCCATAGAAAATGTTGAATGAACCCAAAGGAACCTTTCCTCTGGTAATTTTCCGTTCTCAGCGGTTATTCACTTATAAATGATTATAGTGGTGCACACGCTGGGGGAGGGGGGGGGGGGGGGGTCCACCGGGTCCGGACTCCCCCCCTTGAAAAATTTTGTTTTTTTTCTAAACTGTGGAAACACAGTTATTTTACATTAGGGTCTATGGGAGCCGTCAGAGAGGAATAGGAGATGGTTTGCCCCCTTTGTTTTTTAATATAAATATAATCAATAATGCAATACGCGACATTGATATAACTTGCATATAACTTTTGTGCTTGCCAAATATTTCGGACCTCCCCTTGAGAGAATCCTGTGTGCATCACTAAATGATTGACAGAATCCACCTAATTTGTTCACTATTATTATTTATGGCAACAAAGAATCTCTTTGATTGTGCATTTGATTCAAGGCGTAACGTGAGGTTGATAATTCATTAATGAATAATTAAACTCTGAATTCCTTAAAATGATAACTAAAAAACTTAATACGATATGCTTATTTTGTATAATTTCATTAAAATTTAAGAGTAAATATTGAAAAGCGTGGTGACTTATACACAAATAAAAAATCTCGAATTTGCTACCGCGGATTCAATGCTCTTTTATCATATTGTATTTTGAAAAAGAACTTTTAACTTTTCCTGCAATTTGCGCACTCTTTCCTTTTTCCAGTAAAATATTTTTCGATTGCGTCCGCTATTATAATAATAATAATTTTTAAGACCGCCTCTTCCGATGGCCATCTTTTTTTTTACCGTTTCTGCCACACCATAGCATATTCTCTAATTTTATTTTTCAGCTGAAGTTGCTGATCTATACACTGAACGTGATAATGAAATATTGTGGCGTGTCCAAAACAATTTCTTATGAAAGTTGCGAATAATATACCTAAAGTATCAAAATTATGGTAAATTGGAAGATATTATGAAAGAAAAGTTTACTAGAAGGATTAATTGCTTTTCTTGCGGGAGGAAGCATCGGAAAATTTGAGGGGTAGAAAATGCTCACGACATCAAATACCAGGATAGACCCGCCTTAGAAGAGTTCTTATGCTGTGCACAAGACCTTGTAGTGAATCAAAGAGGTTTATCGCTGACGGCCGCAGTTAATTATATCTATGAAAATGTTGTGATATAGATGAAAAAGGATTGTTTTTTATCTTGCACCCCGATAGGAATCTATACTTTAGGTGGCGAAACTGCAGTCGATGTAATGCGTATAATCAAGGGTTTACTGCTGCACACAATTCCTGAAGGCATTGTGAAGTTACAACCAATGTTTTATGTGGAAGCTACAATACTCCGAGATTCACATTCAACTACGCTACTGACGAAACTACGATGGTACCATAGATATTTTAAGATAAGCTTCATATTTAAGGTGCAGAATTATTTTTCTGTGATTATGATCAGCAGAATCCACATTACCGTCAAAGTCATCGATGTTTACTATCTTAACATCGTGAGCATGGATTGACACCAAGTTAGGGCTCATCCAGTTAACTATATACTAAACACCAGTGAATTAACCAATGAGATCCATGCTCTAAAAATGAGAAATATTCTCATTGTTGTAACAAAATATTGAAACATTGTTACGCAGCATTGAAGTTGTGAACTGGATATTAAGGGTCTAAATTAATTGAGAGTAAATATATTTGGCGCCATCCGCTATACTTTTCTAGCTAATGAAAACAAGGCATATCATCAAGATTAACAGATAGTATCCATTAAGTACAGATAACACTATGCTAATTTCCAATTAGCATTTCACTTATTAACCTGATATTATTTATACTTTTACCGATTCATTGTTTGAAAACGATTCCCATAGAAATAATCCACGTGAACATAGCTTTATGTTAGTGGAGATGCTCTATTGTTTTCGAGTCGTTAATAGTCACTCCAATAAGCACACGATGGTTAATGTTGTATTGAAAGAGGAGGTACTTTAACCGGAATTTTCTCCAGCCCAGTTTGTAAGAGAAGCTTTTTTATCGGTCTTTTTTTTTAATCTTTTGTTGAATGCAACCGTTGCCAACGAATCGCATCCCATATATACTATGTTGTTCTTGTAGGACGAGAGAAAGGGAGAATGAAGTTTCACAAGCGGACGTTTGTGATTGCGGCTCATAAGGGGGAAAAAGGAAATGGGCTCTGCTATTGATTTCGTGCAGAGCAAACCGTTGGCATTTTTATTTCGGGCCACTCGATGGAACGACGAGCCTGGACCTGGTTAAAATCAAAAAGGAAGGAAATAAAAGTGTATTGAGAGGAGCGGAGCCAATATTTGGCCATGTCTTTTCCATGTTAATGGCTTCCTTTTGTTTATAAGCAAGCTCGTTGAGCATTTCGCCCCCTTACGACTTTTATTTTTAGTTAGGCTTAAAGTTTAACTCCAATTCAATTACATCCGAATCTGTCTAATTCTTCGTTTACAGCCCAATAATAATCTGTATTTGCGTAACTTTTGGTCATTATGTAGCATATGCTGTAATTCTAAATGGAATTATTCTTTTCAGATTAAAGTTTTTTTCTATAATCGTAAAATTTGAGTTTCTCTGAGACATAGTGAATGATTGTAATATAAAAGAGTGACTGTAATCAAATTATTTTATTATAATAGACCAATTACCATAGTCATATACAGTCTTTTCCACCCGGACGCTATGATAAAAGAACCAATGCTGGACCTTTAAAATGTTTTCTTCTAAGCATAAACTCTTCAAGACGTAATACGGTAATATCCAATACCTTTGATCAACAGTTTATAAAAATTAATTACTCTGAAACAATTTTTATCGCCATTGTAATTATTGCTCTAGATTTGTAAAGAAAGTTTTTTAGTGGTTACAGTTATCTTTGATCCATAACTTCAGAAAAATAGAACAAGTTTGATTAATTAAAGATTATTAGAGCTATATCATTTTTCTAAAGGCTCTAAAAGGCATAAACTAAATGCGCAAATAATTTACCGTAAGCGTTTACAAACTTTATTGTGTTCTTAAGATTCCACAAGTCATTATGCTCTCATTCCTTTACGAGGCAATTAACCGAAGCTTTTCTCCCGACGAGATTTCGTTCTATGTATTTCGTCCCTAAAATACATAAGACTTTATGATTTCGGATGCATTTTCCAGAGTTAAAAAACAGAACACATCCGGAAAAAATTTCTGGTTAGGAAAATCGTTAAGGGATGTCACTTCGAAGGCTCGCAAGAAATAAAATGGATCAAGATCACTTTGGGGCTAGAGCTCCCGACATTTCACCTCATTTAATTCTGCGAACGTCATCTCGCGCTCGAAACGCGCCACCGAAAAGTGGAACGAGAGAACAATAGCACGCTATCGAGACGCCCGCGCGGGCGTGTGTATGAGTGCGTGCGCCCGTTAGCCGGTGCCACTTACCGGGATTTATGTCTCGGAGTTATTTGAGAGAGCATCGACAGACATCGGGCACTCGTTCCTTGAAAACAAGCATTCAATTCACCGCTTCCTCCTGGAAACGCCGCTCGCTCGCGAAGCCTACTTCTTTCCCCCCGACTATCGTGGCACATCGCCAGACAAACTCTCTTTCATTATCTATACCCACATCTCGCTCCGCCCCATCCTCCCCCCCACCCCCTCCCCCTCTCCGCACCCACACTCCCTCTCCGACGGAATTACAGCCCAGTTGCATTGTTAATCCGAAAAAATACCTCCCGACGGGGAGTTAAGGAAAAGGCAAGAGGGGTGATGATGTAGATGGGGGATAGGAAGGGGGAAGAGATATTAGGGAGGAGGGGAGAAGAAGCCATATCCTTCCGATGTCACGAGGGAGTCTTTCTCGTTCCGAGGAGGCGATCGGGAACGGTTGCATCCGTGGAAGATGCGATAGCAAGGGCGGTGATAAAGGGTGGCGGATTCGCGGGAGGGCGCTAGTGGGGCCGGGCGGGGCTTTAGAGATGCGGCGGGAAGCAGAGGGGAGGGGGGAGGGGGGGGAGAGAGAAACCGGCGGCGGTAGCGAGGGACACGCCGAGGAGGCGTCTCTCGCGACGAATGACCGCTTCCACGCCCCCGCCCCCGGCAGCCTCCGCCTCCTCTCCCTCTCCGCGACCTAGCCGCCCCACCACACACACACACACACACACACACACGCCGCCCACCACGCCCTCCCCTCTTCACCAGCTCCTCTTCTCGATCCAGTTACCGTGGCAACGGATGACGGACCCAACCCCTCTCTCTCTCTCTCTCTATTTCCCCTCCCTGCCCCTTCTCTCTCCCCTCCTTCCCTTCTCGCCTCATCCCGCCCCTTTTGCCGCCTCTCTCTCGTTCGCTCACTCGACCTACCCCTTTCTCTCGTCCCTCCCTTTACCCATAAGCCCCTTCTCCTCACCCGCCATCTCTCATCGATCTCCCAGGACTCCCTGCTCGCCTCTCCCTCCTCTCCTCTCGCTCTCTCTCTCCCTCCTCTCCTCCCTCTCACCCTTTCACTTCTTCCTTTTTCCATTCAATTGTACTCCGCCCCCCTTATTCGCGTATTTTTTGGTTGTCACTCTGCTCGTGAGAAACACGTTTCTTTTGATGATAGTTCCTACTAGACATCTCCTACCTCGCTCGCTCTCCCACCCCCCCTCTTCTCTTTTCACCCCCCCTCTCCTCTCACCCCCCTTTCTCTCACTCCCCTTTTCTCCTCTCGCCCCCCCCCCTTTCTCCTTCCGTTCCTAACCCCCCCCTCTAGCATTCCTCACTCTTTCTCTCTCTCTATCTCACTTTGGTCCGGCAAATTTATTTTCCGTCAATTCATCCCACTCTCTTTTTTCCTCCATACTCGCCGTGTGATTCTCTTTTTCTCCCCTTTTGCCACCGATACCATTAGGAGATCGGCATTCCCATGAGCGACAGGCACATGCACCCGGCCACGTAATCGCGTGACGCCCGGCGCTCTCACGAGCAATCCGATTTCTCATTTATTCGTTCCGAGTTTCGCCCTCGGTGCCTTGGGTTACCAGGAAGGTGGCGAGGGTGTTGTGTTCTCGATCGAGTAAAAATTTAAAAAAAAAAAACAAAAAGATGAAATGAAGAATCGAATCCGATCGCTTTTTTTATTATATATCGACTGTCAGCGTCATTTAATCGTTCGTCGTCGATCGAATCTCGATCGAGAAGATTCCTCCTCTTCTCGTATTTTTTTGGGCCTTTGAGGGTCCGTCTCTTCTTCTTTTTTTCGAGGACTCCAGAAAAAGATGAAGTTTTTTCCATTTTGCAGTCTAAAATGGAACTCGGGCTAGAGCTCGTTCAAACTCGAATGCGGTATTTTGGGATCAAAGTGTGAAAAAATGTTTCCGATGATCTGATGCGATGCCGGAAGCGGAAAAATAATTCGAGAACCCCTTTTATACCCTCCCAAGAAGATATTGGTGAGACGGATGTTACTAAAAAGTGGAATCCACGCAATATTCTATTTCGATTCATTGAAAATCTCGTATTTGTTTGATAATATAAACGCCTTTATCGTAAGATAATTTGTTCTTTTTCACTTTAGTTTACATATACACTTTTATGTCTAAACTACACTCACAATCAGTCATAAAATACCGATTAGAATTAATTCCTTTCTTTTCAGTGGTTTCGCCCGATTTCAGAGATTCAATCATAGTTATCGTCTTCCTAAGAACCAATAGTTTCGGCGAACTTTCACTAGAAAAATTTCATTGAAGCTAAAAAATCCCTAAGAAAGGCGAAGTGGTATTAAGTGATTACAGATACACACCATAAACAATACAGATGGAAACTGTTTGGAAAATTGAAAAGTGATTTTTAAAGCAATTAGAGACGTGCGCGTGAATAGCAAAAGCTGAGGTATTAAAATACTGCATTATGTCTTAAAAACTTGGTATAAATTATGGATTTCTGCGTCATTTAAATATGGACCGTCGAATTGAATGACTCTAGTGCAGTTCTTTCAGCCTTTTTTTGCCTCGGAATCCTTTTGCAAACCCCAATTTTCAGAGAAAATATTTAATAATAGTTTTATATATATATATACTTATATAGGATTGCAACTAGTAGTTGAGAGGGATAGGAGGGAGCCAGTGGACACTTACTTGGTGTTGTGGACGTCCATGGCGATAGAGGAAGGCCGTATATTTATTTATATTTATTGTAATAATTAATTTTTTATATTTACAAAATAAATATCAAAATTGTTAACAAACATTGCGGAAACCCTGAGTCCTCTGTGCGAAATCCCAGTGTTCCGCGGAATCCAGGTTGTAAATCGCTGCTGTCTTGTTTACGACGTCAACACAAATGGCCATTTCTATGTTGGGTCCCTATGGAAAAACACTCTCCAATCAGTTATCAATTCGAAATTTTTGAGTTTCCGGAGACCTTGCATTTGTACACCTTCTCCCTACTTCTCTCCAGCGGCGCGTGGCTTATCATAGACCTACCCTCTCACCAAACACACGGAACACGTGTGGTAGTAAACGCTGCGACGCGATTCTTTGACGCTCGTTCTATTTGCGCACCATCGATTCCCTGTTTTTCGAACCGATTCCTTAAGGTTTCGATCGGTGGGAAAAGGGCCTATTAAGAGCGCTTTTCTTCTCTCCCGAGAGACGTAATTCAAGGGATTAGGGAGAAGTCCGACCGCCCGAGTCCTTTCCGGTGCCTCTCTCTCTCTCTTTTTTTTCCTCTCTCTCTCTCGCTCTTCTCTCTCTCCTCTCTCGCGGGGATTTTCAGCAAAGACACTCATCTCTCTCTCTCTCTGTCTCTCTCCTTGCTCCTCTTAGCATCATCTCGAGGACCCCTTTTCCCAGCCTCTTACCCTCGTTTTCCTCCTCGGTGCCGTTCCCTCCTCCCTCCCCCCCCTCCTATCCACTCCTCCCCCTCTTTTCCCCATCTCGCGCAACACAATTACCATCCTCCCTCTTCACTCGCAACCCATAACACCGCCAATCTCTTTCCTCTCCGCATCTTTCTATTTCCAAACCTTCTCTCCTTCACCCTTTATTATTCTCTCTCTCTCTCTCTCTCCCCTCTCCTCTCCTCCCCTCCCACCGCCCTTTTCATCCTTCATAGATACATTCGCCATCTCAGCGCGTTTCCCATTCGACGGACGCGTCTCGTTCGATCCTTTCATGACCACTCCAGCAATAGTGAGGGAAAATTCCGCACTTTTCGATTTTAAATGTGTCTTAGGATTCTCGTCTTTTTCCTTTCACCGGCTAATGCTAGAAACAAAATGTTGGAACGCCGTGGAGGCGAAAGAATTTGCTCTATACATTTAAGTTGGTAAATCGATTAAATAAAATGAAACACACATTGATATTTTAAATTTTGTTTTGGATTTATATTTTAAAATATTTTATGAAATTCTTCGTTTTGAAATTATAAAATATGTACTAATTATTTTACTTTTTACATGCTTAATGCATCAGTCAGTTTAATTAAAAGTTATACATGTTTTTAAAAGAACGGCGTTATTTTATGATCTAAGGTTGAATCAAACTGAGGACGGATGTTATGTAGCCCAAATACCTATCTACGAGTATGTATCCCAGCCTACACATGGATTTTTGAGCTTCCTAAATTAGCAACTTATTATCTGTTAGCATATGATATAAACGTTGTCATGTATGACAGTAAATTTTAATTTGTCTTGGTAGCTCTTTTTATCATCCTTAGAATTTGAAGAAATTACCTGATTCCGTTTGTACTTCGTATTTCTCCATGTATTTGTCTCGTATGGCCATCCTGATGCTATTATACGCCTATATGGATTCAAAAACGAGATGAAAATGAAATGGAGATCGGAAGCCCTTGTCTTTCAAGAATAGCACGCAAGCAAAATATAAAAATTATATGTAAAACCTTTTTAAAAATCTTTTTCAACTTTAAATAGAAATTAATTAGTAGCGTGGTAAATTTCACTGCTTGATAGGTGGCTGAACCTTCAATAATAAAGAATGAAAAGGTGAAATTTATAGCTTAAGGCTATCACACTGAAACCTTATTATATCTTTATTTATGAATGGTCCATAAACATTCAATGCCCATGGCCTGCTACAATGGATTAAATAACAAGACATTAAAAATTTTCTTCGCTTCCGTAAGTAAAAAATGATACTCGTGGCTCTTCTGATTAACTTTATCATACGAAATTTTCAGCTATGGCGTCCTCGTGTATAGAGCGAAAAGTGATACATTTATCATAGTTTGGTAGTGAGTTGAAGTGTTATTAAGTAGGTTTACCTTATCGAGGCACTTATTTGAAACAGATCTTATTCATTTCAGGATGCTGTAATAATTTTTATTGAACAGAATACAACAGCTGTAAACTTCGTTCCATTTTGGACATTATTTTTTAATAATGTTACTTGATGAAATTATCATTTTAGATACGGACCTTTTCCTGGAAATATTTTATGCAATTCGTTTCGGCTAATAGCCGCGTTGCATTTATAGGGTTTCATATCAATGAAAATAACTTTCGCGTCGACTAACTTTTTAATGGTATAACCGGTATTATTACTGATATATTTCGTCCGAATCTATATTTCACATACTTGACATAATTCAAAACATATTCAAATACTGTATGCATCATGCATTAAATAGAGCCTTTGTTCACCAAAAGCATAGGAATAGCATGAATTAAATACGAATGACATATTTCTTTTGGATATTTACAGACGATGTTAAATTGGTCGTGACTGTAAACCTAATGCATTTTGAAGAAAATACTTATTTATATATGCCGTAGAATTTTATGAATTAATTTAAATCTATAATTTAATTGAAACTTAGATTTATTATCCTAGTTTATTCTAAATTTCGTTTCCCGACTTTTTAGTTGGTAATATTTTTAGAAAATTATATATATTTTACAGTGAGAATTTATTTATTTATTATAATAAAAGGCTCTTTGCGATGCGCGATGCTTTTTTCGCAGAAGAATAAAGCTTGTTGCTTAGATGGCTGGTTAAAGCATAATTTATATAAAGAATAAAGCCTCTCTCGATCTTGCTATAGCTTTTCTTGATATTTCCCGAAAATGAAATTTATGACTTTTCAAGATTATAACGATATTTACGGAGAATTTTTACAGATAATTCAAAACTAATTTTACTGCCATCATCACGTAGAGTTATAAAAAACAACTCGATATTTTATTACTAACGTTGCAAATTTTCGAAACTTGCTCTTTTTTAAATGCGATTTTTATTTTTTAAATCATCCAAAATCTTACATTTAGGCTTATCTCAGCTGCACTTATTCATTACTGGATATATCCTAAGCGAAAGAGTCCGACGAATTAGCATTTTATGTGATTTATTCGAGTTTTGTATTTTTCAAAAACCACAACTCTTAAATTTTTAATCTAAATAATTTAATTATCATGTGGTGTTACAACCTTCATTTCTACGTTAATATCGTGAGAACTTGACTGACTTGCGTATTTGAATTTGCTTATCTGGCTTTACCCATGATCACTTACTGGCTATCCTTGAGCTGAATAAAAAGGAATTCTTCAACTTAGGGTCTCCGGATTAAACCAAACACTGTAAGGCTTTTCACACTATCGCTTGTTTGTCTTCAACACTATTTTTCCAGCAAGCACTACCTCGAAAACATTATTTTTATGTTTTCACAGCATATTCTGCTGTACATGAGGTAATGAGAATGAGGTACTTATATAGTTTTAGAATTTGCAAGCTTATCTTATGTAATCTACCAAATCTATGATTCTGGTGTCTCTTATTACTATGAAACGTCGGTATAATCAACTGCATGCGTATTAAAGCTTTTTACGTTTATTTACATTACGAATATCTAATCGACATTCTTTATTCAATTTACATTTTCCGAATATTATGTATGTATATTCATGTTTTAAACTAATAATGGATAAATGTTCTTATCCTGAATTTCACTGCACTAAAATCTTGGATTACCAATACGAAGAGGGGCTAACACGCTGAGTTAATATCTCTCGCAGTAGGTACGCGTCTCTTGATGCGCTGACACATCGCGCAAGTCCATGCAATTTGATATGTCTTGACTGGTGTCACTGTTACTGCTTACCTCTCGCCTGATAAGACAGGCGTGACGCCTTGTGACTTCGTTATACTGCTTCAAAGGCAACTCTATCTTTATCTGAGGCAGGTGTCACATGGGATAAGTTTAAACGAGTACGGTCCCCTACTTAATAATTATGGAGTAATATTTTATGATATATGCAGACATATTTATATTTTAAATGTCTCTGACACCCTAACTGTATATTACTCCATTATTTTTCTTTTTTTGAAAAATATAATAATTTTCTAAATTATGACGCTATTATTTGCCACATTACATACCTCAGGAGGGGTAGAAATGATTTTCTTAAAACTGCTCAGCTTTGAGGCTTATATTTACGAGATATCGATTCCACATATTACAACAGAACAGATTATAAAAACTTGATAGGCATTCATACTCTAATTTCATCAAGTATAATTCAAAATTACTAGCATCGATATTCGAATAGCCTTTGACCTAAAGCGAAAATAATACTTATTATTGAGATCGTTGCGTTTGAAACAAATATTCCAAGGAAATCTCACTTTTGACGTCTCGTTTTCCTTCATTCGGCAGACGCTTTCAAGTTGCGTACCATCCTTTCTCTCATGTGAAATTGAATAATGCTTGCATTGGTATTTATCGGCACTTAAAAACCTACCACATTTCGTGTTTCTGCCTTAACTCACTCTTCTCTTCTATTTCTCTCTGTATCCGTTCACAGGTCCCTGCCGAAGCTGAGTAGCCAGGACGAAGAGGGCCCAGCCGCCCACACGCCCTACTCTGGCGTGGCCCACTTCGAACCCATCCCCCACGACCACGACTACTGCGAACGCGTCGTCATCAACGTGAGTGCGAAAAAAAAGAGCTGAGCTCTTTCTTCATATCTCTCTCTCTCTCTTTTCCCCTCTCACTCTCCCTTTCTCCCACTCTCTCTCTGTTCCTACTTGAGCCTTGCCAGCAGTGAGCGTAATCTCTCTCTGCTATCTGCACTTATCCGTTTTCTCCATTCTTTCCCCTCTTTCTCTTTTCCTCCTTGCCTTTCTATGTCCTGTTTATATGCACTTTTCTTCCGCCACAGTTTTATCTAAACTCAATATTTTCGTTCCTTGTCCCCTTTCTACCATTCTTATAAAACTTTCCCTTTTATGGTCATCATCGCCTATCTGTATTCGAAGTAAATAAAAAAACACTATTCATGGCCAAAACTCATTCTTAATGTCCTGTTGTTCTTTCTTACTATATATTTTCAGCCCTCTGTTGTTTTATTCAATTCCCAAATATTGAATCATTTCATGTTAATTATTACTCAATGACTAACTTAAATGTGTACCTTGTTCCATGTATATCTCTCTATTTATAAGCTCTTAACTCCCTTATCTCTATCTTTCTACTTCTATCTATTTATATTCTGCTGCCTTTATCTATTCATGTTACAGTATATCGTCTCTTCTATGGCAAAACCTCTTATGGGGCAAAAATGAACATTTTAAAATTTCGTTGTCATTTTATACAATTTCATATTCTACATCTTGTATGAAAACCACGTATTATATTGATCGATAATAAATCGTTATTTTCTATTTTTCAAAACTTCTTATCAGTTTGTCTCTTTTTTTCGAGTGCAAAAACAAGTATCGGCCATTTTGTATAATATTCTGATATGAGATTTTGCCATGGAAACGACGATACTTTCAGGTCTCTTAATCTATATAGCTGCAGATGTCTTCCTCCGCCTCATTATCCTTTCCTCTCTCACATTCTTACTTGTTTTCTTTTCCAAAGCCCTCTTCTCTCTTAATTTCTCCCTCTCTTCCCTTCATTCTCCCTCTCTCGTCTTTATTTTCCTCCGCGTTCTTCTCCCTCTGTTTCCTCCGGGGCACACGGTAAAAATGGCTGCGAAGTAGAGTGAGCAAATGGACCGCTAGTGGAAAGGGTTTAGGATTTTAATGGGTCTAAAATTGGAATTGCGGCACCGGTGGGCGATTCAGTTAGCGAAGCCTAAGCTTCCCAATAGGTGTACTAGAATAGGATGCAAACGGCCAATTGATTAGCTTCTCTTATGCCTTGATCAAGGATTTTCGTCTCATCAAACACATCCAAAGGTATGTCCGTCATGGTTTAAACGATTTTCATTCACATTTATCACATGCATTTATATTATACAGGATAATGAAAAACATCCTGGCAAAGTTCGGTTAAAATTTTTCTCCTTTCACTTGTTCATATTATTTCTCCTCTAAACTTCTGTAATGATGACGACGAAGTATTCTTATGAGCTAGTTGATTAAAACACGATTCATAATTTGCAATGGGGAATTTTTAGGTGAGAGAATAAACCCTCGTTCATTCTCTCCAGATCTTTTTGTTACTCATTCTCTGGAAATATTTACAATAGAAGCTCGTTTTATAGAAGTTGAAGACTATATATTACAATTTATGAAACCGTACGCTATATATATATATGTATGTATGTATATGTATGTGTGTATATATATATATATATGAAATAATTTCTTTAACTTAAATATTTTTTTATATTAAAAACTCACTTGGTAATATTTTGTACCGTACAACATACGCTCATAAAAGAATCCTGACTATGAGGCATTTTGATCTGCTTATAAGAAATTACAGTATTTTGAGAATTGTGTAAAACTCACTGAATTTATTTTGAACTCTCCAAATCATCGAGTTAATTAAAAGTCTATGCGCTATTATGAATATATGCGAAATATTGAGAAAGGGTTCAGAAAAAAATTCCAACTCCAATCATTATGGATTAATGCCATTGAGAAATTTAAGAGCATTCGTGTCTTGTTTAAATAAAAATATGATATCTGCATGCAGAAAATGTCACAGAATAGTAGAATTATATAAAATATACGATTTGAGGACAGAAGAGTTGTTACGTCATGCTCAAGTATCTAGGAACGCTTTTCATTGCTTGAGCAAACTAAATAATTCATTAAAAAAACCATTTTGGAAAGGACAGCAATACAAAAACAATTTCATTTATTCCATTCCCATGTTATGAATTAATCTTAATTTTGTAAAATTCGCGACATTTCAATTTTATTACAATCGTAAAATATGTGAACATCTTTGCCCAATTTGTGCACCGTTTTAACTAAATAAATCAAATACCATTGGTTCAACATAAATCTGAATAACTGTATCACATGCGTAACTAATCACACGGCCCATATTTCATACAATTGGCAACATACGAATTCGGCGATTCATGCTTTCCACAACACGCTCCCAAGCTATTCTTGATCCATCTTTCTTTCATCTTTCTTTCGCTGCTTGCTTTAAATACCCTTGCCATTAATCATCAGTTCGACAATTCTATTTTCGCCATTGGCGCTGAAATGAGGTTGTGTCGCAATCCAAACGGTGCGGATTGAAATCAAAGGGCGATTGTGTTGAGAAAGATTGTGTGTTCCCTAATCAGTGATTCACTTCATTCTGCTTACTCATATATTTTCAAATGCGTTTGTCATTTTCTTTTTTCTCACGTAATTGTCTTGCGAGAGCCTAATTTTTTCATATAAAACAAAAATAATCGATCGCGTTAAATTTTAAATAATCAAGTTTATTTGTGGTTTTTATGATGCATTCATTACGTTGTAACATTTTTTTATTTCTGTAAAATCGACTGACTTGTAAACTGTAGTATTTTATGAGTTGGAATCAAAAATAATTTGCTATTATATTCATACAGCATTAGGTGATACATCCCGATTAAATTTTCAAGTTGATTTTTATGTTTTGTGCAAAACGCGTTAGTTATTTTAAAAAAATTAAAACTGAAAAGTAAATAACTTTGGTTGAAGTTTTTACATGGCAAACCTTTTTTACTTTTTGCACCTTAATATTTAAATAAATTCAATTTAAAACTTTGAAAATTAATCGATTTTCTTCCATGCTGCAATTGAATAATCGATTATTTCTAATCTTCAATTCTATTTTCATGTTGAATTTTAATTGTAATTAACGAAAAACAAAGAAGATCAAAAAGCAGGTACATGTTTAACTGATAAAAATTTTCGTAAATTTCCATTTTATGAGGAACAAAATACGTTGTCTCTCTTGAATTTAAGGTATCGGATATTTTTACGATTGTAAGCAGGAAACAACCGGTAGGATTCCATTGATAGAAATTTTGAAACTTATTTCAAACACTCGCTTTTCGTTATAATTTTACTTAGTTTTAACAATTTGAACTCATATCAGAAAAACAGCGATAAATTTCATTTAAAATGTTGAGTTACAGTTAAATCAGAAATGTTTATTCTAATTTAGTATTTGGAGCAATCAGTTTCTCGGATATATTTTCATTCTCAACGACGAATCGTTGATTTAAAATCATATTTCCACAGATATACTCTAATAATCTTATTTGTGCACTTCATTAACAAAATAATTGGTTTTATTGGATTAGAGAATATACATATACAGGCCGTTCCCGACTTACAACTCTAATGCGTTCATAAAAATAAGTCGAATATCAATTTATCATAGACTTACACGTTATAAATTGAGATACGTTCTGGGACCTTGAAAAAATATGTACCAAGCCTTATTTAGGCTATAAATTAATAGTTTAAGAGCCAACGGAAGTTATATATTGTCTAATAAACATTATTAAGACTTAAAACGATCAATAAATTAATACCTGTAATACGGACGAGTCGTATCGTCCAACTGAATATCGACCGAAAATACGCACAAGGAAGTAGACTCGGAGTGCATCAGATGTTGAATATCATATATCCGGGGTAACGATATCTGATGTCGATTTCGAGGTAACGATGTATTAATGTCGTAAGTCCGGATTTATCGTAAGTCGAAACATCGTAATTTGGGAACGGCCTGTATATTTAATGTGAAATAAAAAGTGGAAGTGGGGAAGAAATCCAAACACAATACTTGTTGTCACTGAAATCGCCATGGCAGCAGTTATGTTACCGCATTACAAAAAAATGGCTTTAAAAAAATGAAGGACGAAAAAACTGAATAAAGAAATATCCATGGCCTGGTAAAATTGAACGGCATCGGTGGCAAGCAAAATACTCGCTCTTCGCGGAGGAGTTGGTTAGGAGAGAGAGAGATAAAGAGAGAGAGGAAAGGGAAGGCAGAGAGGGCAGTCCTCTTCGTGGGAAACGAGGATGAGAGGAGGAAGAGGGAGGAGTGGAGTGGAGTGAGAGAGGATTAAGGGAAGGGGAAGGCAATTCGTGTCGACTTTGAGATGGCGGAGAGAGAGAAAATCCGATAGGCAAGGAAGCCGAAGTGGGATTGAAAGTGGGGCGGATAAGAATAAAGGGAGAAAGGAATGGGAGGGGGAGAGGGATCAATCGCCGGAGGGGGTCATGGAGGAAAGAAGGGACAGGCAACTGTGGCGCGGGGAGGGGAGGGAGTGAGAGAGGGGGGAGGGGGGGAAGGAGAGAGAAAGAGAGAGAGGAGAGAGCGTTGTCAACTCCTTTTGGAGCGGCTCTCAGGGGCGTTGCCTTCCTGGGAAGGGCGAGAAGAAGAGAGAATGTGAACCGGCTATCCGGAGGGTGCGAAAGAGGACGATCTCAGGGACTGTCCTTTCTTTCTCTCTCTCTCTTCTCTCTCTTCTCTCTCTCTCTCTATTATCTCAGGCGCCTAATTCCTCAATTTTCTTCCCACTTTCCTATCCCACCTTTCGACTCTCTTCTCTCTCCTTTCAGTTCCTTCTTACCATCAAATCCTCTCTCTCTTTCATCTCTTTGACCTTCTTTCTTAGTTCTACGAACCCTTAGGAGTGAATGTCTCTCTCCCTCTTTCTACCCTTCTCTTTTTCTCTCCATCCGGCCGGGATAGACTGGTAGACAGTGCGCCGGCCTTCTAACCCAAAGGTCGCGGGTTCGAATCCCGCTTCGGGCATGGATGTTGTGATGTATGTTGAGTTTCTCTAACAGAATTTGACGGTGCAAAATTACCCTAGCTGTCGACGCACCTAAAAAACCTAATTACTACTACTTTTTCTCTCCATATCTAGCTCCCTCTCTCTCTCCATCTCATCCCTCTTTCCCTTCTCTTTTCTCTCTCTTTTACCCCTCTCTCCTTTCATTCTTCCTTCCCTCTCTCTCTCTCTCTATCTCCATTTTCTCTAATCATTCTATCTCTTCCCCTCTCTTCCTAATCTCTCCCCCTTCTTTCCCCCTCTCTCCTTCATTCCCTCTTCTTCCCCTCTTTTCCTTTCTCACCCTCTTCTCACTCTTTCCTTCTTTCTCTTTTCTCTCCCTCTCTCTCTCCACCTCTCCCCTCATCCTACCCGTCCTTTTTCTCTTTTTTTCTTTTCTCTTCCTCTCCTCTCTCTCTCTCACTCTCTCTCTCTTCCTGTCTTTCTTTCTCTCTTTTTGCAAACCGCAAAGTGGCGCGCGCATATAATCAGATAGGGCCGTTATTCATTTTCCACACTACTCTTGTTGGACTCTGGGCGCTCGCAATGCCTCACGATGCGATGAAATTGGCCCCTCATCGGAATCTCATCAATGGCATAATGGATCGTGTCCTAATTATAGCCATTTAAACCATTTATCGTGAAAATAACTTGTAATAACGTGACTTGAACGACGTATCCATAAAGGATCTGGGAAAAATTGGTATTCTACGGGATCTCGTTTAGGAGGAAGCATTTTCCTCGTGACCCATTCATTACGTCAAAGATTTTTTTCTTGGTTGTATTCTCCTGTAAATAGCTCTCTTCAATCATCAATTTCTATATTTAAGGTCACTCACTGCTATTTTAAAAAATTCCCCATTATTTATAGAAATAGTACAGCACCTCACTAAGGTGAAGTTTTAAGCATAGTTTCGACGCTGGTTAAACCAAAATCTTCATTTACTGACACGCTCTGCTACAGATCATGCTCATGCAAAATGATAGCACGGGAGACTATTCAGGTTGTCTAATAAATTACTGGCCTATTTTTAACTATTATGACGATATTATTACGAATGAAAACAGGACTAACCATTTGTATTTCTTTAAAACATTTATTGAGATTTTACAACCAATTGATCAAATTTCTATCAATTTCAATTAAAGCATAATGATATTGCCGGTAGCTTTGAGAAGAAACTCGTCGTGGACGTTGACTAGCACATTACTGGTGTTCACACTATTTGGTTTCTTTATTTGGCGCTTGGCGAAGGAGCAGCTGCAAAGAGCCAACAAATTTGGAATTATTGCGTTCTAGCATTATCAATGTGATTACCATTATCCCAAAAAAATATCTTTGGGATTTGACTATGTCGCTGTAATAATATAGCGGCATTTGTGGAAATTATTATTGTATGAATTTGCAGGCTAGGTGGCAGCAATATAATACTCAACATACTTAATACATTATATAAATTTATATGAAAAGTGCACCAACTTATCCACATATATATATATACACAATAAGCACAAAACTGCAGTGGTAGATTTCGGGGGTTAGTGACGGGCCTTCACGGCTACAGTAGGGGTCACAGGGCCCACGAAGTCCCAAACGTAACTCAACCTGCCAAGAATTCCCCTTCTTCCTCACTTGGTCGTTAAATACGGCAATGCATATGACAATTAGAGTAAATATTAGAAAATTCAAAACATATTAATTAAGCATTTATGAAATTTTTCTAGCAATCTTATTAAGGAAAAAGCTCAAAGATATCCCCAGGTAAACTATTCCATTTAATTCTGTTCGTGTTTGAAAACTTGTTCCAATCTGTCATCTCTCCTAGAGGTTGTTATCCCCACGTCCGGAGTATATCGGTTCCACCATTCTAAAAGCCTGTTCCTACAAAATGTTCTTTCATGATTCATTATAGGCCGACATTGAAAACTCTATCCCAATACCATTTTAGCATCCGTTCATATTCGATGCATGATGGTATGATTCAGAGGCAAAGTAATTATAAGTTGGATGGAATAAAATCAGGGAGCGTTTGGTGAAAGTTGTATGGTAGTTTTAGAGCATGGGTGGGGAACCTCCGGCCCGCGGGTCGCATGCGGCCCCCGAGAGCGTTTTGTGTGGCCCGCGAAGCAATGATAAAAAAGTGATCCGTAAAATTGAACACATATGCTCATATTTTTTAATCCAAATAATGATAATAAAGCATTTAATACTGAAATGTTAATCCTAAATACTAATTTAGAATTGATTTCCACTTATATGATGTCTTATAATCTCTATAACTTCAATTTAAACTAATCAGGCTCCCCAAAGTATTGGCAACTTCGTCACAACTTATGCGGCCCTCCACGTGGAAAAGGTTCCCCACCCTTGTTTTAGAGGCCATCATGTGTAAGTTGGGTGGCATAAAACCAGGGGTAATTTTCCGCACGTTTGGTGGTATACGTTTTAGGGGCAAGTTAACGTGATATGGTGGCATAGATTTGGGAGAAATTTATTTTGTTTGTTGCTATATGTGTTAAGGGCAGCATTATATCAAATTTTATAGATGTTTGGTGGTATACATCTTAGGGGACAACTAATCTAATTGTAAGATGGGGGGTCGCATAAAATTAAGAGGGTGTTCGATGCACTCTTTTTCAGGGAAGAATTAGTGTTCATTTGGTAGTATATATTTCTGGGATCCGTATCCTGACCATTCCTAGGAGCTCATTATTCCCTGTTTTCGCCTTGCAGTGTGGCTCCTCTATCGGAATATATAGTTTTGAATAAACAGGCGGGGAGTTAATATTGCTTTGTCGCGTTTACTCTTGTGCTTTGAACGAATTCATCAATTATCTCTTTGGATTATTTTCACTTCCAGGCGGATACATTTAAGTCGTTTCTAATTGTATCGACTTAGATTTGAAAAGCGTTTAAGCTGTTTGTTTTCCTCTTTTTTGAGATATTTTTAAGTCTAATTTTCATTGGGTATAAATAAACTTGTTTTGAATTCTTTGCATGTAACTATGCATTTTTATTACATGTGCATATAAAGATGGAAGAAAATTTTAAATATTTTTAGCACGAAAACAATCTCATTCGATATCTGAATCGCATTCGGCAAAATTTTATGAAAAAACGTAAATATCTCTTCAAATATCATCCTATGAACAAAAGTCTAAAAAATTGACTCGCGAATAATTACAATGCCTTGGAATAGATATTTTCCTTCTTTCTTCTTACGAATTGTAGCGCATGAGCAATTTCACAATTTAAAAAGATCATCAACTAATCAAGTCAATAATTTTTTAATTTCTCTTACTTCTTTGTGGCTTATGGGAAAAACAGAAAAACTTTACAATTTCAGCAGGCTTCTAAAATTGCTGCTTCGCGATACAATTTTTATAATTGCATTACATCAATCTTTAATAGCTGGATTTAAAAAAAAAAGAGTACAACCCTGTATCGTTCTGGGGAATTTTAATTTGGCAACGAAGCTCACCCATTTAAATACAAAATCGTACTCTTTTTTAATATAGATTACTTTCCAAAGTACCGTTTGGCGCTTCAGTCATCGCTTGATCCTTGCCTCGCCTCTGTCTGAGAGGAGAACGTCTCACACGCCTCTAATTGGATCAGTTATTGTTGGAAGGGCACAAGTCCAAATGTTCTCGTAATTCAGGTATGCGAATTCATTAGCGCCAAGGATAGCCCCACCTATACCTCCTCGAAATAGAACATGGGTATAATACTACTAACGTAGCACAAATACTTTTCAAAATAATCGCTGAACATTGATAGGGCTATTATCATACAGGACATTGCCAAAATGTTGTTCTTGAACACCTTAATATTATTTACTCTCTTTACATATGGCTATGTGTCTCAATTTAATGATGGCTAGTACGATACGAGTTTATTCTTGATGTTTGATGAGTCCTTTTGCAAAATTACCAAATCAGTTGAATATTAAACCCATTTCTACACCCACAATACTTTAATATTCCATAAATATCCATTTGTTTTCTTATTGGCAGCTAAGTTTTTATTATATTAAAATTGTGTTGCAGTATATACTTCTTATAAGCAAGTTCATTGGAAAATCATATAACAATATTGAATAAATACAAATATTACATAATGTATAGTTTACACATTATGGTCTTATAGCTCTCACTATGCCACAAGTGTATGCCAAGATGATAAATAAATTGAATTAATTTAATGAAAAGCTATTAAGATATATTTTTACAAGCTAACGTGAGATAGCCTAAATAAGCTTTCTAAAATTAAAATGTACACCATTTGGCCAAAAAAGTAATATTTCATTCTTCTTTCTGTAAGTAAAATTAGCTGACTTTATTTGCTACACTTTTTAATCAACTTATTCTTTCACTCTAAGGTGAGGATATTAGTAGTATCATTTGTATAAAAACTTTCATAAATCGCTTTTTTCCGGTGATTTATGTCTGTCAATTATATTCCCATACACCCGCATGCATGACTTTTAAAATGTAATCAGATAATCGCCACGGAATCAGCTTAGTAAAAATGTTATCACGTCATCTGAAAGTTTGCAATAAACGTTATCGTAATTAGCACATTGTGAAGAATTCAAACTTAAAATCATTTCATCAGATTCAATTTAAAATAAAGTAACATTTGAATGTGCCTGAAAGGAACTTATTGATCAACCCATCGATAAAAAATTATTTTTGAACTGAAGCAAGAGACGATCTGTTACCGATTTGGTTGCTTAAAATTCTTTCGGCATCGGACATATGTATCGATGAAAATGGTAACTTGGTCCATTCATTCCCTACAGTGTTGTCTATGTGTGTGCTACAAGTACCAACCCAACCCTTGTATTCTTTCCCAACCGATTCGCTCGTTTTCTCCTCCTCCAAAACAACGCTCTTCTCTCCTCCTCATCTCTCTTGGATCCGCCCACGCTCTATTCATGTCGTCTAGTAAACAGCGCTCTCCAATCATTCTCCCACACATTAAACGAATCAACAGGTCTTCCAATTCATAAGCAGCAGTACTACAGAATAATCTCTATGCACAGAAATGGAAGGGACCAAATATTTGACAATATGATATGCAGGGGTGCCCAATAAAGAGGTTTACAGAAAAAAAGCAGTTAATAATCGGAAACATATTGGCGACAACGGAGATTAAAAATAATTTTATTATATCGTCATGTCAGTTTATATTAATTTTTAATAAGATATATTTATAAATAACTTAATAAATTGTTCAACTTGTCAAAATTATGAGTTTGTACAAAAATTACAATCAAATTTCGCTAAAAACTTAATTATTTTGTGTAAAATGTGTTTTTTTTACTGATGACTCTGTAAAAAACATTCCTTTCGGAAATTTAAGGAAAGCTATCTCCACTCAAAAGATAAGAGGCGTGGGGTAATCCCTCTGTTAGTTATGGTGGCAGATTGTATTGTGATGACGATTCAAGGCGCATAGGGTTTATTGGTCTGGTAAGGAGTGGAGAGTGAATACGATACAACCGAGCGCATTGCTTCGTTATGTCTTCGGATGACGTAGCGGCGAAGTATTGGTCCGTATAACAAATACATGACGCTCCCCAAAATTGAGTAAGGGAAGTTTTTGGATTGGGTGACTTTCTCTCAGGATTTTACACTAAAAACATATTAGATTCGAGCGTGGTGGCTCATTTGCTAATGAAAAATATGCCAATGATTAAACCACTTGAGGGATGTTTCCCTCAGTGTGCCTTACTCCTCAACCGTCCCAGTCTTCTATCGTACGCGTGGATACAGCACGGTGATAACTACTCCATATTTAAACACATTTTCAATAGTTTTAGATGTAAGAATTACAATTTTTATATAGAGAGGTATTTTTTTGCCAATGGGACATACGATATATGGGGAATCAAGAAAATGCAGCGTTTACAAAATAAAGAGATATTTCTGTATAATTATGCTGTCGGGAAGGCAATATTACGAAATAGTGAGTTTTACAATATAGAGAGGTTCATTAATTAATTACGTATTCTTATGCTTCTAAAGTGATACAGTATACATCTTCACAATTTATTCTTTCGATAATTTCTCTCTGGGAATTATATTCGTAGATTTGTGTCATATATAAAAACCAAGAATTTCTACTAAAGCATTTTTCAAGAAACTGTACACAATTCTGTTCTACGGAAAACTTAACCGATGAATAATTTGTGTTCAAACGCAATATAGTAATCGCAAAGAATTGAGGTGGGAAACCACGGCCATAAGTTACCGTGGTTATCCGGATTGGGTGAAATGATAATGCCCAAACGAAGAATTCATTTGGTTATTTACTAATATCAGTGAACTTGACAAAATAGGTTCAATCAGCTTGGAGAGAAGTTTAATGAATTTAAATCATTATGGATTACAATTTTTAACTGTATAAATAAAAAATTAAGATAAATACAGATAACCTCTGATGCATCAGTGTAGGTACTTTTAATGTGGTTAATAAGGACGTTTTCTTAAAAGATTAATAAATTATTCACGAACTGCAACAGTGCACTGTTAATATGGTTAATAGACGCGTGTTTTGAAAGATTAATATAAAAGTAAAAATATGCCATTCTCGGATCAAGTCATCCAATCAGAGTTGCCACATTGCCGAAATCAAAAATTAAATTTTAACTTTAACTCTTAAATTATTCGTCCATGGAAATCATTTGTTTTTAGAAGTTGTCCAGGAAAACGAATGAAAAATTTATTGACATTTACATTCAGTTGACAGGATGTCCAGTTTTTGAGAAAATTGTGATCAGAATTTTTCACACGTCTCTATTTATTGTGGAGTTTCTGTTTGTGTGGTATTTATTGAATTACTAGACGAAAATGGCGTATCTGGGCCACGTCACTCCATCAATGATCCTGAAATACGGGAAATGAATTTTTAAATTTATTTTCAAAATACTGTATTAAAATTTAAATGAATTTGATATTTAGAACTTTCTGATAAACCAATGAGATAGTGAAATACTTTTATCTTGGCAGTCTACCAAAGCTGCCACCTTACCGGATCGAAATTTCAGCAGCGTAATTTACAGAGAGATACGCGCTCATTTTATGCTGCGCTTATAGCGTGAGTTGCTCCTACTAGTAGTTGTTTTCCATCGAGAACCTTTCCTCCAGTTACTGCAGTCATAAAGGCTTCATCAAATAGTCTTAGAAACGCAAAGCGCATGGCCTCTAAGCTCTCCCCTGAAGAACTCGGCCATCTTTCGACGGTGGCATCAATTCCACGCCCTCTTTTCAAACAAACCTTTTTTATTGGGCTGCGCGCCACTCCGAACCATAAATACCATCCTATTTATTTCCTCCCTTCTCATTTCATCTACGTCGCTTCATATGCCCCTCTTTCACCTTTCACCTTCACTCGACGCCTCAGAAGGAGCCATTATTTATATTTGTGAACAATTAATGTTTTTCTTTCCTCTTCTCATTTCCCGCCTCATCTTTTCACTGTATCCCGGAAAGGCGTTATTATTAATCCCGAAAGCTTTCATTTTCACAAGAAACCTTAAGGTTCCAAACGACACTACCCTTCCCGACCCTAGGGGTGACAATAGATATAGCGTCGATTGGTTTAGACATCCGTTCTTCCAAATACGATTTATTATAAAGTTCGATTGATAGGACGGTGTCGTTTGGAACTATAATTAACATATCCTAGTATTCGAGTTGCTGGTTTGTGTAACGGAGGGCGTGTTGTGGCCTGTATTGTTTTCGTCTCATTCTTTTATAGTTCCCTCTCTTCTGTCTGACTCTCTCCTGTCTTTTGTCTTCCGGGATGAGGATTTACTTCCGCCTCTGCGCATTTGGCGTCGAGTCCGATAACCTATGGAAAAGCTCTAATCTCGATCGAACTGAAACCCTAAAACAGATGTAATCGGATCTCATTGCTGGCATTGAATATTCGAAGAAGTAAACGTCCTGCAAAGTGGAACATACTATCGTAGAGAATACAAAATTCGGCGGGTGTGTTTTCGGTTTACGATCGAAAATTTAACGCTATCGTTTTACTCGCGTTTCGCAGCAATACGGATGCTACTCCATGTTTGTCCGAGGTACTGTCAGTTTGAATCATGGCTGCCGCTTATGATATTTATAAAAGGTGTTCCTTCCGTTCTGCTTTCCACGTAAAATATCCTTAGATCTCATTCAGTATTATAAAATTACAAAAAATATTCAAATATAATAAGTTTGAAACAAATGTAAATATTATCCACGCCGGTAAAAATTTTTAATTTTTGTCATCTCTTTGCTTTTGTCCTTATAAAAAATACAGAAAATCATGTAACAGCGCTATTTTTCATAAAGTATTTCGATAAAATTGAGTGTTTAAATCGTTTAATGTAATCCAGCAACCAAATTTACTTTCATTTGGCTTTGAACAACAAGGTCTATCACTTTAAATGAAACTCCAAGTAAAAATTACCATCAGGTAAAAACTTTCAGCATTTAGAAATTTAATCGCTTAACTTAGTGCATCCGTGCCATATTTTAGGCCGATAAAAACTTTACGCATTACTATACATGTGATAATCTTTTTCAAGATAAATACCAACAAATTTATAAATTGTTCAGTCCTTAACTGTGCTTTCTGTAATAGTACGGTAACAGAATACCAATTAAAAACCTTTGGTGCGAAAATTTTCATTTATAAAATGTATATGAAATTTATCATAATAAAATTGCTGTATTATCTGAGGGACATAATATATGTAAAAAGAAGTGTTGGTTCTCTAGCTACTGTCCTAGACAATAAATTCGTAGTTATATCATTTTAATAGTTTGGCTTGGGCACGTCTGTACTTTAGAAAAACAACGTACTTCACCGTATCTATGTTATATTACCCGAAATATAAACAGTGACTGATTTCTTAGTTATTTTATTCCTTCTTATGACTCATATATAAATTACTCTTTACATATCTGTAATATAATTGGCATTATTAATCATGTGAAACAAAACTTGAATCGTCTTTAAGCTCTTTTTGATGGAATTCGTTGAATTTTTTTCCGGTGGTCATTAATTAAATTATTTTAAACCATAGTGAATCTTATAGAATTAGTATTGAAAGATACTTTATCTAGGTAAAAGTTTATTTTATTCCTTGTCTGAAACTGTATGGCTAAGAAGAATTATGGTTTGAGTTAAAGAACTAATGCGTGCAGAGGTATAATAAATGAAAAGCATTTAACTTACACGATTTCATTATGTTCCAACTAAGTCCAAAAATCAGTTTATAAATGTGAGAAGCGTATATATTCAGCTTTTAACTTTCATAAATTCATTTATCATGATAACCTTGGCTATAATGTTCCCGCGTTAAGTAAATTGCAAAAAGATTGTTAGGAGAAAGGTATAATAATGTTTTTTTATTTAATTATTTTCATTGATAGATGGTTTTTTCAGATTTTGATTTGTGCAACCACCCCAAAATAAAAGCTTCCTTTTGTGATAGTATCTGAAAATTACAGATAAAATTTAATTTAATTCTTACTAATGAAACTGCATTGCTATTCCTTGCACATGTTGATTTAGTGGTGTAAGTATTTACGACATTTTAATTTTATTTTGTTGCTTTTTATAACTGAATTTTTGCGTTTTTAATACATAACAATTTGTTTAAATGTGTCTAATCAGGAAAGGATATGTTAATAAAATAAAAAAGATGGAAACAACACTACATATTTAATATTAAAAAATGAATCTCTGTACGGTCTGAAAAAATATTCTCAAATTCCATTAACAACTTTGCAGCATTAAATTTTTGTCTTTAATCGATGTTAAATTTCTCACAGATAAAAATATGAAGTAGGATTTTTATTCCTGAAGATATTAATGAAATATGTTCGTATAGAAAAATTTTTATTCTGAAATTAATATAAATTCTTTCTAATTTTTTAATTCTTAATACATAAGCGGCTTATTTTTTTCCATCATTTTTGGTAAGTAGTCTGATAGCGCGTAAAAATTATGTCATTCAATTATGACGATTACTTCGATCCTTATTGCTTGCCTCTCATTCGATCATTGATGAAAATTTTCTCTTTCAGTGGTATTCAGCACAACGATAAAAATCGATTAGTTTTTATAAACGCACAATTTGCATACAAAATAATATCGTACATAAACCACTGGATTTTATATATTTGCTTTTCCGACAAACAATGACAATAGCTGTACTGTACTTCGTCACTGCATGCCATCCTGTCAACTAAGTTTGTTAATTAAACTGCAAAACACAACATACCCGGTGAATGGGAATTCACCGATTTTTGAAGCTATCGATTAATTGGATTGGTGTCATTCTGTAGGAAGAGGGTTGACGGCCGCAGTGGAAGAGCTCCTAGCTGTGATTTAAAAGTAGGTTTTGCCTAGAATAAAAATATCCCTGCTATTTTCTGTAACACTAAAGGGCTCTTAAATCAATCCATAGAAACACACTACACATATTTCCATTATTTCCCGAAATTATTACGCTATGACTAAATTCTACTTTCATTGATTCAGATTATTAATTCCATATTCATCTTTTCGTGGTAAAAATATATTTAATCAGGTAATTTTTTAAATATAACCCTTCGTGTTCCATATTCGTGTGATATTACATTAGCTTCGTCTTTTTGGATTATTTTTAATTCGGAACAATATTTTAAAGGATTTCATTGGTATTTCTTATACGATTACAGCATTTCGTCAATATATTAATCTAAAAAAGTTTTCTTATATTTCCACGCCATGAAGTTATTTAATTTCCTAGTACATGCATATCAGAATGTCCACTTTAATTACTACCTACCCGTTTTTAACTCCCATCTGGCACTTATTCTCTATGAACCGCTCCAAAATCGCCATTCTTTCCTCTCTTCGCCCCTTACCGAACATTTATTTTCTCAAGCCACCCCTTTTAGCCCTTAACCATTAAACGCCCGCATTATTCACTCCTGTTTTCTTCTTTGCGTAGTCCATCATGCCTTTTCATCCTCGTTAGTTTAATTTTCTGCGCTGCTAATTTATTACAACCTTCACCTCACTCTCGGCTGGAATTCCCCAAATCTGTTTGTTTCCTCTCTCCTCGGAGTAAATTTTGCCTATCGATGTTTCTTATTGCCAATAAATGAAAATTTTATTTCAGATAATTTTGCTTGATCCACACTCTTATCAATTCTCTCCTCTTTATAAATGTTTCCTCCAAATGAAAAAGAGTATAAATTTCCGTGCCAATTGATTCTTGATTGAGGAAAAATATTGTAAAGAGTTCAGATTTTTTGCGTATAAAGTGTGCGTGATTCCGGCCAGTATCTGTATCAGAGGTTTGTTCTCGATGTTCCACACATTCGAGCGGCTGCGATATACTTGCCAAAATCTAATTAGCGCGCCACTAGTGTGAAATGCCTTTCAGGAGTTTTTTTTCTGTTTTCTTCAACTTGTTTAAGCCACCTCAAGGATCACGATTTGATTATTTTAGAAAATGGAATCCACCTTAATCTTATTATTATTACATTTACAAATTAAGCTTATAATTTGTATGGCTTAATTAACTCCTATCGTTTTCTTTGCTGCTATATGACTTAACTATACCAGTTTGTCTTCGTCCACTAATTATTGCATCCCAACGCCTATTAAATCAATTCAACCACCAAACAAAATCTCAGATTTTCATCTGTTATTTAAAACTGTCCGCCAGCGTTATTAATGATGATTAATTTTGAACTTGAAAGTGTTAAATGAAAATTTCGCACCTTATCATGTATCTTCTTCTCACGGATTCGCGCGCCATACTGCGTTCACGGTGGACAACTCAGTACCGCAGCTAACATTTGTTTATTTTTCGCAATCTCTTTTTCTTCCGTCGCCTTGGAAACCCGAATAGGTGAGCGGCCTTAGATTCGAAACCCAACTTCGTACGCTCAATCAGTTTCCGGACACACTGCTCGGGGACCCGGCGAGGAGGATAAGGTACTTCGATCCCTTGCGGAACGAGTACTTCTTCGACCGGAACAGGCCATCGTTTGATGCCATACTCTACTACTATCAGAGTGGCGGCCGCCTTCGGAGACCCGTCAACGTCCCTCTGGATGTGTTCGCCGAGGAGATCAAGTTCTACGAGCTGGGTGAGGTAGCGACGAACAAGTTCAGGTGAGCAGCGTGACGACTACTACTATTATTTATCATGCTTCGGATGCGCGCTATCGTAACACCGTGACGTATTCTCGTCGTCATAGTATCAACAAGTGATACTATATCGGATGGTTTAGGCCACGGGGGAAGAATGAGCGCATGCGTAAACGAAATTTCATTTCACGCGTTGTTTAGATATTCGTTTTATTTATTTATTTATCATAATTAGATCACGAGCAACCCTTACCTATCTTTTACGCTGAGCATAATGACGATAACAAACGACGATACAAACACGTTCTCGAAAGGAATTAAACCCGCATTCTTCGTGTAGTGGTTTATTGTTCTAACAAGGACGAGCGCTTCATTTTTTCTTGTAAAAAACATGTTAGAAGTAATTCGTAAAGTTTAATAAGTTAAACTCAATAGAATGGACTTGTTTTGTTGTCCGTCTTTATTTATAAAGACGCTATCGATAGGCGAGTGAGTATGAAGTTAATTTATGCACATCTTAAATTAAATCGATTTTCATATTTTTATTTTTATTCTATTCTATTTTTTGTAAAAGAGTTCTTAATTGAATAAATCAGATCACTTTCGCGAAATATTTTCATTCAGTGTGCCTCGGAATAATCAAAGTCTGACAAAATCACCTCTGATAAAATGTCTTCATAGGTGAGATGGTGTATATTCAGATCTATTTATTATTGTAATATTCTGACTGATGTTATTCAGTGATTAAATTGTTATTTGTTACCTATATTCAGCGTTAGTGGATTCTGTCGCTATTCCTATGTAGCATTTTCAAATTATATATCTAGAAGGCACTTCAGTGTTAAACCATATGTTCGTAGCATGTTTTATATGTGCGTTGTTGCTGGAATTTCTGCGACGATACAAACAGGTTTATGTTTATCTTAACGCATTAAAAATGTATTAAATATTGGCAGCTCTAGATTGACGAGCAACGTCAGATTATGTCGTTCATTCACCAGACTCGGGTCGCGTCGGCACATGTCATTTTCAGGGGTGCATTGGCGTCGAGGCTAACTAATCAAAGAAACAAATTACTTCTGTTTATATTGTTTATTTAGCGTTTTTTTAAATCCTCTTATGCATTCGGTTCGTCCGTATTTCTGTCAATTCTTTTTAAACCGCCGTTAACTGTCTGTTTCAACAGCTCTTTCCTTTGTTTTTTTTTACTTATAATCCCTTTGATTCCTTCCAGGGAGGACGAAGGTTTCATCAAAGAGGAGGAGAAGCCACTGCCGTCTCACGAGTTCCAGAGGAAGGTGTGGCTGCTATTCGAGTATCCAGAATCCTCGCAGGCGGCACGGGTAGTCGCCATCATTTCCGTCTTCGTGATCCTCCTTTCCATAGTCATCTTCTGCCTCGAGACCCTCCCCGAGTTCAAGCACTACAAGGCGAGTTTGCGTCTTTCGCCATTCGCTATGCATGCCCATCAATTGGACACTTAAATCTTTGCTTTTCTTAGTGTTGCCGAGGGATTGTAAATCGTTTCGTTCGCCTAAACTTGAGCCATGTTTGCGCTATAATTTTCTCGGCTGGTTGTATCAATTAGAGCAATACGCTTATCATGTGAAATTCTGTGCATTTTCAATTTTTTAAATTAATCGACGAAATTCATATCGATTTTAATGTCAAAACTTTCCGCACATGAGATTACGTTTTTCAGTAAAATTTGGGGCCTGGCATTGCAAACCTGTGGATTTCCTTTGACTTAGACGCTGTGCGCAGATAATTAATTCTTGTATCAGTCGACGGATAATTGTGAAAATACCCGCTCCGATTCTTTCGAGAAAGAAATTTTTTTCAATAAACCCGGGGATACAAAATTCGGTATTCTTTATCTGCCATTTTCATCAAGATATGACCTAATGAAAAATTTACATTTTCCTCAGCCAAATATCGTTCAAGATTTTGCCGACCGTGTGGTCGTCCGGCGATTCGATATAAATCGATCGCCGAAGTGTTGGCCGCGTGGGCGTCGGACGACCGCAACGAACGTTGTTCACCGTGGTGATTTCTCTTTCTTCCTCTTTCCCTTCCGCCTCTTTTTTCATCGCCTCTAGGTGTTCAACACGACGACCAATGGTACCAAGATAGAGGAAGACGAGGTCCCCGACATAACGGACCCCTTTTTCCTCATCGAGACTATATGTATCGTGTGGTTCACCTTCGAACTCTCCGTCCGCTTCCTCGCCTGTCCCAACAAGCTCAACTTTTTCCGTGACGTCATGAACATAATCGACATCATCGCCATCATCCCCTACTTCATCACCCTGGCGACGGTCGTGGCGGAGGAGACGGAGGCGGCGGAGGCTGCGGCGGCGGCCGCGGCGGAGGCGTCCGCGGCGGCCGCAGCGGCGGCGGAAGCGGCCATGGCCAACGACGGGGACATCAACGAGGAGGGAAGGAGCGCGGCCGTGGCGCTGGCGGTGGAGACGGCCATGCGCAACGCCGCCATGCAGCGGATGCTGGTGCTGCCGCGCGCTCCGGCCGTTTCGCCGCAAGACAAGAGCACCAACCAGGCCATGTCGCTGGCCATACTGAGGGTCATCCGCCTCGTCCGTGTCTTCCGGATATTCAAGCTGTCTCGCCATTCCAAAGGCCTCCAGATCCTCGGCCGAACGCTCAAAGCCTCGATGCGGGAGCTAGGGCTGCTCATCTTCTTCCTGTTCATAGGTGAGTGCCTCACGTCCTCCCCCACCCCCCTCCCCACCACCCCTCCCTCTAAACCCTCCGTCTCCCCTCCGAAAATCTCTCGCTCCCGTGGAGGCAAAAATTGCACCTTTTTATCCGTCTCTTTTTTGAGTTCGGAAGTGTGCAGATCGATAATATTTCTCTTAATCCCAGATTGATCTCTTTGCTTTATCTAGATTTCAGATCCCGCCGCATTCTTAACCATTTTCAGTGAAACAGAAATTTTTCAGGTACTCTTGGCATCGAAGACGGAACTCCATACCTAAACCGCGCTATAGTCACTCAGACGCGTCGACCGATTTCGGAGGCTTTTAGGATCTTCCGCTCCGAAATGTCTCTGTCGGTTGAAGCGTTTGCGTGCGTGGCCATCACTTAATGGTCCGACTGCTGCGAAGGAGTTCTTAAAGAAATTTTTCCTTTTAACGAATAAGTATTCTGATTTGCAGCTATTTCTCTGTTTTATCTGATGTTTTCCTTAAAAAAATTAAATGAATCAGTTTTGAATTTTTTTGAGTTCCATTCTCAGGTAAAAGTCAATCTTGATGAGGATTTTCTCTTAATATTTATATTTTGGCTGATGTCATTGAAAAAAGAGATAGAGAGAGGTTCTGCACACGAATTAGCAGCGTTTGCTAACATACTATTACTAACATCATGAATTATTTTGTTTACTTTGAGGAAAAGTGTTTAAGCAACTAGCAATTTCCCTTAATTTGTGTGAAATTTTTCTTTTGAGCTTTCATTTAAATGATAATAATAGAATATTGTCGATTAATTTATTTTTAATAAAAGCAAAGGAATTGTTTGCATTATTGAATTTTCAGATGTTATTCACGTTCAGTACACGTGTCAAAGAATGAATGGGCTCATACGACTTTTAAATATTTAATAATTTCAATTAAAAACTAAATAATGCCGTGTTTCTTTTCACCACTCCTTCAAATAACACATGTCGTTCTTTTTCAGGAACTGACTAACAAAATGCCTTATTCACAAAGCTTTTAAGAATGTAATTTTATGAAAAATCGAGCTCTTTTAAAAACACATAATGCCCGTCGAATTTTCGGCGAGCGGTTGTTAAAAATTTAATGTTGGGTTCCATGAGAGACAAACTTTACTCGCACAAAGCGGGTTTTTAGAATTCTTTTTTTTGGGTCGGCGCACCGTAGTAGGATCTTTGGCCTCGAAGGAGCTGGCACATCTGGCCACTCGGCCACCGCAACCAGCTCTGTTAAACGCGGCCTCATCCCGGACCAGAGAAGAATCGGCGCCCAAAACGCGGGCGTTTGCAATCCCCGCACGAGAAAGCGAGAGACATCCCTTAACAGAAGCCACACCGCCACTGCCCAAGGGTTTTAGCGAGGAGAAACCGAGCAAGTGCTTCATCCTCGCCGTCGGGGACCCTCTTCCTCTTTCGAGAGACGCCGCCGGAGGCGCTGCGTCGCTCGACCTCTGTGCGCTCTGCCCTCTTTTCCCCCGTCTCTCCCTTCCCTACTCCCACGCTTTTTTATTTGAAGGTTGTGGTGAAGCCGTCTCAGGGTCAGGTAGTGGAAAAAGAAAGAAGAGACGGAAACGTGAACAAGAAAAAAAAAACATCTATTCCATCTTTGAGTTCCCCGATATATCCTAATGCTATTAAGAGGGATAATTTTGCATTTTTTGGTGTCGGTGGAAAAATAACATCAGTGAAATGAATTTCGCGTTTCTCTTTATTAAATAAGGTACATTGAGATAAAAAAATATTTCCTCTCTCTGCATCCTATCTGTATTGTTTTTAATGGCGTTAGAGTAAGAGTTCTCTTGGGAAAAAAGTGATGCGTTTTGACCGACTTCTCATAAAAACATACATTTCACAAGTTGCGCAGCAAGCCAACAAGAGTGTAATGACTACCTAGCATCTCGCCAACTTTCTGTGTTATATCGGAGTAAAAGAGGAATTTCCACGAAACAATCGGTTCCCCAAGATTTAATCGGTATTCGATATGCAAGTCGGGAATCTCGGTTAAAACCAAGCGCCTCCATTATAACGGAAGAATGTTGCATGACACCTTGTCCCAAATCACCCACTCCAACTTAACTTCTGTTTTCGAGTCTACAACTCTAGCAGGTGGCCGGAGGAGGCGGAGCCTCCTCGTCCGGAGGTGATCCCGCAGAGGGACCCCCTCGCTCCTAGAGGACTCCCCCTCCTCCCGCGGCCCCCGTACGCGGCGCCCCCGCCGCCCACCACGCCGGGACTTCTCCCCGCCTCCGCCCCTCTCTATCTCACATCGCCTTGCCTCCCCCGCAGGTGTGATTCTCTTTTCGAGCGCTGTCTACTTCGCTGAGGCCGGTTCCGAACAGTCCTTCTTCAAGTCCATCCCGGACGCATTCTGGTGGGCCGTGGTCACCATGACCACCGTCGGATATGGTGACATGAGGTAACGCGCGCGCCAGGCTTTGTTCTGCCCATTTATACCGTTAAATGTTCGCGAGAAAAAAAAGAAAACGGGTCCAGATAGTCCGATCGGAATAAAAAGAGCGAGTCGGAACTCGTTTTGTTATCGCGCGTGCGAGGGGCCGAAAAATAATTGAAGGACACGACGCGATGTGAGACTGATTAGGAAATAAAAAAGCCGTCGATGCTAATACGCATTCCCTTTCTGTTAGTCATAAGAACGGGGAAGGGAGGCGCTAACAAAATAGGCACGAAGAGGACACGGTGACGGTAGCGAAGAAGGAAGACACGGAAAGCGGTGACGGAGAATGAGTCCGTCGTTCCCTCTGGAAGGGTGTCTCTAGGGACGCTCTCTGTTGCCCTTCGATCTCCACCCCCTCCTCCCTCCACCCCCGAAATCCCCCCTCTCCTCCCCCAATTCGTCCCTATAAACCCTCCTCGCCTCCCCCTCCACATAACGCGAACACTGCCAATCGTTTCCTCTTCCCATTTTCCGAATACCTTACCCCGGCGCCGGGACGCCGAATATCCCCAGTGCTCGTGCACTGGAAGCAACACCTTACCACTCTCTGTACTTCATGTGTGTGTTCCATGTGCGTGTGTGTATGTATGTATGTATGTTTGTATCCCAAATTCCTTGTCGTCGCGGGCCGCAGTAAAAAAAAAACTTTTTGGCGAAATATATATATATATAAACTATACTTCTTTCCGACTTCTCTCTCTCTATCTCTGTTTATTGCTGTATTTAAGTGTGATTTGTTATCGCTATGTGCAACGATGTTGGCCCTATCCCCCCCCCCCCCACTCCCCCTACACCTCGCCTCTTTCCCCTCCCCCCCTCTTCCACCAATGTCTCTGTATCCATAGCGCTTTGATGGCCCTTCACCTACGCAAGAGACTTGCACGCCACTCACGGGTGCGTGCCTGCGTGTCCACCCGCTCAGTCGGCCCCACCCTCGCTCTCTCCCACTCTCTCTCCAACTCTCTCTCTCTCTATGTTTCTCTCTTTCCCCTCCCCTTTTCCTCTCCCTCTCTTACGTCCGTCTTTCTCTTTATCAGCCTATCTGCTCAGTCATTCCGTTTTTCCTACTCTCTTTCTGTAACTCTTTCTCTTTTTATTTAAAAAAAGTCATTGTTTTGTCTAATGTGGTGTCGATGGTGAAGATATATATATATATCCGGTTTCTGTGGCGGTGCAATGATTGGGCTGCGTTATTTATTTGTTTATTTTTTATTCGTATTTTTTTATATGCGTGATGATTTGTTTTTTTTTATAATTCACCGACATGTTTCTTTCCGTTTGATCCGAGCCTCCCTTCCCCCCCTCCCCCAAGTCTCTCGTTGTCGAATCTCCTCCCCTCCCCCCTTTGTAAGACGTCACACCCTCCCCCCACGTCCAGCTCTCTCCCTCCCCCCACCACGTCCAGCTCTTCCCCCAACAACGAACGCGTTCCCTCTACAGCCCCCTCAACCCTCAACCACCTCCCCCGTTTACTACGACCATTTTCTGTCTGCGTCGCGTGTGGCCAGTGCATCCTCGCGCATATAACCGGCGCAGTGGCCGGGCTCCTCTGATGGCCGATCGGCTTGTCCTTCCGCAGGTGTGGTGCTCTTCTCTAGTGCCGTCTACTTCGCCGAGGCCGGCTCGGAAAATTCCTTCTTCAAGTCTATCCCGGACGCCTTCTGGTGGGCGGTCGTTACCATGACCACTGTCGGCTACGGGGATATGACGTATGGCCTGCTCAATATTTTCATTTAACCTCGGTTTCTCTCTTATTTCTCTATCTAATTTCTAACCACCAAATCTTTTTTTAATGGGCGTCTGAAAAAAATATAATCGCTTTCTAGTTAACGCCCCCGCCAACCAATTCCTAATATAGTCTTTTAGGATGAGTTCTTTAATTAGGTTAGTTGTTATAATAACACAATTTTTTAACACCGCGAAGAGTAGTGCTCACTTCATATTGCGGAGCCTTTGCATCTTAGGCATAGCTTTTTTGCTTCAACGCATACTAAGTGTAAAGAATCTTTTTTTGCAAACACACACTGGAAAAGCACATAAGCAAAATTTGAGAGCATATAACGTTGCAAAACTCGTCCAAAGCACAAACCACGCTGAAAAATAAACTTTTTACACAAAATATTTGTATCTATCTCATACGCATCAGTATGCGTTTCTGTTCTTTTTCAATGATTTCATCCAAAAGAGCGACTTTAAAAAGCGCTTCAATCTTTAACCGCTGACTGTTCAAATACGCGAAACCCACTAAATATAATATTATAATTTATACATGTTATAAATATGATCATTTATCGTTGCTTTAATATTTACTGAAAAATATTCACGTGTAATAGAATTAAACTATAAAAACTTCACCTTTAAATGTTTGTCGGAAGATCATAAACTCGTTTTAGTTTTCGTTTATAGAAAAAATAAAATTCATTACTATCATCACCTTTTTAGTTAATATCATGTTAGAAACTATAAATTTAAAAAAATTATTCATGCTTACAAAGTACTTACAACTCGTGAAATTTATTATTTAATATATAACTAAAAACCTATTTACGCCAACTAGCTAGCACGAAACTATAAGATAGCTAATAAGCTTTTATTTTGTTTAAGCATTGAATTAATTTTATTCTGACGCCAAAGCACACAAACATGTTTGCATTTAGCAGATTAGTCGAGGCATGTGTGCTCAGCCTGAATTGCGCAGCCTTGTTTTAACTTACTAATTAGAGTTGTTGAATAAACTTTAGCACTCATATGGATTGCAAGTCATTCATATACACTGATTAACATTTGCCAAAAATCTCTACATAACTGCATGTTTTTTACGTTAACCATTGGACTCGATGGTTGACGTCTTATCTAACTAGTTTTACACTCCTTTTATATACCACTTTTTAAAACGTTGAATGCCTCCACCTACTTCGTATTTATATGAAAATTTTATTCGTTTTTTCTCGCAAAACATGATTTATCTTTTAATTTGCATTCATTAGGAAAATTCTAAATGGTAGTTTTAACATTGCATTTTAATATATTTAACTTGGGCATGCATTAGTAATTCTCGTTCTCACTACTGCCATGATTATTTCTAGAATTCATGAGGCTTTAGATGCCTTAAAAGTATTTTTTATCAGATACTACATTGATAAAGATATCACATCCTTTATAAAAATAAATCAAACAAATATTTAATAAATGACAATTAAAAATGTTTGTATGCCAAGAGCTAGTTGTCCCTAGCATTCAAAATATACTTATTTTCAAAGCTTAAATTTATGCGTATGAAAATTATTATCCAATTACCACTAACCATTTAAAATATTTAGATAGGATTGTCGTAAAATGATTTTTGTAGCTTTACGTCATTCACCTACCATTCTTTCATTAAATATAGAGTCCGCCAGATTATATAGTTTTCCGTTGATTTTTTATAATTTAAGTATAAACATTTGGGCTATTTTAAAATGATATCATGATATTATCACATTTCCTTGATTAATGTATATTACCATGTTTTCTTGATTAATATATGTTCTTTTACCTTACCAAAAATCTTTTGAACCTATCCGAAAAATGTTAAATAACTTTCTGGACGATTCCTCTTATCATTTTTTTATTTCTTAATATTTCACGAACATTCACATTATAATTACTATACATTTAGCAATACATATCCTGCCAGCCGTTCTACTATACTAACAGAAGTCGATTTATCTCGCCAAGTTTAATTTTTCATGGCTCAGCGTTAATATTTTTTAATTCCATTCTTAAAATTTCAATTTATTCTATAAAATACCTTTGCAATCCCTCTTCGACAAAGATCGATTTCATTTTCTTTAATACGTTTTCCACGTCGTTTGCATAGTAGAGCACCTGATACCTGTCACAGGTCAGCCACTACTTAGGGAATCGTTCGATTCCTCTTTTGCGAGGCGCATTCGCTTTGGTTGGTGAGGGCATTCCTTCCTCCACCGATTGCGGTGTACCTCGAATATTTTTCCCGTGCGACAGCTGCATCCATTCCATCCCTCCGTGCACATTTCTCGACCTCATTGGCCACTATCTTAACTCACTCTTTATCCACGACCTTTTTGCCACTCGACCTTCTCCATCTAAAATCTCTCTCCCATTCTCTTCTCCCGAGCCAAAACAGCCATGCCATGGCATATCTCTACTTTTTTTTACCTAATAATTCCGTCGCTGCTGCATTATTATTGCTCCTCCCACTCCTCCCAGCTTAAACCCGTTCATTTACCCATCTTTCCGTTTCGCTCCGATGGAAATGAACGAGGGTCCTCCAACGTGACCTTAACCCGTGCAATTTAATCGAGGGTCAATGAATTCTTTATCCCGATGCTTTGCGGAGTACTATCGACGAGGTTTTATTTTTTAACCGTGTTCCTCTCTTCCTCTTCGTTATCCCCCTCTGGCGCCCTATATCTTCGACCTCGTCCGACGCCCTTTCCTCCTCTTTTGTTTATCATCCATCTATTTCGTCTCTCTTTCTCCCTTCCTTCCTTATTCATCTTTTCTTCTCTACCACTTTCTCCTCACTACTCCACATTTTTCCTAATCTTTTTCTATACCCACCCTTCCTTCTTTATTCCTACTTATTTGATTCTCTCTCTTTCTTTTTCCTTTATCCCTTCCTATCTCTCCCTCCCTCCCTCTCTCTCTCTCTCCCTCTCTCCCTCTCTCTCTCCCTCTCTCCCTCTCTCTCTCCCTCTCTCTCTCTCTCTCCCTCTCTCTCCCTTTCTCCTTAAAATGGGCGTGGCGAAGTTTTCCGCTGATCCGGAGATCCTGTTGCTCATATTGCAGAGGTCTCCACATTCGGCCGGACACGGAGCTCTATGTCTGTCTGTGGATATCCCTATTCCTTACCTACTTCTTTTGTTTTTACAGTGGCTCTGATGGTTTGCCCCTTTGTGCTGCACGTTTCATTTTTCTCTTGCTCAAACCACTGGGATGTGCTGTGGGACGTCGGTCACGCAGTTTTACGAGCCCCGAGTACCGCGATGCCCTCCCGTGTTAAATCGAGAAGCTAATCGATAAACCAGCTCTGCGCTCACCCCTCCGCTCCTCTCCCCTTCCCTCTCCCTCTCTCCCTTCCACCCTCCTCTCCTCTCTCTCCCTTTGGCCCCTCGTCCTCTTCCTTACCCTTTCTCTTCCTTGGCTCCCTTCCCCTCATTCTTCCTGTATTTCTCTCTTGCTCTCCTTCTCACCCGTCACATTTGTCTCCCTTCTCATCTTTTCCTCTCATTCTCTCTCTCTCTTCCTTCATCTTTCTTTCTCTCTCTCTTTCCCTCTCTTCCTCTCTCTCCCTCCCTCTCTACCTCTCCGTTTCTCTCTCTCACACTCTCTTCCTTTCCCTCTCTCTCCCTCCCTATCTCTCTCCCTCCCTCTTTCCTTCCCTTCCTTTATCTCTACCTCTCCATCCCCTCCTCTATGCCTCCTCTATCTCTCCATACCTCGCTCCCTTTCTCTCTCGTTCTCTCTCTCTTTTCCCCCACATCTCCCCCAATCATTCTCTCTCTAACCTGTTTCCTCGCTCCCTTTTCTATCTTCCTCTCTCCTTTTCTCTTCCTCTCTTTTCGCATTCCCTCTCCTGTCTCCTCTCCTCGTACCTTCCTTTCCTTTTTCTTCCTTCACCGTTTTCTCCTTTCATCCCTCCCTGTCGTCCCGTTTCCCACTCTTCCACACCAACCCAACCCAACCCACACCCTCCTTCGTCTCCTATACCCCCCCCCCCACACCCGCACAACGCCAGAGCTGCCTCATTGCTCGGGAATAAAGAATTCTACCCATTGGTGTTCCCCACTGGAATCTTTAACGGGATGGCTACCAATAGAAACAGCCGATACCATTTTAAAAAAAAAAAAGAATTATATGCCACGACTAACACGATTCCGTTCTGATCCATGAGCCGCTCACTTCAAATCCTTTTTCGGAGCACTGCCACCGATTGTATGTTTTTTTTAATCCACACATTGGCCTATGAGTGTAGTCGCTGTGACCATCTGATTCTAAGTCACTGTATTTTCGTTCCTCCTTTCCGAAGCCAGCATGGCTGTTATAGAGCGCCTATTTTAGGATCGTATGATCCATTTTCTTGTGCACAGGATGAAGAATGTGTGGCGTTTTGTTCCCGTTTTTTGCTATTTGTTTCGATAGATGTTCCATGCCGCTTTTTTCCCCAAACACAACCTTTCGTTCACGAGGCTGTTGTGTTCCTCTTTACCTTCACGCTCTTCCTCAGTCTTTATATCTCTCTTCCTTTCTCTTTCTCTCTGTGCCTATCTCACTTTCTCTCTCTCTCTCTCACCGGTTTGCATGTCGTCTCATTTTCTCATGTGTGCAAAAATTAAATACACATATAGTATACACGTTGGCGTATATAGTATACGTTTGTGGGTCGCGGGGTGTCATCCGGTTGGTGCTCCCCGGCCGTGCATGGCGCATGTTTCCGAACCTCGTCTGGCACGTGTGCATGGTCTCCAAAACCCCTTTTTTGCGTCCGGCCCCTCCCGCCGACCCTACCATTCGCCCCATCCCCCCTTCCCCTTCCCACCAATTCCCATGGATATCGTGGAAACTACCATGCCACCTGACGGAACCACGGCGTCGACCAGAAGCACCCCTTCGCCCCTCCCTCCCCCTGGTTCTCCCCTCTCTCGAAATAGGGAGTAGGGGACGTATTTAGGGGGAGAAAAAAGGGGTCGGGGCAGGTCACTCTCTCCGAACCCCAATATATTTTAAAACCATACATCTGCGGTTTCTTTCGGGAAGATTAAACTGCGTAGAAGTAAGTGAAGCCTACTTTGTCACAGTACAATAACTTGACAAAACGTTTCCCAAAATGATGGCAACTGAGGAAAGTTATGACGGTTGCCAAAAATTCCCCTTTATAAAGCATCGTTAAAATGATTCATGGAACTGCTTTCCTCCATAGCGCGCTCGGCGGTATGTAAAGATGTTTTATTATTTTATATGCTGTAATTACAATTTTTAAGCATATTTGAATGTATGGTGTTCTACCGCCTGCCTTGATTACTAGCCCTTGTTTTTTTCGAGCTGTTTCTCCTTTATGATTTGAGATTTATTAATAAACACGATACAGTTTTTTGCTTAAGACACATTTTTTCTGAAAAACTATCGCATGTGGATTAGTACGAATATGGATTCAATAGAAATTTCATTCCTCTTTGTGAAGTCAATTTTAATGCAGTTGATAAATTTTTGTAACTTTCTTTGTAAGAATAATTTCTTGCTTGAAAATAGTATTTATAATTTATTCACACTAAATTAACTTTACGGTTTAAGATGTATTCATTTTCACTGTTCAAATTTAAATTAAAAGATTTTTTCATTTCAAGGCAGCAGTGTGTTTTGCGGCCAATGTTCGCTAAATTTTATGGAAATATAACTAATTAATACTTGAAAAGTATACAGAATATGGATTTTTTATCTTCATTTGTTCAGTCTGTATTTTTAAAATATCTGATGAAATACCTGTCCGATGTCATCCCTCGCTGACCAAATGTATCTAAAATCTCAATAGAGATGATAGCATGTTCATATCAAAAGTAAATTCATGCTAAAATAATTATGGTAAAGGTAATTTAAGCATCAGTTTATTTTAAAATTCAATTTACCAAAATTGTGAACATAACTGTTAGATATCAAAATTATTTCATGCAGGCGGTAGAATACAGAACTTCCTTGCATTAAAAAAGATAAAAGCTTTTCGACGTATTTTGCACTTCACTTTGTGAATATAAACGTTGATAACATAAAATAATTGCATAACAAGGTACAAACTAGATGGCCATGAAAGATAATAAACATCAAGCTAGAGTTTTTAATCATTATGGGCGCAGTTATTGCTCATCTACGCAATGAACCGAGCTTAGTAATCCGCATGCAATTCCGTTTCCCGTCGCTTCTAAAAGGCGCAACCAAAGGTTCTCATTTCCCGTCATCCTATCCCATGATCCCTCATTTAACACCTTATTACCCTCTGATCGAAGACCTTCATATATCCTCATCACATAACTCATTTTCCTTCACCCTATTTCAACACATTCTACCCGATAATACGAAATAGACTAGTAGTATTTGCAATCGCTCACAATCCAAATGTTTTGAAATCACATAATTATATATACTATATATATAATTTATTTTTGATATTCATCTTGACTCAATTTATTAAAATAATAAGTAGCTTTCTTTCGGATTAGAAATTCTGGATACGTAGCTAGAACTATTTTTGATTTCAACCTTTAACATTCAAATACTTATTAACTGCTTACTAAGTACTAATAGCATACAACATGTAGGTTTGGACCCATGAAGTTATAATTTCGATAGTTTGTAACTGTTATTATTATTTGTCACTCTTAGTGGTGTTTAATTTACGTACAAATTACTATAGTGTCCTCATATTAGCTTGGTATTTTGTAGTTCATTTGAAGTAACTTAAAATTTCATAGTTCCTACAAGTGATTCCATTTACTCATTTCATTTGCATCTAAAAAGTTATTCAAAAACTTTTTAGCGTCTCAAGTGATTTTTAATTTAATGGAATATATTTTTCAACCAACATTTATTAAAGTTTAAAAATAACGTCAAATATATTTTGAATGATTTTCTTGCAATTGTAAAAATTAACGAATGAGACGCATCTATCGGAAATTCACTGCCTTTACAAAATAACATTGCCTAATCGGATTTTTATGTCTGTTGTTATACGTCCAGATAACAAAATATGTTGGAAAAAACAGCCATGTTGATTTTTTTAACTTACAAATGGCGTTGAATTATAAAAGAAAATGGTGTGTTCGCGGCCTCTTGATTTTCATTTGTTAAGAGATAAAGAGGCCGCTTTGTCGGAATCATTCGACTGATGCCATCGTCCCCGCCCCCTTTCCTGCTCCCTCTCCCTGCACCCCGCTCGCTCTCCACCCCTCGAAACGTCGCATGCCGCCGCAGGCCGGTGGGTGTCTGGGGCAAGATCGTCGGTTCCCTGTGCGCCATTGCCGGTGTGCTCACCATCGCCCTTCCTGTTCCCGTGATCGTCTCCAATTTCAACTACTTCTACCATCGGGAGACCGACCAGGAGGAGATGCAGTCCCAAAACTTCAACCACGTCACGAGCTGTCCGTATCTTCCTGGTACCTTAGGTACGATCGACGGCAGCCAAGAGAGAGAGAGATTTTCATTTGTTTTTTTTAACGGATACGACTAATGTCACTATTGCGCAACGGAAGATAGTCACTTCCGTTTGTCTGACTCGAAGTAGAGTTCTGGCATATATTTATTTAGTTTTTTTTTTTCAAATAAATGTCTCCGCTCGAGGAGACGACGGATCGAATCGTCTTTCTGACGCGGTTCCGTAAAGGTTTTGCCATTTTATTCCCTGCAACTGCTGAGTGCACGCTTGGCCTTGATCTAAATCGAGTAAGTCGTTTTTATTATTATAAAAAGTGCTTTTTCATCGCGAAGAAGGGCCGGATCCACTCTTGTGATTTTGCAACAGTTAATAATCGATAATCAGCGTTTTTATTCCCTTTTTGGAAATTAAGATTGTTATTAAGAATTATTCGCGTTTGTGGTTTTCATGCGACGGATTCCCAAAAATTCGAAACAGTTCTGTCACATATCTACCAAACCGGATGGGAGAAAAAGGAACGATTTTATTGTTTGAGATATGCCTTTGTATTCATTAAAAATAAATGAGGGTCTCTCGTTATTTTATATCTTCTTTCTAGATAGAATTTGTGCCGATTAAACCTTAAACATGCTGTATTTTAAATATAGTTTCTTTTCTATACTTTAATATTGTCATCAAGTAAAGTTACCAAGTAAATTTGAGCTTCACAGACTTCCTTTTCCAAACTGCAGCATAAAAAACTTTGAAAAGGAGCTGCAGTAAGTCAACTATTAGTTACTGTGTTTTGTATTTTTTAAAAAAAGACAAGAATTGCCACGACTGACTCGTTCGCATGGAACTTGCATTTAACGAAAAGCAAAGTCGATCATAAAACGCATTTTATTTCGATCGAGTTCTGATCTTGTTATCGAGCGACAAAAGTCTTAAGGGTGCACCTCTGTGGAACGTGATGTCGAGGCGAGGGTCGGTCGCCCCGATTCGCCCCTATCCCTATGGGGTGCGAGAAAGACGGAGGGCACTTGATTAACGCGGTTCCATTTGGCTCAGCAGGGCAGCACCTGAAGAAGAGTTCTCTCTCCGAGTCTTCGTCGGACATAATGGAGTTAGAGGAAGGAATATTGCTGGGGACGGCAGGGGGCGGCGGAGGCGGTGGGTCCGGCGGCGATCTCACCAAAAAGCAGCCCAACTGCAATCCCAGGCACAACAACAACACCAACGCTGCCAGCATAGAAACGGACGTCTGACTAGGAGGTGAGGAAAGAATTCCTAGGGCTGCAACATCGACATAGCTGCTTTCTTTAAATAATTTAATGCTGTGATCAAAACTTCAAGTCGCTACTTTTGTAAAGAATGCAATTTTTTATTTTAAAAAAGCTGCTATTTATGGCAATTCTTGAGCGGATCAGAATGGAAGCCGTTTGGCCATCTTTCTAGGTTTAAAATTATTTTAATAATGCAACTCTTAAGCAGTTTCTTATCGCTTATCCGACATGTCTGTAACTATTTCATTTGATCGATCCCGTGGAGTGTTTAGGGTATTCTTTGTTTTTTCAAGCATTCTCATTAGAATTGAGGCTTCTGAAATAGGATTACGCTGCCAATCGCCTCTCAAAGCAACCTCTTAGAAAATGCCACACATCCAAACGTAAAGGATTAGCAGACAATGGGTGTGCAATTAAATCAGCGATGAAACGCGCTTGATCTTAGTTGGAACTCTTAGGGACGTGACGCAACGGCTGTTTTCTAATTCAATTGTGGCTCGTGAAGCGTTTTGATTGAGATATTTACGGATGGCTTAGTGACTATCTTTATACGCCGAGCAAATGGCGGGAGATTTACGGCAAGGCCGGGCTATCGTTACTAATAAAGATGTTGCTACGCAAAAAATATGTTTAAATTTTTCTATTGAATTTTTCATAGCTTGAGAAGTCCTTTCAAAACTTCGGTATGGCATCAATACTAATAATAGGTGTGCCCAGGCCTCAACATTAGGTTATTCCTGTTACTTCCACGGGTGTGACACCTTTCCTTTGGGTGTCTATTAAAAACAAGGCTCCTGAGCCGATAAACAGCATTTAAAGAATGCTTGTAATGAATTAGCGACGGAATATATGGCCACTAATCAAAACGCATAATCGTGTTTAATGTGAGACAATGTCATCGAATATCCTCGTTATGACTATGGCCTGATTTGCAGTTCCATAATTAAGACAATCTAATAAAAACATTTTACTTCCCAATAAGTAGCTAAACCTTTTTTCTGTGTGTCTAACTCTCTTTCTATCTTCTAACCCAGTGGTTCTCAAACTTTTTAGAACAACGCCTGTCCGGAAGACAGTGGCGGATTTAGACATTCTGAGACCCCTGGCGCTAAACTATTGGGGCCCCTGGCGCCAAACAATTGGGGGACCTGCAATCTAAATATATACTGAAACCTCACCCTTTATTTGACCCCTCGTTTTAATAAGTAAACCATCGCAGTGCAAAAAATAAATTTTCCTTCGTGGCTTTTATAATGAGATATTTAATATTTCTGAAGTACATAAAAACATTTTTTCGGGCCTGTTACTTAAAGGGGCCCCTGGCGCGCGCCAAGTGCGACTCACCTTAAATCCGCCACTGTCGGAAGATGTAAAAATGTTTTACGCCTCCCTTCATTTATGAAATAAAATCAAATAGTAATTTTAATTAAAGAAGCCTTTTCTATCGTGAACAACTTATCGTTAAATGGAAATATTTACCGTAAATTTTGCACCTAACATACCTAGCAAATGAGAATATGAACCTGTTTAGCACTGTACATTTTATCGAAACTTAACACGAATTTTGACACTGAAACTCCCATCTCCCCTTTGTCACTTATCTTAGACCGATATTTTTTCTTAATAACCGCAGAAAACCCCGTTTCAAATATATATATATATATGATTCAAGTACATAAGTAAGTACTGTGTGAGAGTATATTCCCAACACTTTTATAAATCTTAATTAAATAATTTTTATGGCGAAATTTACAAAATTTTCGCGCCTCCCAGTTTGAGAATCACTGTTCTAAACTTTTTAAAAGAGTCGAAGAATTGAAAGTATTTATTCCTCGCTTCCAATGTAAAATTTGATATGAAGTATCGTTGAATCGGTAATTTTGTCCGAATTCAGCCCTGTTAACTAATTGCAACATTTTAAATTTAATTGCATGTCTTTTCTCTGATGTTATTTCATTTTGTATCGATTCCGTCTTCATCTCAAATGAATAAATTATTTTTACAGTATCTTTTTTGCATAATGGAAATGCATTTCCTGTTTGTTTTTAACTATTTAGTAACATTCAAAGTAAGAACTCTTTGTACTAGTTACACTAAATATTGTTTTTTCTCCTCAGATGAAATGCAGACTTTTAAAATGTTTGCTCAAAACAAACGATTCACTTTTAATCGATATCTACTGAAGATATTGATGAATATTCACTCTTTTCGCATAAAAAAGTTTATTCTTTTTCTTTCAATTGTAAATTTTATTGAGTTTAGTTTTTATGTGGAGATTATAAACTGTTCATTTTTTAAAACTTTATGCTTATGTGTCTTATTCTAGATTGGCACATTCTAGATATTAATTCATATAATTAACCAAAGATTTCACTTCATGGAACGACCTTACACTCACCATGTGAATTTCCGTTTTAATTTAATTTCGCGACCGGTTACACAGTATTAACTGCATCATCAGGCGAATTTAAAAGTTTTTTAAAAAATTCAAATCTCCCCATCCCTTCCTTAACTTCCAATTACTTTCAGGTAAGCGCTTCTTGCCTAACCTATAGTACAAACTTACATAGTGAGTTTGATTTCATTTTTATAATAATCCATCTTACAAAGCACATGTTTTATTTATTGTTGAAAACTTTCTTTTATTGAAAAAACATTTAAAACATCCAATGACATTTTAAATTCATTGCATAGAGTATCCGTATCTAACTTCCTCTGATATGATTTTTATATAATTTCTTCAGAAAGAAGATTTCTTTTTCGATTATAATACATTCACAGCGGAGTTTTAAAATAAAATCATACAATGGCTCCATGCACCATTTGAAAATATATGGCAGCTCTGCAGTTTATGTTGTGTTCTCAAATCCCTTCGAGTTAAGGTACAAATACACTATGCGAACGAACGACAGCGGACGAATTTTCGACTGTTTTTTGTCATTTGGACCGTGCATTTGATCAGTCGTCTACACTAGAGCGAATGGTTGCGTTCGTTGATGTTCGACGCTTTGAACAGTTTCTTGCTTAAGTTGCTGAGTTGTTTACTTAACTGTCCACACTGCGCACGAACTTCCTTTGATGTACCGCCCTGCCAGCGAACCGCGTCGAATGCATTCGTTCGCATTCGTTCACTTTCGTTCGCATTCATTCAACCGTACCCATTACATGAATTCATTCGTTCGCTGTCGTTCGTTCGCCTTCGTTTCCAGTGTTTTTGTACCTTTAGACTAACCGTTGGATTTTTGGATTTTTCTTTTTTCTTCTCGCCTTAATCTACGTATGAAATTTTGCGTTAAATTTGTGTAGTTTTAAATGCAAGCTCTCGTTGACCCCTCCGAAATTATATTTTTTTAAGCACTTTAACCGAACTCCTCTAACATAGTCGCAGTTGCAAAGGCTTGGAATAATATGTGCGTCGATTGTATGAATCTTCTTTATTGGAGTTATCCGTTTTAGCAGTAATCTTTAAGTTTCGTTTCACTGTTTGCTACAAACATTTTGTCGAAATATTTTCATTCCATTATTTTTGAGTTTTTCAAATGTAAAAACGCTAATTTCGCAGTTAATTCTTCATCTCGAGACGGTTTCTCACGAGTAATCTCTCCTCTTATCCCTTCCCATTCACCTCCTGCTTCTTTTCGGCCCTCGCAGCGATGGAGGCCTGCGTGCTTATGGGTGACGACCGGGAGACAGCGCTTCCACCGCGGCGAGGAGGGGCCCGGCCCCCGCCGCCCTCATCAGGGGACCGCGCCCGCCCGGCTAGGGCTAGCGGGGAGTGAGAAAAGTGCATCCCAGAAGAGTAAAAGGAGGGGGAAGATGAAGAGGGAGAGGAGCGGAGAGAGGAAGAAGAGGGAAGCGGAGGGACGGAAGAGGATGGAGTGAAGAAAGAAGAGATTGCGCCGGCGAAGAGGCGTTTGTGGCGTCCCTAATGACGGCTCGTGCCGTCGACGGTGACGAGTGCTCGGTCGTTCGGGGGTGGGACGGACCTCCGGCGAGAGGCGACGTCCCTTTCCCGCTTTGTGGTGCGTGCCCCACCTCGGCAAAAAAAAAGAGAAGGACGGGCGGTGGTTGCGTGGAGGGAGACGAGCGCGCCTTCCTTTCCACCCTACCCCCCCCGACGACGATGATCAAAATCCTGCCAAAGAACGGCCCACGCCCATCACATCACACGGGTGCGCGCGGGGAGCGACCCGAATCCGCGGAATCCGGTGGTTATAGGTGCGAATTCCCCACCCCCCACCCACCCCAAGTCCCGGGTGCACCTGCCTCGCCCCCTCCTCCTCGATCCCTCCGCGCCCCACCCCCATCTCCCGCCCCATCCCCCCGTGAGACACCCCATATCCCACCTTCGTTGGCTCTCGTTAAACCCCCGAGGGGATGATGCCGCGACTTGTAGGACGGCCCGGGGGAGGGGGGGGGGGCGTGGAAAGGAGCGGGAGGAGGCGGAGACGGACTCCGCTCGGAAGTGCGTGTGCGACGGGGGCGAGTGCCGAGTGCAGATTGCGTGTGTATGTGGGGGAAGGGGGAGGCTGGCGGAAAGGGGAGGAGGGGGGGGAGTGAACTCTCCCCTTCCCCTCGGATTCCGGCCCACGCTGCGGATGATGCAGGGTAAGGTCAAAAAAAAGTATGAAGGCTTAGGAATGGGCGATAAAAAGGACCGTGCGTAGAAATGGGTCATTTCTACCGGAAGAAGGTTCCAGGACTAATTTTTATTCACTAAATGGTGCTGAATATCTATTTACATGTTAAAAAAATTCGTCATCCCCATCCTCAGCGTTAGGCCCTCGTGGAAGTGATGGTTCAAAATGGGAAGTGGAGAGAGAGGTCGAAAAGGAGGAAGAGAGAGAACACGGGAAGGTAGAGTGAAAAAAAACGTGAGGAGGGCGGCGCGCGGTCGCGCCGGACAGGTGATAACGACGAATAGCGGGTAGAGAGGTTTACCAACGGCGGCGGCGACTGAAGATTCGGAGGATGGTCCTTCAGAGGGACCGTTGGACGGAGATAGAGAAGGAAACGACCGCCGGCCGGGTTTGTGCCGGTCGGGATCTATGAAGGGGAGGGAGAGGGAAGGAGGGAGTGATGGCGAAATAGGAGTGAGAGAGAAAGAGAGAGTGAGTGAGTGATTCGCCGCTGCATCTTCACCTGGCCCTGCGTCAAGCCCTACCTCCGATTTCCCTTTTCTCATGATAACTGGTTTCTTTTCTTGGCCACTCACTGCTTGCCTCAAAGGACTGGGAAATTTTTTATAACTCAGGTCTTTTCCTCCTTGCTGGCATTGAAAAATTTAGAGATATGGAATTTTATTCAGGCTTATATCAAAATGTTGGTTATTTTCAAGTGAAATTTTACCTCTGTGAACTGCTTCTGAAAAAGCTAATGAGGTGTTTCCCATTCCCAAATCGTATCTTCGATCTATTTATGAGTCTTGTCCTCCGTGTTAACCTACCCTCTTTTGTTTCTGTAATTGACTTTATTAATACTGCACATATTCATCTTGTAGGACAAGCATCCCCGAAAAAAAATTTTGATACATCAAAAGTACACATTAATAACATTTCTTGTCATAAGCAATGCTCTGTAACATCATACAGAGTTTTAATACCACAAAAACAAAAAGGATCGATTCATTTATAAATTGTTTTAAAAATTTTGGAAACGTGGCATGGCTTTATTGGAGAGCTTTACAATTAATTTGAGGTAGGCTTAGCTTGTTGAAGTGAGAAGGTTGTAAATGGTTGTTGAGTGTTAAAGGTTTTTAAAGATTATTGAAAGGAATATTAGCGTGGTTAAAGCTGGAAGGCTTATCGAAAGGGGAAATTGGTTCTTCGAAAAATCGTACAGCAGTGGAAACTGAGAGAGTTCCTCAGGTACATTGCTTAGAACCCCATTGTTGTGAAAAAATGATCAAAGCCTGAAGCATCACAGACAATGACAAGTCTGAGGTGCTGCCTAGTTACATTCCTCATTCCCTCTTTGTTTTGCCCTGCCTTCCCCTTAAATCTTTCACTCTTGCCCATCCTCTTCTTGTCAATTACCCAACTTGAATAACTGAAAAAAACCTTTCTCCCACTCCAAGCAGGTGCTCTTCCTCCTCCCTCATTACCCACAGCCCATTCATTCTTCACCTCCTGAATGCATCAAAGCGTGGTAGACTACAGTGCGCATGGTTTTTATTTTTACTGTTATAAAAATAAATATTAGTATACTTTTTGCCCACTTCTAGAAACTTGGATCCATAAAGTAGTTTTTAAGTCTAATTAGAGTCTTTGAAATCAAAGGCCCTTAAAATGGAGTGGTCCGGCCATGCCGTACTTGGGGTAAGTCTGAGAGTTAGAATTCTATACATTTATGCTTGAAGCTATAAAAAAGAAACCTTCATTCTTGGGGGGTGTAATAATTAATCGACCTCACCTTGACTGCCCTGTTAAATTTTGATTTCCCCGTGGGAGATTTAATGCGCAGTCACAGAGTGTTGTCTAGGCATGGTTAACAACTTACTGGCTCTCAAGACCACCCATAGACCAATGAGAATACACAGTCATAGAGAAATAATTCATCTCAAAGTATGGAGTAATCTCACTTTAAGGAAAGCTTCAATAATGCCATTGCAAATTTAAGTAAAATTTACGTTAGAAATTGTTAATACAGCAAAAAATTACAATAATAATGCAAGATTCCTTCAGGTATCTATTAGAGGGAAAAAAGTAGTGACCTATACACTTATATAAGAAGAAGCACCATTTTCAGAGTTTCATTCGCCCTTTAGTGTCTAAATAGAATACTCTTTTCCTCCCTCCCACTCTGTTTTCTTAACCTGGCCATTGTCTTCCTGCCCCAATCCTTTTCTCTTGCCCTTTTGCATACCTGCTATCCATCTTACCCAAACTATGCCAATGGCTGCAGCTTATTCTAACTCAAGGTGAGGGAAAGAAAAAAGTTATCTTTCCTTACAATACCTTTGAGTGCCCAGGTTTAAAAGGCCACTGTTTGGCATCGAAATGGTACATTAACCTGCATGCATATTGTATAAGAGAGCCTTCTATAGTGAACAGCTTCTATTTCCCGTTTCCTCTTGCTTCCGAAATCTTCCTCCTGTCTCAGTTGTTTAGGATGCACACGTGCCCACCACATTGGCGCTTAAGATATTCTCTATGGCTGTGCAGCAGTCACTCTGCTCTTCCCCCAAGAAAATTCTGACAATTATTGCTTTCAAGTTGGCAAGATAGAGAAGAGCTCTGTTTTCCATAATTAATCAATTTATGCGATAATATGCTCTGCTCACAGTGATTCACTGAGAAAATTGACTAAAAAAATGGAGAGCATTTAGATCATTGTAAAAAGTGTAACATATTGCGATTATGAGTCCACTTTATTGTGGGAAAGTATGAATAGCTCTGAGCACTGTTTTAAGTGCTTATATTCCTGGGCAGTGTGACGCTTGTCTATTAGAGCTGGATTATTAGTATGTTTTTACATAACTCCAAATTTTATCTCATTATACCATTAAAAATGACTCAAATCCTGGTAGAGAGGTCCCCAGCACCCTACAAGCACCTAATAAACCCTGTCTCAGCACCCAATCCACACTTGCTAAGATTCCCTTTATTGCAGCTTCCCTTTCCTTCCCATGTTCTATCAAAACTGAGTCAGCCTGGTCATGATATGATAGAGGGGAGAATGGGAGAGTGTTTGTTCCTTCTCCCCCTCTCCCCTCCTTATTGGAAGCCGGGATGTACGAGGGGAACAATGGGAGAGTGGGCACTGCTGCAGGCAAGCCTGGAAAGTTACTGGACCCAAGCTGCGGGAAACATATCCGTACATGCTGCTTACATGCTTTGCATACCTCAGAACATGGAATTTATAAAATATTTCCAATACAATAATTTTTAAAATATTGAGGACGAAGGTGAAGATAATAATTATAATAATGTTAATGTAGGTGCATACAGGTATTGCAGGCTGCTGAGCAAGGGCAAGAGGGAAAAACCCAAGAGATTGGCAGAATGGAGACAGGGGGCATTTTATTGAGTGAAAGCTGTCCCTAAACCACCCACCGTGGGGAAATACTCAGCACATTCATCGACTATTCCAAAAAAATGTAGAAGGAAAAGCATATTTTTTTATAGTTGTCTTTTAGTTCACTTTGCTTAAAGGCATACAAATTCTTCAAACCACATTCCTAATTGTCATAAGCAACCTTGTTACTGCAATCATGAATTAGTTTCTCTTTGTTGAAAAAAATATTTAATAAATCAGAATCAGATATTCAGCGAACACACAAGGACTGCAAAGTTCTCAGGGAAAGTCTGCTGGCACTCCCAGACAGCGAAATTATTTGAGGATCTTCTAAATTTATTCAATGGATTATACAGGCTTGTTACTCATGCTAATAACTTGTTTTATTCAATGTTAAATTTTATTCATGATTAAAACCGTTGTTATTAATAACTGATTTCCATATTTTCAATCAAGCCACGTTTGGGAAAACTTTCTTGCAAAAACTGGTCCATCTGGTTCTCAAACATATGCAATTAAAATTTAAAACAAAATGAATGATTTCATAAAATTACCATTGGGTTATTCTTGGTGTATTTTGTAATAGTTACATTTGTGGACAGAGTTATTCATTAAAATCGCTTCTTTGCAATATTTCTTTTTAATTACTTGAAAACTTATAATCATATCCAGATTTCTTTCCTGACATTCAGAACATACATGTCTTGATGTTATAAATTTTCCAAAGTTTGTTTATGCTTTAAGGTACCTGTGCCTGAGTATGAACATTGCAGTATTACTGTTGCCCTCACACGTACCTTGAAATTCAGCATTCGTCCAAATTAAGTGTGAAAAATTAAACTGCTTTCTTATTTTGATTCGCCGAATACTTGAAAGTCTTTGAAAATGAATGCAGAAAGTCAAAAAATAAGGTGATATTTACTGAGACAACGACAACTGAGGCAGATATTTAGCAAATGGCCTTCATTGGTGGGAATACAAAAATGTAATTTACATTGGCATATACCCTCAAATGCCATGGGGGGAGGAAATTAATTATAGGCTTGCTGAAATGCAGTTTTACTATTTAATCAAAATTTTCATTCATCAACTCAGTAATTACTAGTCTTAAAAATACCCAATGGTTACTGCAAGATTGCTGTGAAAAGTTGTCTCTCCTCAAAGCCCAAAGCCAGACAGAGCTAAACGCAATCGATGAGGTGCTGCCTATGAAGAACGGACTAGAGAATTATGGTGCACTCAAAATATTATTTTTCTGCCAAAAAATGATGTACAACTCACCCAAAGTGACTAATAATTAAGCATCGCAGATGATGAGGGGAAAAGTGAAGCATATAAAAAGCCTGCTTTCAATTCTTACAATATCAGTCAATTAACTACACTAATGATCATTTTGATATCTGCTTCTTTGTATTGCATCATGTACATAAATTGTAAATATGACACAATTGTTTGTTTTACACCTGGACATGTTTATTGTTGACAGTTTGAGGAACATAAATGGTTATCATACTTTGTTAAGTGGGTTAAATTAATGAAAAAAAAGAAAAACAAAGACTTGTAAACCGACATGTAATGTGTCGTATTCCTTTTTTTTTTTGGCGGTAAAGAAAGACTTGGAGTCTTGTCATGGAAAGATTGAGCTCTTGTTTCCTTCTGCTAGCTGATGGTTGCTCCTTCACCTCCTTTAGTCCTATTCCTGGCCTATACCACCTCACACACGTCCTTCCTCACCCTCTCTAAGCCGCTTTACAACGAGCCAGCAAAAGGACAAACAATAAAGATGTACTATCTACTCTTAATATTACTATTAACTACTACTGTTTTAGTACTGTTCTTAGAGAGACTATGAAAGGAATTAACAAAAAATACTATTTACACTTATATATGCATTAGTAAATACAAGTGAGACAGGGAGAACCTTTTTGGATCTCAGATTAGGATTTCCCTGTTCCCAAAGTATATCATAGTGATGTACACTGTCTATAGGTCTCTCTTTCTCTCTAGAACAAAAAATGAATTGCTTTTTTTCTTGCCTCGGTCTCTCCTTCATATCTTTTCTTCATCCGCAAAGACCAGGTTGTCAAGACCATAATTAGTTTTCTATTAGTGGCAGCAAAATACATCGTTATTAACTATAACTTATAACTAATGCAGAGTGATGAACAAGAATGCAAGAAAGGGAAGTTCAAAGGATAGGTCATGAAGGCAAAGAAAATCCAGTACTTAAATTGCCTTTATATTCTCTTGGAAACAAGTTGTTGCTACTTTCTTGTATATTGAGAACCACATAATATTTTAATATAACTTGATCGGTCAATGGACTGATTTGTAATTGATAAACCCAGCAGCTTTGTTGAAATTTTTTCATTAAAATTTCTCATTTATTCAATTTTCAGTTTTTATTAGTAGTCATCATCTAGAGTGAAACTAATTTCAGTATTTTCTTGGTTTTTGCTCAAAATGACCTTTGCCTAAAATACACAAAAACTTCCTCTTTTACTGCATTTGCAAAGCATCAGCAATGTGGACAGGATAAAACCAATGGATTTTTGTGGAAGACAATATCTGTAATATAATGATTAATGATTTTGTTTCCTTGCAAGTAGCATATTGTACAATTTGCAATGACATGATCACAAGTCACTTTTAATTAACCCAAGCGGTCCACTCTTCCGTTCCACTGCCACTGTCAAAAGAGCTGTTTTCAATGATCAGCCAAAATTCCTTTCAGCATATTAGATATTTAGCTCTTTCTCACTTTCTGTCCAGTGAGAGAATAAGCTGTCTGGTATGAGTGCATGAGCTCCGCCCCTGTGAAAGATGGAATTGATGGTGGCTTGGTCCCTGGGAGAGACAGGGATCTAAAAGGCAGCAAGTGCAAAGGCAAGCCATGGGCTGGTGTCTTCTTTCTAATTTCCAGTCAAACTTTAATGTTTGTTGAAAATGATGGAAACCCTTTTTTAAATGAGGATGCATCTGCCCACAAACTCCCGTCCATTCCTTCTCCCTTGCCATCCTCACAGTTGTACAACATGAAATTATTAGGGTCTAAATAAAATCCACACACTCTCATTTTCAAGTTATACTTAAAACTTACACAACATAAAGAAAACTTATCTCAAAACCTACTGCCTCCTTCCTTTCCTTGATGAAAGCTTACTGGTCAATTTTCAATGGTGTGCTGGTGTTTCTCCCTATTTTAATTTTTTTGGTTTGGCTGTGCTGTGATCTCCAGTCTATATTACATAAAATGCCTGTGTACCCGTTATACTCAGACTGAGTGGGCAGTAATAACTTTATCGTGCCATACATACCCACACACACACTGTTAATAAAAATCATTTTTAATCAAATTTTGTGTTGGATGATTTATGATCAACTTCAAGAGATCTCTTTAGTAATTTTCCATTTTGTAATGAAAAATGTCACTCAGTGAACAAAGAGTATATCCCTGGTGATAATCCAAAAATTAAAATGATCACAACAAGAAATAACACCATCTAATGCTAAATTAAAAAGATATTAATGTACCATTTGAATATAAATTCAGAATTAATGCTAACAGTTAGATATTCAGGTAAAATTATGAAACAGATAATATTTAATCCTAAAAACATAAATGCTTTTTAATTAATTACATCATCATGATGGTTACATCAGTCGCGAAATAGAAAATAACATTAAAAATAGGTTTTACTTTTAATAGAGTACTGCTTCAATATCTTCACAAGATACCATTATCTAGCTTGCTAAACTCTGCTGTTTTAAGTATGAAAAGTTTTGCTAAAAGAGATACATTGTTTTTAATAAGCCATCAGTACTTTTTTAGTTACAACTAGAATATTTATCCAAAAATGTCTGATTAACCAACTATCATGAATTGGTAAGGAGCAAATGAATCTTACAATAAGCCATTAAAAATTTAGTGTGACAACTTATGAAAGGTAACATCTCAACAAAATGAAATACTTTCAGTGTTTACATCAATTTGTAATTTTGTAAGTTAAGACTTTAGTGATTATTCCTTGTTGATTTTCTAAGATGTCTTATGAAAAATTAGAGGACATTCAAAAAAGATGTCTGCAACTAATGAGTTATAAAACAATATACCATCAATATCTATTACATATAAGGTGCAATCCATCTCTGAGTTAAGATTAGTGTGTAAATTTTGCAAACAAAATTACTTTTGGAACCATAACCTCATTTAAATTGAAAAAGCTGAAAATGAATATGATGTCACAATATTTTTACTTAAAAACTGCTTGCTGATTTTTTTTACAGGTAAACACATGTAAAGTGAAAAGAAACTCCAATTTTATGAAATGTTTTCCTAATAATAATCAGGTCATTTTAAATTTTTGCAACTTTTCAACTAAAATAGCTCTTATAATATTGATATACTAAATATTTTGTAAAGATCAAAAGCTTATTAGGCAAATGTTTCAGTACGAATTCCATAAATTACAGGAAAAATTGAATAGCAAAATTTTGAAATTTTAAATACAAAATAATTAAATGCATAGATCAGAAATATGATTTCACAGAAAAAATCTGTCTGTTAGTATATAAGCCTATATCATAGACTCAATTAAATAAATTTCTTCATACTTCAAGCCTCAAGATTCCAAGATTGCAATTTGATTTGGTGCCTACAGCAATTGCACTGTCAAAATATGCTGTCTTCTTTTTTTCCTTCATAGGGTTGACCAAAGTTATGGGGACATCAATGTTGGCAAAATTTTCTATGAGGGATAACATAAAACATAAAAACCTGAACTATAAACATTTTACATCATATATCTTAAATGATTACCCAAACCACCAATGCAGATATGAAGTATATTTTTCTATCTTTTATGAGGAAATACAATCATTATAATAAACAGTTTGCATTTTATACTTAATTTAATATGAAAAACATGGTAATTTCTGAATTCTTATTTTGCAATAAAAATTATTAGCATCATTTAATAACAATGGTGTGAAGTGTTTAGGAATTTTTTCTAGACAGAGTAAACAAAAAGGAAAACTATTGCAGTTTTTATTTTGTGCAATACAATTCCACATTATACAGTTGAACTAGCTCTTGCTGAATAAATATCAAATTTTATCAGTCCAATTGGCTTTAATTTGTTCTATTCCTGATGAAAAAAATAAGGGCAGCTTTAATATGGTTTTATGATAATCTCATGTATGCATTTTATTTATCAGGAAGCAAGACCTTAACAACAAATGCTTTAGCAAGACATCTGCTTCTTTAAATACAGTACTGGAAAATTTCAAAAAAGATAAGGTGGTATGATACAATAAACATCCCTATTGTCTACCTATTCATGGAGCAGTAAAATCAATCTGAGACAGTACATTTTTCAAATTTAAATTGTAACAAAAATGAACACAAATAGTGGAATATTTGAATACTTTCATTAAATATTATGACAGAAAATAAAAATTTAATAGATCAATTCTGTACTGTACAAGGACTAAAAATATGGATAGCAATGGCAAAAGCTGCTTTCAATAAGAATAGATTTATGTTGAGGAGTATAAAGAATTTGAATTTGAGAAAAAAACTGAAGAAATGCTATATATGGAGTATAGCACTATATGGAGCAGAGACATGGACCATTCAGAAAATAGACATAGGATTCAAATTATTGATGAATTAATAGAAGGATTCAAATTATTGATGAATTAAAAGAAGGAAGAAGTTACGAACAATTGAAGAGTATTACTCAGGATAGAAGTTTCAATTTAAATAAAAGACCTGTCCTAGAACAGAGACCTATAATAATAAATAATAATAATGACTAGCAATTATTTAGTCATATATCTTGATTCATTATGCAGGAACAAAACTGATCTACAATGTTCATGTTGAATGAATAAAATTTTGTTCAGTTCATTCTCTACACTTTTCACACTCTGAATAAGCATGTCTTATATTTTTTTAACTGAAATCCTACTTTTTCATAGCACTTGGGAGAGATGAGTGCCTCCTGTAAATGAATAATATCCTACTCAAAGCAATATAGTAAAAATAACATTTCTTGGTGAGGAAATGGAGAAAATCGATGTTATGTTGTAAGTGTGCTAAGAGGAATAGAGAAATTGAGAGAAGCATTGAATGGAACTGAAGAAAACAGTTAAAGGGTGTTTGAAGTCTGGGAAAATAGATGGATTGTTTTTTTTAATTGAGCCAGTGAATGCAAAGAATAGATATCTGATAAAGTTATCAAAGGATCATGCGATAATAATATGTCTGCTATCAACTTTGCATATCGCTGAGAACAGCTGATTTGTTGCAAGCAGAAATTAGGTCTCATTGAATATAACCAATGGAGAAGTAGCTGTGGTGATTGGAGAAGGGTTAACTAGAGGTTTTAATCTTTTAGAAGGTATGAAATAATATGACTGTATATCTGAGAACAATGAGGATGAAAGTTCTCTCTTTCACCAAATGCAACTAAACAAAAAAATCTTAATTGAGCCAATAAATAAGTTTAAAAATACAAACATTAGAATTACCCTTGTATTTTGTTCTAATTCATACAGGAATGCAATAGCAGATTAGCCATAAGGCAGTGGTAGTCAATGCTTAAATGCATCAGATTGAGTCGTCTGAAAACTGAATGGGTTGCAACCATATTTAAAGCTGAAGATTTTCAAGAGTTATGAACAAATAAGTAAATCTTCCTCAGACAACCATAGTAAGAGTTTGCTTGATGGCAAAGGATTCTATGAAAATCAAAGCTTAATTCATGATATTTGAAGAAATTACATTATTTAAAAGTTGAAAGGCTAACACGGAGGGAAAAATGAAACTGAAGAAGATAAAAGATGGCAGCAAAATATGCCATATAGTCATAGAAAAATACCATTTTCTATATGAAAACTTTTAAGATGGAGATTTAACGACTACTGTAGAATTTAATGTTGTCATTACAAAAGACCAATAATAAAATCAAAACCCAAATAGCTGTAAACAAATACTTCAACGTTAATATTCATCAGTTTTATGCAAAGTTGCTATGTTTTATGCAATTATTAAACTATCATTTTGCTAATAAAATTCTTTCCAAACAAGCCACCCAAAATTGACCTACATCATACTAGCCAAAGGTACTTCTGTACTCTGGTCATAAAGTTTCCATTAGAGCAGGTTAGGCCCATTGGATTAGGCCTGATGACTTCTACCGCTAGTAAGAGTAACAGCATTCTTGGAAGGTTACACAATCCAAATCACTTTCTTGACACCAGTGATTTAACTAGATTCAGTGAACATATAAAAACAATATATGTATAGCAAAGATAACAATACTTCATAGAAATCCATGGACAGGACAATAAGAGAGGTAACTTTTATGCTTATACCAAAATTGTTTGAAAAACTATTAATGAATATTTCAGTTACAAAATTACCATCATCATGGTAAAGAAAAAAGATAGTCACTTTGTGACTGAGATTCATATTGGTAGTATTATAATGTGATTTTGACATTACTTCAGGAATTATAAGTGAAACTTAAAAATTTTTGAGTAAGGTTTGATTGTATACTTGCAAAACAGAAACATAATACATAATGCTAAAATATTTTTAAGAGAAATAATCTTGAGTTTAAAAGTCTAATAGTGCAAAATATTGCCTATCATAGTTTGCCCTCACACTCTGATATTATTTTAATACACAGATATAAAGACCAATCCAGAATTTTAATGATTAGATTGGAAAAGATAATATTGTGGACAGAGCCATAACTAGGGTGTAGTGACGGTGGCATTTTCCTCAGGTGCTGCTGGCAACAAATCCTGCTCACCTTCTCCAAAATTAAAAAAATATATATATGCTTGTTCAGATAAATATTTAATTCCTATTTAAAAGTTCCATGTTTAAATTTATGATGAAAATGTTCTTTATGACAATGCTGGAGATTTATATTCTAAATAACTATTTTTCTGAAGGTGCATACTTAAACTTGCCATAAGCATAAAATTTTATAGCTGAAGTTCCAATTGTTTATAAGGGAGGAATTGCAGATATCTCTTTCTTAACATCATTTCACTTAACATAGCTTCTAAGTTACATCACTTATCATTTATGGCCAATTTCATACTTAACAACTTATCTAAGTTACATCGTCAGTCGTGATGGCAAGAGAAGATACTTGAGAGGGAATGAGATTATGTGTGCCATAATAAACTGCAACTGCTGAAACCTCAAAGGGATGTGTAAACTTAGAGAGAGGCTAGGGGAGGGGGTGAAGGTGTAAACCTCTTTTACCCACCTCTTGGTAAAGACCCAGTTTGTTAGTTTAACATCTGCATTCCTTTTTTAATGTTTTCATAGCATCCTTCCAGGTGATGATTAATGCTTAAAACAATCCCAAGCCTGTGTAATTAGCAATTACTTTCTTATACACATATGTTCATCTATAGCAATGGTTCTCAACCTTTTACCTCCATTGGGCACTTAGCATATTCTGGGACATGGAGGCGGGCACAAGCATAAAAATATTGTTAGAAATCACGAGAAATTCCGCAATGAGTTATATAACTTAACATATTTAACAACTAATATTTTTGATTAATGCTTGAAACAATTAAATTCTGTGAAAGGAAAAGAAACTGATTTTAATACTTTTTTCTACCAGAGGAGGGAGAGCTCGAGTTGAGGAAGCTGGATGGAAAGAAACAGGTCATATCTCGTCACAGGTGACAGGGTCTCTGGGCACTGTTCTGGTAGTAATGATTATTTTCATGAAACAATTGAGTTACCTATTGCTATCGTTCGTTACAGCATTAAGAACGTTTTCGGCAGCATTGCAAACAAAAATATTAGTAACAAAATTTTCAAGTCTTGCATCATTGGACAAGGGATTATGAACATCTCCATGTGTGCAGAGGAAAGTGGGCATCTAGAACTGTCTCCGCGGGCACCACGTTGAGAACCTCTCATCTATAGTGTAACCCTTCCTCTTACTGGCAGATATTCACTTCCAATTTTTATGAAATTTAGTATTAGAGGCCCTCACAATGCTCTTTAAAATATTTATGTAATTTAAAAAAAATGTTAATGAAGGCTTCTTCCAAAATCTACCAAAAATAGGGTTCATTTGCTACCTTCACTTAATAGATACAATCTAAATAACAAATCTTTCTTTTCTTAAGGATATGGATTGATAACCCCAAGATGTCATAAACACCTTCTAATCAAAGATCTTAGTTTAGCTTATGCATGGGAGTTTAGTCATTGGTTGAGACCATGTTTGTTGTCTAGTGTAAACCATGGGTTTTTGTACTTAAGTTATGGAACCCTTCCATTTAAGTTAATTTTCCCAGAAACCTAAGTAACATGGCAAGGCATATTTGGCCTTTTTCTGTCATTCTCTCACAAAATTTCTTAAAGATTATTATATGAAAGTTGATAGTCATATATATTTCCGAACATTTGTTTCATTTTGCACACCCAAACTATAAGACCTAGAACAACCACATTTAGTATGGTTCTTACTTACATCTTAACTTAATGAATGGTCAACCAGTATTAGTCATTGCTGCCAATATAGGGGATTAACATTTTTCCATAAGATGACACTTAAAAATTGATAACTTGAAGTGCAGACTTTTATTCTTTTCCAAATTTAAATAACTTAAAATGAAGATACAAACTCTGGACAACTTTATATTTTTTAAAGACTGAATTAGAATCTAAGCCAATTTATTGTTAAATTTTATTGATAATGAAAAAAGGTGCATTTATAGGTTTGTAACAATACAAAATGCTAGACACCATGGCAATATGATCATTGCTTTTAAATGGGAACTGATCTCACATGCTATATCAAACAGTGCTAGGAAATTTTACATTTCAATATATTCTTCAAATTCCTTTATGAAGTCATTCTGCCATATACCTTAAGACTAGAAGTACAGGTATTTTGGCCTATTTGGACTCCAACTTTCTATTATATTATTATCAAGTTATTATGACCTGAGGTAAAAATTATTTAATATATTTAAATTTTATGGGGTCACCAGGCAAAGTATTATTTTATTTTGAAATTTTCATAAAATTTTGGCACAAGTAAAAAAGGTTTTATATAAAATAATACCTTTGTAAAAGAAAATAAAAAATACAAAACAATATTATTCAAACTAATTACATCATTTTAAAAATAATATAGTACTCTACATATAGAATTGAAATAAGTTAATAAAAAGTTTTACAGTTTACATATTTAATTAGTTCAATGCATTTACTTCATTTATGGATATACAAACTCCATCTAACATTCAGCTTAAAGGCACAAAATCCCTAACCATACTGAAATAATTAATTCCATATGATCTTTTTCATCATAATTCATGGTATCACCATGTCATTTTAATTTTTCCACATTTTTCTTTGATTCTAATGTATACAGTGATTAACAATACCAACACTGACATAAGGTTAAAATAAATTTATTTTTAATGAGGAAAATATATTTTCAATGGCACTCAGTCATCATGCAATGAAATTAAGTATATAAAAACCATCTTAAATAATGGAGTTATTACAATTCATTGACAGTGAATAATAAATGCAAAACAAAACATTTTCAGTATGGTTTTGGGATGGCTTGAATTATCTGAACATCATCAACTGGTCTGTCTCCAGTATCAGTTTCAACCAACCCAATCCTCTTTATTGTGTTCATGCCAGAATAGACTCTGCCTGTTGAAGATAAAGGACAGAGATCAGTATCTCCCATGGTGGAGCCAAAAATATATTTACATAATTTTTACAAAATACAAACATACTTATTTCTCTGGATCCACCATTAATGCATTAAAATTTTAAAATGTCGCTGTGTTTACATAATAATAATAAAATACATCTATATATTAAAAGGCTTAGATATGTTTCCGAGAAAGAGATATTAGGTACGTGTGTCGGTTTAAGACACAAAAGCTTAGGTACTTCTAGATATGCTATAAACTTGAAATTTGAGGAGATGATCTGTCATGGCTCACAACCAATAGGAAAAATCGAAAATCTGAGCATTTTCCATTTTGAGGGGGTCTTTTTGACCCCAAACTTTCATTTCATAACCCCATAAGAAAAGCATTGAAATCGGTGAAAGCCATTTTTTAATTGTATTTTTAAATTACTTAGAATTATGATACAAACTCTGGACTTGAAGTATTAAATGGAAAAAAGAGTGAAAATTATTATTTTTGAAAAGAGAATACAAATTCATGCCGAATTACCCTAAATATTTGATTTTAGCTGCAAATAAATGAGAAATTTTAAAATTTATAACAATGGGAAATTTTATCTACCATGGAAACACTACAATGCTTTTATATGGAATTCTTGCCTTTTAATAGTATGAACATCTGTATAGCTTATGAGCGTAAAAATGACGTTTTATAAGTAGTTTAAATGAAGAGAGGGTAAGGGGAAGAGGAGAGGGGGGAGAGAGGGGAGGGAAAAGGAGAGAGGGGAGGGATGGAAAGGAAAAGAGGTGAAAGGGAGATAGGGAAAAGGGAGAGAGGGGAGGGGGAAGCAGGGGAGAGGAGGATAGGGAGAGAGGGGAGGAGGGAAATACGGGAGAAGAAGGGTTATGGAGGAATGTAGTAATAGAGAGGGAAATGGGAAAAGGAGACAGGGTAAGAGAGGGTGGAAAGGGGAGAGACAAAGAGGGGGAGCGGGAGAGGGGGGGATAGGGAGAGAGAGAGAGAGATGTATCAATAATGCAAGAATATAGTAAAATATGTCTTTAATTATCTATGGGGATGTCATTTGCACCATTAATTGATTCACATTATTATTAATAAATTAATTGAATGAAATCCGTGTAAACATTACGTGGGTACAGCTCCAGCCGGAATGCCTCCTCATGAACTGAAGCTTAGAGTAGGAGCATTATCATGCTCATAAGAAACCTAATGCCATTGAGAGGACTAGGTAATGGTACAAGACTTACTGTTACTCAAATACAAACACATAAAGCAAAAGTGATCGGTGCAGCAAATTCACTGTCAGACAAAGTACTTATTCCAAGAATCTCACTCATTCCATCAGACACAAATTTACCATTCGATTTCAAACGAAAACAATTCCCCATACGATTGGCTTTTTCAATGACAATCAATATGTCACAAGGCCAAACATTTGATAAAATGCCTTTACCTACCTAAGCCCCTGTTTTTAGTCACGGACAATTATATGTTGCCCTATCAAGAGTCAGATCATTTGACACACTTACTGTAATGTCAGGAAAGAACCCAGAAATTGAGACTTGTGTCTTTAGAGAAATCTTTGATTAAAAAATATAAGTTCAAAAAAAATAAATGCCTGAATGTTTAATTAATAACCTTTAAGATCCGCTAGATCGGCATATGCTGTCAGGTATAGCTACTAGTAATAAGTAATTTCACTAAAAAGTTAACAACAAAATAAATCATCTTTGTATAGCATAAGATTATTTTACATACCAAATATAGTGTGTTTTCCATCTAACCATTGAGTTGGTGCCAAAGTAATGAAAAACTGTGAGCCATTAGTATTTGGTCCAGAATTTGCCATAGATAAAATTCCAGCTCCTAAAAATCAACAAATGCTTTTAAGTTAATTTTTTTTAAAGAACTCCGCGAAAGTAACAACACTTTCAGTGAGACATACCTGTGTGTTTTAATTCGTCATGTAGCTCATCCACAAAGTTCCTTCCATATATTGAATCGCCCCCACGTCCTGTAGCTGTAGGATCTCCGCCTAAATTTATGAACATGAATTTAATCGAAATTTTCAATCTTTGCGATGGTTTTCTATATAAATTGTAATAATTCCTGTGATTTTAGACTGCTCATTATGTATTTCTATAAAAATTTCACGAAATAAATCAAGTTTTTGTAAACTCATGAATATAGTCAGCGACCTAACATTCCGAAAATGGTAAAACCAGATCAGTTGCGAATTACATTGCCATTTTTTTCAGTAGATACAGTCAATTATAAGGAAAGTTTCGTAAAAATGTAAAAAAATCAGATAAACTCGCATCCAAATATGAATAACATTAACAGCGATAAAAGACATGATAACATTAGCACCAAAAAATTATCATTTGAATCTATTCCTTTGTTATATTTACCTTGAATCATAAAATCTCTTATTATTCTGTGAAATTTTGTTCCATTATAATATCCACGTCTAGATAATTCTGCAAAATTTTTGCAAGCCAATGGCGCATGATTCCAATATAATTCCAAAACAAAATCTCCCATTCTAAAAGAAACAACATTTATAACATAAAACGACATTTTCGGTATAATTTTATAATACAGATCAGTTTATTTGTAGAAAATATATCATTTTAGATGCTAATTTTATTTCATAAACACTTCGGACTCCAAAGATATTTCAACCTGTTACTATTGATGCTATGATGTACAATATTAAGTTAAAATTACTTTCTGTACAAAGAAATACATACGTTGTCTGTATGTGGATAAGTGGAGGCCTAAAGTAATCTGGTGGATACGATTCTATCATACCCATATGACCCATAGGACCCATATTGACCGCCATCATTTGTGTTGACAATTGAACGTTAAAATAGTTGAAATTTTCAACGTCATTACGTAAACAGCGCTGCTACTGCAGATTTCTATAATTTAGCGATATGCCATTGGTCATGCATTGACTATCATGTCTACTCATACGTAAAGTACAGTGATAAAGCTTCAGTGTTCTTTTATCAGTCGTGATTTTGTGAGTTATGTTGATTAAAATTCATTTATTTTTTGTGCTTCTACAGAGTCTTTCGATTGAATGAATAACGCAGTTATAATACGTTGGCTTTGCAGTATAGGTTTTAGCAATGGCGATAGATGATGTGTCTGAAATGCTTCTGCTAAAATGTTAGAGCAGTTATCCAATCTTGGTTATACAGGACTTATTTTTTCTAGATCATAATTGAATGAAGTATTTTGGGTTGTGAAATTGTACTTAGAATCCCTATTAAAAGTAAGCATGATGGAGTTGGAACAAGAAACCGTGTATGGGACTCATGAGGACTCTCATGTAGTTATGTCAGAAAATGTACAGTCTTTAGCTGGAAGTATTTATCAAGAATTTGAGAAAATGATTAGTAAATACGACGAAGATGTTGTGAAGGAACTAATGCCTCTAGTTGTCAATGTATTAGAATGTTTAGATCTTTCGTACACAGAAAATCAAGAACACGAAGTAGAACTGGAACTTTTAAGAGAAGATAATGAGCAATTAGTCACGCAGTATGAAAGAGAGAAACAACTCAGAAAGGCATCGGAGCAGGTATTAAAATATTATTATTATTTCAAAATGAGCGAAATTTATGAATTAGCTAACTTTGTTGTTTATTTTTAAGAAACTATTGGAAATGGAGGATCTTGCTGAAGATGACAGAAAGAACCTTCACAGCAAAATTGAGTCTCTTGAGTCCATTGTCAGAATGTTGGAACTGAAAGGGAAAAATTCATCTGACCATGGTGAGTCATTTATTTCTAACAGCTGTGTTTACATTTATAGAGATAATAACAAAAACAACATTAGTACAGCCGTATTTACATGTGTCAATGAGTTCTTCATTCATGTACAATTTAAGTATCGTAATGGTGCGGTTTTGTAAAATTTTTCCAAAGTTATGTAATATTTTTAAATAATAATTACTTGTTACCAACATTTGAAAAATACCAAAAATTCATATTTATTTCCTTACCGTCAAGTTTCTCGGTTGGAAGAAAGAGAATCAGAAATGAAAAAAGAATATGGAAAGCTACATGATCGTTACACAGAACTTTTTAAAACTCATATGGACTATATGGAGCGCACCAAAATTATGATGGGCCCTGAAAGAGTTGACTCTCATCTGGGAACAGCTCGCCCACGAATACCCGGAATGAGTTTGTCACAGCTCAACAGGTATTGTATTTAATCATTCTTGGTTCATATTATTTTTAGAATTAGTGAGAGTGATCTAATGGTATGTGGACTTCAAACATTTACTTATATGTTTTTGCTGGCAGAGAATTAGATACAGGCTTATCGATTTTTTATCAACTTCATGAAATGTCTATGATTCTTTAATTGCCAGATAAAGTGTTTTTTTATTTTTACCAGAAAACCATAGATACTGAAAGTTGTAGTTGTAAGTTAGTACATGAGAATTCGTGAGCCACAATTCATCTTTAGTTTTTTTTAGTGTTTATGAGAGTTTAAAAGCATAGCTCACACAGCTTAACATCTTGGGTGTTTAAAATTTTTATGAAGCATTAAATTAGTGGATTGATATTTAGTTTTTCATTGGCTTTGTGATTAATTGAATGAAATGAGGATTAATCCATGATTTCTTTCTTAAACGGCAAATGTTTTAACTACCTTGTATTTGTTTTTAATACTCTTTCAAGTGGAAGCTCACGAATAGTGCAGTAATCAAGAATATATAAATCTCTGTTACAGTAAAGTACTTTTTATTCCACATATGCTAAACCACAGAGATGCTAAGTAATGTGCCAGTTTTACATAGTAAACTCGGTAAAGGGTAATAGGAAGTTCAAAGGAGAGATCTAAGCCAATTCTATAAATATTTTTACATTATGCAATTTAGTCTTTCCTTTTCATTCATCTTTTAGTAGAAAGGTTGTGAGACCCAACTATTAAATAGTCCTAAAGAAATAAATTTTTACCTAAGAAAAGAGTGATATAAGTTTACCAGTAATAAATGTCAAAACACGTGCTCAAAGAAGCGTATCAAGTTACAGCCAATACTCCGTTTACATGGTAGATATAGTCCTAAAATATAAATTAAATTTATTTGTTTTGTATTTTTGCTTTTATTTGACTTTTGGCTCACTCAACTTGATAATGTACCTGATGTAAAACATATCCAGTTCACTAAAATATGAATTGGCAGCTAACAGTGGAAGCATTATCTCATCATAGTGTTACATGTTATCGTGATAAACAGATCCAATGATTTTAGTATAGCTTAATCTATGTTTTTAGTTACAGCTGGGAGGTGTTGCCAAAATTTTTAATAATAGCATGTAAAAAAATGAAGTAACTTTGTTAAGCTGTCTCTCCTGTAATTTTTAACAACAAATTTAATTTTTAGGTTTAAACTCTGCATTATTACACATTACTCCTTTATTTAGTAAGGTGGATTGCAGTGTGCAGTATGTCATGCATGTGAGCAACAACCATTGTGTGTCGCGACAGAAAAAAGGTTGAGAACTGTTGGTCTAGATGACAGAAAATATTTGGAATAAGAATGAAACTGATGAGGAAGTTTTAGATGCCATAGGAAAGGAGAAAAGCTTAATTAGTGTGATAAGAGAAAGACAAGGAATTGGTTGGCCAAGTTTTGAGAGGAAATTGTATTTTAAGGGATGTCATAGAAGGAAGGATGTTAGTAAAGAGACAAAGAGGAAGTAAGAGAAAATAGGTAAAATATTTTAAAATAAGACATGGATATTAAAAGCTGAAGTAGAAAAATAATGATGTCAATGAATAATGTTGGTTTGTTTACTTAGTCATGTAGCCACTTCATAAATCCCATTATTACAAATTGTTAATGAAGGTAAACTTTCACCTAGGTATATTTCCATCCATTTTAAGTATTTACCAACTTTTTTGTCATTGTTTTGTCAAAATATATTATACAACAGACTTCTCAGATTCATTTGCAATGAAAATTAAATATATGTGTATTAACCAGTGAATTGTTAATCTTCTCTAAGCATGCCTGTTGCAACTGCAATTATTCTGTAGTTTGAATTTACCAAATAATAGTAGTGGAAGAAAATCGTTCAAGAAACTGAGGAGGATTTTGTCAGTTTGTAAGACTATAAATAGTATGATAGGAGAGATGAAACAGGGTCTATTAGATAAAATTGCAAAATATTCACTAAAAATAAAGATGTATGCATTCAATTTACCTTTACAATTTATAGCAGTGTAACATTCAAACAATTTGTTGGCCACAATAGCAGTAAATAACACCGATTCAAATATGAAATAGTAATAGTTTGCAAATTGAACATAAGGGTGAATGAAAGAGCCAGGGGTGTGGAGAGGTGGTGAACCTCTTAAGTGATGTATATCCCAATTAGGGAATAATGCAGTAATCCTGATGATCCAAGAATTTTACTTGAAACAAAAACACAAAATTTTCATGTTAAAAATGAATTTTTGGACTGATTTGACACATACGAAAATCAACTGGAAAAATGAATTTTCATTCCTGTAGGCCAGGGGTTCCCACCCTTTTCGATGTGGTGAGCACAAAGTTGTAATCTAAAATATCAAGCAAACATCACTGTTTCTGAAAAGTTAGGAATGATCATGAATAAAATCAAACCAACATCAAAGTTATTCTTAATGATCTTGAATGCGTTTAGAAAGAAACCAACTGAGCAAATTAAATTATTAGTTCTAATAAGTAAGTTATTAAGCACTACAGAAGAGTACAGTCAGGCTGTCAAAGAGCACCATCAGGCTTCCAAAGAGCACAATGGTGCTTGCAAGCACCAGGTTGGGAACCCATGTTCTAGGTATTATTTTGTTCAAGAACCATTTTTGTACATTGATTCTAAGTAATTTTGAAATGAGACTGAAAGCTTCTCATTAATGTAACTCCCACATAAAATATACATGTACTGACTGACACATGTACCGATGCATGTAGCTTTGTGCAAAAATTATAAGATTTAAGATATATTTTCTCTTTTGTTGGACCAAGAATCCCTACAATGACCATTTATGCTAGATATTAAATTTTTATATTTCCTGACTCAATTTATGATAAAGATTGCTTTCATCTCAATTTCTAACTATCCATTTTGCAAACTGAAGCATGTAGCAGATTTAATAGGTGTAATATCTATTAACAAACCATTTCTCACATTTTCTTATTTTTCATTAAGTGATTTGTTTATTGGAATTTCCAAAAGCCATTCAGCTATTAGAACTGAGAGAAACTATGGTGCACTTCAGAAGATTTTTCTATACTGTTGACTTTATCTTTTAAAGAAATGTTAAAACAGAATCATGGCTCTGGGCCTATGGTGTGGAAATCTACCATGAGCAACAATAAATCAAAATGTTGCCCCATATTACAGGGCATAGGTATAGCTGGACGGCAGCAGTACTATAATGCTGCCCTTAGAAAATCTCTGCCTGATGCAGGCACCTCACAAACTTACCTCATACCTTATAAAGTATCTATGCATTACATAGTATTGAATGTTACACAAAGGAATTTAGGGTCATCTATTTTAAGATAGCCTGCAACTCATCAAAGTTAAAAAATTCAGTTGCATTGTTCCCATAGGGTGTTAAAAGCCAAAAATATGTAAAACTACCTAAGAAGAGAAGAATGTAATGTTTTAATTTGGAATCAATCACTTTTAAGAAAATTTCATTTATCTTGCGTGTTTTGTGAACTCGTACTAATGCTAATTGCCTATCTTTAGATCTTCTGGGCCAGTTTCATTTGGCTTTGGTTCCCTGGAGCCACCAATTTTGAAAGGAGGTGGTATAGGCAGTCCGCTGGACTTTGTTGGGACATCTCCACCTGAGAGCAATCATTCCAATACTAGTCTTCGCAATGAGTTGCAAGTAAGTTTGGAGGCTTAAGTTATAAATACATGTTCATATCATTTTTAGCACAGTTTGAATGACACTTAATTATTTTCAACTTATTTTTATTAATTTTAGTGCTTTTCATTATTTAATATTTATTATCATAACTTTAATACTTTATTGTTTAATACTAGATTGTGTGTTAATGATGTGTCCAAAATTAATTTTAAAATGCTATTTTCCATCTAAACTTGGTTTTATAAATTGCTAGTTTTGTTATATAATCAATCTAACATCGTATTTGTTTCTCTACAAACTGTTACGTAAGTATGTTAGTAATTGAGAAATGGATATGCAGTGAAAGACTTCTAAGTAATTTTCTACAGGACCTGATATTAAAAACTTTTTAAGAGGAAATTTTTCTTTGAGGACTCACTGAAAATTCTTATATTAAACATATGAAACTTAAAAAAGCAAACAGGCTTATTGAAGTTGGCCATTAAAGGAATGTTACAACTCATTTTCAATAATTTAAGTTGTTTTTATAAATAGGTATTCAAAGCAAATTGCTTATTATATTTTATGGGAGTTGTATATCAAATTCACATATTTCCCTATGCTTTGCATAATTCATTTTACTTAAGAGAATATATTTTTCCACTGTTTCCAAATTATTGATTGCAACAGAATTGGTTGGGTTTTTGGGTAAGGTGGCATCAAACATTATAAGTCATAGAACGAGTCTGAAAATGTTTGGGGACCTTTTCTTTCGTGCTGATACTTACAAAGAAGAAAAACTTTTTAAAATTTGGTGATTTATTGATTTAATGTTATATGGCTGTTGTTTATTGTACATTCACGTTGATGATCTGGTATTTCAACAGTTATTTTATATTTCATGATTATTTCATTCACTTACTAATTGAGTATTTTACCACTGATATTATTGAATTTCACTGATTTATTTCATTTCATAATATGATGAGCATTTGCTTGTTTTTTCAAGAAGTCGTGCAATAATTTAGTTACATATCAAAAGGTCACATATATTTGTTTTCATCTCATGGTGTTATTTTATCTTATTTTTTATCCATCCTCATAGTTTTTTATTGCTTTTATTGAATAGAAAGGTTAATATGTAGTATTCTGATACCACAGAATGATGCCAAAGCAGCTGAGTCTCCTATGGAGGACCGACAAGGTGGTAAAGGGCCAGGAATGCAGCCTTCCAACATGGAGGCTGTCAGTGGAGGGCACATTCAGACTGTTGATGAAGGTAATAACCAAAGTGACTTGTTCACATTTAGTCAAAAATTTAGGAAATTAGAGAATAACTATAAAATTCAAAACTTTTGAGATATTTTGATGAAATATTACTTATTCCTAGGGCTGAAAATTTGTCCACCTGAATTTTGAAGTTGAAAGTTTGTGGGGGTTATATAAATTTAACAAGAATATATGGTGAAGTTTTAGAAATTTTTAAATATTTAATCTCTAAATCAGGGACCCACAACCTTTTCAATGTGGCGAGCACCAATTTACATTTTAGAGCACCCAGCAAACACCGTTATACCTTTGTTAAAGTTAGAATGACCATTAATAAAATGAACGTCAAAGTGAAGGAAAATATCCTTTCGTATGTTTAGAAAGATAACAGGCGAGCAAGTGGTACTAAGAAAGCCGGTTTTTAGCATTGCAGAAGTATGCTCGCGAGCACCAGGTTGCAGACTAGAGATATGCACAGATACAGATATCCGTACTCGACCCGTACCCGCAGGCTGCATATCCGTATCCAAACTGTACCCGCAAAAATTTCTAAATTACCCGACCCTATCCGACTTGCATGAATAAATTGGCCAACCTGACCCACAAGCAGAAGTCGTATCTGCAGGCCCCAAAGCCTTTAGGGTGATCAACTTGGATGGGGTAGGAGAAGGGTGCAACCAACGTTATTGTTTTTTCTCATACCCAAGACACTGAATTTTGAGTTTAGCACGGAAACTGATTTTCATATCCGCATCCAATCTACACCCGCAGGCTATATATCCGAATCCGACCTGCACCCGCAAAAAGTTACGCATAATCCGACCCGAACCGCAACTTTTCGTGCAGATATCCGCGGGTCGGGTAAATTGCGGATATGCAGATCACTATTGCAGACCCCTGTTCCAAATGGTAATCTAAAAATAATTGATAAAAGGAATGATATTCTTGGATGAAATTGTCATGTGAATTATATATTTATTTTAAAACCTTAGTACAAGTTTTTTTAATTCTTTCATAATAAAACTGAATGCCTATATACGCATATACACACTACAGAATTAGTATAACCCCTTTTTATGAATAATATAGACAATTTATAAACATAATTATTGGCTTTTATTTACCTTAATTTTAATTGCCAATAAGTTAAATTGATTTCTTTCTTGATTTATCTCTCAGTATTAAACTCAAACAATCATTTCAGGGAGCATGGAAATATGGTCAGAGGAGACAAGTCCAATAACTGAGACGCAAGGAACTGGGTCAGGTGAAGGAGTTACGCCCACTGATGCACAAGAAGAAACTAGGCCAACTCACCATGTTGGAGGAAGGAGTCATACTAAAAAGTAAGTATAAAGTACATGTATATATGGACAGGAGTTATGGCTTTAAGAGCAGTGGTTCCTAATCTTTTGACATGATGCCCCCCTTTTGGTTTTAACTAAACCCTCATGCCCCACCCAATTATTGTATTAGTATGAATTCAATGCTGTACACGGTACTTAATATTATTATTCATTTGCGTTTTATTGGATACTCATAGAAGTGTCCATTAAATTTCAACGGATTTAGTGAATCTAAAACTTTGACCCAGTTAACGTGTAAACATCACAAGAATAAGATAGTACACAGTTTAACCATCGAATAAAGCAAAAACGAAGAAAATCAGTCTACATTTAGATGAATGAAGAGAAAAAACCTAACAATCTGAAAAATGGAAAATTACATGTAAACTTACGGGAGATTAATTAACATAGCCGAAAAAATACACTCTTAGGGATTTAAATGCCATGGAAATGTCAAGTTTGAGGGGCTAATGTTGCTGAGAATATCGATGTATCATATCATCAAGAGAAACAACAAGTCACTACAATGAAATATTTAAATTGTCGTAGTAGGGAGGGAAGACTAGGTATCTCAAATTTGGTATCTTTAACCCTCGAGTACTCAAATCTGAGTTGAAACAACCCTAACAAACTTTAAACGTACGTATCTTTTTATTTTGAATTGCAGCTAACTTCATTCACCTAGTAGCTAGGGTTGACAATGTGTCACATATGACCTGTGTCTGGCACTGTAAAATTAATGATGAAATAACTTGGATAGGAGGTGCTAGGTATGATAGAAACTCGCATGTAAAATGGAATTAATCTGGCAACTTAAAACAGAAGCACAGTTCCATGAAATGGCAGGAAGACCCAGGGAATATCCCGAAGACCGGTCATTTCAACTCAACCAATTTTTCCTAAAACTTTTTTCCTATGGTTTTTTGCATTTAAAATGCTCAATAAATTATTTAAATTGTTTTCCCTATTGATATGTTTAACATTTGTAATAATTAAAAAATATTATGGAAGTCTTAATTATTCATTTTGAGCTTCAAAATATATTGAGCCATTTCCACCCAGCGCAAGTACTTGCATGATAATTTTTAACAGGAGTACTCAAGGGTTAATTTTGTCATGACATATTTGTGAAAAAACTTATCTTGAATGGACATATCTCAAAGGATACCTGTAATGTTTTATTGTTAGCATTGCTTTCCAAAAAGTTTTAAAATTGGCTTCATACTGGCAACTAAAAATATTCTTTGTTTACAGGGAGCAACGTATTGGCAACACACTGTACCAGGAGCTCAGTTTTCAGGATGCTGATGCCCTTGGTGAAATGGATGAGGGTGCTGACATTACAGGTATGAATCATCTTAAGCATTAAAAAACATTATCAATCTCAGATGGGGACTCATATTATTTAATGATAAAGATAGCACCAAAAATATATATAACTTTTGGTATACAATTGTACCCGATTTTATATTTTAATTGGGACATCTGTAAGTACACTTGCTGTCAAATTATACCTTACAAGTACCACTAAGCTCTTAAACATTCTGTCACTTTCAATCTCCTTTGAGAGTACCAGGAATTTAATTAGTTAAATACGTTTCTCCCTAAATCTATCAAAATACATTTGCACTAATTTTAATTTCCTTTCATTAATGTTATTCCTATTTTTTGTAAAAATATGATGGTGTTCACCTGATATTCTAGAAAACAACTTGGTCTTCATCTGGTTGAAAAGGTTGGGAACTCGTGTTAGTATTTTCTCATATTTTTTTAACTAAAGATTGTGAATCATGTAATTACTAACTAGTTATTGCATTGTTTTAACCCATTTAAAGAGGATTATTCTTACCAATGTTGTAATAAAAATAATACTTTAAAATTTGTTGAATTCTAAATTGTCATGTCTCTTTGTGTTTGTTAGAGAGTAGTGAGATGAGCGTCTTTTATTTGGCAAGTACAAACAAGTTATATTTCTTTCATCAAAAAAATCATTAATGTTTATATACTATCTCATAAGTATAGGGAAGTGAAATCACTTACAAAAAAACAATAAAATGTTAGTCATCATCATAGGTAGTCTGTCCATTGACAGGTCCATGATTATTCTAGGTTAAACTTGGTTCTCCATATACTCCTATTTTCCGCAGTTTTCTTCATGACTTGATAGCTCTCTTTCCTTTTCAAGTCGTCTACTAGCTGAAACCTTTTCCTACCTCTTTCACTTTTTCCATCCAGTTTTCCTTCTAGCACTTCCTTAATCATGCACTCTCTCCTCAGGTAATGCCCGATCCAGTTTGCCTTCCTCTTTCTGATAGTCTGTATAATCGTTCACTTCTCTCCTATTCTTCGTAGTACTTCCTCATTTTTCACCCTATCTGTCCATTTTATCTTCAGCATTCTTCTCCTTGTCCACATTTCGAAGCTTTCCAAGTATTTAATATAATTTTTCCTTAGCGTCCATGTTTCTGCTCCGTACAAAGCTATACTCCATACATAGCATTTTATCAACCTCTTGCGGATTTCCTGCTTTATATTTTTCCCGTTAGCAGGAGTTTCTTTCTTCTGAATGCGGCTTTTGCTTTTGTTATTCTAGTCCTGATTTCATCTGTACATTTTGCTTCTCTTGTTATGATGCTTCCAAGGTATTTATAATCTGAAACTTGTTCTAATGGCTTTCATCCAATACTTATGTTCAAATTTTCTTCTTCTTTACTTGATATTCGCATTACCTTGGATTTTTCTGTATTAATTTCCATACCGTATTTTCTACCTGTTATCACTAGTCTATTTATCATTTTCTGGAGTTCCTTTTCCTTTCTTGCTAGAAGTACTTGATCATCCGCGTATTTCACTGTTCTTATAATCCTTCCTCCGATTTTGAAATCTCCTGTGCCTTCTAACGCTTCCTGCATTAGTCTCTCTCCATATATATTGAATAGAATCGGCGATAGACAGCAGCCCTGTCTTACTCCTCTACCGATATGTACTCCGCTGGTTTCCATATTCTCCAACCTGAGCTTTACAACTTGATTCAGATATAGATTCCTGATCAGTCTCCTGTCTTTCCAGTCTACACCTATATCCTTTAATATACTCATCAGCAGTACCCAATTTACTCTATCAAAGGCCTTCTGCCAGTCGACGAAACATACGCAGCAATCTTGACTGTACTCTATTGCCCTTTCTGATATGATTCTCACTACACCGATAGCATCTCTGGTTCCTCGTCCTTTTCTGAAGCCGAATTGATCTTCCCCTAGCTTTTCTTCGGCCTTTTTCTCTAGTCTTTTATTAAGAATCCTCGTGATGATCTTGGAAGTGTGTGACAGTAGGGATATCGTTCTGTAGTCCTTACACTGCATTGCCTTTGGCTTCTTCTTTAGAGGGATCATTGTTACATCTAAGAAATCCTGAGGCCACTCTCCCGAGTCGTAAATCTTGTTAATTAGTTTCGTAATCACTTTTAGTCCTTCCGATCCCATGACTTTAAGTACCTCTACTGGTATTCCATCGCTGCCTGTAGCTTTTCCTTTCTTTAGTTTCTGTATCGCCTTTTCTACTTCGCTTTTCATAATACATAATACTTGGGACCAAAATGTTAGTATGACTTCATTATTTGCTCTTCTTTATAGTTTATTTTCAATATTGTTTCTTGCGTTCATTTTTCAAAGTATATAGTATGTATAGAATAAAATTTCCAAAATGTTTAGAGCAGTGAGTTTAGATATTTCTGAATATGTCAGAATGGCATGACAGGCTAAAAATTCTCCTATTCATTATAATGAAATAAAGATTATAAAATGTGAAATCAAAAGTAAAATTTATAAATAAAATCATCCCTTGCCTTGCATAGTGCATTCTTGGAAAAGGCCATGTAAGCAAAACCGTGCTAAGTGGTATACCGTATTTAATTGATTGTAAGCCGACCCCCACTTTTCACAAGGCCACGCAAGGAAAATTTTGATTTTAAAGTACTTAGACAGATGGGGTCATTTATTTCAAAATACCAACAAGTATGAACACCTCAGACTTTCAGTTCACAATTAAATAAAGAGTACAGTAATACCCCACTATACGTCAGAGATGCATTCCTGAAAAATGCGACATAACGAAACAACGTATAGCGAAACAAAGATTATCATAAGAACTATGATAAATGTAGGGGTTACGTTCCTGGCGGATATTTTGAGACACATTTGTTTCCCAAATAATACATATCAGTACAGACATACTATGTTACCACTATGTGTTTACCACTCATTGCTACAGTAAAATCTCGATACAACGTATCTCCACGGAGCATGAATTTTTATACTTTATACTGAAAGTACGGTATACTGAATATACCCATAAGGAGTACAGTATTTTCTCTGGAAGCATCTCAGTGGGGGATCGGCATTCTCACAGGTCCGGCGCAAACCGAAACTGGCGATAATGAGTAACGAGATATATTTCCTATAACTTAAGATTTTATCTCAATGCTATTGTGAAAATAACAATAGGGATAACTAATCATCAGTTCTACATTTTTCAGCTCAGACAGTTCCTTTTGGGATTTTAGCGGAATTCTTCAGATCTTTTCGTACTAAAGACAGAAGATGCCTTCAAAATTGGTGTAAATGACTTGAATGAGAAAGAAATGGTTATAGTTGAGTCATTTATTGATGAAATCACACGTTAAAACCACAAAAATCTTTTTTCAGGACCTCTGAATTTAATACGTAGTATTGAAAAGTACCTTAAGTTGAACTACGTTATTTTGAAATATTTATACAGTATTTATACGGGAAAATTGACAGGGATTAAAAAAGTACGTTAATTTGAAATATACATAATTGTGAAGTACGTTGTAACAAGATTTCACTGTACTAGGGTTTAATATACATTTAATCGTAACAACGAGTAACCTGCAATAATAACTTCAGAAATCACCTAAAATAATTGTCTATAGTGTGATGGAGCACAAAAATTGTTTCTTTACTTACACGTATACTGATACGCACTTTAGAGTACTTTTCAAGCAGATTTCGCAATCCAAAGTATATCCAATATCTCATGAGATATCAATGCAAACATAAACCAGAATGAAAGGACACATAAAATGTTAGACACAACTTCACAAAGCTCACTTATAGCTGACTGTCGCTCAGAAATAGGTTTTTACACATCGTCATTAAAATTGGGATAGTCCCTTTTATCCACTTTGTATCTTGTGAACCACCTAATCCAGGGGTGGTCAAACCATGGCCCTCGAGAGCATTCTATGCGGCCCGAGAAGCTTTGGTGAAAAAGCGATCCGTAAAATTTAACACAATTTCATATTATACTTTTGGTATAATTATGACAATAAAACCTTTAGTTTTGAAAATTTAGCCCTAAAATCCTTGTTTGTGCTTGTTTTTCACTTATGTATGATGCCTAAGAATCTAAGCAATTTCCGATTTAAACTCTAATCTGGCCCACCTAAGCATTGGCACCTTTCAAGGTGCAAACACCGATGCGGCCCCCATGCAGAAAAGTTTGCCCACCCCTGACCTAATCCATCGTGATCTCTCAAACACATGGCCAGCAAATGTTTACTCTTGAGTATGATTCTACACGAATGTATAAACATGAAATTAAATTAATTCATATAAATAATAATAAACATGAAATTAAAAGCCGAATAGAGGGTTTTTATTGTTATAGTTACAATTTATGCACCACAATTGGAATTTCTGAAATTTTGCTTTTAGTATTTCACAAACGACACATATGTGAAGCGACACAACTTATAATGAAACATGTTCCTTAATTGATTGGCAGCGTATATGTGAAACAATGTATAGCAGGACAACTTATAGCGGGATTTTACTGTATTACAATATTTAATCGATTGTAAGCCGACCCCCACTTTTCACAAGGCCATGTAAGGAAAAATTTTGATTTTCTAGTGATTAGACAGCTGGGGTCATTTATTTCGAAATACCCACAAGTATGAATGCCTCAGATTTTCAGTTCGTAATTAAATAAAGAGTGTTAACTAAAATTACGGCACCATAAAATACGTTTTATTCACTTATTTATAACAACTCCTGCGAAAAGAATAATTTGAGCTCGTTATCCCCCGGAATCTTATTCTCGTAAAAAAAATAGCCATTTCTCGTCAATCAAATACAGACACCGTATTACACCTCAGATTTTCAGTTCGTAATTAAATAAAGAGTATTAACTAAAATTACTGCGACATAAAATACATTTTATTCACTTATTCATAACAACTTATATTAAGAGAGTAATTTGACCTCATTATTCCCCGGATCTTATTCTCGTAAAAAAATAGCCGTTTCTCGACAATCAAATACGGACACTGTATTACTTAACATACGTTAGTACTACACTAGTATCACCTGGGCGTTCCTTTTCACTTTTATTCTTAAATTATTCTCCCAAGTTGGCTGCTATGCTGCTAAGGCACGAGGAAGTAACGGTTCGCTCGGGAAATCCCAGTACATGCATGCTAGACACACTGAAACAAGATAGGTAGAGGGGGTTAGGAAAGGCAAATGTTTTGATTCAGGAGTAAAATGAAACATTGTGTACACATGTAGCTTCTTATGCATATGAGCACTATTGCTGCGTTTTTTTACGACTTTGACGCGCCACGTATTATTTACATAATTTATTTCTTCGTAGGTGTTCAGTCATTTTGATTCTTTTTTGCATACATTTAAAGTGGATAGTTTACTTCCACTTTAATACACTTAGGTGTATCTCACGTTATAATGTAACTACGGACATAAATTTATTGACTACTTTTTTTACACTGATTCTAAGCCGAGTGGCGATTTCTGAGTTGGTAAAAACGTAAAAAAGGTCAGCTCACAATCGATTAAATACAGTAACTAAAATTACGGCAACGTAAAATATATTTTATTCACTTATTCATAACAACTTCTACTAAAAGAGTAATTTGATCTCGTTATCCCCCGGGATCTTATTCTCGTAAAAAAATAGCCGTTTCTCGTCAGTCAAATACAGACAACATATTACATAACATACATTAGTACTATACGAGTATCACCAGGGCATTTCTTTTCACTTTTATTCTTAAATTATTCTCCCAAGTTGGCTGCTATGCCACTAGGACCCAGAAGAACTTCACCTTCATTGGATGTCACGTCATGTTCACTGAAAAATTTGCTACAATAAATGACAGAAATTTATGCTTGCTAAGGCACGAGGAAGTAACGGTTCGCACGGGAAATCCCAGTACGTGCATGCTAGACACTGAAACAAGATAGAAAGAGGAGGGGGAGTAGGAAAGGCAAATGTTTCGATTCATGAGTGAAATGAAACATTGTGTACATATGTAGCTTCTTATGCATACGAGCGCTATTGCTGCATTTTTTTAAGACTTTGATGCACCACGTATTATTTACATAATTTATTTCTTAATAGGTGTTCAGTCATTTTGATTCTTTTTTGCATACATTCAAAGTAGATAGTTTACTTCCACTTTAATACACTTAGGTGTATCTCACGTTATAATGTAACTATGGACATAAATTCATTGACTACTTTTTTTACACCGATTCTAAGCCAAGTGGCGATTTCTGAGATGGTAAAAAGGTAAAAAAAGGTCGGCTTACAATCGATTAAATACAGTAGATATTCTCCATAGGAATTCGTGAGTTTACTTTTGATTACATCCTGAGCTCAAAAAATTTTAGTTACATTAGAGTTGAACTGAAACATTTAATGATTTTTCATGCTTGGTGAGACACTATAAAAATATTAAATTTTGGAAAGATGCTAAATGTTTAAAAAGGCTTAAAGCTCAGTGATAGGTTTATGTGCAAGAGCTATTAATTTCATCTCTGGAAAACATATTTAATGAAAGTAGGAGTTAAAATTAAGTGTTTTAAATGTGTTTTTTGCTGCAGATGTACATTTACTCAGTGCATGTTAATATTATAAATTTTAATGCAAAACAAGTTTGCAGTTTTTATTATGCTGTTGTTTTTGCATTATACTAGAATTTGAATTTGTGCCAGAACATGTTTTTGCCATAAATTATAATTTAACAATCTTATATAATATCAAACATACCATTCTGTAATAGTTAATTTTGTAGAATTACTAAAAGTACAAAGTTTATTGAACAAGAATCCTATTAAAATAGTTATATTTTCTTATGAGTAATTTTTAAATTGCCAATGATATTGTGTTTGTTTGTTTGATGTGATTAATACATTAATCAAATTTTATATTCTTTTTATCAACCAATAATCAGGAAGTTGGGTTCATCCAGGAGAATATGCATCCTCTGGTTTGTATTTCAATTATGCAATGACTGTCATGTTAATTGGGCTATTAGTTTAGCGGTGCTGGTAGTTTGGAACATGATTCTTGATGGAAATCTTTATTTCTACCTTATTGAGCCTTTGTTTATTTTTAGGAACAGATCATTTCCATTCCTTGAAAATTAGGTTTCACAACTGAAAGGCTTGTATGTACTGTACTTTGGGACTTGGAAATAATGGGAGAAGTTTGTGTACAAAGTATTGAGCTATTTTTAGAATGCTTTATTTTGGCAAAAATGTAGTTTTTTAACTGTATTTTCAGTGTATGATTGAAGAAAAATTTGTGTTTTTATAAATTCATACCAGCAGTGTTTTGTATGGACTCAAGGTTTGTGACTTTTTCTGTATGTCTCATATTTGAGTAGGCTTGTACAGGTAGACCCCAATTTACAAAAGACTTTCTTCAAAGACCTTTGGTAAATCGAGGTATAATTTCTCATTGACTCTCATGATAGAAGGTGAGATATGTTCCTATGACAAAAAATATTCCCCTAAAATATAATAGTAAAATCATGCTGTATATGTTTCTTAGGACATTTATTACGGAAAACAACTAAACCCGAGAATTTTCTCTATAAGAATTAACAAAAATAAGGAAGGTCACATTCCTCCAGAGTAGGATAGATGCCACTTATTATTATTATTACTGGTTATTTTTAACAGCCACCTGTTGTAAATAAATGTGGATTCCAAAACCAAACATTATTATAACACGAAATTTTCTCCACCTGCCATCTGTTATGATAAAAATTTTATCTGATCCCGTGATCAGCTGAAGGCAAGAAATATCTCTGTGCACACTATTTTCGACAACATTATATGATGCACAAAACCTCACAAGAGCACACATTCAGATTTCAGTTTTCTTGCAAAGAAAGTGAATTTGGTCCGCATTATTCAATCATAGTTCATAATAATAAATGATAATATCGGAAATGATAACAAAAATATTCTATGCATGTAGCAATAAATTTATTAAATTAATATTCATTTACTGCAATTTATTCTCTCCATTCGCAATTTTGTCCTTTCGAGATTGTGGGTTTTTAACTAGGATTTTTAAGTATACAGTAAAACCTCATTATTTCGAAGTTCAAGAGACCAAAAAATTATGACTTCGAAGTATCCGGGTTCGAAATAAACAAACTTTCATAAAAATCTAACTTTATTACAATCAGCTACTTGGTCAGCAAAACCACAATACCAAATCTTATCTATCCATTCTACAAATAAATTGCCCTTACAAGTTAGTATACACGGCAAATTTGGACAGAGCTGAAGTGAACACTTAGTTTGTGATTCACAATGTCCACCATGTGAAAAAAGGCTCCAGTGAGTATTCTGAATTTCCCAGTACATTTCAAGTTAATCTTTTATGCGGCAAAGAAAAGACATTCAACTGCGTGCTGAAAGATTATCACTCATCTATACTCCATACTGCTGCATATATATTATTACATTATCACTCATCTATACTCCATACTGCTACATATATATTATTACATTATCACTCATCTATACTCCATACTGCTGCATATATATATTATTACATTATGCTCTTCTTGTATGACATAATGGTAAAACTAGTGATGAGTTGAAGCCAGTTCCCACTGACTCGCACGAGCTAGTTGTTAAACTTTTAGAAAATATGAAAATTTATTGATTTTGTCCTTTCAAGTACATTTTGCCCTATCTGATAGTCAATTACCGAAGTGTATGAAATGGAATATATTACAAACCGAACACTTCTTAAGCTAGCGGAACAGTAATTTTACTGTAATAATTTAGTTTAAATTACATGTATTTTAAACTTCATAATTAAATAAAAAAGGTATCAACTAAAATTACGACGACATAAATTAGGTTATATTCAAACATTCAATACAGCTTTTACTAACATGTAATTTGTCCCCGTTATGTCCCAGATTTTTAATCTCGCATCAAAAATATCCCAGTTTCTCTCTTTGTCTTTGTGTGTTAGTCCTATTATGGAATTATTAAAAAAACTGAAAAACTCGCCAAAGTAAATGACAAAAATTTACACTTGCAAAGGCACAAGGAAATGATGGTTGGCTCAGGGAATCCTAGGATTACACGCACGCATACTAGAAATGGCTTGGAAGTGAATTTATCGAAACATTTATCTCAATTCTAAGCCGTGTGGTAATTTTTAAGGAGGTAAAAAGGTAAAAAAGGTCAGCTTACAGTCGATTAAATACAGTATGTTAAATTAAAAAGATTTTAAGCTTTTAACTGTTTTATCAAATGGAATAAAAATGACTGTGTGACCTCTTATTATATCCATGTCCCATTGTATACCTAAATCAAGCTAGTATTAAATATGTAAATATGTATGCATGTAGTTAGTTATTGGATTGCTTACTTTAATTGTCACTGTGCACCTTATTACGTAACAAATTATTTCCTAATTCCTCTTTATGTACTTTAACAACGAGTATAATTGACTTCCTTACCTCACTCTGTGTAGTCATCAACTATTTAACCATTTTAAGCTGTCTAATGTCAGATTATCTTATATTAATATGTAACCCTCTTCTCATGTACAGTTGATTATTATATTAGTTTGGTCCAAATTAAAAGTAGGTTATTCTGCAGATAATGTTGATAACCATAGAATTTTCTCACATAAATCTCTTCTTCTTTCTGTAACTATCCAATTATTTGCAATAATGGGGATAATCTTGTACAAGTATATTTTATAATATATGTAGATCATAGCACGATCCCTTCCATCGTGCTCTTAACTTTTCATTCATCTCCAGCAGTATTGCTGAAAAGGTTGAATAATCTAATGCCTTTTTATTTCTGGTTTATTCAGTTTTTTTCCTCTCCACTCCTTTTGCATGTGTGCACAAAACCTCTTGGTTGGTGGCCTTTGGGGGAGTGGGCGCTCATTTTCGTGTGTGGGCTGCCTTTGGCTTGTGCCACAATGAACTACTTTTGCCCGCTCTTATTAAAATCACAAATGGTGGTGCCGTGTGCCATCTGCTACATGCGGTTGGTGGCAATCAAACACCCTTACCCTGCATCCTGGCTGCATTTTAATCTTTCCCATCATTCTGCCCCTAGACTCGGAGGAGGAAAGCCACAAGGGTAAAGTAATTAGGGAAAAAGGCTTAGGTGTTAATTTTGTTCGATGGATTTTATCCAGTTTAATAATCCCAGCTGTTTCAAATTTAGCAGATTAAGCAGCTCAATTCAGTTAATGGAGTGAATGCATGGTGCAAGTTTTCCAACTCCTGTGTTCCACAATTTCAGTTACTTTTTTGGTTTTTCACATAAATCCATGTTCATTCACAGTCATTCATGAATTGTAAACTCCATTACGCAGTGCTGAAATTTACTTTCTTAGTTACTATTATATACGTTTGATCAAGTTATAGACATGGTCGTAGGAAATTTGTTTGAGCATCTTTAGATTTTAAATTTTCGTAAGTTTTTAGGCATGTTAAAATTTTTAATCTTTGGACAATGAATTTTAGTTATTTTTCTTAAGCTCCATCAAATGATAAGCTCAAAAGGAAAATTGCCAAAAACATTTTACCCTTGCCATTTTCAACTTCTTGCTTCCTGCTATTTTCAGTTTAGAGACTGAATCAAATAGCTTTTTAATCGATTTGAAGCTAGGTAGGAGTGCACCTTGAATAAGAGCATGAAGTTGGTATGCTTGGTGGTGATATATGATATTTGTAATTTTTGCTTATAAAACTTTGCCTAGTTTAGTGAAACCTGTGGTAGTGCTAGTGCTGCATAACGTACGTGATTTTTGTTCTTTTTTTATTCTTAACATGCTGTCTTTATATGCAGCTTCCTGCTATTTTCAGTTTAGAGACTGAATCAAATAGCTTTTTAATCGATTTGAAGCTAGGTAGGAGTGCACCTTGAATGAGAGCATGAATTTTGAGTTTTTTTCAATTCGCTAAAGGATAAATTAATCCTAAATTTCTATTGAGGATATCGTTCAAATTAGGTGATCTCGTGATGAAAAATGCTGGATATATTCAGCAAAAGTAAAATGTATTTGCAGTATAATAAAATTTATTGCTAAGAATTATAGAAAAAACATTTCAAATATGTATTATAACAAGTATAGTTTTTGTTTTACACGATTGAATACATTTTTCCATATTTTGACTTGTTTACTGTAATTAACAAAATAACTAACACAAAAAATTTTCCCTCCTGGCGATTTCCATCTATAAATCCTTGGGAACTGGTGCCATCTTAGTTAATGACAACTTCTTTGGTAAGAACAATTTTATTATTATAATTGTTATTTTTATTTTTAAGCAGTGGTCACATGATCTCATTACTGTTGATTTCTAGAGTGTGGAATAAACAATACCATGTATTGTTGAATTATTTGTAGTTTATAATGCATTGTCATGTTAGAATTTCTATTAATCCTTCGTGTAGTATGTTAGGTACTCAGCATTGCTACAGGATGCAGATTTGGAAGTGCTCTTTTAGGAATTTCTTTGATAGTGTGTTCACTTAAAAGGTGTTAAGGTATCATGTACTTATTTTGCCTTGTTTTCACCCTTTTAGGCTCATGTCAAAGTTCGTACTCATATTTCTTAAGCATTTTGTTTGCATCTTTATTCACATCCTGCAAACCTCATATTTATGTATCAACTCTCTTTTGATGGATATGTATTATTTATTTTAAATATCCTGTACTAAGTTGGTCCCTCTCCAGTGCTTCAATGTTGTAAATGGCATGTGGCATCATGCAAAGTTCTGAAACTTGCTATAAAATTTTTCCCAGCAAAGATTTACTATTAAAAGTTAGTTAACTACTTTATTCAAATCTGTTATAATTATTTAAACTTTATCTGGTATTTATTAAAGTAGGAAGAGATCGTGTAATTTTAGTTTCTGTCGTTTTAATGACTTCCACATCATTACCGATTCTTATTCAGAAAGAATTGTAAAAACTATTCATGAGGGAGCTATTCATCAAAATCTTATTGTTGAATATTTTCAGTTTCTGTACTTTCTCTAGATAATTTGTATATAAGAAAGTAAAAACAGTTTAATAATTCCTGCAGTTGACTAAGGTTACTAGAGACTTTGAATTTGCAATGACTTAGCATCAGAGCTAGTGAAGGGGTATTGATAAAATTTGTTGCTATCAGCGTGTTAGTTTTATAGTGTGATCATAAAGTATTAATTTTGCCCGTTTAATTCTTTAATGTTGTGATTTAACCTGGAATTATATTTTCTAACATGGAATTTGGTTTTTAAATATGTGGTAATCTTTTATTTCTGAAATTGTCAGTTAGTGGTTTTTTGGTGATTTTTTCTTGTCGAACTGTAAGAGGTATTATTTCAATAAATGTTAAGTCTTAATTTATTACACATACAGTAAAATTAATTCTATTTTAGTTGACAAAGTTTTATTTTAAGTTAGAAAATTATATTTTAATATGCACTTTATTTGCTTGATTAATGTTTTGATTGGTACTTTATAATATGAACCTAATTATTTACTAGTACTTTGCATATGAATTATTTATGCTATTTGCATTGTGATACACTTTGCTGACAGAGTTTGAAGGAAACATTCGATTATTTCATGGCATATTTTTATTTTCTGTTATATTGCTTTTTGTGTGTTCTAATTAATGATAATGTGCTTATTCTTTTGATTAGGCATGGGAAAAGAAGTTGAGAATCTCATTATGGAAAACAATGAACTTTTGGCTACAAAGTAAGTTTCTATATCTTCCAGTATTTCTTGCTGAATTTTAAATATTATATTAAGATTATGTTGTGTTAATACTTATAGCAGTGGTTCCCAAATTGTATGCTGCGGCACATTGGGGTGCCACAGATGATTTTTATAATATAATATAATGATTTGGAAGTGTTACAGGTAATTTGGGCAATAATTTTTGCTTGAACAAATTGATCATGGTGTTTTACTAACAAATGGATGCATCCAAAGGTTGTAATATTCATATGTAAAAATATAAACCCCTTATTTAAAGGTAGTATTGGTACTTAATTCCATTTAACTTTGAAAGGGTGCCGCAAAATTCTCTTTATCTCTGAAAGGGTGCCGTGCCTACAAAAATTTGGGAACCAATGACTTACAGGCTTAAAAAAAATTCACGTTACTTTTGTCAAATGCAGCATTTTAGAAAATTGTAAATATATGCATGACTTATAATGAGGATTTTGAGGCTGCTAGGAATATTGATGGCTTTATGTCATTTCAATATACTCAATAAATATCTTTACAAAAATTCATAAAGCATTAGTCCTTCAATTTATATATACATATAAGTAACCAAGGAATTTTAGTGTTTAGTTATAATTCCTTTCTAAATGTGTAAAATCGAAGACAATTTTGTGATTTGATTTCCAATTAATATTTTTTTAATAATAATTTTCTGGGGAAATTGTGCAACTTATTGCTTAGAACCAAGGGATTTACATTAGAAACTCATGTTAGAATGTGGTTCACTAAGGTTAGTTGTGTATTTGTGAGCGTAATAATGTGGTCATTTTCTGGAATTTTTATAACTTTAAATGCTAAGAATAATTTATGGATAAAAATGGAATATTTTAAAGTTCACGATAAATTATAATAGGAACTAATAAAAATAGTAATATTATGTGAATAATGTTAATTCAATTCAATTCAATAATTTTCTACAAAAACAATTTTATGAGTCTGGAAAACTAAAAAATATGACAGAAGGGATTGCTTCTATGAAAAGCAGGTTTGATTTTTTATTTTCAAACTTGTCTTCATATTTTGCTGTAGAAATCCTATAAAATTGATAAAATTTAAGCTAAATCTACCTGTTAATGGTAAGTCTAAAATTTCATCTGTTGCGAAAGTTGAATATCATACTTTTTACTTTCTCATATATGAAGTATATTGAGAAAGTATTGTAATCACGAAAAAAATTCGATCTCAAGATTTTGATGGAAATATAAGAGACCGAAAAAGTGGTTGTCAACATGCAGTCTGTCCATCTGTCGGTCTGTTCACGGCTCTAGAGCCTTCATGGTAGATCGGAAATGAATGAAATCTCGTACTTAGGCATTTTATCATACATACCAGAAGCAGTGAGAAAATGATTGACATTGCATAATAATTAAGGGCAGTTTATTCTAGGCAATTTTAACAACAATTTGATTTTCTCAAAAACCGCTCCAACGATTTTCATCAAACTTTTTACAGTTACTTGAGTTTATGTCTTCAATAATACTTCATAGTTCATATTCCTCAAAAATTAATATAAACTAGTTTATTCTTGGCAACTTTATCAACAGTTTGATTTTCTCAAAAACAGCAACAACAATTTTGATTAAGTTTCATAGAGTTACTTGAATTTACGTTTGCAATAATACTACATAGTTCATATTTCTCAAAAAATGAATATAAGGCTAGTTTATTCTAGGGCAACTTTATCAACAATTTGATTTTCTCAAAAATGGCTCATACAATTTTCATCAAATTTTGTACAGTTATTTATGTTGATGTTTATAATTATTGTGCATAGTTTATATTTTTCATAAGATAACTAAATGACGCATTTGTATATGAGAAAGTTTGTACAATGTATATTGTACCGATTTTTTATTTTAGAAAATACTAGCAACAGTGCCTGTTCTTTTCCCAGGCTGAAAGTATGTTTAAAGTAAATTATTTTTTAGATCTATTTCTATTGATGGAGTATTTTCAAAATGGCACAAACTCTGTGTTTGTGTATTTCACTTAGAGCTGTAATATCAGTGTCTGCAATAAATTCCACTATGTTTCATATGAGCTCCCACGTTCTTCCATCCCAAAAAAATGTGTAAATCATTCCCAGTTTGAACTATGTACTGCACTGCTTACTGCTTAAATAGGTTAACATCAAACTCAGTAAAAATGTGATACAATTAAATAAACAGTTTGCTAGCCTTGTCGTTGGCACTAAACTAAATAATCTGTTCTCATTCATTTTTGAACACTGTTTTGAAAATGCTCACAATCCTGGCACTATACACTATGTATTCACATTCATAACACTATAATGTACATATATTATAATCATTGTTGCTAACAAACAAAGCCTTTTTTAAATGTGATTTATTTTGATTTATTTATTATTGTTCAATGTGATAAACAATGTAAACTGATATAAAATTCACAAATGAAATACATATTTGTTAATTGTCTTTTAGTAATCAAACTGTTATATTTTGTAATTTCTATTAATATCAAAATTGTTAACATTTATTGCTACAAAAATGGCCATCATCATAAATTTACTCTGAAATCAACAACATAAAAATCATATTTTGCTTTCCCTATCCCTTATATGATCTGTAAGGTATTGATTAAAAACATTTATTCAGGTAGAGGACAACATTTGCTACAAAAAAGTCTGTGACAGCACGTATCTATGACTTATAGCTTCTGAAAGGAAAATTTGATAATGTCCCAACAAATCCCCTCAATGCATTTCTTATGAGGAACTGTAATTCTGCAGAGATGTAGGAAAAAATCTCATAAAAGATTTAGTATATTGAATCTTTAGTAGAAATTTATATTAATAAGGAGTGGAAAAATCCAGCTATTTGTTGTTATGTAACTTAAAAAAATAGGCTAAACACTGGCTGAACCGAGATGTGCCTTCTGTATGTAGAGTACAACACTAATAGGTCACCTGACAGGAAACCAGGACAGACAGGAAAAATTCTGAAGCTTACATTTTTTATATATAAGATGGCATATATATTTTGGATTTATCTCATATTTTATAATTTCATATAAATGGAGGTTTATATTAATGTCTTCATTACCATCTGGCAAGAGTTAGTTAAATCCTCCTTTGAATCACATGGTATAGCTGACTACCGTATATCTTCGAGTATAAGGCGATTTGAGTATAAGTCGAAATGTACTTTTTAGCCTAAAAAAGCGTCTAAAATCCAAGACTCGGATATAAGTCGAAGCAAAGAAAACAAAAATAAGATAATTTTGTAATTTACAAAAAAATTAATATATATACAGGTGAACCTCTACTTACGAACATGCAATAAACAAACAGTTCGTATTTATGAACATTCCACATACCAATGAATTGCGCCTTGCACTTGATTTACGAACACACCCTCACACACGACCATCGGTCACGATAAGAACACGTAAACTTGTCAACACGTCATTTGCCGTTAGTGTTCATGAAAGTGCTAAAAGTGGTAAAAAAACGTCGAGTGCTTTCGATGGAAACTAAAATGGACATAATACATAGATCAGAAATAGGGCATCATATTCGCAATGCAGGTTCTGTTCAGTCCGTGATTATAAGTAAAAAACAAAATGCCATCGTTGAAGAAATGGAACGGTGTTTAACAATTTGAATTCAGGATCAAAATAAATAAACCAACGCTCGAGTACTGAATTGATTCTTCTCTTCAATCTACTCATTTGGGCAGGTTTTTTTAAAGATAAAATATAAATTTTAATTTTTCCTTTCAAACTACGTAAGTACGGTGATGCTGTATAATTCGCCTTTGCATTTTCTGCTAGTTAGCATGAATTTTTCATACTAATGCACTTCAAATCAGTCAGATGTTGTTTTTTGACAGACATGTTTAATTATTAACCCAGAAAAATGTCCAGCTAGTTTGCAACTCGAATATAAGTCGAAAGTAGGGTTTGATCGGCCTAAAAAAGGAAGAAATTTCTCGACTTATACTCGAAGATATACGGTAATAAGAATACTAAATTTTTAGTTTTTTTTTTATTTTTCAAGTTTGTGATTTACAGGCATGCCTGTTGTCACTGAAGCCATAGTAAAATCGGTTGTAATTCATGGTCTTAGTTGATTGAGGTTTCAAAACTAGTATTACTTGTAGTCATCTGTATAAAACTAACTTTTCGTGTATTGTGCATATTTATGCTTCCCACTTAACACAAACTTATTTTTTTTAGGAATGCTTTAAACATTGTGAAAGATGACCTGATTGTGAAGGTTGATGAACTGACCAGGTGATTATTACATTCATTATATACAAAATATTTAAGTCATTTTAATAGCTGATAATATTATATTTCCATTAGTGACCTTATTAATGATCTATTTTTAAATAAGTATTAAGAATTAATATTTTCATCTTTAAATATTATGTATATTTAAGTTGATAACTTAAATTACCCTACCCGTGAATGTTTAATTTAAAAATGTTTCCAGTGAGCAAGATATGCTTCGAGAAGAAATTAGATCTCTACAGGCAGTGAAGGAGAGATTACGACAAAGAGTTTCTGAACTTGAGGAAGAAGTGAAGCGTGTACGTGAGGAGGCTGAACGTGCAGCAAAGGTCTCAAAGTCTGATGATGAGGTATTTGTACTGTCCAGTTGTGAAACTTCATGCACAGAAAATAAATTATTTCAATTTTGCATTTTGAAAATAGTTAAAATAAGGTATGATCTCACAACTTAACTATAATTAAATGTAATTGCTCTTTCTCACCATCTATGAGCTAATTAATGAACTATAATTCTTAATAGACAACACATTTGTATATATTTAATATATATAAAAGTCAATTTATGAAAAAATAAGTTAAATCTGCTTAATTATGACTGTGAGTAATGAAAATAAGTCAGCAGCAGTCAGTCAGATATCAATCAATTATAACAACACAAATTTGAATACAGAAGTCTTTCCTTTGGTGTAAATGAAAGCAAATATAAAATATTGTTATCTGCGTTTTAAGAATTCAGACCTAAATTGATGGGAAATTGTATCTGGAACTGGTTTATTTATTTCTTCTTTTCCCTGGAAATTAATATCATACAACATTGTTAAATTAATATGATTTACAATATAATGGCTAATATAATTTATATTGGAAAATCACGTAATGTATAAGTTTGTAATATGAAGGGAATCATTAACAGTCATATGTCGTTTAATGCTACCCCATACAATGCTGATTCATTATAATGCTCTTTATTCTCAGACAAATTTCTGTAAAATGATAGTGTTAAAGTGGCTCGAAGTGGGTGAGCGACAAGTGGAGGTGGGCCATCCTCTACGTCAAGTTATTTCAAGCATCAGAATGATCATGCAAAATTCTGAGAAGATTATAACATCAGCCAAGTTAACAACTGCATTAACTGCAACAAAGCTCACATGTTCAAGAAGTAATTTGTTGGAGAAAATGGAGTGACTGTTAAGCATATGGATTGAAGAAAAGAATCAGCACCCTATACTTCTGAGCCAGTTAATCATCATGGAGACGGCAATAAGCATGTTTGCCTATGTTCAAGAGCAAAGCGAAGCATCAATAACCATCTATCATTCGCAGACACCTTGAGCAATGAGGGGGTATTCTAAAAAGTATCTGCCCATTATCTGGAGATCAAACCCAATAGCGTGAATGAAAAGAGACATTTTTCAAGAATGTTCCATCAAAGAATTTGGTCCAAAAGTGAAACACTATTGTGAAGCTAGTAACTTGAGAGCCCACCATGTTGTTAGTGATTAACAATGCTCCTACTCACCCAGAGAATGTGGAATCTCTAACGAGTGTACTGCGTATGGAAGTGGTGTTTCTTCCGTCAAACATGACTTCTCTTATTCAACTACCGGCACGTCATAGCAAATTTCAAGCTCTGCTACCTTCAAGGAACTGATTGAGGTAATTGATGGTCAAAATCAAGTCAATTAGGGAATTATGGAAATCTTTCAATATTTTGAAGATCATCGGGAATATCAACACAGCCTTGGATGAAGTCTCCAACAGTTGCATGAAAAGTGTAGGGAAGAAGGTATGGCCAGAGGCTTGTAATGGTTACAACAATTTAGAAGAAAACAGAACTTCATTTGCTAAATACATCATCCATCTCATCAGTCAACTAGAGATGGATGAAGCTGACGTTGACAGTGTGTAAGAGTTACTGCAATCTTGTGAGACAGGTCTGACCACTGAAGAATTAATGAAAGTGAAACCGCTAAATTCCACTGCTGAGAATAATGTAGACTTGACAAGGGGTGATGATGATATTGTAGAAAGAAAGTTAACCACAAGTTTATTGACAGATTTCATGAATAACGTAAATGATTTCATCAGTATCATAACTGAAAATGATCCAAATTTTTAACGCAGCACTAAAGTGAAGAGAAGTGTTCTTGGTATGATATTCTATTACAAAGAAATGCTTTGGAAGAAAAAGCTTGATGCTTTCTTCTAGAAAAAATCTGATGTGGCATTAATTTCTTCACATTACTCTGGGAATTTTTTAAAAACAGATCAGGCAAACTAGCTTGCTTCATGCATTTTGATTTTTCCTTCGTAAGTTTATCTTGTATTCTCTGGAAAATCAATGCAAGAGCGTTGTTTTTAAATCAGATACTGTATCTTTGACCAACTGTATATAGCGATCTATTGAAGATTTATCGGTACTTTCCTGTTAATGGGAATACCTCCAGGACCTGGTACTTATGTATTATCCCCATGCCATACTTACGTACAACATTAACAGAAACAAACCCAATCACCGGACAAGAAACTGATTGGCCTGTCTCAACATTTACAAACCCAATCTCCAGACAACGTGGAGGGTTTCTTTGGTTCCGGGCGAGGTGAAGGGTGCGGTAGTGCCCGGAGACGACTACCCATTACAACAAATCGAGCCGAAGGCTCGTCAATATATCCTTTCAATGTTATATCCTCTTGACTGTTGTGCCGCAAATTGAGAGGATATATCGACAAGCCTTCGGCTCGCTTTGTTGTAATGGGTAGTTGTCTCCGGGCGCTACCGCACCCTTCACCTCACCCGGAACCAAAGAAACCCTCCACGTTGTCCGGAGATTGGGTTTGTAAATGTCGAGACCGGCCAATCAGTTTCTGTTAGTGTTGTTTTTAAAATAAAATATCGTAAATCCAACAATACGTCAATATATCCTTTCAGTGTTATATCCTCTCAAACAATCATAACAATACGTTCATTTTTTAAGGTATTCCCATTAACAGGAAAGTACCGATTTATCCTTAATTATCTTTTAATCATCGTCACTTTCATTTTCTTCATCTTTTTCATGGTCAGGTTTCAAAACCATGTCCACTATTTCACATCATTTAGCTGAAGTACGACAGGCGCATCATTGTTAATATCAACCGAGTTTTCAATGTCGTCTTCTACCACTCTTTTTGCTATTGTGAAAAATTTTCGCTTGCTGTATCAGAATTAGGCCTGAAATAGGTACACCACTTCTTCGCTGATGAAACCACTCAAACAATACCTTATCAACAATATTTACCCGGACGTGTAGTGTTTTACAGCTACACATAGCTTTAGGTTTATCACTCTCTGCATAAAATTTCAATATTTCCATTTTTTTCTTCTTTAAGTCATACACAGTGGAACTACCAATGCCATATACGTACTTTGCAAAGTCTCTTCACCGAAGTACCTTTTTCAAGTTTTCTTAGTAATTCCACTTTTATTCAACCGTGAGATTTTTCTGTATACGTTTCGTAACACCACTAATGGGTTGTCTTCTTTTTTTGAAGCCATGTCAGAATAAAATTAACAAAAGTACTAATTACATTAGAAAGAAACAATTGCTATCGCCACGAATCTAAACATGTAGTTCTAATGAGGTAAACAAAACAATGAAAATAGATGAGCGTACATCATTTAAAGTAATACCGTATTTAATCGATTGTAAGCCGACCCCCACTTTTCACAAGGCCACGCAAGAAAAAAAATTTGATGTTAACCCTCTCGCAACCGGACCGCCCGAGAATGCCCGTCAATTTTTATACTCCCGATCGCGGGACCGCCCGGAAAATACGCTTTCAAATTTACCTCCTGAAAACGTTGACTGGATGGCTTCTCTCTCAGAAATGACATAGTATACCATATAAACACGAGATTTAGATCGTATTTGGCAGATTTTTCTTAACTTTGTATACAAAGAATTTTTTTTAAATATTCGATCGAAATTCGCTATTTTTTTGGACCCTGAGCAATCTCGCAGTAATGAAGCATTTGCCCTCCCCTGCCCTCTCTCCTCCACCTATCATGTTTCAGTGTTATCTCCTTACGCATACGAGTGCTATTGCTGCGTTCTTTTACGACTTTGGCGCGCCACGTATTATTTACATAATTTATTTCTTCGTAGGTGTTGTCAATTTGATTCTTTTTTTGCATATGTTTAAAGTAGGTAGTTTACTTCCACTTTAATACACTTATATCTCGCATTATAATGTAACTACGGACAAATTCATTGACTACTTTTTTTGCCCCCGATTCTAAGCCGAGTGGCGATTTCTGAGATGGTAAAAAGGTAAAAAAAGGTCGGCTTACAATCGATTAAATACAGTATCTAGAGTATTAGGATTTTTTACATTTAACTTTAAAAAAAATGCCGAGTTTTTGAGAATGCCAGGTTTATCAGGTTCTACTGTACTGTACTAAAATGACCCCACATAACGCTGATTCAGTTAGTGCTCTAGTTTCCAGGAATGCATTCCCAGTGTTAAACGGGATATGACTGTATAAGAAAATATATACTATTCTATTGTTTAAGCATCTTTCAATTTCTAAGACATCATTCATTCTTACCCGTCATATCTGATACAAATTTATTAACTTATTTCAAATGTGGACAATATAATTTGGATTTTTATTTAAGTTGCTATTTTGAGTAGGCCCTTAGCTCATTATGTAAATTTAAAAATTCATTAATGCCCACCTTCCATTTTCGATGGGCAGTCACGCTGATAATAGTTTAATTGGCTAGTCTATAATATATTTTGAAGCGTGTGTTTGTGTGTTTGTTCATGGAACTCCTAAATGATAAAAGCTAGAATAACCAAATTTGGTATGATTCTTCCTTACATCCTAACTTAGTGAATGGTCAAGGTTTGGTAAACCGGGACTAATCAGTGCTGCCAATAGAGGGGATTAACATTTTTCCATAAGATAACACGTATGAATCCATTTCTTGACTTGTAAGGTATTCTTCCTTCAAGCATAAAAATATGTAAATATGGACCGATTTTTTCGTTTTTGCTTTATTCGATGAATAAAACTCTATACTCTCTTATTCCTGCGAAGTTTACATGTTACACGGTCGAAGTTTTCAGAAATACACAATTTGTTTCGAAATTTTGTGGATTTTTCGTACTCCTTCCGGGCGTTGCCAAGGCAGCTGTCATTGTTACCTCCGATTCAATTAGCTTCAATGAAACTTACAAATAGACAAAAGTTTAGCATTATTTGCTTCGCACTTTTGTTTAAGCAACGAAACCATCGATGTTTATGGATAGCAACATAAATAGATACTGATTATTATTCAGGAAGTGTTTATAACGAGTGATGAAAGTAATTGAACCTTCTTTCATCTATTGAATACTGGAATCTTACATTTTTTGTAAGTAAAACCATTATATTCTACATTATAATGTTTATTAACGTAAATAAGCTCATGTATCTGGTGTACATTTACCAGTCAGTGTTCAATCTTGGACAGCTGTACGTTGCTTTTTCACGGGTTTCTTGCTTACAAGACATAAATGTAAACATTTCATAGGCATAATTACACAAGAAATGAAGCTGGATATAGTGAAAGTAATATGATAGGAAATACAATTATCATTATATTTGAATGCAATACGTTTCAAACGGATTGTTACAAGCAAATATGATTAATTGTTAAGAAAAGCTAATTGTAAGTTAAAAAATATCTACTATATATTTTAAAGAGTTTATGTTGTGCTGTAGTAGCTTCACTAAATCTGTTGAAATTCAACAGGAAATTCTGCTAGTATAGAAATATATAGAAGAGAAACTTCTGTAAAATGAACCTAATTTCTGCTTTATGGATAATGCACATTATTTCTATTTGTTTGCCTAGCCTAACCAAGGTTGATCAGCCTTTTGCTTAAGCAGAACTATTAGTTGACCTGTGTCTCCCAGGTTTCCTGGCTGCCACGTAAACTATCTTTTATTGTACATGAACTTTATATGCACAGTTGATTTCAGGAAGCAATTCTTTCCTTTAGGAGGACGTTCCTATGGCTCAACGCAAACGATTCACTAGAATGGAAATGGCTAGGGTATTGATGGAAAGAAATCAATACAAAGAGAAATTCATGGATCTTCAAGAGGCTGTTCGAGTTGCTGCATCTTGTCGGGCTCGTAGGGATGAAATTCCTACCTTAAAAGGCAAGAGAAGATCTCCATCAATACTGCAGTTGTGAGTAAAACTGCTATCTTTTGTTCCTCTTTCACATGTCAATTTCAGTTGTATTGTTTTTTAAACATTCTGATAGTAATTATTATTTTCTTGGCATTCAGGAATTGTATTGAAATATTTCACTTAAAAATTTGTTTTGGGTCATTATAAACAGATCTGGACAAATCTGATCTAAAACTAGGAGCAGCTTCCAACATTCAGAGGACAGGATGAATTTCAATATGATGTGATTAGAATCAAGGTTATTTAAATCTTTATACATGCACACCGTACATAAAATGTGAAATGTTACCTACTTAGTTACTCTACTGAATTGAGAAAAAATATTTGCCACTCTGCAGTCTTTAGTCACAAATGGGTGCCTGGTTTGGCCTATCCCTGATTATAAACTCAGTAATGAGTCAAGTTTTCTCAATTTAAATTTTCTTCTCAGAGAGGTTCTTTGCCAGCATATTTTACAATTGATTACAATTTGCATATGGCTAATTCTTTTAACAGTATTAGTCTCTCTTTACAAGGTATTTTGATTCTGAAAAAGATTTAACTTCAGAATTTTTATGAATATGCTTGTTTATGTGCTGAAAAGTCTTTTTAATATTTAATTTTATTAGTTTCATTTGTAATTTGTCCTCTGTGCACACATTAGGAGCAGAATAGTTTTACATAAACTGAAGAAATCTTGCATTTATTCTGGATGTTTCCTAAAATAGAAGTTTTGTTGCAATGATCTCCATTGCACTAAAATGGAGAGCAGTTTATTCTTGTCATTTTTCAAAAAATCTTTGTATTCAAAAAGATTTAAAAAATTATCCGTTAATTGATCCTGATGCAATAAACAATAACATGTAGGTCTAAAAAATAACTATATAACACTCAGATGCATAATATGAATTTTATGATCAGCTTTTGCCAAGCTCTCCTAACTCCAGTGTCAGCAACACTGCTATGATGAGGCAAACTGCAACAAAATATTTTCCTTGAGTTAATACATATTAATGTAAATGGAAACATTTTAAAATTCCAAGTTGCTGAAGGAGTAAAATTCTGAACTTGAATTTTTCTCCTTCTCAAAGTTGATATTTGTGTTATGCCTTGTGTGTTCATGCATAAAAACTATTTACCTACATTCCATCTGGTTTACATTTTTGTTTGGGCGAGAAGGGTACACACGTGAGAAAGTTCATGCAATGTATTTTTTACAGATTTTTTTACTACCTTCAGTGAACTGTTTCATTGTATCTTTGACAGTTAATTAAGATGCTAACATGCATGGTTGAATTTAAAGCCTTCAGTAATAAAAGATATTGGGCTCTCAAATTTTGGTTAATTTAAATAAACTTGATATAAATGAATGAATGCTGACTCTCATGAAAACATTTATAAACTACTTCTCATTTTCTTATTTCATTAGCTTAGTAAAGATTTTGACATTTTCATAATATATTTGTTTTGCTCTTCTTTTTCCAAAATGTATTTTAATGAAATTTAAATGACTTCAGAATATTTCATGCTCTTTTCTTTGCTGATTTTGAACAATGGAAGGCCCATTTAAGTGATACCATATTTGTTTTTGTTTTCATCATGTAATACAGGTGAGCCCCGCTTAATGCGGCTGTGGCCAATGCAGATTTGTTATGACGTGGATTTTATTTCAAATTAAAATTTAAAAAAAAAATATAGATATCTTATGCACAGTGCAACTGCAGTCTAATATTTTATGATTTTTTTAAATTTCGCACTAGTCAAATTTCATAAAGTATCCTAAATATTGTGATATATCAGCAGTGTCTGTTGGCCAATTTCACTCTTCCCTGTAAATTTCATGGGTCTAACACAAAAAATATATCTCCTTAGGCAGAAAACATTTGAAAAACAGAAATAGAAACATGATTCATGTTTCTTTGGCATCATTGGATTGTAAAAAATGTTTTTGTTGATTTATATTTTTTAAATCTATAATTTTCGACAATTACTTTATTACAATGTTAGTTTACCATATTAACATGTCATTATAAATAATAATAAAACAATAACGCTACACATCAAAAAATTATATAATTTTGATCTACATATGAAAAAACATGTGGTATGCGAGGAGGGATCTTAATGTTTGAATGCATATAATGTATAATAATATATAATCAGTAATGAGCTGGAAAAAAATTAAGGACAGGCTCTAAAAAAAGGGGGTTAGCAAATTTGAAATGGTGGCTGGTAGCCTGTATGCCAGGGGCACCATATCGCTCTAGTTTAGTAATACCGTTCTGCTAGTTTAACAAGTGTTCCATTTGTAATGAATTCCATTTCATATACTGTCGGTAATTGACTATCAGATATGAAAGGACAAAATCAATAAATTTTCATATTTCCTAAAAATTTAACAACCGGCTCGCACATTCTGAGAAAAATTAACAACAGGCTCACGCAAGCTGACTTCAGCTCATCACTGTATATAATGATATGTAAATTGCAGAAAATCCAACATGCACTACTATGGATTTGCTCTATAAGCAGAGCTGCAAGAGCATCGTCGATTAGTGCATGACTTTGTTGGAGCACAATGACTTCACACGAGTGAGTGCTGTGAAGCGGGGCTGCGACGGACTATTTGAATGCTACCGACAAGTTTTATGTAATAAGCAATAAAAGCTAAATAGTCGACCCTGGACTCTTTTTTAAATAAAACTTCGTAGGTGTTCTGAGAAATATTTTGAAATTATGTACGTTTACCACTAAAAAGCTTTTTTGTCATACTGTTTACTAGGTAATTTTATAGTTTGTTTAATAAATTATGTTCTAAAAGTCCAGTAGAAATATGTTTTACATTGAATGTGGGTCCAAAAATACCATTTGAGAAGTTATTTCCCTCTGGTCCCCTAAAGGTTATGGTGCCCCAGCGAATGCGAATTTTCGCTTAACGCGGAGACCTCAGGAACACATCCCCTGCGTTAAGCGGGGCTCATCTGTATTAGAATGAACTAAGTCTACTGAAAATTGCTCACAAGGGGACCTTATGACATGTTCATCGCCGATTTGGTTGAAACTTGGTGAGCATGTAGCGCACTCCTAGTGATGGAAAATGCCAAAGCCTTAAGCATTCACGAGATTTTTGCAATAAAATTAAGCAAACATTTATCTCCTAATATGAGTCATAATAGGTAGCTTAGGCAGTGTGGGCTTTACATAATTAGTGAAAATGTAATTATAAATCCAGTGAACTTTAAGCAAATAATATCCCAAAATTTACAAGACAATAAAAAAATCAAATAATAAAAATTGAAAAAAATTGCAAGTGTAAGGTTCGAACTTGCTCCCAAAAGTTTGGGAAGCTGACCCCTAACCAACTGGGCCACCACCTAACCTGCCTATTATGACTCATATTAGGAGATAAATTGGACCCCTAGTATGTTCACTAAATTTTATTTTAAAAATCTCACGAATGTTTGAGAGGTGCATCTTGCTTTGGTATTTTTCATCACTAGGAACGTGCTACATGCTCACCAAGTTTCAACCAAATCGGCGATGAACATGTCGTAAGGTCCCCTTGTCAGTATTTGTTTTTAACTGAGCAAAAGTTATAAGATTTTTTCTTATTAGGAAGAAGTATCATTTAGTCATTTGTCCCAGTGTGAAAATAACCTTGATGGATGATGGCACATATCATTATTTGACAGTTTTTATCTTGGTTAAGTTGCTGAAATTCTTGCACTTGGGATACTTTCAATTTTTTTTGCAGTTTTAACAACCTATTTCGTGGGCCAGGAGATGACCAGTTAATGCAGCCTAAATCTACCTTAAATGTCACCTACAACCCTCCCACTCATCATTCATCTCCTGCAATGGATACCATGAGGAAGAGGTCCCTTGGAAAACACTATTCTGGGCATTACTTTGGTCGAACACCTCAACTTGAATATTTGGATTTTGCAGAGACGTGAGTTTCTTTTATTTACATCAAAGCTTTTTCTGTGTAATGAAACATAGAATGCTTTCTTCTTATAAATGTATAATTTGTTTTACAACTGAAAATGTGATTTTCAAACACCAACGTATAATCTACAGGGGTTCCTCATTTAGCCGAAAAAGTGGTTTGTTAAGGTAAAACTTGTAATGAATTTTATGTTAATTTAAAGGGAGTGAATAGAGAGACATGTTCTGGTAGCCTGAGCTAACTAATATAGTAATATATTACATAAATTAAAATACATTACAGTAAGTCCCTGATTTAAGTCGTCCTGCTTTGCATTGTGTCAGTATAACGTCGTTGCTGATAATTCCCACCATCACCACAGCGCTATGTTGTGCTGCTTTGCCGCTGCAGTAACTAGCTACAGTGACAACGAGTGTCTATGCAATTTCCTTAATTTAGCTAAATCTGTCCTCAAATGTCACTAAATGGTTTCTCTATAATAAAAAATTAAACAAAAAACATCGCTACGGAATGATTAAAAATAAATTATCCTATTTTTTTTCATTGAAAATTGTTTTAGAATTTCTTTGCAACTTATTGGACAAAAGAGAGCTGATGAGCAGTAATTGAAAAATATAAATAAAAGAAAGAAAAAGATAAGATTGATGGATGATCAATCACTATGAAAAATTGCTTGTTTGGGAAAATAAGTTGTTACAATGTGAAAATATGCTGGACGTCTAGTTCAATGTTCATGTCTGGTAAAATGCTGGTTTTCATAAAATAGTTAATAATAATATATTTTGTTATCTCATAATAAAAATTTGCTTTTAACAAAGGTTTGTTATAGCGAGAATCAGTTTTGTAAATCGAAAAGTTTTCTCTAATTTACTTTTTGCGTTTTGGAGAAAATTTGTAAATTGGGCATTTGTAAATCGAGGAATCCCTGTATATGCTTGCACACTTATAATTTAATACATGTTCACGTGTTGACAGTTTAGATTTTTAGGTCAGGTAACTGTAAATATCTAGCTTGAACATTTTCAACTCTGCTATTTTAAACATATTGAGATTAACAGAAGCTTCTACTTGTCTATTTGACCAGATAAGTAGTGTAAAAACACTTAATTTTTTCAGTAAGTAAAATTATTTGAACTACAATTGATGAAACTGTATGATATACTGGAAATGTTATTGACTTGAGAAGACAGATAAATGCATTATGTTATTATTGATTAATGATTGCTATTCAAATATCAAAATCATGAATCCCATTTTTATTTTCATATTCATGCATTTTTCTGCTGCATTTATGGCATTGAGGCTATTTTCAGTAAAATAGTGATGTATAAGAGACATACAAATCGATACTATTATTCTAGTATACATTGTCATACTTAAAAAAGGGAGTTCGTTATCTCATAATTCGACTTAATGAAGCTTTAGGCTCATGCCCACTAGGGCTATCTCCACTTCTACTGTCATGGTAGATCCTCAGAAAAACTCCAGCAGAGACGAGCAAGCGAGCGAAGAGAGCAATATCGACAGGTACAAGCTCACGTACGCAAGGAAGAAGGAAGAATACAAGCATACGGATGGAGCTTACCTGTCCGAGGAGGCGGAGGAGGCAGTGGAGGAAGCGGAGGAGGTAGGGGAGGAGCCTTAGGCAGCTTATCAAACCCGGCCATTTCTTTGGCAGCTGTTAGCGCATCGTCTCCCTCGGCAGCTTCCTCATCTTCCCATCACCATATCCCAGTTCCTGTACCTGTTTTCTGCCAACCTCTGACAGAAGAAGAACCAGGAATGAAGGTACTTTACACCATTAGTTATGCCTGTTATAATTTAGGCGGCTTCAATATGACCCAACTATGAAATTTTTTCAAATTTTAGATAATAAAAATCCGATGTTTTCAGCGCATGACTTTCTCCATACAGAATAAATAAGCATGCTTATTTAATAATGTTTTTTAAATTAGGTATGGTGTGCTGCCGGAGTTGATCTCACTGGAGGACGAACAAGAGATGGAGGATCCATAGTGGGCGCAAGTGTGTTCTACCTACAGTCACCCACAGAGAAAAGCACTGAAAAAGCTGATGATGTAGAAGAGGTGACTGCCACTGTTGGAGAAGCGGAAATCACGGAGGAGGAGCGGACTAAGGCAGATGGTGCAGAATCTACTCCCGTTCCGGAAGATTCAAAACCACCGGAAGCTAAGGAAGACGTTGAAGGCCCTTCGCAATTAGAGAAACTCGATAGAGAGCTTAGGGTCAGTAGAACATTTTATAAGATATTCATGTGCATAGCTGTAAAATAATATGCCACTGGCTGATGAAATTCAATCTGATAAATACCTTAACCCTTCATGCTCGTATGTCGGGCCATATCCAAAATACTGGATTTCCCTTTGTTATCATACATCTCAGACCCCAAATAAGTAACTTTGTTCGACTTACAGGTGAGCCAAAATTGTCTTAACTGTTCTAGTTTTATTTACATGGTCACTTTGAAATTAACTCAAAAAGTTAATTAAATATCTTAAAATTAACATTAATCATCAACACTTCATATAGTTGTAGTGCAAAGCATTAAAAGAATCAGGGTTGAAAGTTAATCATTTTTCTCTTATGTCTTGATTTGCCAAGTGATCAAATGATTGAAATGAGTTGTTTGGTTGCATTTTAGGAAGGAGAGCGTGTAAGGAGAGAAGGGGAAGAGTTGGAGCGACAGTTGTCCTCGCTGGTTTGGATCTGCACCAGCACTCTTAGTGCCAGCAAAGTCACAGTAGTTGATGCAAACAATGCTTCAATTGTTTTGGCTTCATTTGAAGTTTGCTCTTCTCATCTTCTTTGTATTGCCAGTGTGCCAGGTAAGATAGGAGAGTTTCAGTAACTCTGTCGTATGTGTTTTTGCTTAAATTTATTGTTTTCATGATGGTATAAGTAAATAATTTTTATGTGCATTCAGATTTTGATTTCTTACTCATTCATCCAGGTATCTACTTATATGTTCTATCATTTCCATTAGAGATGTAAGTAAGTGCTTCATCTCAGTTGTAAGATAAATATTGTGCAATATAATGCAAAATTATAAGAGTTTGATTGCTGAAAGATGGCGACTGCCTTCAAAATAAAATATTTTCTTGATGTGTCATTCTTGTGAATTAAAGGTGCAAAGGAAGATGACTACCTTCCAAATGAAGAAGAAGATAAACTCTTGAAGAGGTCAATGGAGAAGGCAGCTGCAGAGCCGGTGAATGAGGAACCTGGAAAGAGGGAAGAAGGAGTAGGTGCAGCCTCAACGGAGGAGAAGAGCAAGATAGGTAGCATTACATTTGTGAGTTGTGCTACAGGCTGTGAAGCTCCTTTAAAGACTGTTGACAAAGAAACAAAAACAGAAGAGAAGGAAGTGAAAACAGAGAAGAAAGTGAAAACGGAGGAGAAGAAGGAGAAATCTGATGCAACACCACCAGAACCTACTATTAGAATGGTTGACTGCAGTAAGGAAAGTGAGTGATTTAAGCTTCCTATACCTTCTGAAACAGTTAACTTCGTAAAGGACAATTAGGTTGGATATTGTCAAAACTTTCAAAGGAAAGAGAGAGACAGTTGATACAATAAAATTCACATTTTTAAGATCTTGAACTGGAACCACTAATGAATCACTCATGTTTAAAAATAAACTTTTTCTCTGTATTTTTTATGAAGTAGAAGTTCATATTGATGCTAAATTATTGCTGTAATCTCTAAATTCATCTTTGCAGCCATAACTTTAACAGGTTCTAGTTTGGACCAATTAAGGATTATTAAAATTATTTAAAAATTGGGCCCTTTAAATTTTCTCCTCATTATAACAAGATGGTTAAGCTTTAACATGTTCTAAATTAATTAAATTTATTATTAGAATAACATTAATTGGGAATATGGTCTCTTTTATAGAAGTAGAAATTGAAATGCCTGATATACCTAAAAGTAATGGACAAGGGGATACTTCTACCTCACCAAATAAACATCTTCTCCATGAAGTATCGGGAATAATTAAAGATGGTCTCTCTGAAGTGTCAAGAGGTTGCTACAACTTTAAAATTACTTCTTTATATTGTTTCATAAGATTTTATATTTTAGTAACTTAAAAATTATAATAAGAATTTCTGATAAGTTTCTGTTAATAATCATGAATGTCTTTCCCATTTCTCTCATTAGAATTTACAGATTGTTGCATTTTGTCTTTATATTTTATGGTTTCATGCCAAAATTAATAAATCAAATTTCAGGGAATGAATTAGTATATGCTGAAGTTGAGAAGGTGAGCAGCGTGCTTCCAACAATGTGGTTAGGCTCAAAGACAGGTGCCATCTATGTTCACTCGTCTGTAGCTCATTGGCGCAGGTGTATTCACTCCATCAAACTTAAGGATTCAGTTCTAAGCATTGTGTAAGTTATACTGTTTTTTTCCGTTCTATTGACTTTAACTTTCCCTGCTAGTAGCATACTTCACTTATTCAGTTAAATGAATTTTAGCTGTATTGTCTCCAATGTACCGCGATAAGATTTCTGAAAGTTAAGCATTAAAAATTTGTATGGCCCTGTAAAATTTTGTTTTCATCACTTAAATTAGATTTTAACTTAAAAATGCCTTCGTAATGTTAAGAACTTCTGCAAAGTAGATCAATTTATTTGAATACTTGAATGTAAGATTCCTCATGTGTGTGAGATAGTCCTTACATCCTGACACTTTTTTATTTAACATGTCAGCAGAAGGTTGGAATAATAATTTTCCATGTTTTATAATTTTTATTATGTGATCTGGTGACATATATTTGGTTGCATATCCTTTTTCCATAATTTAAATAACTCTGCAAACAAAAAATTTTAGCATCTATTCCATAGCAGTATCCTTGCATGTTTCATTAACAAATGAATGCATCACATACCGAAGGAAAAGAATTTTAAAGATTTTAAAACAATGTTGTATTAAATAAATAATTAAAGGTGTTTTAAAAATTACTGTTGTGCTAAATCTGTAATGTTCTACAGACTGTTGATCATTTGTAATTTTGACAAAAATTCATTCATTAACTCATAAAACATTGACATATTTGAATTATTATTTATAACAATATTTTTTATTTTTTAAATTCTGTTATATTGTAAAGATAAAAACACCTGGTTAAAAATGGTGATTACATACACTGCTTGATCAGCCATCTTTGATGTTTTCCTCTTGGAATTTAAGTTTCGTATTTTTAAACTTGATGTATCAGTCTACCCTGTTTTTTGAAGATTTTCTTCAGATGCTGACTTATTTGCCATGATATACTATATCATAAACTTAAAATTTTACAAGATCCATCTATGAAAAACGTAAAAATTTATTGTTAGAAATTTTTTCTTGCTCAATGACAATTTTATTACTGTAGAGCATTTTAGGCTCAAGTTATATGGACTAAAACACAAAAACATTCAAAAATGCAAGATTTAAAAACAAGATTGAAGGATGAAAGGTAAAAAATGTAATAATTTGAATTATGAATGCCAGCTGTTTAATTAGGGCAATTGCCTTGTAAACTTATTACAATTAACTAGTTGACAAATATCAGCCATATATGGACCAACAGTTAGCTTTTTTGCATTAGCCATGTCAGATCTTATGACCCAGGCTTGTAAAATACTTTATGCTGCACTGGCTACCGGTAGCTGGTGACTACTTCCTATGTTAAATATTAGCCAACTAATGTAACTGCCCGTCAGAAATGATGCAATTTTGTAATTATCAAATTAAAATAAAATTTTTAATATAAAATTAAGGAAACAAACTTTCAGGTGCCGTAAAAACAAAACTCTTAATACAAAAGTCACATAATTGAGCAGCCTAAAATTTAAAAGTGGCATTACCAAGTAATCCTGAAATAGTCAAGCAAAAATATTGATTTTATAAAAATCCTGCAAAAAGCCGTAAATTATAAGAAATCCCCATGAATGAAAGTAAAGAAGAAGAGGAAGGATCACTCACCCACTCATTCAAATATACAATCGTACCTGTAGGTTTAGGGGCTTTTTAATGCTATCATTGGCTCTTCTTCTTTTCCTTCATGTAGGAGTATTACCGTATCTGCCGGAATACAAGCCGATGTTTTTTGTCAAAATCTATCATGAAAAAATCACCCCTCGGCTTAAATGCGAGTCCAAGGAAAATTTGGGTTATGGTTATATCTCGTAGTCGCCCATAGATGGCAGCACGTCTCTCATTGCCGTCGCGTTCAAATGATAGTACAGGCAGACCTCATCTTTCGCGGCTTTATCTTTCACGTGTTTCGATCTTTCGAGGTTCCGCATTTGCGACCAGTTTTGTCTTTCGCGGTCTTATGTTTCGCTCTTTCATGGAAAAAATCACGGAGAAGGCTGCAAAATTTTCCATATATGGAATGAATCGCATTTTCCTCACATTTTCTCTCATAGTCAGGCCTGAAAAATATTGTTACGTTATTCTGATATGTAAAAGTATTTACATAATTTTAAAAAATAGATGTATCTTTTTAAAGTATATATGTATATAAGACACGTGTACGTGTCTTATATATACTTATAAATATTTTTAGGATGCAGTCCTCCCACACTGTTGTGTCCCTTCGCACTTGAAAAGTTAATAAAGAATATAAGCTGGCATCACCATTCAGGAGCCTTCTGTCTTTATTATGGCAGGGAAGTCCCGAGGGGAAAGACTCAACTCTTGGCCCTTCCGATTCAGGATCATTGGGTTATTTGCTCAGGTTTGACATAGTTCAAATGCTTAAGCTTTGCGTTTTGCGCATCATTTATTATTGGTGGAGTTTCGCGGAGTTTTTCAGGAATGTAACCCCCAAGAAAGACGTGGCCTGCCATATTTGGGGAATTTGCCCCTGCAAGTTAGGCAACCTCCGTTCATTCTTTCTTTATACAGTCAACTCGTCACAGTCGATTCTTCGCGCGTCAATTCTTCGCGCGTCAATTCGTCGCAAGACAATTCGTCACATGTCAATTCGTCGCATGACAGCAATGCTTGCCGAATTGACGTGCGATGAGTTTGTCCTGCGACGAGTTGTCGTAGAACCAATGCCCGGCACACTTCAGCATAAAATCTACGAATTTTACGTTTTTGCCAAAAAATTGTGGAAATTTTTGGGGGTCGGCTTAAATCCGGTGTCGGCTTCTATTCGGGCAGATACGGTACTTAAATTTTATGGCTTTTTGGGAGATTTTAAAAAATTCAATTAATATTATTCACTTGATCATTTACTTTTGTCATAGAAGTTCACCTTCATCTCTAATTTCTAAAAGTACCGTATCTGCCCGAATAGAAGTCGACCTCGAATTTAAGCGACCCCCCAAAAATTTTCACAATTTTTTGGCAAAAACGTAAATTTCGTAGATTTCATGCTGAAGTGTGCCGGGCATTCATTTACGGCTTAGAATACATTATTCAAGATCAAAGAAATGTGTGAGAAATGATTTAGTTGTTGACATTTTGAAATATTACTCCAATTAATAATTTTGCGTTGTTGAATAATGTTCCACATTCAGTGACAATAATTTCATTCATCTTCATTTTCACAAAAGGTCAAATATAGTAATAGCGATCTCGCCAAGATAATTTTTCATCCAAGTGTATTTCCAATGAAATTAGCATTTACATTGCCTTAAGAAATTACATTTTTATAATTATACACGTTCCATGTAAAGTTTTACCGAAATTCAAACAATTGAGCATACAAAGCCTTCAATGCATTTTGCGTAATCGTCTGTATAGTCAATCGACGCAAATAATGAGACCACTCAAATAATGTGAAAAACCCAGCCTTAAACGGTAACAAAGCACAGGTAGTGCTAAATTCAACATTCTAGCCTTTATTATTTATTCATTAACCCTCTCACGACCAAATATGCCGCGTGCTGCTGACCCCAAAAGTCCGAAATAATCTAATATGGCCTCCAATTTTGGGAAACATTAAATAAAATAGTTATACATTCACAATTTAAAGACATTTATTGAGAAATAATGTTGTTTTTACAGACTCCAATGAATGACTCCACTGGATATTTTCTTCCTTTTCTTCATCCAAAAAACATTTTCAGCATCAACAGCAGATATACTAACTTCGTCATCCGAAATGTTGCTAATATCATTATCTGACTTGTATTGTAAACCACTGCAAGGTTCTGCAGAAGAATTCGTTCTCGGGAAAACTTTTGTCTTCTACATCATATCCGAAAAATTCACTACCCGAACTATAATTTACATCATAGTTGGAACTAGAGGAATTACTATCGGCATTTGGGGTGGTTTTTATACCGAAAAAAATAAAAAACTTCGATTGAAAGTGCGGAAGGCAAATTCGTAGACACTTTGAAAAAGTACGCCAAACACGCTACTCTGATGCTACGTCTCGTGTTTCTATGGTATACGACGTCATTTCTGTGAGGAAAAGTGAAAGGAGGTAAATTTGAAGGCGTATTTTTCGGGCGGCTGGTTGTGAGAGGGTTAATATTCATCGTAGGTCAAATATTTACTTTACGAAAAATATAGTACTATCATTTGAATGCGATGGAAATAAGAGATATGCTGCCATCTATGGGTGACTACGAGATTTAACCATAACCCAAATTTTCCTCGGACTCGCATTTAAGCCGAGGGGTGATTTTTTCACGATATATTTTGACAAAAAACATCGGCTTGTATTCGGGCAGATACGGTATGTCCAAAATATATTAGAAAATTTTGGTAATTTTCATAGTCAATTGACTTGCCATTTTACAGCATTACAGGACTACCTAGCATATTATACAGTAAGATATTCATTCTTTCATATTGTTTAATTAAAAAATATAAATAATTTAAATTTTAAAAATTCAAGTGATTTTTAGCATGAATTTTATCAGAAGTGTAATTACATAAGGAAGCAAGTAAGTTTCTGAATTTAAGCATTGTAGACTGATGTATTAAATATGAATTATACTGTTTTGAACAGGCACATACGTGGTAGGGTGCTGGCAGCCCTAGCAAATGGCACAGTTGCTGTTTTTAGACGCCATAGTTTTCAGCAAAAGACAAATGGAGATACATCACCATGTGAAAATAACAAGCAGCAATTAGCTGGTCAGTGGAACCTTGGCTCCTACTTCCTGGTAGACTTAGGGGAGCCTCACAAATCAATCCGCTGCATGTCAGTGGTACATTCAAAAGTATGGTGTGGCTATGGAAATCACATCCATGTTTTGGATCCTAGGACATTAGAAATAGAGGTGAGTTTTCCTTAGGGTAGCATTCAATTTTTATCTCCTCTGTATGTAAGGAAGGTCTTTCTGTATTAATCAACTGATATTTTATGTTGAATTCTTTAGTTTTAATAAATGGGTATAAAAAACAAGAAATGTTAATTCAGTAAAAATATGGCACTGTTCATATTCCTTTTGTGTTTCGGGAGACAGAATGTACACGTGCGTTATCGGCAACCCGTGGTATTTCGGGAAATAATTTTTTAAAATGTGAAAGTATATGCGTTATAACAAATTTAATTGCAAAATACTATAAAAACTGATATCGTATTTTGATTTAAATGCATACCTTACTTAAATCGGTATTTTTAAAAGAGTCCGATATTTTCTTTTGGCGCGACAGCTGATGGCATTTCTTCGTCACATACGTCTTAATGTTTTGCAAATGTAAAAGATGAAGATGATCACAATCACTCTCTCTCTCCATCCAATTCATCACTTCACTGATGTTATTGAATACTTCGCTTATTTAAGGGGTCTCAACCTCACACCTCTTCATTCTTGCTGTCATCTTCCGATAGCTTTTCTGCTCTTCCTCAGTTCTGGACTTCAGCCACAATTTCTTTATCATTCTTATATAGAGCGACGGGAGTTTAGCATCGCAGTAAAATTTGAAGCAAGCCTGTTACCGGCTAACCGTGCATAAAATGACAACGCCAACAGTTCCAACGTCCTTTTAGTCTCATTTGTTACATTTCGGCCCTTTATGCGAAGTGGGCTTGCAAATTTGATTGCGTGTCTTGTGCGGTGTAGGGAAATGCTACAGTGACTGATGAATTAGAACATACATCCAAAGCTTTAATGACATCGCCGCCTCAATGTAATAATAACATTGTTGTAAATAAGACTTCCCTTTTTTGGGGGATTGTCTTCCGTTTGGGTTAACAAGGTAATATGGCTGTGGTAAACGCGGGTGGCCCAACTAGCTAACGAGTCACGTTAGTGAGCGAGCGCCTGCGAACTGAAACGTAAAAACATTCCGTGTTCACATGATGACGTCATCGCAACTTTTGTAAAGTACGTAACAGATTAAGACATTTAAGGTGGATTGACAAAACAGCACGACTAAATATTAATTCTTTTCAGTTTATTTAATATAGTAACAACGCCAGTATGTGTTGCGCCATCGATGGTTAGATTGAATTAATATATTACATCTCCACCAAATGAAATATTCTTGAGTCACGGCGTAAACGCATCTGAAATCGAGGCGATGCCCCGCAAGGGACCAGAATTTTGTCCCTTAATTGCAGGCAATTCACAAAATTGAGAAACACTAAATCGGGTGTTACAATACATTATTTATATGGAGCTTTGGTCAGGGCCACAAAAAAACTGCCTTAAATGCGGGTAAACCTTAAATGGGAGAACCTTAAATCAGGATTCCACTGTAAAAGGTGCACAGGATACACATTTGTGATATTTTATTGAATTTCACCACTGTAGAGATTGATCACGATCACTAGGTATAGGTCATTTCGATAGTATCGTTGGCAGCTGACATCAGTCGAATTATAGGAATCTTTATTTAGTGGGTCAAGCTCTCCGAGACTAACAGTTTCTTATTGGTTGAAATTAAAACATCTGTCACATGGAATGCTCAAGAAGAATAGCATGGACTCTAAACAGTATTTATATATATTTTTATTATTATGTTTATTTCTGTTTTGTTAAAACTTGGATTGTACATGACTTTGACTTTGTCTGAAAACGATTTCATGAGAAGTATTTTTAAGTAAAAAAGTGGGGGTCGACTAATACGGTGAACATATGCCTAATCAGGTATTTTCATTCAAAAAAGCAGGGGTCGACTTATATGCCAGGTCAGCTTATGTGCTGGAATATACAATAAGTAACATCAAGTTGCAATAAAATGTTTTGTTCCAAACTTAAAATGGAATGACTTTATTTTTACTCTCTCTTATACAAAGTATATGAATTAAGTATTGTGATCATGAAAAATATTCAACTTTGAATGTCCTCGTTTTATGTGCCTATGTCAGGCAGCTGCTCACCCAGGATTTTCTCTTGGAGGGCTCAATTCAAACAAAAAATATTTCCCCAAACATTTGGGCAATTTGGGGTCCCCTCAACTACAGGCAGAGGCTCCTCCTGAGTACCTGCATATGTGATTAATACAAAATCTTTAGAGTTGAAGGTTGTAAGTCAGAAAATTTAGCATTTTGGGAGAAGGGCTAAGCCCTCCTCTCTCCAGTTGCATGCTTGATGTCAAGATAGGTGGTTTTTGTAATTTTGTCCGTCTGCATACTTCTTAAGGGGTTTTATGGTTTAATAGAATCTGATGAAATCTTGTTTATATGTAGGAAAGGGATGGCAAATGAGATTTTGGTCGCATGCCAAGAAAGTAATATGAGCCATCAGAATTTTTTTTCGCATGCCACTAGTTTACTCCTTTAAGAAAATTCATATTTTATACAGAAAATACAAGCTTCTACATGCCAAGTAAAATCGCTTACATGCCCTTTCTGGCATGCGTGCCACGTATTTGCCATCCCTGATGTAAGGCATCAACCAGAATATGTAAAGACAGTTGTAGAGCTTGATATCATAAATAAATTACATGTAAGTCATGTTTCTTCTAAGTTGATTATGTAGGGTCCATTGACATTATAATATATTAAGTTTTATGCCTAACTACCCCCAAGCTCTCTTAACTTCGCTGCTCCTGGGAGCAAACTTTGAGAATATATTTTCCCTGTTTAAATAGAAATTAATGTAACCACTGCTGTTATTGTATGGGCCAAAACATAAGAAGATGAGAAAGTTTGTGCAAGATATGTTTTTGTTTAACTTCAAGGTAGCAAATGTTTCATAAATTACCAAAGTAATATAGTAATCCAAACAGGAAAGATTTTCATTTTGCAGCTCTTTTTTACTTTCTCCATACGTAGTAATGGGAAAGTATTGTGATCACAAAAAAAATCGTCTTCAAGATTTCAACGGAAATACACGTTTTGAGGTCCCTAGAACACGTTTAGACTATTTTCGGAATGATGTCTGTGTGGATGTATGTGATTGTGGGCGCTCTAACTCAAAAAGTACATGTCATATTAATACCAAATTTCATATATAACACTTTAGCATGAGCACAAAGAACTGATTAGTTTTTTGACAATAATGGTTAACCAGAAGTCGAGGTTTATTTGAGAACCATTTCGGTTTTTGCGATATTTCTCCAATAATACATCATTATCGTATACATTGACCATTACAAAAAATGTAGAAAATATAATTTCCGACATCTTTCATTTCAAACAATTTTCCATAGCAGTTATTTTTTAGGAATTATTTATAAAAAATTATGTTTTTTCGGTGTCCGTCAAATATCTCCTTAAAAACGTTGTAATTGGTCATCTTCATGAGGAGCAAAGTTGTAGAGAATAATATTTCTTCCAAGTTTCGTTTGAAACAAATTTTCGTAGAACCATCCATTAACGAGTTATTTTGCTTTTTCTTAATACCAGTATATAGCGCCAACACCATGTAGCGGTGAATTCTGTAAACATATTCAAAATATACCTAATTTACGGTAATAAGGACGATATGAAATAATAATTTTGCCTCATAATGCTATTCATAATAATTTTAAAATCTATACCCCTATTCATAATAATTTAAATATCTATACCCCAAATATGGAGAAAGTCATGTATTGACCACATCAGATTTTTTTCCAAAATGTTGGTGAAAAAAGGTACTGCACGTCATACATGAAGATTTCTGAACAGGTTACAGAAATTGCCAGTCTCGATTCTATTCTGTATTCTACAAGAGCTTTTCAAGTAAAGCATATATTTCAATGTTGTAATTTTGGTAAATGTAATAGTTTCCAGCATATTGTTGTATTTATGAATCAGTTAATAGTATGTATTGAATGTGTGTGCTTAGGCACTTTACATACAATAATCAGGTCACCTTTCACCATGTAAATAAACAAATACGTTTTTGGTGTTACCACATTTAATCGATTGTAAGCCAACCCCCACTTTTATAAGGGCATGCAAGGAAAATTCCATGTTGGGTGTATAGACTATAGGGATTTGTCGTGAAAAATATACTGAAAAGTATGAATGACCCGGTTTTTTCAATTCGTGATTTTTAAGACCTGATTCTAACTCAAGTAGCAATTTTTAAGGAGGTAAAGTAAAAAAATGATCGGCTTACAATCAATGAAATGCTGCATATCATTAAGAACATTCAAGAAGAACATGAATATTGCAGTCTGCTTGAAGCAATTTTAACTGTCTTTCAATGTTAAAACGGCAAATATACTAAATGCTTGCCTCATTTTTATTTTTGAACTATTTTTTTTAATGTCCAGGAAAAGATAGCTTTAAAGTGTTTAAATTTATCAGCTCTATAGATTGACTAATGAGTCAAATTTGTTTGATTTAAATAACTAACTAAAAGTGTATGTTGACAAAACTGTTGACAGTACATTTTGATATACAGTAGAGTCCCGATTATCCACACATGAGAAAAAAGTATCAAAGTATCATTTTGAAAATTTGCAATTGAAAATCATCATATTCAATACAATTGTATCAAATACTGAACTTAACGAATGGGGTATTTTGATAATAAATCAATTTATTTCACAGCAGGCTGTTTGTAATTTTAATTATTTCAACACATAGTGCTACTAAGGTATGTATTGTTTTATACAGTACATAGGCCTACATAACAATCGTACATGTTGGGAAAATATATGAGGGTTTTTGTCAGTGACATATCGCACGAAAGTTGTCACATTTTCCTGATATGGGCAACATTGGTGCGGTCCCATTGACCTCAGATAATCTGAACTCTACTGTATTCGCATATATGTATGTCAAGTAATTTGACACTGTTTGGTTAACTTTTTTGCACATAGGCATCATTTAATGTCCATCCTAGAAAGGACAGTCAAGTGCGCCAGATGGCATGGCTTGGTGATGGGGTGTGGGTGTCCATAAGGATGGATTCAACTCTTAGACTCTACCATGCTCATACTTATGAGCTTCTCCAGGATGTTGATATAGAACCTTACGTGAGCAAAATGCTGGGTATGTTTTTACTGACACTTTATCCTTATAAAAAAATATTTCAAGATTCTAATTATATAAATATTCCCATGGTTCATCTTTTTCTGATATTAAGCGCATGGTTTTGCTGTCATGCTTTATAGTCATGGCTTAATTATATGCAAGTTACTTTTGCTATTATATTTTTAAAAAACAAAAACTGTCCATTTGCATATGAATGATTGGAAGATTGATGTTTATTTTTAAATAAGATAAATTTTACGTTTTCAAAAATGGACTTTGTCAGGAAATGTACATAAAAATGGCCATATTTAATGTTTATCTGAAGTACCATTTTGATGAAATGCTAGAAGAATTATCAGTAATATGACTGCTATACTAATGCATTGGCTTTTTTTATTGTAGATAATGAATGTTTTAATTTCTCAATTTTTAGATTTTCATATTGCTTAAAGCTTAAACAATACTTTCTAATTATTTTTTATGTACATTCTGCCTACATTTGGTTAATTTAATTTTGTTAGCAAATTTTGTAGTCTTAGCCATTTTTAATATGATTAATTTTATACATCAGTGATACTTTATGGAATTTGATTGAATAGCTTTTCAGTTAGGAGAATTTTTGCCTTGATAAATGGATCTGCTAAAATTATATGAAAATAAAATTTACTTTGCACTCTCTCCTCATCTGCATCTTCTCCCTTGGGTGTTGCCACATTCCTCTGCACAATAGCTGTTTTCCCAGGAGGTAGTATGTTATACACCTAATTTCTTATTGCTAATATAATCCTGTTGCATGCATTTTTGTTCTCATGTGTAGTTGCTATGGTGCTATCTAACATTCATTCACCTCTCCTATATGCCAGCTGCTTCAATCTTTAAAAATTGTACTTAGCATTTTATATTAATTTAGCGCACCTTTGTATTCAGAGTTGGAAATTGCTACAAGAAAATTATATAATTATTCTCACATTTTGTTCAGCCCTTCTATGTATCTAATATTAAAAAGCATTAGTTTAAAAAATATTTTCTTGAAACTTTTGTCATTATCAAAGTAATGCATTTATATGGATATGAAATGAATAATTCATTGAGTAACTTTATCAATCCAGAGTTAACAAATTTTAACATAAGTGAAATGTTTAGGAATCCAGTTTAACCAACAAGAAGTATACAAGAAAGTATAATTTTAGGATAAGGATCTGAGGAAATACAAAGGTGAAAGAGAGAATTAATTACATTTAAGGTGGGATTAGCGAAAAAATTTGCACTTTACTGTGTATCTAGCAAGCATTTTTCAGTGTTACATTCTTTTGGTATAAAGACTGATACATAATAGGTTTTCACTCTAAATGGTCAGCAGCAGATCAACTTTAAACGTTGCAATTAGTCTCTTTGTCTGTTGAACTGCCATTGAGTCCATTCACTGCAGTTTGTGTGTAACAGCATTTTCTTATTTTAGCAATATGCCCAGCAGTATAAAATAAAATGTCCAGTAGCACTTTCCATTCAAACTTTTTCATTGTGGAAATGGAGATGCAACAATTTGACAATAATTTCAAATCACATAATACCCAGCAAATTCACAACAATCCTCAGTTCTTTTTTCTTGTTGTGTAATTAACATGTTTTTGTGGTTTCACAAAATGATGAGAGTTTTTATTTTCTAAAATTACTCTTTTGGAATAGAGCACATGAAAATGCATTTCTCATTCTGGAAATAGTTATAGCTGGCATCTGGGAAAATGTAACCATAATTGGTAATTTATTTACTTTAAAAATTTGGATTAATGTTCTGGTTTAAATCTGTATTACTAAACCTTAAATTATATGAAGGTAATGTGTTTTGCATATTTTAACATAAAATAATTTTCTTAAAATTTACCCTTTTTGCTCAACTTTCTAACTGGACTACTTTATTTATGTGTATGGTAAGGGCTTTGAAGCTTCCTTGACATTTTACAAAGCACTTTTTGTTGTTAAGCCTTGTTTATGGCATTCACGCAAGTGGAGCTTGAAATTTTTTTACCTAATAAAATTCACTTAAAATAATGATATAGAGTTGACACTCATGAATTTCATAGTCAGTTTCTCTACATTTTAAGGATGTAGTTCTTGAAAGTTTAAGTGTTGATGATTTATGCACTTATGTTGGATAATTTAATGAGTTGTCTTTAGATTCTAACATGAAAAAACCATGAATTGGATTTTGGAATTAAATTTGTATTATGCACCAATGAAATCTACGTTGTGTAGGTATATACTTGTAGACATGCTAGAATTATTATTTTGAGAATTGCATTCTATTGGAAATAATTTGAAATAAATTTCCATATAATAAACATAACATTTTGTTAAAATGGCAAGATTTCCCCAAAATATATTAATTAAACATTTAACATGAGCTTTTTTGAACTGTGGCCAGAAAAAGATGAACGGAATAAGAAACTTGATAATTTTTTCTTTGAATTGGTTCAGATCTGAAGATTGTAGGTTAATTCTTTCTAATTTTAATAAAAAAAAAAGAATGAAAGCCTGCACGTTGTAGTTTATTTTTACATGTTATTTTATGGGAAATAGAAATGTCTTCCTTAGAGACGAACCCTGGACTTTTTTGAAATTTTTCATCATCGCCTTAAAATATGTGAATTGAGCATTCCCGCCAAATTTCGAACATGTATCTCGATCCTTCATTGAGTTATTCGCATTTTTATAGCAAGCAGGTGTAGCATTACATCAGAAAGATTCCAGAAACTATTCGTATAATATTATACATATATTCATGCATACATAAGTAGCATGGAAACAGCTACATATAGTTGAAGAAAGTTGGAGTACAAAGGGTTGAAGATGTTAAGATACTACTACATAATGATAAGCATTGTGAACACAAAAAAATCAAAAACTTATTCACCTTATGGCGTTTAGTAATAATGTGCTTGATGCATCAGTAGTGGCGTTAGCAATATCCTAAATTGTTGAATTCTATGAATGACTTTCACTGCATGTGTTTTTCATCATAAATAGGAAATAATAATTATAATATGGATGTTTGCTTTCATATTTGATGTAGAAAGACATGAAATAGAGTATATATTGCAGAATTGTATTTTGTGGCCTAAATAAAAATATAATTATAATCTAATGATGCAAACTCATGTGAAGTAAAATTCTAAAAATGGTGTATTAAAAACTTATAACTATTTAATTAATAGATATTGCTAGGGTACAGTCTTCAACAAGTTTTTGCTCATTGCATCTATTAATAATCATTAATTTTTTAAAATCTTTGCTTCTCAAGCATTTGTGTGTATGATTTTGATACCTTTATTTGTCAATGAGCAACTTTCACGTAATTTACTTGTGTTGTTTATTTTTAGGCACTGGAAAAGTTGGATTTTCATTTGCTCGGATTACAGCTCTACTTATTTCATCGTGTCGACTTTGGATTGGCACTGGCAATGGAGTAATTATATCTGTTCCCTTGTTAGAAAGTAAGTCTTATAGAATTTACCAATTAATTATCCTTGAAATTTTCATGTTGAAATTAGCGTATTTATTCGGCTATAAGCTTCACATTTTTCAGAATTTTACATTTACAAAATGAATGTGGCTTATATGCAAAGGAAAAGAATGAAAAAGCTTAACACATTCAATGCATAGGAAAAATTATATCTTGTCCTGTGCTGAAGTATGTTATTTTAATATTTTTTCCCAAAAAGTGTAGTTTTAGGTGTCATTGATATAAAAAACATGTTAGTAAATTTTTCTGCTTTTTGTTAACGAATAATTTTTGACTTCTTATCTTGTCATCTGTCACAGGAAATTAAAAGAGGTTAGGCTACCCCGCACAACATAAATGGCTTCTATCTTCTAATCGGTTGTAAATTTGTTTTGCTTTATTTTCTAGTTGTAATATGAATAATAGCATTAACTTTTTGTTCTTAATGAAAAACAGCACTACAGTATAGAAAGATATATTATATATATTTAATATTTTTTCTAGTAAATGTTTTGAAATTTGCATTTTCTTTGCAAACACAAAAAGGAATTGGCTAAAATTTTATTGAAACTTATATTTAATTAGACTATGAGAAAATCATTCATAGATATGATAAAATGAACATTCCATAACATTATTTTAAAAGAGTTAATTATTTTTCTTGAAATCAACATTAAGGAAACAAGAGTATTACATAAGAGTGAATTTTATTAAAATATCAAATTACAAAAATAAAAGATGCCATAGAAAGACCACCTAGAAAAAGTATAGGTATTGTTTATAAGTAATCACTCAATAAATTAACAGTCGTGTTCACAAAAGAACAAAATATTTTTTTCCTATATTATAGATAAACCAAAATTCGATAAACAAAAAATCACTTTGAAAAATAAACCAAATGCATAAATAGCCAAAAAACACAAAGATGTGTTTTAAATGCAAATTTAAAAATGAGAACAAAAATGTTACATACATTACACATAATAATTAGTCTTTCAAATCTTTGTAATTATAAAACCGAGTAAAAAATTTTAAACCTACCTTAAGGACAATAATACTGTAAAATTACTAATTGAGTAAACTCGGTAAAGTTTTAAAAGCAATTAAGCCTGAAATGAAAACTACCATATATCTTCGTAAGATGAGAAATTTATTCCTTTTTTATGCCGTTCAAACCCTACCTTCCACTTATATTCGAGTCGCAAACTAAATGGACATTTTTTTGGGTCAATAATTAAACATGACTGGCAAAAAACAATATTTGACTGACTTGAAGTGCATTAGAATGAAAAATTCACACTAACTAATGGAAAATGCGAAGGCTAATGATCGCCATACTTATGTAGTTTCGAAGGAAAACTTAAAATTTATATTCTATCTTTAAAAAACTTGCCCAAATGAGTGGATTGAAGAGAAGAATCAATTCAATATTCAAGTGGTGGTTTATTTATTTTGATCCTGAATTCAAATTGTTAAACACGTTCCATTTTTTCAACAACGGCATTTTGTTCTTTACTCATAATCATGGACTGAAAAGAGCCTGCATTGCGAATATGATCACCAATTTTTCCTTTGTCTTTTATAATGGTTGCAATTGTTGTACAATTGAGATCATATACATGACCAATCGAAGCAAGCGACTCACCTTTTTCTTAATTATTTATTGTCTATTTTAGTTTCCATCGAAAGCACTCAATGTTTTTTACCACTCTTAGCACTTTCATAAATACTGCATTTATGATTGTTTTCCATATTTCAAGGGTAATAAAAAAACATGTACATAAACATGTGCCCATACGGTTTCGAATACAAACGGCAAATGGCAAGTGTTGAAAAGTTTACATGTTCTTGCTGTGACCAATGTTCACAAGTGCAGGAGGGTGTGTTGGTAAATGAAGTGCGAGGCACAATTCATTGGTATGTGGAATGTTCGTAAATATGAATTGTTTGTGTCTTGAATGTTTGTAAGTAGAGGCTCACCTGTATATGTATATTAATTTTTTGTAAATTTCAAAATTATCTTGTTTTCAATGACGTGTTAGCAAGGATATCATTTTGGTCGAAGAGTAAACAATCATACATTGTAACAACAGTAGGCACTTCCGGGAAACCCTATTCGTCAGCATCATTAGTGTGGAATCAGATAATAAGGCAGATACAATGTAGATATGACAAACATAACTGCCGATGACACAAAATAAGAAACAAATGAAGATCCGCTGTAATAATCTAAAGGCGGGTGAGAAAAAACGCGCAGTGGTCAAAATGACCGCTGCCACCAGGTAAGGTAGATTGGCTTGTAAATAAAAAAATAATACAGGGATCAGCGTAAAAAACAGCTGAATTGTGCATGACATTAATTTAATAAAAGTCAGCAAAAGGGAAAGAGATCAGAGAAAAAACAAGAACACATCGAGATAAAATGCAAAGCCCAGCGGTCAAAATGACCGAGTCCGCCATTCTAGTGTTAATAATACCAAATAGTTCATATTTCTCAAAAAATGAATATAAGGCTAGTTTATTTTAGGTAACTTTAATAATAATTTGATTTTCTAAAAAACGGCTAGAAGGATTTTGATAAAATTTCGTACAGTTTATTGAGTATACATCTGCAATATTACTACATATGTCATTTTTCTCAATGAATAAATATAAGGCTAGTTTATTCTTGGGCAACTTTAACAAAAATTGGATTTTCTAAAAACCGGCTCATACGATTTTCATTTTCTAAAGATAATTAAACGACGCATTAGTATATGAGAAAGTTCATACAATGTATGTTATACCAATTTTTTAGAGATGAGAAACTAAATTTTATTCGTTGAATCGTAAAATTACGAAATTGTGACCATTCAGTAACAAACTTAATGTTATGCTATTATAATATACAACCAAATTTATACGTAAATATTATGAAGGAAAAAGTTGCGATGTTGGTAAAACAGGTGGAATCTAGAAAAATGCCTAGAACACATATCCAGAACGATGATGATGGGAAACTCTCCTTCAGAAGATGGATTATACTTATGACCCCTAGAAATGTAAATTTATTAGTTAAAATACTATAGGGACATCTGACGATCGGTATTCATTCATACTAAGGTCTACTCTCACGTAATTCATACTTTTGAACTCTGTTGCAGCGCAAGATACGTAGCTACTTAAAAATGTCACGGGGAACCTCACAATGCATAGTGTAGGAAATTCCGATTCAAATGTGGTCGTCTGTTATGACAAGTACCGATTTTTTACACATTGCTTCTTTGGTACTAAAATACATTTTAGGTATTAATTTGGAAAACCAAATTTAAAAACCATGACGTAATTTCACAAAAAATTTAGTGATGAAAAACCTACACTTATCGACGGAAATTAAATTTTGTCGAATATTTGATTTTTACAAATTCGCTGTTTATCGAAATTAATTGAATTATACCATGTCTAATTATGATGTGATACATATAGTACCAACATATATTTTGATAAAAAATTTTAATTGGATAGAATTTGACAAATTCTGTTTATAATACTGCGAGGCAATATCGTAGGGAATGGGGGAGGGGGAGTCGGCTGTCCTGGGCCTGCCGAGGGGCCATGTTCTCTTTTTGAACTTAAAACAGAGAAAAGAGGCCCGGCAATGGTATTTGCCCCAGGGCCCGTGCTGGCTCTCGGCGGCCCTGTATGTGGTTAATGTTCTTTGAATGTTTTGTATTCTGTACATTTTTATGATAATGCACCCTTATAATCTGAAATCTTGTTTTCAGATGCTGGCGGCAGGGCAGCCTCATCTCACTCTGGAAAGATACCAGGAAGTGTGGTGAGAGTCTATTCTGACAGCCGAGGAACAAGACTTACTCCAGGCAGTTTCATTCCATATTGCTCTATAGCACATGTACAAATATCTTTCCATGGTCACCATGATGCTGTCAAATTCTTTGTTGCAGTTCCAGGTAACCACTTAATCTAATTTTATTTCAGTTCAAATAAATAATTTAACTCTTTGAGTTAGGACATGAAGATTGTTCTTTAATATTTAAATGCATCTTCTGGAACTGTGGCATTCAGCCTTCATCATTCATTAAAAAAATCTTGACAACTGTTATAAACAATGTGTTATGCTTTGTTTAGTTAATGTTTATGGTTCTGTTATTAAATGTTTAATAAACGTTCGTGTCTTTGTTTCTTAAACTCAGAATTATTACCTTTAAAAAAGTCATATCTTAAATAAGTTATACTGACATGAATGTTTGCCATAACAGAATGTTAAGGATCATTTTTGGGAAAATATATTATCTGGCCGATGAGCCAGGAATGTAACCCAATTTTAAAATATTGCTCATATGGGAAAATGTAATTCGACCTGCGATGCTTTGGCTCACGATTTTCAGGAACCAATTGTGTCATAAGTGTGAAGAGTGCCTATATGATGTTTGCACACCCCTACAAATATTAATATATACTAATAGTATCCCACGTCTGTCTGTCTGTTTGCAAATTATGGTTTAACGTTAATAACTCAAGAAAGAATTGAGATAGAAACACTAAATTTGGCAGGAATGCTCAATTCACACATTTGAAGGTGATGATGAAAATAAATGCCAAAATAGTCCTGGGAGGACATTTCCATTTCCCATAATATAACACGTAAAAATCAACTTTTCGACGTGCCAGCTTTCATTCTTTTTTAGATTAAAATTAGAAGGAATTAACCTACGATATTTGGATCTGAACCATTTTGAAGAATAAATATTAAAGTTTCTTATTCTGTCAATCTGTTTCTGCCTACAGTGGAAAATCACTCATGCTAAACGTTTATAACTAACATATTTTTGGGAAATCTTGCCATTTTAACAGATTGTTGCCTTGCCATTGTTAGACTTTGAAATCTTATTGTTATTTCAATCCTTATGGGTGTAAGCGTGCTTTGAATGCTTTTAACAGAATATAGAGGGGGGGGGGGAGAGAAAGATAGGGTTGGAGGGGGGAGAGAGGAAGAGAGGCAACTATTTTAAGTTTAACTAGAGATAGCCCGTCATTATGACGGGCCTTTATACTAGTCCCTTTATAATAATACTACCAACTATTGTATTTCAAAGTTACTTGTACTCTACTCCCCTGGTATCTACGAATTCATGTATCTGTGAGTTGTTTTGTATATCACATTATCCATAACCACAAGCTAAGTCTCGCATATCTGTGAACCTCTCAAACACGTTTTATACCTTAAAAGTAAGGAGATCCACAAGGCTACTATATTTTTTTAATCGTTAGTTAATATGCTGCTCATAGTAATTTATGTAATATGATTTCATAAAAATGGACTAAAATTCGTGGTGATAATGATATGTACAAAATAAAACCATCATTCCCAGACATCAATTGACTGCTATTTACAGACGTAGTGTTTGGTTGAATTGCATTGAGAAAGAGAAAGAGAGAAAGAATGAACTATCTACAGTGTAATGAAACTTTTTTTTACAATGGGAAGTGAGGAAAACTTGTCAAACTACAACTTGAAATTGAGTCAAACCGGAACGAATGTACATAATGAAATATTCTTCAAACTCAAGCCCAAAATGATATTTCCAAATAGGTCACTCTTAAAAACTGTTTTGAAGAGAGATGTGAAAAATTAAAGCTAATTTTTGTGTTTAATATTCTTTTGTTGACAAAAAGATCTCAAGATTTATTATAAAGCTACTTGTAACTGTACATGTACAAACTTTGAATTCGTGCTGAAGTGAGGAGAAAACATATTAATAATATTTTCTTTAATTCTAAAATGAATACAACTTATTTCACTTGGCTATTTTTGTTAGCTAGATTGTTGTTATATTTGCATACATACCGTATCTGCCTGAATACAAGCCGATGTTTTTTGTCAAAATCTATCATGAAAAAATCACCCCTCGGCTTAAATGCGAATCCGAGGAAAATTTGGGTTATGTCTCTCATTGCCTTCGCCTTCAAATGATAGTACTATTTTTTCGTAAAGTAAATATTTGACCTACGATGAATATATATAAAAATATCTTGGCGAGATCGCTTGCGTAAATTGACGATTACACAAAATGCATTGATGGCTTTGAATGCTCAACTGTTTGAATTTCGGTAAAACTTTACATGGAACGTGTATAATTATAAAAATGCAATTTCTTAAGGCAATGTATATGCTAATTTCATTGGAAATAGACTTGGATGAAAAAATATCTTGGCAAGATCGCTGTTACTATATTTGACCTTATGTGAAAATGAAGGTGAATGAAATTATTGTCACTGAATGTAGAACATTATTCAGCAATGCAAAATTATTAATTGGAGTAATATTTCAAAATGTCAACAACTAAACCATTTCCCACATTTCTTTGATCTCGAGTAATGTAGTCTAAGATGTGCATGAATACCCGGCACACTTCAGCATAAAATCCATGAAATTTACGTTTTTGCCAAAAAATTGTGAAAATTTTTGGGGGTCCGCTTAAATCCGGGGTCGGCTTCTATTCGGGCAGATATGGTAATATCATCATAATTACATATGTTTAAAAAAATTTTTTGAATGTTTCGTTTCAAAATCTTGTCATATCCAATATGCAGGTTCATCATTCAGGCTGGAAAATGTGGTAAATTCTTCAAATTATTGGCTTAAATTAAATGTTTGTCTCATTTAATCATGTATGTATATTAATTTTAAGTTTAATTGATTTTAATATTAACACTTTAGTTTACTCTCAAAGTATAGTGTAAATTTTTCAAATCAAATCCCACTTAAATTTTTATAAGTGCAAGATAATTGATGGGTCGCTTACCCAGTAGCAACATTCACGACTTTATTATTGTGAATTTGAAACTATTAATGTAATTTGGAGTAAGAATCATTCAGTCAGTGAATGAGGCCCAAACCATCAAAATTAATAACTTGCATTTAGGATAATAACCTCGTATACTTGGTGAAGAAATCATTGAATTAATATAAATTGTTTATCTTTATAGGAAGTAGTGGTCAGTCATTAACCACAACTCCTGGACAGAGTCCTATGATAGATGGGTATCGCTCTGAGCCTGCATCTCCTATGTCACCACAATCACCAGTCATTCGATCCATGCGTGTCATGTCTGGAGGAGAAGGCTACATAGACTTCCGAAATGGTAAATGCTAAAAACAAATCTTGTTTCCAGAAAAAAGTTTAATTTAAAGTTTATTTAGGAATTTTGTCATTGTGCTGGATGTCCTGAAAACCAAGAGTGTAAGTATTTAAAAAAATCTAATCCTGTATTTAGGATCACTTTCTCGTCCCTCAACCATATTCATTCCTCATTTCCCGATTTTATTCTATGATTTCTTTATTTATTCAAACAACTTTTATGTATAGCAGAGTGGGCAATATTTTAAGTTAGTGGGCAATATCATTTTCAATTGACAGTTTGTCAATGTCAATTTATGTATGGATGTCATCAACCTGAGATATATTTAATAAGTTTTTAAAGCTGGCAATGGTCGCAGGCAGCATTAGCAAAATATATAGTGTGATCCACACAAGGAAATGCTTCATTCAGGTTTACTGAGCAACTAAATCCTGGAACTTGAATTTGGGAGCTCCTTTCATCCTGCAGGATGTAGCAGAGCTGGTTCAGTTTAATGAAAAGATTGATCCATGTCATTAATGTCGGAGTGGTTCCTGTCAGTTAAAGCTACATACAACTTCATGTGCTTCAGTTGTGTCTCCTTCTCTGACAGACAGCTGATTCCATAAAGAAACTCACTTTTTTGGTGATCAACCAGCTATGTCAGTCTTTCCATCATGGCCAAGTCGATGAACTTACCAAAGAATTTTTTAAACATTTTTTTCTGATGCAAATATCACCCGAGCATCTTCATTATCCACATTCTCATCCTTGTTATACCCTTCACTGTTAAAATGCATCTTCTTCCAATGGACATGAACCGTTTCAATTTCAGGTTCCTCTTATTTTTTCCACCATTTTCCTTGCTGTAATAAGTGCTTCTCCATATCTGATTTCTTTGTATTATCTAAGAAGTTCAAGGCACTTCTCCATGATTCCAATTGCCAATGCTACATTGAATGCACCTTTCTGCAGCACAGTCCATCTCAGCCTTTGGCTTTCTATTTTGCATGCTAGAGAGCATCTTAGTTGGTACACTTGTCTTGTAGGGATACCTGAAATTTGCAAAATATTTTACTGAGGGAAAAAAGAATGATGCAAATATTGAATTTGCATAAACTGTGTAAGAGTTATTGAGGCTACTTGTCGAAAATTATTGAATATTTTCATTTTAAATTGAAGTTGTACTTATAAAATCTAGTTCTTTTTTAAATAATTCAATGTAATATTGTACATTTTCTTTGCACTTTTTTATCGATTGCCCAAAATATAATAATGAAGGCTCTCTTTAGCAAAGGAAAGGTGAAACAACTCAAATTAATAAATTCGAATTTATATTACAATTGTAAACATTCTATGACAAGGTTTCTATGGTAAAGTTTAAATAACATCTGATAAATGCCTTCCTTCTGGGCTTTTGCGTCCCGGGCAGTCACCTATGTTGCTGGCTCCTTGCAACAGTCCTGATGTTAGCTATATCTACTGTTTACATATGTGATTCAATATACTAATAAAATGCATTGGCTAGCTTATGAAGTAAAAGCAAATTTTCACTTGGTTGTATATTTTTTAGAGGTATTGCTAGAAATAGTGTCAGAAGGCTACATAAGAGTTTTTTTGCTGTTTCTTATAACTTTTGCATTTGATTACTTGGGGAAAAACAGGTTTTACTTTAAATTTTATTTAATATTATAATTGTCATCCTCTTGATACATTTTAAGTTTTCACATTTTAGCAGTTATTTATTCATCTTTTTTGAAAATTTTTTGTTTTAGTTGATGAAATTGACAAATGGTTAATGCAGTTTTTTATTCTGCTTTATATTTTATTTGATTTGGAGATTGCATCCATTATTTTATATCCTTCCTTCCTTCTACCTTTTACCTTCCATCATGTCGCAATTTTTCCCAATACAGTAAACAGCCCAGGAGAAATACCAGATGGAGCTAGTCATCTCATTGTGTGGCAAATGTCTCCAGATGGGAGAGTAGACGATAGAGACGAGCAAGGGGCATGACTAAGGTGTAAACCTGTCCCTCCCACTCCTGTTTCCCATGAAACATCGGTAGGAATCCATTTTCATTTAGGTCTTTGTTTTGAACATTTCCGTAGAAACTGTTAGAGAAAGTTCACTCTTTTAGTATTGGTTAAACAGGTTGTTCACACTACTGACTGGCTTTTGCCTTGATTTACTAATTGCTGTTTTTCCATGAGGTGTTACAGGGTAACCACTTCTTGTTCCTTGTTTTGTGTATCCAATTGCATCCCTAGGACTTATTTATTTTTCATCATCCTGCCTTGGGGGAAAAGGTTTTTGCTACATCACTTTTTTTCTCTCTCTCTCTCAGAACTTGATGAATGGTATCAATCAGAAAAATGTGTGGATATTTGGCTGTTATGTATCTATGGCATAAACATTTCTCTCTGTTGTCTCTTTTTAGGAAACAGCATTGTGTATTAATAATTACCGCTATTTGACATGGTGAAATAAAATGTTGTGGAGATGGTTTTTCATGTTAGCGATGGCATTGTAGATAATCATTAACAATGATGCTTCTTGTCAGCCCATTTTATATACTATAATTCCTTGAATGCATATTAGCTGAAATGTATGGTTTTTATTAGGGCTCAACAAATGTAAGTTTTGTTCACCTGTTAAACAGAAATGTCACTCATAAAATTCATAGCGGATTCTCTTCCTCAACAACAACGATCAGGGCAGTAAAAACCAAAGTACTTCTTTGACTTTGACATAACTAAGATGCTTTGAAGGATAGACAAAAAAATGAAGGAATATATTTTTTCTTCATCGACCTTCATATTTTAATGAGGGGGTGTGTTTGTTGAGCTCTAGTAATTATATCGCACGATGTATTTTGTGTATGCAAACCAAACGCACTTTTCAGTTGCATGATGAACATTTCTTTGGTTGTAAATACAAACATAATAATTTGACTTGGAAATGTTTTTAAACCAAAACCTTACAGTATCTATTTACATTACTTGAAACAACTAAATGGTATGTTTTTCGTGCAGTGCATGTAATTGTTAACTTCTTTAGGATGAATTTATGCCAAGTGCATCCAGTCCGATTAAGTCAAATTTACCTGCTGCAAGGTATAATTCTTATTATATTATGAAGAAGGACTAGTGAAAATGTGTAGGTGAATGATATTATAGTGAAAAGAATTGGGTTTCACACTCTCTACTGTGTGTGCCATATCCTAAAAAATCCATCCATTTTCTATATTTACCCAAGATGAAGACAAACCCTTACTTAGAAAAGTGTTCTTGATCTATTATTTAATCATTATGATCCTAAGGTTTATCTTTCATGTTGAATTCTCTATGTTTTTTCTGCTGGCTAAGGCTATATTCATCATTATCAAGTAAAATACAAGATCTCTTGGTACCAAGAAGATAAATAAACCATCCAAGAGGCACATGGGAAAAAGTTTGAATGGTCCTGCTTTAAATAAGTGTTGTAAGACAAGGCTGGTTAAATTTTAGGTATCAAAAGACTCTCACTAAATACATAAGTTAACAAGAATTAGATAAGGAACAACACTGTAAATATAATTTCTAAATAAACATTTGAGAATAAAAAATTGAGAAAAATGAATACATATTATTACTTTCTCCATACGTAGTAATGGGAAAGTATTGTATTCATGAAAAAAATCGACTTCGAGATTTCAACGGAAATACATGTTTTGAGGTCCCTAGAACATGTTTAGACTATTTTCGGAATGATGTCTGTGTGGATGTATGTGTGGATGTATGTGATTGTGGGCGCTCTAACTCAAAAAGTACATGTCATATTAGTACCAAATTTCATATATAACATTTTAGCATGAGCACAAAGAACTGATTAGTTTTTGGACAATAACGGTTAACCGGAAGTCGAGGTTTATTCGAAACCCGATTCGGTTTTTGCGATATTTCTTCGTTAAAACATCATTATTGTATATACAATTCTATACAAAAGTTGTAGAGAATGTAATTTCCTACAGTTTTCATTTGAAACAATTTTCTATATGAGTTATTGTTTAGGAGTTATTTATAAATAACCAATTTTTCGGTTTCCGTTAAATATCTCCTTAAAAACATCGTTATTGGTAATCTTCCTAAGGACCACAGTTGTAGAGAATAATATTTCTTCCAAGTTTTGTTTGAAACTAATTTTCGTAGAACCATCCATTTCGGATATATTTCGCTTTATCTTAATAACAGTATACAGCGCCAACACCATGTAGCGGTGAATTCTGTAAACATTCAAAATATACGTAATTTACGGCAACAAGGACGTGTCTTCTTTTACGATACGAAATAATAATTTTGCCTCGTAATATTATTCATAATAATTAAAATATCTATACCCCAAATATGTAGAAAGTCATGTGTTGGCCACATCAGATTTTTTTAGGTGTATCTAATAGCCATTACAATGAAAAATCAGATTTGCATTTTAGCTGAAATGCACATCTAGTTTTTCATTGTTGTGGCTATTGGAGTTACCTAATATAAGTAGAGGCACTCCCAGAGTTACGTAAGGCTGACTTACATAAACCTGCGCGTAAATTACTACAAAAAATTTCGTTACATGGAAAGTTTGCATTAGCAGTTTGCATAAGCGAGTAGGAACTACGTGCGTGGAAGAAGAATGCAAGGTGTGGGTTGTAATGTGATGTTCTCAGTTTGTTCTACCACGTTTGCTTGATCTCATAACGTGTGTTTCACTTTTGCACAAATTAACCTGTTGCCCTTGCAATTATTGCTGATAAGCATCACAGTGAGAGTAAAATTGCCAGTGCGCTAAGAAGTGATGTACCATTACTTTAGAAAAAAAATGGATATTGTGAAGAGATATGAAAATGGCCTGTCACTTTTGTGCATCTCACGTGCTCTTGGTATAGTGGTGTCGAACACAAACATGCAATACCTTAAGCAGACCAGTTTATAAAAAGACCGCGTTTGCTTTTGTAAGAGAGTGATGAAGAGGCAAATTGAGATTACGCTGTGAGTGTTATAACAGAATAAAAGTAAAAAAATCATGCGTTATAGATTGAAGTTATAGCAGTTTTCTTATAATAAATTAGCAAAGTAATGCAATGGTTAAGAAATGTATACAAAAATCAGTGTCAAATTGAGTTATGGAACCTGAGTGCCCTATACTGCACTGTATACTACCCATAGTAATTTTTGATTTAGGCAAATTTCAAATTACGCATCAGGTGCCGGAATGCATTCCTTACGTAACTCGGGGATTGCCTTTACTTATTTTTTTATTTTTTATTCCTTAGTGTTTATTTTTTTAATTTGTTTTTAGTCATAAGATGAATTCAACTGTTTGAATTAATAGGTATCTTGCTATCCACCATTGAGTTAGGTTTCTGATAGAGCAAAATAGCACAAATACCATCACAGATTCAACAGGAAGGGACTGGATTAGATGGGACACATCTGGTGTAAATTATTTCAATAATACTTGTGTGCGCTCTATTTTCTTTCATCTGACATTACAGAAGTAGATGGAACTGGATGCTCTCGGCGTTAACATACCCTCAAGAGTTTGATCCATATATACTAGTATTGTTAGTGAAATGTTTTCATTCATTCCTCATATATGGTTTAGTAAGTTGCTAGTTATTGTGTAATGTTTTTGAATTACCGTATTTATTCGATTGTAAGCCGACCCCCACTTTTCACAAGAGTACGCGAGGAAAATTCCATGTTGGGTGTACAGACATCCTAGTTGTCTTTTAGTCTGGATTTAAAAAGCTATTTAGGCCCTATCTCATTATATTGGATATTGTGCTCTTTTATTGCTGAAGTTGTTTGTTAATTCATTTGTCAAGTTTTGTATGTTTTTTACTCAATAATTCAACATTATTAACAATGTCTCCTCTTTGAATAACTTGAACTTATTTTCTCAAAACTTGTATAATAGTAACCCATGCCTAAATAAGTTCCAATGTTCTGTATGTCGATAAAATTGTTTTGAAATCATGACATTAACCTTTTTCCATATAGGTGGTGTGTTCTTGTTTTTTTGATATATCATAATGTAAAATAATAATCAATTTTCTCAGAATTACAGTATTTTCTGGCTGATAAGAAGCAAAATTTTCTGAGAAAGATTGCCAAAAAATTCACCTTTGTCTTATCAGTAGAAGGTAACCAGGTACCCCAGTCATAAAGTCTGCATAAGAATAGGTTAGAGTGTAGATAATAAGAGTAGCAGTAACCTTTGCTCTTGGTAGGTTACATTACTAAAAATTACTTTGAAATAGATTTTGTGAAGAGCGACTCTTAATAATAAAACCCTATGTTTGTCATTCTGTCACACGGAAAATTTTTTGTCATTAAGAGCATCCATGTTGTTGCTATTTTCATATGATTATGTATACCAAATTGGATTTCAATGTGCGACACAATTACCTGTATACCAGAAAACTAATACAGTAAAACCCCGTTATAACATGGGTTTCAGGAGGCAGAATGTACACCTGCGTTATCAGCAACCCGCGGTATTTCGGGAAATAATTTTTTAAAACGTGAAAGTATATGCTTTATAACAAATTTAATTGCAAAATACTATAAAAACTGATATCGTATTTTGATTTTAATGCATACCTTACTTTAATCAGTGTTTTTAAAATAGTCCGATATTTTCTTTCGGCACGACAGCTGATGGCATTTCTTTGTCACATACGTCTTAATGTTTTGCAAATGTAAAAGATGAAGATGGTCACAATCACTCTGTCTCTCCATCATATTAATCACTTCACTGATGTTATCCAATACTTTGCTTATTTTAGGGATCTCAACCTCACACATCTCTTCATTCTCGCTGTCATCTTCCGATAATTTTTCTGCTCTTCCACGGTTCTGGACTTCAGCTACAATTTCTTCATCATTCTTATAGGCAGTGACGAGAGTTTAGTATCACGGTAAATTTTGAACCAAGTTGTTTACGAAGAAAATAAATTGCGGTAAAATTTGAACCAAGTTGTTTACGAAGAAAATAAATCGCGGTAAAATTTGAACCAAGTTGTTTACGAATAAAATAAATCGAGGTAAAATTTGAACCAAGTTGTTTACAAAGAAAATAAATCGCGGTAAAATTTGAACCAAGTTGTTTACGAATAAAATAAATCGTGGTAAAATTTGAAGCAAGTTGTTTGTGAAGAAAATAAATCACGGTAAAATTTGAAACAAGGTTGTTTACGAAGAAAATAAATGGAATCATTTTGGGAGACATGACTAGACCCGCGGTATAGTGAGGCACGTTATAACGAGGTTTTACTGTATGTGGTAGAGAATGCCATTTCTTAAGTTGAACAGATTAAAGATAAGTTGTAATGTGATATTTGTGTATTGCTTAGAGCAACGTTTCCCAATGTTCTGAATGCCGTGGACCATTTCAGTAACCCTTCCAGGCCCTGCAGACCACCTCATTTCTTACACTAAACTACTTACTGTATCTACCTTTAAGAAAAGGGGTTACTTGCTTATGTAGTTTATTTGACCATTTTCAAATACAGGCGACTCCCGAGTCTCGATTGTTCGAGTCTCGATTAATTCGAGATTTCGATCCCACCGATCGATAATATATGCAGAATGAACTTCGCGTAGTTATTGGCTCTGACCAAACTCGAGGTTTAGTTTTGGTGTAGACGTAGTTATATCTGCTCTAATTGTTTGAATTTGTGCTGATCTCACTCTTTTTTCTGTTAATCTTTTATTTAAATTTATTTATTTTATTGATTTATTTATAAATTTATCACTTGGCATGGCATCTAAAAGGAAATGTAATAGTGATAATGTAAGGGAATCAAATAAAAGAGGGCATAAGATTCATAGTTATGAATTGAAATTAGAAATTTTAAAGCGTGTTGAGAAAGGTGAAAGCCAAGCTGAAATCACACGATCATTGGGAATGTGTCCTTCAACTATTAGCACTTACGTGAAACAGTAGGAGAAAATTCTAGAAGATGTGTTAAATTCACGTAATTTGATAACAACAGGAGTTGACCAATAAAGACCTCATCAAATTGCAACAATCCATTGAGACCAAGGAAGATGGCGAAGATGATATTATGGTTTCTCCAACTAAACCTATGGACTTGTCTTTAAAAGATCTTAGTGAGATCTTCCGGAGTCTGGATACTTTCATAAACTTGATTGACGAAAAAGATCCTAGTACTGAGAGGAGCTCATTGGTGCAAAGTGCTGTTCTTAAGGACGTAGCCTGCTACAGGGTCCTTCATGAACAAAAGAAGAAGGCTAAAATTCAACCAAAGCTGTATAAATTCTTTCAGAAGGTTGAAATGTTGAAAGACCATAGCAGAAGCTGCTTCAACATCTGCTACAAGGACTAGCCCATCCAATTCCTCAGTCAATAGCCCGTCCAGTTCCCCACCCAATAGCTCCTCTTCTTCCAACTTCACAATTAATAAACCAAGTCCAGTAAGCACAGTTGAAAAAGATTTAAGGTATGAAAATATTTTTAATTTTATTGTTTCTTTATTCTTAAGTTATTTTGTGCTTTTATAATAACTTATATAAATTTTGCTGCGATAAATAGTTGTATGTATAGATAGATGTATACAGGTATGTTATCCAGCTCGCGCGAGTCGTTTGTAACAAACGACTCGTGCGATCCGGACCGGGCTGTCTGTAAAGCATATTGCATACATCTATCTTTGAAGTTCGAAAAACAAATTTATTTTTTCCTTTTTAGTGCAAAAAATTAGTATACATTTAAAATATTTATAATATAATTTATTCATAATTTAATATTGTTGTATTAACATATTAGTGTTATTTTATCTTTATAGAACGTGAGGGGAGACTTTTTCCTGAGATGCGGGAACGTATCCCCCGATTATAACATGCAAGTATATGGAAAAATGGCATTCAACACTTGAATATTCGAGATTTGAACACGTTTTCAGGAACGCATCCCCGTCGATTCTCAGGAGTTGCCTGTATATTACACACGTTATTATCTATTTGAGGATCACTTGATTATTTTATTCCGAGAATTATTTTCAGCATTTGTACAGGAGAAATTTTTGAAGTATGAAATAGTTTTATAAACGTTATTAATAACAATATTCAATACCTGTGATAGTGTAAAACTTGCTAAATTTTCCCAAAATAAATCCAACTAAATATGAAGTGTGACCTATAAAAAACTACTTTTTGAAAACCTCTGCAGACCACTTACAAATGTTTTGCGAACCACAAGTTGTCCACGGACCATAGGTTGGGAAACGCTGGTTTAGAGCCATGTCAATGGCAGAGTCATTAGCATAAATTGTAACAAAAGAAGTAATGTATTTGCAATGCAATTTTAAAAAATATTTTCATACTTTTACATTAGAATTTTTTATTTTAATAACATTTAGTATTTTTCTTTATGTTGCAGTTTTGAAATAACTTTTCAATTGATGTGATAATTTTCATTATTTTGCTTATATAGCAACAAATAAATTGTTAATATTATTTTCAACCACACATTTTGTTAAGTTACCCAAATCAGTCTGGAAAATCATCAAGGAACTTTAACAAACATTAATAATCACAAAATACAGCAATAATATAATTAATGTTTTATAATAGTTATTAAATTTCGATAATAAGCCATTGGTTTCTTTGTTTATTTTGTTAATTAAAATTAATGCTTAAGTGAAATCGGCATCTTGAGCTCCATACTTAATTTAATATTTCATTCACCTATCATTTTTAACTGGCAATTTTGCTAGCATAGAAATAATATAGTACTCCAAAGTAATGTGCACTACATAATGTTCCACTATTGGGCAGAAAATATAAGAAAAATATTTTAATTTAATATCGAATTTGTTCCACTAAACTAATGATATTTATTTCAATTGCAAAAATAGCTATAGTCATAATAAAGCAGTTTGAAGCATTATGTACAATTTTCAGGCTTGAATGTTAAACAAAAACATAGTGCCTTGGGAGCAAGGCCTGCGCTGAAATTAAACCAGTTCATTTTATTATGACTACCCTTTCCATTGCTGCTCTACTTGAAAAAAAAGAGAAATAGATAAGAAAGATGCAATAAAGCAAAAGTTAGGAAAGGAAAGAAAAGGATATGGCAAAGAAATTTTAATGAAAAATATTTGGGATAACTGGTCTTTTGCTGAAAAAGTTGTTTTGGTGAACTACATGTATAAAACCATATTTGCACTTGTACTTAAACCCAGATACCTTTGAGGGCCTTGAAGGCCCATGCATTTAAGTTTTTGAATGAAACACTACCAAACTTTGGCCTTCAGGGAAGGCAGTGAGCATGTACATGCTTTACTGCTGGCATATGAATGTACACAAAAAATTTATATATTCAATAAAAATTGGGTTTACATAAGAAACAATTCTGATTTGTTTTGCTTTTGAACAAGGACAAAACTTCAAGGTCATTGTCAATTTAACATTCTACCTGTAACATAATGAAAATTGTTAAATATTTCTAGCAAAAATTTAATTACTTATAACAGGGGTCACCAAACTTTGAACTGAAAGGGTCACGTGAGGCTTCATGTACGACTGTGCAGGCCACACACAACTTTTCAAATGGCTGTTCGGATCGTGTGAAAATTTCAAGGAGCATGTTTTGTGAACTTCTTTGATTCTGTAATATCTCATACACCTATATTAAAAGTATTTCGCATCTAAGTACAGACAACTCCCGAAATTCGACCGTTCGAGATTCGACCAACTCTAGAATTTGACCGGTCGAATCGACCCAGCCGATCGATCGGTCGAATTAGAAACTAGTTTACGTGAAGTAATTTTCGACCCGCCCAACCACGAGAGGTTTAGTTTCAGTCTAGACATCGTTGTTTCTGCTCTAATTGTTTGAATGTGTGCTGATTTGACATTCGACTGTTCGAGATTCGACCATGTTTTCATTTAAATTCATCATTTAAATTTAAAAAAGTATGTCTAATGAAAACTCCTAGAGGTAAGTTCACAAAACATGAAGAAATTGATTGGGTAAGGCAGGCCAGATGAAATCACTTCCCGGGCCAGAGGTGGCCTGCGGACCATAGTTTGGAAACCCCTGACTTATAATATGTGATTTTTTAGCTTTATTGATAATAATATAATTAGGCTCTTTTTCATTGCTACAAGGGAAAATGGATATAACCAGTTACATTTAATTACAAAAGATCTGATTCCAGAAATCCTGATGCTTCCTGGATCTTGTTCCTTCAGCTGATATTTGTTAAGAATAACATTTGTTTTATTTGAAATTTCCCTTGCATATAGTAGCATTGTGGATGCCTTGGGAATCATGCTGCTTAAGCTCTTAAACACCGATGTTTGTTCTTTGTTGAAATGTGCATGTTGTTGGAAGAGTTTGTTTAAATGCCATTTTGTTTCCAGGGGATGGAGACGAAATGGAAGGGATGGGCAGGCCTTCACATTCTGGGCAGCACCACAAAGTTCATGGAGAGACTGATGCGGTTGCAGGCGATGAAGGCGTGGAAGGAGCCGAGGGAGAATGCGAGGAGAGGGAGAACGAGGATGGAGACGAAGCAATCGAAGTGAGGGGACTGGTAGAAAGGGAGAAACCTCCTTCCCAAGGCAGGAGTGACACCAGCTATCTAATAGTGTGGCAAGTGGATTTACCTCAAGAGTGATAGGAGAAGGAAATGAGAGCAATTTTTGGGTGCCAACAACATGACCAGTTGGTATAGGGGAAGAAATTGTGCCAAAGAGTGTTGTTGGAAGTTACCAAATGGTCATTTTTGGCTCCTGGACTCAAGTGAGGACTGCAACTGTGTTAGCACTGCTGAAATAAGTATAGCCTGCCAAGACTGTTGTACGATGTATGTGATTTTTGGGGATTGCATGCTTTTTTTTCGATTTGAAAGCTAGATTTTGCATCATACTGGTGATACAATGTTGTTGAGAAAACTTGAGTTACTGTTAGTGAAAATTAGTGGCTGCGGTGAATATGTGCATCGTTGATCCTTGAAGGTGGTGAATAGTCATTTTTAATCTGGGAAATGGAATGTTTTGGATACCTGAAAATGCATTTTATAAGTTTGATATGCCTACTGTTAGTAATAAGTGAAACAAAACCTTTTATCTAAGCTTCTCCAACGCACTCAACTGTAATAACTAGATTTTTCTCTGCACTGTATTTAGATGCTGGTCACTGAAACATTTTAGAACATACTGTTTCATACATGTAGCTGTGATTTTGCATATCATTAACAGTTTCATTAGTTTACAAGTAAAGAAATCCTTAAAAGCCTTTGCATATTTGAACACCAGTTTAGATTAAGCCTGGGATTAACAAGTATATTGATTTGATGATAAATGCCACGATCACCTCCTTCCACTAAGAATATTTAACTGTATTATATTTTATCTGTAAGTCTTTAGTCATATTTTGAAACTGTGCATATTTAGGTATATTTTACCTGGCACAAAAATTAGTTTAATAAATTAACAGTTCTTCACTAATTGTAAATGGCAACAAATATCTTCACATCCTATATTCTTCTGTTTGGCTTGAGACATTTTGACGGTGTGAATGTATAGTACCAAAACAATAGCTCATGGTAAGAATGAATTCTATATTTTGTATAAATAAATTGGCATTATGCTGCTGGTCAGTTTATTTATTGATCCACAGAAAATCGTAAACAATATGATGGTGTTGTTAGACCATTTTCATGGTGAACTGTTGCTTTTTATGCCAAAATTTTTGTTTTAAAACCATTGATTTTACTACTTTGTTATAGTTTTACTTCAGCTTTTGCATATTTGTGTAAAGTTGAAGTTTTTAAATATCTGTATGAGTGAGTTTACATGAGTGTCTGGAAGAATGCTTGCTTTGCATGTGGTTAAGTGGCCAGTGAGTTATTCACATATTGGCTGTGCATTGAAAATTTACACCTCAGTGTGAGGTCTTTAAAGGGTCAAAGATGAATTCTATACATGCTTTCTATGGATGCTGTACTGTTTTCCATAGCAGTAAAATATATATTAACAGTATTATTTATCGTCTTCTAAGGGCCATAATGATTTCATGAAAATTTTAAAAATTCAATTTATTTCATATTTTGGAAGAAACACTATGATATCTTAAAGGCCCTATTAATTGGTATAAAATAATCTAAATTATTAATACTTGCATGTTTGATGTTTTCAGTGATGGTGGTAAGAATTTTTGATCCTGGAGGCATTTCTTGTGATTAATATTATAATCACTTTTACAATTATACTCTGCTTGCAATGGGTTATTCTTGGAAAAATGAAAATAATTTTAATACGGGGATTTTAATAGCATGTCATGTACTGAACAATTTTTAACATTCAGTGAATGAATGTAAACACTGCAATTTGTAAATTATGTAAGTATTGAAGAAGTGAGCTAGGTATATAAATTTCCAAGTCTGAAATTGGTCCTTGACCGTGAAATATGAAAATATTACCTCCTTTTCAGTTTGCTGGTAAAAGAAAAATTGAGGTTCATGTTATACAGCCTGGTGCTTGTAACATTAAAAATGTGGTTCATTTGTGCATTAAAAACATTAACAAGAACCACATTGCTCTTAATGCTTTATAGCCAAAGACATTATAAAAATGAGTCTTGTCCATGTTATGGTATGTTGAACAAATTAGCTACAGTAAAACAAGAAATAAATTTTCTTTGAAATTTTAAATATGCCAAAATATTTATTTTCTATGTTTTAGCTTATTTATTACTTAAAATTTTGCATAAATAAAATTTATGTACAACTTGTGAAATAAATTTTAACTATTGAGGAAACTTTTGTTTTTGTTTAATAACATTTGAGTTGTATACATTTTATACAAAATTGCATGTTTGTTATAATATTAAGCATTCTAATTAAAACTAATATCAACTAAGTTGTATTATTAATTTCATTATGAAAAAGAGTGCTTTTCAGAGTTTAAAACTTATAAATATCACACACATGGTTGATTTCACCCTTCTGGAATAATTTGCATGATGTATATTGAATTGCCATTTTAGAATTATATATTCTAAAAATTTCGTAGAACCATATTTTTCCAACTATAAGATGCACCTAGATTTTAAGTATAAATTAAGGAATAAATATTGCTTATACAAGCATTCCCTGGGTTATGTAAGGAATGCATTCCAGCACCCATAATGTAACTCAATATTTGCATAATTCAAAAAATACTATGGATACCATGTGTTTAAGGTATAATTTACTACATAAGTACAGCAAAAGTAATCAGTTAAAATAGAGGCATGTAAACTGGCACTTTTACTCTCACTGTAATGATTAACAGTCATGACTGCAAGGGCAATACTTAGTTAATTTGCACAAATGCGAAACACGTTACAAGATCGAGCAAATGCACATGAGTGGTTGAACACACTGAGAACACTGCATTACAACCCACCCCTTGCATTCTTCCTCCACACCTTTATGTAGTTCCCGCTCATGCAAACTGCTAATGTAAACTTTCCACAGAAAAATTTTTTAAGTGATTTATAGGGTCACTTATGTAGGTTTATGTAAGTCAAGGCTTACGTAGCCCAAGGAGTATTTAAAACACAAATTCCGCAGTACTGACAAAATCAAAATGACAGCACAGCATAAGGAAACAGCAATGAGGCATGAAGCTTTCACTCATAGGACAATCTCTTGTTATTACATTCACACTTATCATTGCTGAGGTTATGGTCTGAACCAGGGGTATGCAACCTTTCACAAGTGGTTTGCCAAATTAACATCAGTTTATGGTCTCCTGTGTCAGTAACAAATGTTAATTTAATTAAATGTTGATTTTTATTATTTGGTCACTTCCGGTTAACTTAAGAGGATTGAAATGTAAACGGTATGCATTTGTACATATCAATCTCAATTTCCATATTTTGTTTTTATTTGTCACAAAGGCGGCGAGATAGAACACAAGATGTTATGCGCGTGAACTATGTGAGAACAGTGTCACATAATTAGAATAATCAGAATTTAGAGGTGAACAATTACTCTTACTGTTAAATATATTGTTAGTTCACTAAATCTCCAATAATCTTTCACAGAGTCGGCCAAGCACTGAAGGGGGCATGGATGTGAATATCAATGGGGACCCCATGATTTTAATATTTATAGTAATGACAGAGTGTTTCTTTATTGGAAATCAGTTTTCAAGTGATTCTTAGTCAAAGTTTTTGCAAAATTTACACTCGATACTTGAATAATTGAGAACTTCTGGGGTCATTATTATTCGAGGGCCCAGATGCCTCACATCCGCCGCATCCCCACTTTGGCTTGCCCTGATCTTTCATTGTAATAAATATCTAAAATATGAATTATTTATCTTATTTCGCCATTCAAAATCACCTTGTGTGCCACTTTTGGCATGCATGCCACAGGTTGCTGACCCCTGGTCTGAACTAACATTTTTCAAAATGTGTCATCAAGGGCATTGTTGATGCCACATTTCTTCAAAGACTTGACAATTTATTGTGTTTCACTAACTGCCATTTGCACAGCTGTGAAATGTTTTGCTGCTTCATTCTTTCTACTGGTGTCAAAAGGTGATTTGGAGTTTGCATCCATTTGGCACACTCCTATATGTATGAATGTTTTAAAGGGTGTGTTAATTAAGACATCTATTGGCTGAAATTGGCTAGTAAGGCTCCCTGAAACCACAGCTGTGTTTTATTGCTTCCATTATGCATGGCCTGAACAGGTTGTACACCGAAAGGGCTGACTTTTTCAGAAAGCAATCTGATTGTTTTGATCACACTTTCAAAACATATCCTCATTCCATTTTTGTCTGTTCATCCTTTAGTATGAATGTGAACAAAAATGATGCTGTGTGTGTGACCAATCTTTTTTTTTTGAATGATCCTTTCTGTAGATATGGAAATTCCATTTTTGTGCCCATCATGTTGAGACCACAAATTTACATAAAATACATGACAAACTGATTACTGTACTAAGCGTAACAGTGAAACACCTATTGAATAAATGGACTGGTAAGCAGAATGAACTCAAGCCACTCTTTCTCTCCCACAATTGGTGAAAAGCTTGGTAACAACAGACAAAACTTTTTTTGTTATGCCATGCAGCTCAATTGATCTCAGCATGTTATCTCAGACTTCATTACATTATAATATCATCAAATGTAAAGATATCTTTGATATTTTGCTTACTTTTCTTCCGTCGTCCTGCTATGCATAAGGACCATAAGATGCAGGGAAATTTTAGGCAGCATTTTCCTGGGAAAAAATGCATCGTATAGCCTGGAAATTATGGTAAATACATGAATCAATTTCATGTATAGTACAAGCTCTAATTTTCAGACTAAGTTATCCTTAAATTTAAATATTCTATGAGGTTGAGATGTCCCTGCATGAATCGATGTGAATTGCTGTCAGCTAGTAAAATGAGTATGGAAGTACATGATTTGCTATTTTGGCCAAAATATTTATGCAATTATTAGAGTTGATTTGCAGCAATAGCTTATATTTTTTATTGTTCATGCAATGATTTTTATATGCATTTTGTCTTAATTTATATAACACGACATTTCTGTATTCTTCTTATTTTTTTATGCCTTGCACATTATTTTGAAGTACTATTTACTGCAATAAATATGATGATCAATGTATGTTAAGGCAATGACATTTTTTATAAACATCATTCATTCTTTTGTCCCATATTGACTGACTTATTCAAAATCTGCATGCTAACTTTGTAAAATGCATGAAAACATGCATGGTGACTCTGTTGTTCAAACACAAAAGAAGATAAAGCCAGGTCTGAATGAAGTAAGCTGCACTCTTTGCATCTTCAACCGAAAGCTTTCTGACATCCTATATCAAGTGTCTGTGACCTCAAGGAGGATTTCAATTGTATTTCATTTATACCTTGAGAGGTTAATTTGAAATACAAGGGGCTCTAACTATGAGCCTAAGCAACCTCTCAGACTACCCTTCTACCCAGAAAAACACTTTGTTGTATTGAAACCTTTCTCTTGGAAATAAGAAATACAGAAATCTCCGTGACCTATGGTCAATCCCTGAACTTGTTATTGAAAATAAATGTTCTTTGCATGCATATTCTAGAGAAAGAGACATAAGAGAAACAACAAAAACTGAAATGTTATCAGTAATTGGTCTCTTGTATCTTGCTGGTTCGAATCGAGCTAACCATATAAATTTTCTGGAATTAGGGACGAATGATGGTACTGGCCTCGAGTTATTTTGTACAGTGGTGGGCAAAAAAACCGCACCACTTTACGAGCGCTCCACCGGAATTTCAGTGAACTACTAGTCTCGAACTAACTGTCAAGCGATATGGCAACAGTGATAGTAGAGGAGGGGGTGAAGGATCTTTTTCCTCTCCCTCCCCCCTTAGAGAAGGGTTTACGGTTCTCTCCTAGCTCTTAAGGATCGGATATTTTCCCTCAAGATAATGGTTTTGAATTCAGTAGCGGTTACTTTCCCCATTGCGGTAACACGTGAATGAGTGTCAGATATAATTCTTTTCATTTCAAAATTAGTTAGAATCGAGAGACTAACTCCGGAGCTTAACATACGGACGTCAAAAAGAACGATGTTTATTTTTCCATTCAAGATTAAATTAATTAAATTCCGAGTTAGCATAATTTTTTATTAGGAATCGCAAGGAATACACATTTCAACGCCTTAACAATGAAAAATGTTTAGTTGCGACTACTTCACGTAACTGAACTAGTAAAACAAATAAAGTAAAAATATACGCTTTTTATCCTTTTTCAATAAATCACCTTTTCTACACCAAGAATCCAACTCGATATTAGGAATTAAAATGAATTCAACACGATTAATTTACACCACATATTTTATTTGTCACTAGAAAGAATCCATTTAGCTAATTATTGTGCTATTAAATGTCACAGAGCAAAAGGCTCTAAAATATTAATACACTGCCAAATTTTTCTCGATAGGTAATTTAAATTGCGTATTTTTATTATATCTTGAAATTATCGGCATACTTGAAGATTACAAAGGAAATAAACATATTTGGAATAAGATTATTACCTGCATGCCATTCAAATTTTTGTCCCCACTTAATGTGGCACTCTAAGCTAACAAAATTAATAAAACCCTGAAATTTCTTCACCTCCAGTGCAGCTTTCCTTTCCTCCTCTGCTGTTGACAGATTCTGAAAAAATAATCAAAATACATAATTAATTAAAATTGACAGCCATACTAACTCATTGGTACCATAAAAGCAAGGAATACTAAATTAATTTATAGTGAACAGGAAAAACATATGCTGTAGTCATGTTTATCAAATTTATTATGTCTGAATAATCGCATTGCTGTTTCAATACCATTAAAAATTGTTGTTTTATTATATTCTGAACCATCTCCTGAGAACCTTTCGCAGGACACTGTTTGATACATAAATACCGTATCTGTCCGAATAGAAGCCGACCCCCCAAAAATTTCAACAATTTTTTGACAAAAACGTAAATTTCGTAGATTTTATGCTGAAGTGTGCTGGGCATTCATGCACATCTTACAATTAGAATACATTATTCGATATCCAAGAAATGTGTGGGAAATGGTTTAGTTGTTGACATTTTGAAATGTTACTCCAATTAATAATTTTACTTTGCTGAACAATGTTCCATAATCAGTGACAATAATTTCATTCAACTTCATTTTCACAAAATGGGCCGGAACACCTCTCTGGCTGGTCATACGAACTGATGATACCCTTCCGTTTCGTCAGGAATTTAGAAATGCTGTCCGTTATAAAAAGCATTCTGTTTTGTAAAAATTTCCATTCCACTACCAATACAAGCGTTCCGTTGTGTAATATTTTCCATTTCAAGCACTGATTCAAACAGCCTTGGCCCTCTGAAACGCTAACAACAATAGGTCATTTTATTTCCAAACTATTCTTTTATCAGAGTTTCCCAACTTAAATTTTCTACTATCATGGAAATCCATTCAAACGTTAATTGGCTGAGAATAAGAGCTTCCTCTTGATTGAAAAGTGTAGTTACATAGCTAAATTATTTATCAATCTTAACCAGATAATTTGATGGAGAAATGCTAAAACCGCTTTTATTTTAAAATTAACTTTTTCATGGGGCTCCAAGTTTTAAATAGTGATACTCAAATTCAAGAACAAACACTAAAAAAATACCTGCCTCCAGTATCACCAATAGCCACAGTAAGGTTACAAAAAAAAACGTGCATTTAAGCTACAAAAAATCCACCTTCAGTGGTAATACACCATCGGTAAATTTAGCAGATCTGTACATCTGTTTTTTTTATAACCCTGTTGGGGATATCAGAAATACCTGAGATAAGTATTTTTTTCACCCTTTCAATGCTGAGATGAATGTCCTGGCAGTATGTGCCATTTTGAAAACCATTCTCTTAAAGTCAGGAGTTTTCACTATTCTCTGTAAAAGCACACTGCTATAATATGATCAAAAACTAATTTGCTGAGGTGAGACTAAGCAAGTGACAAATCGTTTTGTCAATAGCACTGAAAGGGTTAAAGTGCTTGTTCTTCAATTTTTTTCTACCACAAGACAAGCTCAATAATTTTGTTGAATTAGTGATAGCCAAAAGCAAAATACTTTTTGAGAATACAAATAACTAAACTTTACCAATACATTTATAGCTATGGTTTGATTCTTTGTTAAATACCATAACGATTTAAAAGCTCAGCCTTCAGAATCCATTTTCCAATTAACAATAACTTTTGTTATAATTGTTTGTTTTATTGAATTAATGTGCTTAAAATGATTATTGTTGACAATGTATTGTATGTCGTAAAATCACCAGCATTACTGAGGAATTAATAAAAATAAAATACTGTATCCTAATTCAAATTTTTAAAAATATTATGAAAAACATACTCTTACCTTGGTGCGGAAGAATCTCGCTCAATATGGAAGGCACAAACTCATAAGAAAGACGGAACTCTATGGACATCATGACGGAAATATCCCATTACATTGATTTCGTTTCTATCTTCTTTTCTCTTGTAATTTTTGCAAATTAAGATTATCTTGTTTACATTGGAATACAGGATATCCTAAGGTGACCGAGTTTTCTAAATAAAATGGAGTACATATTTACTTTTTATTAACAAAATGAAAGGATAAATTTGATGAGCAATATACTTACAAATATATGGTTTACTCCATATTTATTTTAATAAAATGATTATAAATGCGTCCATGTACTACAACAGGCTTAAGGCATTTGTATTGCTCATTTTATAAAATATTGTATGCTTACAAGAAGAAATGAATGCCATCTGGATTGACAGATGTTCGGAAATACATCGTAATTTACAACATAATGTGTAGCATTAAATATACTTCACCTTTCCGTGAGCGATTTCCATTTTAAAAATTTCACCCACTGACCACAAATTTTCCTCTTGGGGCTGATGAAGTAAAATAAATAGAATAATTACGATGATTAAACCATCCGCATACCGCTACACCGTCAAATACAGCCCCTGGCAACTCAACGGTTTTCAGAGTTTCAAGTTACGCTCATCTTTGTTGATAGGTGTCACTGGGTGCGCTTCAAAATGAAAGTGGGGGAGGGGATGGGTCTGGGTGTAATTCTACGTCCAGGAAGAGTAGGGTCGTGAACGGGTAAGTAACTTTCCGTTCGTAATTCGCAAGAGATTTACGTCGACCTCGTGTTACTGTGATTGATTGTCGGTTTTAAATGCTTTAGTTAGAATTAAGCGAAAATTTAATTGTCGTTGTCGGAACGCCGCATCGGGGTAGCATCATCGCATTAATATTACCGTTCAATTTTGTCTCAAGGTCATTATTTCTTCTGATCCTTAGTTCATAGCTTTTGTGAAATTATTTCTTAATTAAACGAAATGGTTGATCTCTTCACTGAATTTTATGTCGGCATAATCTTTACATTAATTAGGAGAGACCTTTACATAAGATATATGTGGATCTATGCAATTATTTTCCTTGGTGAAAGTTAATCACGTGTATTTTGGGTGAACTGAGTCAAGTTGAGACATGAATATGGTTATTAATTTGTCGAGTGGTTGTGTAAGCGTATAGTTTGAAGGTAAAGGTTCGTTTTCTATCAACTTTGATTTTTAGAAATGATATATGTATACGGTGTTAGCCTATGATCAGATTGGCCAACGGTGGGAGTTTGATATGAGTTTCTGAGGTAATCCATCTCATTTTCGTGTATTTTAATCTCGTTAAAGCGTATGTTTGATAAAATAATAATATTTTAATGCGCAACTGAAAATATATTGATAAGGTTTTCTCCTAATTATTCAGTTTTCAGACAGAATTCTCCGTGTGCAGCTGTATTTGATTTTGGCAACCATTATCGAGAAATTCATTCGAAGCAATGCTGTATTTCGTTTATTGAAATGATATTAATTACGTAATCAATACATACTAGTGTCATGGTTTTGAAATAAGTATTAAGCTTAACTTAGCAACTTAAGGAATATAAGTCTTATATTTTACAAATCTTGGAATTTGAGTTACAATACAATATTTTCGAATATTATCGGAGTGATTTAGCACGAGAGACACTACATAATGTAATCAGGTTATCAGAAATAATATTCAGAATTAAAATACAGTAGGTACATATTTTAAGATTTCATTCTCTTGTTTCAGAGGAATGTTTGCAGAAGACGTCACAGAACAGCTGTCATGTTCCCTTGTGTGATATCAAGAAATACATATTAACGGTGAGTACAATCTTTTAAGTAGTTTGCCAATTGCATTTGTATTGGTTGTTACTTGAAGTTTCCAGTGAGAATTATCGACGTATTTTACTGAATAGATAGGATAAATTTAGTCGTGTAACCACGCATGTGTTTTAATTGCGTCTATATATGTGCAGTACTTATTGTACTAATTTTTCCATCTATTAATGGTGAAAGTGTAGTAACTTAAGCTTACATTGGAAAGTGATAAATCTAAATTTATTTTAAGTGAATATTTCATTGAGAGAATAAAATTGATTTTATAATTTCGACTTTGAAAGGTTTGTTAATTATTGTTAACATAAGTGTTATCAATGCTTCAATTTTTGGCATATTTTATGAAATACTTTGTGCCTGGGAAATTTTACTTTTCAATCTACTGACATCCATTTCAGCATAAATCAATTAAGTATGCTCTATAAACACGAGATGATTTCATAGAAACAAAATTATTACTTTGTAGTGACAGTGTAACGTGAAATGTTCATTGACTTTTAACTCTTTGGTGAGGTGTAAACTAATGTTGAAATTACGGAGACATTTTGAGGAAAGTAATTAAAATATTTTGCTTGGAAAAGGCTATCTATATGGAAATTGCTAAAGCAATCAATGAAATATTTTGAGGAAAGGGATTTCTTAGTCAAAGTTAGTCGAATTCTTGGAATACATGCAAATTTTTGAAAAGTTGCTATGCTAATGGAAGTTTATCGTGACAGTTGGTTTTTATTATGCTTATTTCCATCGGTGGTTGGCTAATCATCAGTTGAGCATCAAAAAATTTTAGTGCATTTTATTTTATAAATATTCAGTCAATCAAATCAAAATAGCAATTAAACTGTAAGAGATAGAAGGCTGAAATGTGGTTATTCCATTTATTACTATGACGAAGGATTTTATTTTAATGAATAATTGAAAGTATATTGACAAGGTTTCTTCCCAAGTATGTATTCAATTTTCGGGCAAACTCCTGTCTAGACTTATTAAATGTTGGAAACCCTTTACCGAAAAATTCATTCAAATCAATGATTTATTTAGTTGATATTCATTTCCGTAATCAATATATGGTAGTCAGGTGGTTTTGAAATAAGTATTGAGCTTAACCAAGCCACTTAAGTAATATAAGTCTTTAATTTCATTACAAATCTTTGAATTTGAGTTACAATAGAAAAGATTCCAATGTTACCTCAGTGATTTAGCACGAGAGACATTACATAATGTAATCTGGAATATTATTCAGCATGAAATTACAGTATATATTTTAAGATTTTATTCTCTTGTTTCATAGGAATGTTTGCAGCAGACATCACAGGACTGAGCTGTTATATTCTCCTGTGTGTGATAACAAGAAATAATAACAGTGAGTATATTCCGTGTGTTTCTTTTAAGTAGTTTGCCTATTGCATTTGACATATTGGTTGTTTTGTGATACTTTTGTTGGCTGTTACCTCAAGAAGTTCCCAGTGAGAATTATCGACCTATTTGAATGAATAGCTAGGAGGAATTTAGTCGTGTAACCATGCATTTGTTTTTTTACTATATGTTCAATACTTATTGTGCTAGTTATTCATCTATTAACGGTGAAACTGTAGTAACTTCAGCGTATATCGGAAAGTGATAAATCTCAACATCTTTTAAGTGGATATTTTGTTGATAGAATAAAATTGATTTTATAATTTAGACCTTCAAAGATTTGCTAATTATCGTTAACATAAGTGTTATCAACGCTTCAATTTTTGGCATATTTTATGAAATACTTTGAGCTGGAGAACTTTTACTTTTCAGTCTACTGACTTCCAATTCAACGTAAATCAATTAAAAATATGAGATAATTTCATAGAAACAAAAATATTAGTTTTGTAGCGACAGTGTAATGTGAAATGTTTATTGGATTTACTCTTTGGTGATGTGTAAACTATTTAATGTTGAAATTATGGAGACATTTTCAGACAGTTGAAAGTGATTAAAATACTTTGGAAAAGGTGTCTGAACGGAAATTGTTGACACAATCAAGGAAATATTTTAAGGAAAAAGATTTATTAGTCAAAGTTAGTCGAATTCTTGGAGTACATGCAAATTTTTGGAAAGTTGCTATGCTAATGGAAGTTTATCGTGACAGTTGGTTTTTATTATGCTTATTTCCATCGGTGGTTGGCTAATCATCAGTTGAGCATCAAAAAATTGTAGAAAATTTATTCAAATACTATTTTAGTGCATTTTATTTTATAAATGTTCAATCAATCAAATCAAAACAGAAATTTAACTGTAAGAGATAGAAGGCTGATGTTTGCGGGGTGTATGTCATGTGTTATGCCATTTATTACTATGACAGAGGATTTTATTTTTGGTGGAACTGGTGTGCGACAAGAGGTCCAATGCTTTTTAAAATGTGAAACATATTTCATAGCATTAACATAACGATTTTTATCTTATTAGCCTGTTATTTACAAAGTATTAAAGACAATGAATAAAGAAGTGAGATCAAGTCAGAAGCGATAATGTCAGTTTTTACCTCTTTAAGTGCAGTCTTGTCACAATGCAAGCTTTAGGAAGATTAGAAATATTTTCTTACTATTCTTTGGCTTAAAATTCAATTCTGAATTCATGTTCTTTGATCGTTTTTAAAGGTAAAAACAAACTAATTTTATCCAATATGACAATGGTTTTAGGTTGTATTATAGATATAGACATTATAATAAATGCTGTGATTTGTCGATAATTTCCAATTAAGAGTACATGGAATGATTTTTATAAAGTTAATTGATCAATTTAGTTGATTTTATAGCATAAATTAAAATGAATATTGCTGTTACTACTTGAAATTATTAACAGATAATATTTAATACTTGTCAGTAGTTAAACCTCTGTATTAATTTCCATATTTCCTACCTGTTATCACTAGTCTATTTATCATTTTCTGGAGTACTTGATCGTCCTCGTATTTCACTGTTCTTATAATCCTTCTTCTGATTTAGAAATCTCCCATGCCTTCTAACGGTTCCTGCATTAGCCTCTCTCCATATATATTGAATAGAATCGGCGATAGACAGCAGCCCTGTCTTACTTCTCTACCGATATGTACTCCGCTGGTATCCGCATTCTCCAACCTGACTTTTACCAGTTGATTTACGTATAGATTCCCGATCAGTCTCCTGTCTTTCCAGTCTACACCTATATCCTTTAATATCCTCATCAGCAGTACCCAATTTACTCTTATCAAAGGCCTTCTGCCAGTCGAGGAAACATACACAGCAATCTTGACTGTATTCTATTGCCCTTTCTGATATGATTCTCACTACACCGATAGCATCTCTGGTTCCTCGTCCTTTTCTGAAGCCGAATTGATCTTCCCCTAGCATTTCTTCGGCATTTTTCTCTAGTCTTTTATTAAGAATCCTCGTGATGATCTTCGAAGTGTGTGACAGTAGGGATATCGTTCTGTAGTCCTTACACTGCATTGCCTTTGGCTTCTTCTTTAGAGGGATCATTGTCACATCTAAGAAATCCTGAGGCCTCTTTCCCGAGTTGTAAAGCTTGTTAATTAGTTTCGTAATCACTTTTAGTCCTTCCGATCCCATGACTTTAAGTACCTCTGCCTGTATTCCATCGCTGCCTGTAGCTTTCCCTTTATCCAGTTCCAGAATTGCCTTTTGTACTTCGCTTTCCATATTACTTGTTCCCAAGTTTGTCTTCTTCAGTGTTATCCTCTTCTTCCGTTCTATTTGTGCTGATCCTGCCTGCTTGCTGTATAGTTCCTTAATGTATACTTCTCATACCTGTGCTACATCCTTTGGTTCTGCGACTATTTTTCCATCTGCGTTCATAATTGCTTTACCACAAATCCCATTAGACTTCTAATCTTCTAACTCCAGTGCCCTAGCATACATCATATCATACCGTCCTAACTTCTCAGTTGTATTTCCTCACATTTTCCTTTTATTCAAATTTCCCTAGCTTTATCTGTTACCCTTCTCGACTCATTGTTTGTGCATCTATAGTTGGCTCTACCTTCTTCACTGTTAACATTTTTTTCCATTTTTTTCTCTCATCCATTATCTCCAGCATTTCCTTAGTGATCCATGGGTTTCTGATTTTCTTCTCTTGTTTCCCAATCTCTTTATTCAAGGTGTCTTTGATGCTGGCTTTAATTTCTTCCCATTCTGTATTCACGGTCTCTGGTTTGTTTTCCAAATTTCTAAGGCGACCTTCCGACTTCATGCTGAAAGCATTCTGCCTTTCTTTCAGTTTTTTTAGGTCCCAAGTCTGTCTTTCTCTTCTCGTTTTCCTTATTTGTTTCAGCTTTGTGGTTACATCGAGTATTAGAAGGATGTGATCTGAATCAATGTTTGCTCCTGGTAATGTCTTAGTATTTTTTATGCTGTTCCTGAATCTTTGTTTTACTAGGATGTAATCTATTTGGCATCTCATTTTATCTCCTGGGCTTTTCCAACTGTGTTGTTCCAATCTCCCATTATTGTGCAGTTCTACTTCATAAATGTCATTCTTTTGCTCATACATCTCCCTGATTTATTCTTCTTCAATAGCGGTTGTTGGCATATATACCTGGATTATCAACATGTTAACTGGGACAACTTTTAGCTTTATTGCCATCAACCTATCGTTCGTTGCTGTTATTTTTGTCACGCTATTCATCATATCTTTTAAGTACCAGAGCTACTCCCCTTGCCTCACTATTTCCTCCGGTGTAAATTACCGTGAATTCTTCCGAGCGGATCTGCCCTTCTCCTTCCCATCTGACTTCGCTCAGCCTTATGACGTCAATCCTATTTCATTTTTCAGGTTCTCTAGCTTTTCTGCCTTCCTCGTGGTTTTTAAATTCCAAGTATCTTTGCATAAGTTACCTTCGACAGTTGCTTTCCTCAAGGCAGTCCATGCCCGGAGATCTGATTGGGGGACTATTTTACCTCCGGAATATTATATAATATAATCATTATTAGGGAAATGTAATGTGGTAGTTTCCCTCTTGCTTTCCACATCGCAGTACTGTAGCCGATCAAATCATGCCTACTGTTCTATTGAATATATACCCAACCAACATCATTTGTTTTCATCTCTATACCGTACCGACAGTACTGCTGCCTACTGCCAGACACCAATGATAGTTTTTTATTATTAATTAAGTAATTAATTTTTTTGTGAAAAAAACCTCCATTTGCGGGGATCGCACCCCGCAGCTTTGTAATGGGAAGCTGACACGCTAAGCACTACACCTTATGGAAGGTTAAAATTTTAAAACTAATTGTCAAACGAATCTTTCACATAATAATTTGAATAAACTCGTAAAGAATTTAAAATTTTAAGATTCTAAATAGACCTTGATAAGTGAATGTGCTCTTTCATGTTGTTTAAGCAAATTAATCTTTTATATTTAGATTTTTTAGTTAATATTTCTTTATTGAATTCACCACAACCATTTTTCCTCTTCATTGTAGGCATTCACAGTTGATGCTGAGTGAAAATGCGATGGTTTGAGGCGTCGAGGAACCATGAATCGAAGAGTACTGCTTTGCTGAGACGACAATTGATACACCTGGGTGCGAGAGTATAGAGGAATCTGAGCTGGAGGCTATACATATGGGATGAGAGAAGGTTTTTATACCTATATGTTGCTATATTCTGGTTTGTTCAATATGTCAGGCGATAAATATCTTGTATAATATGTAGCTGCATCTTACGGAGGATGTAGGAGAGATTGTAAATTATAAGTCCCTTTCAGATGAGCTAAACGCTTCAAATTTGGCATTATTATAGCTTTATGCTCACAACCAATGAAAATAAATACAATACAATAAGAATTCCAATTTTTAGGAGGTTTTTCTCCTGTCATTCAGAATGAGCAGAAATTTACGATAGGATTAAACGATTCCCCAAGAATTTGATTTCTTTTAAAAATATTGTTTAATCAACTTACACTAAAAGTAAGTAAATGGAAAATATAGTCTGAAAAAAAAGTTTTATCTGATATCGTCCGTAAGAGTATTTTATTTCTGAGAATGTAGGGCATCAATTTTCTGTTTGAACTTAAAAACTTTCTGATAACTCAACTTTTTTATAAAATGCATTTAATTTTTTATTATAAATTTACAAGAATATAAGGTGTTGGTTTTCAGTTTGAACTCTGAAAACTTTCTTTAATTTGATTTTATAAAGAATATTCCATTTTGTTTGTAAAGGTTTATTAGCGTACTTCTATAAATTTTAAATTTTTGTTAAATTCACTTCCGTTAATAAGAATCAAATGTAGTAACAAGTTATTTACGAATTTCCGAAGATGTTGAATTTAAAAACTTTAGAAAACTTATAAAATGCCAAGTTTTCGTATTGACTTCTGAGACAGCACTGTATTTGCTCATGTTTGCAGACTTGTCATGTGAATATCGTTCCGCAAATTGGATGTTGGAAAGTAATTAATTAAATTTAATCTTAAAATAGGAGCAGCCATTAAAAAAGATTATTTGTATCGGGATTTTTGGTGTTCTACATTTAATATTTTACCAAGAGGGTTTGTCGTGGTTAAATAATTCCAGATTTAATTTAATAATTTAAAGAAATTTGGAGATGTAGGATCTGCTTGAATTAATTCAGAAAATATTCTTTGGGGTTTTTATTGTTGTTTATTCAAGGCAGAAAAAATTCTGAGGCAATACAAATTCAGTTCATTATTCAAGTTATCAAAATCAGATAAAGAGATAAAATGCAAATGAAATTTCAGTTAGTTTTGAGAGTTTTGATTGAAAATCCAGACTATGTAAAGTATTTTCATTGTGAAAAGTTTATATTCTCCAATTATTAAGCCATGCATCGGAAATGGTAGTTTAATTGTTCTTGATTCTAGACGATATTTAGAAAAAGATTTAACTTTGTGGAGACTTAAATTTCTTAATTAAGAAAAATTGTGCAGGTTATTTTATCCTTAATTAAAGTCAATGTCCAGAAAAAAGTTCTTTTAATAATTCCATCAATATCCAATTTGCTAGATGTTATTTATTTGTAAATACGTTTCCAAAGTGTTGTGTTATTTATATATTATTCAGAACAATTGCAAATTCTTTTGTCTAAATGTATATAAGCTATTGCTTTTCCATTCTGTATAATTATTTCCATTTTTTTATATCTGAACAAACCAGAATTAGCAGCGCTTTTGGGTATATATTTATCGTCTCTCATTTCATATTTTTTTCTAAGCCATGCTATTTTTCCTATCTACTTTCTCACCAATAGAAATGATTAAAGAAATATTATCCTTGCCAAAGTACTTTGTAAAAATGTCCAACTTTTATTCTAGTGCTTGTTATATTTAAAAAATTTTCTGCAGTTCATGAATATTTTTAAATGGCAATTTTGATTTGTGCTAATATTCAGATCTTTTTAAGTCCAGAAATTTTTTAAGTCAGATATTGTTCTAAGTCCAAAATGTAAACAAATTAATTTTTTTTAAGTTCTAATTTCAGAAATCTTTCAAGTCTAGCGTTAAAAATTATTGTCCAGATTGTAAACAAATTACTTTACAAATTGGACAATAGTTTTTAACTCTTAGACTTGAAAGATTTCTGGAATTGGGACTTTTTCAAAAGTTTTTCTAAGTACAAATTGTAAACAAATCAATTTTTTTTCTCAAGTCAAAAATTCTTTTAAGTCCAGTATAATTTTTATTTTCAGGTGCAGGATAAAATAAGTAGACAAAATGTATTATTTCAGATTGTAAAATTTTTATTGAACTTGTATGTATACACTGTACATTTTAATTGCAATAAAGACATTTTATTATGATCAAAACCTGTTGACTCCTTTTAGATAGGAATAATTTCTTTTTCTCGGAGCCTCTTTTAGGTATCGTTGGACTTAAGGGGTTTTTTTAGGTATATTTTTACTAAATTTAGCACATTTTTAACCTAAAAATGACATTTTTGACCAATTCAGCCAAATTTTGCTGATTATTGAACAAATTATTCAACATTATGACAATTTATCTGCATTTCAACTATTCAACAACTGACATATTACACAATATTTTCAACTGTTGTTCAACAGCTGACATAAATACATATATAACATGAAAAAATAAACCATCAAACACATTTTGCAGCTGAAATTAATTATTGAACATGCACTTGAAGAAGTTACTTGCCTCTGATAAAAATAACTGCGACTGAGCTGTGGAAAAATTAATACAAGCATTTAGACTACAGAACAGCCGTCATCAGTGGCGAAATGCCACTGATGACAACTGCTCTGAAGTCGAAATGCATGTATTAATTTTTTCACTACTCTGTCGCAGCTATTTTTATCTGAGGCAAGCAATCTTTCAAAGTACTTGTTCTGGAAACACTTAAAAAAGAAACATTTCACATTATCAATGACCTTAATTACAATTAACAATGTCTCTTATTGGTCAAGAAATACGTAAAATTGAATGCACGCAACTGATTCCAAATGGGAGCAATGTTTGCATAAATGACGAAAAAATAATGAATCTCGCAAAGCAATGCTTAATTGGAATTACTTAAATGCCAGGATAACATTTTTATAAACTATTCCAAGTCAGAAATAAACTTCAAAAATGCAATATTAAAATTTCATGTCATACCTATTTCAAATGTTAATAAAATTAAACCTTTATATTTGCCAAATTAATTATTGTATAAATGCACAAATTATATTACCTCAATTAGACGTATTACTGTTTTTTGAAAAAGATTAATAGCATAATATAAACAAAGATTTACTTCTGATAGCAATTTAATTTTTATAACAGCAAAGATTGAACTAAATACATTTTGTCTTTAAAAATTATCTTGCATTTAAAAATATAACTGATTAATCAAGGTGAGATTATATTTACAACATCAAAAACATATTTGTTCTAATGTAAAGTTCAGATTCAAAGCTATTATGCAAAATATAACTGATTTAATCAAAGCAAACACCCTATTTATGAAAAAATATAGCATATTCTCAAAGTTTGTCTTATATTTCCAGGTAATGTACAGTAAGTGCGTAAAATTTAACGACTTGAGGTTAATTTACTTTAAATTTAAGTAGTAATTGCATTGCGTGACAACTCACTATCGTTAACAAATCACAGTGCTCCTTATCGATAGCTTAACACTTTCATGGCCAATTTGTCAAATTTAAAAGGAAAATCAGCAAATCAAATCATTAAAAATTTATCAATAATTATATTTTTTAACATTATAAATGTGCAAATTGTAAGTAGCAATACATTATCATTACAAAACATTTATTTAAAAACTTATATTTGAAGAATTTTCAGATTGTAATTTATGAAAGTATTGAGTGCACGAAAAACTAAAGTATTTCATTAAATATTTGTATACAATTGAGTTATTTATGTTAATAAATTTAAAGAATTCCTTTTCAGTAACGCTTATGTTAGAATAAGTCAAAATCTCATATGGAGTTTACCGAAATTATCGTTACGATAACTTAATGAAGATATTTTAAACAACAGCCATGAAATTGTTAAGTAATCTAAAATATAACTCAACCAACAAGAGACAACGTTAATATTTACATAGAGACCAACCTGAGAATCAAAAGAATAACTACAAAATTGAGAAACAAAATAAATATCCTATAATTATTATACCAAATAGAACTGAATGAGCTTCCCACAATCTATATATATTTGCAAAAGTTTGTTTGCGTGTCTCATTATGCATGCCATAAACTATAAGACACGAATAACTAAAATTCGGTACAATTATTATTAACATCTTAACTTGATGAATGTATAAAAGGTTTGGTCAATTGGTTAATTATAGTCAGTGCTATAATAATAATAATATAGGGGAATATAACATTTTACAATTCCACTAGAGATGCCTGCATTTCAAATTTGAAATGTTGACAGAATTTTTTACAATAAACAAAGAAGCTTCAAAGTTTATTGTATATTAGGATTAGCTATGATGCTGGTCAACACAGACATCCATGACATTTGACGGTGCGATGAGACACTATTACAACACCAACCTTCATAACAGCCTACTTAGTTAGACAACAAACCCATACAGCGGCCGGGTTACGCAATCTTACTTTCGATACTACACAATTTATACAAGTGAAAACATTTACCACTTACTTTATTTGCTCACATTACACTGTGTTGGATGTGGTTTGGTTAATACAACACGACAAACAACAGATGAACAAACAAAAAGAATTAATGCAACGAAAAACAAAAACAGTAGAAAAGAGAATTAAAATCACACAGGAATTCAATGCTCTGACTCTTAGAACGATTCTCTAAGCAAAGAGTTTTGTTAAAATAAATTTATGTCAAGTGAATAATACTTTGTTACAATAAGTGGGCAATACCTTTGTTAACACGTTACAAATTGTACTCGACAATGCCTTATCCCCCTCCCTCCCTCTGCTGTTCCCCCCCTTATCCCTCGCTAGGCAATAATATGAATCTCGAGTCTCAACAATGACATTCGTTGTCCAGGAAACTTATCGATAAAAGTCAAAATCTGTCACATATTCGTTAAATGTGAGTAATTTCAAAACATGTGGTGCATTACTTTCTGGGAAATCCTCGTACAATGTTGTGTGAGACAGACGCTCCTTTCTAGGAACCTGGTATTATCTGAATTTTTAAAGAATGTTTATTTTGAACTCCTGAGCATCCCGCATATAACTGTCCATGCGTAAAGCAAAGCTACCGTATGGTAACTGACTTAAGAAGTCACCTCTCTACTCTGCGTGCAAGGGGATTTCCCTTCTAGGAAGCGCGCTCACCTTCAATGCCCCTCTATTCTAATGGAATTCGTTCCCCTCCACTCTACATATTACCTCCGATCACTGAGGCGTAAGGTAACTTCTAGTAATTTTCAATTGCTACATTAGGCGGAACTACCTGTACTCTACATGCACGTTCTCTACCGGAAGCTTAGAGAACGAACTCCACCTGGCAAAAAGCATCACCTCACAAAATGAATCGACTGCATTGATTGTCAATTTTAATTACGAATCCTCAAAATATTTTCCAACTCTTTCATTTATATCAATTAAAATATGAAAAAATTTCCCAAATAAAACTTAATTCAAGCATAGATATAATTTTTTGTTCATAATTATTGCCATAATTTGAAGTCACGATGATTTAAAACATAACCTGAGCAACGCTGGGTAAATTTGCTAGTTATTTATAAGCAAAGAACTTTGCAATACCATTTTAATTTAATTTATTCACCAGAGAACTATATAAAGATGTTTGTGTAGCATTGTAAAATAAATTCCAATAATTACTCCAAGATTTGATGCACAAAAACGATTACAGTGTAATTTTCCTAATAAACGTTTAATGTGACTAAATCTTAGAAGGATATTTTGTAGTTTAATTTACATTCTTCGTTAGAAATAATTTTATGAACTCTGTATTTATCTCAGAATCACTACAAATATGCTGTCAACAATTTGTTGTTAACATACATTAAAGTTATGGTAATTTAATGTTGTGCTTACGCAAACTGTATAATTATAAAATATCAGTTGATTACTTCGTTTAAAAATTAGTACAAGAGTTTAAAATAACACTAATATTTATAATGAGATTTTAAGATATAAACAAGTTAGGAAAGTGTACAACGTAACACAAATGGGTGCGTTTTGTGCATTGGAGTATTTGAAAGAAATTATTTACGTGTTTGGAAGGGAAATAGCATTATAAAGTTCTTATCTTCATCATAAACAATCCATTTTCTTCCCATTTAAAAATATTACATGCATATGTAAGGAAATTAAACATATTTCCGTGAGATTGTTTACGTTAGCAACAATGAAGAAGTAACCATGCTAGAAAATTTCAAAGTTCAACTCAAATTACGACTCTTGGTCGATTTTCTAGCAAACGGCGACTCCTACGATAAAAATGTAGAGGAAAAGAAATACCCTGCTTTATTAGTTGCACAAGTTTTACTTGATAAATATTTTGATATGACCGATACTTTACGAGATATGAGGGAAAGTTCATATTTTATCACCAGTAAAGTGGTACCCCTGATTGGCTTACGTGACTCATTTATGTGATTTTCTTATTATCTTTGACCGTAAGTCCTTAATATCAAATTTCATGAAAATCTGCTTGGTAGAAGCAGATAACGAACATGCGGACAGACCAGATGGGGGAATGGGACTTTTAGCCGCAGCCATCTCGCCGCGAAGGTACATTTCGCCGCGGCCATCTCGCCGCGAGGACTTCTCTCGCCGTGATTGATTAAAAATTAACGGAAAATCACGTTGAATATTCCATATTAGTTTTATTTTACATTATACGTGTATTTTTAAGTAGGTATATATGAAAATCTCACGGCCTATGCGAACAATGTTCAGTTTTCTTTCTGTCTTCACGTCTTTGTCTGATTTTCGTCCTTTTAGTAATAATAAGTGTTTAACATAATATTAATATTAAACGTGCTGATTATCCTATGCTATTAACATATCGATCTACCGTAGCAACAAAACTCTGACGATCGCGAAGAACCTTAATCGCTAATTTGATAAAAATGCTTTGGATGCGATTCGTCTAACATGTAACTATACACTATTAAATTGAGTAAATTGAGATAAAGCGAAAAGAAGATTTCGACAAACCAAAAAGAAGCGTTGAGTTTTCAAATACGAGTGCCCAAATATGGAGTTTTGAAGTGATAAAAACTATGAATTGTTTTCATGCTTGCTTCGTACTTTCTCATATACGAAGTATATTGAGAAAGTATTGTTATCGCGAAAAAAATCGACCTCGATATTTTTACGGAAATACACGTTTTAGGTGTTGCTGAATCCGAACAAGTGGTTTTCGCAATGCCGTCTGTCTGTCTATCTGTCTGTTACTGGCTCTGGAGCCTAAACGGCAGACGTTGAAGAGTAGAAGAATTGATTACAAAAGGAAACTTTTTGAAAAATTCGAAAGCTCCGAATTCGTTGAAGACGTACGCGGCATAGTCGTCCCCATCGGTGTTAGTGAACGTAATGTTAGATCAGAGTACAGGAGAAAATGTGTCGAAACAATCGCTAGAACAGAGAAATACTACAGATCCTTTTTCCCAGACGCGATGAGACAGTCCAAGAGAGGAATTAGTTAGAGTTCACTTGGTGTTGTGACACCCCCTGCCAAACGCTTCTAGCGGCTTGCAGGGTATTGATGTAAATCTAAACGGTAAAGCGAAAATGAATGGAATCACGTACTTAAGCATTTTATCATACTGAGCAGAGACTATGATGAAATGGTTGACATTGATCAGTAATTAAGGGAAGTTTATTCTACGCGTTTTTAAGAACAATTTGATTTTCTCAAAAACGGCTCTAACGATTTTGATCAAATTTCGTACAGTTACTTGAGTTTGCGTCTTCAATAATACTACATAGTTCATATTTATTCTAGACAACTTTAACAATAATTTGATTTTCTTAAAATACGAAGTTGCCGCTTCGTTAATATGTGATTCACTTTGGAATACAAGTGGGTATTCTAGCTTTGCACATTCCACGTTCTTCACAACGCCAAAATTTCTCACGCTCATCGCTACTTAACCGCACAAACACATACACAAAACCTTCCACTAATAGTTTCTCCTTTCCACGGATAGACAGAATAATTTCCATTTTAAGGGATTAGTAAAAGTTAGAAAAACTTTCGGAATGTTATGGTAAAGTGAATAAAAATGTTCACTGAGCAAGTTAGCAAGGATCCACAGACGATATCACACCGTGAATGGGAACTCGGAGGACGGATGTTTACCATACGGTAGCAAAGATAAGACTGCCATAATCATGGTCGATCTTAGGCTATAGCTCGATTGTTTAGCGAAAGGCCGAATTGTCCTACCTTCCATGGTCATCGACACCCTCACGCTCCCATACCCTGTCGCCATGGGGTCCAAACCCCACCCAAATTCACTAATCCTCAAGTCCCTTGGTTCGTTCCACAAATTTGACATTAAGATAATATCTAACGACTTCCAGAAATTCCATGGGGAAATTTACTCATTTGAGAATTCCGTGAATCTTATGAATGCCTAGTGGGAGTAGTTTTATTTTCTAGTTCAGTTCCTCGTGCAGGTGGTTAATAGAGGAGGAAGCTTCTTTGATACAAAGTATAACAACTACTGAAATATATTTTTAAGGAAACCTTTATTTATCATTTTATACATGCAAAATATAATAGTTAATAATTATTTTGATATTTATTAGTCACTTGCTTCAGTGCTATCACTTTCATTCTCCGAATTTATATTAACAAGTATTTCTTCAATTCCGTTCATTACACATTCTCTTTGAATGTACTCATTTTCTGTATTTTTTCTGGCATACTGTTCTCCACTCATTTTCACCTATTAAATTACGTTTCTCCTCCACTAACTCCTGCGTCGTCGCCTGCTATTGTAAAACGATCGAGCTATAACCACGGCAAATTATGTATGAATCTCATCGAGAGAATTTTTTGAAGCCATTAGTGCATCTCAATAAGTCGATTTTAAAAAATAGGGTATCCTCTCAGAAAGAAAAATTTATTCAAATGGTAATTATACAAAAACCTTGTTTTTGTGCTTTTTGATAGGCAAACTCATGCAATAATTTTCAAAAGTTTAAGACAACTTCTCTACATTAATGGCCGCCAGTCAACCATTCCTATGACTGCTGATATCAAGCACGTACACAATATAGGAAGTCTAATTTGGATTATACCCCTAGTTCCATTATAAACTCAAATGATACAGAAAATAATTTCTTCAGAATACGAATAAAATGTACTGAATAGACGCTTTAATAAAGTTTTCTAGATCAAAAGAGGAGATAATAATTTGCGTAAAAGCACATTTTATAATTATATGCATTTCAAAAATGAATGTAACTCATGATGATCATTCATGCGAGTTGACTTAAAGAATTTAATTTTACAGTCAAGATAACCTAATAAAAAAGAATTTCGGAATATTTAATTGGTTATTCTGAATTTTAGTGTTTCGTTTCTAGTTTAACTCACAAACGTTTACCATAAAAATTCCCTTAAACACTCGACTTACTAAAATTCAAAGACTTTCTCTCAGTTTATCAATACATACTGATGTTTTTCAACTTGGACTCGCTTCTAGAAAAGTAAAAACATTAAACTATTACACACTATACATTTTATATGCTTTGTATATCATTTGTATTGCAGATAATACCATAGGTAAAAATTACAATTCGGAAGTAAACTTTTATCTATCTTCTCTAAAAATTCAACTCTGGAATGCACTTAAAAACATCCAGCGCAAAAAGTCCCCGCGGCGAGACGGCTGCGGCGAAATGTCTCGCGGCGAGACGGCTGCGGCGAAAGGTCTTCGCGGCGAGACGGCCGCGGCGAGGTGGCCGCGTCGAGATGTCCTAGACCCACCAGATGGAGACTAATACTAATAGGCGCTTATGCTGGAAGCGAAACGCACCTGACAAATAACCTTGCATGTAATTACATTTACAGATACACATACATTACTAAAAATTGTCTTTAATGACAAGAATGATATGTTACTTATTTGTTCAATATACAAGTAGAAGGTACTTGCATTCTGTAAGCGTTTCAAGTCATTATTTATGGCTTTTGCAAAGTAAAAATTATAAACTAGTTAAATAAATAAAACAACTTCAAGTACTCATTAGAATAAACTTCATTAGACCACTGATTCCCAATGAAAAGACAAAACTGATAATGGTTTGATTCCGATGCAAATGAATTGGAATATTTCGAGGCGGTGCTTACTGTAAAAGAGAGACTGACTGATATTATTCACTTCTTTTGGTAAATTGTGATGAGATTAGCCATGAGGAAGTGTATCATCCGAAACAAAAGTACCACGAAGCCAATGAAAAGGAAGAAATCCACAGTACATTGAACCCTCTGCATACTGGACCTTGATGGAACGTACTTAGGATATAACGGACAGTTAAATGACGCCACTACTACATTGTGTCTCATGCGGACCTATCACATGTGCGTTATTTGGAAGGCCTAATGAATACATCGCAACATTATAACTAAAGTATATCACGGCGTATAAGTCGACCTTTGAAGCTTAAAAAAATTTTCCTAAAACTTAAAGTCGACTTATACGACAAATATAAAATTGTGAACCTTAAATTACAGATGAATAACATCGATATTTACCAACAAGGGGAGGCCATAACATTAATATTGAAATTCGTAATACCCTTTTAGGAGGTGAAACTAGAACTAAAACATCACCTATATCTCTCTGCGTTTTTGCCAATGGGCCCTTGTTTAAAAGATCTTAACAATTTAAATTCAGGTGTAAGCACGGATGCAACATATACCATTAACCTTAAGGTTACAAACAGAAGCAGCGATAGCTGAATGGGTAGAATGAATGTCTAGTATCGGATGGGCTGGGGTTCGCTCCCAGCAGCCAGCATTTTTTTCTTTCAGAAGTGGTCTGTACATATATTTTAACTAGTAAAATTGTATTATTATTATGTCTTTTTTGTATTTTTGTTTTTTTCCTCAATTTTTTGTGATTATTTTTTTTGTCTTTTTCACGTACCTTTTTGTACTTAATTTATTTGCACCTTCCACATATAATTATGATATTATAATTATAAATAAATAATAAAATTTAGAATGTTATAATCATTACTTGATTGTTTATTAAAATATCAATTCTTTAATACGACATTTATGAAATGTTTATTACGGACAATTACCTTGTTTTTTTAATTGTATCATCCAAAGTATTGTAATGCTGTAAAGTAAGTGAGATAGAAGAGGTACACTTCGATCGGAATTAACCATACTAATTGCAAGTTATAATTATATGTGGAATATGCAAATAAATCAAGTACAAAAAAGTACATGAAAGAAAACAAAAAAAAATAATCAAAAAATATCCGGAAAAAACATTTCCTTTTTTGAAAAGGGGAATAATGTAATTATCAGAACCATCCTCACGCCTGCCAACATGCGATACTTTATTGAATTTCACCACCGTAGATATTGATTGCGATAACTAGGTGCAGTTAATTTTGATAGCATCATTAACAGCCGACATCAATCAAATCATAGGAACCATTATTTAGTTGGTCAAGCTCTCTGAGAATAGCAGTTTCTTATTGGTTGAAATTAAAACACCTGTCAAATGGAAGGCTCAAGAAGAATAGCACGGACTCGAAAAAATATTCCTATATTTTTTTATTACTATGTTTATTTCTGTATCTTGTTAAAACTTGGATCGTACATGACCTTGATTTTGCCTGGCAACGATTTCATGAGAAGTATTTTTAAGTGAAACAAAGGGGGTCGACTTATACTGCGAACATATACCTAATCTAGTATTTTCAAGTTGAAAATTCAAGGTCGACTTATACATCGCAATATACGGATATATATACATATTATAATGTATATAATTACTGTATATACTCGTGTATGATGCGTCCCAGTGTATAACTGCCGTGTATAATGCGCACTCGTACTTTATTCCAAAAAATCCCGACTTTTTCTGATACCACGTGTATGACACACATCCTTGATTTTTGGGAGGTATATGAATTTTAAAACGTTTGGACTTGTCCATAAGTGTATTACGTTCAATAAGCTCCATATTATGTCTAAGAGAGACATCGTCAATAATTAAAGCGACTGAGTTGAGATGGCAGCAACCTCACATGGTAAGTTGGGCAAAGTGATGCCGTGTAGAAAACTGCAGCGCCACTGTTGCCAATCCTTTTAAATCAGACAAAAAGGGATCTATAAATTAGTTTTGATTTAAAGTGGACGTTGGTTCTCTCTTTCCTATCTCATTCTAAAACTGTTTAAGAGAAGGAATAACGAAAAAATTTAACAAACAAATCTGGAAACAGGAAACGCGACAGGTATGATTAAGTTCACACACGAGATTCTATGGGTTTTAAATTACTTACGTTGTCAATCGTAGACACTAGAATCATTTACTAAATAAAATTATTTCAATTTGCTTATTCTATGATTTTTTTTGTTTTTGATGTGTGTTTTGCGGGAAGACTATCTTGTGATTTTGCAAAAATTACAGCAATCAGCTGATGAGCTAGTGAAATGCAGAATAATTAGAGAGGATGGAATTATAAATGTATAGAAGTAATTAGGTGTTCTATACATATAATTATGTATGTATAACCTGGAGTATCAATAATTATTGTGCTTTTCCCATTAATTAACCCAAAAAGCGTGAATCTGGTGCGAGGTAGGTTCCCATTTTAAGTGCAGAGAAGTGTTACCTGTGTATAACGTGCACCCTACTTTATGACCTGAAAATTTGGTCTTCAAACAGCGCGTTATACACGAGTATATATGGTAGATACAATGTATAATTTATTGGTGTAGCAAATCCGCAAAAATTAATTGTTCCTCCGTTTGACCTTTGTGACTGGTTGAAATTGACTGACTTGCATTACTTGTGGGGTTTGTTTGTCTTAAAACATTCTTTGTATTCATTGTTACTTTCTGCCAATTTTCACCAGGGTCCGGAAAAATCTAAAATCTCGAAAAAGTATCCCAAGTTCCATTCCTAAGAATAATTCCGTTTCAAATAAGAACGCAAGGGAAAATCAATTTTTCTTATGGTCACTATAATTTATTTCATTCTTAATTATGTTCTTATAAAAGTATGCTCCTGCTAGCACACTGCAAGCACCTTTTACTAGTAAAATATAAAAATTAATACGATTCCTATTTTCCTAAATTAATTAGAAAACTCTGTGCTATTATTTCATGCGCTCTTAACAATTTGTATAAATATATAGCAGAGTAAAACACTGTCTTTCATAACATGCGCATTTTAACAATTTAAGGCAACACATACGTTTCCTTCGGATGTTTCGGATATAACAGACAGGCCTTCCCCTCCTTTTAGTCCAATATATCGAGGCTTCACTGTACGTATGTAAAGAATGCGATGTCGGACTGTGTACAATACCACGTTTTGGAATATACCATACACGAAAACGTATCAAGTATATAATCGCAAGCTCTGGAATAATAAAAATTAAAATAGTTATAACGAATCCAACGTATATTTTCAATCCTTTCAAACTTTTACAAACCTATACCAACAGGTGCTTATAATGGAATCTTAACTTAGTACTTAAAAAGAGTTAAAAATGAAACAATCTTTTGTTATTCTAAAAGCTCCCAATTGCAAGCGCTATCTGAGTTTATATAAACATTTGAAATACAGTTGGACCTCTATAAACATCACCATTGATAATCGTTGTTTTGATCAACCCTCATTTGTCGCCAAATGGTACAAAAAAATTAAAAAGTTCCGATGCCAGTTTTGAATGAAGCAGACAAATGAATGATGATTGCACTGTGACCGAGAGAGAAAGATTCCTGGCATTGCCTCCAATTCAATTAGTGCCAATTAAACCTTCAAATAAGTGAAAGAATAGTGTTATTCGCTTCACACTTTAAGCATCGAAATTAATGCTGTAGCAATGTCAAACTTTATAGATAGCAACACAAATATTTACGGATAATTATCCAGTTAATAACTGTGTATGGGAAGCATTTCTAGCAATTTAATCAAAGCAATTGATCTTATTTAAAATCATTCGGATGCTGGAATCTTACTTTTTCAGTAAGTAAAACTATTAAACATCTATAATGCTTATTAAGGCAAATTGTCTCATGCGTAAATTTAAAATCAGATGAGAATAGGGACGTACATTATTTTTTAACAAATTGAAAGTTATATGGTTATGTCACCTTCGTAGATAATCTAAATGACAAAGAATGTTAGGCGACGGGCTACGTTTATTCAGGAGCAGCATGAAAACATTTCTTTTAGATTGATAACCTAGAACTCGCCGAAACTTATCTTCTCTTCATTGTTAATCTAAATAAACGGTTGCATTGATTGATATATGAAAAAAAGGACGTATACTTCAATAAAAAGAAACAAAGAAAATTAAAAACATAAAAGTTTGCAATCAATTACTGTGTAGCATTAATTTCCTCTCTAATTTGACTTTTAAAATACAGATTTCTTACTGACTTTGCATAATTAATTGTCAATATGCACACAGCCTCGCCCTCAGCGAGATTTCTACCCGCTAACCTTACCTATACTGGGGAAATGCATTATCAGAGTTAAATGCGAATTATTGAGTTAAACGTGAAATACTGAGATCAACTTATTCTACACAATTCTTAATTTTTTATAAATTAATTAAAAAAACAGTAAAAACAGTGTGGGTACAGCTAGTACTCCGTTAATTCATCAAATAGAACTTATAATTTTGTTTGTTTAGTTTACATAACAACGCTTTTACTCATTATTACCTCTGACGGTAAAGCACTATCAATTGCAATTTCCCAGGTTGTTGTTACTATCAGCATTTTAATTACTACAAATATAACTTTTAATTAAAGTTTAAGGCAATAATAGCCCATTAATTCATCAAATGGAAGAAAGAAGAAGATAACGAGGCCTTTGAATCTGTGTAATTTTTACTTATGTACCAATGACGTGAATCTAAATTGATTCTTTCGAAAATTTTAATGTAAATCTGATTCAAACGTACTTTATTGTGTCATTTTATGTTACTTGTCGCCACCTGGCACATCCAGCCACCATGTGACTAAATGAATAAATAAATAAATATTATAGAGACAGAAGAAGATAAAGAAGAACGACGTAGAAGAGAAAGAGTGAGAAGATAAAATACGGACAGATGAGCAAAGGCAAACAGCGAGAGAGACCATAAACGAAATCAGGTAACAAAGAAGAAACGAACAAACTGAAGAAGGGAGTAATATAAGAAGCCAAAACAGAATCGATGCAGCCAACGGCGGAAGACGAAGAAACGACACAAATTTAAACTCAGCAATAGGAAACGGATTAGCTACTCGACGAGATGATTCACATTTAGGAAAAATTAATAAAGAATGTCAATATCGCAGAGCTTTGTTTTTTAATAACTGAGAAAAGCATAACAGATGCTGGTACGAGAAGAGCACTTCCGCAGCTTCCAGATATATTAAAACTGCCGTAGAGAGAAAATACCCCTATGTGTAAAAATACGTAAGACTAATGTAGTTTCTGCACATGCCAGGACATGAAATATATATTTAAAGCGGGAAGCTCATTACTTCTAATTTGAAATGCAAAATCAATCACACTCACCCATCTTCTTTCTTGACATCGCAAAGCAGAGCTGGCCTGTGGAAGATCTACCATGCTGGCTGCGTTTTCAGACTTCATTCTTCGGAGGCTCGCATCTGAAACAACGACAGAACCAACTCAGAAATCTCGCACCCAAAGGATAAAAATTCTACAAAACCTTAACAATAACTTTTGATTTGAAGTTTATAAAGTAATGGAAACCGGCTAATAATGTATTATTCGTACGTTTTTAAAAACACAATTCTCATTTTATGAGGTAAACTATAATTTTTACGTTCAAAACACAATATATATTGATAACAAACCCTTAATTAATCCTACGTTAAGAGTGTAACGCCATATCTTGGCTATATTTGCCCATAAACAAATCCGTCCTTGCAAAACATTTTACCAACTCTTCACAGAAAATGATACTTTACAACGATAAAATCACTCATTAAACATGTTATGCAGTAACAAAATGTTATACATAAGGACTAATTTATAAAAATAATTACTCCATTATACATAAATATGATAAATATAACATTTACTATATACATATATATATACGGTAAAGATATTTCAACTATAAATCAAAGATGAACAGAGAAGTTATTTAAGATTTCCTTACCTTTGTAGATATAAATCCTCGAGGAGAATGACCAGGACAGCTGTATCACACAATAATAACAGTACATTTATTTTCCAGAAGATCAAAGTTACATGGCAAATCAATAAGACAAACTCAATCACAAAAGAAAATACAAAGTAAAACAATATAACAGCACGAGTGGACTAACGAAAAACAATAATACATCAAAACATCACCATAAATTACAATTAAGTGGCAAAGCAGGGCATACTGAATAATTACATATACAAATTCACATATCATTGTATTATAAAATAAGAAATAGTACTATTAAGAGAAGTTAATTAATGTCCAGTAAGCAATGTGAAGATTACACACATTGAAACTATAAAAAACTTTAGATAATACTTCACTTCGCTTAACGTGTCTTAAAACGTACACAAATCAAACTAAAAGTACATAATTAAAAACTGCTGTCAAAATGCGTCACATGCACCACTGTTTTCGAAGAATAAACGGCCAAAATTTTGTCAAGATCAAAACTATCGACATTAAATTTCGAATACAATAAAAAGGATTAGTTTTTTACTTGTAAAAAGTTCTGGTGTAAACACATAAAATAACCAAAAGTATTAAAACTCTGCTGTCAAAATGATTATCACGTGGACCAGTTTTCGAAGAACACACGGCCAAACATATATCACGATCATAACTATCAACATTAAATTTCGAATACAATAAAAAGGTCTAGTTTTTTCCTTCTAAAAAGGTCTGATGGAAACAAAATAAATTTCGAACTGTATTACGCACATAACAGACAACCCCGTCAACCATTTTAAGATTTCTACGAAGTAACCAGAAGTAACGCGCAGGCGCGCAGGCTAACCAACATTTCCCCTTATAAACCTGGATATTTACAATTTCGACAAAAAAACCACAAAAAATAAACAATTCCTTTTTATATCTTGATTTCTCATTTTAGTAGGAACACAATTATAACTTATTGTAGCATCGATAAAATTTGCTTAAATGTTATAAATTACTTGCAGTAAATCAAATTTATTGGCATTAAACTTTTGCTTTGCAAACCTAAATTTGGATTCGTCATGGAGAGGGGTAAAAATAAGGCATTAAAATATATTTTCAGATTGCTTAATAACCGACAATGTAATTAATTAATTAATAACGAATTTTTGGTCCAAATACGTATGCGTTTTTTTGTAACATTTATTTTTCTGTAGGACGTCTTCATAAACAATTACATGGGTAGTTTCGGCGGCATTTACAAATTATGCGGAAACAATTATTAGTTATTAAAAACTATTCACGAGTGTAATTCTAAGAATAGCAATTATACTCCGGAAAATACTTTCAGGTTTTTATCTTATCCATGTACTTTGGAAACCTGTGGTATATTCAATTGATACCGATAAAATATTCGTATAAATTTGAAATGTAGGTACCTACCGTAGGAACCTACTGATTTACAAACACAGATGTCCGGAACAGGTAGAAAAATACACTTGTAATTGTCCTAACTAAGATACTCTATTTAGTAAGTGAATTAGCCTTCATAAGAACTTAAGAACCATAAAAAACTCGGGTGATTCCTTCTTCACGGTAAACTTCCACCTCATTTCCTATTTGAAATCCAAAAACTCACGTAATATATTTTCAAAAAAAGCATTCGTGCGTCAATTTCCAACAAATCCTTTATCTAATTTTACAATTGTCCGACCGTCTTTCTCCATTTGTATCTCCCATTATTACAGCTAATGCTTGTCACATAAGTATATTCGAATCATCCTTTGCATCAATTTATAGAAATTTATAAAATTTTATTATTGTAATATTATCGTATATTTTATAAAGGTAAACTCCTCTCTATTATGAATTTTACACTGATAATAATAATACTCTATTTACGGGACAAGGCCTTTTCCTAAAAATACAATCAGAAATGTATTAAAAATAAGCCAAAATATTTAAACGTGCGTTCTAATACAATATAAACCATTAAAGCACAAGAGTAAGAAAAATTATACTATCGCACATAAAAATCACAAATCCTATAAAAATTATACTCAAAATCCATCTGACAATATAACAATATCGTACAAACCTTTGTATGAACTCAACATTAACGAGGATATGTGCTAGTTATAATAAGTACTTCTCTAATCTAGACATTTTTATCAGAAAGTCTGAGTATATAACATAATTATCGGCTTTATTGGGGTACTCAATAAAAGATATGTATGAATTTATAATTTCACCATTGTTTGAAATTATGTACATATCTTGAAAATGAAGGAATATATGATTGTTATCTGCCTCACTTCTTTTATAAATATATTTCATTCGTTGTTATTGGTAATACATAACTACAATTGTATAACTACCATTGTTACTTGCCTTATTTATAAATAGTTCATAGGTCGTGTATGGTAATATATATATATCATTGTATTGAATAATGAATATTTTATGCTTGTGAATGTATATGCTTTTGTATTGCTTTTTCGTTACATATATAATTTGCCATCTTGATATCAAGATAATTAGAATCAAGTGTATTTATTAAAATGTAAACCAGTTTATCCTGTAATTATTTTGTTGGGTAAACTTTAAAAATGATAAATAAATAAATATTCTAAGGCATAAAGTAAAATTATATCAGATTCATGGTACTTAATAAAAATTTACCTGAATTAAAATAGACATAAGTTGGCATAAATTTCTACCACATTTAAGTTAGGCATTGCAGCTTAGTTTTAAATGATTGCAGTGATTCATTGAATATATCAACTTTATGACTTATAAGGTTGTAGTCTCTCATCATAGTATACAAAGGTAAAATGCACATATAATTTGTCCATATATGGTATATGAAAAGTCATATCTAACCTTGTATACATTAAAGGCACTCTGAGGTTTATTAAATTAAGTAATTCTGGGCTTTTAATATGGTTATTTAACAATTTATATAAAAACATAAGGCCACTATTCCTCCTTTGAATGTAAAGGAGTAGCATATCAAGTAGTATTGTCACTCCTAACATAGTAAAAAAGCAAAAAGTGTCAAAAGACTTATGTCCTTAACAACGCTTTCAATCTATTATCAGAACGTAAGGGGATTAAGGACAAAATTAGAGCAACTTAAACTAGCTATTTCTACCGCTGACTATGACGTTATCGTACTCACTGAGACTAGGCTCAGTGAAGACATAACTCTGAATTGGACTTACCTCATTTAGACATTTATAGACATGATCGCAGTGTAATTACTTCTAATAAAGTTCGTAGTGGTGGGGTTTTAATTGCTATTAAAACAAAATTGCAATCTGTAAAGGTTATAAGCCAAATTATTAATGTAGAACATTTTTGTAAACATTTGTAGTCAAGAGGCAAAGGTTTTAATTGGGGCAGTGTATATCCCCCCAGCCTCTGCCATTGATATGTACTTATCTCATTGTGAAGTGGTTGAAGATATTGTGAATAATAACAATTTTTTGATATTATTGTACTGGGGACTACAATTTACTTGATCCCTGTTGGAACACTGACTGTGATAGCATGTCTTTCACCACTCAAGCAAGAATTATAAATGAAAGTTTTACATTACTGGGTCTTAAGCAGATGAGTACTATTTGTACAATTTACTATTAGATCTAGCTTTTTCTAATTCAGGGCAAGTAACTTCCGAAAAGGATCCATATCCTATTTAAAAATGTGTTAATCATCACCTTGATATTCATTACAGTGTAAAGTTGGCCAAAGAACTAGATTATAACAATTATCAATTTACTATTTATGATTATAGAAACTGTCATTATACTACATTGACTAACTACTTAGATACTTTAAACTGGCTAGGAATATTGTGCAATTTGGAGATTAATAATGATCTATCAATTTTCTACTCTATTCTTTATGAAGCTATAGAACTGTGTACTCCTACCTTAACAATCAAAACATCATCTTATCCTAAATGGTTTAGTGTTGAATTAAAGGAATGTATCAAACTCAAGAAACATTACCATAAAATTTTCAAAATTACTGGGAGTAATGATGATTATCATAATTTTTCTAAAATCCGAGGTGAATGCAAAAAACATTCTGGTTCATGTTGCAAAAACAATATAAATAACATGGAAACAAATATTCCCTATAACTTAAAGTATTTCTGGAGACATGTTAAAAATCATCAAAAATTGGATAGAATACCAAGCATAATGTATTATTATGAAGAACATGTTGCAAATAATGACCACGATATTTCAAACCTTTGTAAGGAACTTTTCTAAGGTCCACAGTACTGTGATACCTGACACAAAGCCTGCCTTTGACATAAATTACACGTTTTCCTTTGGCAAAATGACAGTTTCAACTGAGGATGTACTATGGAAATTATTGTCTACAAATGTTACAAAGTGTACTGGCCCAGATGAACTCTCTCCCTCTTTTATTTAAAAAGTGCAGTCAATCACTGGTTTACCCACTGTTTATACTATTTAAAAATCTTTTAGCAGTGGCGTTTTTTCTGACCTCTTTAAAATTGCTTACATTACACCGATTCACAAAGATGGTGACAAAAGCAATACTTGTAAAATCAATATATGTAGTGGAAAAGGGAAAATTAGGTTTGGAGTAGCATTTAAATTCAGCCAAGCATATGAGAAACAGTAATTCTGGCACTACATGAGGAAAAATTACAAATGATGCTATTACTAAAAATAGAAAGTAGGCTGAAATTGTTTCTGCTTGTAACTTTAGGCTTTCATTCAGTTTGACATCACTTTGAGTTATCGATCAGTGATTTGCACAAATAAGATTATTTGCGGATTCAAAGATGGCTACTAAAATTTCACCAGCCACAGCTAAGACATAAGCAATAGTTGACAAGGTATTAGCTCCACATTCTCTACCTTTAATAAAAATTAAACTTGAATATGTACATCAGGATCTCCACTGATGGTAGCAATAATTTATCACGAAAAATTTTTCGAATAAGGTAAGGTGGGGTAAGTGCGACTCCAAAATTACTAATATCAACTTCAACTAACTGTTAAATTTTTTTTAGTTAAGCTACAGATGCGAAATTTATATATTTAATATTATCAAAACTCATAGCATCATGTAATATAATTTATTTCTTTCTTGTATGAAAATTCACATTATTAATATTTTTCGTACGAGGTTTTCTCTAGGGGTCGCACTTTCCCTCCAAAATGGGGTAAGTGCGTCCCTGCCTCATTCTTTCCTACCTATTTACATTACAAATATAACGAGGTAAGTGCGACTTCTTCCGACTTTAAGCTGCACTGGTTTTTTTAAAACACCAATTTATTTTGATCCGTTCTTCAGTTATCAACTTTTGTTTGTTGATGAACATAACCTGAAATTTCTTAAGACATGAATATGAGTATCGAAATGAAACCAAGAGTCATTGAAAATAGCTTTTATTAGATGAAAAACTGTTTTAAATTGAAAGAAATTAATTTCAACATATGTACATGGGTAGAAAAAATACGGGATGCAAACTGAGTAAATACAAAAAATAAGGAACATTACGTCATTAAGTTGAAAATATAAGAAACGTCAATCAATAGAACAAAATATATGGAAACGTGGTAAGTATAACAAATAAGTAACATAACATTATTTAAATTATACAATTATGTTAAAAATACGGAAAATCATGTAAGTGTAACAAATAAGAAACATAACAATATATACTGTAATTCGAACAAATGATGTGACTACTTTAAATTGTATCCAGAGAAATTAATTCCAAACACTAAGTTTCCTCGGCGGCCAACTGATGGTTCAGGTAACAATCTGATAATTTCTTCCTTTGAAATTTCACTGCTATCATCAATCTTTGGAAAGATAAAACTATCTTCGGACCCATGACATTTTCTCAAGAAGCAAACAACAGGATCGTCAAATTCATTGATTTCCCGAATTTTCCCTACATAATGAACAACTGACTTTTTGCTGGTGTATTTCACAAGAACCCAATCTCCTACTTTAATTTTAGAAACTGCTGTGGTTATGTTTTCTCCATCTCTTTCAACTTCTCTTGCATACATTCCTGTCGTAGCATATAGATCCTCATCGTCAGAAGATAGCAAACCTAATGCCCTATCATAATCACTCTATGAATCTTCAGAAACTCTTTTTGCTGTTTGATGTTTTGCCTTATTCTTAGATTCTCTTTCAGTTATTTCTTTCTTTTTTTCGCAAATGTACTCTCCTGTGACAACCTCTGCCCCTGTAGCTGCTCTCTTTCTTTTGTTTGCCCTCTTCCCTTGTTCTAACCTGCTTGCTTGAACAGCAGTCAATAAAATTTCTTCAAATGATATTTTTCGTGAACCAAGATTCAATTAAAGTGCATCTTGATACTCTGCAGATGGTTGACAAGGATCATCAGTTGCTGTTTCAAGTTCAACTTGGACAAGAGATTTAACAGATTCAACTTCAGTTGAAGGTTGAACTGAAGGAGCACTAGATTCTTGCTGCTTTTGATTCCATCTTTTCAGTGCCAGAGGATCATATTTCTCATTTGATATAACATTACGGTTAAAATCACGTAATTCAGGAACTGATAAATGAAAAGAATATAAAAAGGGGTAAGTGCGACCCTGGGTCGCACTTACCCCTTTCCATGGGGTCGCACTTGCCCCAGCTGATCTGAATGCATACTCACGACGGGGAAACTGCGACCCCCAAGAAAACACAGCGTAATATTCGTATTCACATAATTGCAAAATAGATAACGAAAATTAATCAATTTAACAATGAATTTTAAAAAAATGTACTTACCTGTAACTTTAAATAAGGACGTTATTAACAACTATGCAGGAGCCAACTTTTCACTGCCAACTACGACGCCGAGATGAATGGAAGGATATAATTCGCTCGCATGCGGTTCAAGAACTTATAGGTCCCGCGCTAAAATCTATTGAATTATATTCGGGCAACAATGTATTTAAGAGTTTGCATATGTGCTAAGCGTTCCTCTTACAAAATTACGATATCCTAGACTGAAGGTCGCACTTACCCCACCTTACCTTACTCGTACAGTATTTTGATCGTCATGTTTAAGGACTCACACAAGCTAGTTGAATTGAAATGTTTAAAATGAATCAGAGGGGACTATAAGTCACCTTGTTTTAAAAACATATGATTGGCCAGAAGAGTGTATCGCATTTGGAGGGGATAACTGCAACTCCAATTTTGGTTATGTTGATGGAAATGGACAGAGCAATGTTTATGTACTCTTGTCTGCAGAAGTTGGGGAATTACTTGGAATAAAATGCCCTGCCCGTATATCTTACATAATTGTGTTCAGCATGCAAGGGATTCCTGGCTAATTGATATTGAATCAAATTTGGTTACAATTTATAATCGTTTTTCTGTATTCACGGCCAGAACAGAAACCTTGAAAGAACTTTGTGACTTTGTATCTGTAGGTTATAATCCATGTGTGATCTCTGTTGAATTGCTAATGTTTGAATTGAGATTTGGCAACTGTTTGTTTTCATCTGGTACTACTTTGTAATGTAACTGTGCCATCTTTCTGAGTGTATATCGCAAATAATTTGTGATGTTTGCAAAAACCTGTTTGCAATCTCAGCTGAAATGCTACAGAATTGTTTCTCACTTAAAATACGGCATTTACTTGTTATGTGTACATCTAACGAAGCTTAAATAAAGCAATATCAATAACGTACAATAATTTTGTTGTTTTTTCAATTTTATATTTCTATTTAAAATTTTGCGATCATATATATTAAGCATTTTACGAGGAATAAATAACCTGATATTTTAAACGCGCGCGCTTGGTGCGACGGTGGTGCCATCTATGAACAAATGTAGTCGTAACTTGAACCTATTTCCCACAAGAGTAAGATGCACAGGGCTGGTCAAATACAACGTAAGTTTCATTTTTCTGCCTGTATTAGCGCTGTAATCCGTAAAAGAATATCGGAATGCGCACACAATTTGTATGGAAAATTTGATGTCAATTTTGTTTTAGGATTTTTTTAAAATATGAAAACTGTAATAATAAATCTACGCTACTGATATTTTGTGGGATTTATTGAAACGGAAGAAGAAACTGCTGGAGGAGTATAGGAAAAAGAGAAGGATTGAAAAGTATCACGTACGAAAGAAGAAAGATGAAAGGAGAGAACGCGGTAGGTGTATAGACAGAGAGAGAAAACGCTCGAGAATTAATACGCTGCGAAAGAAGGAATCCTGCTCAGGGCATGTTTGCTCATTTTCTTGGCAATATAATTATGTTAAACAATGATTTGGATGCATTTTTCTATGAAATAAGTTAATCTTAATTCGAGTTATTAAAAAAAAAGTTCTACTCAATATGATTGGAAGTTTGGAAATTGAAGTTTTCTAACTTACTCTATTCGAAACAAAATGACTAGCTTATGTGTCAATTTAAATATATCGAAAAGAAATAATCTTATGATTTAACTATGATTATATTATAAAATAAAAAGTTTTTTCTGTTGCATTTTAACCTCAATTGTCTTGCGTGCAATAGGTTTGCTATCCCACTTAGGACGGATTTTATTTTCCCAAAGTATAGCACAAGAACAGATAGCAGAAGAATATCAGAATAGGTATGTTCTTGAAACCCAAAGGATCTGGCGGTATTTTAGTCTTTTCAGAGGAATCTGTCCTATAATCGACAGCCCACGAGTAGATGCACTTAATTTTGTATAATCAGTTTGTATACCTCCATCATAAGAGTATCTTTTTAGAGGTAATTTTCTTAATATAATTAATATAATAATGTGTGAAGACTTAAGTTTGTGCGGCTGATGTGAGTGGCGAACCGAGTGGCTGCATAAACAAGTTGCGCCTCTCGTGTGACATTGCTCTAACGCTACCTGTCGCCATTAGAACCTGTTTGAAGCGTGCACGGTACGTCGGCAGGCACTTTGTTTTTATTGGTCCGGTGACTTTTGAGTGCATCTCTCAGACAAGAACAGCGATGTGGTCAACGAATTGATCGATTTAAACAGGCAAATCGTTGGACTAGGTGATTCAACCAACAGTTTTATTAAATTCCTCATGGGTGAAATATGACAGATGTTGAAAATGTTTTCCTCTAATTTTTTTGAGCAGTGTAATTTTGAAATATTGCATTTACGTTGAAGAGTACATCATAAAACGTAGTTAAATTACAGAAAAAAATGACTTCTATTAAAAATTAAAGAAGGTATTCTTCTCAATTTAGAAATTAGGTATCAATTTTTATTAGAACCTTAAATACTAGGTCGATGTGGAATTTGATGGTTATTGAACTCATAAATGAAGCTTACTTTGTATTTCAAATGTTGGAATAGAGGGTTAACAAGATTACTGTCGCATCTGAGCCATTATCTACCGCTCAATAATTTATGTTTTTAAGTTATTCCAGAAATCCAAAAGTTTTATTCCTCTTAAAAAAATGAGAACTAATGTAAGTTTTCATAGATTGATTTATCATATCTCAATGATACTGACAACGTAACGCAATATATTTGCCGTTAAATTATAACTAAGTGACTGATACCAAATTTTAGAAACGAATGCTTGCTATGCGCAGGTATATTAAACAAGTTAGGAAAGTAAACAACATATCACAAATGGGCATGTTTTGTGCAATGGAGTATTAGAAAGAAAATATATACACCCAGGGCCGGCCCTAGAAATTGTGGGGCCCAATTAGAAAAGTTTTGGCGGGGCCCCTACATCTAAAAGGCATAGTTTGAAAAAAAAAGCAAGCGAGGTCCAAAGGACCGAAGCAACGAGGCCTAAAAGGCTGAGCCAGAGGGTGGGAATTCGGGGTGGATCCCAGGCCACCAACGCATTTCCTGCATTCTGAGAGTATCAGATGGCTTCTCACTTGGGTATGGATGGGACTATGGATAAATCTAAAAAGAATCAGCACCAATAGATAGTTTGGAGACCCTACACCACTGAAAAAAGTACAAATTCAAAATATATAAATAAATAGACTAAATAAGAACTGCCACATTTACCCCATTTTCACAAAGACAATGAAAGTCTGTAACATGTTAACAGAATTAAGACTTAGTTAATGTGTAGGACTAGATACTGTGTGTTGTATTGGTAGTAGTAGTAATTACGTTTTTTTTAGGTGCGTCAACAGCTAAGGTTATTTTGCACCGTCAAATTCTCTTAGAGAAAATCAACATATATCACAACATCCATGCCCGGAGCTGGATTCGAACCCATGACCTTTGGATTAGAAGGCAAGCGCACTGCCTACCAGTCTAACCTGGCCGGCTGTTGTATTGGTGTATGTATTTTTGACGTATGGTTTTTCCCCTTATTATTCAGTTATGGGGGTTTTTAATATTAAGAATAAAAATAAAATTAATATGTTTCAAGTTTTCTATTTATTTATTAACAAAGAATCACTGATCTGTTACTTGAAAAGTTCCTTTTAAATAATAAAAAAAATATTTGAAATCTGATCTTTCTTGCTTTTTGTTCTGCAAACTCTTTCAATATTTTGTCCAAGTCTAAGGTCTTGCCTTCATCACATTCTACAGATAGTATTGCAAGGTTGTTTAGTCGCTCTTGGAGCATGTTTGACCTTAGATAAGTCTCGATCAATTTTAATTTTGAAAAGCTCCTTTCCCCTGACGCTGGTATAGTAAAAAAAAATCCACATTGCAACGAAAAGATTTGGAAATCCTGTAGCTCTGTCATTTAAAGCAAGAAATTCAAGTATTTTCAATGGCTTTCCATAAAGAGAACAAGGAAGAATTGGCTTCAGTGCTTCCATTTCCTCAAAGAGCATGTGACCATCTAAATCAGATGACTTTACAGTTTTAACAGGTTCATTTTTCTGAATAAGCTTGATGTCCGCTAAAGCAATTTCTAGATCTGCTGCATGTTTTCGTAAGGTCTCTTTTGGGATGTTTTGGAAATCACTCAAAAATCCAAATAACCTCACATGATCTTTCAACTGTGTAAACCTTGGCTCAAGAGACTGCATAGCTTTGTCTAAGACTTGGTAGAAACATTGTACCTTGAAAGATTCTTTGGCATTAGTAATGGGATCATAAGCAGATTTGTAATTAACATGCTTTTCTTTTTTCTCAAACGCTTTGTTTGGAATTCTAGAATCACATCCAAGTCATTTGCGAGCTTATTTGCACCAACTAAGACTTGTTCAAAACCAGTCTCTCCGTATCTTCTTAGCCAATCACAATCTTAGCCAATCACAATCACAACTTTACCACAACTTCCACTTCCATATATGCCTTCAACGAACTGAACAAAAGTACAAACTACCTCGTAAAGTGAAAGTAACTTATTTCCTAGAAAATCATCAGCGACAATTTTCTTGGTATCCATTTGGGAATCCCTAAACAGCAAGTGGTGGAAGATGGTGTACATTTCAGGCCGAGGCATTGAATAGAGGGGAAAACCTAGGAGGATCAGCAAATAAGGAATAGAATATTGGACAACTTGTATAAAAATAGACATAACATATTCTAGGAAAAAATTCCCCAACGGATTGGAGAATTCCCCAACGGATTGACCAGAAGCAAAGTGAAAATTGAAATATTTGCGCATCAAGAATGAACAATAGAAAATGTTTGTTGGGTACGATATTGCTATAACAATAATACAACAAATGCAACGGTGTGATTCCTAACTGAGAACTCCGGTGACAACCTACCACAAAAATTTCATTCAAAATTGTCTCAAATAAGACAAAATTCTACGTTACTCTCACAGAACAAAAATATTAAAATTTTTCTTATTAATAACTATATGTAACAGGAAACTACTAGTATATAATTTAATAAAGATCCGTATGACGAGTAATACAAATTGAACTGGCATCAATACCTACAATATTTCATGGCGCCGCAGTGGTGCCAGCTATCCATTTACGTAACATTTTCGAGAATTACTTAATTCCCGTAAAATAAAATGCATATGCAGCTATTTACTTTCACTAGCTTACAGTGCCTCGAAAAATAATAGACTACTGAAGGTCCCAAAACTTTTTTCCAAAACTAACATTTCTAGGCAAATTCAAAAACCCAAAGCGCCGCGGCGGCGCCATGAATCCGTATGAAGGTTAAATAGATTTTGGAATATAATGTATGTACCTCAATATCGTTTATCGTCTGCTCAGCACTCTTGCCCTCTCATTTTCCGAAACAACCACTTTCACCAGTTTTAAATGGATTTCAAACTTAGAAGAGAACTTGATTCAATTCAGTTAAAACAACCACATAACAAACTTCTTATTCTAAAGAAAATCCTTTTATAATATGCAATGTTAACCTAGAATTCATTCATTCTGAAAAGTGAATAGAAGTGCCATGTAGGTACATATATTTCTTTCAACTAAAATAGCCACTCTTAACAGATTTTAATGGATTAATAATGCATTAGTATTTCAATTTCATGAAATAAGCAGAATTCCGGTAAAAAAAATTTGTTCAAACTTCAATTGCCTCTGATAATACTTTAAATATATTTTGGAATGAAATGTACCATAATATCGTTCAGTGTCTGCTCACCACTATGGACTTCTCAGTTTCCGAAACAACAACTTTCAATAGTTTTAAACTGATTTTTGCTTTGAAATGGTACTTTCCTATTAACGGGAATACCTTTCCAGCTATTTTAAATGCCATAAAGACATATTGGCCCCCTAGTAACATAAATTTAGATTGTATTAGTAATTATGTTGCTTTTATTAATAAATAAGTTTCAAAAAAGTGTGATTTTTAAGTAATTCCCCCGTTGTTGCGCATTATTAACAAACAAATACGTCGTAACATATCACAACAATACGTGTTTATTTTTTGAGGTATTCCCGTTAACAGGAAAGTACCAAAATACTTAAGTCAATTCAGCACAACTTCCACTTTACATACTGTCAATTCCAAAGTAACTCTTTTTATAATAGACAATGCTAGCCTAAAATTAATTCATTCCGTAAAGTGAATAAATACAGTTCTTTCTCTAACCTATAATAGCCACTGTTATTAGATTTAAATGGATTATAAGCCTTAGAACTTACTCTGTATTAAATAAGCACCAAAATTCCTTTTATAAGAAAAATTCAGTTCATTAAAAGATCCACTGTTCTTTCTTCGAAAATTGCCTGTTAACAGTTTTAAATGTCCTTTTAATTTTAATTTATATTCGTTTCCAAACTTCGGCCATTGTTATGAAATTAATTCGAGGAATAACAATATAAATTCGTAAGCACGTATGGTTTACAAAGAATTTAATTTAAGAATGCTTTTTACTTCCAATTTTTCTAAAATGACACTGTTGATACTTACAATTTTTTATATTTACGTTAATATACTTATTATCCGCAAAACACGCCAATCTCTCCCCTTCCTTCCTCTCTCTCGTATTTAAGCTAACAATGATAATGGTCGACATAGCAACATCACGTTAAAATGGCGAGATTTCCACAAAATATGCAAATTAAACGTTTAACATGGAATATTTCGAACTGTGGGCGAAAAAAGACGAACGGAATAAGAAACTTTATAACTTTTTCTTCAAAATGGTTCAAATCCGAAGGTTGTCTGTTAATTTCTTCTAATTTTAATTTCCAAATGAATAAAAGCCTGCACGTCGAAAAATGGCGTTTTACATGTTAAGTAATGGGAAATGGAAATGCCTCTCTTGAGGAAAAACCAATGGATCTCTTGTAGACGAACCAAGGAATTTTTTCGCGATTAAAATTTGTCATTCTCTGAAGAAGTGTTAATCAAGCATCTCTACCAAATTTCGAGTTTCTATCATTATTATTTCTCGAGTTATTAGCGTTTGCATAGCATGACCAACCAACCAACGGATGACGGCTATTATTATATAAAATTCTCTAAAATAATTTCAGGTACTTAGCATCTGGGGACTCGCAGATTTCCATGAGTTGGAGTTGCAGAATATCACCAACATCTGTTCACCGCATCGTAGTGTCAACATGCGAAGCTATTTGGAGGAACCTGTCTCAAACGCAATTTCCTACATTAACCAGTGACAAATGGGAGAAAGTTGCAGAATTTTATTCCTTATGGCATTTTCCTAATTGTATCGGAGCCATTGACGGTAAACATATAGAAATTCAAGCCCCTAAAAATAGCGGATCTCTTTTCTTTAATTATAAAAAATCTTTTTCTATTGTACTTCTGGCCTTGGTGGATGCCAATTACAGATTTCTTGTAATTGATGTGGGCGGTTACGGAAAATCGAGTGACGGAGGCCTTTTTTCCAATTCTAATCTTGGCAAATGTCTTGAAGGTGGTTCTTTAAAGGTTCCCAATCCTAAACCACCCCCAAACTCAACAGAGGAGTTGCCTTATGTTATAATCGGTGATGAAGCCTTTCCCTTAAAAACATATCTTCTGCGTCCATTTCCTGGCAGCACTGCTGGAGACAATCTAGAAAAGAAGGTATACAATTATAGGCTGTCAAGAACTCGGAGAGTTGTTGAAAATGCTTTTGGCATCCTCACACAGAGATTCCGAATATTTTATGGAAGACTTCAGATGTCTCCAGAAAATGTAGACAAAGTAGTCTTGGCAGCATGCACTTTGCACAATTATCTCAGAAATGATGTTTTGACTGACGACAGTGACAGTTGCGAAACCCCATCACGACCAACAGGTTTCAGACAGTTTCGTAACATTGGGGCCAACAGTAGTGCGCAAGCAGTGGAAGCACGGAAAAAATTTTGTTGGTACTTCAATGGAGTTAGGTCCATTCCATGGCAGAGACCTTCTGTCATGAACAGAAGCAATTAAAAAAGCAACAAAAAATCAATATCAATAGACAAAACTAAAAAACAGGATCCAACAGATTTACAAAGATTGTGACTTAATTATGATCGTACTGAAGCATGTATTGCAACTGATTGTGAGATGAGTGATATTTACTGATTATTTGTGATTTTAATTTAATGATTGATAAATAAATAATGCTTTTTACATTTTTTTAAAGTTGTTGTACATTTATCATCAAAGTTCCTTTTTTTACACATATTAAGCAAATGTTACAAATTCAGAAGTATGTGTTGACAACATGAAAACTCTATTACCTTTGATGGTACACCACAGGTTGATTGGAGGAATCAAATGAAAATGCTGCATATCTGTCTTGATGCAAGTACACAGGATGAATGGCAGGAGCATGTGTAGTTGTATGCAAATTTGCCTTCATAAGTTCAATTTCTTTTTTATTCACTAAATTGAAGATTTCACTTTTTATTTTCAACCTTTCTAATTCAGGAAATTTGAGAATGCTCTTAGCAATATCGTCAAAAAATATCATAAGTTTTTGCTTCTCAGTATTCATGTCACTTTTCTTCGTCTTTACTAAGATAAACTTGCCTAGCTTCTCCGCTAAATCTCCTCCAACAGCTCTTCTTTTGTGTAGACGGCTTCAGATCTGGAACAGATGACCATGAGGATCCAGGTGAATTGTGTTCAATATCTTTGCATTCATTGTTTGAATCCTCTAGTTCCAAACTTGAGGCATGCCTAAAACAAAACAATGAAACAGTTAGTTAAAAATAAAATATTTAAAAAGTACTTTAAAAGAAATTTTCTTAAAATTTTATGTAATGAGGTTCGACTAACCAGCTTAAAACAAGCTATGTAAGTATGGACTAATGGGCAGTAAACAAGCTCCATAGAGAAATCTACATAATCAGGAAAATTTTTTGGGCAAATTGATTCAGTTCTCAACGGTCTGTTAATTTTTTAGATGATACTTTGCAATTTTGTGAATTTGTCTAAAAAATTTTCCTGATTATGTAAATGTCGGGACCAGCCAATCAGTTTCTGTTAATGTTGTCTAAAAATTTCAAAAAATGAAACATTTAAGTTATCATGTATTTTAGTGTCTGTATTATGGAATGTAATTTGCAGGGGGATAACCGACAAATAATTTGCGGGGAAAATTTTTAGACAATTCATTAAAACCCTCAAGAACATAATGATTAAATTTAGCTCTGGTTGAAGGAGCTTGGGCATATCATACTGTGAAACATAATCATTCATTTCGTTTTACTGACTGTACATCTAAACCAGTGGTCTTCAACGTGGGCGATAGCGCCCACCAGTGGGCGTTTTAGGGTTTTTGGTGGGCGTTAAAGAGCTCACCAAACGCTATTCTAATTTTTACACCGAAAAATAAAATTCTATAAGAATGTTTAACGATACGCACACATATCCTCAATGTACAATGGAAGCATGGATGGTGACTCGATTCACCACAAATGTGTGTGATGTGGATATTGAATACCAAGAGGAGATAATAGAATAACTTCATGTTGAAGAGTGTAAAGCCAATTTCAACCAAGGTGGATATGTGCAACTTTGGCAGAACAAGAAAATGCCCCCTCTGTATCCACGCTTGTGGAAGAAAATATCGTTGCTCTTGTTAGCTTTCCCAACCTTATATCTAGTCGAGAAGGGATTCAGCGTAGTCAACAATCTCCTATCCAAAAAAAAAGAAATCACACGTAACAAAAAGAGGAATCTTCGAATGACCCTTACAGACATGAAGCCTGACATCGATTCCCTGGTTTGTAGGCATAGAGCACAAAGTACGCATTTAAATGCCCGTAAAATGTTTATTTTAATATTTGTTTTGGGATTAATAAACAAGGTTACATTTGACATCTTTTTAAACAATCATTTTATCAAAAATTTTATTGTTAAGTTGACACGGAAGGTGGGCGATGAACTTATTTCAAATGGAAGAATATAGTAAAAGTGGGCGGTGAATCGAAAAAGGTTGAAGACCAGTGATCTAAACTAATCAAGAAGTGTTTTGAGAAAAACTTTGCATGTGCTAGAACTAGAAGTGAGGCAATTGTTTGCAAGGTTTTTTGCCCCAAATCATTAGAGAATCTTAAAATGGAATTAGCCCTAACAAATTGTGTTTCTGTGTATCTTGATTGCTCTAACCATGGTAACATAACAATTTGTCCAATTTTGGTAAGATATTTCTTGCCAAATTATGGGGTAAAAGTTAATATTATGGAATTGAAGCAGCTGTGCGGTGAAACTTCAGACATTCTCTCAAATTACATAAAAGAAACTTTGGTAAATTATCAAGTGGCAAACAAACTGTTAGCTTTATGTGCTGATAATACGAACTGTAACTTTGGAGGAGTATCAAGAAGTGGACAAAATAATGTGTTCTACAAAATGCAACAGCAACAATCACTGAGTACACATTTAATTGGTGTAAATTGTGCTTGCCATGTCCTAAATAACTTTATACATCAGACTGTCTTCCTATTGAAATTGTAAAAATTTACTCATTCTTCTACATTTACACAGTCAGAGTAGAACAGTTAAGAGAAATTTGTGATTTGTTAATGTTGAATACCAAAAACTACTTGATTTTAGTTAAACCAGGTGGTTGGCACTGACACCAGCAGTAGGGAGAGTGTTGAGATTATTCCAAACATTAAAAACGTTTTTTTTTGTCCCAAGAAAAACAGACGTCCCAAGATTTTAAAAAGCTTTTTTGAGAATTCATCTGCTGAGGTTTGGCTTTATTTTATCCAAAGTCAGGCCTTAACTTTTCAAACCTGCATACTGCATACTCCAAATTGAATCAGGGAATGTCTCAATGCCAGAAGTATCAAATATTTTTATAAACTTTAAATTAAAATTAATGGAACGACAAAGAGAAATTTTCTTACATGTTATGTCAGAAAAATTATTTGTGATTTGGAAAAAGATGGGGTTTAAATATCGATGACACAGAACTGTTTGATGAAATCACCTGTTTGAAAAATTTTGCTACAATAGAGAAAATTGCTGATTGGAGCAATAATGAAATACCTGTTGATCGAAAATGGGTTGAAATTTTTACACATTTTGACTCTAATAACATGCCTTATAAAAACCTGTTACAGCATGAGTTGCACAGAATTTTATAATTTTCTGCAAGAACAAGAAGATATTTTGAAAAAAATACATACAGTGGATACATATAATAAATAATTTTCTTCAAGTTATTTACCCATGTATTTGATTAAGAGCTCAATAAAATTGTACTCATGAGATTTTGCTTACAAAGTTCAGGATTTCTGTTTTTGTTTTAAAATACTGTTTATAGCAATTTATTTATTTTAATAAGTCTGTTTAATTTATTTATATTAATTTATCTGGTGTTTTAAGGAGCTAATCACTTAGAAACAAAGATGTCATTTGATGTCCTGTATTTTCATGTCAAAATAGAGGACATACCTAAATATGTTCTGTATTTTGTGTTTCAGCAAATGGTCACCTTAGTTATTTACATTGTTTTAAAAACGGTTTGCTATGTAGAATACAACGCGATACAAAAATATCACTTAAACGTAGTAATATAAATAGTATAAACGCCCATCAATAATACAGGCAATCTTTAATTAAGGTTATATTGTTTCCTTCCTCCATCACTCTTGATCACTCTCCCCCCCCCTGTAAGCAACAATAAATCGCAAGAAATTCCTACGCGCATGTTTATATCCGCGGCGAAGTGAAGAGTCCGTGCGATTTTACTGATTTTAAATGCTTTTTTGATTTTTTTCTATTTTTCTGGCCATGCTATCTACAACTTCTGAAAATTACAGCTCTCCAACCTTAATATTTTCTTTCTTCTAATGGTAACATTTTTGAAAAAGTTTGAAACAACTAAATAAATAAATAAAACATCTGTCGAAATCATTAAAGAAATTTTAATAACACTTGCAGGTGTAAAGGAATGTTTTAAGGTTTACAATTTAAAAATAATTTTACTCTCTTTCCAGGATGTGAAGTTTCAAAAATTGCATCTGCTCCTCAAACCTTCATTTTTTCTTAGATTTGGCCGCTTGTCCACTCGATGTTTTTCTCCTATTTAGGGCCCTCCTAAAGTAGGACCTAAGATTGATCCACTTCATCTTACATTCTTCAACTGGAACAAAATTAGTAAAAAATATTTTCTTTAGTGATAAAGTTAACAATGAAACAAATAGGCATGCAAGAAACGCCAATACTCGATGACAATACCTACCTCTGGCATTTAAGTTGCCCGCAATTTCCTTCCACAAATTGTCCTTGACTAAATTATTGTCGTAATCCTTGTGGGCCAGATTGTAGAGACACTCGCGTTCCTGTACTAATAGAACTAATTTTTCTTCATCCATTACTCCTAGATTTACTCCAATAATAAATAGGTCGACTACTTCCAACAGCGGTAACAGCACTAAACTGACTAAACCACGTGGTGAAAGAACTCACGAGCCAACTTTGTATAACATCGCCGAGAAGGCAAAGATAACCGAAGCAGGCACGGGTGCCCTTACGTCGCCCTTTCACCATATCCATATATAGGACTGTGCGCATACTGTGTCGGACCGCCATGGGCCGTGCCCTTGACAGATCACTTTCGAAATGACCCATCACAGCACGGTAGGGACACGGTCGTCGCCCGGTCCTATATGTGGAAATGGAAATTGCTCTTCCAGTGTTAGTTATATGGATGGGACACTTTTTTGATCTTCGGTAAAACGACACAGTCGTCGACCAGTCTGCGCCCGGTCCTACATGTGGAAATCAGCCTTAAATGATACAAAAAATGACAGTAAACATACAAATGAGTAACTAAAACTACGTAACTATTCCGAAGTAGCGTGTTTATAACATTAATCGAGAAGTCGTATGATGACACTGTGATTAAGAGTTGTAATTATGAGAAAGCTTGCATAACCCTTCTGAAATTGAGATTGTATGTTGCCGCCACAGTCGGAGAGGATAGAGATATGGTGTCGGAAGCAAAGCAAACGTAATAAGGGTTGTAAGTATGGCTGCAGTCTGGGGTATAGAGATCTAGTCATGTTGGGTGCCTTCGGTGCCCTGACTGGAACAATATCATCCTTCCCATCCTGGAGATAAGGTGCTGGAAACAGAGATAATGTAATAGGGGTTGTTAGTAGGGCAAAAGTCTGGGGTATAGAGATAAGAGTCCTGTTGGGTGCCTCAGTCACCCTGACTGGAACCATATCTTCCTCCCCGTCCTGGAGATACGGTGCCAGATTGTCAGCAGGGCAACAGTTGTTGGTATAGAGATTGAGTCATGTTGGGTACCTTAGAGTGGAACCCAATCTCCGTCCTCATCCTGGAGATAGTGTGCCGGAAGCAGAGATAACATACTAATGGTTGTTAGTAGGGCAACAGCTGTGGGGTATAGAGATCGAGTCATGTTGGGTGCCTTTTGTGACCTGACGAACCATATCTCCCTCCCCATTCAAGAGATACAGTGCCGGAAGCAGAGCAAATATAATAAGTGTTGTTAGTAGGGCAACAGTAGGGGGATATAGATATCGAGTCGTGGTAGGTGCCTTCGGCACCCTGACGGAGTACCTTCTCCCTCTCAATGCCAGCAGAGATCCCACGTACACAGAGTGCATAATTTCACCGCTACAGGGGAGTAATTACCATCTCTGGCCGTACAATACAGTACCTTAGTCAAAACAACACAAAATGGGAAGCTCATTCATTCTACTTTGTAACAAAAATTGATTACACTTACCGCTATTTTTCTTTATAACACAAAATAGAAGAGGTCCATGCAGATCTGGTATGTCAGCTGCGTCTTGAGACTGCATGTTCAGAATGGCCAGTTAACTTTCTCTTGGAGTCACGCTTCTGAAATAAAAAGAAAATCAAATCAGAGATTGTGTACCATAAGAGGGCTTTCTTATAATAGAGCACTTTGTGATACTCTTATTTCCCTCGTGTTAAATCATTCTATAATTTTTTAAACTTAAATTTCTTTAAAATCTCATGTTACCCTTTAATTTGAAGGGATTTCAAAAATGAATACTGGCAGTTCCCACTTATACGTCAGGTTACGTACCTGAAAACTGCGACAAAATGCGGATCACTCTTTTCCATAGACACAACATTAAATTGAGGGATAAAGTTCAATGTTCCTGGGGTAACGATGTGAAATATTTCCATTTAAAAATATACCATGAAATCCATCCCAAATGTTAATCTCTCTTTATTAATACTAATTGTAAGTTATCAATATTCATCTTGGGTTTCATATCTGTGTTAATCAAATCTTTTTTCCAAAAGTTGAGAACTAGACCGTGAACATGAATTTGTGTGACCCTAAAAATTTATGGAGGCATTAACCAAAAAACTCGTATCTCAAACGAAACTTTGTTGCCACTGCTGTCAGGATTGTGCATCCTGACCAAGACATAAGAACACTGCTACAGACTTTGATAGTTATAACAATAACTACTGCATTACAAGCAAAATAGGATAAATGTTACATTTATTATTGTAAGTATAGATAATTCAATACAAGAAGAATATTTTATCAAATATTTATAACAATGTATCACTCTCCATTACTAGAGATGAATTACAGAATGAAATGCTGAACCAATTCCATTTCACTCATAAGTAATGAGAAAATTAATTTATACTTAATTAAGTCACCATTCTCCAAGCACAGGCGTGGATAGGAATTAAAAGGTAGCCAATAGAAAGCTTTATTACCATGGAAAGCAACCACATGAATTTCATCCATCAAAGAAATTTTGGATGGAAGAATATATATGGGAATAACGTTACTCCTTAATGATACAGGAGGAATACTTATAAAAGCATTATTTTGTTGTTAAATCACTTTCCACTATCTCTAATTACCCCTAAGATAATAGTACTACTAAGGAGGTCAACTACCTTCCATCAATGAGGGAATGGGAAAAATTAAAGCCTAAATCACAGGCCATAAAGAGACCAGAAATCAGAAACCAATTACAAGTGCAAAAATATTTGGGATATACCTATTTAAATTCAGCTGCAACTGCAAATGAGATTTCTGTGATTTAGTGATCAATATGTATGCAGATTAATCTAAATCCGCACAACATAAATTAATACTAACCACGAAGATTTTCATGCTGCCTAATAACTGACTTTTTAACCATTTAGAATAATGGAACTGAAAAATAGTGGCATTATGGTTTATATCTAAAGATTTTATACCAATTCTTTCTAATTATAATTCCAAAAAGAAAGAGAGTAAAGACACCTGAGCTCGGATTTGAGGATGGGCCTCTAACCCGAGTTAATGACAGTCGAGGGGTCAGCGTCGCAGTCAGTTTTAAATGTGGTCCCATTTAGTCGACACAAGCCAAATTTTCTTTCAAAAAATTATAAAGCTCTGTCACCTTAGTTAAATCATTATATTTGTTCCATTTTACCTTTTTAAGGAGATTGTCTACTTTCTGATCATTTATGAAGAACATTTTTTCGTTTGATAAATTATCGTCATTACAATGCACATTTATTATCAGGAGACCAGTTACATAATGATCCGATATTTTTGTTTTTATTACCACTCCTTCTGGCATTATAGTAGATGTGATCTAAACAAGATCTTACTATCTTATCTAAATAGTGTTCTTCCCTTGTATAATGATTTATTATTTCTCTAAATCCAGCTGAGCTCAATATGTCTCTGTATTTTATTACATTTTAATTTAGTTTGTCTTTAATATTTATATCACCCATTATGAGAGCTTCTCTATTTTTATCATTTTGTAATATCAATTCAATTTCGTCCAAAAATTTACCAATGTTAGTATCTGGCGGTCTATATATACCCATTATTTTAATACGTTGATCAAAGAACTTAAGCTTTCCACTTATAGATTCAAAATAAGTATAATCACTTTTCTCTGGGTAAAACTCAAAATCTCTATTTATCATTAACATTAGTCCGCCCCCTTTTTTTGTGATCGAAAAGCATAATAATTTATATAACCAGACATGTTGTACAGTTCCTTTTCTTCATTTTTTAGATTAATATCTGTTAGTAAAATCATAGCAATTTTAAACTTTTTTCTAATTTACTAATATAAATTGTCAATTCATTCCAATATTTTTTTAAAGTTCTAATATTTAAGTTTACACAAATATAGGTTGACTGGTTTTTTATAAGTTCATCTATACTATTGAATGAATAGCACTTTATTTTTTCTAAGGTAATGTCATTAAATAAGGCTGAGTGCATATTCCAATCCATAACTAAATAGCACTATAACGTCTAAAGGTTTCTACTTTGCTAATAATACCCTCTATCAATTTCAAATTATTTCTAATATTTAAGTTTACACAAATATAGGTTGACTGGTTTTTTATAAGTTCATCTATACTATTGAATGAATAGCACTTTATTTTTTCTAAGGTAATGTCATTAAATAAGGCTGAGTGCATATTCCAATCCATAACTAAATAGCACTATAACGTCTAAAGGTTTCTACTTTGCTAATAATACCCTCTATCAATTTCAAATTATTTTCATTATATCACTTTCACACACAATCCGAATTACATTACTATTTTCATTTTTCTTTACCAAAATTTTATCTTCTTTAAACCATATAAATTTGTACCCTATTTCCTTAGATTTAGTTCACACCTGCCAAAGTAACTTACTAAAATATCCAGTAAGATGATCATTTATGAACACATTCATTTTATACTTATCATAAAATTCTTTAGAACGCAAAGATTTACGATTTGACATTACAATTTTTTTACTTTTTAAGTTATTAAATTTTACTATTATTTTGGCCAGTTTATGTTTGTCTTTCATATTAAGAGAGTACACATCTTCAATATCCTCCTCATTAATACTAGATATATTCATATCTTTACATATGTTTAGTACAACATCTTTCAAATTCAATTTAATCTCTTCTGTGACACCAATTATTTCTACTTCTTTATCTATGTTTTTTTGCTCTAGAATGTTCACCTTCATGTTTAATTCCTCTATTTTTTTAATCTTTTAACAACAGTTCATTTTTCAGTTCAAGTAAATATTGTTTCAATTCCTTAACTACCTCATTATTTTGCTCTAGTTTATTTTTCAAGTCCTCATACCCATCACTGAGTGTTTTAATTCATTAATTTCACTCACTAGAGTTTTTAATACATTCTGTACATCACCTTCCCCATCCTCTTAGTTGTTAACCTCTTCTTGGCGGCGACAGCTTATACATCTCCATTCCTTTTTTTTTGATTGGTAAAGTTAATATAAAAGATTGGTAAAGTTAATATAAAAGATGGTAATAAAGGAAATCATATTCAAATCCTTTAAACCATTGAGAGGTTAATAAATAATGCATTGAACTTGGTGATGGATGGTTCTAAACATTGTGGTTCAGAGGAAACAAGGCGAACTTGGAGACTATGCAGGATTAAGGGAATTGCCAGATCACGGAATACCAGATTATGAAGGTTCGACGGTATATAAATTGTTCTCAAAAATATTATTAACTTTTGCTCAATAAAATTGTCAAAATAAAATAGAATTTAAATGTTTATTTTCTGGAAATTTTAAGAAACTGAGACAAAGGTAGTTTAGAATGAAACTTGTTTAACTAGAGACATTAAAAACTCAGAACCGAAAAACGTTTATGTTTTAGGTTGTGTCGTATTCATTCGAAATGCGAGAAATACTAACAAAGAATATGAAAAAAAAATTGATGAATGAATTGATTAAACTATTAAGAAGTAGGTATATTCATTGTGATGAATGATTAATCAATACAGTAAGGCCCCGCAGTTAGTCATTCCAATGTTCGTATCGAAGATTTGTTGCTGAATAAATAGGTATCAATAGAGGTCAGCAAGGGTAGGGCCACAGCCCTAAGGCCTTGGCCTGGCCCTAGGGCTCTGGCCCGGTCCTTGCAGACCTCTAGTTATAACTACAGAAGCTCAAACGGATCTAGACATCGTGAGGGAGGTCATGGAAGGACAGACTGGAATGCATCACAAAGATGAAGAAATGGTAGAGGATCAAGAGGAACGAGTTTCCATGGTTAACAAAACTATGCAAGCAATAAAAGTTATATCACAGTTTTATGAATCAAAGGAGAGTTATAAAAAGACATTTAGTATTAGTCACGGCATTGAGGAGAACCTCCAAAAACATTTCAAACTGGCATACACGACACAAAAAATATCTGATTATTTTACTAATCATTAAAAATGTTTTTGTTTAATGTACTTATTATATCATAATATAATGTACTTTGTATTACGTCATAATATAATATAATGATTAAAGTACTTATTAGATCATAATATAAAATTTAGGATTTGGAAACTAATTCTGTTCCCATACACCTCGGTTATAACTACAAGAAATTTCCAGTCCCTCGAATGTCGTTATGACAGAGTTTTACTGTTTATATAAAGGAAATTGTAACAAAATGGGACTACCGTATTTAGTCGTGTATCCTGCGCACCTTTTTTCCCGAAACGCCGGTGAGGAAAGTGTCATAAAATGGATCCCACGGAACATCAAAAGACCAAAAATAAGACTGAAAGACAGGTGGGACAGAGAGCTTTGTTAAGTTCTTGGTGCAAACTTGGAGGAGGGAGGCATTTGACAGGGAAAACTTGAAAAGTCTGGGAGAGGCCTTCATCCGTCAGTGGATACAAAAAGGCTGATGATGATGATATTGAGATTAAATTGCTTTCAGTAATTCAATATCCAAAATCTAAACGAGAGATACCAAATATAAACAAAGTTTTCTTGCTGTGTAACAAGCAAAAAATGCGAAAAAATTGTTGCATGTCAAACATGAAAACGTCAGAAAAAGGATAAGTAAGATTTTTACATAAAGCAGTGTACAGAAAGTAATCACCACGTAGAATCTTATACAGACCATAGATAAATGTATATTTGTGTACATTTAATTCCATTATTAAGTAGCAAATTGTAATAACTTTCATGTCAACTATGAATCAACGTTGAAAGAGATGTTACTTAAGACTTCCTTACCTTTGAAGAAAGAAATCCTTGAGTGGTGACATCATATAACAATTGACAAAACAGGACAATGAATAGTTACATATGAAAATTAACGTCTCATTATATTATAGAACCAATGGTATTAAGAGAACAGTTAGTTAATGTCCAGTAGTCAAGTTTTCACAACATCAAAAGATTCAAATAGTAAAAAATGTTCGATAATAACTTCACAAATGGCGAAAGTCGCTCCCTTAAAGTGTCTTAAAAATGTACAAAACGGGAAAACTTATGTCACAATCAAGACTATGAACATTAAATTTCGAACACAATAAAAAGTTATAGTTTTTTCCTTCTAAAATGCACTGATGGGAACAAAGAAATCGTCAAACTACGCAGATAATACTGTAAGCCATTTTAATATTTCTATGACGTAATGCGCAGGCTTGCCAACATTTCTTCTTCACAAACCACAATATTTCGGACTTTTACAAATAGTTCACAAAAACCATTTGCTTCCTTTTTAGATCTTGATTCGTCATTTTAAAAGGAACATTTAACTTATTATGGAATGACATTCATCCCCACTGCCAAAGAAAAGATTATGCACATTCAAAGGTACAAATTAATCGTGGATTGCAAAAACCAATGATCGCTTCACTGCAAAATGCATTTTGTCCCTCTTTGATGTCTTTAAAAGTGAAGGTGATGGAACTTTGAAGAAACATTTGGAAACTGCAAAGCGTATTCAAAATTCGCTTATAACAAAAACTTTAAAGACAATTTATTCCTTCTTTCACACACCTTCTTCCAAGGGAATAGATTACCGCAGTGTTACTGAACTATGTTTTGCTTATCATGGAATTATGCACAACCAAGTTATTTGTCTTCAGAGTGTGGAATAAAGCTATAATGTAAAATGTTTTCTGACTCTAAAATGGGAGCAAAAAATTCATTGTGATCATACTAAATTAGAATGTTTAGCTCAAAACGTTATGGCTCCATGTTCTTGTGAATTATTGCAGAAAGAGTGTAGAGCAAAATGTTTCTCTGTAGCTTCAGATACTTCTAACAAAAGTAATATAAATGTTATTACTTATTATTAAATTTTTTAACGTAAAAGAAGGCATTACAGAGGTTTTGTTAGATTTATATGATGATTCAGAAAGGAATTCATCAGCAATGACTAAACACATTGAAAATATTTTAGTCTAATGGCTTGGATACCAAATTTATTAGTTCTTATGCAGCTGTTAATTATGTTGAACATAATTTAGTATTTCAAAAGCTCTCAGTAAAAAATCCAAATATTATCAAAGCAAATTGCAATTGCCATAGTATTAATAATATGGCCAAATTTGCCACAAAGTTATTGAAGTATGATGATGAAAGTCTTGTAATTAAGGTTTTCAATGAGTTTTCCTCATCCTTCAAAAAATGCAAATAACTTAAAGTATTTTTGATTTTGTTGGTGAGGAATATTCTTTAATGTTAAGATATGATCACTTTTCGATGCTGTTGATAGAATGTTAAAAATTGGACCGGTCAAAACATACTTTATTCAGCAAGGAGAGGATAATACTGATTATATTATTTGGACACTCATCAAGGGCCAAAAAAATGAAATACTAACTCAAAATGAATCATCTCACACTGAATGTTACATCTATCTTTTATATAATTACATGAATTTGATTGTAAAATCTGTAAAATTGTTGGAACAAATAGATACAAGCCCCACTGAATTATATAATATTATGAATGGCTTGTTAAAAAATTTAGAAGGTTGAAAAAACATCTTTTTTTGTTTTAAATTAATGCAAAATTTACTAAAATTTGAAAGACATCAGCAAAGAGAATTCATGAGCGAAGCAAAGAGTCAATGAGCAATCTATCACATATTTAAAAGGATGGTTTGATTTTGAAAATTCTAAATTTAAGAGCTTTTCAAATTTTCAATTTAAAATCAGTTTTCATTTGATTTAGTAAGAACAGTTCAATATATGAACCTTACCTACATAATCAATTCTGATGCACTCTATGATGCATTTGTGGTTTTGAGAGGGGTAAGAGAGTATTTAGTAAATCTAAATCTACCAGTGGATAAAATGTGGGTGGATTTTTTTTAAAAAGTCAGATTCCACAGATTTTTAAAATTATATTACCTGATCAGTACCAGTAAGCAATGCAAGTACTGAGTTTTTTTTCACTCATGAAAAATTTATGGACAGATGAGCGAAACAGATTAATACTCTGTAAAAGCAGAGCTTCAGATAAAATTTAATTTTAACAAAACTTGTCTACAGTTTTTTGAATTTGTACAAAAACAACCAAAGTTTTAGAATGTGCAAAATCAAACCAAAAATATAAATTTAAGGTCTGACTTTACAGAAATTCAAAGCTGATTTTCTGTTGATAAGCATAGAATGTTAATCAGTTACTTTATGAGATTCCTCATCTGTGGCAATAATTTGCAAAGGAAATATTATTATTTAAAATAAATATTGTTGTGGTTGTTTAAGCCTAAAATTAATGTAATTATTTTGCTAATCTTTGTGAGAATTGTTATTTTGAAGATTCATTTATTGTAAATGCTTATCAAAGAACAATTTAAATAACAAATAAAGCTTACCACCTTTTTCTAATTACAAGACCTCTAAAAAAAGGTCATTGTGCCGGCCGTATTCCTACTTCCCATTTCTAAAAGGTGGTAACCCTATTAAGGAGCGAGATAAAAATACATTAAATTTTTTTTAGTAATTGTTTAAGAAAAAAACGACAATATATTTCATTAACTACTGACAAATTTTTGGTCCAAACACTAAATAGCTTACCTATAAGTTTAATCTTATTGTTAGTAAAAATTTCCCTTTTCATTTAATGAAAGATAGTGCTTAATTTGTAGCCAATTAGAAAAGGGAATGACTAACCTTACCTAACCACTCAGAACCAAACTGAAACCATAATGAGATCTACAGTTTTTAATAAATATAAAGTACATAACTTGGAAAGTGTAAAATAAAAAAACAATATTGTACATATCAGATGTTGTCCCACAAGAGGGAGGTTGAAATATACAGACATTCATCAGCCTTTAAATTATTGTAACTTAAACATTTTTTTATTCATAACATTTTAGAAACTTCACCCCAAATAAGTGAGGGAATGCTGTTCCCTTGCGTTCCTCCAGAAATTAAGTACTGCTGCAAGATATAAAACACAAAAATTTCTCTTAAATAATGTAATAGCCACTACCATTTTCTTTCCTATCTCATAGATCTTTGTATTTTGAGGATGTATTTCATGCAGCTGGATATCCTTTGACTGCACACAGACCAATCATCACTCCATTTTTACTTTCTCCATACGTAGTAATGGGAAAGTATTGTGATCACGAAAAAAATCGACTTCAAGATTTCAATGGAAATACACGTTTTGAGGTACCTAGAATATGTTTAGATTATTTTCAGAATGATGTCTGTGTGTGTGTATGTGATTGTGGATGCTCTAACTCAAAAAGTACTTGCCATATCGTTACCAAACTTTATATATAACACTTAAGCATGAGCACAAAGAACTGATTAGTTTTTGGACAATAACGGTTAACCGGAAGTCGAGGTTTATTCGAAACCTGATTTGGTTTTTGCGATATTTCTCCGTTAAAACATCATTATTGTATATAAAATTCTATACATAGGTTATAGAGAACGTAATTTCCTACAACTTCTATTTGAAACAATTTTCCATATAACAGTTATCGTTTAGGAATTATAAATAATCGGTTTTTTGGTTTCCGTCAAATATCTCCTTAAGAATGTTGTAATTGGTCATCTTCGTGAGGACCAAAGTTGTAGAGAATAATATTTCTTCCAAGTTTTGTTTGAAACAAATTTTTGTAGAACCATCCATTTCGGAGATATTTTGCTTTTTCTAGTATACAGTGCCACCACCATTTAACGGTGAATTCTGTAAACACATTCAACGTATAATTTACAGCAATAAGGATGACTGTATTCTTTTACAATACGAAATAATAATTTTGCCTTATAATGCTATTCATAATAATTTAAATATCTATACCCCAAATATGGAGAAAGTCTTGTGTTGGCCACATCAGATTTTTTATAATATTACTAGGGGGCTCTACCCCCTGCTCGCTATGCTCACCTACCCCCGTTTTGCTCTATATAGATATATTATCATTTTGTAATGAATATGCATACCTTTGTCGTTAATTTGCCAAAACTACTTCACACAAAATTTCTTTTCCTAGTCCTTAACCTTCTGAAATGTTGACTTTGATGTCTTGTAAGGAAGAAACCCTTGAAAAGCCAATGTATAATTGTCCATGGTTAGCTCTGGTAAATATAAATCAGATGCATGGGCCTATTTCTGTTAAAAAAATATATGTAAGCGAGGTAAAAATTTGCCACCCCTTTGGTTATCAAAGGCATAAAATAATATTAATGATATACAGTAAGTCCCCGACTTACACAGATTCAAGTTACATGGATCCACAGATACATGGATCTGCAGATCAGAATGTGTCATTAGGGTAGTTGAACTGCTGCACGTATACAGTTAGACAGCTGCTTGATAGATGGTGTTACTTGTACACTGCAGGAAACGTAGCAGACAGAAGTGCTTTTGTTAGATTTGTTTTTTATTGTGAAAGACCTTTTAAGTGCATGAAAGTTATCTCGTAATTGCATTAAAGCAAACTTTATAAACAAACTAGGTATAAACCCTCATTATGGCTGAGAAACGTAAGAGTGGTGACAATATTGGGAGTGTTAATAAGAAGAGGCACACTGTAACTTTGGAAACCAAAGTAAAAATTATTAAAAGGCATGACAAAGGTGAAAAGTGACTGAGGAACGAGGCACATCAATTGTTGGGGGAAGACAGATGGAAGAATACTTAGTAAACACAAAATACAAAGTAAAGCAGGCGGGATAACTTGAAACAACTTCTAAACAAACATATACAAAGTATGCCAATGCAGTTACTAATATGTAGGAAGAGGTATCAATAAGAAAGATGTTGAGGGAGAGGAGGTATATCCGGCTCCCAGGAGCTAAAGTGCAACAAAGTTGAATGTGGAGGAAAAATTCCATCCAGGTCTCTAGGATTTCCGGCTTATTGGAGTTCATATTACAATGAAATTAGGTCATGTTTAAAAAATGTCCGGCTCTCATGAGTTTCTGGCTTACAAGGGTCCCAGCTCTGAGGAGTTTGATTGCATATGCACACACAGCCCTTGGGCTGTAGTTTGGGTACCACTATTCTGGCCAATAACAAACTCCACTGTAGATTTGCACCTACCTGTCTTTACAAATTGTGTACACCATCAGCAAGGCATGGCACAGGGCGACTTAGCTTCGCTCAACCCAATTCTCTGGTTACAGTTGATTCATTCATGCTCATTAACTAGGGTGAACATATCCAAATTGACATAAATGTGGGAAATCCAATAAAGAAAGAGAGAAACAAATGAAAAGATCATAGATTATGCCAATTGTAACCAATGTAATGGATTAACTGCTGCTTTGCAGAGGTTGTTCTAATGAATGTTAAAATAAACAAGCATATAAGATATGGGAAGCAATAGCAATAAAGTCACAATAAGATCTTTTACTTCATGGTTTTATTTACAATTTAAAAATAACCTAAATGGGCTTTGGCTAATAATGAATAGCAAGAGAAACACAAATGATTGTCCATACTTTTTCTTCATATTCACAACAAACAAGCTAGTATTGGCAATGACTTTTATTCAAGAATTTTAAAAATACACTCACTTTTGATGGTTTACGATTCATTTACTGTGACCAAACCTTGCTGTTCACAAGGCAGTCTCAAAGGTTTGCAAATCACCATCCAATTTGGAAATGCCTCCATACCATTTGCAGTTCTGTGACAGTTACTCACAATTTGGCATCGGTCACTCACGAAAGATATAACCCAATTTAAAGCAATTCCAGATATTCCAAAGTTATTAAGTTTGAGTTTTAGGATATTGTGATCAATTCAGTCAAATGCTTTACTCAAGTCAAAAAATATCCAATATATGTTGCTTTTTGTTTAGTGCCTGTTGTACATTGTAAATAAAATGAAAAATAGCTGTAGATTTACCTTGCCTGAAACCATGTTGATAATCTGACACTAAGTTAAATGCATTAAGGCAGTCTGTAATGAGAACATAAAACAACTTCTCAAATATTCTAAAAAATACAGAAAGAACAGAAATTGGTCTATAGTTGTTAGAATCATTGAGAGAACCTTTTTTTTTGGAATGGGGGATACACGCGCAAATTTAAGTTTAGATGGAAATATACCAGTATTAAAGGACAAATTAATAATATCACATAAAGGTGAAGTGATAATATTAGAAGAAGCTTTGACAATTGGCATGGGAATACCATCAAGCCCACATGAGAAACTATTGCGAAAAGATTTGATAATATTTATTATTTCTGCTGGACAGGTAAGGAATAGAAAAACTGAATGTGGAAATGGGTTACTTTCAGTTACAGAAGAGAAGACATATGGCATACCCTGTGAAATAATAAGGCAAAATTTTGAGTTAAAGCTCTGAGCAATTTTATCAGGATCAGAAATGGGGTTATTATTAAAGCTAAGAGTGTAACTTGAAGAAATCATGTTCCTTTTAATGATATTCCAAGTTGCCTTCATTATGTTATTAGAATTATTATATTAGCAGTTTTCCTACTATCTAATAAACAAATCTTAAATTCTTTATAGGCCTGCAAGTAAACTCCACGTAGACTAGGATCAAAACTTTTCTTCGAAAATGAAGATCAGGTACATACTGAGACATGCTCATGAGTTTCTGAGAGTATACTTTTAATTTACCATTAAATTGTTTCTGCTTAATTCTTTTGAGAAGAAAAGCTGCATTAAAGCAAGTAATATAAATATTAATAAAAGTATTAAATTTGGAGTCAACATCATAAGCATTGTAAACATCATCCCAAGATTCTTGTGACAGAAAAAAAGAGAATTTATTAATCGATTCATCAGAAAAAATTCTTTTGGTGGTAAACAGAGGATTAGATTTAGTATGTGGCATATGAAAATAAACCGTTAAAGTTAGGCCCACGTGATCCGAAAGACCAGTATTAATAGTGATGCACGAAAGACTGGAAAAAGGTAAATCAGTGAACAAATGATCAATAAGAGTATGTGACTTTTGAGCAGTCCTAGTAGGCTCCTTGTTTACTAAATGAAGACCAAAAGTTGAAAGGAGATTTAAAAGGTCAGTTTTAGCTGATGAGTCTTTCAAAAGATCTACATACCGGTATTCAAATCACCGAACAAGATTATGCCACCAATGTTTATCTGAGTTACAAACATAATAGCATCACTAAGTGCATTAAGGAAATCAGACACATTACTGTTGGGGGAACGATAAATACATAATATTCCATAAGTAAATTCACCTTCAGCAATACCATTGAACATTCAAAAACTTTTTCAATGTTGACACTAAAGTTAGGACATTTAATGTCAATATAGGGTCTACAGTAGATTGCAGTTCCACCACTTTTATATTTTTCCCGACAAAAAGACGAGATATGGTTATAACCATCAATGTAAAAAACAGATATCTCCTCTCTCATTAACCAATGCTCACTCAGTAATACTATATTAGTGTTATGTTCCTGAAGTAACTGTTCAAGTAAGTAACCCTTGGTCCTCAGACTTTGGATGTTGACGTAGAAAAATAGTCACTTTGTCTTTGATTTCACAATGCCTGTCCTGAGCCATTGTTTGCGAGATTAATTCTCTTACAATTAGTCAAAGCGAATGAATTCACACAGGTTCCTAAATATATTTATTTGTCTGAATTCTCTGCGCTTCGCAGCTAGCCTAGAATATACGCCCCTGATTTATATATACTGCTGGAGTGAGAAGACGGGTCTGTCATTCCTAGGAAAAAACCAAGATGCAAGGGGTCAGTGTAACTTTATCGGGAATCGGATAATTTTTAAAAGAATGGTCCAGTTAGAAAATAAATAAAATTTCAGTTTCTAAGTAATCAAATTCTAAAATACGCTTACTGTTAGCACTGTTAGTCAGCTACCAGAAATCCGAGCAAAGTACGTCCGGAAAAGTGCAATCGGGACACCGGACATTTCCGAACTGTCCGGTCAAAATCCGGACGGGTGGTAACCCTAAGTGCACACCAGCTTGAAGTTAGCGTTTGTTGCACGTGTAGTTAGTCTGCTGTTATGAATGTTGTGTGTTTGATATTCAGTCTTCGTTGTATATATATATGTATAAATATTTTGTTATTTAATTATATTTAATAATGAAACTCATTACGGATTGTTGCAATTCTTCTACTCTGAAATTATTGATAGCATCTGACCTATCGGGGGTGGAACTTAACGTCCAAATTGTTGGTAAGATAATGTAAATGACGTGTTGTTCGTTTAAGGAGATTATAACTCCAATCATTAGTACGCTTGCTAACGATGTTCGCAATAAAATTATTGGATAGTTACCGTTGCTGGTTTCTGTAACATCGTGCGATTATTATTATAAAGATGTATTCGTCGTAAAATTTGCAGTTTGTATAATTGTAATTTTATCCTTACTGCTGATCATCCAATCATTCTGTTTTACGAAATTTTCTCCTTCGATTCAATATTTTACTGCAATGATTTATGAGACTTAATTGATAATAATACCTTTCGGGTCAAGTTTGTAAATAATTTTATTTGTAAAATATTTTATTTTGTTGAATATTTTCATTTATCTTATTAGAACCACGGAAACTTAGCCATACACATGATGTGTATATGAGTTACAGCATGCAGATTCATCTATCGCCATTAATGTTACACGCTTTTATGAAATCCCCTATTATGTTTGTTGGGGCCTATTACAATATCAATTTATTTTGAGAAACAGAATTTATAACTAGTCATATGTTAATCATTCCTTGCAGTGTTTTATCAGTATTCTATTTTTGCTTCTTTATATCAATTGTTAGCATTAAATCAATATCGGGCAGACCTCTTCAATTTAGTTTACTTTTCTGTCAATCAATTTTTAAATATTATTCCTTTAGATTAATTTTTAGATTTGTTTTATAGACATTAATAACAATTAATTTGTGATTTTGAGCTTCTGAATTTAGAAATATTATGTTCCCCTATATCAGAATTTAGTTTTTCTTTAACTTAATAGCCATTTGTTGACCTGAATCATTAAATTGGACTATGCATCTTTCAATTGAATTAGCTGCCCCCTTTTAGAGATAATATTTTTTGTTCGTTGTTGCTGGTAGAAATGAAAACATTTCGTCTTTGATTGTTTATTTATAACGTGTTTCGACATTAAATAAGATTTATAAAGTTGTATTCTTTTTATAGATAGCCGACTTCTGACGTTTACTGGACAGCCTACCCTTGAAGTGGATTCAGAAACATCCATATTTTCTGCAAATTCTGGCTCATGGTTTCTGCTAAAGGAAAAATTTGGCCAGTCTTTGCAAGAGTATGATGCTAATGTTGATAACTGGCTGGAATGGGAAGCCCTATATTTGCAGGTACTTCAAGTAATGTGGTTTCTGCTTGGATTTCATTCCTAACCTGACCTAACTACCTCAATGTTTCGTTCGATTAAGATATATTTCAATATGTCAATCTTTAAAATTATTCCAGCATCAGTTATTGGTAACTTACCATTGATGATGTCCCAATTTTATGGCACATTAAGTTTAATCAATCTTTTATATATCTTTAAAACTGGGTATTGTCTGAATTGCTAAGATACTTGCATTGCCAGTCCATTGACCCATTCCATTTTATTTTTAGATGTTTATGAAATATACCTCTTATGAAATTTCAATTACAATAAATGTCTTTTTTTTATATGGAAAGAGAATAGTAGAGCACTGCATCCTTGTGGCTAGTGTCCAAAGCATGTGGGAATGTTAGGAGAGGTTTTCCAGGATTTAAGATTTTTGGAATGAATTGGGTTGTTTGACGTATTGAAAGTTGACTGGTGGCAAATCTACTGCAGTGCACTGAAGGATCAGATTTTTTAAAAAGATATCTCATACAAAACATCTTATTCTTGAAAAAACTAAATGTTTCTACATATTATACTATTGTTTCATTTCTTAACAGCCTGCTGTGGATAACTTCCATCTTCTTAGCAATGAAAAGAGGCCAACCAATGTTGAACTCCTCACCAACATAGAAGAGGCTCTAAAAAAATTCAATTTTTTGGCAGAGGTATGAAGATTTCATTTCAGATTTTGCTAAGTACATTTTTCTTTCAGCATTCATTATCTCTCGTTATATATTTTTTATAATTCAGTTTTATATAACATACTTTCACCTTCAAATAATGTTGCAAATTAAAAAAAAGTGTATTTGTAGATAAAATATCTTTCCATTTGATGATGGTGTGTGCTATGTTAAAATGTATATCATTGTTTATAAAAATGCTTCATATTGTTATTTGCCAAATTAAGATAGATTTATCACTCAGTTATTTCATTATATTATGGATTTTTCTTTTCCCTTCGATTCCTTCTAAATTGATGTTCTTAAATTTTTTAATGAATTGGTAAAACGTGTAAAATTCTCAAATTGTTTAATTCATTTTCTTGTGCCTTTTCAAATAATTCTAAAGTTTAATTTCAGTTGAATTTTCTATTAGAAGTTTTTAGGGCCAGTTTTAAAAGGAACTCATTTTTGTGACTGTTTCAAGTGGGTGTGTTTGAAGGACTTGATATTACAAAATCTTTTATGAATTATCTAATTGAATTTCAGTTTTATTGATGAATTTATCTTATGTCTTTTGGGTTTAATTTGAATTTTGGAGACCTATACTCTACATTACATTCAGTGCCAGCATAAGTATGCTAATTGATAAATTTGTCAAATAATTTTTAATTTTTGACAGACAGACGAAGTGACAGTTGCTGATGTTTGTGTGTGGTCTTCATTGTATTTTATGGTGTCAGATCAACAAGATTCCTTGTCTACATTCCCTAACTTAAGGAAGTGGTATGAGAAACTTTCTAACAACGATTCCTTCAAAGTAAGTTTACTGTTATTTTTTCAAGTTGAACTCGGTTTGTAACATTTCATTAATTGCATACAGCAGTATTGAAGAGTAGTACAGTAAACTCTTGATTATCTGGCCTAATGGATGTAAGAAGAAGCACAAATAATCAAAAAAACACAGTTAATGCCAATTCTTGTGAACAAAAAGTTTAGAAAATAAGCGACTGTGCTGCCGGCTGCGAAGAAATAACTGATTGACCAAAGTCGCATGCTGCTTCCCGTGATATTGTCATGAAACTCACTAACATTAAAAAAGCAATATGTTTACATAGGAGGAAGCACAAATAAGCGAAAAACATGGATAAATCAAAAATGATTTATTTCAAAATATGTGCTTAAATTCTCATTAAAATGGTAACAAAAAGGTTAGAAAACAAGGCTTTTATAATGGTCCGTTCAAAAAGTTTATAATTTTAGTTTGTTTTGAGGACTTCTCTAGACTTTCTTTTATGATTGTTCATATTTTCCTGGCTGCTATGACATTACAGTAATCAAAATCATTTTGTCCCATATAATCTAATAAAGTTACGCATATACTGTATCGCTGTTTGAATTGCATAAACCACGCAGATGAAGCATTAAAGTTCCCTTCTAGCCCTAGTGATTCATGGAAATATCCAGGGGTAGACAAATCCAAGGCACCCATTCGCATTGGCGCCAGAAAATATTCACATGGCGCCAGAAAATATTCACATGGCGCCTGAGTTTCAAATTCTATTCTGAAAATTTTATTTTTCAAAATTTGGATTTCTCTTATGAAGCTTCCATCACTTTAATAAAGCAACGAGTACAATATATGGATTTTTTTCTGTTTGCATCTTTTTTGCAGACTACTTAACATAAAGTCAGAATAATGAAGATGCCAATATCGATTTTTGCACTATCTCCAGCAGAGTTTTGTTTTCTGCAGCGATATGGCAGAGTAATTCATAATCTTAACAGTAGAGGGTGGTAGTGCATGCCAGATCACTTGGTTTTTGGGGCAGGAGCTCTCGAGAATCTTACTACTATTGCATTTCTACGCCTTGTTATGTAATTTATTTGTGCTCAGTGCGTGAGAGTGACCACGTGTGCAAAACGTTTTAATTAATTTAGTTGAGATCCCCCGTAAAATGAAAAGAGCAAACCAGCAAAATCGACTTCCAAAATTAAAAAACAGTGTACACTTACAGATTTCTTTGTAAATAATTCACCTGTAAATGTAAAACGAAGTGATATCGGTAATGTTCGAGAAAGTAGTGAGCAGCTAACTTTAAGTAAAAAAGATGCAAGTGTGAAACAAAGTAGCATCAGTACTGTTCGAGAAAATAGTGGCCAGCCAACTTCAAGTAAAGAGGATGCTAGTGTTTTGAAGTTACAGCACCAGTTCTCTCAGTCTTATACAAAGGGCAAACAAAAATTTCAACAATCGTGGCTGGAAATACTGCTGTGGTTGCGATATGAAGATGGAATTGCAAAGTGTGCCGTATGCAACGTTTCCCAACCTTGCAGACGAAAACTCTAAAGTTGTTTCCGGATTTCCAGGTCCATTTAAACTGGAAACTTTAAGAAAACATGAAAAATCCTGTCCACATATAAAGTGCGAAGTGGCCAAAAGTGTACAGAGAAATCCAGAAAATGCTCCTTTAGCAAAGTGCGTTAAAAAAATGGATGAAAATATACTGCAACATATGCATGCTCTTTTCACGGCATCATATTCGTATTGCCAAAAATAACAGACCCTACACTGATTTCGATGGTTTGGTTGCTTTGTTAACCAAGCTGAATGTCACTAATTCAGACCAATATGTGAATGAAAAATGGCAGCAAGAGTTTATTTAATATATTTCCTCAGATCTTTGTGAAGATTTGATATGTGAAATAAGAGAAAGCTCGTATGTTAGTATCCTACTAGGTGGATCAACAGACAAATCTGATGATGAGAAGCTCATATTATATGCTCGTTTTATAAGACAAGGGAAGATAAAGGAGGTATTACTTTCTATTGTGTCATTGGAAGATGTGATGTGCTGGCTACCTGAAAGCCCTAGAGATGGAATTATTGCAGCTAGGGCTTGGAGAACTCTTGACAGGTACTACATTAATAGGAATAGGAACTGATGGAGCAGCAAATATGATTGGTGTGCGTAATGATATGGTAACACAGATGTTCCAAAAACATGAGAACTTGGTAAATGTTCACTGTGTTGCACATCAACTCCAACTGACTGTTCTTCACTCAGTAAAAAATGTGAAAATCATAGATAAAATCGATCTGACATTGCGTAAAATATATAAGTTTTATCGACATTCACCATAAAGACTACGCAAACTGAAGAAAATTTCGGAGCTACTGGAATGTGAAATATCTGTAATCCAATACCTACACCAAGTTAGATGGGTGCCTAGCAAAATAAATGCTTTGTATGCCATTGTCAGGGACTCGGAATGTCTAGTGGTGCATTTAGAGAACATTTCTGAAAAGAAAGGTGAAGAAGGAAACACTGCTAAAGACCTTCTAAAGAAAATTAACGAGTTCAAATTTGTAATCACAGTTCACTTTTTGTATGACTATAATGTAATGTAATGTATTCAAAAGACTTTCTCTTGTATTCCAGAGGCAAGATCTTATTTTAAGCCAAATAACAGTGCATATAAAGAAGACCATTAATTCACTGGGACAACTCAAAGACAACAATGGTCCAATGGAGAAAAATTTTGTTTCTAGTACAACACGCAGGTGTTTACAGAGGCATACAGTTATCGGATGTTTCAAATAAGAGTGTCACGAGTGATAAGGAAAATCTTCCAACCAGCGGAATTAAGTTTCTGAAAGAGAGATTCCTGAAAAATGAGGACATACATAGTGCAACTGGTGTTTTTTGAGGAAAGCTCCTCAGTGTTGTAGCAACAATACCTGTGTCACCTCATCATGTGAATGAGGCTTCAGCACAATGAATGTCATAAAACACAAATTGCGAACCAAGCTTTTGGTAAAGAATTTGAATGACCTTATGATGATATCTTTGAATGGACCTTCAATCAAAGACTTATCTCCAGCAAAATCTCTTGATCGTTGGTATTTCAGCTCAAAATCAAATAGACACATATAATGCTGAAGCTTTAGTGTAATTCTTTAAGGATGACTGGAAGCTGAATGATGAACATTTGGGTAAGTGTAGCTTAAAAAGATGGATGACTATTAGACTTGCATACTTTGCAGGCATAAAAGTCATCCATTTTTTAGGTGCGTTTCGCTTCCAGTGTGAGCGCCTATTATCGTCGGTCTGTCCGTCCGTCCGTCCACATGTTCATTCTCGGCTTCTACTGAACGATTTTTATGAAATTTGATATTAAGGACTTACAATCAAATATAATAAGAAAATCACATAAATGAATCACGTAAGCCAATCAGGGGTACCACTTTACTGGTGATAAAAAATCAACTTTCCGTCATATCTCGTGATGTATTGCTCATATCACAATATTTTTCAAATAAAACTTGTAGAAGTAATAAATTAGAGTATTCCTTTTCCTATACATTTTTATCGTAGGAGTATCTGTTATCCATAAAATCGAACAAGAAAGTCTTAAATCAAGTTGAACTTAGAAAATTTCTTGCATGGTTACGTCTTCATTGTTGCTAACATAAACAATCTCACAAACAAAGGTTTAATTTACTTAAGTGTGCATGTACTGTTTTTTAATAGGAAGAATATGGATTATTTATGAAGAAGAAAAGAACTTTAAAACGCCATTTCCCTTACGTACAGGTATATAATTTCTTTCTAATACTCCATTGCTTGAAATGCGTCCATTTGTGATACGTTGTACACTTTCATAACTTGTTATATTAATTAATAAATTAATTTTGAACGTTTAAGGTCACAATTTTTCTTAGATTGATCCGTGGTTTTCTTCCTCTGTCTCTTAAAAAATGTGCTGGTGCCTGAAAAAAGGGAGTGGTTCCTGAAAATTTTGGGGTTTTGTCTACCCCTGGAAATATCTCACTTGCTGTGCACACATGGGACTGGAGACAGGAGTTCCATCAGCTCGCTTTTGATTAAATCACAGAAGCAAGGCTGCATCTAATTTCTTTCTCATGGGTTGTTTTTTTCATACTCTTACGTTTTGAGGGACCAACACCACTGTCAGAAACTGCAGTGAACTCCATCAACTTAGTTTTGTTTTTCTTTATATCACGAATGGTTTGAATGCAAATACCATATTCGCCTGCCAATTTATTCACAGATTCTCGTTTTTCAAGTCTCACAATTAATTCGAGTTTTTTTGTAATAGGAGGAACAATTTTCTTGTGTTTTTCTGCCATTTTAACAAGGGGTGGGATAAAAGTTTATCACTACAAAAACCACAGCACGAGCTGCACACAAGATGAAACAATAATACGAGAATCTATAATCCGATCACCCTTACTGTCTTATGTTTGTTGCTTGCTGGTAAAAGTGACTGCACCACTGTGAAGAAACAACTGATTGACTAAAGTCACATGCTGATTCGCGTGTTATTGTCATGATACTAACATTAAAAAATCTGATGTGGCCAACACATGACTTTCCCGTATTTGGGGTATAGAGATTTAAATTATTTTGAATAGCATTATGAGGCAAAATTATCATTTCGTAAAAAACTCGACTTCAATTTTTTTAAAAGGATCTACCATTGGTGTATCTCTTTCCTCATGCTCAAATTGTGTGTTTTTATGTCGAATTCTAATCGGAGGTGCAAGTTCAAATTCTGCTGTTATTTCCATTTTTAGAGCAATTTCTTTGGCAGAGTAGAGCATTTGTTGGAAACCATTTGTGCAGTATTCTTCCAAAAATGAGCTAATGCTTTTTAAAATTTTAATACATTCTGATATTACAATGTTTGGTCTTTGTAATAATTTTGATGCAACATTAACTTTTGATAAAATGTTATACCAAACAACAACACTGCAAACAAATTTAAAGCTAGAAATTTTATCCACCAACGATTTGCTTTTGTTTTTGGTTTCACTGTCTCTCTGCTCATCCAAAGAAATTTCCACCAGTGCATCATATATTTCTCCCAATTGGTACCTTAATGACTTAACAGCATCCACGTGACTTTCCTACCATGTAGTACTAACACTTTTTAAAGTCAAGGATGTTATATACTTTTTTAGTACAGTCCATCTTTTTGTTGAACTTGAGAAAAATACAAATATCTCTTGAACTAAAAAAAATTAACATTTTCTCCAGATTTTGCTGCTGCATCATTAACCACAAGGTTAAGCGAATGACATGAGCAAGGTACAAAAAAGGCCTTAGGATTTTGATTTAAAATCCATCTTTGGATGTCGGAATGGTTACCTTTCATATTTTCCCCGTTGTCATAACCCTGTCTGCGCATGATTTCAATTTTGATGCCCAATGTATCCAGCTCTTGAAATATCAATTTGGTCAATCCAACTCCAGTGGGTGATTCAGCAGGCAGAAATTTAATAAAATATTCTTTAGGAGAATATTCTGGCTGCTGTTTTTTGGTCACAGTGCGATCTACAAATGACATTTGCTCAATCCTGCTACTGTCCGAAGTGCAATCTAATATTATGCTGTAATATTTTGCTTCCTTAATTCTAGCAACAATAGTATTATGCACTTTTTGTCCTAGCAGATAAATAAGATCATTTTGAATGTCTTTGCTCATATAATGGACACTTGAGGATTTTTTGAGGCTCTTCTTAAATGCTCACTTGTAACAGGATTGAACTTTGATAATAACTCCATGATTTTTTAAAAAATACTGTTTTTATGGTCAAACAATTTATCTGAATTTCCTCTAAATGCCAACAGTTGTGAGGCACATAATTGAATAACAGCTATAATTCTCTTTAAAATATCTCGTCAATGTTGTCGTTCGAGTTGTGAGATTCGTTGATGTTCTTTATCAATGGTCTTGCCAATCTCCAACCTGGTGTCTAACTCCATCCATTTTTAATATTTTGGAGTTATATTGATGCTAATAATAAATGATATAATGAAGAAAATCTGCAATGGCGGTTGATTTTTGTCTCAATATGCACCTGAAAATGCCATCCCAAGCTATGTGCCGCCTGAGGCAGTCGCCTCACCCCTGGTGCCGGCCCTGTTTGTAATATTCATTTGTTATTCGCAGTTACACAGTAGAAGTAAAACTCCCCCTCCCCTCCCTGGCTGTGTGCCTGCTTGCAGTACTGCCCTGCTAAAGTTTCAAAGATAGATATCACTGCCACTTTATATTCCAGCATAGGGCACTTGGAATAATGCTGGAGAGCAGATAATTACTTTAACGTGTTCAGCCTTTTCTTCCGTTTTGCGAATGGGTTTCTGGGAAGCTTCTCAGCAAGTGCTCTGATTGCTTGTTCCTTTACTATTGATTATACAGAATCCAAATGGCAAAAAAATGTTGGGAAAATTACATTCAGTCATCTGCATTCCTTATATTTCTTACAATCAACATTCGGAAATACAGTTTCAACAGAAGGAGTATGGGAATGTTATTGCACTCAAAACATTTACTTGCAGCCACACTTCAGCAGATTTTCGCCCACAAATAAAACAAATACTTTAAGATAGTGCAGGGCCCGGTGCAGTCACACAGTTTGCACCGCGATCTATCAGCTCTGTTTGTGCCAGCGTAAACTTTAAAATACCATATGTAAAATTTTTGGGAAACGTAGCGGGGGGGGGTCAAGTGCCCCCTCTTGCCCCTTACTGCGGGCACCCATGGAGACAGCACAGATAATCCGCAAACCGGATAACCCATGCACCGATAATCGAGAGTTTACTGTATTAACTTTCTTTTTTTTAATTTTCCTTTAAGATATTTTGATAGAAGAAACCTTTGGATAAAAATTAAAGTAAATTTTTAAAGATTGAGGCCTAACTTTGCACGTTTGCCTTAAATGTTTATGAGGCATTCGTGATGTTTTCTCATAGGTTTGGTTGTGCTCTTATAGGCAGCTGTAGAGAAACTTCAGAAATTGAATGCATCACCAAGTGTCCCTGTGGCAAGCAGAAAGACAAAAACACAAAATTCCAGCAAGCCAGAACATCCAACTAAACATTCTTCCACTGTGGCTGCATCAGAAAGGGTTAAAAAAACTGTGGTAAGGATGAATTAGATATTCTGTGCTGTTATTTGCTGTCCATAAAAATGAAATATTTCATGAAATTATTGTCTAATGATAAACAGGAAAATGACTCTCCTGAACCACGTTCTGCAACAGAAGATGAAATCTCATCAGCAGTGGAAAATTGGAAGTTGGGCCAGCAAAATAGTCCTAAACCAAGATTGGTCAAAACACCAGTGTAAGTTTTTGTGCAATGTATTTCTTAGCAAAGGGTCGGGTCTGCTGAAGTTTAGTCATGTAAGCTGATTTTATGGGAAACATTCCAGATTACCTGTTGCTGGAGAAAAGAATGTTTTCATTACTTCGGCTCTACCTTATGTCAATAACGTTCCTCATTTGGGTAACATTATTGGATGTGTTCTCTCTGCAGATGTATATGCAAGGTAAGCTACAATTGCCTTTATTCATGATAGTTTAGTTTTAAAAGTTTCATTAGCTTGTGAGTACCATCTAGTTACCTTAAGAAATAAATAGAATGGCAGTATATTTATTAAGTACGTTTGGAATTTAAGTCGTGTTTTTCTAATTGTTTGAATGATTTTGAATATTTTAAACTTTATCATCCAATTGCAGATTCTGTAGGCTGCGTGGCTATAATACTTTGTACATAAGTGGGACAGATGAGTATGGTACAGCTACTGAAACAAAAGCATTGGAGGAAGGTGTGACTCCACAGGAAATATGTGATCGTTATCATGCTCTACATGCTCAAGTTTATAAATGGTTCAACATTTCCTTTGATCACTTTGGACGAACATCAACCATTCAGCATGCCGCAATTTGTCAACAAATTTTTTCAGAAGTTCATAAGAATGGTTACACTATAACTGATTCAGTTGAACAGTTGTATTGTGACAATTGTAATAGGTGAGTGTTTAATTTTTTTCTTCGTGAAATGTGCATTTGAAAAATATCAAAATTATCTACTTTTATTTGCAATATCTTCATATTCTTCTCTGAGTTGCAATGAATAAATAAATATCCTGTACATAGTATCAGTATATATAAATTCCCTAGTGGCTGTCTGTCTGTCACGGTTCTTTTGGACATTTTACGATGGAAGTAAGAGCTGAAAATTTCAAAACTGTTAAACCCCCATGAGGTGGTGCCTAGAAAGATCAAACATCCCTGAAAAAGTCCTGGGTTTGACTGCAGAAGATGATTATATTTTCCCATAAGTTACATGTAATTTTCGATTTTTCAATGTGCAAGGTTTTTTTCCTTCATTCATCAAAATGGCTAAATATTAGTGATGCACCGAAGTTCGGCCTCGGTATTCGGCCAAAATCTGCTATTCGGCTTTGGCCTTTGGATGGCCGAATAGCTGAATACTACATATTTTTTTGATAAAACGAAAACTGATAATGACATAATAAAAGAAAGCTGAAAACACTAAATAAAAGCATAATACATTGAGTTGTTGCCAATACAATTCACATATCTCGGATTCAGCCTGACAATTATGTGCTACTCGTTTTTATGGCCTACGACATATAATATATTAGTGTGTTCCAATATGTGGACAATTCGTTTATTTAGAATACTCATTAGTTGGAATTTTTGATGTTTTACAGTACTGTGTAAGTAGCAGACAACCTCTAACATCTGGTTCATGTTTTTGCATGACGTAATATGACGTATAAACTGTAGTGCCATCGTGCCAAAACCAAAATGACACAATGTCGACTGAGTTTTCGTTTCATTTTTGAATTTCATAAGTGCAGACATTTTTATATAACAGAATATATAATAAACTTAACAGGGCTGTGATTCTTCGTATATATCTTCATATTAACAAAGAATTTAAATAGATTTCTATAGAAAACATTAGTGTTCATTAGTTGGTACTTCAGGTTGGTAGTGTTTTAAAAACGATTTCGGAAATTCCCCGGGAGGAATATTCTAGCGATTGTAACCTATTTTCACAGTCAACATTGGGGATGTGTGCAGATTTTTCTTAAATCCAGAACTTATTAGTAGTATCATTTTTAAATTTAATAGGCGAGGCTAAGGCTCCGTCCCACGTACAAGCGACGCGGGCGGTGCGAGCGAAGCAGAAAAACAATACAATGTAATGTTATGGCGGTGTCCCAAGTTCTGGCGTCAATGCATGTACTCATGCGAGCGGTGAGAGAGTGTCTTCGAAGCGATCAACACACCCTGTTTTCGAAGCGAGTGACCAGAACTGCCGTTGTGGCAAATACTTTGTATTTCAGCATTTTCTTTGTAGTTTTATCGCCGTTTTAAGTTGTGTTCTTACACTGTTATGGAAATGAATGAAAATTTAATTTCCGAGATCCAAAAGAGTTCCATCTCATAGAATTTAAAAGATAAAAATTATTTTAATCATTTTTGACCGCTTACCAAGGCCGAAGCCGATATTCGGTGCATCACCAATTTATGCTAATGGAGATATTCGGCATCGGCCGAATACTGATTTTAATATTCGGCCATTCGGTATTCGGGCAAAATGAGTATTTGGTGCATCTCTACTAAATATGGATCGAATTTCTTCGTTTTTGCTGTAAATTACCCTATTCTTGCAATATTTATATGTTCACTGTCAAAGCTTTTAGAAATATGCAATTGTTTTAGAAATTTTGTGAATATTTTGTACTCTTTATGGGCATTGCCATTGCGATCATCATTGCTGCCTCTGATTCAATTACTGTCAATTAAACCTTCAAATAGGCATCAAAATTATTGCTTTAGCAACGTCATACTTTATACATAGCAACATAAATATTTACGGATAATTATTCAGTTATGGGAAGTGTTTCTAACGATTGATCATAGCAGTTGAATCTTCTTTCATCGTTTGAATGCTGGAATCTTCCCTTTCTGTAAGTAAAACTATTATATTACACACCTATAATGCTTATTAATGCAAATACACTCACGCATAAATTTAAAATTAGATGAGAATAGAGGTGTACGTTATTTTTTTATCTTCTCTTCATTGATAATCTAAATAAATGGTTGCATTGTTTGATATATGAAAAAGAAAGGAAATATCTTTCTATACCAGTGGTCTTCAACCTTTTTTGAGTCACCGCCCACTTTTACCTTTGAAATAAGTTCACTGCCCACCCAGTGGCGTAGTGAGGGTTTCTGGCACCCAGAGCAAAGAATAATTTTGTGCCCCCAGTAGCAAAGTGATTTACGGAGGGGGGGGGGGGTGCAAATCACACCTCGACCCGACGTGTGCTAATTTGATATTTTGCACCCCTCTGAACTCGGCACCCGGGCAACTGCACCCCTTCACTATGCCGCTGAACCCACCTACTGTATCAACTTAACAATAAAGTTTTTAATAAAATAAATGTTTAAAAAGACCAAATTTAATTATGTTTATTAATCCCAAAACAATGTTAAAATAAGCATTTGGCATACATTTCAATGCGTACTTTGTGCTTGGTGCCTACAAACCAGGGAATCAAGTCTGTATCAAGTCTTCAAGTCTGTAAGGGTCATTCGAAGATCTCCTCTTTCTGTTATTTGTAAGCGGTTTCTTTTTTTGGACAGGAGATTGTCGACTGCCCTGAATCCCTTCTCGACTAGATATGAAGTTGGGAAAGCTAACAAGAGCAATGATATTTTCTTCCACAAGCGTGGATACAGAGAGGGCATTTTCTCGTTCTGCCAAAGTTGGTTGAAATTGGCTTTACACTCATCATCCTGAATTAATTCTATTATCTCCTCTTTGTATTCAATATCCACATCACACACATTTGTGATGAATGGAGTCACCATCCAGGCATCCACTTTCAAGTCTATTACATTGCGAAAACGAGTCATCATATCAATTCTAATGACAGAAAGGTGATCTGCAAACTTGTCTATGTCTTCGGTTGTAAGATCATCTTTGATGTTGTGTAGTTCCGGAAACTGGTAAAATTCTTTTTGCAGGATGTTTTTTCTGAATAAATCCAATTTGTCAATGAATACCGAAATAACATTTTTGCAATCAATGAATGTCACTTGCTTTCCTTGAAGTCGTAAGTTAACTTCATGAAAATTTTTAAATATTCCAGCCAAGTAAAAAGCATCCTTTTTCACCGACTTTAAATCACTGCAAATGTCAATTTTGTTTTCATTAAGGTAAAATAGCAACACGCTATCGTATAATTCTACAAAACGTGTCAAACAATTCCCTTTCCAGAGCCAACGAACTTCAGTATGTAGCAACAAGCGAATAAACTTCTTATCATTATCTTGACATAGCTGGTGAAAAATTCGATCATACTTGGAATTGGATTTAATCATATTTATTGCATTTATCACAATTTTAAGTGAAGCATGTAAGCTTGGGCTTAAGCTTTTGGCAACAAGATGTTGTCGGTGAATTACACAATGGATACTGAAAACTTTGGGTACTTCTTTTTTTAAAAATGCAGTAAATCCTCGGTAGCGACCTACCATAGCTGGTGCTCCATCAGTTGCGCAGGCAACTAGGTTTGTCAGTGGAATATTGTGTTTTTCGAAATATGCCTTTAGTGTTGAAAAAATTGATTCCCCTTTCATGTCGGTTATAAGTTTTTCTGCAAACAACATTTCTTCTCGCAATATAAAATTATCATCGAAATATTTTACATATGCCATGAGCAAAGCAGTGTTGTCCATAATTGTGGACTTGTCCAACTGCAAGGAAAATTGTCTTGTTTGCAAGTTTTGTTAGCTGTTTCTCCACATCATCTGCCATTTCATCATTGCGCCTCTGTATGGTTGTATCACTAATTGGTATGACTTTCAAAATATCTGTTGGATCTTGATGCATTACCGTGGTGATAACTTCCCGCAAAGATGACATTATTAACGTTTCACCGATGTTATGTGGTTTACCACTCTTAGCAATTAGCTCAGATATGTGGTAAGACGCAATAAGTCCATCTTTACTCTTTTCATTGCTTTTTTAAAATATTATAGTGATTGTCGTACGTTTAGAAAAAATTTCGTGATGTTTTCTAAAGTATTCCAATTTTTCGTCTGGGTGTTTTGCATGAAGATGATCGTGAAGCCGTGAAGGTTTCATTGCTTCATTTGAAAATTTTTGTTGACACAATAAGCAAATGCTTGTTTGTAGGGGACTCAATGAACCCAAATGCCAAGTAGTCTAATGAATACTGATGACAGTACTTTTTCTTTGGAGCCATAGGTTTTTACTTAGGATTAATTTCAGTATCGGAAGTAATTAAACAGCTTAAAAAACCTGTAAAGGAGTTACAAACGAAATCAACAGACATTATGACGGTACGAACACACACGAATAATGCAAGATGACATGCATAAAGTGTCCACAAAGCACACAGCCATAAAGTATTATCACTTAATTTAAATAAAACCAATAGAACACAACAAAGTTATCACAGTTAACGTTTGTGCAGTAATAGTAATGCACGAGGAGCTATGTTTGTATTGCTCTTCCGGAAAGGCAAAGAAAACAATGGCCTAATAATAGCACTCCAGCTAAATTCTGTATCTGTGAACTGACTGTTAGATAGCAGACATCTGTAATATTAAAGACTTAAGGCAGGGGTGCCAAAACTTATTTATGTCATGGACTACTTTCAATCAGAATATTTTCTTGTGGGCTACACTTTTTTTAACATAAACATAGGGTGTTTAAAGTACAAGTTAGACACAGTCACAGTAAGGAAACCATCGATTCTTTCCGAATTAATAAAAAAATATGAATAATTTACTCATGTAAATCGTATGCTTTTTTCCTGAAACGACAGTTAAAAAGTGGTTCACGTTTTACATGAGAAATTCTGAGGAAGTACACAAATTGCAAGTATATATAGTAAATTAACTGGAACAGGAAAGCGTCTGCAATCTACATTTATTCATTCATCGGTGATTCACGCATTTTCAGATATACGTGACTTTATTTTAACGAATTTTTCCATTTGCGCGTCGAGTAATCGCATAACCAGTATTTCATTCATATCGCCGTTTTTTGAATTTCACATTGCGTAAACTCATTTTTAAATGTATTTGTATTATACTTACAATAATAGGTAAAGAGGCCGAGCTTTATTTAAATTTCAGATGTCAACTTATTATAGCACGACTTTATTATTTTCATCACAGAACCTGCCCAAAAATAAGGGAGCACAGGTTACAAGAGTACCTACATACGGTACATTTTAAAATAAGCCAAATGAAGAATAAATAACTGCTTATTAAGTCAAGTAGGAGGAAAATTTATATTTACCGATGCTTAACTTTACCCTACATATCTGACTTGATTCAAAACAAGGCTTGCTTTACAAATTTTTAATAGTTCAAGTAGATTAATACTTACAGCATAGAAGTTGAACTTCTGCAGTCGATCCCTGTCAGTATGGCTGAAATCTCGTGTTATGTACTTGGCGAGTTATATTTGGCTCCTTTCACTTAACCACTTTCACTCCAGGAAACAATACTGCCGATCCACTTGGACTTTGAACCAACTCTAAGGTGTAACTAACAATGATTAGATCCCCACTGTAGTTAAGACCGCTTTCTGACTGACCAAGTTCTTGAACTTGTTTATTTGTATCTAATGAGGCGATGGATAGGCGACTGTGACTGGCGCCTCTCAAAAGAGCGTCCAGCGATTTAGTACAGAGTTCAAATACGGTGCACCCCACCGTGTCTGGCCAAGCTCATTTGAATGTAAACATTTTAAGGGCATCTGCATTTAAAGAGCTGTCCATGGGAAGAGAGAGTATACTTAGTATCTCTTAATATCGCTTCTCTTTCATTTTGCTGCGTTCCCCATATAATGTGTCAAGTATCTGAGTGAAGGTATCCCATTGGGGATTTTAAACTGTAATATCTGGAGAACTCAATAACATTAAGCAATTTAATAACTGTTTAAGAAAACTTTTATTCACACCTTTGCATTTAATAATGTTCCCCTTAACAATCACAATAATGTAAACAAACAATAATGATGCATAAACAGTGTTGACTGACAAGGAGAGGACTTGAGGTGAAATCCACGGATTCCTGTCATACTTTGCGAGTAGGTAACTTCACTCCCCTAGTGTACGTGTGCAAAACGCTAGGTGTAGATAAGCAGTCGTTATTGAGAAATTTGCGATTAAAAATTTAAGGCAACTGAAGCTCAAATGAATACAATAATAAGCCATTAGTTGCTAAGCGAAACGGTCGTCTAGTCGATAGAGACGCGGCCGCCGAAACTTATTTTCGCGCGTTCGAGACCCGTTATCGCGAATTATTTTTTTCGTTTTTTATTTCTTCTTTCATGACACAATAATGCATAATTTATATTTTATCGGTATTTCCTGCGAAAAGTTCGCATTTTCCGCGATTGTGAAATTATTTACGTTAACCTGTTTTATCTATATTTAATTTTGTGTATCTAACTATCCAGGTGTGAGAGGCCTTGAAAGCATAATTATCACCACCGTATTGAAACGCAGCAGCGATTGCCCATTGCTGTAGCATTCTCGTGATGACAAGATGGAGATTTTGCCTAGCTTCCTTGAAGCGATCGTATACGTACGATTCGATCATCACTACTTTATCAGCCAACGTTCCACCACCTTCCAGTTGCTTTTTCCATCTCCATAACTGCAAGTTGCTTTGTAAGTGACGCGTTGTTTTCGATCGCAATGATTTAAAACTCCACGTCGGATGTAATTATGACAATTTAACAGCTTTGACCTTCATTGAAAACGGAATATTATCCGCACTCGTGACTTCTTCATTACATGATGAAGAGGAAGGAGAAGAATGCTGTGATTCGACATCCATTCCTTTAATTTCCTCCCTTTGCATGGCGACGTCTTCATCATCAACACACTCTGTTTCTTCCAACAGTTCTTCTTCATCCGCAAATACCATTTCACAAAGCATATTTGTGATACGGTTCTTGATTTCGCGTCCCATGCCTTGAGAACGGATGGAAATTGAAGCACTGACACTAACTGTGAGCAGTTCTTTCTCTCGCAGCAGTCGTATACAATATTCTATCGCATCCGTCAGTTCTTGTTTTTGTGTAACACACAAAACAGGCACATTTTCGTGAGATTCCGAACTACCAGCTACAGTCTCCATGCTTGCACCATTCGCTTTGATTGTGAATATTCTCCACAGACTGACCACTCCAGCACCCTTGAAATCTTTCACAAGAGAATGTAGTGAACTTTGGACTACACGAGTCTATTCTCGGAGCGTTTCATTGTTATTATATCTATTGTTATTATATCATTGTTATTATATCTATCTCGTATTAATAATATACACAAAATTAAATATAGATAAAACAGGTTAACGTAAATAATTTCACAATCGCGGAAAATGCGAACTTTTCGCAGGAAATACCGATAAAATATAAATTATGCATTATTGTGTCATGAAAGAAGAAATAAAAAACGAAAAAAATAATTCGCGATAACGGGTCTCGAACGCGCGAAAATAAGTTTCGGCGGCCGCGTCTCTATCGACTAGACGACCGTTTCGCTTAGCAACTAATGGCTTATTATTGTATTCATTTGAGCTTCAGTTGCCTTAAATTTTTAATCGCAAATTTCTCAATAACGACTGCTTATCTACACCTAGCGTTTTGCACACGTACACTAGGGGAGTGAAGTTACCTACTCGCAAAGTATGACAGGAATCCGTGGATTTCACCTCAAGTCCTCTCCTTGTGAGTCTGCTATCAGTGTTACCAACATTACATAAACCACTGGCCGCTTTTCAGAATTTCTTTCCTAAATGGCTCATACTATTTAGGATTACCATATTCTGATCATAAAACCCGGACAAATTTAATTTTAAACCTAAAATGTAGTATAATTTTTTTAAAAAACAAAGTTTCTAATTGCTTAAGTCTATAGTGTTAAAATTTTGATGGGCATAACCAGAAAAAAAGTTTTATTTGCTAAAATCTTTGTAAATTTTAATAAAATCCAGACGTATGGTAACCCTAATACTAGTGGGATTGTCATTAGATGAGAGTACTGAATATGGTCTCAGTGGTAATAATAGTGTTTAAAAATTTATTATTTTATATATTTGATAAAATTAAACTTAAACGCTTTGCTGCTTCTGCGAGAGACTCCGACCACCCTCATGGACCTTTTGATTTTACCGCAGCATGGATACATTGTCGCTAGTATAGTATGATATGATACTATAGTTAATGACAAATGATCTGTAATAGTTGTACATAAAATAGTTGTGCAGAATATGTGTGCGTATCATTAAGATTTTTTATATAATTTTATTTTTTAGTGTAAAAATTAGAATAGCATTTCATGAGTTCTTTAACGCCCACCAAAAATCCAAAAACGCCCACTGGTGGGTGCTTTCGCCCACCATGAAGACCATTGTTCTATACTAATAAAAATGTTAGGGTGGTCATGTCAGGCACTTGGCCTTGAAAACAGCATACGTCACTGAGTACCCCCACTTCATGCACACCATTCCCGCCTAGACCAATATTTGCTCACTCTTGAAACCCAGCCCCCAACCGCAGTCCTTCGGAAGCTTCACGGAGGCAAAGTCGTTCGCAAGATCGAACGAAAGATACTGGTCAGCGAGGAAATAATGGGCATTCAATGAGGCGAGATCGCGGTCATACCCTGTATCAAATTGCCGTTTGTTCAGCACAGGAGGCAGTTCCCCATACGACCAGTGGCGGATTTAAGGGGGGTCGCACATTGTGCACCAGAGGTCCCTTTTAATAAGGGGCCTGAAACAATATTTTATGTGTTATCTCAGAATATTAAATATCTCATTTTAAAAGCCATGAATGAAAATCTTATTTTTTGCACTGCGATACTTAATTTATTGAAATGGGGAGTCAAATAAAGAGGATAGTTGTTAGGTGAGGTTTCTGTATATACTTAATAATTTAGTGCCAGGGGCCCCAATAGTATGGTGCCAAAGGCCACAGAATGTCTGCGTACAGCTTGCGGTCGCAATGAACATCAATAAGGCGCAGGGTCAGAGCTTCTCGAGAGTTGATCTTTACATCAATCAGGATATGCCTGTTCAGCCACAGCCAACTGTACATGGTTCTATCTCGACCAGGCCGTTGGACAAGGGAACACGATTTCAAATACCGTGTTCAAAGAAGTGCTACAATCAAGAGTCAATGAGTTTATTTGATTTTTTGTTTCTTTTCTCCTCTTCACACCTTCCTCTTGACCCACACAAGAGTCTGCTAACGAGCCTGCGAAGCAGGCAAAAAGGCATAGTGCGCAAAGCGTGTGGAGGCAAGCGAAATGAGTAGGGGTCGAGTCCCTAGTAATTCCATAAAAAGAAAGAAAATTTAAAAAATAAAAGTTTGTGATCAAGAAGAAGCTACTTGCAACGATTGCAAAACGTCGGTTCCATCATGTTCTGGACGCAGCTGAAACCGAAAGCTAACTATATCATCAAACAATCACGCATAAACCTTAGATCAAAATTGTCAATACGCGCACACAGCCTTGCTCTCAGCGAGATTCAAACCCACGAACCTTACCTATACCAGGGAAATGCATTATTAGAGTTAAATGGGAATTATTGAGATCAGCTTATTTTACACACTTCTTAATTTTTCATAAATTAATTGAAAAAACTGCACAAACATTGTGTGGGTACAGCTAGTAGTATTATATTAATCACTAGTGTATAGCCCGTCAGAAATGGCGGGAGTAAAGATACAATCGTTCAAGCTATTTATGGAGATCAAATTAACATCAGAAGCTTCAATTGTCTTGAAAATCATTTCCCTCTCTTTCCTTCCCCTTCCCCCTCTCTCCCCCTCTCTCTCACCCCTCCCCATATCTCCCCCCTTCCACTCCCCTCTCTCTCCCTCTCTCTCATATTAAAAACATTCAAAGCACATTTATAGCCATAAGGATTGAAATCACAATATATCAAGGTCTAACAATGGAATTGGTAGGCAAGGCAACATCCCATTATAATGGCAAGATTTCCTCAAACTGTGTGAATTAAATTGAGTGATTTCGAACTGTAGGCTGGCCTTGGTAGAGGGGTGGTTAGCATGTCTAGCTCCCAATGCTAGGGTTGCAGGTTTGAATCCTGCCGAGGGCATGGTTGTGTGTGTTCGTCCTCGTTATTGTTGTTATGATATTCAGTATAAGTTGCCCTGTGCTGTCTCTGAATTCTTGCCAATAAATAAATAAAATAAATAAAAAGATGAACAGAATAAGAAACTTATAATGTTTTCTTCAAAATGGTTCATATCTGAAGATTGTAAGTCAATTCTTTCTACTTTTTATCTAAAAAAGAATGAAAGTCTGCACATCGAAAAGTCTTTTTTTCGTGTTACCTTATGGGAAATGGAAATGTCTTCCTTGGAGTCAAACCCAGGACTCTTTTCGAGATTTTTTTTGCCGTCACCTTAAAATATGTGAATCGAGCATTCCTGCCAAATTTAGACTTTCTGCATCTTTCCTTTATTGAGTTATTCGCATTTTTATATGATCACCAACCAAGCAACATATCTATTATTATAAGAGATTTATTCACCATTGTATTATTGTAAAAACTGCTGGAGACTATGAAAATGTTTTATTCGATTTTTAATAGATTTTTGGCTGATCGTTTCATCGAAGGCACTTGTCCAATGTGTGCATATGAGGATGCTCGTGGTGACCAGTGTGACTCTTGCGGTCGACTCGTGAATGCTAATGAGCTGAAATTGCCACGATGCAAGCTCTGTCTAAATAAACCCTCTCCTCGGTCTTCTACTCATCTTTTCCTCAATTTACCAAAGGTATGATTGTCTTAATTGGCACTTATCTCCTTATTAATTATTTATTAATGCAGGTGTCTGTTTATGCTATCCGAATACTTTTGATTTCGGTCACTTTTATGTTACACCTAGTATGTTTGGGATCTTTTAAGACCCCAGTGTTTTATTTTCCAAAACAAATTTGGTGACTTTTAATGTACTTTATTTATTGATATAATGTTACAGGGGACAAATGTATTATATTTACTTAGTACAATACAAGCAAACAGTGACTAAATGTTATTTACAAACATATATACTACATTTCATACACTTGTTATGTTTTCATTTCATGGGCATATATAGCAACGTCCTTTTTTTACAAGGTTGGTTGACAGTTGCACTTGTCGAAGATTGCTCATCTCTCATTTGGTGTTTTCTTACAATTGCTGTTGCTGCAACAGTATGTGGCATAAATTGTCTTCGCTCTATTTAAGGCTTTACAAGAGCATTCCCCAATTCTTCCAAGAATAAATGTCTCTTATTTAACTTTTGTGTGTGGTGATCAGGATTTATATCTCCAGATAACGTATGCATTATATGCTGATACATCAACAATGTTATAAAATAAAACAAGTGGCCAACAGGCTTTCTCTTACATGTATAAGCGGCTACATTCTTATCTAATGTGTCTACAGCTCCTTTTGTCGAATTATAGTCTAATATCATTACTGGTTTTTTATCATCTTGATCACTTATTTCAATACTTTTGTGCATTGTACTCATCAGAATAACATCTATTTTTTTGGAATATAAGAAACAATTGTAGTGTCACTCATAAAATTCGGACTTTCGTACATCAGCTGGTGAACAAACATTTTGAGCTATCGCATAGTGGCGCTGTCTGTCAGTCAAGCCAACACTTTCATTAAATTACCAAATGAAGTGAAATGCATAAATATAATAAAATTCAAAAGAGTAATGGCTTCTTTGCTGAAATCTAAATCATTCTACTCAATTGATGAGTTTCTAGAACGTTACCTAGCAGATTTCAATTTTTTTAAAGAGCAAGGAACCGATCGATGACGTTGGCAATATCCCATTAGCATACCATGAAACAATTTGAGACATAATGATTGTGCAGTTGCTTGGCTTTCTCACGAATGACAAGTGAACTCAGCGAGACTTTCTTGCGAGTTTGGGTCTCCATTCACAGGTTTAAAGCCTTCTCTACATACGGATTCTTAGGTACAAAAGACACTTTTGTACTCATTGAAATACCACTTGCAACACTAGCTCTAATTGCTTCTTTCCTTTCCTTATCGATCTTATTGTAGACTCATTCACACCAAGTAATTTACCAACTGATGAAGCAGATTCACTATGTGCAAGCCTATCTAAAACTTCAATTATCTTCTCCAAACGCATTACTTTTTTTGCCCTTTTTACCAACTTTTCTTTCATTTCAATCATCACTCTCTTTGGGGCAATGATTAACCCTCTTAGTGCCACGCAAATTTTGGGGGGTAGAGCCAGAAGTGCCAAGGGCAATTTCTGAAGTTTGTATCACCTTAGGAAAATTATCATTGTGAAATTATTTCTTAAGATAAATTATTAATATTTTCAGTAATTGTAAAAAACACTCTAATCTTCAAAAAAATATAACTTTTATTTCTTTTAATGATAAATTTATCAAATAAAAACTAATGTTTTTGCATATAATTTTGCAACAAAAAAAGAAAAAAACGTTTATCATCAAAAATTTCCATTTGAATTTTATTATACAGCATTAAAACTTATAAATTATGAAACCTACATTAGCAAAGAATATAATTAGCAAAAATCAGCATTGAATACAAAAAATTATATTAAATACAGATATTTTCCTGGACGTTTGCATCAGGAGCAAATAACCGACTGGACTTAAAATTTGTGTTAATAAAATTATACTTAATGTAATAAGTTAATTTCTGCATGATTATTAAATAATGATGCATTATTCAAAACTACATAATTTTTCAATCAATTGAACATGGAATTATTAATTAAAAACAAAAGTTACTGCACATCACGTTACAACAAAAATATCACAAAAAATTTACGTTTGAATTTCATTATACAACATAAAAACTAAAGAATATAATTAGCAAAAGTCAGCAAGGAATAGAAAAAATACTATAGAATTATTTCAGTGAATGTCTGCATACGTTAGTTAGTAACAAATAACTTCTAAAAAAGTACACTTTACGTTTGTGTCTTGACAAACAAGCACTATGCACTCCCTTTTCTCATTCTCTCATTCTACGCACACTGTGCGATACCTCACTCTCTTCCCATCACGTTTTCCACTACATATAATGCAGTTTTTTTCTTTCCTGCCTGGAAGTTTCCTTAGTCCAAATTCCGAATCTCTCTCTCTTTGTGCACCTAAACCGCTTGAAATGGAAGGTACACTTGAGTCCTTCTTTCCTTACCCTCAATAATGCTCGAGTTTCTCTTTTATGAGGGTTCAGGGATCATCCATATGAGCATTTCTCGTGACCAGATGTGTGCACATCTGGTCACGTATTCGCACGGTCAGCGCCCTTTACTTCGAAAGAGAATACAGGCGACTCCCGAGTCTAGTTGGGGATGCGTTCCTGAAAACGTGTTCGAATCTCAAATATTCGAGTGTCGAACGCCATTTTTCCATATACTTGCCTGTTATAATCGGGGGATACGTTCCCGCATCTCGGGAAAAAGTCTCCCTTTACGTTCTATAAAGATAAAATAACATTACTAATATGTTAATACAACAATATAAAATTATGAATAAATTATATAATAAATATTTTAAATGTATAACGTATTTTTTGCACTAAAAAGGAAAAATAAATTTGTGTTTCGAACTTCAAAGATAGATGTATGCAATATGCTTTACAGACAGCCCGGTCCGGATCGCACGAGTCGTTTGTTACAAACGACTCGCGCGAGCTGGATAACATAACTGCGTACATCTATATATACATACAACTATTTATCGCAGCGAAATTAATATAAAAGTTATTAAAAATGTTCAAAATAACTTAAGAATAAAGAAACAATAAAATTAAAAATATTTTCATAGCTTAAATCTTTTTCAATTGCGCTTACTGGACTTGGTTTATTAATTGAGAAGTTGGAAGATTTTAGTTGGAAGAAGAGGAGCTATTGGGTGGGGAACTGTTTATTGTTTTTATCAAATTACCTGAATTGATCACTCACTTCAGATGCAACTTCTTCGAAATCAGATTCTTCTGAGATGTTTTCCAATTCATTGTCAGATAGAAAATGTCTTTGGCCCATAATGTTCTAAAATAAACAATTAGTAATTATTACAATGCGAAAAAATTGTTCTGAGAGATACGATATAAAAATTTGTGTAAAATACTTTATCTGTAAATAAATAAAGACCCAGTAAACCAATAAGAATAAATACACTACAAGAAATTTGTCGCTAGAAAATTATACAATTCGGAGTAAACTATGAAATGTGCATATACTGATTATCGATGGGTGGTCATAATCAAACTAACAAGCTCAGGCTTGCTAATGCGGCACATGCACCTCCCCACCATTAGATATGTCACGTGACATTAGCTGCATGAATATATGAACTCACCACGGACTATAGAGTAAGATGTCCGGACTATACATTAATATGTCACATTATTCTGTGGAAATCGCAGGTTAATAGGAAATGTGTATGGGGTCTTTTTCAATCCAAACATACTAGATGTAACAAATATTATATACTGTGAAAACTTTATCGACCAAAAAAATACAAAGTCATTTTTATATACCTCCATGTGAATTAAGAAATGTCTAAAACGGAGTGCACACAGATAATAAATGAAAAATATATAACAAGCTAAGCATTGAATTGGGTCTTTTAAGACCACAGTGTCTTAGGAAAGTTAAGAAGCTTTCACCTCAATAATTAATCCTATGAGACTTTTAGCATATTTGTGCAAGATGTTCTCACAATAATCAGTGCAGCATTTGGCAGTATATCTCAGTATCATCTTACATTGTTAGGCAAAGGGTTGTTAGAAATGATGGTATTACTGTATGCTTGTTATATGAATTTATTACCTAATTTTTGCTCTCTGTGTTTGTGTAGTTTGCTGACGATTGTAAATATACCGTATTAGCCCGAATATAAGGCGACCCCAAATATAAGGCGACTCCTTATTTTCCCAATGAGAAAATCCAAAAAATAGTCACTTCATCATACTTAAGAACCCGAATATAAGGCGACCTCCACTTTCCTGAAAGACAATTTTTGAAAAAAACCTCGCCTTATATTCAGGCTAATACGGTAGTTGAAGTAATAATTTAAATAAGAGAAATTGTTTTATTCCTTAGGATTTATATATATTTCTATAAATCTCAATTTTGTGGGCATACATTACTGCATTTCATTCCATAATTCATTTCTCTATGTAACTAAATAGTATTTTTCATTTTTATGAATTTAATTTATAAGCACAATTTATTAATTAATGTTACAAAAATATAATAATAACAGTCTTTACAATTTTTATTTCAATTTTTATCAGATTGAGCCGAAACTGCGGAAATGGTTAGATGGTGTGATTGATGGATGGAGTAACAATTCTCAAGTTATTGCGCGCTCTTGGCTGAAGGATGGCCTTAAACCTCGATGCATTACAAGAGATCTTAAATGGGGAATTCCAGTACCCATGGAGGGCTTCAAGAACAAAGTAAATCCATGATGTGAATTTTTTACATCTTTTTTCTAAATTGTCTCTCTTCTCAAGAGCTTGATTTTTTTCTTTCATATAAAATGAACTTTTGGGCTATTTTAGTTATTTCAGAGAATATCCCGTATGTCTTTAATGTCAGATGTTGTTATTATTTCTCCTGCGTTTTGCATGTATGATCCTACTAGCAAACTGGCATGCGTCAGTGAATGAAGCGTCTGATAACAAAGCTTATTTATAGCATAGTCAATCCTCTTTATTTTGGCTTTTTATAACTTCTGGTAAATTACCTTCACTTCCATCACATGAATTCACGTTTATTATTTTTTAACACCCTTTAGAAGGCTTGCCACTTGTGCCAGTCTTTGTGACAGGCTGAAAATTGTTTTTAGGACTGTGTTGGAAAAATGATTCCCAATGAGGCCTGCATCATCACATATTACGTTTCAGTTCGCAGGCGCTCACTCACTAATGTGACGCGTTAGCTAGTTGGGCCACCTGCGTTTATCATAGACATATTTACCTTGTTAACCTGAAAGGAAGACAATCCCCCAATAAAAGGGAAGTCTTATTCACAACAATGTTATTATTACATCGAGGCGGCGATGTTATTAAAACTTTGGATGTATGTTCTTACTCGTCAGTCACTGTAGCATTTCCCTACACCGCACAAGACACGCAATCAAATTTGCTAGCCCACTTCGCATAAAGGGCCGAAATGTAACAAATGAGATTAAAAGGACGTTGGGACTGTTAGCGTTGTCATTTTATGCATGGTCAGCCGATAACAGGCGTTGAAACGTCTGCCAATGCTCACCACACTGCTTCACTGTGGGATAATTATTCGAAACTCATAAATACAGTAAAACTTCATTATAACGCGTCTCACTGTACTGCAGATTCGGATATACTGCGGGTCTAATCATGTCCCCCAAAATGATTCCTTTTATTTTCTTCGTAAACAACCTTGTTTCAAATTTTACCGCGATTAATTTTCTTTGTAAACAACTTAGTTCAAATTTTACCACGATTTATTTTCTTTGTAAATAACTTGGTTCAAATTTTACCAAGATTTATTTTCTTCGTAAACAACTTGGTTCAAATTTTACCGCGATGCTAAACTCCCGTCGCTCTATATAAGAATGATGAAGAAATTGTGGCTGAAGTCCAGAACCGCGAAAGAGCAGAAAAATTATCAGAAGATGAAAACGAGAATGAAGAGATGTGTGAGGTTGAGACCCCTTAAATAAGCAAAGTATTGGATAACATCAATGAAGTGATGAATTGGATGAAGAGACAGAGTGATTGTGATCATCTTTATCTTTTACATTTGCAAAACATTAAGACGTATGTGACGAAGAAATGCCATCAGCTGTTGCGCCAAAAGAAAATATCGGACTCTTTTAAAAACACAGATTAAAGTTAGGTATGCATTTAAATCAAAATACAATATCAGTTTTTGTAGTATTTTGCAATTAAATTTGTTATAACACATATACTTTCACGTTTTTGAAATTACCGTGGGTTGCCGATAACGCGGGTGTACATTCTGTCTCCCGAAACCTGCGTTATAATGGGGTTTTACTGTATTATCTTATATAACCCATATGTACCCAATTATATCATGTATTCGTTATAACATGTGAACTGAAAGGATCTGCACGCTTGTTTGATTCCTCCTATATAGGAGCACTTCAATTAAGTGTGTTTATTTCCTTAAAAGTTTTAAGAAAGTTCATCTCGGAAAATTAAAGATCGCAAATTCACTGCTAGGAGGTGCAATGAGGGTCACAGCCATGAAATGACCACTAATTTCACAAAAAAACCATAAACTAGAACAGGGGCCTTCAACCTTTTCACAAAATCAATGAAGAAGCCAACTTTTTTTAAATCTCACATCTCAACTTATTCCGGCATCAGTTCATTTTTTCCATAAGAAGTGGCCCAAAAATAGGGATGAGTGTTGTATGTGAGGGTGCATGCCATACATCTTGTATGGTATGTATAACAAGGTACTGGAACGTATCCCATTCACTCTATGTTATATATATACCTCTGGCAACAAAGTTTCCGACTATGAAGTGGATACAAGGAATACATGTACTTTGTTGAAGAAGGTATGCCTGTATTGTTGAATAACCCATAATTCTCTGATGAAGTTGGCGAGCATAGGATAAATATTTTAGATTTTAGGTCAGTATTGATAAAGCAATTGATTTGATCATTGGAAAAAGTTTGGTGAAGTACTATTTATTTAGTCATTCTGATAAAAATATTTTATTATCTTCAGGTGTTTTATGTGTGGTTTGATGCACCCATTGGCTACATGAGCATTCTTAACTGCTACACAGATGAGTGGGAGAAGTGGTGGAAGCCGCAAAAGCCTGTGGAAGTCAAGCATTATCAATTCATGGCCAAAGACAATGTTCCGTTCCATTCCGTCATGTTCCCTTCCTGCCTGTTGGCTGCTAATCCTGGTCTCACCACTGTTAACCACTTAATGGCTACAGGTTAGTCATGCTAGATTTTGGGCTGTTTTATTGTTTCAGCTATTTAATAACATGTACATCTTATGATTATTTTTAACCTACTGAAACTTCAATTTTTCTCTGTAGAAGTTAAGTTATAATATTTAATAATAACAATAAATTTAAATGTTTACAATGAACTTTGTCTATTTTCAACAAAAAGTTTCATGGAATGGTTACCCTATTTACTTGCATATACAAATTGGCTAAATGTAAGTTATACTTTTTATGAAATTGTAGGTTATGTCAAGATTTTATTTAGTTACTTCCCCATCCATCAGAAATGAGGCATCCAAAATAATGGAACACTAAAAATCTGGCATCTTAAATTCTCTTACCAGTAACTATTAAATTTAATTGTAATTGTTATAACAAAAAGTGTTGCTTTGTTGGATATCATGAACTAACTTACTGAGAATGTCTTATTAACCCTATAGTACTCGTGTGAAATTTTTGAATGTCAGTACTCGTACGGGGTGCTCCTGACACCCCAAATCTTTTTTTATAAAAAGAAATTTATCATCAGTATTTGATAAATTTTTATTTGGTAAGCTTTTTTTACTGTTTTTGATTATTTATAAGTTAATTTTAGAAAAATACAAGATGATTTAGAATTATGAATATATTTTTGTAAGAAAAGGTTTGAGAATATTCTTATGAAACTTTTCAGATATCAATAGTTGAAGTAACGATTGATAGATGTTCAGAATATATTCATAATAACGTCAGTGCTGTAAATAAAACTGGGAATTACCCAAAAAAGCAAGAATAACTTTTGCACAAATTATAAATCGTTCTTTTCTGCAACATACCCCGGCAAACTGTACTTGCATGCTTTAGAATGTCAGCACTTGTGCTAGATGCTTTTGATCCCTCAAAGATATTTTTCATTCTATCTATTTTAATTCAGTTTTGTTTTATTTCTTTCTCATTATAAATGTTCATTCAGCTTTACTGATAACATATATTTGTAAAGATAAATTTTTTGAAAAAGTGATACATTTATGTGTCTTATTAAATAAAAATCATAAAAAAAATTTTAAAAAATTATGTAAAACAACACCAGGGCAGTAAATAGTAATAATAAGGTCACAATAAAATGTGAATAATGTCTGAACGAAGGAAAAAACACTGATGAACATGAACTGGTGCACCGTCACAGAAAAAAGTGTCTGAACTCAAGAAATAAAAGAAAGAAGTTTAGAATTTTTACTGGAAAAGGCAAAAAACACATTCCATTCCAGTTACTCAAAAGAAGGGGTCATAAAAGATAATAGGAAAGGAACCCTGCCATAAAATTTAGGCTGGGGTGGCCACAGCACCCCACACAAGTATCACTGGGTTAACTAAACTTTAAAGCTGTTACTTAACAAAACTAATGCAATATGGTCATCCATGGTACATATTAATTTGGGTTAAAAGTTAAGTAATGGTTTAAATTGCTGTTAAATTTATTGTTGTCCAGTTGTTATTATCAACTTTTAAATTAACTTTGCTTTGTTCATATATATTTATTTATATAGGTATATATATATTCCTGGTTATGAGATTTTTTCACTTGGCATTTGATCCTGGCACCCCTATATGAATTTTCATTGAAAAATGTGTGATAGTGTTTGTTTATAGGACATTTGATCACACAGCATCTGTTGGAATTTAATCGTAAACGGTTTTGAGTAAATTTTTATAATATCTCTTTTGTGTCTGAGAAAAATGTTGGTTTTTAAAAAATATATTTTTTAATTGGTTATTTTTATTTTTCCATGTCATCTTATAATGATGATTTGCTCTGCTCTTTTTATGCTAATATCAAGATAATTTATATTTTAGAGTACCTCAATTATGAAGAGGGTAAGTTCTCCAAGAGTCGTGGTGTTGGAGTATTTGGACCTGAGGCAGAAAGAACGGGCATTCCAGCTGATATTTGGAGGTTTTATTTATTATGGGTTCGTCCAGAGAATCAGGATTCATCTTTTATTTGGAATGATTTAGCACAACGCAATAATTCTGAGTTGCTGAACAACTTGGGCAACTTTGCACTCCGGTGAGACATCCTTTTTTAAACATCAGCTTCTTGTAGAATTTAATCTGCCATAATTTCAGAGTAAATAAATATACAAGAATTTAAAACAAATAATTTTAATATTAAATTTTGTTGGATTTCCTGCGTAATGAGTATCAGGTACTTCTTTCAACTTTTCACTCTTAAGCATGTACTTAAAATGCCATCATTAGTCCCAAAAATCTGTTAAAATTGAGCCTTGGCATGTTTTTGCTATTTTTTCTGTTTCTTTAACCTCAAACATATGAGCCCATATGGGGACATAAGCTGTTTGCACGAACAGCTGAGCATCCCTATTTCGGATTGCTGAGACTGCATTTTATATAGACGCATAATTCAGCCTAATATAGGATGACTAGATTTTTCAAGGATCAAAACTGATACAAGACAATCCCTGAAGAAAATTAACCGGGATACATTTGACACACAGCCCATGAAAAATGGGAAAAATCTTATAAAGATATATGCAAATATTTTTTATAAAAGTATCAATTATAACAAGTGAACCAAACAACAAATATCCTATTCTATTTGTCCATATCACATGTGGGCACTGCTTCAGGTGTTGTCTTTGTTTTGATATGCCAGTGTTTTCCCCAGATTATAATTACTTGTGAAGCTTTTGCTGTATTGCATTGAAAATACCATAATACAGTATAGAACCTTTTATCCGGATTCCAGTTATCCAGAAATCTAGTTAACCGACTATTTTAAAAAATAAATCATTTTTCCAAAATTTGCTAGGAGAAAAAATTGAAATTTAAATCTCGCTAGTAATTACCTGGGACACCACTGTGTGTTTGGTGTGCTCCGGTGAACAAATGAACATGTACTTTGGAAGAGAACAAGGAATTTATATTGGAAAGTACCTGATTACAAGAGCTGGCTAGGAAAATCGTGGGGCCCGGTGCAAAGCGTGTGAACCTCTTACACGTCAAACATTTTTAGTAGTAAATTTTAATAAATAAAGCAGTCTCTCTCGCTATGACACTTTGATATTTTTCAGATTTTCTTTAAAAATGCGTGTACTTTATAAGTATGACATATTTTTTAGAGAGTGCAGGGGCTCTTTTAGTGCGGGGCCCAGTGCAGTTGCACCATTTGCACTGCCATCAAGCCTACCCTGCCAATTACTGTATTGTGTGTTACTATTACTGTACAGTACAGGCAGTGATGAGCTGGAATAAAATTAAGAACTGGCTTTCTAAAAAAGAAAAACAGTCGTAAGGAAATTTGGATAAGGATTGCAGGGGAGGCTTAAATGCCAGGGGTACAAGATCGCTTTAGTAATTCCGTTCCGCTAGCTTAACGAGTGTCCTGTTCGTAATATATTCCATTTCATACTCGATCAGTAATTGAATGTCAGATAGGGCAAAATGTACTTGAAAGGAACAAATCAACAAGTTTCATATTTTCTAAAAATTTAACAATCGGCTCGCTTGAGCCGGGTTCATTTCATCACTGAGTACAGGTATGTTATAATAATGCTTGAAACGGAAAGTATTATGAAACAGAACTCACATTCTGGTAGTGGAACTGAAAGTAGTGGACGTGAAATAACTGATGGAACATTTATAATCAAGTTAAATTTTGATTTATTCCTTATGTACTATGATGAAGAAAAGTAATGAAAAATTTTTTTTATATTATTTTTATTAAATGAAGTTAACAAAACGGTATTACTAAATGGTTGATGAGACGGAACAATATTGTCGACACACGTGACAGTGAGTTCTAGCTCTTTCCGAGCATTGTTTACAAGTATATTCCAGATAACTGGAAATTCCAGATAACTGGCTATCCCCATATCCCAGGCTTGCCGGATAAAAGGTTCTATACTCTGTTTTAATTGAAGAAGTAACTACTGCTTTTGTCAATATTTTTACTGAATAATACTAATTGAAATTGAACTTTTAGTCAAAAGTTCAAAATGTACCTGATTGTTAAAGGGTTAAGTAGTTAAGTTTATTCCAGAACAAGCACTTTAAAAATATACTTGTCTCAGATGTTTCTAATAACCACAAGGTTATAAAAAACTAGATTTGCTTTCTTCTACAGAGCAGCTGTCTTTGGCGACTCACTGAAAAAAGATTCTCAAAAGAATTACCTCGGAAGATGGCTGCTTTGTAGCCAAAATGCGCTTCTGGTTTTTTTATAACCTTGTTGTGGCTATTGAAGATACTTGTGACAAGTATTTTTTTAAGCGCTAAGTGCTTTTTCTTGAATTTTTTTCTGCCAAAAGACAAGTTTGATAATTTTCTGTTGAATTATTTAAACTTATGTTTTAAATCAGCTTGGAACCATAGACAATATTTTGGAAATGGTTCCAAAGTCAGTCCAGAAAAGCCTATTTAGCCCTAAATTAAACTAAAATAGTGTACATTTGCAATGAATAATAATAGCAAAAATGCTCTTTTAAATTTTAGTTGTTTTTCATTATCCTCCCAATAGTTGAATGAGCAAATAACTTAGAACTTAGAATATAACAGATAACTGTGTCAAAGAACATCTTGCGGAGGGTTGATGCTGCGCTCTGTAATCGCAAGTAATTCCCAAGAGAAAAGGCTGATTCGTATGTGAGCTTGGCATTAGTATGACTGATTTATTAAAATATTAATTCTTTATGGAGCTTCGTTTGTAAACCGAGGACCTACTGTATTTGTTTTTGTAGTTATTTTCCAATTGATTTTTTATTTTCGAACAAATAAAAACAAAAATCTCTGTGTGATGATTTCAAATTAGATTTCACTCCTATGAAAGCTTTGACAGTTCTTATATACAACCTGTTCTTTTCGTCAGTCCAAATTTGGTTTGATAGTGAGAAAACTCTTTCGAAAGATGCATTACTTCCTGACAGAGCCAATACCCATTGAACATTAGATTTGATATTTTTACATTGAATATCTTCATTTTTAAAATTTTCAGTCAATTAAAATAATTTTTTCGCAAAAAGCATTCGCTGAAAACAAATTTTAGAATACATTACATTTTCAGTTTGGTTTTTCTTGTAACAAAATCCATGTAAAAGATAGGAAGTGTTGATATTTGTGATGGTCTAAAATGTTATTCTTATGAGCATAGGGAGTTAAATCTCATGATCTCATGTTTCAGAGCATTAAGTTTTGTGGAAAAGAACTTTGAAAGCAAGATTCCTGAGATAAATATTGATGGAGAATTTGAGCGTGCATTAGTTGGTGCTGTTAATAAGGAGTTGAAGGAATATTTGACTGTAATGGAGAATGCTAGAAGTTTGAGGGAAGGCCTGCGTCGCCTTTTGGCTATTTCTCGGCATGGCAACCTCCTAATGCAATCCAGTCAGCCTTGGGTGTTGGTCAAGGGCAGTCCAGAAGACAGGCAAGTCTCTAGTTTAATAGCTGTTTCATTCATTGCAGTGATTGTTTAGTGGTAATGACTTTGATTGTTACTATTTGAATTTATTGAAGTTTCTTCATCATTGATCATCATTGTCATTTTTATTGTTAATTTATCAAAAATAATTAACTAATGTGTGATTAATATAATGAGCGTATATTTACTGTTTGAAAAAATTTATAAAAATTAATTCCATTTTATGTTTGGGTTGATAAGGCATCTCCCCTCTTGTTATTTAAATCACGCACCTTGTTGAAATTTTTTCCATTCAAACTATTGATTCAGTCAGATGTAGTACTTGATGTATGACATAAGTGATCAAGTAAATCTTTTCAAATGCTTGCTTTGGTTAATTCGTATAGGAAAAAAGGTGGAAGTGTTGTAGCTCTTTGTGCAAATTTGACCTGCCTGCTGTCACTTCTTCTGTCACCATACATGCCAGAGACAGCTCGTCAATTGCAGGAACAGTTGAATGTGCCTCCTGAAACATTGGTGATACCCAATCACTTCTACTGTCTTTTACCACCAGGTCACAAAATTTGCAAGGTTGGTCTTTCTTTTTAGCATTTCTTTCTTGGATTAACTGGTATTAACTACAATCATGTAGCATAATGATTGCAAACCAGTGCAATGAAATGGAGTCCCCAGCCAAGTTATGTGTTTTATATATTATGTGTTTGGGTTTTCATTTTCAGTTATCCTGATTTTTAATTTAATTTAATTTAAAATTAATATTTAGGATGAAATTCATCATTTAAAAATAAATCTTTATAATGGGGTTATTATGATACAGGCGACTCCCGAGCATCAACGGATGCGTTCCTGAAAACGTGGTCAAATCTCGAACCGTCGAATGTCGAATCAGCACAAATTCAAACAATTAGAGCAGAAATAACGATGTCTAGACTGAAACTAAACCTCTCATGGTTGGGTGGGCTGAAAATTACGTCGCGTAAACTAGTTTCTAATTCCACCGATCGATCGGCTGGGTCGATTCGACCGGTCAAATTCTTGAGTTGGTCGAATCTCGGGAGTCGCCTGTATTTGTATTATTATTACTCTTGTGCTTTGCAAGAATATTTCTCTAAGAGTAATATTTAATAATTTCCCATCAGTAGAGATTGGTCATTTAATGTGGTTTAGAAATTAAGACATTAAAAAAACATGTTAAATAAGTATTCATGCAATGTGCCATTTCTGTAACATAAGAAGTAATTTAGGAAAGTAGAACAGTGGTAAATATTTTTGTACCCAGTGCATTTTAGTTTTATTTCATAGTCTGTGTACTTTCATTCGATCAAAATGTGGTCATAAAAAATGATTTTCCTTTTAGCCTTCTCCTCTGTTTACCAAAATGGAGGCTAGTCATATGGATGAATTGAGGAACAGATTTTCTGGAAGTCAGAAGTCTCGCTCTCCAGAAGCACCACCCCAAGCAAAATCCCAGAATACCACAGTAAAAGAAACCTCATCAGTGGCACCTCAAACTGCATCATCCTCTGGAGATCAGAGTGAAGAAATTCTTAAACTACAAAGTGAAATTGAGAAACAGGCTAGTAGATTAATATTGGTTACTTATTGTAGCTAGAAAATTTATACCATATTTACCCGAATATAAGACCCCCCTTTTTTAAACTCAGTATTTAAGAAAAAATATTAAAATCAGTAATTTTGACAAATTTACTATCTGATTATATTATTACAATTTTTGTATTCAAGTCGTAATTATAATTTTTAAAATTGCCGGCGTGACGACATTGTTTCTCGGCCCATACCTTGGACATATGTTCAGTTATTGCAATTTTTGCATACAAGTCGTAATTACAATTATTAAAATTGCCTATGCGATGAGATTGTATCATGGTGCATACCTTGGCCGCTGAGTGACTGCACGTGGAGATTGTTTTTTATGCTGCGGGACCTGGCTTCCGGCAGCGCGCAAGGGAACCAGTGATGCCAAGTCATCCACGCCCAAGCACGAGCTTTCTAGCATATCCTGCATTTCCCTCTCCCGTTTCTGTTATTGTTGTTATTGATATTTGTTGTTAAATAAACCATTATAGAAACAGTGTCATTATTCACGGACCCACAGTAGGATAGAATGACATTTGCTGGTGCCAGAATTAATGTTTTCGCTTTCTACAAGGACTGTTCTAATTAGCTTTTGCTACACTATGCTACATTTTAGTGCATGAAGTATCAGGTTTCTAAACTCCAGCTTTCCATTGTGATAGGATACAATTGCATCCACAGGCATCAAAACGATTGTCATCCTCTTTTATGACATACGATAGATTTATGCAAAGGTATTCCATACTACGCGAATATAAGACAACTCAAGGATTTTCAGATGCTAAAACTGGAAAAAAACTTCATCTTATATTTGGATAAATATGGTAATTGTTCTTCTTATGTTTACTGAAAACAACGTTTTAACAAGTACAGTAATACCTCGATATACGAAGTAGATGAGTTCCTGAAACTTTGTTTGTGTATTGAAACTTCATATATCGAATAACATTAATATAATAGGATGTGATACCAACCTTAATAATTTAAAATCTTATAACATAAACCTTTTAATAAGTACTAATCGCATTTTTAAAAGATTTTATTTAAAAATAGTATTATACTATTTATTGTGCATACATTGTAGTCACGATAACTTACACTATTAGAAGTAAAAAGTGTACGTAAAATTTCACAACTGCTTTTGTGCTAACGAGATAACTTTCCGTGATTTTATGACTGCTCCAACAACATCTGCACAGTGTTTCAATAGCTTCAGCATTTTGAGGTAAAATAACATTCTTCGCTTAACAACGGTCACTTTTTGCAAATTAAACACTTTATCTTGGCGAAAAACAACACAATGTAAGAATTCTTACAACGAAGATGATGTTACGAAGATAACTTGATAACAGTCGATACCTATGGAATGTTTGACGAAATGAACAAAACTGGAGAAAAGTAGATGTACTGCGTTGCATTGCTGATATTCACTGCCTAACTAAGATCATCTGTTCATTAGTTCTGAGCCAGAAGTTATTCCATCATCATGTACATTGTACATTGTAGGCGTTGATTGAATCTGCTCGATTGTCATAAATACTAAGTTCGTTATAGTGAAACTTCATATATCGAGGTATTACTGTATATATAAAAAAAAATTTTTTAATTTAAACAACTTTTAGAAAGTGTATAGAGTAAAGATGAAACACCAACCCAACAGTTTGATTCAGTGATTTTACTGTCAATTAAAAATTGTACATTCTTCATCTCCAAACATTCCCATAAATTGATTAATAAATTTAGTCGGTTAGAGGATAACATTTGCAACAAAAAAGTCTGCGAGATCATACCGTATTTACCCATATATAAGAGGACCCTCCTTTTTAAAATTCAGTATTTAAGAAAAAATATTTAAACCAGTAATTTTGACAAATTTACTATTTGATTATATTCAATTATTGCAATTTTAGTCAAGTCATAATTACAATGATTAAAATTGCTGGCGTGACAAGCTTGTATCTCGGTGCATACCTTGGCTGCTGAGCGACCGTGCATGGTGATCGTTTTTCCTGCTGCGGGACCTATTTATTTCTATTATTTGTTGTTAAATAAACCATTACAGAAACCCAGAATCATTATTCATGCAATATTGAAATTTTGTGCATTCCACATTGGTGCAACTTACAAACAAGACTCTTGTGACAGAATATGTGGTGGGATAACCATATAAAAAATAAATGAAGAGAAACTAAATTTACGTACACAACTGGTGATCATAATCCAAATTTCCTTCTGTTTGTCTATTAGGTAAATGGGGGAATCTTATTAAATAAAACTCTAATTATTATTAGATTCAATAATAGAAGAAAAAACTTGCTAATTTTTTCTATGTTCATGTATAACACTTTGTTTTTACTGTTTTCTCTCCTTATATTATTTGAGATAAGTCAAAAGGATAAAAATACATGGGATAATTTTGGAAATTCATTTACATTGAGGGCAGGTCTCTTATGGGAAAAATTCCTTCACTTAGTGCAGTATCAGATAGTGCTCTTTTTTCAGGAAGCAATTAAGATTGCTAAGGGAGGAATACCTGTAGTTGTTTTTTTTTTTGACCATACAATTTTATTTTCTTTTTCAGGGAGGAGTTATTCGAGAATTAAAATCTCAAGGTCTTCCAAAAACTCAGTGGGAGCCAGAGGTGATGAAACTTTTAAAACTGAAGATAAGACTCTTGTCTTTGGATCCAAGTTCAGCACCCAATAAGGGCAGTGGCAATAATGCAAAGAAGGGGAAAAATAAAAAGTCTAAATGAAATAATTCTCTTATTGAAATGGAGATACAGCTAATGAACATTTTAAATGCTCTTAGATGTATTGAGCCTTTAATAAGAAAAATAGGCAATTAATAATAAATAATTTTGAATATATTGATTTTGATTTCATTTTCAGCATCACTTCTTCGAGCTAAGATAATTAAACTCAAGGGTTCTCAACCTTTTTGAATTCACAAAACACCCATCAGAATGGAATATGGCCATGACCCACCATCAATCATATTTCTGTTTTTGAGCTCTTTCACCAGATTCTATTAACAAATACTTTGGATGGCTGATGCCATACCACTATCTCTCTCCCTTCTCGATTTTGGACTCGTTTTTAATGGTCATGTTTGACCAGCTAGTCCATGGATCATAGGTTGAGATCCTCCAATTTAGTCTCTCACCTTGATATAGTACATGCACACAGTAGCACATACATAAGTATAGAAGAAAGTATTGCATTCATGAAAAAATCAAATTTGGGATTTCAATGGAAGTAAACATTTTGAGATCCCCTGAGTACGTTTTTGCTATTTTTTTGATGATGTCTGGGTGTGTGATAGGAATTTTGTGGGGGCTCTAACTCAAAAACTAATAATTAGATCTGCACGAAACTTTACATGCAAGATTTTTATTAGTAAATGAAGATCTGAAACTGTTTTCGCTGAAACTGGTGAACCAGAAGTGGAGGTTAATTCTTGTCATGTTTCAGTTTTTTCCAAATGTCTCATTTAGAATACATTTATGTAAATTTTTGTCATTATCAAAGTTGTAGGAAATGTAATTTTCTATATGTTTTGTTTGAAACATTTTTTCGTAAAACCAATTGTTTAAGAGATAATTCGATTTTTCACCTGAATTTGTGTTAAGTATGTCACTAAGTGATACCATTGTTTCCGTTGCTATGATAACATTTTCTAATTGTTGATGGTGATGCATAGGCTGCAAACAGTAATTTTAATTGCACATCGATATTTTGTTATCCATATCAACAGCTAACAATTTTGTTTACTTATTGTTTTTACTTTCTCCAAACGTAGTATAGGAAAGTATTGTTTTCAAGGATGTATCGATTTCATGATTTCAACGGAAATACACCCTTCCCTCTCCAACCACGGGTTTATTAACCGCAGCCCTTGACTATACGCGGTCTACATATTGAGTCCCACCCTTCCCAACCGCGGACATTTCCCTTGCGTGTCCACGGTTCGGACCATGAAAACTTTTAAATACTGCGCATCTTATGACTTTGTTGTCATCTTAACTCACTCACAAAGACTTTGTTGTCGTTTTAACTTGCTCGCTATTACGTTGTTGCCGTACTGACACGATTATGTATCCTTTTTGCGCGCCACAAGTCACTGCATTCAACACGATAATCCTGCGCATCGTATGACTTTGTTGTCATCTGCACTCACTCACAAAGGTTATGTTGTTGTTCTAACTTGCTTGCTATTACTTTGTTGCTGTAATGTACGATTATGCTTTTCGCCTGCCACTAGTCTCTACATTCCACATGAGGTGTACAGTTGTGTATTATTCACATCAGCATACGCATGCTTTTTGCACACCACAAGTCCACATGACGTGTTTAGTTGTGCATTATTCATATCAGCATACTAAATATGCGTCTGAAAATGCCGCCCCAAGCTAAACGCCGCCTGAGGCGGTTGCCTCACCCCTGGTGCTGGCTCTGCTCCCATTTTTACCTTTAAAAATGTGTACAGTAGACAAAAATAATCCATAAATAGCGAAAATAAAGCAAGAATCAGCATTCCGTAATAATTTCACGCCTAAGGTTGTATGCGCTTCAAGTGCGGCACTTGTCATATTTACACGGCATTCTTTGTTACTATTTCGTTAATTATTTTTACTAATAAGTTCAGTTTTTCACTGGATGCCACAGTTGTAATAAAAGCAGGCAAAAAGTAATAATAAATAATTTTTCGATTTTCTCATGGGGGGTTTGAACCCCCCCCCCCCCCCCCCCCCCCCCTCCCCCTTGGCTATGCCTCTGTCGTTACTTATTGTTTTTTAATAAAGACTGTTGGAAATGTTTTAAAATTATTCACAAGTGTAATTGCTGATGATTATTCCTGAGTATGCTGATGTCAAGAGCAATCACATTCATTGCTCTGTTTGGAGAAAGTCATGTGTTGGCCACGTCATATTTTTTTAATGTGAAAAGTGATTCAAAGTATTTTTCAATGTGAAAATTATTCACTGTTTAAAAAGTATTCACAAATGTATTTTCTGATAATTATTCTTTAGGGTACTGATGCTGAGAGCAATCGTACTCGTTACTCTGGAGAAAATCATGTGCTGGACACAGAATTTTTTCACTTGCAATAAGTCTGCATTTTAAAAATAAAACAATTTTTCTTTGTATGATGAGTGGAATAGTTCAAAAAGATATTGAAAAAATCAAAATCATTAAAGATGCAACATAATCTTGTACTCATGTGTAGCACCATTTCCATCCCTCGATGTATGCTAAAAAAGGTATCACAGATTAAATACCAAAAATTTGTATTGTCAGCTTTATGTAGTGTTGAGGAAATGCAGACTAAATAGTGATTGAATCTTCTTTATCAGTGACACGGTAAAACAGTATTACTTAATTTTATTTTGCTCATCACTTTAATGTCTCCTTGAAATTTCATGGTAATAGGATTTGGATATAAAATCTTTTGCCAGGAAAAAATTAGATAAAAATTTTGTATAATTTGAGCTAATATGTTGCTGTTACATGTGATCTGGTAATGATTTTTTACAAGGAATGTGGCAGTGACAGTGTGTTGCAAATAAGAGAATAGTGTTTATTTGAAATAAAAGAAATACAAGTCTTAAATAATGCTAAGTTGCAATGGATTCCAAGCTCTTATTAGTTAATCTCATCCCAATTTTTTAGTTGGAAAAACTGCCATGAAGTCGAATGATTATACTACTAAATATTCCTCTTTAAATAATTTATTTGTCAGCTTTTTGTAAAAGTTAAAATTGGATCTCCATGCCTGATTGGAAATTCCACAATCAATATTTATTTAATTATTTAGACCTTATGATTTCCTCTTAAGTACCAATGCCATCGTATTTTATTTTTTATTTTGCATGTTGACAGTGTAGGTTATTCATTATTTGTCAGGCTGAAAGGTAGAGGATACAGGTTTTCCAACACAAGTAGTAATCAATATACCACTAAACTATACATATCTAATACAGTAAAACTTTCTCAAATGGGACAATGCAGATTCACTTCTACTTGATACTCTAACATGCGACTTACTTCTCCAACTGTAATGGTTTGATTCTTTTTCGTGGTTTGAATGGCCAAATTGTAAAAAATGAAAGAAAATTGCAGATTCCAACTGGATTTTAGCAGTTTTCTCTATTATATCTCATTTAACTTGTAACTGATTTGGTACATGTCAAATTACGATACTATATAGAGAGGCATTAATTATATTTGTTTTTCTACAATAGCCTTCCCTAACCATCATTACCTTTCTTGATTATGTAAATGAACTTATACTCGTAGTGTTCGCTTTCAATTTGCATTCAGATATCGAGTTACAGCAGCATTGGATCATTTTCATTCACAAAACAGATTTCTGTTGAGGCTATGTCGAGTGAGACCCAGGCTATAGGTGCCTATAGTGCGTTTCATCATTTTGTGTGACTGGGGTATGTCTACGGTTAGACCTATAGGGTGAGGGGAAGAAAGTGTCAGCCAATAAGAGGTCTTAAATTTCCCTCACCCTTCAAAGTTTCTTGACGAGCACTGTTGACATGATTGCTCACAATTTTCTTGGTAATGGTGGAAAGCATGAATGTGCTTCATTTGGATCTATCGGAGCATAGAACTTCACTCGTCCACAGCTGCTGCTGCTGAACTGAGTGAAATTGGAAACTTGGCAACATTGCACCGTAGCCAAAGTGAAATAACCCAAATGCTGGCAGAATACTGGGGGTTCCAGCCGCGCGACCTGTTGAAATGCACTATAGTAAAGGTGTCATTGAGCCCTTGTAAACTACGACACAAAATATTGCATAAAATAAATTTATTTTATAAAAATAATATAATAAATTGTATTACACATTGCAAAAACTAGTTTTTTTTTCTATTTATAATATTTGGGGTAGTTTTTTTGCCGTAGGAACATGTTTTGTGTTAAATAATAGGAGTTGATTGGAATTTATGCTTCCATTTATGAATTTTTGACTGAAAAGTTTTTCAAAAATATTTTTCTAGAAGGCAACCCCTGCGTAAGTGGAAGTTTACTGTCACACAGGTATTCTCTATATCACCTAGCACCCACCTTATAATTTATACCCACTGCATAACCGTATGTATGTATGTATGAGGACGTGGTTGACATGTAGATTATGTGTAAATGTTGTATAAACATTTAGGAAACATTTGTAATGATCTTAGGCAAATATGAGTTGTTATAAATATGACTTTGGTTGTGAGATTAGATTATTTGTCTATGGAAGGTAAATGGGCCACCAAAGTAATCCTTCATTTAATAGGGCTATAATCGTGGGAATCTTTATTTGTATCATAAAGTATGCAATAGTATGCAGTACGCAGGGCCTCTCAGAGGGGGAGACACTTGTCCTGGGCCTCAAGCTCAAAGAGATCCCAAATTTGCATTTGAATTGACTCACCATGCATAATATCAACTGTAAAATTGCACGAAAAATTTATTACATTTGCAAGGATAAAAGCTGCAATTTTATAAATAAATACAAGTTAAATTTCACTGTTTTTAGCTAACGACTCATTTTCTTTTCATGTGTTTTTAATATGGACGGGCCTCAAAATCTGGAAGTGACCTAGGTCTCTCTGGAGGCCTGGAGTAACAACACCTCTTCCAAAAAAATAATAAAATAAAACCTATATTAAAAGATAAAATAATCCAATTTCAGTATTATTGGAAAAATATTTTCCTCAAAAATGTTAAATTTGAATAAAAACTAAGTAAATTCAATAATTATTTCTTCCCAAAACATTTTCTCCCAATATAGGAGCTTGTAAAGTTTTTTTTATTGAAAGGAAACATTGAATATACTGTATATTAAAGTGGCAGTATTTTATGAACGTGAGTCTGACAAGTAGGTTATCAATTGGGGCTTTTTCAGAGAGTAGGTGATGGCAGGAGAATGTGTTGTGGAAGTTTTACATTGAAAAATACCTGGGTATAAGATAGTGTTGGAAGTTTTATAGAGGGCTTCCATTAATTAGCTTTTAATATTTATTAGTTTATTTTGTTTATGCAACTTTTGCATGATTATTGAATTCATTGAATTGGTTTAATACCATTCATAGTGATGGAATGTATTTTATTTATTGGATATTTTTTAGGTTGTTCTCTTCTAGATATCAAGTGAGATGTATTTTAAATAGAAACAATTTTAATTTTTGTGATATTTTGACACAAAAACTGGGATCTGAGTATGATGAATTATTTTGTGTTTTCTGTTACATATTTTATTTGATTTATTTCTCTTGCAATGCATTATGATGTAATTTGTGAAAAAGATTTTCAGTATTATTGAATGTGATAAGTGTTTGGAATTTGAACTTTGCCAGAAAAGAGTGTTAGTGTGGCGATTGTGCTGCATCTTTATATTTCTGCATGTTTTTAATGCTAAAATCAATGTTTTGATTATTATGACCATTAACTGTGTTAGTTTTTTCAGAAATGTCATATAGCATTTAAAAAATCAAGATGACCCATTCAATATATTTGAATCTTGAGTGTAACACATTTTTTATTCCATTTTAAATGAGATAAAAATATCATGTCCAGGGTGTGTAGATAACTGAAAAAAAACATTTTATTTTGTTGAAAGGGGACTGCAAATCCAAGGCAACTTTAAGCATAAATATGTTTGGAATCAGAAAAAATGCTGAATATTGTAAAATTTAAAACGTTATTCATCAGGTTCTTATCATTTAGACAACATTGCAATTAGGTAGGTAAATAAAATTTTGATGTATTTCAGAATTGGCAAACTAAATTACTTTATAGCAATTTAGTTTTATTTTTTAATTGTTTGAAATTTATTTACACATTATCTGGAAAAAACATTTTATTAGCATAAATATTAACAAAATTTTCCAAGAATATTCACACATCAATATATAAAACCTATAACAATCTTCCTGATGTGCCACTCTGAGATGTGAGATTTTACCTTTAAAATTGCATTTAGAAAGAGATGTTTAATTAATCTTTAAATCATGAAGCTAAGGACAGCTGAAAAATACCCATAATGTTCATGCATTATCTTTGAATGTGGCTTGGTTTCCCAAATATGTGCTGGAATTTAATGATATTCATGCATGTTCTTTGTGTTATAGAAAGAAAATGTAGCACTTTTTTTTATAAAGTCATCATTTAGCAGCTTGCATGACCTTATTTTTGCAGAATGATAAATTTGTTATTTTTGAAGAAGTATATTGATATTAAAATTACTCAAGGAAGGAGATTTTTGCTACACAGAAGAACAATTACTAATGAATATACTGTTGTATATTTTTGCTTGTAGTATCAGTTTTGGAACTATACCAAATTATAAGTACCTAGTTCCTTTGTAGTAATTATTCACAGAAGTGAGTAATTCACAAGACTGCTTAAGTGATATGAAGCAAATAACTCTTGATAAAGGCAGGGGGAATTTATTACAGATTATTATATATAAAAATATACATAAAAACAGTAAATAGTAGGTACATATTTGCTTTCATATTACTTTCCTAATTAAATACATTGTCTTCATTGCAATTGATTAATACGTGGCATGTTTTTATAAAAGACTAGCTGAAAGTACCCGGCGATGCCCGGGTTATGCCAGATGTCTTTGGCGAATAAAATTATGTATTATATGGTAATACAATCATTTCACCTTTTGTGCATTTTTTACCAAAGGATGAAGGCATTATAAATTAGAAATATATGTTTTAATATTTATTTCAAAGCTTGCTTGTAAACAATATTTTTTGTTTTTCCTTCATTAGCATAAATAAATTTTTGCTTGATCCAACACGTGAACATGCAACATAGAGTTGGCCATGAGAAAAACATTGATTTTCCAAATTAATGCCAGCCACCTTTAAAGAAAACAATACTTTCTCTATACTACGTATATTGGAGAAAGTAAAAACTAATTCTGAGATATCTCTGATACCTATGAATTGGGCCGGGAGGGTCCATGGAGGTCCAGAGAGAACGTGAGCATACGTGAGAGTAATAGGATTTCAAGTTTAGCAATGTAATCGGTTGACAAGGCAACTTCAGGTTAAAAATGCTAAATTTTGTCAAAATATGATATTAAAACATTAAATTCGAAAGATTTAGATTTGAAAGCGATAAAAGACAATAAGAATAAGAAACTGCATTTATTTTTCTTTAATACAGTCCAAGTCCAAAAATTCTAGGTCAAATTTGCGAATTTTAATAAGCAAAATAAAATAAGGTTGCAGGTCGAAATATCGATTTTTCCATGTTATCTTATGAGGAATGGAACTCATTCTCGGGAATCGAATCTGGGTCGGTTTTGGAAATCTTTTTTTCGTAAATGGATTCTACTTTAAGAACCGAACATTCCTACCAAATGTTAATCTTCTAGCTACTAGGAAAGTTTGTTAAAAATAGCATTACAGTTTCCCACCGACGACGATGACAAAGTCAATTTTATATATTAGATTATTGCGTCCAGCCCCTTCTAAATCAATGTTGACGAGTTTTTGAATTGTGAAATAAAATTTATTGTAAAAGATATTGATCAATCATATATTTTTAAGTACCTAATATTTTCCTGCATTAAGCGACTATGGGGGAGTCTGGCTTGCAAGGGCAGATCCTGGCTTCATCCATGGGGAGGGGTAACCAGGAATGAAAAAATAAACTATTTGAAAATATTGTAATGCATGTATAATTTAATACAGAAAAAGGAAATATACAATTTTTTGAACAGCAAAATGAATGTAGTAAAATGCTATAGTTCTCATCTGACCTGCTCAGCATATAGGATGAGGTTTAGGGGTTAATTTTTTCTAGTGATCAGAAATCTTGAGGAGGGTAATTACCCCTTCCTGTATCCACCCTTCCTAGCTTGGCATGTTTTGTTGGCCATTGTAACAAACACCTAAAGCTTTTGCTTTTCATGCTTAGGTTAACAGCAAGAATTAACCTTTCACATATCTATGTTTTCAACACCTTCCAATGAGGTAAACAGCCTTACCCTTGGTTGGTTATTTCTCCATATGCAGTATAGAGAATGAATTGTTTTCATGAAAAAAAAATTGAATTTGAGATTTCAAGAGAAATATACATTTTTAGGTACCATGGTAACGTTTGAACTATCTTCTCAATGATGACCGTGCTTGTGTGAGACAATGATGTGGGAGCTTCAATGCAAAAACTAATAATCAGATCAGCACAAAACTTTATATTAAAAATTCAAGTTCTAAAAAGATTTTGGCTGAAGTTGGTCAATTACAAGTGAAGGTTTAACCGTAATTTTTTCGTTTTTGGCATTTATATCCTTTAGGACTTCATAAAAGCAAATATTTGTCATTATCAAAGTTGTAGACAATGTAATTTCCTACATGTTTTGTTTGAAAATCATATGCTAGTCATGTAAATTTTAGCCATATTATTGTATTTCGTTTTTGTTTCATTAAAAGATATTGCTGTTTTGCCATGTTCCTTCATCTGTCACTCTTTGCTCTTACTTAAAATTGTGAATAATAGACGAAGGAAAAGCTAAAATTTTCAGAGCTGGTTTTCTTGGTTCGAGGTAAATTCTTCAAAACACAACTTGACACCACAACTCAACCCCCACTATTTGTCAACATTTTCGAACGAAATCATAATATTTGTTTGTTTATGTTATTAGTTATTGAGTAACGTCAATTTCATAAGTTATTTAAGATTTATGTTAGAAGATCGATTTCTTTACATTATTTTGCTGCTTTATTGTATAAGGCAGCGGTATTCAACCTGTGGTGCGCGAGCTCTTTCTGGGTGGTTCGCGAAGAATCGCGTACACGATTTAAAATTACTGATTTTCAATGAAGATCTTCTATATAATGTTTCTAACAATCCAAATATTTCGCGTTTTTAGTGCTTTTCATCATGTCTAAAAAGTACTATTATCGTTGTGATGCCGTTCACCGTATTTAAATTTATCAGGGGGTGCGCCAAAATTCTAAATAAGTACTTAGGGGGTTCGCCAACCCAAAAAGGTTGAATAACATTGGTCTAAGGTTTACTTTTTTGAATAATTATTTTTCGAAGAATTGCTTTTTCGGCGATTTGTTTCGAAGAATAGTTTTTCTTAAGATATTCCGTGTTCCGATTTTCTTAATGGTCCTATTTTTCCACGCTAACCAATAATTTCTATAAATCCTGGAGAGCAAGTGGGGTAGGACTTAAATAAATGCTATTATCCTTCTTCAGGAATTAGATAAAAGAATTTGTTAATTTGACTTTCATCATGTGGCTCAAGGAGAAAATGCAATGAAAGAAAAAATAAAGAGAAAAAAACGCAAAAAAAACCTTCCTGAGGTAATTTCGTCACCCTTTCTCAGTTTTAGGAGTTAACAGTAAAAAATACAGTTTTCTGATTCGCTATAATCCGAAGCATTAAACTTATTTTGTTATTTAGATGCCGTGGTTAGTTGTGTCTCCAAAGATCAATCTTACCAGAGTACGATTGACGTAAATTTGAAAGGGCAACTTTCCGTATTGTTTGAGACAAAGCGTAATGTTATGGATTAGACTCCAAATGAAGGAATTCCGCCAATAGCAATTGAGAAATAAAGCAACGGACCGTTTACTAAGAACGCTTTCCTATTTACATCACTACCCTTCCTCACGCTCATGACTGTGGTAGCAGCTCTACACATTTGTGCCGAGTTTAACCTCTTTTTATCCGTACTTGTATGCGATGGGACATATTTCCGGATCACCCATAGGAAGGAACCACGTGAAATGCCGCCAACGTAACTCAACCTGCTTCAGGCCGTAATTTTGGTTGGAATACGGCCAAAGGAGGCCTTTCCAACTCCGGGATGGTTAAACGAACACGAGAGAGAGATTGGAGACAGTGACGTCACACAACCGCGACCTTCCGAGTCTTCCTATTCGCCACCGAACGTGAATAAAATCAACGAACCGCATTGTTCCGAATTCTCTCGACTTCCCTCTCTGCGCAGTGAACCATCTTCAGAGTCACGCATCTGAAACTTCTTATTTACCGGGATATCTCTCTTTCTCGTCAAATACCTCCGCGTTTTAACTTTTGGCACATCTTTGCCAGACTTCGTAATGTCCCAAAATTGCTGTAATGTGGCTTTGTAAAGCACGGCCTTTCCAAGGCATTATTTATAGATCGTGTCCTTCGGAGAACCGCGAGGAGAAGACGACGGGTTTTTATTTTTTTCGAGTTCATTAACTCCAAGAAGAGGAGGCCTCGTGTGTAATATATATTTTTCGAATTTTCTCGTCTTATAGAGGGCGGTGCTATTAATGGTCTCCTCTCTTTCGCTCGGGGGCAGAGTCGGTTCGCACCGCGTACTCCGAAGGCTGAAACCGACGGGGGAGGTTGGAATCCTTTTTTCTCGAAAAATTTCGTCTGCCGCTGGTCTGATATCTTCTTCATCGGCCGCGATCTAATCCTAATTGCTTCGCTTTCTCTCTCTCCTACCTTGTCCCATCCCTCGAGAAAGTCCCCTTCCTCCCCCTCTTCTCCCGCGTCCACCCTCTCCGTCACGATCGATCTTTTTAAAAATCTCCGCTTTTAAGAAGCAGAGATAGAGATAGATAGAGGGCGTTGCTGGAGCTTGTTTTTATTATTATTTTTTTTTAAGGTCATGTGGGCTTGGTCGCAGAGAAGTGCGTGAGATCATTATTTCGTAGGTCCATATTGCGTTAGTCACGTTCTTTTTTTAGGCGCGTTTCGCTTACAGCGTGAGCGCCTATTATCGTCGGTCGGTCCGTCCGTCTGTCCGTCCGTCCGCATGTTCGTTCTCGGCTTCTACCGAACGGATTTTCATGAAATTTTATATTAAGGACTATCAATAAAATATAAGAAGAAAATCGCAAAAATGAATCACACGCCAATCAGGGGTACCACTTTAATGGAGAAAAAATTAAATTATCGTCATATCTCGTAAAGTATTGCTCATTATCAAAATATTTTTCAAATAAAAGTTGTAGAACTGGTAAAGTAGAGTATTTCCTTTCCTACACATTTTTATCGTAGGAGTAGCCGTTATCGATAAAATCAAACAAGAAAGTCTTATATCGAGTTGAACTTAGAAATTTTCTTGCATGGTTACTTCTTCATTGTTGCTAACATAAACAATCTCACAAGCAAACGTTTAATTTCCTTACGTGTGCATGCAATATTATTAAATAGGAAGAAAATGGATTATTTATGACAAAGAAAAGAACTTGAAAACGCTATTTCCCTTTCTTACAGGTATATAATTGCTTTCTAATACTCCATTGCACGAAACGCGCCCATTTGTGATACGTTGTACACTTTCCTAACTTGTCTGTGGTTATAGTTGGATGACGGAGCGAAAACGGAGGATGGAGGAAACGGATGAAAAAGAGGTGAGAAGGGAGAAAAAAGCATAAAGAAGGATCGTCGTTCTTATCGGTATTCGTGGTCTACGCATGTTCGATCAGGAAGGAAGCAGAAATATTCATTCAACTGCTAGGGAAGTGCTTTTCAAATCTAAGTGGAATGGAAGAGGAGGATTTTTAATGAAAATCGGAGAATAAGTTTGAAAATAATTTTCTTGTTACACCAATATTCTTAAAGTTTCCTGTTTTAATTACGTTTTCGGGTGTGAAATTGCGATCTTCCTATGCGAGCAGGCATTGGAGTCCCCGTCGTTTGAATGTATTAAACTAAAGATTATGCTAAACAAGTAAGATAACCTTCCTACAGTAAGTAATAGAAGCGTGTTTTCTTAAAAATTGTTCATTGATTGTCCAGAGACGGACGGACGGACGGACTGAGTGATCATATTAGCACGCATTTTTATTTAAGAAAGTTCTCAAAATGACTATTTTTATGATATAGTTTTTAAAGAATACTTTGAAGTAATTTTCTTCAAAACACGATCATCGAACGATATAAATCTGTCACGTGTTGATATTCTGGGAACCTTTCCATTTTTTTGAAATATCGATTTCAAGTTTTACGAAATAACTCCACGACTGCGATGATTTAAGTTATTTATAGTGATCAAATTTTGAGAGATTGGTCATGGCCATAACTTCTTCTCACGGTTGAAATTTAGATGCTTCAGGGGCAGCCTGAGGGGTGTATTTTTATTTTTAAAAAACGACCTTAATATCTGCTCCATCAGTTATTTCCTTACTTGTTTACGGTTTCCGCCATCATTTTTAGCAATAAGCAAAACGTTTTATTAGTTCTAGATATTCTTTCCCATCGTTTAAGTCTTTCTTTCCGAAAATTTTTTATTTCTTTAAATTGTTCACCGTATGACTGCATTCCTTAGAAAATAGGCCTTCCGAAGAAGGTCTGCAATTAAATAGTCATTGGTAGATTTCAAACTTTGAAAAAAAAATTTGATCCGAAAAATCGCCCTTGTTTCGTTTCTTACCTTCTCCTTTAACACTTCATGTACTTAATAGAGACCTGCTATGCTAATGACCCATTCACGGATTTTTACCGGAAATACCGGTCCTTATCGCAGATTGGACAACTACCAAAAACCCATCGACAGTTTTGAGAGGGAAAGGAAGAAATCAAGCTTTTTGGCCAGTAATTCCTTTGACGTTTATTCCTCTCTAAATATTTACACCAACAAAATTGAAGCCACAAAATATTCAAATAATTTATTACCGCATTAAATTGCATTTTCTAAATGTTAAAATTGTCACACTGATAAAAAAATACTCGCACCTTAATCTAATTATGTGTAACACCTAACGACGACAATGTGCTTGCGAGGAGCCGAAAAATTGCTTTTAGTCATAGAACGAAGCTGAACTAAAAAGTATAAATAAAGTGCCTACTTGAATTCCGAATCTTTGAAATAGCCAACCTATGTTAAAAGCAAACCTTTGAAATTTAAGAGTTATTTAATACGGCGAATCTGAAGACATTCAATTAAAAACATTTTTTGACATACATAACATTTAAAACAATTCATTTCCTTAATATGAAGCAATAGTGTTTCTTAGGTAATATTTGTTTTCTGCCAGTATATTTCCATGTATCTATCGATGGAATATACAATGGCAATTATGGTGAACTCTAAATCTACTATAATATATTTTGAAGGGTGTGTTTGTTCATGGAACTCCTCCTAAACGATAAAAGCTAGAATAACCAAATTTGATACGATTCATCCTTACATCCTAACTTAGTGAATGGTCAAGGTTTGGTCAACCGGGATTAATCAGTGCTGCCAATATAGGGGATTAACATTTTTCCATAGATAACACGTATGAATCCATTTCTTGACTTGCAAGGTATTCTTCCTTCGAGCATAAAGATACGTAAATATGGACCGATTTTTTTCGTTTTTACTTTATTCGACGAATAAAACTCTATACTATCTTATTCCTGCAAAGTTTACGGTACAGGATCGAAGTTTTCAGAAATACTCAATTTGTTTCGAAATTCTGTGGATTTTCGTACTATTTCCGGGCGTTGCCAAGGCGGCCGTCATTGTTACCTCCGATTCAATTAGCTTCAATGAAGCTTATAAATAGACGAAAGTTTAGCGTTATTCGATTCGCACGTTTGTTTAACCCTAGAGTGGTAACGCTCGTAAAAATTACGACGCCACTTCGTAAATACTCGTGTCTAGGCTCGTATATTTTCGCCAGAAAAATGACTCGACTCCTAGCTTCCTACTTACACCTGACCTTGAAATCAGTACTGCTTCGGCTGTTGTGTGATTTGTTTGTTGCTCTGCGCATCACCTTCGTCGTATAAAATACGACGCGTTACCAGCTCCCGACAATTTAAGTTCCTCAGTCCGCTTGGTAAGTACTGTGATATAATTCACTCAAAATATAGTATATAGTAGAAATGTAATAGGAAACCATTCTAATCAGTTTGCATTCCTTTTAGGGCTCACAAAATGTCTTTTTCACCCATGGATCCCGATTTTGCCTCGAAAGTTCTACAGACTCTGGATGATCTAAACGATGAAGAAACACAAGTCAGGCTGCTAGAAAACCAAGAATTCGACGACAGTGATTGTTCCGAGAGTGAAGATGAGTTGGAAGTACAAGACGATGACGAACATGAACCAGATTACGAAACTACGGCGTACAAGAAGGCCCAGCAGCACGAAGTAGATGAAGAAGGTGACGCCGATGACAAACGAACTGCAAACGATGGAGCCCATCAGGACGATGATGATGATGATGGGGAAGAGGAGCAACGAGGAAATGAAATCGAAAACCAATATGACGAGGTATTTACAGCTACTATTCCTGCTAGGAAAACCAAAAAAGGTATTACAATTATGCCGGCGCAGACTTTCAGTTTTTCCATTGATGAAAATCAACGTGTCCTGTTTTCTCAGCCCACACTAATTGGTAAGAAAGCTTTGAAAGATAAAGAACCTCCCATGATGTGGACAACTCAGCCACGTACAGGCCCTAACGTGAGAAGCGTACGGCGTAATATTGTCCATTTTATTCCCGGCCCGTCCGGACCCGCAAAACTTGTTAGTTCTCCTCTGGAATCTTTTTCCTTATTTTTGGATCTACCTATGTTGACGAAGATTGTTGCATTCAGTAACAGTGAAGTAAAAATCAAAGCGGACAAATATAAAACAAAATGCGCAACAATAGCAGAAACTTCCATAGAAGAAATGAAAGCTCTGATTGGTCTTCTTATCCTTAGTGGTGCTCTGAAAAGCAATCACCTAAACTCAACTACACTTTTCGATCCCAAATATAGTGGAAATAAATTCTTCGCTACTATGAGTGAAAACAGATTCCTTTTCTTGCTTAGATGTCTTCGCTTTGATGATAAAAGGACAAGAGCCGAACGAAAAGCCGTGGATAAATTCGCTGCAATCAGGGATCTCTGGGACGAATTTATAAAGCACTGCCAAAATTTGTATAAGCCTAGTCCATATGTAACCATTGATGAGCAGCTTTTAGCATTCAGAGGGAAATGTCCCTTTAGAATGTTTATACCTAGTAAGCCGGCCAAGTATGGCATAAAGACTGTCTTAGCTTGTGACGTGAAAACAAAATACTTGTTTGACGCTGTACCTTATTGTGGTAAAAATAATACCGATACAGGTGGCTTGCCTTTAGGCGAATATTATGTGAAATTTCTGTCAAGAACGATAAAAAAACTCTAACAGAAATATTACGTGTGACAATTGGTTTACCTCAGTAAAGCTTGCCCAAGATCTACTCAAAGAAGATTATAAACTAACAATTGTTGGCACTATAAGAAATAACAAAAAAGACATTCCGCCGCCAATGTTGTACAAGACAAAACTGAGGCCCTACCCTTCATCTGCATTTTGTTTCAATGGTAATCTTACTCTGGTTACGTACAAATCTAAGCCAGATAACTATGTGACCTTGCTTTCTTCAGCTCATGAGCAAGCTGTTGTAAATAAGCAAACAGCAAAACCAGAAATCATTCATTTTTATAATGAAACTAAGGGAGCAGTTGACAGTGTCGACCAGATGTGTAACCATTTCTCCTGTTCCCGAAAAACCAACAGGTGGCCACTTTGTGTTTTTTTCAACATCATCAACATTGCTACAATCAATTCTTGGATTATAATAAATTTTAACCATGTGCTTAAAAACCAAAAAGGAATTAGCAGGCAAGATTATATGAAGGAGTTAGCGAACCAGTTGATAGAACCATGGCTTACGAAGCGTCTGCATCTTACCGGCCTGAGTCGAAATCTACGGCAAGCAATTGAGGATAACCTTTCAGAAAGTGTTCCTCAAGCTAGTCCAAGCCATCAAAATTTCAGTAGAACAGTGTGCGGAATATGTCCGTCGAGGAAGAGAAGGATGACTCAAACTTATTGCAAAAAGTGCAACACTGCCTACTGTCGGGAGCACAAAGCTAATATTTGCTCAGATTGTGAATAAATTTGTTTGTAATTGTTCAGTCATGTTCTTTTTCTTAAATAAAAACGTTTGTACTTTTGTTCATATATATTTCCTGGTCTTTATTGAACATTTTCCAAAACTCGTAAAAATTACGACGCATTACCAGTAACGTACATCAGAAATACCTTTACTACTCTAGGGTTAAGCAACGAAACGATCGATGTTTATGGATAGAACGTAAATAGATACTGATTATTATTCAGGAAGCGTTTATTGATGAAAGTAATTGAACCTTCTTTCGTTTATTGAATACTGGAATCTTACATTTTTTGTAAGTAAAATCATTATATTCTACATTATAATGTTTATTAACGTAAATAAGCTAACGTATCTGATGTACATTTACCAGAGTCAGTGTTCAATCATGGATAAGTGTATGTTGCCTTTTCACGGGTTGCTTACAAGACATAAATGTAAATATATCAGCGAGGCATAAATACACAAGAAATGAAGCTGGATTTGGCGAAAGTAATATGATAGGAAATAAAATTATCGTTATATTTGAATGCAATAAGCTCGGAAACGGATTGTTACAAGCAAATATGATTAATTGTTAAGAAAATTTAATTGTAATTTGAAAAGTATCTACTATATAGGTATTTTAAAGAGTTTGTATGTTGTGCTGTAGTAGCTTCACTAAATCCGTTGAAATTCAACGGGAAATTCTGCTAGTTTATCATATTCATAGGTTTCATTAACCTCCTATCTTTGCTTTAGGATAGGGAAATAAGACATTTTTAAATGCGTAAATCTATACTTAAACCCGTCCGAAGTATTTTTTGAGAGCATAGCTGAATCTTAGGTAGTTAGTTATATTTGAGTGCTTTTCAGTACCAACGGCAAATAAATTGCCAACGAATACAGATAATTTGTAAATGGATATAAATGGCTTGTGGGCTGCTTGCGTCCCGCAAACCCTAGTCTTCTCACCTCAGATTTATTATACAATGTTTTTAACTTCCATTGAGAATTTTACCCTAGATATTGAGGCCTTCGCGATCTTTGGTACAATTTTATTTTGCTTAAGTAATATTTGCCCTATTTGTGATGGATTTTATCTTATGCATGAATTATCTGTCGATATCTGGTGTTACAATTGGAGTACAATATTTATATTTTTTTAAATCTATTTAAAACATGAATTAACCAGTCCTTAAAATCTTTTTGTTTTTGTTCAATCTGATAGAAAAGATGTAAAATCCTCGATCATCAGTTATTATGAAATAATAATAATCCTAAATTGGAAAACACTCTAATACAGTGTTTCCCAACATGGGTACCGCGGAACCCCGGGGTGCCGTGAAGTGTTCTGAAGGGTGCCGCAAAAAATATTTTCCCCCCCCAATTTTAGCCTCATTTTGCATCGTCCTTCACTTCGTCGCAAAGGCACTTCGAAATGAAAGGAGATATGGAGATTGGTGTTAGGGGTTCAACTTCACCACGATTATTACTGATGGTGGATAGGAAGGGGTGCCGCCAAATTCTGAAACGTCACTTAAGGGTGCCGCGACTCTAAAAAGGGTAGGAAACACTGCTATAATAGTTTTAATTTTTCGCTGTGATGCGAGTATAGTTTAGGAAACTAAACAGTTGATGATGAAAAAACGCAGTTATTTGTTCCACTCAACTTTGCCTAGTCTCAAGGAGATGATTAAATCATTACAGAATTTTAATTTCACTGATATAAACAAAAAAATTACAAAACGTTACTTTAAAATTAGGTAAAGAATTTGTTAAAGAAATTTACAATTTCAAATTACGTAAAACACGCAGCATAAGAAGAACCGCTATCATCCCCCCTTCCCTCCCTTACCCGGCCGTTTTTTTGCTTTTTGCGTTTATCTCTGTAAAACAAACGTTTCTTCTAAGAATAGATCCATACTTATCATTTTTCCACAGTTTTTATTAAAATAATTACACGAAGCCAATTTCGTCCTGAGACGTTTTTTGTGTTTTATCAGGGATGTTTGCCGTAGTAACGTAGTCACGAGGATGAAATAGTTTGCAAAAAATACTAAGATTGGGTGGTTCCTCTCGTTTCTTCTCTTCTTCACTCCCTCCTATCAACTTCCTCTCACTCTCCGCTGGAAGCCTGCTACGAACGTGGCCCGAGGCGCTTCGAAGGCACACGTGCAGATCCGTCGTGGGATTAGATTCGAGGAGGAAACCCGTTCTTTGTCGTGGATTGTTCCGTCGCTTCCAACGCTATAGTGCTCGGCTTATTTTTTATTCCATAGTGGCATCGGTCCAAAAAATGTTCCGACTTTGAAAGACACCGACGCGCTGTCATTTCAAGTGTTAGATAGGAGGCGTCGAAATGGCGGCCGTTTCCTTTCCAATGTAAAGGTCTCGGCGAAAATGTTGGCATTGAAGAAATAAAAATGATGTGGGAGAAAGCGAGATTTTAGGGCGTGTCCTTTCTAACGCTTCCTATATTAAAGAAATGTTTTTTTTCGCGCGTCAAATGAAATAACGGAATTTTGAGCGATGAGGATTAAACTTTGATTAGAAAATCTGCCATTTCCACTTTGGAAAGATGTCGCTGTTTTCGAAAAGAGTAATTAGTTTTAGAGATTTTTTGGAAATTAAGTTTTCAGTGGCCTATAAACCTATTTTAAAGATTACATAGGCAATCGTCAAAAAGCATCTTGCTTAGTTATTTCAAAGGTGATATAGCCACACAAACCTTATAAAGAATAAATAATGTGCATCAATATTCAGTCCAAAAAAGAATAATCTAGCTTCCCTTATTACTGAAATCCAATTTGATAAATTAAAATAACTGATGTCGGCATATTTACAGCCGAAAAGTGCATCTGGTTTCTCAATATTTTTTGCCTTTCATAGCCATCTTATTTACCTGTAAATAATCAATTCGAAGGTAAATTTCTGTTTAATGTTTGGGATATTAGCAGAAATCTTTTACTACACGTGTTACTCGGCTACGATTCTTTAAAAAAAATCCACTTTCTGAATTTATCTGAGGAACTGTTCATATTTTGACACATAAACGGTCGGTTCGTATTCCGAGGGCAGTTGAAAAACTTCGCAACGACATTCGTTATATGATTTAGAGCTTAATTATCTTTTTTCTTAATGCAATCCATACATGAGAGCATATCTTTTTACATTCCTTTGTTCATTGAATACAAGTTTTGTCTATCGATATTCTGCTTATAGCGTCAACATTTTTCACACCTGTCTTGTGAATTTGGTTAAGGTGGCAAATGATTATCGTTTAATAATTTTTCATCGTTCCATGGGATTTAAATATTATGTTACCTCTTTTTTTTGCTCTATGCTTGGCCCGTTGTGCGCTGTTTTAGAGGGCGCGGTGTTTGTGCTCTGTGTAGTTTAGATGTACTCTTCTAATGAACTTCTTTATTCCACTATCTAAAAACCTTAGACATAAGTATATTCGATGTAGTATCTTTAGATGATAAATCGTCAAGGATATATTGTCTAAGGGAAACAAAGTAGAAGACTTCATTACATATATTGGAAGCGAAAAAATATAAAGCTATTTTTCACCTGTGGACGAAGTGTGAGGAGGAAAAAGGACGTTAAAAGGAGAAGCTGCTGACCTCGATGATTGGGAAAAGTGCTCAAAGTTGGACGACTTTTTTAAAGTTACATCTTCCAAATTGGGACGGCTAGTAAACTTAAAACTTAAAATATCTTAGAAAATATTGAGAACATTACCAAATCATAGGTTTCGCGTACTTATAAAACCCTTCATTTACCTTAATTCATAAGTACATCGACCGAAAAATGAAAAAGATTGCGTTAATTTTTCATAATGCTGCCATGATGACTTGGGAAAGCCCTACTTGTATGTATATGTTCAGGAAGTTTGTATATATTTCGTTAAAACTGCACTATTTAATTAAAATGTATTTATTCGGACAGACTTAGAAAAAAATTTAATATTTATATATTTTTTCACACAGCTACGATTATAAAAGCATGGGCCCACGTCTGCTCCGATAAAACAAACACCCTCTGGATGATAATAAAGTGGAACTGTATAAGATTAGAGACTGCACGTGTCGCAAAGTGGTTCTGCGAGTTGAGAGAAAGACGGGGGTGGGGAGAAGAGAGAAGAGGAGAGGGATTGAGAGAGAGAGAGAAAAGGGGAGAAGGGAGAGGACCGAAAAGGGAAGAGAGCGAGACCAAACCGTCTTTTAAAACCCACAACATCAGACATATTTTTTTTCTCATACCCGTTTTCCACCGTGGCGCCCCAAGGCTGGAATGGACCCCATGAGCGTATTGTCGCGTCCGAGTTCCAAAAAAATCCCCCTTTGGCTCTCTTATAGTGCGGGCGGGGGAACAAGACGACCTTGTCATTTGGACGAAAAATTTTCCACGTTTTCTCCCACCCCCGCAGTCTCCCCCACTCCCTCCTCCCTCCACTCCTCACTCCTCTCCTTAAGTCGCTTCCTCTCCATCTCCCCCTCGCTCACTCCCCCCTCCCCTCTCTCCCTCTAATTGACTCCGACACTTAATCCATCCCTCACCCCCTTAACTGTTTCTGCCTGGCTAGAACACCTGGACCACATGCCGAAAATCTCCAGATAAGGAGGACACATCCACGAAAACACGGATAGGGTTCACCTCCTTCGCATCCTCTCTCTCTCTCATTTCCTTTCCTTTCGTACATTTTTACAGAATTTTTGTCTCACTTCTCTCTCTCTCCTTTCACTTTTAGACATCCATTCTCGCCTCATACCCTCCAAAATTTCTTTCGCTTTTTCTCATTTTGAATGTTCTCTACCCTACACTTTACTCTCACCAAACCTCTTCTTACTTTCTGTTATAACCTTTTTTTTACTATACTCAACCGACGTCTTGTATTCTTGTCCTGTTTATGATTCAACTCTCAAACTGCGCATACAGAAACGCTTCGCCTAGGACAGTGATGGCGAACCTTTTCTTGTCCGCGTGCCAATATTACTAAAATTGTCGAATCTTTTCTGCCTCGCGTGCCAAAAAAAGTCCTTGATATTTTTTTTTTGCGTGCCAACTAAATTAAATTCATGATCAAGACATAAGATTGTAACCGTAAAACTAACGTTTACAATAGTTAACTAAATAACAAATGTTTTTGCAACGCTTAATTAATACGATAAATGCTTTGATTGGTTTTCACCTTTCGTTGGCGTGCCAACCAAACTCGTCTTGCGTGCCACTTATGGCACGCGTGCCATAGGTTCGCCATCACTTGCAAGATACCCTTGCTGTAGAAAGAGGTTGGAAGAACGTTTTCTTAAAAAATTTCAGGGTTATTGTTTTCCTCCCACTTTGTATATGGGACAACCCGCACCATTGGAATGTAGATATTCTCTATGAAAACTTCATTCCTCTAGATTCATTCAATACCATCCCAAAGTTTTGAATTTTCCGAATTTGAAGCCACCTAGCGGATAGTCTATGGACTACTGGGAAAATCCAATTAAAGAAAAATCATAGATTGATAGGACCTACCTTATTTAAAAGTAATTTTACAAACATCTCTAGTAGTTTGGCTACGATACCGTTAAAAAATTAAATTTGCCTCATTGGATGCCACCTATCGGTAAATCTATGCATTACTAAAAAATCCAACCTGTGGAAAATTCGTAGACTGAGAAGAGCTATCTAATTCAAAAAGAATATTCCAGGAATCTCTTAAAATAAAAATATTGATTGTTCGCACAAAGGCGGCACTTTCGCACGTTTTTTTTTCTTTCAGAAAAACGTGCTACAATACGAAATAAAAAACTATCGTTATAGATGTTAGGGGGGAGGGGGGTCCGAAATATTTGGCAAGCACAAAAGTTGTATGCAAGTTGTATCAATGTCGCGTACTGCATTATTGATTATATTTATGTTAAAAAAACAAAGGAGGCAAACCGTCTCCTATTCCTCTCTGACGGTGCCCATGAACCCAAATTAAAAAAAACTATGTATGTTTCCACAGTTTAGAAAATCACAATTTCCCAAGGGGGGACGGGGGGTGGAGGAGGAGGGTCCTGACCCGTGTGTGCTCTTCCTTTCTCTCTCCATTTCTTACCCTCGCGCTTCCTCTCTCTCTCTCACACACACACCTTCCCTTCAACTGTCGCCCTCTCCGCCATCTATAGCATCCCGCACTGTCGGCCATTACTGCTTCAGGCAAGAGGGAATGTGCCCCGAGAACTTTCTTCCATCCTTTTTGCTCCTTGACCAAATCTCTCCCATTCGCGTACGCCGAAAAAATGAGCAGGACAAAGCGAGCTGCCTTGGGATTTCTTCGGAGAGTATATCCCGCAGATCCCGCTGTGAGAGTGTCATCGTATATCTGGGAACGGGGTCGTAATTCATTTAAAGGATTATTTACTTCCTACGGTAATCGAATAAATTCTCATGTTTTTGTTGTGCTTAACCTTTTTACGTTCGTGTCTCCCATTTTCGTTCTGTCATCTCCGGAAAGTTATTTATGCGGTGAATTTCGTTCGTTAAGTGTTAGTTGCCGTTTAAAAGTGTATCTGTAATAATTATGGCAGCGGGCGTTAATAGTGAAAAAGAGAGAGAGGATTATTTGCCAAAAATTCCCCAAGTTGCGAATTATCTCACAAGCTACAGGAAGTCATCGTCAGAAATTTTCATTGTGTGAAAAAATGTAGTGATCGAAGTAACGACTGATTTCTATTCGCTTTGGACGAGATTTATTTATTAGTAGTTTTTATGGATCTTGGTTCATGGTAACGGAAACAGAATTATTATTTTTGTATAAAGGTGTGTACACTGCCACGCAAATAAAAAACAAAAATGTTCATATTTTCCTTAGAATTATTTCTTACTTTCTTTTTTAGTTATCATTGTAAGGATCTTAGGCCAGACCACGATAACATTAATAAATATCGTTCACTAAAAAACGTTAAGTCGAATATTCATCTAATCACTTTCATACAGTGACGTTCTCCAAATATGTAACAACCGGCTTGCGACCGAATGAAACCGATTTCCACAGGCGATGGAAATGATCAAATTTTAGTGGGAATTCGAATACGTCGACGCCAAGTGTAACAAAAAAGTAACGCACATAAAAAAATTAAATTTTATTTTTTTAATTAAAAACGGATAACATCAAAACATAATAATTTAAAATTTTGATTTGCTGATACATTTTTCTCAGCTCCGTCATACTCCTTTCAGAAGCAATGATTTAACAAATGGAGCTGCATCCCAATCCACTAGTTTTATTCCTCTCGCCAAATTTGAAATGTTTTCCACTTTAAGGCGAATTCTTTCTCTTGTAAATGTTACATTCGATGTGCTAAATCCTCTCTCATTTTCCTTGTATTGGCTATTTTTTTAGATTTGACAATTGTAATGGGCAATGAATACGTTTTATTCAATGCTTGATTCAACAAAATCTGTAAATTGTTTAAGTCAATTTTATATGTTAAAATTTGTATTCAATTTTAGAAGTTTTTCCTCCTTATAATCAGGACGAAAGAATTTTATCGAACGGCCACGTAGATGGGTTCAATTAGAGCGATTAAAATTAGATGCTTTATGATCGAAATTCATATGGTTTGAAGATGAAAGACCTGCCTTCATAACTTTAATTGTATTATCTATCCCTTTTCAAAGCTTTGCATCTATAATTTATTTCAAACGGTATACAGTTAAGAGCGTCGGATTCGGTTAAATTTTGAACTCTTTGTTCATGTTGCCCAATACTTTCTTTTATCATTTCTATTGCTCTTATAGAACATTTTATTAATTTATGGACTTTTTGAATATTTGTTTTTACCCTGATGAAAACAGTTGACGATTTACCGATGCTATAGGGGTACTTTTGTTCGGTTATTATTCTCGCAAACTTATGAAAGATCTTATGTGAAGTATCTATTTATTCGATCTCTATATATATATATATTGGGCAACTAGGTGTTGAAGGAAACCCAGTGTACACTTACCGGAAGTAGAGCCGCTGGGGTGTTGGAGAGACACATTTGTACAGGTTAGAGCTTTCGGGATGATCCCTTCTTCAGCACAAGAGAGACACAACTGATATATCCTTACTTACCTTTCCTCTTCCTGAGTATTTATATATATATATATATATACCGGGTGTATCAGAATACCCACGAAATATTTTGTAGGGTTGTAGAGGAGACCTAAAACAACCATTTTCAGATAGGGAATGAGTGGTCGGAGAAGCCTCTGTTATGCGCCAGAGAGCATTGAAGTCAACGCGTTGAGGTGCTCGTCCACAATGCCAACCAAGATGTTCACAGAGAACTGTTGTTGATGGTGGTGGATGGAAGTCACGTGTGGATTATCATCGGCCCACACATGGCTGTTTCTGCAGTTGTAGACTCCATCCCTGGTAAAACAGGCTTCGTCAGTAAACAAAACATAATACCTGAGAAAACCAGGGACTTCTGCACAACGATGTAATATCCAGCGGGAAAATTCCTGTCTGGGTCCAAAATCATGAGGGTACAAACCCTGAACTCGCTGTGGGTGATAAGGATGAAGCTGCTGTTCGTGAACGACCCTCCACACAGACATGTGGCTAGCATCCATAGCATGTGCAATAGCACGGGTACTTATTGATGGCTCTTGTCTTACTCGCTCCAACACCTCTTCCTCAAACAAGGAGATTCGGACTGACCTCCTTGCACTGCAGTCTTGTTTTCATGGCTTCACCGATCCTGTCTCCCGCAACCGTTGGAACACTGCTGTGAATGTTGTGTGATAGGGTTGTGTTTTGTTGGGAAATCTTTCCCTGTAAAGCTGCGCAGATCTCCATGCACTCTCTTTAGCTTCACCATACACAAAAACGATGTCAGCAAGTTCCACAGTTGTGTACTGAGCCATGCTAACATCTTCAGTTGTAAACGTCAAATGTCGAGTAAGTAGCATCAGCTGACTCGGACAACGTCATAGTAGCTACGAGGCCTAAAAGGGGAAGAGGGGTGGAATGTTTGAGAGTTTGTTTGCCTCCAGGTATACTTGAGGGTTTGTCTATCTTCCAAGCGCAACCTCGACGTTTGGTGTTCTGTTGTGCATAACGGAGGCATTGCCGACCTCTCATTTCCTATCTCAAAATGTTTTTTTAGGTCTTCTATAACCCTACAAAATATTTCGGGGTATTCTGATACACCCTGTATATATATATTAGCTTGTACCGCTAATCGTATTGTTTGATTAAAAGAAAGACAAACCATCCGCCAAAATACAAAAAATAATCCATAAGGTGCTCAACCTCATGGTATCTGCGCTTTTAATAAAAACAATTGGAGAAGGAAATGGCGCTAATATTAGTAGCTAATATTAGGAGTTCGGAGTATGAAGCTTAATAAGGGAATTAGGTTGGCATTCGCCAAAGTTTATCGGGGAGATGTTCTGAGGAAGAATTCCGCTGCAACAAATTTATGGAGGGTTAGCTGACGGATCGCCGATCTCAATTACACCCGATGACGCGTTATTGGACGACACCTGTCGTGCATCGACGTCATGCCCTTGTTATTGTCGTTTGGCAGGTGATAAGGATCAGCTGAATACCAGTCGTGTTATTGCTTTCCCGTGTCCAGTCTTTTGAGAGAGCGAGATGTCACCTATCCAAACATAATAAGCCAACACTCCACCTTCATGAAAATGATTAACCTTTATGTCTTGTCACGAAGTTGTCAAGAATTAAATTTAAAACTTAAATACCTCAATACTTTATGGTAATTTTGGAAAAGTTACAGCGAAAAATTAAAAATAATGTCCTATAAGTTAAAGTGAAAGCATTAATTTATCTGCTGCTGCAAGAAATAAATATAAAAACACGCTAACAAAATGAAGAAATCCAACTGTTCTTCCAAAAAAGTTATTTGTGGCAAAATTCGAAAACTTACGCAAAAATCACTTTTAAATGTACTTCTCCGAACCATAGCTAAGATCGTGAGGATAGAGAATTTTTCACGCCAGTCCTAGAATATTCTCGAATTCCGTAACTCCTAGTGTTCCACAAACGCCACGACATCTAATTTGCGACATGTGGTCAGAACCTTCTACGCAGTAGTTGGCGATAATGCGAATCTCGCAGCTCTACGCGGCTATTACGTTTTCGTGTCTCTCTTTACCTCAACGCGGAGTTTTCTTCTCCGCGTCTCTCCCTCAGCAAATATCCGAAAAAATAAAGGATAGCGTATTAAAATGGATAAGATGACGTTTTGTGAAATGTCCGTAGTCGTTGCGTAATTACTATTGTGGTGGATAATATTCTTATCGGATTTGAAAAATAGAACTACTGACTGATTTTAAATGTAATTATGATGTTTTCAAAGCTATTTTTAGTTTAGAACGGGACAACTCGGAGGCGATAAAGAGCATTCATGAAATCTCGAAAAAAAAAACTGAATTGGCCTCGATGTCCTAATCTCCCCAATTAAGCCGTTGTCTCGTTTTTGTCCCCGCGATAAAGGAGAAATTTATTTTCGTTGCTTTTCGTCGTATGTCCGTCGAGAGTAAATTTCACAGATTGACGTCCTTCGAGATACGCTTTTTCGCTAATGCGTCCTGACATAATTACGGACAATAATCCGAGATACGCGGGTTTCCCTTGCTAATGCGACGGATTAATTGGTTGGGCCAAAAACTAAACAAAATATGTTCAGGATACACCGAAACACGTGCAGAGCATTCGAGAGGAGCGTGATGCTCGTGTTTATTTATTTAGCAAAGTTTTCCCCATAGCAATATTCGAACCACATTTTGGGGTATGAGTTTCGGTGGCTGCTTACTTTTTTTCTCCCATGAAGATAATTCTGTTTTTTTTTTTAATGGTTCCGAGCTCTGCTTTTCTCAAATTAAACATTTCTTTAACTTGCGAGAGTGTCCTCAGGAAATCGAAGCATGTTGCGTTATAGGCTAGCTCAGATGGCTGAAGGTGATCTCTTCGTTCAATTTCCAAAGCTATTTATTCCACACCTTCCCATCATACCACACCCTCTACTTCATCATTTATTATGGGAATTTTTCATTTTACACATATTTTCAGTGGCGGATTTATACATCCTAAGTCCCCTGGCGCTAAACAATTGCAACCTAAATATATATTGAAACCTAACCTAGCGACTACCCCTTTATTTGACTCCCCGTTTCAATAATTTAATTATCGCAGTGAAAAAAATAAAATTTCCTTCGTGACCTATAAAAACGAGATATTTAATATTATGGCATTATACATAAAAACATTTTTCCGGGAACCTTTACTTTAACGGGCCTCTTGTGCGCGCCAAGGGCGATCCCCCCCTTAAAACCACCACTGCATATTTTAGTATCTTGTCTTAAATTTCATCAGTTGTCGTTTTTACTAAAAGTTCATATAGCTAAAAGGTTGAGAATTTCGTTACAGAAATTTCATTAATCCTATTGACATTATCCGGAAAAACGTTTTCCAAGATACGCTTTTCGAGGAGCGACAATATTTCCGTATTCTTGCCTGCGCGAATTTTATTTCCTATCTAAAAGCTCCGTATTCCAAACTTTAGCCGAAATTCAGCAAAATTTGAAATCTTTTTGTTGTAAAAAGATTATAATTTTTGTTCCTGTCCCCATTACCGTGCGTCTGTAGGGTCGAAAGTTAGTTTTTGGCCATGCATCCTCTCATTATTTGAGTCAATGGACAAGAACTCTTTTTAAGGAACGCATGATATTTGTTGCCTGAAAGATTTCTGTACGCTCAGTTTTCTAAGAACGCATCATTGACGTATTTCGAAGGAAACGTGCGAAGCATCCATTTCTTCATTTGGTTAAGTTTTTCCAGGATGACAAATAATCTTTGGTAGGTAATATTGTTTACCTATGGAATGTTGCCAGTTGAAGTAGATTCTTTTACCTGAAACATTATGTTTTCTCTCTCTGTCTCTTTTGGGATTCGTTACACAATATTGTATCATGATTTTCTGCAGTTCCGCAAAATACTCGAAAGATAACTTAACATTTGTATGGAAATCAAAAGTGAATCCATTCACGATTTATTTTCAGCTGCTGTTTCCTTTAAAAAAATTCTAATTATAAAAAGCGGATAATTTTATATTTCAGCGCGCCATTTACGTAGCAGTTCCTTTTGGAACGAAGGGAATGCCCATCTGTTACGGATCACTTAATTCAGAACCTTTCGATACTCGAAACCTTTATCGACCACTTGAGAGATTGACCCCTCGATGTAACACGCCCACCTGCTCGAGGCACGCATCGGCGGTTGCCATGACAATCTTGAGAGAGAGAGAGAAGTTCAAACAATAAATTCTTTTCGAATTACGTGTCATTAAATGTCGATGGCCCGGAGAGCAATCGCGGTTCGACGGTGTACCTTGCAGTTAAAATGCCATAATCGAGTTATTGCCTAAACATTTCGTTTGGCCCTTCAAAAAAATTAGGAGGACTTTCTTCTTAGGGTTGTTATTATCAAATTAAAACGCTCATTGATGCGAATAAATCTGAAAGGAAACTATGGAACAAACGATAAATTTGTTCTTCGCTCTCTCGGCCTCATAACGAAAGAATCGTAAAGGGAGAAACATGCCTCAGTTAAATTTAAAAATTTAATATCATATAGTGGCATGTAACCGACTAATAATTTAGAACCTTATTATCATTTCGATAATTTATTCTGAGATCAATTAAATACTTTTATAATGCATTAATTTTGAAATAAGAGCAAAAATGATTGGCTAATCGATTTTTTTGTTAATGTCATTGGCCTCCTCAAATAAGAGCGTTAAAAGCTATGGGGAATGATAACCTTACACAAATAAAGCAACTATCTTATCAGATTTTTCATTTGAATATAAACTGAATGCGTATGCTATTTTTATTCAAGATTTTGTTTCTAGAGTGTCAAAGTGTTCGCTATAAGCTACGAATACGATAATGACACGAGAATTGGATATTAAAAAGCGGATGCTTTGATTGCATGAGTTTCTTGATAACTTGATAAAGAATTATCGAACCTACGCCAACTGAGGCATAATTTCACAACGACTTTATTTCATATTTCGGAAGAACTTGTACGCCTTCAAAGAATGTTATTGTTCTTCCGGGCGTCGCGATTCAAGAAAGATAGTTGTAGATCTGTTCTTTTGCCACCTGCTGACCGACTATGGAATCATAGCGCATACTCCGTCCTTCCTCGTGATCAGCCCACTTGACCTTTAACCCCACCCCTCTTCTCTCTCCTTTAGCTCACGCTGTTCTTCCGAATGCCCCACCCGTCGCCCTTGTCTTGTGCAACGCGGTGAAATCGAATGTTTTGGATAGGTACTGCTTTCCTTCTCGTCATCTTTATCTTGGCAGCCAGACAGAAAGAGAGGGAGATGAAGAGGGCGATAGCGTTCCCTTTTGGTATCTAAGAGAACGCATCTAATTTTGAAGGGCATAGGCGCATTTCCGCAGCTTTGTTCACTGGCGCGATTATACGAAAGCTTTGCAAACCCTTTTAAAAGAAGGTGTTTGTCGTCGCATTTCCATGTTCCCAAACGGACCTTCAAGTTCCTATTGAAATCAGGTCGTTTCCGTTGCAGTTGCTCTTAAACTTTCAGTTGTCGCGGCTCCCTTCAATATCACGAGACTCACTTTTAATTGAATATAGTAAAAATAAGAAATTTGAATACTGATTCCTTCCTTTTACACGACTACCAATAATTTTTCTAACATCGTATTTCCCTAAAATTCCAAAGTAAAATTTTATTTTTTTGCGTTACACCTTATATGAAGAATAATTTTGCGTGACCCTGGTGGGCTGCGACCCATAGTTTGTGAAACACTGTCTTACAATTAGCCAGCAATATATCAGTTCGTTTAACTCTTCGCGTCTTCACGAAATTTCGTAGTGAATAGTATAAAAAATCTTTTACAATTTCGCGTGAAAATCTACTGCACAAATTCGTGGGATCGCCACATTCTCGAAAGTTTTTACGAAGTTGATAAACTTTTGACGAGAGGCATTTGTCATAAAATGGGCGTAGCGGTTTCTTAAGAGAAAAGGGGCGATTTTTATGCGTAGGCCATGGAGGCTCATGACAGCTTTCCTATTATACTAAAGGATTACTGTGCACATTTAAATGGTGACTCGTGCCAAAGGGAGTGCGGCACGTTTTAAAATGTATGCAAATTTTAAACTAATTGAAAATCAGATTCACTCACAATGCATATAGATTACACGCAACATGATGAAAGTTGAGTTTTCGCGCAAGAATATTTAATCTTTGAACGAAATGGAAATGGAGATGTTTGAGGCGCTCCCTTCCTTGCTAATCCCGGTTTCAATATTCATATTAACGAGAGGCGGACATTTTAATTAGAAAAGGGAGGAAAATAGAAAAAGGAAAAATCTAATTATATGATTTAAGATATTCATAGATAAAATATTCGAGACGATCACATAAAACAGTCATACAATATAAAAATGCATTTTTTAAAATGAAGATTTAAAGAAGATTTGTAGCAAACAAAATATTGAAAAGTTAACGATGAAAATTTTTTCTTTGAGGAAAATTTAAACTTCGATAAGCGTATAAAATTTAAAAAATCTTTTCGATCCCTTTTTCACCTAACACACGGGTCAGTTTGTGGATTTTTTGTTTCCTCCTTTATAACGCAGTTTATAATTTTTTAAATATCTAAATATTCCTGAAGTATCTGAAACTGGAAATAATACATTGTCTTAATCCCTACATCATCATTCGGAGATATCTCTCCCTTCATTATCCTTAGTACGTACTTTCCCTCTTCATTTCGAACATCTGCCTCATTTTAATCACTAAACATGGATTCTAAAGAATGCTATGTTGAGTATTCCTCTTGTAGATCAAAACAAATTTTTTCTCTATCTTATACTGAAGTTTTTACAATAATATGTTTATCCCAAGAAAAATAAAACATTAAATTGCTCTCTGAACAGACACGAGAAATCAACATTTCTTAAAATTACGTAAAAAATTGAGAAATTTATCACCAAATCCTGAATCTGTGGGTAAAATCGTCGCCTGGTGCCTGTTAAAACAAATACGCCTCGGTAGCTTATTTAGAAGTGTACGAAATGGCGTATGCAACTAGGCCAAACTCATCGAGAAGGAATGTGGGGAAGCAAGCTTTTAGACGTGCCTCAACGTTAAAAAAGCGAAAGAGCGAAGAGAGTCGACCAAGTTCTTTCGTTATTATTTACAGCATTAGGAATGGAAATTTTTACACTTTTTCATTCGTGTTGTTTTGTTATTACTTTATTTTTGGTTGGCCATGGAAGTCGCTGGGAGCTTGATTTGTCTCGGAAAAGGTGTCTCTTTTTCATTTTTTTTGTGGATTCTCGTATTTCATAAAAGGAAATTCCGTTCATCCTGTGTTTCTATGCTTGGGGCTGTTTTGTTTTACACCATCGTTTCAAACGTAGATGTCTTTGTTTCGTCGTTGTTTCGTTGTCGTTAAATCACCAAACCGAAGTTTACTCATTTTTTTTTGTTGATTTTGGGGTTCCGAAGGTCTTAGGATTTTTGGTCTACGATTTTCAGACTCCCTCAGGGCGGCCTTACACCCATATCATTTGTTTAGCAAATAATAGGAGCTACGATTATGAAAATTCGAACCCAATTTTTGTATGCGAGAGAAAACGTATATTTTTCATTAACTCTCGTAATAATTTGTATTGAGACTAGCTGCTTGAGTGGCAGTCATCGTTGGGATAAATTTTCTTTTTCAAATCGGTTTTTTTTATAGACACAATGAGTATCTAAGAGGTAGTGCAATGAATAGCTGGTCAGTTCAAAATTTAAGGAAGAAAGGTGACTTCCTAGGATTAGCAATGAATGAAACCGATCTGTCTGTAAACAACAGCGGTCTAACATTCAAATTGTCCGAGGGCTTAATAGATGATTCCAAAATATTTGGCGTGCATGTAACAATAATGAGTATAAATATTTTATTTATACTTAGGCAAACAACTTAAAAGTTACATACATTAATTAGAAACAAACTTTTACTCGATAAATAGACATTATAACTTGTAATATTGTTTCGTAGCACTTTTTTACTCCATGGTTCTTATCCACGCAATATCTTGGGGTATAATCAATATAGTAATAAGAGACTTTTTTAAACACGCGTCCGATGTCCTCTTGTTTGATACCTCTGGTGAATAATCTAGGGTTTTTAGTAATATTAGCGTGTAAAAATCCTCTTATGGGTTCGGTTTGTCTGTCCATCTTTTTGTCTGACGCTCTATCTCCTCATAAACGAAAGACGATAGAGGCTTCGCTTTCTCTCCAATCGATTCAGTATTCAGTGTCATTGTGCACATTTTCTTATGGAGGTCCGTCTGTCTGTCTGTCTGACAAATTAAGTCCTAAACGACAGCAGTTAAAGATTTTGTATTTTTTGGAAATCGGTTCAGTATTCTATCTCGTTCTGCACGTTTTCTCGGTTTGTCCCTCTGTCTTGTTTCATTTTTTTAAAAAACGCCTGTTACTCTCTACTTCAGCATCTTTTTCCTCTGTTTCTCTTCAGCCACGCTAATGGCGGAATAAATAATATTTCTCATTCAGTCAGCATTTTTGCCAGAATGAATCATACAGTTTGTATGCATTGCTTCCAAGCTTAAAATTTAATTATAAAATTAAAGAAATTGTCATCTTTTGCTAATATAATTGCAACGCTTAAAGTTCAAACTTTTCTTGTATTTTTCGTAAGGAGGAAATAGTAATTGTTCGTTACACATCTGAAGTGAGCCGTAAGATTTAAAAAAACACGACTCGGGATAGTATTAAATAAAAAATTAATTCTGGTCCCATGCACGGACCACACCTAAATACAGCAACAAGGATATGTGTCATCGTACTGACATCAACTACCTCACAAAGTAGAAGCCGCAATCTCTTCTCTGATAGACTAAAGGCGCTCGAAACCCACTTAGATCCAGCAGAGTGAAAATCGAATCTCTAGGCGTGAGGAGAACGCACGCACGAGTCTTTCTTTTTAAGAAGCGCTCCTCCATTCTCTCTCTCTCATTCCCTAACTCCGTCTTCCTCTCACCCTCTTTGCCGATGCTTTCTCGCACTGCCATTTACCAAACTGATTGAATTTTTCCTTTTGTCGCATTTCCCTCGTTAAATTCCGCGAATCGCTTTCCTTTAAAAGGAATCCTATGTTTATCGCAGCATCACTTCTGTTCACTTTTCAATGAATAGCAATCAGTCGTGTTATTATTCTCCTAATTTAAATTTATATTAATTCCATTACGCGAAGATTGATGGTAGGATTTATATCGGAACGAGAATTAGTCTGCTAGAGAAGACGAAGCGAGAAGATTGGACGCATTCATTGCGGTTTGTGGGCGAGACGCGAAGAAAATAATTCTATAAATGAGAATAGACGGAAGAGTTTTAATGGGGCGATCAATGTAACTGCAGGAAAGTCGGAAAATAATTACATTTATGCGTATGCAAGTATGTTGAGATTTCATGATATTCATTACAAGTATAAAACTCGCCCAAATAAGACCGCCTATTAATGCATTAATGAGGGACTTCCTCAATCCTCGACCACCTTGTCGACTCAATTGACACGACTGCAACTGGGTTATTTTTTTGTCGATGGCACCGCCCTGATCCGGGAGCGAGGCATTTACATACACCCACTCCCCCGCCCCTTTCCAGTTCCGGATGTTCCCTCGACCCTCTTCTTTCGCCTCGTCCACTCCCACCTCCATTTCCCTCCGAAAAGACATAAAATCCAAGGACGTGGCCGTTCCATCTCTTTTCCGCGCGCGCGCGCGTGCTCTCTTGCACAAGGGACCGTGAGATGGTTTAAAGAGTAGCCGAAGATCGCATAATCAGTCGCGGGCAAAACTCCAACATCGGATTGCGGCTGTCATCCCTCGCGGTCCTGGATTATATTTCTCTTTTCCTCGCCCCCTCTCCATTCGTTTACATCGACGCCCAATGGGATGCGTTATGTTTGATTTCTTCCGCGAGATGAAATACTCATAAATTCCGATTCTTAACGCCCGATTGTTTTCGCTCCTCGCCTCCGTTTCTCTCCGCAAGCTCTCTTCGCTCGTAATTGGAAGTGATTGAAAGTAAAACTCGAAGAACCAGCGCCGCTAGGATAGTACAAAACGGGATATCGTTGTTGTCTCGTTTTATTTTATTTTTTCACGTTTTCGCAACGTGCAATCAAGCGAAAGGATGATCGATGAAGACGTCCTTTCAGGTGAAATTATTAAATCCCAACGCGCGCTCCTTAAAACACGTTCGTTTTATTGTGAGGCGAAGGGAATTCCAACTTAAACTCGCGGGATTTATTTGCGCTATCCCTTCTCCGTTGTGCGTCCAGAAGGCAAGCAACATCTTTACCATCGTTCGCACAGCAGATGGCGAAGTAAGGCGTGCGAAAAATTTTGAAAAGAAAACGCTTTGTGTATATCGAATCACAATTATATCCTCACTTGTTTAGTGACAACCTGGAAGCAGTATTGCATTACTTCCAAAGTTCGCCGTTATAGCCGCCCTCCGCTGCAATCATATCTCGCATGGCCTCGATGAATTTCGCTGTTGTACATTTCTCGGACAGTCTTTGTTCTTGTTGTTTTTTAACATCGCCCTGATACTAAACTAAATTTCTTTATCTTTTTGATCTCTTTAATCTACCAATGGCGTATTCGATTTTCTTCTTTAGTCGGATCTCCGGCGATTCATCGTCTTCCAAACTGTTTCGCTTCACAGCGAGGACGTGCTATATATCAATAAATTATGCCGAACTGATTATTTTCAAGTCTCCCTGAGATACGACCTCCAAAGTATCTCGTTTTGGGAAATATAACAGCATATGCACTGAATTCATCATCTCTGTCTTCTGGTTTTGGAGAAATAAATTTCTTATGATTTTGGATTCAGCCGATGGATCTGATGAATTTCTCGCAGTGGCGTAGCTAGAGTCCTCTGCGCCCGGGGGCAAGGCATTTTTTTGGCGCCCCTAAGGGAGGGGGGGGGGAGGGGGGGGGGTTATATTCCCAGTCTGGCCCATATGACTTTTTTTCTTGCCGCCAAATTCCAGGGGGAGGGGTTTACGCGGGTCTGATTACGTAATTTCGCGACCTCCTAGCGGATCTGCTTTCATCGATAAAAATTGGTCCGTGAGTTTGCGCCCCTTAAGCCCTGCGCCCGGGGCCAACTGACCCCCTCTGCACACCCCTCGCTACGCCTCCGATTTTTCGGGTCATCCATGCCGTGGAGGTACAACAATCTATCGAACACAAAACACCGTTTTAATTTTTTAAACGTAAAAGATCCGGTCATTTATAGAGCAAGAAAGTTATTATTGCAGCGATGGCAACGTCTCTGTGTATGTAAAACTATATATGAAGTCCTTTTAAAGTGAGAAATTCACGCAAAATACCAGATTGTAGATATACGATAGATAATGATAGCAAAGTGGGTGTTACAAAGATATTAGTGTTATGAGTGAGAGCGGAAAGAAGCGCGTGATGCGAAACGGATTTGCGGGATCTTTATCTCAATACGGATCGCTTGTAAAAGGGTAAGCGGAGAAAGTGAAAGAGAGTGAGAGAGGGAGCTAGCTATCTTTCGTCGCATCGGGTATGAAAAGTGGAAAATCGACTTTAAAATGCTTCCGATGAAAGGGCTATCACCCTTCGTTGGCTCTTTCATTCTTTTCCAAAGCGCTAGGTTAAGAGGAAGGCTTTTATTTTATTTTATTTTTGATATGAAAGATCATTATAAAACGCCCTGTGTTATTTTCTAATATAAAATTTACGTAGCAAAGATCTCTTTTCAAAATTTCACAAAAAACTTAATAGGTAACATGAGTAGTGATTTAAGTATATTATTTTGAAGTAGCACCGATTTTCTTTTCTTGGTTGCGTCTTAAAGTGGTAACATTCCAGAGCACAAAAAACCTTTAGTGATATGAAGCTAATGATGCGTGAACTGTTATCGGATTCGGTAAATTTTTTTCAAGGCCAGCATGTATTTTAAGGACAAGTAAAATAAATAAAGGAACAAAACGAAGGAATTCGAATAAACCAGTTTTTTTACTTCCAGGAACAAAAAGTCACATTTTTTAAAAAGAAGTAAATTGAAAAACTACGGAAAATATGTATGTGACAAGTTGGATTTTTTAAAAAGTGCTATTGAGAAGCGTTAGTAATGGATAATGAAATAATTAAAAATTATTTCAAAATGCTACTCAAAGTTGGAATTAAGTTTTGGTTCGCGTCTTAACTCTGTAAGTAACGAATTTGCAACCTGTTTCTATGAAAGCGAAGAGAATAATTGATGATATATTTTTTCATTAGAACGTCCATTCTTCATATTATATTTAAATAGAAAGCCCGAACACAAAGTTACGCTGTGGTCAACAAAGAGGCTTACGACATCACGAAAGTTGACAAAAGTTTTTTATTACAAAATTTTGCTAATCGGAAGAATTGAAAAATTGAGCATTCAACTTCCTTGTTATCCTCTTACATTTATATTAGATTTTTTATGTTTGGCTTGATAAGCATGCGCTTAGATTATTGGATGTATGCGTCTTCATTGAGGAGAGCAACTCTTTATGTGGAAGAGATTATCATCAAAGTGGAGCGCACATATTTTCATTTTTGCGTAGTCCTCATCTTCCCTCCCAAACAGTTTCGGTTTCAATAAATCGTCCCGATACGAAGAATACCGTGTGTTCAATCTCTTGCTAAAAATTATCAGACCTGAAGTGTTCATAGGCATTAAAATATCCTTTTTTGGAAGTAGTTCTGAAAGTGTGCGATGAGGATGAAATTTTGTTGCCTTTTTCGGTGTTAAATTTATCAAGTACTAGCCGAAAGTACCCGGCGATGCCTGGGTTATGCCAGACGTCTTTGGCGAATAAAATAGTGATAATAAGCAAAATAAAATAACGTAGCAGGTCGAAATATCGATTTTTCCATGTTATCTTATGAGGAATGGAAATCATTCTCGGGAATTTTGGAAATTTTTTTTCGTAAATGGCTTTTACTTTAAGAACCGAACATTCCTACCAAATGTCAATATTCTAGTTACTCGGAAAGTTTGTTAAAAATAGCATTACAGACAGGGTCGGCTCTAGAAATTGCGGGGCCCAATTCGAAAACTTTTGGCGGGGCCTCTACATCTTAAAGGCGTAGTTTGAAAAAAAGATTTGGGAGGGGCACAGCAAGCGAGGTCCAAAGAATCAAAGCAACGAGGCCTAGAAGGCCGAGCCAGGGGATGGGGATCCGGGGTGGATTCCAGGGCCGCGGGGCCCGATTGGGTCCAATAGGTACAATTGGCCTAAGGTCGGCCCTGATTACAGAGTTCCGATTTCCCACCGACGACGACGAAGTCAATTTTATATATGTATTAGATTTGTGATCGATACTACAGAAATAATTTCTCCATGGCGTAATTTTGAACAAACTATTCAACTAAGGTTACGATTGCAATGAAACAAAAAACTGGGTTTGATAAATGGGCATCTTTTAAAATTGGCATATAACGTCTGAAGGATTTTATAAACGACTTCGGAAAAGGTTTGAAATTCATCTAGATTATATTGTCCAGGTATTGTGTACCATTATTCGTCACAAAACGCTCATCTGACTCATAAATGTGACATTTTTTACGCCTACATATTCATTTAGTGCAGTAGATGGTTATCTAGTACGTCATTGCATCCTCTCCTTTCTTTATAACCTGTCCTATAAAGAGCTCGTGCAGCTAGCGTGCTGTAGGTTAAGAATCTCCGTTGTAGTAGCAGAAGTTTGTGACGCAAATATCCATTTGGCAAATATTAGAAGTCAGAAAACACCCCGCGTCGTTATTACCTCCGAACCCTTTCGCTTTTGGCGCCTGCATGAATTGCCGCAACCCACCTTTTCCTCGCTTCGTAAGGTCGGTCCTTCGTCAAAATGTCTGCGGACTTCATCTCTCCACACGCTGCGCAACTTAGACAATTCAACTCTCCTTGAGATAATTAAAGTCGGACTCCTTCGGTTTCTAGGCAACGAAGAGATGGAGATCTCCACCGGAGTCATATCTCGCGAGCCACGGCGAGAGACGTACAGACAGATATATTTATGTATATATCAGCGTCCTCTTCCTCTTTCTGCGCTCCAAAACAGAGCATAAGTTTCCGTTGCTCTTTCACAACGCATTAAAGTTCACGAGAGCGGTAATGCCTAAATGGACTCGATCGCACGCTCAAGTTTAGAGGGGGTGTGCGGGGGCGGAGGGAGATTTTGTGAGTGGAGGCGGATGGGGGGTTGGTACAGGCGTGGGCACGGAAGAGATGAATGAGCGGAGGCTTGCTCCTCAAGGGAGTGATGTTGGGCGGAATTATGAAGCACGCCGAAATTTACTTTTGCGCTCTTAGGAGAGTCGGCAAACTTATATTGCGAAACTTCATCAGCGGATTGCTGACTTCAGACCAGAAATGTGATTGTAGCGTCTGCGTATTTTGCTCCATATTGAAAAGTATTTTTTAAAATCAAAATCAGTTCAATGAGTAAGAAACACATGCGACTACATATGAATAATTGATTTTGATAAGGCGGAGAAAGAAACAGGGTGGTTATCGTATGGATAACATTTTTGCAATAAAATGATTTTAAGGATAAGTTTTCAATGGGCTCTTTTCTTGTATATGAAATAGGTATAGCGTTTTGACGAAGCAGGCAAATTTTAATAAGCGGAAATAAAAATAAGTATTTTCTGTTTCCATGGTTTCAGAAAGGCACTTCGTATCCTACTCGAATATTAAAACAGGTGACTGATATCTTTAAGATAATATGCTTTTTCTTTAGTATTTTATGGAGATTTGTATAAATTTTTAAAGACCTACGTGGAAATTATTAAATTATGGAGAGGTGTTTGTATATGCACCGTATTCTTTATGGATAAAGTTATAATATTTTGCATTTGTAAAACATTTCCAGGTGTTATCTTCAAACAGAATTTAACCTTTAGAAAAACATGATCCCAAGAATTTCCTGATACTTTTCTCATCATGTCTGATGTAACCTACAATTCAAATTAAAACTGATAATGCACCGATGGAACACAATTTTATCTTAGAAATCTGTTTCACCAACCCACCGACTCATAACCATTGCGGTTTGAAAATAACTTATTATCATACTTATCCAAGGATTGACGCTAAAAATAAGCTAAGGAGGCTCCAGTGTTTGTCATTAATCTTTACAGCCATTGATCATGACTACTGTTTTTATAAGAAAGGTAACGCGTATTTGGTCATAATTATTTCACGAAAATTTGTTAAAAGAACTACTTTTAGCGGCAAAGATTTCTCGAAAAGCTACTTCACAGCAAAGACCGCGGTTTATGGTATGCGTGAACAAAGCGGAAGGTGTACTCCACGATGAATATATGCGTTCTCCAAATATGTTTTTATTGCTTTATGTACAAGTTTTGCGATATGTGCTTTAACTTACGGTTAATTGCAATTTTAAACTGTATTTGGCGTCAAACCCACGGACACGAATGCCGCCGTCCCATCAAGAAATTCTGTAATATACTCTTTAATTTTACGTTCACATCATTAGTCGCGAAAATAGACCGTCCGCCATTGGGTGATATGCATAAAAAGGAGTAATTATTCAGGAGTAACTACTCATGAGCAAGAGCAACATCATCGCGAGAATTCTCACTTCTTTGAGCAATTACTGATTTTCATATGCATAAAGCGTTTCTGTAGTTGGTGAGTAATTACTCCCAGTTTATCGAGAAGTTACTCTTCCTACGTCACAGCTATGACGACAACGGCGCGCGCATTTTGATCTGGTATGTGGACATTATGAAAAGGCACCATTAACCAAGGAGCAATTACGTATCCAACGTCTCCTAATAGTAACGCGTTAGCGGGATTATTAAACATCACCCTACATACCTAGGAATTCCTCTTAATTCTCGAGTCATGCATGGAGCCTGGCCATGATGCATTCACACTTGTAAATTTCTCAACTGCGTTGCAAGTAACTGGCGAACCCTTTCCGATTGATAAATTCGTCTCCAAAGATACGTGGCCTTTTGACTGCAATGTGTGTGCAATCAATAGCCCCGATATACCCCGGAAATGTGTATCTATCTTGCCAAATACGTTTGGCTTCATTGAATTCTTCCGTGGAACGAGGGAACTTTATCCAAACATTCGATTTCACCAGTATTTTATATATTACCTCGCTGATTGTCCGGGACACAGTTCACTGATGTATGCCAACATCTTCTGCAACCCCAGTTTGAAAACCGGAGTCAGCAACATATCGCAGAAAAACTCGCATTTTTTCACTGCTTGACAACGCACCGCCTCGTGTTTCAGCTATTTCCCCGAGGGAATGGTGGGACATCCATTCCACATTTTGACTGTTATATCTGTACAGTGCCCTGAAATTTCTCTCAGCACTACTCCTGCGATCCTTACAGACCTTCTCTGACCGACCTATCACCATAAACTCCGCCATCGTGCTATTTCTATAAAGTGGAGTATACTACTGACGTGACTCCAAAAATACGGAGCAATTGCTGCCCCACGTGAGTAAGAGTACGTTTTTATGCATATGAGATTGGAGTAATTACTCCTGAATAAGAGATCCGTGAGCAATTACTTCCTAAAGGAGCAATTGCTTACTCTGTGAGTAATCTCTCACAGACTTTATTCATACGAAAGCGAGTAATTACTCAGAAAACGCGAGCAAAGAGTAATTGTTCTTTATTATGCATATCACCCATTACCAACATGATTGTTCGACGTGGCGGTGACGGTCGATTGACGATGGCGTTACGAAAATAGCAATGGTTTTCAAAACTTCTTTAGATTAGAAGAGTTAATTTGAATTTTTTTAGCTATATCTTTTGAAATTTTTTAAATATGTTGGATGTATTTCGGGAATTTTAAAAATATAATGTGGATACATATCTTTACACACCTTACTGCATAATGTGGGAAACGCTGGTTCAAAGTGGAACAGATCTAAAATTAAGGCATTTTCCATTTCAAGGAGGCCAAAAATCGGAAATGTCCCTTTAGGAAATAAATATAAGCGGTATGGATATCATTAACGAGATATATATGTTAAAATGCATCAAGGTTCTTGTTTATAGGGAATGTTTGAATTGGTCAACATCGACCAAAATGAATTTCAGTATTCCTTCAAGAGTTGAACATCCTGTACGCATAAATGGAACTATCATGAAGGTACAACTGTAATTCATGACAGAGTGAGAGTAATGAAATAAACAATAATAAACATGAACTATCTTTGATAATGCTTGAAAATAAAAATATTACTATAACCTTTACATCTTGAAATTTCTGGCATCTGCTCCTGCAAAAATGTTTATCTGCCCATTTATCAACTTTCACCAGAAAATTATGTCGGAGTTAATTACAAATGGGTTGGTATATTCTAGAACTTTTCTGCATGGCGGACCGCATCGGTGTTTGCGAATTCTTCAGCGGGCCACATTGAAAGATGCCAATGCTTAGGCGGGCCAGATTAGAGTTTAAATCGGAAATTGCTTAGATTCTTAGGCATCATACATAAGTGAAAAACAAGCACAAACAAGGATTGTAGGATTAAATTTTCAAAAATAAAGTGTTTATTGTCATAATTTTACCAAAAGTAATATAAAATTGTGTTAAATTTTACAGATTGCTTTTTCACCAAAGCTTCGCGGGACACGTTAAATGCTCTCGAGGGCCACATATGGCCCGCGAGCCACGGTTTGCCCACCTCTGTTCTACAACGTTTCCTAAATGCTTATTACCTTAATATAATAAGTTTCCTAATAAATGTAATACAAAAGGAATTTTAAAGAAATGTATAAGGACGAAAAGGTTTGGTTTTCCTTCTTTTAGAGTAAAAGACAGAAAATTTAACAATTTAAACCCTACGTATGCAAGGAACATTGCGGACGAAACCGGATTCCAATTTTCTCAGGTTTTATGAAGAAACCATTGCATGGTTGTATTTCATCATCTCTGGGTTAATTTAAATTTATCTTCGTAGAATCAATTCTCCAAACTACTTTCAATCGAACCGAAATTAAGCGGAAAATCGCAACAATCCTAACATAGCAATGACGAGACGAAACGCTCTCCTTTTCTCCCTCGATCGATCAGAAATCTTAATTTTCACCTCTCGTTTCGTGCGCGTTTCCCGTACAAATTTTTTGTTCCGAATTGAACACAAGACGGTTCTAGAAGGGAAGGAGGAGCGAGAGATCTACGTCATGAGCTGTAATTTCACGCACGACACCCGCACGCGTGAAAAGAAAGGTCTGCGTGCCTCGGGGAACGTATTTATCCCACAGATCTCTCTTCGCATCAACTTTTTCCTCTCTCTCTCTCTTGACAGCTGTTTCTAAGAGCGTTGGTTGTTAGAGCGATGGTTGGGAGATAATCTAATTTACGGCGCAATAATGCGACCTGTAAGGTGGGGGAGGTCAAGTGGTGTCACGTGGTGTCGTCAACACAACCGACACGACATCGCGCTCACATGCACGAACTATTGCAAACGAAAAATGTGTTTTTATAAATTGTATATTTAAGAGTTTCTGAGAATTCTGATACCTAAGAATGCATTGTGAGCAGTAGATTAATAATTACCGTAATAGCAATTCAGAGGTTGTCATCTGTGAATATATATATATATATATATATATATATATATATATATATATATATATATTATTGTGGTTAATTTAGCAATTTCAAGTTGCACTGAAAAATTCTTTCCGTTCGCTTTTATCCTACAGTTTCCCTCAATAGCCCTGCCTCTGAGATCATTAATGCAACTGAACGGAAAAATCATTACGCTAAATTTATTTGATGTAAGCGGTTATTTCGTTATTTCAGTCTTCAGCTGATTATGTTCGACAGTATCAGTTGTACCTACAACTCGATTCTTGAAAAGTTATTTTCTTCTTTTCCAGTTTTTCTTCAGGAATTAATAATAGATCCAAGTGAATAATCAATGATCATATCTGCATTAAAAATTTATCGTACTTGTACATCGGTTATTATTCCTCTTATACCTTAAAACTTGGAAATCAAAATCAGAACGACAATCACAACAAGGGTTTTTTTTGACAAAATTCTCGCGTTTTTAGAAAACATCATAATAAACATGGAGAATTTGACAATATACTTATTTTATTGGGTTACTCTGGACAAGGTTTTGTGTTCAGACTAGTAGAGTTTTATTCTAATGCAAATTTCTTCGAAATCCCATTCATTATTAAAATGTGTGCTGCATATTTCTTCCAACAATCTTCCATCCGATCATCGCGATATTTCGGTTTTAATTTTTGCAACAAAATGAAATAATTCTTTTTCCCTTTTCTCGCAGGTCTTAAAACTTATAATTTACAGCGGAATATTCTTTGTTATTCGACGTGTGAAAACAATATTTTAATATAAACACACAATTACGTCGAAATGATGTGAAATCCATAATTGCAGCGCAGAAAGTTTCGCGATTACCTAGAAGTAAGAAATCGTGCCTTATAGACGAAATGTTGCGAAACTTCGTGATGGAGTTTACATCCGTCCGACCATTTGATGGTTTTGGTTCCAACACCTCTTCCGATCAAACTTTCCATTTAATCGATAAGAAAACGTTTGATTTCCCAAACGCGACCTTGTCAATCCCTCTTTCGCGATGGAACCCTTAAAGAAAAAAAAACAGACGCGAGACACGCGGAGGCATTTCCCGTGACCGTCCATCATAAATCAGAGACCGTCCTTCAACGAAAGGGTAATATTTTCTTTTGGCGGTCGCTGAGATCACTCCAGCGGAACACCCTATTTTTTTTCATCCCTCCCTCGCGTTTATTTGGTCCATCGCGGCCTCAATTGCTTTCAGGAGTCACGATTTCGCGTAGGACGGCGGGGTATGATGCGGACACTTTTTTTATAGTATATATATCTCTCGTCCCCCTTTTCGAATAACCCTTCTCCATTATCCGTGCGAGCTACCACCGTCCCTCGTGATCTCCTCCTCCGCTTCAATCTCCACGTTCTCCTATCTCCATTTTTTCCCTCCCTCTCTCTCTCTCTCACCCATTTCGAAAACTATGACGGTAAGGAGCTTTAAAAGGGGGACTGAGTAAGGGGGATGAGATTAGGGTGGGATATATGGCGGATGGGATAAGCGGCGTGATAGGGTTTCTCGCCCGCCGTTGATTCGAGGACGAGAGCGTAGAAGCGGTGGCGCGTGAGGCTTACTCAGAGCACTTCCGAAAAGGTCACGATTATCCTATTCTTTGGATCGGAGAAATTTGTTCCTAACGACGGAAAATGCCTCTGAGACATCATTGCCACTTTGAGTCTAAGGTTGCTTGCTACGGACTCAATTATCTTCCGCACTCCCATCGCTACCCTCCTCTCTCTATCTATCTCTCTCTACTCCCTCTCTACCTCTCCCTACACCGCCCTCCACCTCTGTTCCCACCTACTGCCTCCCACTAGAGGTTGCGCATATGCGGAGGGCAACGAGGAAAAAAATGCAAGTACCGCGAGTGTGGAAGTCTCCTTGAAGATCGAATCCGGATCTCTCGCTCCTCTTCCTTTTGCTCTCCTCCATCTGCCGACACACTTTTCACTCTCGCCCGCCATACCTCCCCAATTCTTTGAAACCAAATCGGAGAGTAAAACGTATCTGGATCAAGGGCGGATCCATGCATCATCCTTTTTTGGGGGTGGTATTATCAAAGTTGAAACAACGACTATGTCATAATATTCTCAAAAGGATACAGATCGCAAAAAGAATAAATTTTTCGCAACAAAATATAAATACTGTGAAAAGGTAACATTACTTCGATGTTATTATTTATTATTTTATTATATTTTTCGGTTTTCTGAGATCTTGGTCGGCATTGTCACTTAGATTTGTTATGCTACCAAGAAAAATCAACCACGGTGGTTTTACAGACAAATGGTCACCACATTGGAAGTATTTTTGCTTCGTTGAATTTGATGGGTAGACCACGAGTGAACGAATGCGACGGAATTTTTACAGGATAAAACGTTTCAGAGTAAATATTCTGCCTGATAAACGCCACTGATGGTGGCTACTTTGTAAATGCGCTCTCTGGTTTGCCGAACCGCGTTATGACTATCTAAGAGGCATAGCTTGTCGATTTGATCACAGCCGTGAGGCATAGTCGATATTTCTCCGTCGAATCTTTCGGTATGGATATTATTTATTTAATTCTATATAAACGGAAAAATATGCCTAGGATATAAATTAAAACGGAGATAATGAGTAAAACTCCCGGTTTTTCGATAACTCCGAAGTGAGTGCGGATGCCTTCGCAGCTCAGTTGGTGGAAGAGCCTGGTTCAATTCCCGATTAACATAAGAATTATATCTGCTGAATTATGCAGCCGTCAGCTGACGACAACGACCTAAACATGAACGAAAAGCGGATGTGTGGAGATTTTAAAATAACAGTGTATATAATTGCAGTCATCAGAGTATGTCAAAGATTTTTACCTCGTTTATATCTCTAGTTTGAAATCAATTTTATGGAATTCTTTGGTGGCCTTTAAATCAATTATATCACCAGCCCAAGGAGTACATCTTCGCTCAGTACACCCTAAGTTAAGGGTGCAAATTAATTTGAACCTGTTTTATTTTATCTTCTTGAGTAATGTTTAATTTTAGATGGAAATGAAACTACGATTAATTTGTAACAATTGGTAAAATAATTTTTAGTCTAATGATAATTAAATGGATTAAAAATATAGTTTTGTCTCATATTTATATTGTTACTATCTGTCTCTAAGGTTATTCATAACATATTTATGATGATAATAATAAAGGCTAAAAAGAAGTTTTGTAAATAAGAAACGGAATTTGATAAAAAAACATGTTACTGGTACATTCCACTGTTTAAGCTTTAGCCGCAATATGTACTCTTCCCCCTTCCCCGCTACTCCTTCGCCGTTGCCAGGGTCCACTCATTTTCGAATCCCATCCCTGTGTTTTGTCTCACTCCTTCCCTCTCTCTCTCTCGCCCGAGACTAACCTGTCTGCTTCTAATAGCATTCCGCTTCTCTTTCTTTCTCTCAGCGGAGAGGTTTCAAGCGAGCCCTTTTGATCCATTCAGAGTGATTCGTTGGGAGAATCCTCTCGTTTGAGAGAAGTGCTACGTGAGGTGTACAGCGTGCCCTACGAGGAATTTTTAAATGGTCTCCGCAAAGAGTCCACACATTATACTTTCGTTTGTTTCCCTTCGACTTGTTTAATAGAAATATTGTTTTAAAAAACTGTGGGTTGCCTTAAGACTGGCATTCAATTGATGATTTAGACAGCTTTAAAAAAATTGATGAAACTGTTTCGGAGTAATTATATTTTATAGATAAAATCACACAATTTTCTTCTTCTTTAAATAATTTTTGCCATTATCATTGCGTTAAATCAGTTCTAGTGTGCTTGTGTTAACCAAATAAAATTTAAGGTTTTTATCGATAATATTGCAACATAACTATGAATGACATATTGTTCACTAGTACACTATGAAAGGAGCGATATAAAACTTTTATGATGAGGGCGAAATAATAAAATATAAGATGAAGTTATATATAAACGACGAAGCTTAAGTTCATGCTACTAGTAGACGTTGTTTACAATCCGCAAGCATTTTAAAATTTTGGAATTTTTAGAATTTCGTATTTTCCCATCGGTTTTGTCCAAAAACATATAACCGTGCCAAATATCAAGTCTATAGATCATCTGAAACTGCCTTATAATTTTATCCTCGTATGGGTCAATAATGAGGGAAAACGGTCCCTGAAAATTAGAATTTCGCTGTTTTTCATAGGTTGTAAACGAATACATATAATTGTGGCAAATTTCAAGCCCTTAACTCATTTAGAGGTGAGTTCTAATTTTTATCATCGTATGGGGCAAAATGTGGCAAAACAACCCATAAAAATTGAAATTTTTATATTTTATGTGTTTTTTCATAGATTGTCATCATATACCTGCAATCGTACCAAATTTAAAGTCCTTTGCTCGTCTAGAAATACCTAATAATTTTTATCTTCTTATGGGGTAAAAATGGAGAATAACGGCCCTTAATATTTCGAATGTTTACATTATCGGACTTTTTCCTTCTCTCGTAACCAAAAATCTACAATTCTACCAAATTTCAAGTCCCCAGCTCATCTAGAAGTGCCTTATAATTTTCACACTCATATGGGACAAAACAACCCCAAAAGCTGGGATTTTTACAGTATCGGATTTCTTCCATTGGGCGTAGGTTAATATCAATGGCATTATGATATAGCCCTCAGATTCCCTTTAAAAGTTTACCCATATAAAATCATTGATCTCGTTTCCATGGCAGTTGATTTTTGAGATCCATAAAAATTCCTACTTTTTTTCTAAAAACTATGAATTTACGCTAAAACAACATGAAATTGAATTCCGTCTTCAAAAATAAGAAACTACATTTATTAATCTTTCCGATAGACCTGAGTTCGAATCTTGATGGGAAATAATTTCAAAAAGCAAATATAAAAACCTCTACACCGATTTATGTGCATTTCTTATGGAAGATCCGATGTTGAATTCTTTTGCTATGGCTGCTCTATTTTTTCCTTTGTCAATTCGTTTGATCAGCTCCAGCTTTTGTGTTTGCGTTAAACCAACCTTTTCTCTCCTGTTCCTTGCTTTTAGGTATTTATTTTGATGCCATATTCAATGGATGTGTAATTTTTTAAATAATAAAAAGCGATAAAACTGGAAATTGTAGAAGTACTCGGCAGTCACAGAAGTATACGGAGTAAATACGTAATATATACATCTTATATTTTAAGAAATTTTAAAGTGGAAGTTGTGGTATTACACATATACAATTCACACAAAAATTCATAAAAAAAGAAAAAGAAATACAAAATGAATTGTATTTGTGTAATTGCCAGTATCTAAGGGTGGCCGGTTCTAAATAGCGGGATAGCACAGCTTTTACTGTATGTGTGTACGTGTTATATGGGATGTATAGGCCAAAAACCATGTTTCTCGTATATAACGTAGTCACGCTTATAACGAAGCAATGAGTCGGTCCCCTCAAATACGTATTAAACGAGTTTTACTGTACCTTATATCTAAAACGATTTTTTAACCGGCATGACGACCTCAACATCACGACATGAACGTCATTAGTTCCATTACATTGTAAAAACCCCGCTCAAAGCAGTATTTTAATCCTTCCGTTCGTCCGTTAAAATTATTCGTAAAAGAAGAAATTATGTATCATCTCTATTTTTGGAAAGAGGGTTTTCATAAAAATCTTGAAAAATATGCAGGAAAAAAATTGAAAAAAAATTCCTCTGCTGAGAAAGGCTCTGACAGTTTTTCATGAGAAAATGGTGGAAATTATAGCGTTTTAAATCAGTCCTATTTGTTGAATAATCTCTTACTGACATGTGTTTACTGAATGCTTTAATGCACGAGATAAAACTGACAGTTAGTGAAGAAAGTATGGGCCGGATTAGAAATCTATTTTTCTAGAAGTAGCAACCTTTCTAGTATAAAACTCCGTGAGCAAAGGTTTCGGTTCTTTCTTCGTGCGGAGAATGTTATGGCGATGAAAATGCCACATGATGAGGTTCACTGGTGATCATTCAGTTGCGGAATATGAAACTTAAAAGGATGAAGGAGAAAAACGGAAGCTGTTATAGTCAGCGTCCTTCAGTTATAATATTGCTCTAATATTTTCCATTTTGTGCCTATTGATATAATTCCTTTAACATTTACCTGAAGATTAAAAATAATGCACTCAAGTTAAAACTTTATATAATATTACCTCCATATTTACTGCGTGCGTGTTTTATATTATTATCTTTTCATTACACATTCATATACATGGATATGAGAAAGAGAAATGAAAATTCGTTTTTATTTGAAATACTTAGCTATTATAAAGACCTGCTTAGAAAACACGAATGATATGAAGCGTCCGATTATATTTTCACGAATAGATTTTGAAATTTAAATAAAAACTCACTGCAAAAATGTTCCAATGAAACTAATATCATCGTTTATTAAAGAATGATTGAATTTAAAAATTTTAAATATAAAAAATCTAATCGTTCGTTTGCAAATCCTCTACACAATAATAGTAAATTAGAAATATAATTTTGAAGAATAAATTAATATTATGAGTGACTCCATTGAATAATTCACTTCTACTAATATTTGCTTGTTGAATGTTGGTCATTTATTGTAGCAAGGATTAAAAAAAGTTTGAAATATTTATCCCCCGCCTTTGTCAATAACTTAATGTCACCTTTTAGAGACGTGATACTTGCTGTTTGTTAGGCATTTTAAACCTTCCACTCGCCCCGTGAAATTATACATAAAAATGAAAAACTCCATGTTTCCTCCATTTCAAAGAAAGTCTATTGATTAAAATCATGAAATATTTACGACACATTTAGGGGAAAAAATCGTCTTTCCAGAGACAACTGCCTAAAGGGCATCTTCTCATCCCTCCATTTGAGCCTCTTTTGCCGGTGATTTCAACGCCCGACTAACGCGGTTTTCTCCTTGCGTGAAATAAATCCATCGATAAGAATTTTTTTTGCCAGAAGAGAGCTTTATTCAGTCTGGAGACCGTTCCAACCCGGACGTTACCCTAATCTCACCCCTCCTCCACACAAATATTCTCGTACATCCTCTATATTATAAGCGATTCGTTTTAAGCCTATCCTTGGGGGACCAGTTTTCTCGGGAGCATCGAGGGGAACGCCGCTGGACGCTTACCATTCATCAACCACCCACTCCCCCCTCCTCTTTCTCGGACACACTCCCCTTCCCTTCTGGCTCACTACTGACCATCGCTAGCCGGGTATAAATTCCCCCAAGGGTCTAAACCTCTTCACTGTGCTCGAGAGAATTCAAACAGATCGGTTTTAACGGATCATCTCTACTTCCAAACCCCATCTGAAGTCATGGCAGCCATCAAGGTGAGTTTCCATTAGCCTTATATATATTTAAGATATTCTTGAAAATTTAATGGAAAGTCTATAACATACTAGGAACATTGATGCTTCTAGAAAGTGTGAGGATCGAATTTAATTCGAAAGAGAAATTAAACTAGGACAAGAAAACCAGCAAGAGGCTTAAAACTATATTATATAAGGTGGCCAATGGCGGCAGCAATTCGAAAAAAAACGTGTTGAAAGTTTTTAATTTTGCTCGTTTATTTATACACGAATTAACTTTTTTATTTCCTAACCATGCTACGAAATCTTAAACGAGGGATATCATTTGATTATCCTGTAGAAAATGCATCGTAAGATGTACTGTTTATTTCCGATTTTTCGTTTAAGGAAAACCTTATGATTACAATGTTAATGTCCCTAAAACTGGTATTCAATTATGCATTATTATAGATATAAATATGTACATACATACGAATATGCTTGAATATTACAGTGTAACCACATTTTTTTCATTCTTCTTGAGATTCAAAATACCGCTGTTTCTATGTAAATAAAATATCTCGTTACGACCGCGTGTGTCATTCTCGTATACAATTACATCCACGGCAACAAGTAAACGCGTGCTTATGTCTTCTTGTATTTCCAGTTCGCTTTCCTCCTCCTTGTGGCCGTAGCAGTCGCTTCTGCCGCAGAGAAATCCGGATCGGATGAGAAAATTTTGGCTTCCGACACTGTAGGATTAGGCTACTACAATCGAGGGGCATACGCTGGATATGGCGGATACGGTGCTTACGCAGGATATCCAGGGTATGCCGGTTACAACGCTTACCCTTACGCTACTGGCGCTTACGCTGGATATTCTGGATACCCTTACAACGCCTACCGCCATGGTTACGGTGAGGGTACTTTTTAAAACTGCGATTTGAATATCTAGACTGGAGAGTTTTTGAATAAAAAACTACTACTCCAAAGAGATTGTATTAATCCCTGTAATGCATGGTATGACGTAGATTATAATACTGGAATCTTATTTCTCTGCTTAATCGGTGTTTTTTCCTTTAATCCCGCAGGAGCTTATGGTCACCGGTCTGGCTACTACCCCAACCAGGCCTACCACGGTTATTACTGAAGAAAATATCGCTCGTCGATGTGAAAAATTTGTTTCTACTGTCACAGTCTCCTTTATTACCTAACCCCTCTTTCTGAAATAAAATTCTAGGCAAACGCACATGCGACTTTTATTTATTTCATCTGATCAGCGAGAAAAATACCAAGACTCTCATTTCTTCCTTTGTCAATCGCATCTGAGGCGGTAGAGAATATTGTGAAAAGATCTTCCACAATTTTTCTTAAAATGGATCGATTATCCGCTATTTATAGCAAATGGAAAATACGAAGTTTCATGAATTGACTGATCGAACGGAGCTTCGTGGAATACACGTTAAATATGTTAATATAGTATAATGAAATTAACATAAGAAATGTTTTCAAACCATCTCTTTTGCTTTGCAAAAAGTTGCCGCTATTGTTGTGATGCATCCTATGCATTACCACTGGAATAATTTCATTGTATAATCTAAATATTGCCTGAATTTGCAGTAAATGTCATTGCTGTTGAATAATTTGATTACCCTTAGATATGATACGCATTTCGCATTAAACCGAGAACTAAACTTCCAGAGATTAGTGTTGATGCCCATACGGTCTCTTTGAAGACAGCTGTGAGCTCCGTTGTAAATAAATGCGTTCGACCTCCTGCGACGTCGCCCACTTTTCAGCTCAATAATGCGCGTCTATACACGTCGTCATCGCGACGAGAAGTAACAACAAGCGAACGCTGTTTCTTCCTTTTCCAGTCCTTTCCATTTTGGCATTTCGCTTTCCTTTCCTTTGATCCTTGCACGCGGCAACTATGAAATAGAAAGAGATATATTTAGTATAAAATTTTAAGGAATTTATAAGACATTTTCAAAAATAATCATTTTCAAATAAGGCTATTGGTAAAAAGGATTTAAAAACACTACCAAATTATTATATGTAAAAAATGTAAAAATGATGACAAAAATGGAAAGAAAAGAATACTAGAATAAAATTATTAAATTGATTTGAAAATTAAAAACCGAAGAATATATTTTATTATTTTTCATTATTCCAAAGACATTTGCATATGTTGCGATTTTGAGGTTGGTTCCAATGAAAATTTCGGACTTGTAATATGAAGGAGGATGCAAATGAAATACACATAAGACGTCTTTTTATTGAACAAAAAAACGCAAATTTCACGATTAAAATACGATATATTATTTGAATTGCGAGCTAAAATTAAATGTATGTCAGTCATGAGGAACTGAAAATACACATACATTACTCAATCTAGGACGGCATTACACAATATTATTTTGAAAGAAACAAGTTGGAGAAGTGCGCGGAAGAATCGCAGAAAAGTTTTTCTTCCTCTCTCTATCAAGAGTTACGAGAATTAAAATTTCCATTTTCGTTTCCTGCAAGCTTACAAATCTGATGATTCGAATACGGTATCATCTCACTGTAAACTGTTTTTATACCAAATTTAACGAAGCTCCATCTTAAGATAATGTAGACGAAATCACACATTTTATTTCCGCTGGCATTGTACCTCAGATTGAATAATCTAGCATGCCGTTCACCCATTATTTTCATGGATGAGAAAATTATCGTTATTACCGATTGAGCGATTTTTCCCCAGATCTTGCATTATTTTCTCGTATTCCAATAAAAGCCTTAATCAAAAAACGATAAAAATGGATGTATTCATGAGATACGGGCAGGCAATTGAAAACTTTTCACCGAGTTGTAATCCTATCGGAAAAGTATTGGGTACTGGTCTGTTATCCCCCAGCCATGTTATTTATCCTCAATTACCACTTTATAGTCGATCCCCCATCTGAAGTCTCTTGGCCTACTTAGAGCAAGTAGCCAATCACGAACGTTTCCCCTTCCATCGCCCCTCTCAACTTTCGTGCGGGAGAGCAGATACCGGTGCGCGCTGCCAGCTCTTGCTCAGTTGATATACTACGCAGTTTCTAAATAAAAAGGAAACGGCGGTAGAAACGGCAACGCAGTCCGATGCGATCTCTTCGAGAGCAGGAGTGAGACTGGTTTCCTCCCCACTACCTTCCCAAACAAACAGTCTCCTATTGGCTGCTGCTAACTCGTGCACGCCCAGTTTTCGAGGCCATCAGACTTCCGATGATGGACCGACTATAATAGTGCGTGAAATGAAATGGGAATGTTAAACTTAATGTACTATTTTTTGCTGGATATGATATTTGTTAATTACTTAGATTTAATAACTTTCACGCAAAACGACAACTTACAAACCCATGACGGATCTGTCTGTGGCGACATTTACCCACCTGATCACCGGCCATTGGTTCCAGAGAGGCGAAGGGCGCGGTAGGACCCGGAGACGGCTACGCCCGATATAAAATGCATTATAATCTAAAAGCAAAGCGAGCCAAAAGCTCGCCAATATCCTCAGTTACTAGGTTAATAAAAACATGTCGGGGGGATAACAGACCAGTACCAAGTATTGTGCAAGAAATGTTTAATGTGATTTCCTCTGGTACAATGCCGGAAGAAAAAACTGGGACACCTTAACGTTCTCCTAACGGCGAATTGGAGAACTTTTTCGAGAGTACAAACTGAATGACAACACTGCAGGAGAGAAGAGGGGAAAGGGGGGGGGGGGGGAGAAGAGTGGTCCCGCCAGTATTCGCCACTCTGCTAAGCAAATCAACCGACCTAACACTTGTGTGAGGCCGAGTCCCCACTTGAAACGAGTTCTTATTCTAGCATCAAGGCCTGTGAGCGAGCTTCGAATAAGTCTTGTTGTGATCCAAATGATGCGGTGAAATAAAAACAACTGTGCTAGTGTCCGTAAAATACCCTAAGTGTAATTGATATTTAATAATCGGGCATTGACTCATGATCGCTATTATCACTAACGTAATTTCGTAACTTTTATTCTCTCTCTTTAAAAACGGTTATAACCACGCTAACATGTCTGTTATTGGGATGATCCACATGCATGGATATGCCTTCAAGGGATTACTTTAGCCTACATATTGATCCCTGATTGTGGCAACATAGAAAGAAGCTCGGCGGTGCATTGGCGCTGCTACGGAAATTGCGTTATTAATCGGAATCGTGACGCTCAAGTAATTTTTTTCACGGAAAATGAATCGAAAATTGTGATTATATTCACTGAAAATTACTCAAGCAATCAATCAACAATGTGTGAACCAGTATTTTCGAGGTAAGTTACCTGAACGTTGAAATAAAAACTGTGCTAGGGTCCTTAAAGTATCCTAAGTGCAATTGACACTTAATAATCGGGCACTGACTCATGATCGCTATTAACCCGACAGCATTTATTTGCACTTACCGCAATTTCGTAGACGCTAATCCCTTTAAAAACGGTAACAACCATGATAACAAATCTTTTATTGGGATGATCAACGTGCATGGATACATTCAAAAGATAATTCCGTCTTCCAACTTTTATGTAGACGGCCTATTGTTGCACGCGGTATGTTCATTTGCCGTGCTATCTCCCTTACTTCGGCCTAGGCTACCAGCTTAATGCTTTCATATGGGTAAATTTTTAATGGGAATCAGAGTCTTATATTTCTCCTTTAAAACCTTACTAGTGTAATGCCCACTGAAATATCAACGGGAGTAAAGATTCGATCGTTCAACCTATTTATGGAGATCAAATTGGCATCAGAAACATTAATTGTATTGAAAGTCATTTCCCTCTCTCACCCTCCCTCCCTCTCTCTCGTATTACAAGCAATGAAAGCACCTTTACGCCAATAATGATTGTGAAATAGTACCGATTACTTACCTTTGATATTACTCGTGTTGCGCTTCGTTGATTTGCATACAAGAAATGTCTTCAGCCTTGATATCCAGATTATTTGAATATAACACCGCCTCCACCTGTAAAAGGTAACTTATGCAGATAATCTCACCAAATTTGAAGTAACGATCATAATAAATGTTAAAATATAAAAGTTACTTATAAAAAGTTATTTTTGTAAGTACCCATTAATTGTTTTAGTATTTAATCCACCCTCCATCGTTCTCTATGACTAATGCCAGCCTCCTCGGCATGGAGGAAATTAGTTTATGGCATAAGCCTTCTGTAATACCCTCCCAGGCATCCTCTATCGCCTCCCAAAGCTGAGTGGCGTTTCTTGGTCTTTCGGCTTCATTTACCCCTATCGCCATCACCGCCCAGACGTTTTCTATTGGATTCAAGTCCGACTATTGGCCGGCCAATCCAATAGTTGAATATTTTTTTCTTCAGACCATGCCTTGGACAACCGGCAAGTATGGACCCGTGAATTATCCTATGCGAACAAAATTGTAATATTTCATTAAAAGTCCGACCCAAAATGCATCAAACCATGCTGCCAAATTGATAAAAATACAGTAAAACCGTGACATTTTCTGCTAAAAATTGGCGAAAAAAAATTGCTAAAATAATTTCATATCATACCAGATATGACGAAAAGAAACAGCTGAGTCAATGCCCGATTATTAAATATCAATTACACTTAGGGTATTTTACGGACACTAGCACAGTTGTTTTTATTTCACCGCATCATTTGGATCACAACAAGACTTATTCGAAGCTCGCTCACAGGCCTTGATGCTAGAATAAGAACTCGTTTCAAGTGGGGACTCGGCCTCACACAAGTGTTAGGTCGGTTGATTTGCTTAGCAGAGTGGCGAATACTGGCGGGACCACTCTTCTCCCCCCCCCCCCCCTTTCCCCTCTTCTCTCCTGCAGTGTTGTCATTCAGTTTGTACTCTCGAAAAAGTTCTCCAATTCGCCGTTAGGAGAACGTTAAGGTGTCCCAGTTTTTTCTTCCGGCATTGTACATCCGAAATTAAATTATATTCTTGGGTGAATATTTTACGATTTGAACCAGAAGCTCATGTTTTGTTTTCATTGAAGCGGCAGCCTTGTTTAAGCTACTTATCATGAGCATGGCATATTTTGACATAAATTCTATCCATCAAATTTCATTGAAATCCGTACAGCGCTAAAGCACATGGTATATTAGTACAAACAGAAAAAAAGCAATAAAATTATTTTCATGAAGGAATTTATTAGATCCTTTATTCCGAACTCTTCGATGCCTACATCATCTTGTTTCATCAAGCTGATATTTGTCTCCAAATTCTTTGCCTTTAAACTTGATATTAACTTCATTGAAATGCACAAAATGGCAATGCTCTTTGTAACAGATAGAAGTTATAATAAATGTGTTTCGGGAATTTTTTGTCTCTTTCCCAGTGTTTCTCTCTCTCGATTTTTTATGTTGACACACCATACGACTCGTACACATGTAGTTCAGTTTATTATTAGCGATTCGCAGATATTGTCTTACATTTGTGCAGCCTAGTAGACTTCGGACAACCGGATCGAATAAACGAGAACTTTATTGTTATTTCTATTTTACATCGAATTAACTAGTTAATCATCGAGAATAATTAATCAAGAATAACAGCATATAAACTGTATAATAGAAAAATTTAAGTTGGCATGAACAGTACTAATGAATGTCACAACGATTCAGTTTACTACGAAAAGATTATAGCGGATGAATAAAAAATATTTTTAAAAAATATTGCCCTTTTTGGATTGAAAGAGAGTAAAATGGGAATGAAGACAAAAATGACATGCCAATAATGGTCTGTTAGATAATAAGATTGTACAAATATTAAGGACATCAGACTGGGTTTCACGGCGGAAAAATGTCACTAAAATGGCGAATTGTCCGTCGTTAGAAAGAATTTAACGCATGATGAATAATTATCGCCGCATGAAATTTTCATAATTATCACCTTTATGCAGATGAATATCAGTTTGTCAACACTTTTAGTGCTGTTTTAACAGGTTTTAGTTATTGTTTTTAACCACAAAAATATAATAAATTTACTTTTAAAATTTAAAATAGCATTTAAGGACTAACACAAATAAATATCACAACTGTCGTTAATTTCTCTTACGAAATACTTTTTAATAACTAGTTTTTTATTTAGCTAATATTATTTTATTTGCACATATAAGACCCCATTAAAAAAATTACAATCTCTCTTTTCCCGATAAAATCTCCCATGTCACTATGTTATTACTTATCGTTTATACCAGATCAATATTAAAACGTTTAGCAATTTATTAGAAATAAAGATATTTTACAGAATCCTTCAGTAAATTCAGTTCAAAGAATTTTCAACCTCATGCAGTGATAAAGTTTTACCGACGATTTCTCATTATAGCATTTATGGGTTGGTGTGAAATTCGTGAATATAGATTCTCGGTTAAATTACGACGCAAAAAATATGAAAGAAGGTAAAAATATTTAGTAAAAACTATATGGAAAAATGTGTGTAAAATTAGATCAAATCCGTCGTTCTGGGGGAAAATATCTTTATTATACAGTTCAATCCTCCTCCTTTCTGTTAAATGATGCTTTATTCTGTCAGATTCCTAAAACACAGGAGTTAAGACAGCGAATTGCTCAAAAATTAAAAAAAATTATTTCACGATCTTCCTTCGGACCAAACACCAGAAAGACACGAAACGAGTCTGGAGCGACATTCACGAAACCAGTCGCGATTTCAACGATTTAAGGATAAAAGACAGCGGAAACCATAGCAAATAATGAAGCTATGGCACGACATTGCTCATTCAGACCGGGAGAAAGAGTGGGGGATTTTTTTGTAAATCTCAACATTTTTTCCCATCTTATAATTTCAATAGTTACTTGGATCATAGCCACGTGCAGCTTTAACGGTCGCGATGTTGCGACAAGGATTCAACCTTCTTAACTCCCAACTCCTCCTTCTCGCATTTACCACTCCCATTAACACATGGAAGCCGTTCGCGAGCAATATTGAATGACTAACATCCATCAGACTCCTCCTCTTCGACCCCGCCCATGGATTCTATCCATTCTTCCGGCTCATCTATGGCCGTCCCTCGGGTATATATATTATGCACAGAAGCCTCGTTTCTTCACTGAACTCAAGAGAGCATCAACTGGTAGACGGAACGGATTGCTTAGGAACACCGGGAATCTGAAACATAACAAAGAAGTCATGGCAGCCATTAAGGTAAGAGCGTCTCGACGACCTCTCGGCCTGTTCTCCACCATCGAGAAAATCGCAGATTCTCTGGGAGAATATGCTGTCGGAAGTATTGTTTTAAAAATATTAACACTTCTGTTACTTTAGACTTGAAGAGTATTTCGAATCTCATGAGCGATACGACGTTCAAATTATGTATTACTTGCTGTAACTGTTGTTAATTTTATTTTACCTGTGATTCACCTGTAAAAATTCTTCTGTAATGCAAGTGCAAAAACGTAGTTTGCAGATTTTCTAAACTAAAGTCATGAGTTCCTCTGCGGAATGAAGTATAAAGTTATTTAGCTCATGTTTAAAAAACGGTAAAAGCACACTGAAATCGATGAAAACAATTTTTGAGTAAAAATATATTTTCTCTTGACGAAATCCTTGACTCTCAATTCAATTGCGTCGATATCTATAACGTTCTTGTTACTATGCTCATCAGCGACTTGTATTCTTGTAAGATTTATATATCAAATTTCAAACTGCGCATGCGCGCGTGCAGAAATGCTTCGCCTAAGAGTTAGTTGATCGTTTTCCCAAAATACATTAAATGCAATAAGAAGTACCTTTACTATAAATACCAAAGAAAAATAAACAACAGTTGCTATAGATATTATCATTAAATGTTATTTATAAAATTTTCTCTTTCTATTGTCACTGGCGTACCCATCTGTAGTTTGGGTGTCGTCAGCAGCATTCGAATTTGTCTAATTTTTTTAAATTGCTTAAACATTCTACCTATTTCCAGTTCATCTTCTTCTTTCTGGCCGTAGCCGTTTTGGTCATGTTGACGGAGGCGCAGGATGATACCGAGATGGTAGACACATCCGGAACGGTTGGTCTCGGCTACTACCGTGGGGCTTATCCTTACTACCACGGTTACTCTGGTTACCCCTATTCGCCGTACTACCGTGGATACCGTGAGTATTTAATTTTCGAGACATTTAAAAAATTCGTTTTTATGTGTGTTTTTTCGCATAGACATTGCAGAAGGTGTTCCAAAACAGAACAGCTCAATTCACTTATGTCGACCGAAATTTTTGGATTATTTTGAAAATTCCAGCAATCTCCATTTACGAATTAGCTTTTCGTTTATAAGAGAAGATTTTTGTTAAAAATGCTTGGAGACGTGCTGAAATATTAATTTAATGAGATTTCAAAATTTAATGTTGTTTAATTAATTGTTAAATATAAGATTTCATATTACACATACTTTTGGAAAGATTATTGAAATTTTCTTTGCTTTCAGGCTACGGAGGTTATCACCCATACGGATACCACGGATACTACAGCTAATGTTGTCGTCAATGATTTACGATCCATGGCCAAGTAATGAAAAACACATAAGTCTCTGTTGTCACTGTGACTTTCTGTAAACTTTCTTTTCTTGCTTCAAATAAAAATATGTAAAGCAAAAAAGGTGATTTATATCGTCCAAATCAATGCCTAAGTGATATACTCTTACAGTGTATCTCAACGCGTTTAAAGATGGTCTACTCGAATCCAGGCGCAACATTCTTCCCATTCCATTCCATTGTTGCACCGTCTCGCTAAAAACCGTGGAACTATAATAAGAAAATAAATTTAATTAATGTATTTTTGATGTGGTTGTTATGCAAACTCATTCTACGTTTCGATAGCGAAGGAATTAAATCCATGAAAAATACAAATTTTTAAACGGCTTCTTCCATCGTTAATTTCTTAATCACTTTTCATGAATGCTCGATTCATGAAATATGATTCGATTATATCGTTAATTGCTTGTCGACTTCTTACGATGACTTGGTTCAATTTATCCTTTTATAATGCTATGCTATGCCATTAAAACTATTGAAAGACACTTTTTATGTGAAATAAATAAAATATAAAAATTTTAAATTACTTTGTTCTGAAACTTCTACCCAAAACTTCGTCGAAAGAATTTCATTTGATTCCAAAATAAAATATTAGAAAAATCTATTTTTCGATAAAATTGCTCTGTCTCCTTAAAAAATATCAGAGAGATATTTTCAACTCATAATTTCTTAAAAATTATAATTTCTAAGTTTCAATGGTAAATAGCAACGATTATAATCTCTAGTAATTATTAGAGAAGCAGAAGATGATTTCTCTACGATGCTGACGCTAAGCGTTTCCGATAAATTTCTGGAAGAAAATAAATTCTCCCTCTAAAACCTCGCATAAGATTCAGCGATCCCTATCGACGTTGAAACATCGTAAATTGACGAGCATGATGCCTACGCATGCATCCAATAATTGCGAGAGAATTTTAAAAAATTAACAAGAGTGAGCCGAGGGGTGCAGTAATTGACTGAAAATGAAAATTTTCAAGAAAATGGACCGTTCTGGGATGACAAATCACATGTAAAGCATTAGAAAGCTCTGTGCGGACATTTTGCGCACCCTTACGCTCTTTCTATTTCACATTATAGCAGATTCCTAAAATGTGTACGTACACGTGTTTTCTGTAAAGAACTCCACGCCAACTTTGTTATGTGTGTAATAATGAATGGATATTGATTTTAAAATTTTCGACCGTGCGCTCCAAGTCTTAACGAAAAATTTTCATTAAAAGTTGACATAACGGTGAAGTGATTTTGATCTACAAGGTGGCCACTTTGAATGCTTTGTTTAGCGACTCTCATATCCAATGGAGTCAATCGTCCCTTTTCTTCACACAATTGTGTTATCCAGTATTTTATCGAATGCACAATGGATTGGTGTCATAAGAGAAGTCCGTAAGAATAAAATATAAAATCTGATTTCCATATCGGATTGACGGTTATATTTTAGAGATACAGTCTTTCATCCCGTTATGCAGGTTCGGAGCAGTTATCCATAAGACGTCAGATTCACGGAAGAGCGAGGCAGAATCGTACGAAAGATGTCTTTATGGATTGATTTAACGTCTTCTTTGCTTTAGCGTCGACTCCCAATCGTGGAACATATCTAAACTAAGAAGTTGGGTGCGGCAAGTTTTTAAAGGAAGCGGTATCCAGGCAATTTTTACGGCTGATCATTGTCAAGGTTTATTACCATCATGTAGCGCTGTATGCAAGTGACTTTGAAATGGAAGATAGAAACTGCGGTTGGGTTGAGTGCAATGAAATGTAAGCGAGTGCGAATCGATGTTTGGACGTCTATTTCAGACGAATCGTTCCCGAAAGACAAACGGAGAGCGGACAGATAAAATGTATTAAATATATACATATATACGTAAGAATAGCGTAAAATGTCTGCGGGAATGATTACGCTTCGCGAAATTCAGATTAAGATCTTGCGCAGTTCGTAAAACATGCCTTGGGAGAGATGAAAGGTAGAAGGGTACCGCAATGGAGATGGATGGGCTAATCAAAGAGGAAAGGTGAAGTCTATAAGGAATGTGTGTAATTTTAAATGAAAATCAAAGCTTACAATTAGTTGGGAAAACCGACGAATCGACAGAGAATCAGTTTAAAAGAACACATGATAATGTTGTACAGTTAATGATAGATCAAACATAAGATAAATAAAAGAACATTAAAAAAATAATATGAGGGACTGATGGTTTTTTCCAATTAATTCAACAAGTAATCACAAGCAGAACTCAAAATCCAATTCTATGAGCACAATAAATGTGACAGTAACGTAACAAACGCCCATATCCAGGGCAGATATTGGAGTTGTAAAACAGTCACTCTGCTGCTGCCAGTGATTGTAAAAGAAATGGCAAAAATCGAAGGGCAAAAATTTTATAGGAACTTGATAATATTTTGGCGGTTTGCAGAAAATTGAATCGAGTTTGGGGTGAAAAGAAGTTTTGTAAAATTGCTTAAGTTTACTCAGTAGAATGTGAGTGGCACGAAGAAACAATTCGCTATAAAATAAATCAAAAGGAAGATTTTCTTCGGCTAAAAAATGGAAAATTTAATGTGGCACAAGAAGAAAGACAAATTTTCATTAAAATCGCTCATATTTTGTTGTAAATGACTGGGAATGTAATTTTCCTCTCGTGGGCCATTATGGGTCATTCGCAAAAGGCGGAGTTGAATGACTTATGAAAGACTTTCAACATTTTGCCCTAATACTATATTTAAATATTTTTCTCTTATTAAACTTCATTCTTTTAAAAATTGAAATTTTCACAAGAAAATTTTACTACAGTTTAAAACCTATATGAGAAAATTATTTTTAAAAAAGAAATCAGTTCATAATTATATTTACGTAATATCTATTGAATTCCCATTGATGTAACATTTTATAAAAGTCTAAAGTAACATTTTTCATTAAAGAATAGATTTAGTTTCAAATTTAACAATGCCTTTGTGAGATAAAATTTATAATAAATAAAACTCTCTTTTTGCTAACTGAAGTATCACTCCAGTTTTTTAAAAAGCGGCTGTCCGCGGTATCTAATGAATGGTAAGTGAAAGCCGGTATACCCGTTGTGCTTTCATTCCTAACCTTTAAGGTATCTAATGTTGCTCTAAAAGCATCTTATTTTATTCGAAGAATCTTGAAGGTCAAAAGAATCGCCTTCAATTCCTACTTTTGAAAGAACCAAGGAAATCCGATCTCAGCGACTTTTCTAAATTTGCCTCGACATTTACGAAGTGTAATAAATTGTGGTGGGTGAGTGTAATATTTAAATTGTGAAAATAAAAATAAAAGGTAAATTCTGTAATTTCGTTGTATCATGAAATAAATGAAGGAACATTTGTCGTAAACGATTAAAATGATTAATATACAACTACGTATGCTTTGAGATTTATGTCATTTTTATTCTCAAGAATATCTACGTATGATAAAAGTAACTTCTGTGAGATAAAAAGACATTCCAATATGAAAATCATAAAATAATTAAATTTTTATTAATTACATGGTTATAAATGCCTAGTATATCATATTAATCACGTTTGCAAAAAATATCCAGTTCAGTATGTAAGATTCGCGTTGATAGGAATAATATTTAGCTAATATTGCATATTAAGCGAAGCTCTTTTTGGTAAAAATATTAATATTTTAATTTCTTCATTAGCTATTAAACGGATTAATAAAGTTGTTGTAAAAATTTTGCATGAACGATATGATAATTTATGAAAATGTCAGAAATTACAACGATTAGAAACCCTTATAATTCCCACTCCCTATGTTACTTTTCTGTAAACATAAACTAAACTACATTGTATTAACAGCTATGTCAGTGTATCAATAAATATTATTATTATTATTATAAAATATACCGCCAAAAAATCATAAGTTGAACTTCAAATTAAACTGAAGAACGTTACAAAAAATGTCATGGGATTATAAAACTGCACACTCTACTATTGAAGTTAAAAAAGAAATAAATGTTATGCTTAAAGGATAATTACTATATTTTGGTTAATTTTTACTAAGTTACGCGAGAATCATAAGGACAACCGAAAAAGATATAGTGTAAGGACAACTTATGTTTGCGGAAATGCAACTCTTAATAGTGTTTCAAATCTTCGCGAGTCTTTGTCAATTGTTATCTTGTGAGGAGAAGAAAAGAAAATTATAGAACTTTCCTTTTCTAAATGTGTCATATTATTTGTGATTTGGATTAAAGCCAACTGTACTAGAAGCGCTTGTGGAAAGCGACTAGTCTCTCCACCCCTTTGCCCACCCCAAACATCCCTCGCCATTATTACTTCCTCCCATTGGCCGCTTTTGCAGGGCTAAGTTTAAGAGGAGAGGCTTGTGTGACAACCATATATCAAACTCGTGTTGCATTCTTTATCCCCACTGTGGGGTGCTTCTGACCTACTAGATAATCGGTCACCATCGCGCGGGTATATATATAATATGCTCTAGCTACCGTTCTGCGCATTACTGGAGTGAGACTCAATTGGTCACTGGTACAAACTCTCCTGACACACGGATCCTCCGAAGCAACTGAAGACATGGCGCCCATTAAGGTAGGCCTTCATCTCATTAGCCTCTTCTCTGGTTTCCCTCGATTTCTAAATTTCTTTTCTCGCGAGCATTGAAATCGCCGAAACTTGAGCCATTCAATCAGTCGAGTAAAAGCTTACCCTAATTTTTCGTGTATAGTACGCAATAGAAATTTACCAATAAGTCAGGGTGCATGTTATAAATGGTAACAAACGCAGCATTTTTCCAACCTTTCAATAATAGTTTTTCTCGACACACTGTCACTGATAAAACACAGTTGTTTTTATTGTTGCATTTCAATGGAGTTTCTTTTATATTTTTCGTTTCAAAACAAAAATAAAACAATAATCTTTTACTTTCAGTCTTTAAAAATATGGTTGTTAGATGCAATAATGAAGTAGATATTTTAATAGATTTTTTAATTAATTACACGTAAAGAGTAAAAATCAGATTTTTGGAAATTTATCGAAGTTGCATTAATTTATAATAGAGGTTATAGCTCATTTTACAAATACCTGTAAATTTTCATTTAACGCTACAAAAGACGCAACGGCTAATAATTTCTATGCCTTCCATTACTCAGTTCCATAGTGAAAGATGATTTATTACTACAAAGTTTTAGGAGAGTATTATGCATGGTGATAAGAGAATTTCGACATTTCAGTTGAGAAAACCGAGGTGCGTATTATATTCGGCGCGTGTTATGCATGAAAGGGTTTTTGAAGGATTTTATTACTCGGACCTTGAAATTCGAGGTTTCTATGCGGAATTCTAATTCGAATTGTAATTGTAGTCGACAGTTTATGGACAGTGAACAACTGATAAAATAGATCAGTTTATGCAGCGGCGTAATTGGTCGCTGAATATTTGGTTTTTCGGGCTTCACCGCGTTGAGAGCATTTTTAGAATCTTTTAGAAGGGCTCTTCTTTCTGATCCAAATGCAGTACACCTTCCTACTCTTGGCCATCGCCGCGGTAGCTCTCTCGGTCGATCCAAAGGAATCTGAGAAGATGCAGACATCTAAAACCGTGGGACTTGGATACTACAATCACGCAGTCCATCCTTACTACGACGGTTACCTAGGATACGGAGGCTATGCTGGTTATCCATATGGTCCATATCCTTATTCTGCATACCATAATGGATATGGTATGTGAACAAATCTCTCACTCTATCACTCTTTTTTAGATAACATCTCAGCCAACCGGTATCGCCATGCTCTTGAATTCTGCCTAAAACACTTAAATAAATTCGTATTAGAACAACAATTTTCATTTCAAACAGTTATTTGAAAACAGTGATAAAAACAAAACTGATTGCTGTTTTTAATAACTTTGCTGTGAATATTGCGATAAGGTGTGCAGAAAAATATCAGCACAAATCCATTCAAGAATATTTCGCAATATTGCAATATTTTCGAATTATCATTGGAGTTTAACATATTAAATGGCTGAGAAATTTCATAGAGGACCCATAAAGCGGCAAAAATATTCCATGGAATGCACGATACTCTTTTCATTCCTTGCTGATGAGAAGTGTCGCCAGTTATGTACGTTTTCATTGATTAATGTCGATTTCTGGTGCCTGTTGAGAAAACTTTGCTATTTGAATATGACATAAACTTGGTATTTACTGTTTAAAATAATTCGCACATATATATTTTCGCTTCGGTTAATGCTGTATTTTTTTGACTTTCAGGATATGGAGGATATCACCCATATGTCTATTAACATTGAGGCTACGCGTAGATATGGCACAATTACCGGAAAAGCACGGAATTAAAACGACAAATCTGTTAGTTTCTCGCTTTTTGGAAAAATTACTTTTCTGCTTCAAATAAAATTCCAAAGCATTAATGACTTATTTTATTTCCTAAAATAAAACAATCAGAGAACTTGACAGAACGCCAATATATTACTTGGGTTAGTTTCAGAAATAATATGTGTATTTATGAAATACGAAAAGTTCTAATTCAAGGTTTATTTGATAAAAAAGTAAACAATTAGGTACTTAGATATTCTAATTCTAAGTCACAACAAAATCGAACCATTACGCAAAGATTTCGCGGATAGGACGAAAAATTTCCCATCGAGGAAAAGAGGAAGTAGTTTGTGTAAATTGAGTTTTTTCGAGAGTAGACTTCTATTTTCGGTGATTGTTTTGTAGATTATCGCAATGCAGATTGGGTACGTTTATTTTAAAATTAGGAATACTTAAATGATGAGGGAGCGCATGTAGTAGGATAAGAAACGTTTCATAAGTAACTTATACAAACAATGAATAATCTAGAGACTTGAGCCATTTTTTTACATTTCTTCGAACGTTTTTCGAACAATTCAGATTCACTCTTTTACCTCATAATATCAATCAGTCTCCTTGTTTTATCTAAAACACCTTAAAAAGGGAAGAATAAGTAATTTCATTCTTGTCATTACCAAGGTATACAATTTTTCGTTTAAATTTTATTCATCATATCAACAGTTCAATGTTTTTTTATTGAAGCGCTGAAAGCATTGAAATTCAGCGATGGTCGCATACATATCTAAAAATTTTATTCCAAAACGAATTAATTTGTAGTACGGGCTGTACCACAAATTATTTTTTAGGAGCTGTACCGTACAGCACATAAGAAAAAAGAGGACTGAAAAAGATCTTTTGAACAGTATGTTACCTGTACTTACAGATAAAAAGCGGATGTTTAAAACTTTTCTTAATGTTAATTTAATGGTTTGATTAGTATTTCAACAAGGGATTGCTTAATTGTGTTTAGAACTGGAAGCATCTATTAATGCCACGCCTATTTAGAATTTTATTTGGATCAACACACAGCCTTTGCATTCTTTGCAATGGCGTACTTTAGAGCAAAAAGAAAATAAGCTTTTGGTATTAAAATAATGCGTAAAAGTGTGCCTGGATAAAATAAGACATATCTTCTCATTCTTTTTTTTTCGTATTCAGTGGAATGATAAAAATGTGCACGATCAACATTTATGTCTATTGTTCAAATGAGCTCGACAGTCATGTGATTTATCGGAAGTGCCAATTACTTTTTTTGTTTAAAACAAGGGGCAAATATTTCCGTTGCACATTTATAATTGCTTTAATCCTTGATGAATAAGTACATATGTAATAATTTGGTATAATAAAATGTGAAGAAATTAAGGTTTGAGCAAACGCTGTTCTTTATTGGCTGGCATGTAGGTACTCCAGTTGGAGCTATAAATTAATCCTAATAAATAAACTCATCCCGATATCCAACCGAGCGTACTTTCGTTACGGGAAAACACATTAATTTTTTTGAAAATCAGTTCTAAGAAAAACGTGGTTTTTCTACTGCGGGACCTGGTCAACGGCAAAAGAAATTATTTCTCGTAAAAATTGATACATATATGTATATGGATATACATGTTAACGTCTCGTCTTACTTTGAAATTCGTTTTCACGAACCTTGCCTCCTCCTCCATCAACAAACGTGCGTGCCCGTGGATGCTGGCCTATTCGGCGCCCTTTCGAAGAACGCAGGCTACTTGAGGGGCGACTATCTCTTAAAGTTCAAACACCATCCCATCCTCCCCTTCTTCCTGCTCCCCCCCTCCCCTCCTCCCCCGCTCTTTCGCCTCCTACTATTACATCCCCCACCCCCATTCTCTCCTCTAACCTTCCTTTCTGACACAACACTGACCATCGCAGCCGGTATATATACCCTACTGGGGTCCAAAGCTCTTCACTGTACTCGAGAGAGTCTAAGAAAGGATAGAAAACCAATCTTCCGATCTACTTCACATCCGAAGAAACCTCAGAAATGGCAGCTATCAAGGTGAGTCTCGGCCCAATGCAGCACAGAGGGTCTTCTTATCCTACTGTGGCCTATGCATCGCCGCATTCGTTTGAAAGGGTTATTAAACACTCCTGGGGTAGATTTAAGGGTTTCCGTGCTTCTAATTTCAACGAAAGAACGATTTTATAGAAGGATTTATCCGTGTTTATACTCAACCTTCTGCCGTAAGCTGTTTATTCTAAAAAACGTCGGGATGTTAAACATTTAAAAAATCATGTAATACACGCACGTTGTAGCTCTGTTCCTTGCAATGTTGGAACTAATTTTTTTTAATTAATTTTTTTATCAAAAAGGATTCGTGAAACCGATTATTTGAGGCTAGACCCAATGAAACATCTGTTATGGAAGATAAACACAATTAAAGAGTAAATAACATAGATTAAGTCTATGTTGTACTGCAACAACAACGAAAACTGAGGATATTTCCATCAGTGTTTTCCATCTCAACGAGATATTATTTTTCTCTATTAATTTTCCCTTTTATGATACTTTAAAATTGACTAATCATCGTCGCTAATCGTCTTATAACAAAATAATGTCTCATTATAGAATTTTAATACAGAAAACGAAAATATTTTAATATTGAATCTGTTGTGATTTTAAATGTATTCTTTGCAAAAATAAAATAACTCGTTATTATTTGGTCAGGATTCGTTTTCAATGGCACCGGATAGGTTTAGGGAGTCGTGGATCAATTTGTTCCGTAATGAACTTCCCCTGCCGGAGATGTTTTCAATGTCTTCCTCTCCTCCTTCAAGTTCGCCTTCCTTCTACTCGTGGCCGTCGCGGTGGCTTCCGCCGCTGACAAGCCCGATTCCTCAGAGAAGGTCGAGACTTCTAGCACCGTCGGTCTAGGTTACTACAACCGCGGTGCATATCCTTACGCCGGCGCATACGGCGGCGCGCATGGAGCATACGGTGGTTACGCGGGTTATCCTGGATACGCCGGCTACGGAGGATACGCTGGATACGGGGGATACGCTGGATATCCAGGATACGCGGGATACTCAGGTTACCAAGGATACCCGAATGCAGCTTATGGAGCTTATGCTGGTTATGGCGGATACAACGCCTACCGCCACGGATACGGTGAGTTCAGTGTCTACTTCCTAAAGAAACATTTCCGTCAATGCAAGAATTATTATATGTGAAATGCACCAGCGTGTACTCATATTATCATTATTTCAATAGAGATTAAATTTGATTAGGAATATCGAATATAATAATGTTAAATTTTTGAAATTGACGTTCAAATCTATTTTTTCTATCAAATACATTTAAAGCCGTTTTTGTACCTTATCGACTGTAGTTTTTACAACATTCTGTCGATAGATATATTTACAATATATCGCAACTTGGATAAAAATGTAGTGTGTGCATCGAATCATAGAATATCTTTATGTTTAAATTGCATAAACAAGGCTAATTATTTTCACTATTATGTAATTTATGGTCGATTTTTTTCCTACTCATCAAAATACGTCTCTCATCCCCATCGAAATCAAACATTTAATTTCATATCAATGGCGGATTTAAGGGAAGTCGCAATTGACGCGCGCTAGGAGCCCCTTGAAATAAGGAGTCCGGAAAAATATTGTTTTTCTATATAATATCAGAAATATTAAATATGTCATTTTAAAAACGACGTAGAAAAATTCATTTTTTTGCTGTGATACTTTATATTTATTAATGCGATCGTTAAGAGAGGTAAAATAAAGTGGTAGTCCTCTGGCGAGGCTTCAGCATATATTTAGATTGCAGAGCCCCAAATGGTTCAGCGCCAGGGCCCCCTGAATGCCTAAATCAGCCACCGTTTCTAATTGACCTCAACAAGCGTATTTTCTCGTCGGCGTTCGTATATTTTATAGACGCGATTACTGTTCCTTCATAAGGAATGCAATGAAGCATGTCGGTATAAATACCTAGTTTAGATCGATGGATTCACAATTTTTTGTTATAAAGTAATAATAATAATAATAATATTAATTAACGACGCAGTGAAAATGAGTTCATCGCTTCCATCTAAAAATATGAAATATGAATGCTGGATATTAATGGAGATGTATATTTAAGGTCGGTTTGTTAAATAAATGGCCTAATGGTGGGTCTACTATATCTAGGCTAAGTAATGTTTAATAGCAAAGGCTGTAATTTACAAGGAAGTTCTTTGATTCGCAGGCGCTGCTGGCTACAGGGCTGGCTACAACCCATACCAGGGCTATCACGGCGCGCACGGCTACTACTAAATAACAGCCGTGGAAAAAAATACCAAAACATCACGTGCATCGCAAAAAAAATATTACTGCTGTCACAATATTTCTATCTGTACCCCAAATTTTCCGTCTAAGTAAAATAAAAACATATTGAATATACAATGCTGTATATAATTTAGCGTGTTTGTAAGTCTGTCCGTTTATAACTTAAGAACCAAAAGTTTCACAACTTTCAAATTTTGCACATGATTTTATATCATCCTTGAAAAGATTTTCCTCCACCTATAACCCACCACTCTCTTGGAAATTTTTTAAAATTTTCATATTTTTTCAATTTTTTTACTTAAGTCGTACACTATCACTTCTACAATGTATATACAAAATTTGGGCGGCCTATGTCTCCCCGTTCCCCCATAATTTTGATTTAAAGTTACCCAATCCTTAGACAAATTGACCCGGGCAACGTCGGGTACTGCAGCTAGTTATTATTAATGTAGAAAAAACTGGCTTTTATGTAAAAACATGCTATCTCCTTTCTTTTTGGCCTTACTCTACCTAGCCGTGTTCATTTGTGTATTTTAGATATATTATTTTTTGTTTATTGATATTTGGCTGTAAGGCATCAAAGGGACGGAGGCTGCCAGTTGATGCTGGGGATCACAGATGCTAGAACATAATATTGATATTAAAAAAATAAGAATCGACCACGCTGAACATCGCTTAGCAATAGAAAATACGATATATTGAGCCCTCGCCTCGATAGTCATTCATCCTCTGTCATGGTGCACGATGGTTCCTAAGGGTTGCTTATGATTATGCGATGTTTTCTTCACTCGGTTCTTTGTCGCAGGAACAAGAATCCTTTATCGAAAGTATTATTTTTATATTGCAATTTATTTGTTATTTGTTTACACCAGAAAGGGAAATTAAGCTATTTAAAGGAATTATACCCTCTCCACTGAAATCAACAAGTGTTAAGAAAGAATCGGTTCGATGGAATTTATGTTCAGGAAGAAAATTTCCTTAAAACTTCTTTAAAACTCTACTTGCAAATGTTTATATAGTACTTAAATTAATTCCTTTCATTATTGAACATATCGCAAATATGTCAGCTTTTAGATCATTTTAACAGTTGTTCCTAATATATCTGCAATTTTAAAACGTTTATCTCCATTGTTTACAAAACCTTTTTATGATAAAAAACACGAAACTAACCTTTGAAAATCCACGGGAGTTCATAGGTATCTGCATAAAGCCAGTTTCGTAGAAATGCCGTAAAAGTTCTACTAGCGCAAAGTTAGGGTTTATATTGTTCATTCACCTATTCCTTCAAAAATCCATCGATTTTGCATAAAATAAATTCATGCAAATTATAAAATATTGGAATAGAAAATATTTTTAATTGTAGTTTTTCTTCTTCCCATTGAGAACAGAATATTTTATGTGTCTCGTCCTTTATATGTATTTTACGTTGTAAACACTATTTATTTCCTCCTCCTGACTCCGAAAGTTTCGCCTATTTTCAAATAAAATGTTTTCGAAATCTTCGACAAAAAAGAACTTATTGGTTTATTAACAGAAAAATGGAATTACTGTACAAACCTATTCTTATAAAATATATTCTAAGTGAATATTTTTAATTTTAAATACAAGGCATGCATTCGATAGGTATAATACAGAGTAATTCTACCTTCCGGTAGATTTTAGGCAAACACCACCAAACTCGAGCCATCCAAAGCCTTTCCCTTAAAATTCTCATATCCTATCCCTTCTTTCAATGAATCTAATATACCTATCCTCTTCCTACCTCTTTCCTAACATTCTTCCTTCTATGTCTTCTTTGAGTAAACTTTCCTTTCTTTCAAATTTTGACCCACCCAATTTTTCTGTTTACCCATTATTACTCTAATTAAGTTCCTCTCTTCCTCTGCTATATTAAAAACTTCCTCATTCGTTTTCCTTTCTGTCCAACTGATTTTCTCTAACCTGCCTCATACCCACATAAACAACCCGAAAATGGGTCGGTAGAAGTGAAAATCTCCATAAAATTTAATTGTAAATATTCACTAAATTATATAAATACGATTCTAGAACTCAGCGCGGTCGGTTCGCCGTTTGCCGTTTTTGGACTATTTTTCTGGAACTGTATTGGTAGGAGAACAATTTTTATCGTTTTCAATATGTACATCAGCAACAGCTGTTATTTTTTGATTTTCTTCATTGTGTGAAAAATCAGAGGGAATGTTTTCAGAAATATCGATGAATTCTTAACTATTATATAATATTGACTGTCATGTTGGTCGTCTTTTTTATATAATTTTCAAATCCGAAAAATAATTTTAAAATTCAAAATTTTTGTCGAGGTCTTCGAATCTTTTAATTTTTACTTCACCAACTGTTTGACAAAAAGATGCCTAACTTATACTAGCATTGTCATGTGAAGGAATTGGCAGATAGGATAGGCAGATAGGAAAAGTAATGGTACGCCAATAACATAAAATCATGATATGCCAACGTACGAGATAATACAGTTATTGGTACTGCCAATAGATAATTGCTTGGCATGCCTAAAAAATAATGCACAATGTGCCTTTAACTATATACAGTAAAATTTTTTTTACAGGTATTGAGTTAATTAATGCGGGTACATTTGAAATTAAATGCTCTATTTAAAAATAAAGATACTATGCCAAATATCTGATTTATCCATTTTTTGGCCGACAGTTATTGAGCATCCTCTATAAATGTGATTTATATCAAAGAAAGAATAAATAAATGTTTATATGAATAAATAAAATTAAACAAAATATATAACATAACTAAATAAATAAACATAACCCAAAGATTAAAATTTAAATTGGTTGTCGAAATTGACGCTGATTACAAAAAATGATCTCTTATCTAAATCGCAAGCAAAACAGAATTTATTCGACAAAAAGGTACGATGGACAGACTTTCGGGTTTTCCGGGGGTTGTCCCGGTTTTCATCAAAATTTTTTAGGGACAAAGCATTTACTCTTTTTTTTTAAACGTTTGCATAATTAGAATTCTTTGCGAAACAGTACTACGTATTGCTCGAATTTGGAAGATTATCTGCTACCTTTGAACCAAAATTAAAGTACTGCACGAAGGTATCTCAACGTTTCAAATGGAAAAACTCTGCCCTTTTAGGGCTTTTAATGATTCCATCGTGAATTGCAACAATAAGAGATACGTAGTAAAAATAATACATAGTTTTCTTTATTAAAAACAGTTCATTCAATTATAAATAATACAATCAATCAAAAAATAAGAAGATCATCTGAGCTGCGAGATACTATTTCATCGTGAAATGATCCAATCAGTCGATAGAGTTGAAACCCATCGTTGCCTGTCGATGGGTCGTATGCGTCTATTTTACCCTCCACCGCTGACTGTCTTTCCACGTTAGTTCCGTGAATGACGTCAGGCGTCTTTTGAAGCCGCCGCGCTCAACGGCGGCCAAATCAAGTGCAAACGAAAGACTCCAAAGGAATGTGTGAGAGAGAGAGAGAGAGAGAGATAGTTTCGATCGGAACGCGGCAGATGTCAGCACGGTGAGGGCTCCACGAACAGTTTCCACTCGGTGACTGCTAAGAACGCCACGAGGGATCCGGTGGCCGATCCGAGCTGTGTGAACGCCCCGTACCACAAGAGGGGGCCTCTTCCGGTACTGCGGCCATGCTGCATGGAATCTGCCTCTTGGAGGGCACCCGCGGCGCCCACTTTGGCGTAAACTGCTCCAACGGTGAGACTTATCCAAATCAACACCTGTAAATGGAGAGATTATGTAAATTCAAGAGACTAAACTTCCCAAAGAAAAATATTTACCAACATTTCGGTGCATTAATTTATGATATTTTGTAAAAACATTTTTACAGTTCAAAGTGTTGCCCGTATTTTTTGTTGGATTTTAGACTAGTAAAAGCGCAGTTAAAATTGTTGTTTCCTGCTGAAGAAAAAGTTAATTCTTTAAATTTATTACTTTTCAGCGATCCACTACAACGTGGCCGCTACATAGATTTTTTTATGAACCCTTTGAAAAAATATGGATTGCAAAATAAACGAAGCAAATGCCTTCGTGCCTAAAATACTTTTTTGTTAAATCGAGGGATTCGTATGAGAGTTACGCTTGCCGCATTTTAATCAACTACATATTTAGCTCTAAACGTGGAAGAAAGTAGCTCTGAAATAAAAACACGTTAAAAATATCGAAATATTCAAACAATTTTCAGATTCTTCTGGCAAAAAGGTTGTGGTCGATACTAAAATATTTGCGCATATAATTAACTCGTGAAAAATCAATACGCTTCGATAAAATGAGCCCATTTGTAACCTTGACGACGGAGTCAGAAAAATGAGGAACAGCAAGGCGAACGAATTAGTCCAGTCGGCAAATACGGTTTCTGCAAAATATTGCGGCCAAGCGCGAGCAGTTCTCGGTTCGAGAACTAACAAGATAGCATGTTATTGGACAGCAGTGAAAAACTAACTATTCTCGGCGGTGCCATTCTGTATCTTAACATACGCAGCTGCATAACAACGATTCGAAGTTAATTGGCACGCTTTTGTCTCCTCTTGATGGTGATAACAAAAAACGTGCGCTGCTGAAAGCAACCCTTCGCGAGGTCAATGTTCCCGTCCACTCCTATCCTATAACGGCGTGCGAGACTCGTATCCTAAATCTTATGCAACCCAAACAACGAAGGTCAGATTCCTTTTATTCGCAGTATCTCCCATTTCAAAAGCGGTTCTCAGGGAATATTTTATTAGGCAGTTTTCCTCAACCAGTTAGTCGCTTGATATGTATTCGTGACGATAAAAATTTGAGGAAATAGATACTGAATTTAATTGCACTGCTCGTTTCTTTGCGAGGGCAATTTTCAAAGTTTGATGACGCCGACTGTAAATTTAGACTTTTATGACTACAGGCATTCAATGTCATCACAAAATCAAATCGTGAACGGTGGCTAATAAATAGCACGTTATCTCGCGATGGCGGTCGCTAAACATAAATAAGTTCTGAAACACTTCAATCGGAAAACACTTAAAGAGCCGTTATATCAAAATATTCGGCTTTTGCATATGGCCTGCTGCACGTTAAATCGAATATTCCTTAGTCGTAGTCTTATTAGATCGATTTTATTGATCTAATTGATAATGCGTTTAAAAATCTAAGATAATATACACATTTCTTTAGGAATTAAAAAGATTATTACTACTACCATTTGGTAGTCTATACTTTCCAGACTGGATTTCAGAATATGATTTCCACACGCCATTGTTTTTAATTAGCAGGGTGTTATTTAGGTAAAATTTTCATTCCTAAATACTACTTCTATTGTCCATTTATCTCGCGATATAGTACCAAATGCGTTTGGCCATGAAATGGCTTGACCTTTTATCTATGGACATGGAAAATATTTGAGTTTTAAGGAAGATAATACTCGATAGCAAGATAATCTCGGTGGAGTTTGTTTATCACTCTACGAAACGGGTTAACAGTACAGCAGAGGGAGGGAGGGGGGCGAAGGTTATATTAACGAAGCGATATGGATCGCTTAAGATTTTAATCTTACAATTAATACTTCTCCAAAGGCGGTCCCGATTAGAGGCGGTGTTGGCGATAAGGCTGCTGTGATAATCGCATATACGGAAAGTAAAGTGGCTAGGAGAGCTGCCATTCCCAGATACCTAAAATTAAAGGAAATGAGACCTGTTTAGTATGTAATAATTACAGGCGTGTAATATAATCACATAAACAACATTGGACTCATTTTAATTTCTAAGGTGTCCCATCGCTTCAAATGCTTAGGTTAACAAAATATCATCTCGTATTAGCGTAAACGTGGCACATACTATTATTCCACAATGACCGAGAGCAGAGGATTACCGGAATGACGATTATTTTCTATTACAGAATTGCATTATACATTTGATACATACGAATGGCTAGGATGAAAATGGTAAATATTAAATACTTTTAATGTTCACTTATAGATGATCCGCGACAAAAACGTTAGCGTTTTAAAGACGACTCTAATAAATTATTCTGCGGCATGAAATGTAAACATTTCAGTAGTAAAACAATGAAAGTAAAAAGAACGGAACATAAAATACTCCACAAAATATTTTAAGGCGAAAAAGTTGACGTAATGCACAACGAGGCATATCTTTTGACGTTGAAATCGGAAGGACAAAAGAGGACAAATTCTCGTAAAATTTTTATTTTTCTCTCCATTTATGTATATAATTTTATATTATGATTATCACGAACACTGCATTTCTATTTAAAACTTAAAAAAAGAAAGTTCAACTCTTTGGAAAAAATTGAATATTCACCGAATAGATTAAAGTCACCTAATTCTTACGGTTACGGTTTGACCTTCGTTAATTTTTATCTACCGCTCAAAATTTCTCATCATTAAAAAAACTCAATAATCAACATTCTTGAGCTTGAAATATCGTCGATGTGCGTAACTTCGTACTGTGATGCTCAGTGGTCTATTAAAGGTGTGTCAGGAAAAACTTCCTACAATTCTTAAAAATTTTATATTATGATTATCACGAAAATATTTTTAATAGTGTTCCATCTTTAGGATGGTCAGTGCTGTCGGTAATTAAAAAACTGCCATTAAGGACTACGGGGAATCCGTTCGCAGGATGCTTTGAAGCGAAACTGAAAATCCATACGACCAATTTATCAGGAAATATGTGGATGTTATTTCATCAATTAAGAGCTTTCACATAATTACGAGTATGTTATATCCATCCTAACCTTGGTACAGGAGAAAGATGTACGTTATGGTTAACAGAAATACTGGATCTGAAGGGAACTAGAATTCTACGATACAGCAATTGGAATACGCCGTATAAACAATATTTCATTATGACGTTTGCATTTTAGGCGATATGAGTATCAACAGGATTAGGTGACTTACAGGAATAGCTTCTTGTGCGGTGGTCGCGAGTTTTCGAGCGAGAAGGTTTTCCTGAGCGGAGTGAAGAAGGCGAGGAGACACGTTGCAGGGTTCGACATCGCAGCCAGTGTGGCGGACAGGTGGTAGGCGACGTTCCCGTAAGGTGCACACGAATAGGATTGGATCCCTGGAAGAGCTCCGTTGGCAAGGAGGCAGACCCAGCACGCGATGCCCAGTAGGATGGCCAACTGGGCGTTGCCGAGGGGAGGTGTGGTGCCGTGCTTCTCATTCGCCGGTGCTGCCCTCGCTCCCGCACCCGTATGACCATTTCCTCCGACCTCCGATCTGTGGAGAGAGAGAAAAAGCGGTTGGATTAGAGAATCTGCAGATGTAACCTTCCAAAACCTAGATGTAATTCTTATCCCAGAAACGATCTATCGAAAATTGGGAACATCAGCGCATAAGGAAGAGCAGAAAATTGGTGAGATTCAGGTTAGGTGGGTTGGATTAGCATAAACGTCCAACCTCCCTTCAATTTCCCATAATCCATTACACCCAGAAATCGTCCTCCCTCCTTGGTCTAGAACCACCGATGTGGCCCACCGTGTATAAAAGGTTGGAAAACACTTGATAAAAGGATAAAAGCGATCCTCATGCAATTGGCAGTTGTCCGAAATATCCGAAGAATCCTTGCAACCGAATAACGAGACTCACCCGTATTCCGAAACTCCGTTGACATCTCGGAAGGTCCCTCCTTCATCTTCAACCGCCGTTCCCCCTCCTCCCTTCCTCTCAAGCAAACCGAATCCTATTATGCTGCTCAGCATTAGTACGAACATTAGGGAGAAGTAGACGGTGGAAGAGAAGAGGGGCTGCGGATCTATTAGTTTGCCGTTCTCATCGCAAGATGCTTCTCCTCCGACGCCCTGCACGAGGGCGATGACGCCGGGCATCAAGCCTCCAATGCCCTCGCCGGTGAAGTAAGCGGCCAAGGAGCGCGGTCGGAAGGAAGACATGAAGGGGATGAAGAGGACGGAAGAAGTGCAGCCAACGAGGGCGAAGAAGAAGGTCAGCACCACGATGGACCACGACCTGCCACCAACCGGCTTATCCCAGGTGGCGGCCATAGCGAGGGAGGCGAGGGCTCCGAGCACCAGGACGGCGTACACGCTGTAAGCACGGGCGGTGAAGGTGCGCGCCTGCAAGAGAGAGAGAGAGAGAGAGGAAATAAATTTAATTAATTAAGGTGTTCGTACGATATTGGAAAAGGATATCAAACGCGGAGCAAGCAAGTTTATATTGTGTGTCGCTCTTGTGAGCAGGTGGAAGAAAAGAATACAGTCATACCTCGACCTACGTCTTCCCGACTTACGAATTTCCGGACTTGTGATCCCATTAAATTGACACCCATATTTCGACTAACGTTCCGGATTTTCGGACTTACGAATCGAATGTCGGACTTACGACGAAATTTGTTGACGATTCAGTACATTAACGATTCTTAGCGACCCGTTAGCGACCCAACGCGCCACGTTTTGTTGCCTTAGAGGAAAGGAGGAAAGAAGAAGAGACCCAGCAGACTCCTGAGCAAGCCAAGATTGACCACCAAAGCTTTGGCTGAGTTTTTCCAGCATATTGATGAAGCAATGAACATCATAGAGACCACTAGCCCTAATGTTGAAAGGATAACAACATTCAATAGAGGGCTAACAAATCTCCTTGCTGGTTACTAGGAAATCTGCAGGGTGAAAAAGAGAGCAGCAGCCCACCTTGAACAGCTTCTTCAGAAAGCCCAAGACCCGAAGCGACCTCTCTTCCAGCGTCCTCTGCCCACTTCGAAATCCCCAGCCCAATCCCCTTGCAAATCCCCAGCTTATAACTCTTTAACGATCGATGATAAAATATTAATTAAATTACTTATTTTAATATTTTTGATAGTTTAAATTCTTAATACTATGTTATTTGATGTCTATTTATTGATTTTATAAAAAAATAATAGAATTATGGCGTAATAATATTGAAAAATGCGTCTGAGCCTTGAGTTCCAGGAACGCAACCCTATAGCTCCCATCTTATAATGAACTCGACTTACGATTTTTCGGGAACGCATTAAGTCGTAAGTCCGAAGTACGAATGTATAGACCAGAGGTTCTTAACCTTTTTTTAGCCCCGCACCCCCACAGCGATCCATGGTAATCCCGCACCCCACCAAAATTTTATCAATGTTTATTAATTTTAATTTTTTAAGTTTAACGAATTATTAAACGTATAGTACTTAAAATCAGATATATTTATTACAAACTACATTTTAAACTCAACCTTTCCACAATTCAAGACACAATAAGATTGAAATACAGATGAGGCGACGGTTAGGCGCCTCGCGAAAGTGGCTGCAGCATTTTATTACAATGGAATACTATCCAACAATTTCATAATAGTTTTCAAGATTGTTTCTTTTTAAACAATTTTTAATGCTGTATTCATCTTGAACTTCAAAATAACCCGTCTATAGCGGATTATATCAGCCTTCTCACGCAAAGTAGTACCGATAGAATGACATTGTTATGAACGTAATTAAAGGCGGAAAAATATAGCGACAGTATGTCTGGGCATGCCGTTTAAATAGCTTTGTAAACAGACCTCGAATAGTGATTACGGTTTGTTATTTCAAGGAAACGAATGTTCTTCAGTATCTCGCTATATCTATATAAATAAAATTGTAACCTCTGTCTGTACATTTGTTTTTTTGTCTGGGTTATATGAGGAATGAAGAAACAATTCATATTCAACGTATTGCGTGAAATCGAGCAACCCAGTTTTTAAAAAATATTCACGAAATATAAGAATTGGATTTTTTCCTCGTATTATAAGCCAAATATTGTAGTATTTTTGGGTAGCAGGGAAATAAATCTTTATTTCCTCTATAACAATTCAAGATGTGTATGCGTCGAAATAGAGGTAATTTGGTAATATTTAAAACGTAGGCAGAAAATAATTTCAATGCAATTAGCGCTTTGTTTATTTTTTAATCCTCTCCTTCATCTATCAATGTTTTCATACAAAATGAACATGCCATGATAGAAACGAATCACACCAGCTCTACCTGAGAGTTAGACAGACAAAGGACATTATTAAGTCTAACAGGTGAACGTACGGACAAAGGATAATGTTGTTAAATATAAAATTATGCAGGTATACCCCGATTTACGTCGATTCAAAGTTACGTCGCCGATAAACTGATACCTTTGTACCGATTTACGTTGATTTGAATCGAAGTTACGTCGTTACAGGTCTAAGGTTTTTTAAATTTTTGTTTCCACCTGTCTGAAGCTGTTGTCTGATTGAAATACTAAATAAAAATCACATATTGCGATCTAAATATCTAAATGAGGCACAACTTGACAACTTGAGTTATTGCTAATAACCAGAGTTCCTTGTTGTGCCTTAACCAGAGTATCTATTAGATACGGGATAATTAAAAAGGGGGTTGAGACTAAGGCGAGAGGGATGTTTCAAATGTAGAATAAACTCCTTATGGAGGAGGACGTAAATGGGGGTATTCCTGAACCCTGAAAATTTGATTCATCTAGCTTCTTTTTACTTTCTCATACGAAGTATCGAGAAAGTAGGTATTGTTTTCGCGAAAAAATTCGACCTCGAGATTTTTACGGAAATACACGTTTTAGGTGCCGCTGAATCCGAAAAAGTGGTTTTCGCAATGCAGTCTGTCTGTCTGTTACTGGCCCTGGACCCTAGACGGTAGAACGAAAATGAATGAAATCTCGTACTTAGGCATTTTATCATACTGAGCAGAGTATACATAGAAATGGTTGACATTGCTCGATAATTAAGAGTAGTTTATTCTACGCATTTTTAACAACAATCCGATTTTCTCGAAAACGGCTTTAACGATTCTGATCAAATTTCGTACAGTTACTTGAGTTTACGTCTTCAATATTACTGTATAGTTCATATTTCTCAAAAAATGAATATAAGGCTAGTTTATTCTAGGCGACTTTAACAATAATTCGATTTTCTCAAAAACAGCTACAACGATTTTGATCAAATTTCGTACAGTTACTTGAGTATACATCTACAAAAATACTAGGTATTTTATTTTTGTCAATGAATGAATATAAGGCTAGTTTATTCTTGGGCAACTTTAACAAAAATTGGATTTTCTAAAAACAGGCTCATACGATTTTCATTTTCTAAATATAACTAAACGACGCATTAGTATATGAGAAAGTTTGTACAATGTATGTTGTACCGATTTTTTATTTTGGAAGCTCTGTAACCCGGTTGTTAAGAGTCACTGAATTGAATGATCCCGAAAAGATGCCCAAGGAATAGTGGCCGGAAGACAATGGCGGATACAGAGGGATAATTACCCCCATCCCTCCCCCCAAGAAAAAATTTACCTCTAAACCTCGTCCTACGTGGTGAGAAAAATACGCTCTTAGTTAGACGCATTCGGTTCAAAATATCTCGAATTTACGCTGCAGGTTAGTTCTAAGCAAATAAATAACCTTGCAGAGTGAGAGTTACACTGATAGAAGATTCGTTGGTCTACAGAAGTCTGAGAGATCAAATTATTTTACTTATCATTAAAAAATTTTTATTAAGCTTGATGTACTTATAATTGTATTATAATTTAATGTACTATTATGTCATAATATAATATAATCTTTAATGTACTTATTAGATCATAATGTAAAATTTAGAATTTGGAAAATTATTCTGTTTCCCATACACTTCGGTTAGAACGACACTCGGTAATAACGACAATAAATTTACAGTCTCTTGAATGCCATTATAACAGAGTTCTACTGTATTTTGTTTAGAAAAAAATCAATCCCCAAAAGAAGATCGATGGACTCACTTTAGGGCAATACCGTAGTAGGACGACGTACAGTATCGGGCCGACGTTCGCCGCCTGCACAGCCAGGGAGAGGTGCGAAGGCAGCGCCCAACCCTCCGGGGCCACTGTCACCAGAAGGGGCAGCTCCACGAAGACGCAGTTCACGGTTAACCAAGCTCCAACGCCGAACAAAGTGGACAGGGCAAGTTCAGTGCCCTTGGGGAACTTCTCGGCAGACGGGAAGAGGCTTTTCTCGGAAGACCTGGAGGTAACGACGCAGGGAATCAAGGCGGTTACGGCACGACATCCGCCGCTCCTTCTCCTCTTCCTTTCGTCCACGGAGGCGCGGGGGCCTCCTTCGCTCCCGCCCCCCCGCATCAGTGGAACCTCGCAATGCATCGCGACGCGCATCCGAATGTGCGCCTACGTCAACTGTTAGCTGCGGTATAGGCGCGAATATAAAACCAGTAAATCTTGCGGCGTCTCACGAGGTGTCACCTTAAAAGGAACCGGTTAGTCGCAGTCTTTTCTTTTCGGCCTAGATTTCCTCCTTCCTCGAGTCCTTTCTCTCCTCTGAAAATCACATCATTACCTACCGCCGAAGAGTCGAAAGCTCTGGACGTCCATCGGTTGACTCTCAAAGCGGACGAATGAGCTATTCGAAAGGGGCATAAACTATGCGCGTTCGCCATATTTGACGGAATTCCATTAACAAATATCCTGTTTCTCTCTCTCTCTCTCTCTTTAGCCGCCCAACAAAATATAACCCTTCAAGAATACGACGAACATAATCCCGCTTTCCTTGAAATACAAAAGCTTAAATAAGGAAATGTTAAAAGCTAGAGCTCGGATATAGAATATCCTCTTTTTAAGATGACTAGTGTTTATGACACAACTACTTTGGTTAATTTGTTCGTATTCGCAAAATCAGCTAAATTATCATAGAGTATATAATCGAATTTCCGTAATTTACGTTCGAACGAACAATTCTTTGTAGATCTTTTTTTTTGAAGTTGGCCTCAAATATAGGCGAAACGTGATTTTAACCTTTGGTATTAATTGTAGCGTGAAAGGAGAGCCCATTAGTTTCTATACGCCAAAAGAGTCCCTTCAATAGCGCGATGAGGTGGTTTTGTATAGGAGGGCCGCAGGAATTTCCTTCGGTTTTTACCTTGACATCTCTAGGCTAGCGCGGAAATCGTTCCGGGCGATGTCCCCCTGCTCTTTTCGACATTAATGGCATTGCGAACTGTCTTTGTCTGAGTTAATTTTGTCTAGATAGCGTGTTACCTAGAAGGTGTAATAAAGAAACGTTTGAGCGGGTTTTGTTATGGGGTCGTTCCTTCGGTTGCCTGGCGAAACGTGTTATATAACGCCCCCCCTCTCTCTATTCCTTCCCTTCCTCAATTCTTTCCTCGTTCACCTCCTCGCTCTCACATTCCTTCCCTCCCTCTCCAAACTCCTCTCCTCCACGCCTCCAAGATCGCCTCCCACTCTTTCCGTACACCGAAAGAACGCTGACAAGTTCGCTGTAAGCGTAGTCCGTTTTGTTCTCGTGGCTTCCCCCGGTGGACCTTGAAATTTTGGACGACGTGTTTAGGAGTTGCTTAGCGACGAAACCACTTCCTCCGGATTCCTGGCATAGCCAACAGCGCTGTTGCTACTACGTAAAATATGAAACGAATGAAACATTTTAGCGAGATTTAAAGCCGTGTAGCGGTTAATATATATATAAAGGATTTTTCAAAGGGTATGTTTATTTTCGAAAATAAATTGGCCAAATGGCGATCAGTTTGTCGTTATTCACACAAACCTATATATCTATTGGTTAATTTTCGGAACCCGCGGTTGGGTTTGAGTTATTTAATAGAAACTAAATGCCGAGAAGTTAGGATGATTAATTTTCTTTCCCGTCCAATAGACACTTTGTTAGGATGAATAAAACTATAAAGTAAGAAAACAGCTTTATGTGATTTCCGTTTATTAATAGAAATGTTTTCCTTGACTTTTCGAGATATGAAAAAGTCATAAGCGAATGCAGCTCTGAGGGTGTTTCTGATTTATCGCCGAGGTGAGATAGCATCCTTGACTCATCATGCTAGACAAACAGAAGAATGAATTTCGTGAAGAGTGCTCAGTGGCGCGACAAATGAACGCGTTGTAAATAGCTTCATCCTACTCTATGAACTAAACATTAAGGATCAGTTTAGATGAAACAATAAAATTCAATCGTCACGTAAACGTTTGGAAATAAAATCGAATTTTAATGTTACAAACGGTTTAGCTATAACAATCACCTTAGAAGCGCGCATGCTCAACGCAATGGATGAAAAAAAATTCAAGAACAAACACTTAAAACAGTCAAAAGATTACATAAAAGTACTTATCTCAGGTATCTCCAACAGCCACAACAAGGTTATGAAAAAGCAGACGCGCATTTCATCTACGATGCAGCCTTCTTCAGTGATAATTCACCGAACGTATGCTGGTGTTTTCATTGTCTTTATGTGGGTGCGGAAAGGGAGGGGGAATTTGTGGGCTGTTATTCATAAGCCTTGTTGCGGCTATTGGAAATACCTGTGATAAGTACTTATTTAATCTTTCGATTATGAAGAGCTTGTTCTTGAAAATGTTCAGCCATAAGACGAGATCGATAATTTTCTTTCGAATGACATTTGAGGAAACTCTCGATATATTTTGAATACGGAATTTGCGATAATGTTTTCAATGTTTCCGATGTCAGGAGAATGGGAGATTTTATGTACATTTTCTATCAATTTTAGAAACAAATTATAATGGCGAATGCGAAATTAATACCCCGTCTCTGACCTCTTATACATAATGAAACTGTCGGATGTTTTTATTATGATATTGTTTAGACTAATTCTATCAAAAGATAGGTATCAACATTCAGCTCCATTGAAATGACGCTAAAATTAAGATTAAGAAGCGATAAATTATGCTCTACTAGCAGAATTTCCCGTTGAATTTCAACGGATTTAGTGAAGCTACTACAGCACAACATACAAACTCTTTCAAATATATAGTAGATACTTTTTAAATTACAATTAAATTTTCTTAACAATTAATCATATTTGATTGTAACAATCCGTTTCCGAGCCTATTTCATTCAAATATAACGATAATTTTATTTCCTGTCGTGTTACTTTCGCCAAATCCAGCTTCAATTCTTGTGTATTTATGCCTCGCTGATATATTTACATTTATGTCTTGTAAGCAACCCGAGAAAAGGCAACATACAGTTGTCCATGATTGATCACTGACTCTGGTAAATGTACACCAGATACGTTAGCATATTTACGTTAATAAACATTATAATGTAGAATATAATGATTTTACTTACAGAAAATGTAAGATTCCAATATTCAATAGACGAAAGAAGGTTCAATTACTTTCATCAATAAACGCTCCCTGAATAATAATCAGTATCTATTTACGTTCCATCCATAAACATCGATCGTTTCGTTGCTTAAACAAAAGTACGAATCGAATAACGCAAAACTTTCGTCTATTTATAAGCTTCATTGAAGCTAATTGAATCGGAGGTAACAATGACGGCCGCCTTGGCAACGCACGGAAAGAGTACGAAAAATCCACAAAATTTCGAAACAAATTGCGTATTTTTGAAAACTTCGACCGTGTAACATGTGAACTTCACAGGAATATGATAGTATAGAGTTTTATTCATCGAATAAAGGAAAAACGAAAAAATCGGTTCATATTTACATATTTTAATACTTGCAAATCAAGAAATGGATTCATACGTGTTATCTTATGGGAAAATGTGAATCCCCTATATTGGCAGCATTGTTTAATCCCGGTTAACCAAACCTTTACCATTCACTAAGTTAGGGTGTAAGGAAGAATCTTACCAAATTTGGTTATTCTAGCTTTTATCGTTTAGGAGGAGTTCCATGAACAAACACACAACACACGCTTCAAAATATATTATAGTAGATAGATTACAGGAGTCGGCAACCTTTTCTATATGGCGGGCAACATTCGTTGTTGTGAATGCTTCAGAGGGCCACATTGGAAATCACTAGAGCTTCGGCGGGTCGGATAGGCTTTTAAAACAGAAGTTAGATAGAGATTTTGTGTTCTCATATTAGTGAAAATCAATTCTTATTAGTTTACTAACTTTAAAACCCCACCAGAAAAGGTTTTGAGACCATAATTTCACTGAAAAAATATGGAATTGACTGTGTTTAATTATTCCGATCACTTTTTCATAATGGCTTTGTGTGCCGCATAAAACGCTCTCGGGGGCCACATGAGGTCCGCGAGCCGTAGGTTGCCGACTCCTGCACTATTACATTCGGAAGGGTAACGTGAAGTGAATGTTTCAAATAAACATCTAACACAGCGGTTCCCAACCTCGTTTCGCGATCCATATCAGGGTCGCATTCAGTCCTCTCTAGGATCACGAATGCTCATAAAAAGAAAACTTTTCCAAAGGTCGGTTAAAATTTACCTAGACACACGAAAAACACAAAAACAACAAATTTGGAGCTTTCGGGCTGACGCCCTTCTGCAGCGACAGAGAGACATGTGACTATATATATATATATAATTATATATATATATATATAGTTGTGTCTCTCTTGTGCTGACGAAGGGATTATCCCGAAAGCTCTAACCTTTACAAATGTGTCTCTCCAACACCCCAGCGGCTCTACTTCCGGTTGTGTTCACTGGGTTTCCTTCAACACCTAGTTGCCCTAAATATCCTTACTTGCCTTTCCTCTTCCGTAGTGTATATATATATATACAGGGTGTCTCAAAATAATGTATACACACTTTGATGATTAATAACTTGTGTGTTTATCGATACATTTTAATATAATAATTGCATAACATAGAGTATATGTTTGAATAAAGATAAAATGACAAACATTGCATGTTAGATGTTTCAATGTTGCATTATTCTTACAATTATGCAATATTTTTGTACAGCATTATTGTTTTTATTGTTTCAATTGTTTTAATTGTTTTTATTGTTGCATTAGAAATGGATAACAAAAGACTTACGTTTGAACAACGCAAATTTGTACTGAAATGGTACTGGAAATCTGAAAATGTAAAGGAAGTCCAAAGACTGGAGACGTGAATTTCAAACAGAACCTCCCACCCGAATTACGATTTCACGTATTCGTGACAAATTTGAAACTGACGGTACCGTTCAAAATGTGCATAAACAAAGATCTGGAAGACTTCGGACATCCACAAGCCCTAGGAAGTCAGAAGAGGTGCTGCAAAGATTTTCACAATCACCAAAGAAATCCGTCAGACAATGTTCTCGAGAAACATAAATCAGCAGGTCAAGTGTTCATCGCATTTTAAAGAAGGCAAAATGGAAAAGTTACATCCCAAGATTAGTGCATGCACTGAGTGAAGATGATTCTGATTGCCGAGTTGAATTTTCTGAATGGTTTCGTTCAAAAATAGCGGAAGACGCATCTTTTGCCAACAAAATTGTTTGGTCGAAGCAAAATTCAAGTTGAATGGTACACTTAATCATCACAATTGCACGTATTGGTCGACAGAGAATCCACATGTTACTGTGGAAAGACATGTAAATTTACCGGGGATCGCAGTGTTTGATTGGACCATTCTTTTTTGATGCAACAGTTTCTGGTATTGTGTACCTCAACATTCTTCAGTGATCAATTGTACCACAAATTCGTCAGTTGTATGGGGATGAGGAAGACTTTTATTTTCAATAAGATGGGACACCCTCCCATTTTCATTGTGATGTCAGAAGTTATCTTGATGAAACATTTCCAAACAGGTGGATCGGACGAATAGGCAGTGTTGAGTATCCTCCACGTTCACCAAACTTAACACCACTTGGTTTTTATTTATGGGGTTACCTTAAAGATAAGGTTTATGCCACTAAACCTATAACACCTGCACAGTTAAGACAAGCAGTCGAAGATACTTGTCGCACAATTACAACAGAAACGTTAATTGACGTTTGCAATTCAGTTATTCAACGATGTCAGCAGCGTATTGACCAGAATGGAAAACTATTCGAACTGTTGAGATAATGCAACATTGAAACATCTAACATGTAATGTTTGTCATTTTATCTTTATTCGAATATATACTCTATGTTATGCAATTATTATATTAAAATGTATGGATAAACACACAAGTTATTAATCATCAAAGTGTGTATACATTTTTTTGAGACACCCTGTATATATATATATATATACATATATATATATATATGTGTGTGTGTGTGTATTGTGCTGACGAATGGATCATCCCGAAAGCTCTAACCTCTACAAATGTGTCTCTCCAACACCCCAGCGGCTCTACTTCCGGTAAGTGTTCACTGGGTTTCCTTCAACATCTAGTTGCCCTAAATATCCTTACTTACCTTTCCTCTTCCGTAGTATTTATATATATACAGTAAAACTCGTTTAATACGTATTTGAGGGGACCGGCTCATTGCTTCGTTATAAGCGTGACTACGTTATATACGAGAAACATGGTTTTTGGCCTATACATCCCATATAACACGTATACACATACAGTAAAAGCTGTGATATCCGGCTATTTAGAACCGACCAGCCTTAGATACTGGCAATTACACAAATACAATTCATTTTGTATTTCTTTTTCTTTTTTTATGAATTTTTGTATGAATTTTATATGTGTAATACCACAACTTCCAATTTAAAATTTCTTTAAATATATGATGTATATATTACATATTTACTCCGTATACTTCTGTGGCTGCCGTGAAAGCATGGCGTTTTTGGTTACGTAAGCCATTTGCATTGTCTAGATGTTTTGGTGTACTTCTACAACTTCCAGTTTTATCGCTTTTTATTATTTAAAAGTTTACTCATCCATTGAATATGGCATCAAAATAAATACCTAAAAGCAAGGAACAGGAGAGAAAAGGTTGTTTTAACGCTAACACAAAAGCTGGAGCTGATCAAACGAATTGAAAAAGGAAAAAATAGAGCAGCCATAACAAAAGAATTCAACATCGGATCTTCCACGCTCTACGATATCAAGGCTCATAAGGCTAAATTAATGAAATTTGTGTCATCTTCTGAGACGAGTAAATCAATTAATAAACATCATATGCTTCATAAGTCAAAAACTGAGGAACTGAATAAAATATTATATGACTGGTTTTCACAGAAATGTTCAGAAGAATGAAATAATTTCGTCCTTTTCTAATAGAGTAAATAAAGATAAATAAGAAGGATATAATCCAATAAATTCAATTTTGGTAAAAGGTTCACTGCCGTAATCCCCAAACTGCCCGGACGCCCTAAACTTTTCAATAGTATTTTTGTTTTGCATGTAAGCGTAGCAACATATTAAATAGGAATGGGTAAATACGTGTGGAAGAATTAAAATGCATAGTTATGTTTGGGGAGTACGATAGTGAACCTAAGCCCAATTTTGTTTGGTTATTGCTAAATTTGCGATGTCAAAATCGAAAATCGCTCCCCTAACCGGCTATTTCTCCTAATCGGCTTTCCACAATCCCCAAGATAGCCGGATAACACAGCTTTTACCGTATTTGCAGTGAGTCGAATTCAATGCCGTACTTACATATGTAAAGAGATGCTTATCAACTTCGGGGCATGTAAAATGTTCGACTGCTATTATATACGATTTTTTAAATGGTCAATTAAGATTATTATTATTGTCATTAATTTACATAAACATTTCACATTTTTAATATCAATTTAAAAACAAAGGGAGCGTGGAAATTCGTATGGAAGGGGTAGATGGAGGAAGGGGACCTCTACGAACAAGTGCGCGGTAAATGGGCGGAAACTATTCATTACTTATCGCTCTGCTCGCCAAAATTCGTTATATATGGAGCATATTTTGCCACGGGACCAAACATTTGTTCGTTACAGCCGAGAATTCGTAAAATGCGTGTTCGTTACATCCGAGAAATTTAACCAATGCCTTTATGGGGAAGTTCAAGGGACCGAGACATTTCTTCTTTATAGCCGAGATTTCGTTTTAGGCGTGATCGTTATAAACGAGTTTTACACTATATATATATATCGTATCTTTGCTCAATTAGAAATAATGATGTTCAGTTTAAGTTTGGGAAAACGGAGTGTTCTTTTTTTTTTAATGTTGACCGAATTGTTAGTCCCGTTCGAAATGGATATAAACGCCTTCAGTAATAAAAGTAAACACATCTTGATCGGGGTAGGAACCTATAATACCTCGGTTTCAGCTTGTTTTGTCATAGCAAAATTATATATAACTGCTCAAATTCCTGGCATATTCCAATCCTATGGTTTTATTTCACAAACTGAAATCGTTTCGATAAACATTATTGTGGATTTTAAGATTTATTAGTATAATTGTAACATAATTTGCTGTTAAGTAATAAAAGAGAGTAGATAATTGTTGACGTAAAGTGTAGCTAGATAACGCCCGTCAGTTTTGATTTCAACGTCAAAGTTGACATTTTTATCAGAGCACCTTTCGATAACAGTGAAGATAATCAAAACCATATATCGGTTCGATTTTTCGTTTCCACGAGTATCTATTATTTCTTCGAGATTCGTCCAAATACTTGTAAGTTATACGGTACACACAATTTAAGTAAAAAAGCCGTTGTCTTAATTATGTATTACTGCCGAAATAACATAATTCTTTATAAATTGTTTTATCGAACAAATGGCGAATTTCTTCCACAATTACGGACCCCTCGCAGCTAAGATTGGCCGCTTTAAACGTGGAGAGACAAAGAAATTTCTAGCGTCCATCCGGTTTCTCACGAATTCTATTTTCACCCTTCGCGACCCGTCTGCGCGTGATCGCAATATTAAAGATCCTCTCGTTTGAGGTCATTTCGCATCCAGCGTGACATACAGCAGGAAACTACATCTTCCTGGTTACGTCGCTCTTTTTTTTATATAGAAAAAAGGCCAATCCACATCCGTGCGAATGAATGAACTCTCACATCCCGACTTGTGATTCGTCACGTTATAATATCACGTGCAATCTCGAGCGTTATTCCCAATGTTATGCATTGTGTCTCCGTCACCGAAGAAGATTTTTGCATCCGAAAAAAGCTTGAAAAACATTCATTATTATTTTTTTTTCGAATCGGCTCCAGGTGGTACTCAAAACACGCCGAAGAGGGCGGGGGCATTATCTCCCGGAAGTAATAGTCGCCGAGGGGTTTATCGAGAGGGAAACACGGATCAGAGAGGAATCATTACTCCGCGTAGCGTATGCCGCAGTTGGAGTTTCCGCTACCGAACGATCCGGCGAATTCGTGCTAATTCGGTCCTTCAAATCATCACGGAGAGTATAACGCCCCGTCCTCTTTTACTGTCCGAAGATCTCTCTTTAATGACTAAAGTCCTCAAACGAGGCGATGCGTGTGTGTCAATAACCCGATCGATTGATGAAGGAGTGGTGTTGGCTGATAACGACGCACCGAATGTGCATCAGAAGGCTGCGAATCTCCCTTCCTCCTTCTCTCCCTATATCCTCCCCCTCTCTCTCTCTCCCTGGATAGAGATTTCCGCAGGTTTTTTCACCCCCCCCAACTCCCTTCGTTGGTGTTCCCTGCGTGGGCTTTTACTTGGTTGGCCTACCCTGGTTCATCCTAGGTTTCTCCCACAAATACCATTTCTGTCTTGGTTTTTCTCTGTATTGCAGTCAGGGCCGGCCGGAGGTACCGGCGTACCCACACACATTCGGCTGCCCGGAGCGCCAATATCTTGAGGGCGCTCTTCCGACCATCTATCTATACATCGCTTGCAAGTGAATAAATACTGGATATCGATTTGTATCGCCGAATAGGTTGGGATCTTTATGGCATTCATTATGTTTTTTTTCTTTATCTGTAATCTTTACAGAGCGATGAAAAAATTAACACGTATTAAATTTCGTAATTATCTCAACAAATATTTACGGAAGGGGTCGCTAGGGAGCTATCTCGTCCGGGGCTCCAAAGTTTCTCGGGCCGCCCCTGATTGCAGTACATAGTATATAATTGCCGTTCTATGTGTTTGTCTGTGTCTTGTAACGGTGGGTTAAATGTAAGAGGGGTCCTGATGGTCTCAATTTCGTCCAAATAATGTCGTTTGTCTCTCATTTCATCTCGCTAATATGCGAGGTCCTGCCCTCCATTATTCTCATTGGATATCGAAATGTTACGAGCGAACATAAATATTTGCGTAATTCGAAAATAAACTTAGGTATAGATAACACAGCTTCATGTGCGTCAGTAAAACCGTTTAACAATCTACACATCTACATCTACACGTTACCAGCAGAATTATCATTTCGCAGCCGTTATAAATCGTCTACTTTGCTCAAACCATTATTAAGCCTTTTGTTTTTCCGGCTGTTGTGACAGTTTTTCACTCAGATAGTTGAATTTCATCCTGAAATACCATAAACTTGTTTATGAGGAAGAAATACTGTTGTCATCCTTAGCCACGGGATTCCATTATAGCGTTACATTTTCTCCCCAGTGATTCCCAACACGAGGACGCTGATTTTCTATCTGAAGCGAGAAACTTGTCACCCCCACGCGCCATCGTTTATCTTTAGGACTTCTCGAAGCATTCTTAATCAAAATGTGTACATTCTAGCTTTAGAAAATAAACCCGGCATTTCATATAATTCCTTTGTATCTCTACTAAGAATTCAAAGGAAGATCATTGCCCGCCTTACTGAAAATGCATTCAGATAGATAATATTCCTCGCTATTGAGGATTCGCCATCGCTCGAATCCCAAAGGTGCGTGTCGAATGTATGGATGAGCGCTATTGATTCTGAAACAATTAATTCGATTTATTTCGCGAAGAAAAATTCCATCTAACACGTAACACAAATAACAATAGGTAGTTGCCATCGGACTTTTACGAAACATTTTCTTCTGGTGAGAACGGAAATCCTTATCTAATATATGATTTCTTATTACGTCTGAGGGTTAATTCCGCTCTCGCTTTAAAAAATTAAAGCAAAGGGCAATGTCGAATTGACAAGGTCCAGCGTTCATTACCACACCTTAGAATTGAACCTTATAGAATGAATGTTTCTGTTAGAATATAATTCCGAATTTTAGAACATTTCAACCTCACACATTCATGTAAATATATAGACTCCCCGAAAAAATCATTCATGGAAGCTAATATTGCTTGAGGAATTATTTGTCATACAGAACATTTAAATAAAAATCCAGAAAAATCAAACAAAAAAAGGGAAAATCCGTTTAATGTCAAAATAATTTTAAATGTGTAATAACTGGTTGCATTACATAGATTTTTGAACGACGAATTTATATTAAATCTTTAAATCTTGGTTTTTTAAAAAGTGATTCTGCGACGCTTTCCATAAACAAGTTAGGAAAGTGTACAACCTATCACAAATGGGCGCGTTTCGTGCAATGGAGTATTAGAAAGCAATTATATACCTGTACGTAAGGGAAATAGCGTTTTAAAGTTCTTTTCTTCATCATAAATAATCCATTTTCTTCCTATTTAATAATATTACATGCACACGTAAGGAAATTAAAAGTTTGTTTGGGAGATTGTTTATGTTAGCAACAATGAAGAAGTAACCATGCAACAAATTTTCTAAGTTAAACTCGATTTAAGACGTTTTTGTTTGACTTTCTCGATAACGGCTACTCCTATGATAAAAATGTATAGAAAAGGAAATACTCTTCTTTACCAGTTCTACAACTTTTATTTGAAAAATATTTTGATATGAGCAATACTTTACGAGATATGACGAAAATTTAATTTTTTGTACCCAGTAAAGTGGTACCCCTGAGTGGCGTACGAGATTCATTTTTGCGATTTTCTTATTATATTTTATTGTAAGTCCTTAATATCAAATTTCATGAAAATCCGTTCAGTAGAAGCCGAGAACGAACATGCGGACGGACGGACGGACCGACGATAATAGGCGCTCACGCTGTAAGCGAAACGCGCCTAAAAAGGACTCGCGCAAATTTTCGCAGCATAATATTTTTACTTTTATCTTTCAAGTTTAATACAGAATTTTTAGTGAATGCTGTTTTCATTTATTGTCGTAATGGACATTATTTAGATAAGAGGCGTGCAACCTATGGCCCCCAGAGCATTTTTTGCAGCCCTTGAAACTTTTACAAGAAAACGATATTTAGTAATATATTTGATTTTATATTTTTATTTAAAGTTATGGTCATAAAATCATTCCTTGAATTCTTAATCTATAAATTTTTTGGCACATGATTTTTTCTCACATTATCTCTTGAGTCCCGTCGAAGCACTCGCAACATATAATTCGAAACTGCAAATGCGGCACTCTACACGCAAAGGTTGCGCGCCCCTGATTCAGACATCGTGTATATTCTACGTTCTCAACGCTTACGCAATCGTCAGTGATTTGCACGACGAGCATGTTCCAATGACAGGTAGAATTTACGGGATTTTCCTGAAAACAGCTCATAAAAATCCTAAGCCACTACTTAGTTGCTTTCCTTGTGTAATAAAAGGTCTCCAAGGTCACTCAATGGGGCAATGTTTGAAAAGTGAAACTAGTTCAGTTTACGCTGTATTTGTTAAACCCCAACAAATTCGACGAAAAGGATATTTTTTCTACGCGATTCTTACTGATTTTCAGGAGTGATTTGTGAATTGATCCAAAGAAAAATATGTTCGAACCGAGTACTCAGTAACATCTTTAAAATTTAATAGATTCTAAGTGTCCGGTGATGGCTGTATCATGTTATTCACCTCTGGTTATGATGGTCACAAATTAAGGATTCGGGAACTTTATCACTCACCGCAAATTATCCATTCGAGGCTGTATTAGCTGGGATTTTGTTGTATGGCAATTTGTGAGGGCAATAAAGATCAGACAAGAGTCGCTCCTTATCTGCAAAATTGCTACAGGAATGATGATAGTCCTAGACCAGGGGTCGGGAACCCTTCGAAGTAAAAGAGCAATTCTTTTTGTTTCTTGCCCCATTCCAAAAAAACTTGAGAGGCACACAGTGAAAATCCGTATGACCTTTTTTTTAGAGAGAGATTCGGGTGAGGATTCCCGATATACGAAGAAAGAAATTTTTAACCGGAAGGGAGGGTTTTCGAAAGATATGGGTGGATTGCAATGGTTAGGTTAGGTAGTTTAGCTAACTTCTAAGGAGCCGCAGGTTGCCGATCCCTGTCCTAGGCCATAGGTTTTCAACCTTGGGTAGAGTTTTGAAAGGGATACGTGGAAGTGTTAAATATTATAAATTGTCTTCTTACTTCCTCTTTCGGGAATGACTTGGGAATAAAAATTTGCGAAGTTACGACTGTAAATAACGTTTTAAAACGAAAAAAAACGCGCCAAAGATGTGATTTTTAACGTTATAAAAACAAATTGTCTGTCTTAATGCAAGTGTGATTCTTTTCATTATGACTTTAAAATGTCACCAACCTGCGTTTCAAGAGCCTCCTGCGGCCCCCAGAGTTATTTTATGCGGTCCTAAGCCCTTTTAGCAAAATTAGTTTACCTAATTTCCACACTTTTGAACATTGATTCCCTCGCCTTAACACCAAGAAGGGCCAAAGCCATTCGGAAATGGCTCTTTAGAACGATTCTGTAGTAATTTGATTCACTCTTCATGAAATTTATTGTCATATTAATTTTCATGTTGATTACCTTAATTTGTTTTCATTAGTTTGATATTTTCAAGTTTATTATAATTGTTTTGTTTTATTGAAGCTAAGTTTTCTTGCGCTAGATAATAACACAAGGGGAAAGTTATAATTAATGAGTTTTGGTTTAATTTTCTTCTCGTTTCTAATGTCCGGCCCTCACCGAACATTTCATAATTCGATGTGGATCACTTCGTCTAAAAGGTTGAGGGACACTGTACTAAGAGGTACGCGGACATTAAAAAAATGGTCAAAGGGGTAAGATTACAAAAAATAAATTTCGAAACCCATGTCCTAGACCAGTGGTGCCCAACACACGACTCGCGAAGGTTTTCTATGCGGCCCGCAAAACCATGATAAAAAAGTAATCTAAAAAATTTAATACACAAATTCATACATTTTTATGAAAATTTTGATAATTAAAGTTTTAACATTGGAATGTTTACCGTAAAAACCTAATTTAGGCTTGATTTTCGCTAAAATGGCGCCTCAGAATAAAAAGATAACTTCCGATTAAAACTATTATTATCCGGCCCGCCGAATAATTGACGACGTCCAAGGAGAAGGATTCATAACCAACGATGCGACCCGCCATGTAGAAAAGGTTAGGCAACATTATCCTAGAAGATGCCGAAATCATTTACTTTGTTATTCACTTGAGAAATCAGTCCCGACGATTTAAATGAATTTGATTTGCTTTTAGAGAAAAAACTAAGCGTACTTATCAACATTTCTAATAAATTATCTTAGATATCACATACGACCTGCAGAAGCAGCTCCTGTTGTCTTTCGATGAATGATGAAATATAAATCTCCTTTTGTTTCTACAAGTATCTCAACGCAAATAATTCACGCATTACAAGAAACGTTCCTTGAAACTTACGTTCAACGTAGTCAATATTGGCTATTCGCGACTCTTAGGCTATAATTTTCTTCTATTGGTATCTATTTACGGAAGGCGATTCTAATTGTCTTTTGACCTTGTGTCTGGCCTTAACGGCCGTCTCAAGACGAGTCAATTGGCATTGTGTCTTGATCCCGAGTGATCTAGAGTTCGTTTCTTTGTGCGAGGAATAACAATATACTTTATCGGATACATCCCTGTCTTCGGATGCACACAGTCTACCAATCTATTGAAAAGACTATTAAGAATGTCTAGACTCTCGATTTTCACTTTTTTCGAATATTAAAACCGCGAATAAATAATCAAGCGTTGACTTAAAAGTTTTTATATTTAACTTCCCGTAGCAAAGGAGAGAATCGAACCGATATCTTGCTTTCATCGGTTCTCAATAAACGTTTTATGGCACGGAAGTTTGACTTCCTGGAGAGAAAAAACAGTAGCGGAGAGAGGCCAACTAAGAAATATTTCGTAGTCTCAAAACGAGTATCGGAGATTCATTGTTACACATTGCCCCACTTTAGAATCCTCTTGTTGTTTTTTTTTAAATTCTCCTGCATCGGCGAACATTCGCGCCCCTAAGTTTTACGGCACAGAAATTTAATTTCCTTGAGGAAAAGAAACATTAGCGGAGAGAGCCCAACGAAGAAATATTCCGCCGGTCCTAAACGAGTTTCGAAGATTCATTGCTGCACATTGCCACACCTTAGAATCCTCCTGTTATTTTTTTGCTAATTCTACCGCATCGGCGAACATTAGCGCTCCTAATAAAGTGCTGGAAATAAAAATATATCCGAAGTGCGAGAAAATAAAAACGAAACCAATCATTCCCGAGCCTTCGGCCTTCTTGAGTGCATAAAGAAAATCAACATAAGTTCGCGGATCTCGAACGCGAATCTTCTTTTTTTTTTAGAACAGGGAGAAATCGAGGAGTATTTTTCAGAAAACGCGCGAGATAAAATAAGCGGAGAAATGTCCCTTTTGCGGAATTCGTTAAAAAGAGTTCCCCGAAAACGCGTTCTCTTTAGATAGAGTTTTTAAGGTCAGAGGAAACACTCACCCAATTTGAGGGCAGTCGGTGACTTCGCCTCCTTGCCCGCCTCCTTCCGATTCTCGCTTCTCCATGGCGGAAAACGCGACTTTCGCGGCCCCTTCAGGAAAGGAAGGAACGCGAGAGACAGGCGGTCGCGGAACCTCCTCGCCTTCAAATGCGTACGGAAGTCACAGCTGACGCTGCGATACTGGTGCATACCTCTACGTCATCTCTCTATAGTCCTCGTCCATCAAACACCGTAGAAAGAGGAAGAGGAGATATTTTGTGAGAAAGGAAGCTTAAGTGGAGATAAGGCGAATGGGGAATAGGTGGAAGGGGGAGGGATGGGGAAGTGAGGCGAAGGAAGAGGAGGGGATGATAACAGGGAGACGGATGGATGTCGGGATGACGTAATACGAAGGTTTAAAGGGGTCAGATACCGATATTTCGAGCTCCGTATAGTATACCTATCAGTTAATACAGCAAACATAGGATAAATTTGAAGTTCGCGGAAAAGGAAGAAACTGCGCTTTTTTCATCAACCTCTATCAAATTGTTTCAAAAAGAGAATAACGTGGTGCGAAATAGGCATTTTTGTAAATTTTTGTCAGGAAACGTTCGAAATAAATAATTTCGACCAATAAGCCCTTGTGACGAGATCGATTTTTCCTATTTCGCTTTCTATCGTACTTTCGGGATTTTTTATTTTCGAATCTAGCTGGCGGAGAATGTTAAAACGGAGAAAGCCTGCAAGAAACGACGATGATTTTTTTTAATTTCCAAAATTGGTGCGGTTGCCGTGATGTGCATGTCTCTGGAGGAAGTTAGATTTAAGGGCTCATATAGCACGAATTTGCCGCTATGATCAACGGCGGTTTTTTCACGCCACGATTTCGCGCTATGGATGAATTCTTTAAAAGATTCTGTCTGCCGCATGGCGTAGGAACTCAAGAGTTCAACAATAAATTATTCGGAATTGAATCATTTCATCCTCATATAGATATAGGTTTCCAAGCGAGATGAATGAAATGGCTGAATATTTCTTTAATTCGGCATCCGATAGATTTTTATACCTGATAGCCAGGGCCGACTCGATGCATGGGCGAGCCGGGCGGTTGCCCGGGGCGCCAATGTATCGGGGGCACTATTTGTTCATTACTTGCAAGAAGGCCCGGATTAAGCTGTTACTTGTTAAAAACTTTCTTATTTCTTTGGAACTCGCTTCTTGAAGCCTACACCATGCAATCTCTTGTGGAGATTTATAGTATATTCTGTAGTAACGACTTCATTGATGGCAGATTTGCTTTGCTTATCACCTTTTGGCTTTGCCATATTTGCTACACACGTCTTCATCAGTATCCCCGGCAGAAACTCGGCCGTTACCGAAAGAGTGCGTTATAAATATTGTATTTATGTATTGTAGCCCTCTTGCCCACTACTTATCTGGCCCTTCCTCAACATGAATACCCCATTTCGAGGTTGGAGAATTATAGTTAATGGATAGCTTAGTTGGTTAAAGCACATACTCGGCAAATGGGAGATCCGGGTTTGATTCATGTCAAGTTTAGAATATTTTTCCTTTTCCAACTACAAGTCTGTTACTTTTAAAATTTTAGGATATGGGTGGGCCTTAAACGTGCTGTGCGTGTGGTCTACGGGGTCTCTTAATCCGGCCCTGCTTGTAAGTGAAGAAACGTTGGAAACCGAATCATATCACGGGAAAGATCGAATCTACACGAAAATTTTTTTCGTTGTCAATTATTTTATGATTTTACCGACCAATGAATAAATGAACAAACTCTTTTTAAAATAACTTAAGAAAAAATTTCGGGCGGGGGCGCTGGAGCGGTTTCTCGCCCGGGGCGCCAAAATACCTCGGACCGCCCCTGCTAATAGCTGTTTCAGAAGCGTTTGTAGATATAAAAAAAGGAAAGCTTCTATAAAAGATTATGAAATGATTATCTAGAAAGTCACCAGCAGACAAAACCACAAAGTGGATCAACGGAAATATCTGTACTTTGCTGTGAAATTCCTACTTTGTCACGATAAAATTTTCTTTATTCAATATTCACGCGCGATCTGACCAGCAGACTCTCGACGCGGGACAAAGAATCGCTTCTTTTGACATGTTGGCAAACAACCGCGTTACTATTTCCATCGGAAATGTTTTTTTTAAACGGATGCAATCGTAGGCGTCCGCAAGAATATTTTTTCAGATAGTATATTCAAGTGATGCCGACAGGCTACCCTACCCATGGGTTTTACTTGTTAGGCGCCTTTATCAAAATAAAACACTCCAATTGTATGTAGTTCATCCCTCTGTTAACATAGACCGCCGCCGAAAGTATTTCGATGAAATTTGGTATTTCGGATCAAGGTAGAAGACGAAAACATAGAAATCGCTAAAAAAATATTACTGCCAATTTTCTGTAAGCGCGCTTAATCCATCCTAAGCTTTCAGCGTAAATTATTTCTTTTTTTAATGCAGAATATATAAAAGAGAAGTTTTTCTGCTGCAAATCGCGGCATTCGACATTAAAATCTTCGCCAAGGTGATCTCAAGGGCCTAAAAATATCGCAAATTCTTTTTCTTGCCCCTATATGAAGGAACCATAACATTATTCCCTTTCTCAATTAGGTAATGTTCGATTTATTCACTGCTCTTCATAGATACTGAAGTTAATGTAGAACTTCACAAAATAGTAGTCTTGTATATAATTAACAATAATCAGACATGATATACAAATTAGCACATTTTTAGGTATGTCATCTTCAGCTACATATTATGTATTTTGATCCTGATTATGTACACAGATTGAAATTTTGAACAAAGTTGAAAATTATTTTGACAATAACAAATCGAATTGTAGTTCCTTCAGAACTGCCCTCTAACAGTATTCTCTATTAGTATTCTGTAGCTGTATTCTAATATTTAATGGCAGTGGCCTAACCAATATTTCGTGAAAGAGGAGGAGGATGAGAGTCAAGCCTTAGCTTCGACTTTATTTTACTACTTAACGTCGTATTAACTGTGCACTTTATATCGACTGGATATACAGATTCTTGTTAAGTCTAAACTACTATATTTCCCCTATCGCATAAAGCTCCTGACTCTTTTTATACCAAATCTCTAGCAGCTCTTGACAATAGCCCCCCCAAACCGCAAAGCTCTAGGCCATTGGTTCACAAATTTTTTGGTTCATGCCTCCCTTGGCAAATTGAAAAATTTTCGCTCCTCCCTGACTATCTAAGATTGTAAGGTAAGATGTAGCATTAGGCATAAAAGAAAAGGAAACACATATAGAGTATACAATATAAACTAATGACATTTATTAAATTAAAACAATTATAATTAGATATATTTATATTTCAAGGAAAAAACAAGTGTTCTTTGGTTAATAATTTAATATTTCACAAATATAAGTAAAAATATCATTCATCAACTTTAAATTATTAATTTTAATGCCTGGGATGTTCTTGTTGAGCAGAACAAAGCCTATTAAAGCGGGGTGTCAGCGTCGATAAGGCAACTCGAAGATCATCTTCAACTGGTAATTTAGAACGGTATTTGGATGTTATTATTGTTGAAATGTAAAACAACAGAATAAATTGAAAACAACTCATAATACTTTCATATAATACTAAAAATTATAATTTTTCCAAAGAAATTAACTAAGTAAAAATTATTTCCTTTAGATTCTAGACAAATCTCATGCCTCCCAAGAGAGGCACAGCCCCCACTTTGAGAACTACTGCTCTAGGCAACCTCTTAGATTGTATCTATGAAAAGAAATAAATTATGCACTTTCTTGATAAAAACATGGTTTTTAAATTACCTAACTCATTCATAGAATGGTTTTTCAGAAAGCCACGTATTACATAACACATTTATTGAAAACGAAATTATGCTGATTTTTTTATAGAATCAATCGAAAGAATTTCAATAAATTCCAGATTAATACACTTAGTTACTTTCTCAGGATAGTTAACTGACTAATATCAATTCAAACTATTTAAATGGAATTATTCAATAATAATAATAGCAATGCTAATATTTTATTCTGTAGCTTTCTATACACATTAAATCAATGTGGAGTTGATGAAAATTCATTGTACTATAATGCACTGGATTTTTGTTTTATTTTCAGGTATAATTAAATTTTTTGCTTATTTAAACATTACGCTAAACTTTAATATTATGTTGCTTTATGCTGGGAGAGGATTGACTCATATGAGCCTTCTGAATAGTTAATCTCTTACCTTGAAATAAATGGTTAGTTTAAATCCTTAGGTGCAAGTCTCTACCATGTGTATTCAATTCATGTCCCACACTAATTAATATATTAATGCGAATCTGAATTGATGTGTTGTTCTGTGCCCCCCCCCCCACCAAAATCCTGGGTGCGCCACTGGCCATGTTCACATTCTGTTATTGTCGGAAGGACTTTGAAAGAGCTAGAATTTATCAAGACATCTTTACCTTGAACAGAGACATTGAGTTGGATCTTAATTTTTGCCATATTTACATCAGTTTAATAAAATTCTGTATATTTGTGAAAAATGTTAAAACATTATTTCATATGTCATTTGCTAATCTTAAGATTTTATCTCACATAATTTAGTTATATTATATTACTATGTACATAACCTTTTCAGTTCATACCTGAAGTTTTAAAATAAGTTATTTTCTCTTTAACTTTTTTGATTTATTTATTATTGAAACGTGCAAACCACAGGAGAATTGACTTCCTGGTCAGGGAATTGGCCTAACAGCAGGCAATTAAAGAATCAAAGAAGTTCACTCAGTCACTGTTGATATGATTGGCACATGATAAAAATAAATTATATAGCTTCATAAAGATAATTTATTCATTAAAGTTGAAGGCTAGTCTATTTTTTCAAGGTTTTAATGTCAGGGGTTACTTTGATGTGCTGGGTCTCTTGAGTAAATAGCAAGATTAGTATTTCACATTTGATTGGTCAGAGCAGGAAAACCTTCTGAGCATAACAAGTATATAAGAGCAGCCAAATTATGCCTAATATGTCAAACAGTTTGTTGACTACATATCTCTTTTAGCATTGCAGGACTTTCTCTTTGATTCATAGTTATGCATACATCATTGGTTTCTATTTTTATGTCATTGCCTTTCTTAACTTCATCATATCCGACATATTATGGTAATCACTCTGTCGAGTTTTCCATGACTAATGTAGTGAATGAAACTGGCCACTGGAATGTTCATATTTCATTAGATAAAGAATCTTCTAGTCTGCCGCCAAACTGGAAAGCTAATTTAAAATACAGGACTATCAGCTTACCAGAAGTGCAGAAGTTTTCCTTAAATGGTGTTTTCTCAAGTAAGAATTATTGCTTTTATTACTTTTGTTGAAAATTCTCTCATTATCTGTCAGATTTTGTTATTGTGCATAGTTAATCAGATATTTGTTATATACTATATATGTATATTATATTTCTAATCCATAGACTTTCATAGAAAGCTTTTTATCTTATATTAAAATATATTTCACTTCAGTTCCACCATCCAAACCAAAAGACTATGAGCTGTTCTCTGGAATTGGCTATTACAAGTTCTATCCAGAAAGTACGGCAACTTTTGATGAAGCAATTTCCATATGTGCAAAAGAGGGTGGACATCTAGCAATTATTAACTCTGAAGAAGAGGCAAATGTAATTAGGAATATTTATGCAAGATATCCACAAAGTCATTCATGGGCATTTCTTGGATTCCATGATCGGCATAAGCAAGGAAATTTTATCACAATTTTTGGTAAGTATTTTTCAGTTTAAGATATCAAAGTGATTAAATGAAAAACTTTTGATGCAACACTATTTTTATGTTAGTATTTATTGTACAATTCAGCCATAATTTTCTTCAGTAAATTGTGAAAACAATGAATTCAATAATTTATCAAAGAGTTCTTATTGAAATCCAAATATTTCACCTGATTTCTATTTGATGCAGCCTTATTTATTTTTTCAATATCTAACATTTCTCAAATAAATTTTGTTTCTCATAATAATGAATTTGATATATTTATTATACAAGTAAAAACCTTCTATAATTTTTATGGTTTTATATAAATAACCTGATTTGAATCCTTTTTATGCAAATGATTTTCAGATATATACATTTGTTTCCCTGTAGGAAAACCACTCAATTCTACCGGATATAATAAATGGCATCCAGGTGAACCAGATTATAAAGGTGGCATCGTGCACTGTGGATGTGTTCATAATAAAGGTCTTCTTGGTGCTGTTGGCTGTTTAGCAAAGAGGCCATTCTTTTGTGAATATGATATTTCTTGTGCACATTAATGAATTTGTTGCATATTATGAAAAAAATAATTGTGTAATACTCAATTAAAGTACCTTATTTGCAGTTATTGAATTTTTGGGTAATTTATTCAATTAAATTTCAATTTGAATAAAAATTTTATATACGAATGTAGTATCTAAGGTTGTCAGAACTGCGGTTATTGGGATAGCTGTTGAAAATAAATGCAAGATAAAACCAAACATTTATGAGTTTTTGCAATTTAATTTCCTCCATCACTTTGATCCTTCAAACTTGTGACCAGCTTTTGCAGAGAGATCAGCTGGGATACCTAAAAGTTTCATAATAAGTAATGGCAGAGAAGAATTTTTAATTTGATGATATTGCAGCTTTAATAGATCATATGTGAATAAAAATAGGGATGAATGATAATATTCCTAATAAAGGAACTTAACATACTTGATCAGTAGTGCTTTATCCACTAGGCCAAGTAAGCAACTGCCTACAGGCGCCGAATTTTAAGGGGTGCCAAATTAAAAAAAACAGGTGCTTCATTTTTAAAGGTTATAGCAAAAAGTGTGAATTTGAGAGGGTGCAAAAATTTACTCTGCCTATGGGTGCACAATGTCTTAAAGTGCTCCTGTTCTTGATAATCATACATGTTGAGAAGAAAAATTATTCAAGAAAAAGCACTTTAACCCTCAGTTGGTCGCGTTATGCATTGTCACACCATTGGTCATGGTTGAGCACTGCACTAACACATATATTTAAATACTTTTTGCAGTTTAAATAAGGTGATATTTTATTTCATGATAGGGTTACATACAGGAGAGTTTTTTTCAAGGAGAAGTAAAATTAGTAACATACAAATTTTTATATGCATTACAAATAACAAAGAGGAATGCACAAAAAATATCTTAGAAGTCCCACACCTTTTAATTCCTTCAATTATATAATAGCTATTATCATTTATATTGCTTCTATTAACATTTGTTAAATCAATCAGGAAAACATACACTTTATTAGCTATTCAATATCTGTTCTTTCAGCATGAAATTTACTACGACAGAGCACCATACTTTCATTAAAATGACATATTCACCATAATCACGAAAAATTCTAGAGGGGGAGGCTAATAGTTGGACGTCATGTGACTCGCCGGTCAGATTGGATGTGAAGAATCCCTCCTGTGCCCGGATGTCCTGAGCATTTCACGCAGAGGTTTAGCCCTATCTAAGAAGTTGCCATGTGCTTGAAGAAACATTTGGTTTTGCATATACCCATGTCTTAATGATCAAGAAATGATGGTATACCCACTGATTTAAAATATAAAATTTATAAAAATAGTTAAATTTTTCAGAAGAGGGGCATAGAATAAAAAACAAAATTTATTCCAAAATACAATCTTAAGAATAAGATAATTTTTGTATTCTTTGTTTAATAAAAATTATAAATTTATTTACCTAATAATTTTCCACAATTCCTGTAAATTATTCAACTTCTCTTCACCTTTATCGCCCTTTTATCATGATTGACTGCCTTTAACTAATATGTGCGAATTTTTCCACAATTCAACTTACCTGACTGGAGTAAATTCAACCAAAGGTGGCCCATTTATTTTAATTGTTAGTAAATTGCTGATGTTTTCCACCAATTTTTTCATGTGGAAATCTATTGCAGTCAGATTCAATGCAGAATAACCACTCTCACAATCAGCTGTGCTGTAAAGAAATGTTTTGGCTAATTTAAACAATAACTCTAAATCATCGGAAATGGTTTTTGTCAAAATATTATCACATTCTGTTGATTGCTTGTTTGAAATCTAAATAAAATCATTATTTATATCCCGTATCTAATAAATGGATTCTATGGTTAAGACTCTATTCAGTACTTCCAAGTCAGCCAACAAGGAACTCTGGTTATCAACAAGAAGTCACCAACAGAAACTGCTTCAAGGTTTTCGATCAGTTGTTTTTAAATGATTGTGTTTCTCTTATGGTTCGTTTTATACACTAGTTTTCTTACTTAAGGGGATTAACTATAATTCTCATAGCGTTACTAATTACCTATTAAGCCGGCGGAAGTAGCTATGATTAACTCTTCATCTGGCATTTGTAACTATGAATCTCTTAAGGTCGCTGATTAACTCGTCAACTGGCAGCCGTAACAATGATTCTCTTTAGGTGGCCAATTAACTCTTTATCTGGATTCAGCAAGTATGGCTCCGCTATGGGGGCCAATTAACTTGTGTTACAGATAAATGAAATGGCACTCGTTTTCCCCAGAGGGTTTTACCCCGGCACTACGATGTTTAACTTCGATGATTGGACAAAAAGAGATGTTTCCATCGTGCTATATTCATTGCCGAAGATGTGGCTGTATCTTATACATATTATTACTAACATAATCACTATTTACAGTACCGCTAGTGAATACAGCATTAATTTCCTGTTTTTCTGCTCTATAGTAACTTGAAGCATTTTAGTTGAGCCAGATTTTAATGAAAACAGACTAATTTTTCTCTTCATTCTCACTTTTTATGGGCATAGTCAAAACAAATATAATTCAGCTGACAATACAATTAATTAATCAAAAAAAGATAAACGGTAATAAGCACATAAAGGATTTCCTTTGATAAGATGCGCAGCAAGTTGCCCTCTTGCGGTGTTTCAAACAGTGGCTAGCAGATCATACTATCTTTTTCATCTGCCAAAAGTCCCAATCTTAATCTATAACCAAAATCTTATACATATACTTTCCAAATCTATACTTACAAAATTACGAGGACCAGGTTTTCTGATGCCAAGTTGATACCAAGTTAGGCAGACTTTCTGAAGAAGTTATAATACACAAAATTATCAGCTTATACCCTATGTTTTGTGCTTGAGAAATTATTTATACACTGATCAGGTACGTTAAGAAGTTGTTATATGCCGTATTCCTCTGTATACCCTCGACTACATCCTAGAGCTCTGCACAGGCCTGATTTTCTAGGCCCGGCCCATGCAAATTCGGACTCGGCTCGGCCTCTATGATGTCAAAGAATTTGTACGCCCGGCCTATGAGACATTACGGAGGAACAGTTTAACTCGCGTGATTTTTAAAGCCCGGCCTGGGCCCGTGCAGGACTGTACTACACCCCTGATCTCATGTCCGAATTCAACAATTTTTTCAGATCACCAGGTTCTCTCGTTGCAAAACCCCTCAAAATTAACATATTAAGCAGATACCTAGAGAGCATTAGCTTCAGTGTGTAGTGATGACATGTTTTTAAGATTGTTGTTTATTTAGATATTATCTTACAGAGTAGATAATTCAATCGCAATATGTTATGTTTACTTAGTATTTCAATCATATAACCGCTTCAGGCAGGTGGAAATAAAATTTTTAAAGAACCTCTAACAACGTAATTCGATTCAAAACGACATAAATTGGTACCCAGGTATCAATTGATCGGCGACGTAACTTCGAATTGGGGTATACCTGTATTGAATTCCAAAAACTGGATTTTTCTGAAATTCTATTATTTAAAAATCATTGCCCTCAACAATATCTTCTGGTTGTAGCCATCTTGTATTTCAAAATACATATCTTCCATCTGCTCCACCATAGATAACCCATCTCTCATATTACCCTCATCTCTGTCAATGTGAAGAAAGTATTCTTCTCTCTGATATTGTCAACTTAGGTAAGGCAGATAAGGTCGTAACTTTATGAATATAATAAATGAGAATGTGTTGTCGTGAGAAATTTTCTATATCTGTGGTAAATGTTCTATAAATTCCTATGACTTAACTATTAATCAAATCATGCAGTAGTTTCAAAAATATCTATTGATATGATAGCATACGATTCGCAAGGATAGAATTAATTTTCCTGAATATCCCACTAAGTGAGACTAAAATTCTTGTTTATCACGATCTGATATTTTGCTTTGGGTCTTTTATTTAAAAAGCATGTGTAATCTTAAACACATTAGGAATCGCTTGGTTATTTTATAAGGCAAGCTATGAATTCGGTTGTGTATTTGTGTATAAGTCCAATTGGGAGACCTTGCAACTTCAAACGACTCCAGCGCTGGAAGGCTTCTCAGTCTAAATCACAAAGCAAGGGAAGAGAGAAATCCGGTGCCAGCATTTGCCTACTCTTAACGAGAAACACCAAAGGGACCAACAGCTTTACGTCCCTTCCGAGTTTGGTAAGCGAGGCAGGCCAGCACCCTTTCCACTATGCCACGGCTACAAATTGTGTATAAGTGAACCAGCCTCTGGGACTATTATTCCCATAACTCCTTCCACATCGAAATCATGCATAATGGAGGAGGGAAACCAGGTTCCGGCAATAGCCTACTCTTTACGAAGAGTACCAAGGGTGCCAACTGCTTAAACGTCTCTGAGCTGACTTGCGAGGTCTCCTCAAGCCACACAAGTATGAGATCCAAGGTTGAAAAATCCGACCTCCCCCGGATTTGAACCCAGGATTGCTGCGTGGAAGTCCAACGCTAAAGCCACTCCACTGCCGAAACTCTATATGAACCCATTGGCAAAGTATTAAGAGTGAATATATTACAATATATCTTTATGAAATTTTATTTCTTCTCGCTATATAAAGTTTATAGGTCACTCTTCGGTGGATAGAATTCTTCCCAAAGTTCACGACTAAGAACTAAGGAAAATACCTTATCATTCTATAAGGATTCTTCTTACAGAGGACGATATAGGAGGATACTAATATCTGGCCCAAACTACAATAGTTGAAGTGCTGAAATTTAATACATAAGTGAAGCGAAGAAAATAATCCCAGGAAAAACTGAAAAATTGCAAAAATGTTTATTTTCTTGGCCGCTAAAAATTATAAACTATTTTACTAACATTTCATGGTTTGGGTACTTCTAAATGTGCTATGAAGCTGAATTTTTTTCTTTTGGTAGAATTTTCCAAATAATGAAAACAGGATTAAAGAAATTCGAAAATTTTTATTCGTTCGGCCGTAATAAATTCTCAAATGTTAAACAAATTGACTAATGCTTATGTACTTTCTGAAGGTGCAGGAAGCTGAAATTTTTAAACAAGGTAGGGAATGATGTTCCGGTAGTAACTAACATTGAAAATTTTAGAAATATTTATTATTGTGGCTTTTAAAAATTCATAAAATTGAAACAATTAAATTTATATAAATGCACTTCTAGAGGTGCTACATCGATGAAATTTAGCACAAATGTGAGGTATTCGAAAAGAATGATGAAAACCTACAAAATTTTTATAATAATACATTTTAGGGGTTGTTTTTACCCCATAATTTTCCAAAAATAAAAACACATAATGTGGCGCAGATGTGCAAAATTTCGGGTTTAACTATTATTTGAATTTTTTTATTCTTTACATTTATGTGAGATAAAATGCTTGCAGAATGCAAGCACACATTCACTAGTGTGTGTGTGTTTGTGTGTGTGTATATATAATTATATATATTCAAATAGGTGACTCCTATATTAGTTTAGATTTACTAAACCATTTTTGTACTTCAATTAAATTTTGTCGACATTTTTTAAAAATTTTAATTTGCTCGCATGTAGATTGTTATAATTATAATCATAAAAATTACGGTAAATTTTTGAAATAGGACAATGGGTAAATTTCACTTGAAACAAATGAATTACTATATGACGTAACCGCTTAGCAACTTCCAGCCAATCTCATCATTTGCTCGCCGGCTTCCGTGCTGTTAATGTCTTGTTAGATCAATGTGAGTTACGGTGCAACGGAATTCGTTTGATTTCATCTCGAACGTACGAGGCAGAGAAGTAAGTCTTTAATTATTTCTAAATACGTATTTCGAGAGCAATGCTGTCATCAGTAGCGGCTGATGTGAAATTTAGTGTTTCACTGAATATTTTAAAGAGTTGTGAGTGTTACTTGAGTGCGTGTGTGTGTTTCTGCCTGACAGGTCCCTGTCGTTGTCGAAAGACCCATAAACTTGCAGACGTGTGTGACACCAGATCCCTCTCACGGAATTACTTCTCGTAAACCTGGTATTGTTTCCTTTCCTGTCCCCTTTTCCTTCCCTCTCCCCCTTTTTCTTATTTGTGCGAGCGTATGCTTGCTAAGTAGGTCCCTGTCGCATTCGTACGGATTCACAAACCTACCAGCAACGGTGTGAGTTCGGGTTCCTGGCGCGGGTTCACACCTCGTAAACCCCTCCCTTTTTCCATTCCACCTTAGGATTAGTACTTGTGTGAGTGAGTGAGTGTATGGCGAGGGTTAATACCCCGTAAACCTGAAAGGGTGCCCTTTTAAATCTATTTTTTCCTTTCTTTCCTGTCTACCTTTTAGCTTTCTCCTTTTGTGTTGTCTCTAAATATTTGCCATGTACGGTTAATGAGTTATATACTTTTGTAGTATCGATCTCACCTTAGTTTCCACCTTCTTCTTAATTAACATTTGAACCAACAAATTACATGTTAAACTTCAAAGAACTTTCTTAAAAAATGACCCCAAAAAGTTCAAACGAACAAATAAATACAATATTTTAATTAGCGCAATTTTCGAATTTTATATTTGCGTAATTTTTCTCCTTTTGTCCCTAGGTGAGGTCGAAAATTATCAATAAGCAAACGTACTACTATTAAGGCACTTAAATTTATATCGAATAAATACCTATCAATATTATTACAAGTTTTGGGATAAATTTATTTAATAAATATGTGTATGGCACGCCTAAAACTATATCATGGAGCTTATACAATTTTTGGCACGCTAATGAAAACCTATTTGCCATCCCTAATTTAAGGTATCACATATCTTAGTCCATGTTTACACGTTCCCTTTTTCGTGCCTGAAAACAGGCATCTGACTGACTTTTCAGGAACGAAGAAAAGCCTGCCTGTTTACACGTTCCCGTTTTCGTGCCTGGATGACTAGTCTGCCTGCGGTAGCATACGTAGTAAGATGGATTCAGAAAGAAAAGCTGCCCTGTTGACTGCTGCTGCACGTCACCTGTGTCACGTGGCAATCAGCCAGTCGACGTGTTCTGGGCAGGCTTGGAATCGGGAGTCACGCCCGTTTCGTGCCTGACACCTTTCTTCGAGGGAATTTGCTTGTGCGCATGCACAGAAGGTCAGACGCCTGTTTTCAGGCACGAAAACGGGAACGTGTAAACGGGGACTTATGGACGCTTGTACTCTGTTGTTTTTCCCACTCACGTCTGCAGATCCATCGTCGTAGCCTTGAGATCGTATTATCTCGACGCATATTCCTTACGAACAAAAGCTATTGCTGCTCTAGTAAGATCTGTTATTGCTTCAAATTGTGGAGACATTTCATGCCATTTCACTTTTAATTACGTAGCGATCGCATGGAACTAAAGTCTTTGTGCCACAAACAGCTTCAGTTTCATCGGCAAATAAAGAAAAATCAGTCTGAATTGTTGGGCTGCTGTACTGAGAATTTTTAGGGGCTGTTTCTATAGATTTTCCATGAACGGACAGACAGGGGTATCACATAAGCACGTTTTTTTCTTTTGAGAAAACGTGAAAATCGAGTGTCTGCCTGTATGTACCCCAGAAAATTATTGATGTATTTCTACCGAACTAATGATTCGATTTCGACCAAACTTTCGCAGTCTATTTGAAGTGACCTTGATTGCGTTCTATGGGGTACTTAATTCCCACGAACGCAATGAAATAAGTAAAGAAATATTTTCGCTCCATAAATTTCCTCAATTTGAATAACACTGGATTTGTTTAGCTTATTTTTATTTGCACTTTAAAATTTAAAATGAAGATACGAAGTCGGCACTTGAACCCTGGTATGGAGAAAAGAATGAATTTCTATTTTTATACAGTAAAATTTAAAATATTGGCCGAATCCATCCAAAATTTGCTTTTAACTACAGAATTTCTAGATTATTGGGGTGATTTTCTTGCTGTAGCAAACCGATTACATTCTCTAATCCCAGCGAGAAGGAGGGACGGATGGTTATTTTTAGCTGCACCTGCATACACCAAATTGTCATGAAACTGAGAGAACAAGGATGACCAGCAATACTGTAATTTTCTGACCTTAAATAAATCCACGACTTCGATGTTATTTTCCATTATTTGCAAATATCACCATAAAACATTTTTTAAATATTTCTCAAAATTTCACTCAGTTGAACTGAGGGATATCAACTAGCAATTAATAAATAATATTTAATGTAACTTGGTGTCATCTATGAGTTGTGTTTATAATATTAGAAAATAGGCGAATTAATTATTTTCATCATTTATTTTGTTGTCAAGTTGAAAAAAATAGTATTTATATAATGTTGAAAATACTCACCAAGCGTTTTCACTCAGCATAGCATTTGATAATTTAAAATTCTTCAGACTCACAAATTATTTTAAAATGAATTATCCATATGAAAAAAATCCTGAATTACAATAAAATCATTACAGCAGTTTTATATAAACTATACATCCATATCGATTCAATGATGTTCTATTCTAAAATGAAATGGACTTTATTTGAAATTGTTCACCATTGAAATCTTATATCAATCAGCTTTTCATTTTCCTTTATCCATTCATCAGCTTTTTCATTTAATTCTGGACTGAATTCAGCTTCCCAAGATCCACTCTGTCCTGTAAGAAAATTTAATACATTTTTATTGTAGATAAATTTTTAAGTTTATCAAGAATTTCACGATGAAAACTTAGCTAAAATTTGTGTCGCTCATTCATAGTATAAAATCAAATCCATTTTCTTACTTGAGGAAAAAGTATTACATTAATTTATGGGACTAGCTGCCTGTACAGCTCCGAAATCAGAGCTCTGTTGGAGTATTACGGTAAGAAGGCCCTCCTCCCGCTACATGCGTGCCACCCTTGTGTTGCCCATACGCTGACCATGTGACAACCCAGTTTGCTGTTCCACAAAAATTATGATGCAACTTAGGCTATCAGACTGACTGTAAAGTTATATAAGACCAGGACTAAACAATATAGAGGGTTTACTTGTGAATAATTGTAGATGGGAGATTTTTGCACCCTCTTTGTTTATGAAATTTTTCCATCTCCGAACCACTGCAGGAGTGATTTTTAACTTGGCATATATTTCTCTCTGATAGTCTTTGTAATATGAAGTGGATTTAGGGTAGTGTAAATATGAAAATACTGAGCAGATGAAATCAATTTTGGAAACCCAGAAAAGGATTGGGAATGAGGGTAGGCTGTTTCATGCAAGAGACATTATTTCTGGGCATTAGTCCCGTGCAGCTTCAATTGAACAGGAGAGTTGTATGAAAAAGTTAGAATGCAATAAATAACACCAAAAATACAATTCCCAATACCAACTCATTTATCAGCTGATAGTATTTGGCTGATGTTTTTGGCCAATTTCAACACATATCTGGTGACTAAATACAATGCTAGATTAACTGGGGTGCAGTTGCATTAGGGCACTGTGACTAGACTGAGCTCCATCATGATTCTGTGTATGATAAAAGGAGGTGATCTACATAAAACTTTTGACCAGGGCCTCCGAGTGCCTTAATCCTTCATTGACTATATCTCGCATTAAGAAATCCTCAGAAAGCTCTATGTTGTAATTGCCTGAAATAAGTACTCTATATTTTCCCAGAAGAAATGTCCAGTGGAAGTGCTGTCCTGTCCTGTCCCTTCCTCAAATAAAGCATATATGAATTATGATAGAATCTTACATAAGAGATGGTTAAACATATCTCACTATCTCTCAGTAAAATATACTATCAGTGCGTTTAAGCAAAATATGAATTTAAGAAATACTTGTCTAATAACGTGGCACCCAGAGACTTTTGAGAATATGATAATTGTGTTAATTGGCATTTACGTTAGCTCAGGGGTGGGAGGAAATTAGCAAAAGGTTAGAAAAACCCAACCGTTACGGAAAAAATGACCATAAATTTAAAATAAAAGTGGGAAAACAAAAAAGTGATAAAGGTAAATATTCCTTCGTAAACTGGGCAATAGAGGAGTGGAATGCCCTACCTGAAGAAGTCTTAAACCCTTTCCCTAAAAGCCTTAAGGTACTCAAACAGAGACTTCGGGCTATAAATTGATTACTATTGATTATTTCATTATTTTCTCTTGCCGTTTAATAATGTGAAATAATATTTGAGATTCTTTAATTATGTGATAATAATGCTTAATATAATATTTAATACTGTGAAATTGTTCTTTTAAATACCATTACCACCAGGCCATAGCCTACTGTAGTGTTCTATCTAAATAAATGAGTTAATTACAAATATATATATACAGGCAACTCCCGAGATTCGACGGGGATGCATTCCTGAAAACGTGGTCGAATCTTGAACCGTCAAATGACGATTCAGCACAAATTCAAACAATTAGAGCAGAAATAACAATGTCTAGACTGAAACTAAACCTCTTGTGGTCAGGCAGGCCAAAAATTACTTTGCGTAAACTAATTCCTACTTCGACCGACCGATCAGCTGGGTCGAATATGCGGGTTTCGACCGGTCGAATTTGCGGGTTTCGACCGGTCGAATTCTCGAGTTGGTCGAATCTCGAGAGTCGCCTGTATATAAACAAAATTTGATTGCATTATTAGTAAAAAAATATTAATTTTCTAAAAATATTCTACCCAGTAGGACTATTACATTTAGGGCTGCCACCTCTCCAGTTTTCGTCTGGAGACTCCGGTTTTCGCTGTTCATCTCCAGTCACGGGACGTTTTTCGGCCAATTTTTCTCAAATGTCCCTTATCGTGTGTGAAATCAATGCAAGACAGACTTTGTGACAATGTGCGTCCTGTATTATTGCTTATGACTTCTTCTAAATTTCACTCATCTATAAGTTGTTCCAATCAGGGCCGGCCCAAGCTTTCTTGGCACCCCAGGCGAAAATTTTCAATTCCGCCCTTCAATATTGATTAGTGATGTAATAATCCACCTTTGTTGCAAAAATTATATAGAAGTAGTCAGATAAGGTTTTTTTGTTATATTTTCCCTCTGTTTATAAATGATTCATTTTTATTTCTGTTACCCAGTATGGATTAATTTCTTATTTCAATCATTTGTAGAACGACTTTCCCCTGTAATATTGATTTTATGTTATGTATTTAATTTTGTATATTCAATAAAAAATATAAAAAAAGAAATAGAAGTACAGGAGAAAGAATCTTACAATTCAGATATAATTGTTGTAGGATATATTTTAAAACTTCTCTCACAGCTTGTAACAGTTACTGGTATGGTTAACAGTATTCGCAATGCGACCCATAGGTTGGGCAATGTGTCATGTAAGTTGTGTGAATGGATGAAACGTAGTACACCTCTGAAGCGCTCTCATTTTTCGGCGGTAAAAAACTTTTATATTTTCTATTTCCATACAGAGGTCTTCACCGTTTAAATCACTGTCATTGTTATCTTTTAATACATCATGAAGATTTCAACATTTCTGTAATAATATTTCATGATTTGAATTCTTTTTTAAATTAATTAAGAATCCTCACGTTTTGTAAAACTCCTGTATTTTTGAAAAACGATCTCACATTGAAATTATTGCTTGGTCGATAATAATTTTTAAAATATGTTTTTTAAAAAAAATTCCGGATCGTCCCCAGTCATTCGTGTAACTTTAAATTTAGGTTCTGGTCCTAATGCTATTGCTAATAGTGTTGCCAATTCAACTGTTGATTTGTACCATATTTGTCTGTACATTTGTAAGAATGTGTAACATTCTTCCAAGTTGATCACACTGCCTTAAACTGAGTCATTTCATTGCATAGATTTACTTACTATATTTATTTTTGATAAAACATCATACCATACAGACAATGATGTTAAAAATTGAAGTTTTTCGACAAGTGAGTATGCTTCAGATATGACTTTTGAATCTAAATTATTTTTTTCCAACAGTTCTGTTAAAGCATTTCTTATTGGCACTATTTCAGTTTTAATTGCTTTAATGCAATCAAGTCTGCAATCCCACCTTGTTTCTCATAGTGTTTTTGGTGTTAATATTTTAATGTGTTGTTTCACGATGCTCCACCCTGATGGGGAAGCAGACAAGATTATATATAGTCTTTGAATAATACCAACAAGTTAGGAAAGTGTACAACGTATCACAATGGGTGCGTTTCGTGCAATGGGGTATTAGAAAGAAATGATATATCTGTACGTAAGGGAAATAGCATTTTAAAGTTCTTTTCTTCATCATAAATAATCCATTTTCTTCCTCTTTAATAATATTACATGCACATGTAAGGAAATTAAATGTTTGTTTGTGAAATTGTTTATGTTAGCAACAATGAAGACGTAACCATGCAAGAAATTTTCTAAGTTCAACTCGAATTAAGGCATTTTTGTTTTATTTTCTTGATAACGGCTACTCCTACAATAAAAATGTATGGGAAAGGAAATACTCAACTTTACTAGTTCTATAACTTTTATTTGAAAAATATTTTGTTATGAGCAATACTTTACGATATATGACAAAAATTTAATTTTTTTCACCAGTAAAGTGGTACCCCTGATTGGCATACATGATTCAATTTTGTGGTTTTCTTATTATATTTGATTTTACGTCCTTAATATCAAATTTCATGAAAATCTGTTCGGTAGAACCCGAGAACGAACATGCGGACGGACGGACAGACCGACGATAATAGGCGCTCACACTGGAAGCGAAATGCACCTAAAAATTGATACGCCGTTACCGAACTCTTTACGGCATCCCTGATTAATAAGTTTAATGAATGACATCTGCATGGCATATAAAATGCTCCCGGATAAGAATTTAAAAATCTTGCTTGGACTCCCTTTTTTACCCCTTTCATATTTGATCCATTGTCATAGCCCTTACCTCAACAGTCTTTTGTTATCTTTAGGAAAAACTATTGTTTGGTACCTTAAGGTTGTATAAATGTTATCTTAAAAAGGGGCATTTCTCATGCCCAATGCGCACAAAATATGTAATTCTGAAAATTTTACAAAAAACTTTGTATAATGCGTGCGTTATACATGGGAATTTAGGGTATAATATTTTCTTGCAGGCCAGACTACCAAGAGTTTACTTGTGTTTTAAATTTTCTCTTACGGACTTTTCTCATTTTCAGTCTCTCATTCTAGTGCAAAACTGAACTGTAAATTAAAATGTTTTATAATTGGTACTAAACAAGAATAAACTTCATCATCATAGGTAGTCTGTCCATAGACAAGTCCGTGATTATTCATGATTAAGCTTGGTTCTCCATATACTCCAATTTTCTGCAAAAATGACTGCGAATAAACTTATATAAATTTAAATAAAATACTCTCTGATGAAGAAATGAAATAACTAACCGATTGTGACAGCTGAATCTTAAGCATAAATTTTAATTTTATTTGATACTGATAGTAACTGTGTGATTGCTCTGTTATTTAAAGTTAAATAATACCTTTTCTAAAGAATCCTGGTTGTCCTTCCCTTGTTGTTCCCTTTATGTTAAATGTTTGCAGTTTCAAGGCAGGATTTTTGCGAAAGTTTTCAAAATCCAGATGATCAAGCAACTTGGGCATATCTTCTTCAGTCACAGTTTTATTTAAAAATCCAGCAACTTTTTGAATTGTGGCTTTCATATCCTGTTAACAAATAAATGACCCTGAGTATGAATGATGATGCACATTTAAGGATGAGTACATTCCTTACACTTACATATTCACTCATCTCATTGATTTTTATGTACTATGGCAATACTATACACACACACACACACAGATATATGTATGTATATATATATATATAGTGCTGACGAAGGGATCATCCCGAAAGCTCTAACCTCTACAAATGTGTCTCTCCAACACCCCAGCAGCTCTACTTCCGGTAAGTGTTCACTGGGTTTCCTTCAACACCTAGTTGCCCTAAATATCCTTACTTACCTTTCCTCTTCCGTAGTATTTATATATATATATATATATATATAGCTTTTGTTGACATGTGCCTCTCTGGCATCTCAGCGACTCTCTTTTTGGTAAGTGTTCACTGGGTTTCCTTCACTCAACACCTAGTTGCCCTCGATATCCATATTTGCCTTTCCTCTTCCGCAAGCATTTATACACACATACACACACAGGCACTCCCTGGGTTACGTAAACCTCGACTTACGTAAACCTGCACTGTAAATCACTAAAAAAATGTTCATAATGCCCAAAGTTTATGTTGGTGATTTGTGTGAGTGAGAACTACATACATTCGCAGAGGAAGAACACAAGGCGTGGGTTGTAATGCGGTGTTCTATTGTTCATGTACATTTGCTTAATCTATTAATGTGTGTTTTGTGCAAATTAATGTATTACTATTGCAGTCATGGCTGATAAGCGTCACAATGAGAGTAAAAGTGCTAGTTTACATGCCACTATTTTAACCAATTACTAGTATCATACTATACTGATGCACTAAATTATACTTTAAACACATAGCAACGTCAATATCTCCCATTTAAGATATTTTATAATGGGAACAAAGGAAGGTCTCTATCTCTTTCCACGATATTAAAACTGAGGAAAGATATGTTCCTGGAATTGAAAACATGAATTCAATGTAGATACAGAATAGCTTATAGTTTAACAAATTTGTTTCATAGTAATTAACAAAATTTTAAAACAAAAAGAATGAAGACATTTCAATTTATGTCTTTTCGTATTCACCTGTTGAGTTGAAAACATTTCCTGATATTCATTCAATATACATATACGTACATATATATATATATGGTATAGTTATACTGGTCTGTAAATATATCCACAAACTTGAACTTCAGTGCATATTTGCATTTGATTAATTTGTTTTATATTTTTACAGATATGAAAGAGCAGCATTTTATTCTTGGTACATATTTTACAACAATTATCAGATTGAATTTTATATGCAAATAAATTATAAACTTTACCTTTTTCATGTCTTCAAAAAACAGGAACAGCATATTTGGATGATTTCTCTCCTTCCATGCTTCTTCTACATGGCTCCAGTATGGTGCCCATGGAACTAAACAAAAAGGATTCCATTAATACATAACAATATTTTGAGCAAAATCCATGAACAGCATATGTAACCTTACCCAAATTCCTTTGAAAAAGTTCCCAAAATTTATTGAAATTGCCCTCAAAACCAACGTATGTGAAGTATCTGCAGAGATAGTAAAAGGAAACTGCGACGTCCTTTGGATTTCTGGCAACATATATCACCTAGAAAGAGTGAAAATATATATCTACTAGTGTAATGCCCATTTAAATATCAACGGAAGAATTATAGATATATAGATAGATAGATTATTATTATTTTCATTTAAAATAATTAATATCCCACTTTCACATATGAAATATTTTGTCATATACAACATATCTAGTGAGTATTCTGTTGTTGACGGGCTATCTTTAGTTAAACTTAAAATAGTTGCCTCTCTTTCCCCCTCTTTCACACCCTCTCTCCCACCCTCTATCTCCCTCCCCCTCCTCATTTCTCCCCCTCTCTTCTCCCCCTCTTTCTCCCTCCCCCCTCTACTTCTCTCTCTCCCCCTCCCTCTCACTTCCCCCTCTACCTCTCTCTCCCCCCTTCTCTCGTATTAAAAGCATACAAAGCACACTTACACCCATAAGGATTAATACAACAATAGGATTTTGAGGTCTAACATTATAATTGGTAGCCAAGGCAACATTCCGTTAAAATGGCAATATTTCCACAAAATATGTGAATTAAACGTATAACATGAGCGATTTCGAATTGTATGAGGAAAAAGATGAACAGAATAAGAAACTTTGTAATTTTTTTCTTCAAAATGGTTCAGATCCAAAGATCATAGGTTAATTCCTTCTAATTTTAATTTCCAAAACAATAAAAGCCTGCACATAAAAAAATTGATTCTTACGTTACCTTACGGAAAATTGAAATGTCTTCCTTGGAGCCGAACCCAAGACTTCTTTGGAGATTTATTTTCGTCATTACCTTAAAATATGTTAATCAAGCATCCTTGCCAAATTTCAATCATCTACCTATTCGGGAAGTATGTTAAAATGCTCTATATCGGCCATCGTGAAAGCATGACCAACCAACCAACAGACCTGGACTATTATATTATAAAATAATATATTGATGCTTCTGACATTGGAGGAGGAAACAAATTATGAGGCATTTTCAAATGAGCTAGATACATGAAGTTACGATTACAGATTTTTGGTCACAACTGATGGAGAAAATCCGAAATTGTAAAAATTCAAATTGTTAGGAGCTAATTTGCCCCATTATTGCCCAGTGTGAGGATAAAAATCATAACTCAATTCTTATTTTTCTATAATAGCTTACTGTAGCTACTAGTGCTTTCCTTGATTATGGAGATGAGCTTATACTTGTAGTGCAGGGGCGTTCGTGTTAACCTGGCTAACACTTACAAAACCGAAATTGAAGAAAGCTCTTTATTTCCATTTGGGACTTCTGAAATTGTTTCCTTGCTTATTTGGTGTTCGCCTTTGCATATACAATGTATGCATACATATGTGAATGCCAATAAAGCTCAATAATAATGTGGCCTCTTGAGCTTTTACAATGTTAGCCAACTGATTCTTTCTAACGTTTGTAGGGCCCCGTCTAAGTGCTGATCCTTGTCGGGAGCATGCGCAGTCGACTCATAGCCAGAGATGACGTAGCGGGAGGAATCCCCCCAATGTTAGCCGGTCTCCCAGTGCTAATGCATGGTTTAGCAGGTATTCACGTGTTTGGTGGTGTATTCGTGCGGGTGACGATTTTTTGTGTTGAGATCCGCCACCATGGAAGAGGGCGATTGTGACTGCATTATCAAGTAATTCGACTTTTAAAAAGATATTATAAATAAAATGAACTCGGAATGTGAAATTAAAAATGCGGATTATCACATGCTTCCGTCATATTACATGAATTGTCATTTCGGAAGGAGGGGGCAAGGGGAGTTTGGGGTTGGGGTTAGGCTAACACATCCCTTGAACCCACGTTCCGCCACTGTTGTAGTGATTGATTTCAATTTGTTTTCTGATATTGTGAGTCATTTTTATACAGAAAAGAGTGCTACTCTAACAGATTCATATTGAGACTGTGGCAATTGTGGCCCAGACTCTGTAGATAAAGAATAAAGAAGTAGTTGGTTACTCTTAAGCTACTACACACAAAATTATGTAATAATGAATGTATGAATTTATAAATTTGGTGTTAAATACATAAAAATGTTTTTCAGCCTTATATCTATCTATATAATGATTACATAAAATACAACAATACAAAAAAACTTGAGATTTTTCTATTTATTATTAGGTATATTTCATTTTCTGAAACAATAAGTGTAGGTAATTTATATTGTAAGTTGCAATAAATATCAATGAAGGGTAATAATCTGACACCATAGATGTCATGCAAACATTGGGAATTTCAGATTTCCAGATCATCAAATTAGGTACACATTATGGAGGCATTTGCTTCTATGTTTTCTTCAATATTTGACCATGTTAGACTGCGATTTGTCTGAAGATAGAAAACTCAATTTAGTATCACCTTTTTCAATGTCATATGATTTCTTATTATCTTTTAAATAAGGATGAGATATTTCTTCAATATCACATTACTACCAGCATTAACGACGTATAGGAATAAAATTTAGTATTCGTAAATCAGGCTGAATTGTTCAACACAATCAGAATTTTTGCAACTAAAATTTAATGTCAAATGTTTCTGTTAAAATAGAATTCCTACTTAAGAGCGTAATTTCTTAGAAATATTTTACCTTGCACGTTTCCATCAGATTTGGTGGTAACAGACTGAGTGGAAGATGGGATTTAATGTGGCGAGGTGATTTCATTTTGGACAGCTTTTCATAACCAGGTTTATAAATGCTTCTGTAAAGCTCTTCAGCTTTTGGATCCATGTTATTTTGCTTAACAAAATCACTTTTATATGATTCAGATGTTACAAGACTCATGCTGCAATAAAATATCCTTTGATAAATAGTTTAACTTTCTTAAACCCTCAATTTGTTTTCATCAATAAAAAAATTTCACTGCATTTTTGTTTTCATGGATTCTTTTGGTATTTGATTAGTTTAAGAATTTTACAGTAATTTAAATTATTTTAACCAATATAATATATTAAATGCAAATTAACTCACTCAATAAAGGGAGATCTGTCAGTCAGTTTCTCTCTTTGTGCTGTTTCATAGTCAAGGCAATTGTTAACCAACCACACAAGTTCTTGAGTCAAAGTAGTTCCTAAACACGAGATGGAAAGGGATTTGAGTAAAAATTTAAATTTTCTTTTCAGTCTAAATTATCATGTACATCTGTCTGATTATCATGCCTTTATGATCATCAGCGTGAAATTGTATCCTCATATACCAATGGTCTTCAAGGTGGGCGATAGCGCCCACCAGTGGGCGTTTTCGGATTTTTGGTGGGCGTTAAAGAACTCACCAAATGCTATTCTAATTTTTACACTGAAAAATAAAATTCTATAAAAAAGCACACATTCTGTACTACTATTTTATGTACAACTATTACAGTTCGTTTGTCGTTAACTATAGTATCATATCTTACTATACTAGCGACAATGTATCCATGCTGCGGTAAAATCGAAAGGCCCATGAGGGTGGTCGGAGTCTCGCAGACGCAGCAAAGCGTTTAAGTTTAATTTTATCAAATATATAAAATGATTAATTTTGAAACACTGTTATTACCACTGAGACCGTATTCGGTAAACTCATCTAACGACAATCCCACTAGTATTAGGGTTACCTTACCTCCGTAAATCGCTTTGCTACTGGGAGCGTAAAATTATTCTTTGCCCCGGGCGCCAGAAACCCTCACTACGCCACTGGGTGGGCGGTGAACTTATTTCAAAGGACAACATATGGTAAAAGTGGGCGGTGACTCAAAAAAGGTTGAAGACCACTGTCATATACAAAGGTGGCAAGTTAAGGAAAATGGATGAACACTCAAGAATTCTTTTTGCCAGATCCATTGAAAATATGTTAAATTTCCTATATTACTTATAAATGCTTTTGTCTCATTTCTACAAAGAATTATTTTAAAATCTTGAAGTGTGTGTATCTTGCTTTTATATTATGTTTATTTAAATCAAGGGCATATAGTCAAGGTGAGCAACATGTGCATTGAATATCACAAGAGAAGGATGAAATTATTTGAACCAAAACAATTAAAATGTAAAAGGTGTTGGTTGCTATGCAACTCATATTTTTTATTTCAAACTTAACAAGGAAAAACAGAAATATTTTTCTGTGAAATGTAAAAGTTATTATTGTTATCTAATAATAGCAGGTCCCTTACTCAGTCAATATATGTTTATCTGTGTTTTTGACTAAGACAAAAATATAATATAATAAGACAACCTTCATTCAATTTCACCCTCATCAAATGAAAATAATATCAAGTCCTCTATTAAAACTTGTAGGATCATGTATCCCTGGCGGCACCAGTACTAAATTTTTAGGAATTGTAATTGAAGAGTCCTTAAATTGGGCTGCTTAAATAGAAACCTTGAGCAAAAAGATTATGTCAGATTGTTTCCTTATCAAGCGACTTATGTCATTTATAAATCTGGAATCTGTCAAGCTTGTTTATTTTGCTTATATACAAAGTTACATAAAATATGGCATTGTTGCTTGAGGCCACTCTCCATCAGCGATAAGAGTTTTCAGGCTACAAAAATCAGCAAGCTAGGAGAAAGAATAGTTGTAGACCCTTATGTAAGCAATTAAATATAATGACTCTATACTCATTATATATTTACTGTACTATTATGTCCGTGAAGAACAATGATACTTTACTAGAGTTAGTGCACAACTCAGATATTCATCATCACAATACAAGAAACAAAAGAAATTATGCAAATCGGTGTCACAACCTAAAACTCTTCGCATGTAGACCTTCCTATGCTGGGGCAAACTTTTACAACAAACTCCCAAATGGCTTGAAAGACGTAAACAATAAGGTGATTTTCAAGGAGAGACTAAAAGCTTATCTTGTCAATAAAGCCTACTATTCCATAGAAGAATCTTTATGTGATGGATTTCAGAACTATTAATTATGTATTTTTTTGTTACCTCAACCTATTCTCTGTGAATGTTCCTATGGTATTTTTTGGTTTACTGCACTTAATTGCACCTTTTATTTGATGTGTCCTATATTTGTATCAAATCTTTTGGACCAATAAATATTATTATTATATATCCTGCCTCGTGTTATGTGGTCTAAGACATTGATATTCAACTTTTTTTGCCGGCACACCCCTCAAAGCTTTTATTGGAGAAATTTGAATCATATTGTATATAATGAATTACTATTTCCCAATAGTTCACTACTTTCCTTTATTCAAACTTTGTAAACAATCCATCATAATTGGATCAATTACTGCATAATTCCCTTCTTCAAACTTTCTACCCTCCTCCCACACTGTCCCTTGCTAACTATAATCACCTATTGATTGTATATTTTTCTATATCTTCTCTGCTGTTTCTCACCTGATCTGGGGTAAGTGACGATCCACACATCATCAGGTCTCAATTCTATATTGTAGAAACCATGAGCTTGCTTCCGAAAAGAAGACTCTAGCAGGTATTTCTTAGGTCCTGCATAGACAAATCCATCCCACCATGAAGAAAATACCGACATAAGTTCTTCATTAATTTCTTGAGGCACGTTGTTTATTTCATACGGCAAGGACATCTGCAAAACAATAAAATAGAAATGACTCTATACGTAAAGTTATCCTATTCATATTTAAAGTTTCAGCTTTTGTCTTGCAATTCATTTGGTTTGCACAAAGTATTAATGTAATGATTTTGCGACCTGGCTTCTCCAAGATTGAGCCACACTTCAAGCATCAACTACTCCCTACCGTTGCACTGCATCTAGCACAAATGGTAATGTGTATATAAAAAAAATAAATTGAAGTAATACCAGAGCAACGGTCACATGCTTTGTTGCGAGTTTACACGTTATAGCTTGGAGCAAAATAAAATTCTGCAATATATTTAACACGTGAATATCTCTCTACTACAGTGGTGCTTTTGCAATTTGAAAGGGTCTCGTTATAACATGGTCTCACCTATAGAGCGGTTGGGCGATATTGGCCCTGGAGATCTCTCCATAGCTGTTTCTTATTGCAGTGATTCTCAACCTTCTACATCTCATGTACGAGCATTCATTTTGTCAAAAAACCTTGGATCCACCCACCCTTTCTAACAAGTGAAACTCTAAGTTAAATGCACTTATTATTACATAAATCATAAATGGAAATTTTAGGGACATTTAAATATTGCATTAGATTTGTTGAGAAAACATTTTATAAAGGTTATTGTCGAAACCTCGCTTTCCGCCTTTGTGTCGTGTCTTTTATAAAAAAATTATGAATCAATTCTCAACTTTTTAGTTTCAATTATATGAGGCTTTACACCATATCTCGACAAATTTTGATAATTAGGTTTGTAATTTGAATCTGAGAGACACAAGACGTTCGTCGGCAGGGCCGTGCCAACCCGGGATGCACGGCACCCGGGCACCAACTAGTTGGGGGTGCCTTCCCATCAAGATGCTTGTATCTATATATTATTGGAACGAGATGTATGTGCAATGATTTTTACCCTTTCACTCCGAATCTTTTTTCCATCAAGCAGGAAGGGAAAGGCAGAAATAGCAGAGTGATACAAATTTCTGTCAAAATTTACCTCTGAACCCTCCCAGTATACATTCCCATTGTTCTATTCTCGGAAAGTTCGTATTATTAGGGGCGACCGAAAATCGGAGTCAGCATGGGAGATGGGGCGCTGCCCTAATTGCACTCTCCATCCCAGCTAGGGTCTGTAGCGGTATTTCGTTCCTACATTTTCCACGGTCTTTAGAGGCAATCGTAAATCGGTTCTCGGAAGGACTGGGATTGACTAGTAGTCACCTTGGTGGAGGGGAGGGGGGTGCCGCAGAATTATTTTGCACCCGGGCACCAAACACCCTTAGTGCAGCCTAGTTCGTCGGTGAGCGTATTTCTGGTTTTTGTTTTTATAGTAGTCATAAAACAAAACATCGTTTCGCACAGATGTGTTGAATGAATAAAAAGTTTTCAAAATAAATGCTACATTTTTTGTATTTGAAATTTTTTTATGTGATACAAGATTTTTAAAAATGGAATCATGGTGTATTATTTTTAATTCCATATCACTTTTTATCATTATTATTTCATTTTCTATATCTGTTGAATTGGTACACGTTAAACATATCACATATTTTACTGGAAGTATCTCCGACGTCAACGTTATAGCGAAAGGAAACAAAAAAAAAAGCTTAATTCGATTCAAGATTTCTAAAGTCTTGAAAACGTGCTTTTAAATTTTCTAATATACCAATATACAATTTTCAGTGCGACTCCCATCACTTCTTGCATTTTGGCTAACTGGCCGCACAACATTATAATACAACGGTAAGAGTGAAATTTCGGAAATTGAGGATCATTTTTACAAAAGTTTATGAAGCCATTATTGCAAGGTTTCATAGCCGGAGAAACGTCAGTAAATCGAAAGTTTTTGAAGTGGCAAGTTTCCTCAATTGCCATTTTTTTAAAAAGCGAAATAGCTGTTTTGTCCGCGAGTTATTCCTTGTAATGGAATCAGTTTCAATAGATCTTCTTTAGTGCTAATCACTGAATTCCATATGCACATAAACATATATTTGAGCTGTATCAATAATATCGGTTGATTCTTCCATTTGCAAAGAAAAATATTTGCAAGCAGACAAATCTTTCTCTAGCTCCTCTGTAATATCCTTGGACATTGTCTCGATTCTCCTCGTAACTGTGTTCCTGGATAATTGGATATCTTCAATAGCACTCATAATTTCATTTTTATTTTTAAAATGGTCCAACTAAAATCACTAGCTCCAATGAAAGCCTCTTTAATCATTTCGCCATCTTCAAAGGAAGAAGCAACAGTAGTGGCCAAAGATATAACTATGGGTGCATTAAAAAAGGATTGTTTTTACTTTCTCATATACGAAGTATATTGAGAAAGTATTGTTATCGCGAAAAAATTCGACCTCGAGATTTTTACGGAAATATACGTTTTAGGTGTCGCTGAATTCGAAAAAGTGGCTTTCGCAATGCCGTCTGTCTGTTATTGGCTTTATAGCCTAAATGGTAGATCGAAAATGAATGAATTGTCGTACTTTCGCATTTTATCATACAGAATAGAAGCTAGGAAGAAATGGTTGACATTGCTCAATAATTAAGGGAAGTTTATTCTACGCATTTTTAACAACAATTCGATTTTCTCAATAACGGCTATAACGATTTTGATCAAATTTCGTACAGTTACTTGAGTTTGCGTCTTCAATAATAGTGTATAGTTCATATTTATAAAAAAATGAATATAAGGCTAGTTTATTCTAGGCAACTTTAGCAATAATTTGATTTTCTCAAAAACGGTTCTAACGATCTTGATCAAATTTCGTACAGTTACTTGAGTATACTTCTGCAATAATATTACATATGTAATTTTTCTCAATGAATGAATATAAGGCTAGTTTATTCTAGGCAACTTTAACAAAAATTTGATTTTCTAAAAACCGGCCTATACGATTTTCATTTTCTAAAGATAACTAAACGACGCACTATTATATGAGAAAGTTTGTACAATGTATGTTGTACCGAGTTTTTCTTAAGAAGAAATAAGTTCACTTATTTTCGTTTTCGTAATTTCAGGTTTAGCATGAGGTTGATAGAAATTTTTTTATGGATGGTATTAAAATTATAATAGTACGTTTTCTTTTTGGAGGGTTCACGGCTCATCTTTATACAGGGTTCTGCTGAAACAAAAATTATAATGTAGTGCAAAAATATCTTATTAAAAATTACGAAAAAAATGTGATCCATAAAAGAAAAATATAAATCTTATATAATTCGGCCGCAATACAAAATAGTGTTCCAGTAGCTAAAAAAATCCTTATTAATTAATAAAAGTTTTCTGTTTGAAAATATATACTTGCTACTTCTGGACCATCAGTATCGGTTCCATCCGTAGCCGCTTAATTTGTAATACGAAATGTTATAAAAATGGAAATACCTACTGAGTCTTTAGTTTTGATGTTTTAGCGGAAACTATAAAAACATAACACCCACACGAACGCGCTCAACTACCTAACAATATATCTAGACCGTCTCCAGACGACCAAACGCCTCAACCTAGCCGACAATGGCCGAACATGCCAAGCAAAATAAATTTTGGCGTATCGACTTCTCACAAATTGATGGAATGGATGACTCTATGAATGATTCCAGCTTATGCCTGTCGCATAAAGATCTTAGGATCATCCATTCCATCAATTATAACCTAAGCAATCTCACCATTTGAGAGGATCGAGGTTTCCTTCGATGTATCTCTTTGAATACATCCGTTGGGACTGGTTAGCCCGGTCCTAACCCAAGAAACCATTCCCGTTATGAAACATGTTGTTACGGTACTTCAGTGCTAGAATATCCGCCCGGCAAGTGGAAGCAGGGCCCGGGAGAGAAATTCCGTGTCCAGGTGCTTCTTCCGCTCTCGGGTCCCCTTTAAGGTATCGTGACTCATCTTCACAGGAAACTTTTGCCTCAGAGCGGGCCCTCTTTAAGCCCGGGCTCCGGCTATTTTCACTGGCTGCCCCCCATCCCCCCCATCTCCCGGGCCCTGAGTGGAAGACCCAGGTTCGATTAGATTCCTTTGGACGCGCCCATTTGTTAGTAGTACACCACAATCAATTTGTTTGAGGAAAAATTATTGCCCTAATTGCCTATCAACACTTCCAAATCGTTAATTTATTGACTAAAGAAAATATTCTGCGGCACCACTAAAAATCTACTGCGGCACCCCAGTGTGGCGCGTCAAACAGTTTGGGAACCACCGCGCTATGGTGACAAATTGGCTGAGGACCGGGCATGTTATGTTATGCCGAAAAATCTGTACCCATAAGGGATTCATTCATTCATTTATCCTTCTGGAGGTAACATAATTGAAGCATAAAAGTCCTCCAATACATACATAGAAACACTTACTATTACATGAATATTACATGATTAGAAAAGCACTAAGTACAAAAATATAGTGCAGTAAATTAAAGATAAATATGTACCCTATTAACTAACTTAATAACGTGTTAAAATTCACTTAAGCTGTAAAAGGTACCACTGAGTAGAAAAGTTTTAGTTTCTTTTTGAGCACTAGCAATGGATCGTCTTTTATTTCATTCGGAAGCGCATTGTACAGAATGCTGCACATGTGGCATGGTCTTTTCCCATAGAGACATAAGTTGTGTTTAACAACATGTATATTGTTCGGTTGTCTGGTCTGAAGATGGTGAATATACGAGTTGATTTCAAATTTGTGCATAGTATTGGCTTTTACAAAGGAAGTACATTCATAAATATATAAGCTAGGGAGTGTGAGTATATTGTAAGAAATAAATACATTTTTAAAGGATGATTAGTGTTTATGGAAAAAAATGCGTCTAAGGGCTTTCTTCTGTAGGACAAAGACTCGGTTGAAATGAGGAGAGCGCCGTACCGGCGCGTACAGTAACAAAAAAGCACTGGTTATTGCTGATAAACAATAATCGACGCCAGAATAAATGAATGATTCACAGTTTTCTTTCATCAATGGATCCATTGCGCTTTTTTGTACAAGCGGCGAAACTGGTTTTGGCCCAAATATTTATTTGTTCTAACGAAGTTTAATAATTTTTCATTGTGATAAATAAATGTAGCGCCTTAAATAACGGAGTATACAAAGTAGATATCAGGTAACTTACGTTTGCGGTGACGCTTAGATGTGGACGGTTCCGAAAATTGGGTGATGTATTCTCAAATGATTTTCGTATCTAAGAAGGAGTTCGTCCATATCTCAAGCACCTATTTACACGATCTTTGGACTTGTCTTGATAAAGAAGTTCCATTATATCAGCGGTTCTAGATATTTGACACGCTTAAGTCATTTCGCCTCATAAAATTAATTAAGTAGGAAGAGATAAACGCTCCATGCGAACACACATACGAGATGGAGGCGTTCTTTAGAAATTATATAACAATGTCAAAAAAGAAAAATATTAATGGCTAATTTTAATGTCTAAATATTACAGAAGGATATTATAAGAAGTGATGCCAAGGAAATTTGAATTTTTGATTTACCAATTTATTTTATAACCCGTTGCAAATAATAAAACAATCGAAAATGATGTCAAACATAATCCACATTACTTGAGTAATACTAACGTAATCCTAAAACTCACCTCCATTCCTTCCGCGTAAATTGTCCGTTCCTTTTCACTTACAAAACGCTTCGTGTGGACAGTGTGGACGAAAGGAAAATATACGGTTCAAGGTCAGAGCAGGCAAAAGGGGGGCCCCCAGAGGTTCTCAATTATTGTGTCGATTGTAAATTTGGCTAACAATTTTACAAAAAATCAATTGCAAACTGATTTTCAATAAAGAAACACTACGTAAAAGTTATAATATTAAACTGGGACTCCATAAATCGTTCATTATCACTATAAATATTAATATCGTGGAAACCCATCGATATTTGCAGCCCGGCCCCTTCAGTGATTGGCCGACTCGGAATGACGTTCATTACTTCGTCGTAGATCAATGGTACCAAAATTTTACTGCTCGTTGGGCATTTATTATTATTATGGGACCTTGTGACTTCAAACGACTCCAGCGCCATTAGGCTTTTCAGTCTAAATCACAAAGCAAGGGAGGAGAGAAACCCAGTGCCGGCATTAGCCTACTCTTAACGAGAAGCACCAAGGGGACCAACGGCTTTACGCCCCTTCCGAAGGACGGGGCGCTGACTTACGTGTTCTCCTCTAAACACGCAAATAGGGGGCCGCTAAACCGCTGAAAAAATCTTACACGGGATTCGTACCCGGTTCGCACCGGGTATGCTCAGCGTAGCAGGCCAGCGCCCTCGCCACTACGCCAGATGGCCTCAAGGACAACAAGATGTTGAAGGAAACCCAATGGACACTTACCATATAGCTCGGTCTACACGCGTGGAGTAGATCAGTTTAGTAGAACTAAATTTTAGTACTCGACCCGTCTAAACACAAGAAATTAGTTTAGTACAGCTCATAAAGTCGAGTAGCTGCTTTAATCGAGTAAATAGAAGCCCATCCTATTTTTGAGGTCGAGTGTCTTCCCCCACCATGCGCCCACTAGACTGACTCACCAACTAATCTCGTGTATACGCATGCCTTTAGTACCTTTTTAGTCGAGTGCAGTTGCCCTGTGTGCCTCTGTCTACGTAGGACAGGGGTTCTTAACCGGGGGTGCTCGCACCCCCAGGTGGTGCGGGAAGATGGTCCACGGGGTGCGGGAAGAGGGTTCAGGGTGTGCGGTGGGAACATCTTGCAATTTGACTTTTTTATTTATTTATTTTTTTATATAACATTTTGAACCACCAGCTGCCGTCCTAGTGTGTGTATTCATGCATCCACGTTTCTTATTAGATATAGAGCGAGATGCTGAAGAACACTCGTTTCCTTGAAATAACAAGTAATAATAAATAAATATTCGAGGTCTATTTACAAAGCGATTTAAACTGCCGTGCCCAGACATATTGTTGCTATATTTTTCCGCCTTTAATTACGTTTATAACAAAGTCATTCTCTCGGTCCTGCTTTTCGTGAGAAGGCTGAGATAATCCGCTACAGAGAGGTTATTTTGAAGTTCAAGATGAATACAGCATTAAAAATTGTTTGAAAAGAAACAATCTTGAAAACTATTATGAAATTGTTGGATAGGATTCCATTGTAATAAAATGCCTAATCGTCGCCTCACCTGTATTACAATCTTATTGTGTCTTTAATTGAGGAAAGGTTGAGTTTAAAATGTAGTTTGTAATAATTATATTTGATTTTAAATATTATACGTTTAATAATTCGTTAAAATTTAAAAAATTTAAATTAATAACCATTGAAAAAATTATGGTGGGGTGCGGGATTACCATGGATCGCTCTAGGGGTGCAGGGCTCACAAAAGGTTAAGAACCCCTGACGTAGGAGGTTACGTTTCTCTCGTATTATTCATAAACTGTATGCCTCGTGTTTCTTCACATTTAATTTCTTCTTAACATGGCCAAGTGATCAGAACACGTGACTCTCAAATTTGTTACGGAGTATGTGAAACATGAGAGCTTGTGGGATGCGTCGAAAAACGAATACAAAAACAGACAAGCTCGTGTAAGTTCATATGCTGAGATTTTTTTATCTTGAAATCAAACTTTCTGTTTCGGTGACACATATTCGCAAGAGATGTATAGATATAGACAGGAGTGCCCGATTCACAATCGTTCGTTTAGCAGTCATGGCGGCAGTCAACTAATGAACTAAACTAAATCCAATAATTTCCGCGTGTAGACCGGCTACTCTCACTCGACTAAATTACTGCCCTCGACCAAACTACTGGCTGCATGTAAACGGATATTAAACATTTCTCACTCAAGTAAACTATTCTACTCGACTAAACAACTAGCCGCGTGTAGACCGGGCTTAAGGAGAGCTGCCGGAGTATCGGAGAGACACCTTTATACACGTAGATTGGAACTTTCGGGATGCTCCCTTCTTCAGCACAAGAGACACAACTGATATGGCAGTGACACTGGGGTGAAGGTATGGGAGTGGAAGGGGGGTTGGAGGATGCGGAAGGTGGAAGATAAGGAATGAAATACTAGCGGTGGTTAATGCCGGACGGAGAGAAAGAGATTAGGATGTGGATATGGGCGAGTTCCTACTGACTGAGTTGTGGGCGGAAGCGTCGTCTGGTAGGGCGCGGATGGCCCTGACCGTGAAGCAGTCATTGAATTTAATTCGCATGAACGGCCACGGGCAGCAGTCGTTTAAGACTAACGCCGTTGCGATGGCCATTCATGAGGATATTAAGGGGATAGCCAACGTAAAAGGCGGGTGCAAGTGAGAAGGTATATGAGATTGCGGGTGGTGCAATTGGTAGGGTAAATTATGGGATAAGTGATGTTACTGGTGGGGCTTGAGAAGGATTTGGAGGGTAGGATTACGGGCATCGGGGTCTACGGCAGGGGTGGGACCCGGCAGGGTGCAGAGGAGTGGGCGATGAGAGTTCCTTTCTCCACAAGATGTTGGCTAGCGGTATATATAATAGTGTCTTTGGTATCTTGTCTATATTGAGGAGGATATTTGGAGAATTTGCCTAATCTTTCGTACAACATTGATACGACGAACATCCACGTCCCAGGCGGGATTCGAACCCACGACCTTGGTATCCATCGGCATAAACTCTAACCATCCGTCTATAATATAGATGTATAATTATTTACTCATTTTCTGGCCATTATAAATTGATTTTCTTCATTTTTTACTCGCATTAAGAGTTTATTTCTTCCAGGACGTATTTTTCTGAATAATGTGAAATGCAATCTAGTGCCATCTGTCAGCAATGTTTATTTTATTAGTAAAGCATAGGCGAATTAATACTTTTTATCATTTATTTTATTATCAGGTTGAAATGAAATAGTAATTATACAATATTGAAAATACTTGTCAAACATATTCAGTCAACCGAGCATTCAATACTTTGAAATAAATTTTATTTGAAATTTTTCATGATTGAAATCTTATACCAGTAAGATTTTCGTTTTCTTTTATCCATTCATCAGCCTTTTCATTTAATTCTGGACTGAAGTCAGTCTTCCAAGATCCACTTTTTCCTGTAAGAAAATGTAATAATTTTTCTTGAAGATAATGTTTATCAGGAATTTTTTTATTAATATCCATTCATTTGTTAGTATCAAATCAAATCTATTGTCTTAGTTCTGTTTTAAAAAATGTTACTGCTTCAAAAAGAGTGTTATAGAGGTAGATCCCAATTTACGTTGCCCAGTTTTACGAAATTTCAAAGTTACGAAAAAAATTTTGTCCAGTGCATCATTATACGAGCCAAAACCCCAAAGTTACGAAAAAAACTTAGTTTTTCGTTGCAAATCTCGTAAAGAACATGAGTAACAAAAGAAAATAATAATATTATCACTCAATAATAATACAGTAATAATGATTACAAAAGAAAAAGATAGTTAAGAATACATGCAATTTAAATTAAATAAAATTATTATATTTAAAAATCCTAGTTTAAACCCACAATAATAATAATGTCTTTTATTATTATTATTAAACCCACAATCTCGAAAGGACGGAATCGCGAATGGACGGAATCGCGATTGGACGGAATCTCGAATGTATGGAATCTCAAAAATTAATACGTAATTATACGACCCTTTAACAACATTGCGTTAAATATTTCTATTTTCACCTGTTATCTTGAAACAAAATAGCGCCTCTTTAAATATTTAAAATCGAATAGTCCGGACGAAATTTGCTTTCTTTGGAAGAAAACTGAAATCTGAATGCGTGCCCGAAGTTTTGTGAATTATATAATATTGTCGAAAATAGTGTACAAAGAGACACATTTCTTTCCTTCAGCTGATCGCGGTATCAGATAACATTTTTATCGTAACAGACGGCAGACATGATCATATTATGCGGAGGAAATTTCGTGTTATATTAATTTTTGGTTTTAGAATCCGCGTTTGTTTACAACAGGCGGCTGTTAAAAATAACCGGTAATAATAATAATAATAATCGGCATATACTCTATTCTGGAGGATCTTAACTTTCCTTATTTTAGTTATTTCTTAAGGAGAACATTCTCTCGCTTAACGTATTTGCGCTTAGGCTCCCGTTTTTAAGGAACGCAATTACGACGTTAAGCGACGGATACTTGTAATATTAATAGTTGTTTAGAATAATTGTTCTTCGTAATAAATGTCCTAAGAAACATATACAGTATTTTAGGGGAAGATTTTTTTGCATATGAACGTATCTTGCCTTCCATAATGTAGCCAATGAGAAATTATACCTCGATTTACGAATTTACGATTTACGAAAGTTTTTTGAAGAATGTAACTCTTTCGTATATCAGGGTCTACCTGTAATTATTTTAGGCATATTACATCAATTTACAAAACATATTAACATATGTAGGTACATAGAGATGGTTTTACAAAACGAGGAAGCATTACCAAATAGAACTTGAGGTACACATAATTCATAGTTATTCTCTTACAGTAGGATTTAGGCATGCCACACCTAATCTGTGCCAAAGCTTTTCTCTTCGAGTTCTCATACCAATTCTACGTATCTTTTAGTGCATCTAATATACCTTTCCTTCCTACCTCTTTGTCTCTTTCCAAACATTCTTCCGTCTATGACATTTCAATAGACTGTTTCCTTTCAAATGTTGCCCTACTCATTTCTTCTGCTTGTCCCTCATTAGTCTAATTAAGGTAAAGTCTTCCTCTACTTTATACAATACTTCGTGATTCATTTTCATGTCTTTCCAACTAAGTTTCTCTAGTCTATACCTAATCTGGTCATGTCTTTTTTCCGATTGTCCATACTTCATACACATATAATACTTTACTCCATATCAGAGTTTTTACTAATCTCTATTAAAATCTTTAATCAGACTCAATGGCGTACTGATAACCCCCGCAACCCCCGTAATTCGGGGGGGGGGGGGGGGGGGGCGAGATTAAGGGGGGGCCCAATCGTTCAAACCATACTGACTAACAATAAGATATCCGTAGGGAGGCCCCATATTATTTGCTGCGGGGCCGCCCCCAGATTTTCAGGTATGCCACTGATCAGACTGCCACTCAACAACTCTTGTCATCTTGTAAATGCTTTATTTGCTCTTGCTATCCTTGTCCTAAACTCTTTCATGTTTCCTTCATCCTGTAACAGAATATTTCTTAATAAGTAAAAATTTTCCCCTTTTCAAAATTTTCTCCATCCACTGTAACATTGACCTTGCAAAATCTCATGACTTTTTTTTTCTTATCAATGTTCATCCAAAATGCCTTTGCCTTTTCATTTAAGGAACTAACAAACATCTGCAGACCCCTTTCATAATTACTCACCAATGGTTTCTCATCTGCATATCTAACTATTTAACCAGGCTCCCTCCTGCTTTTACCCATTTCTACATCTTCCTATGCCTCCTTTATGCTTCCTTCAGCATAAATGTTGAACAATGTTGGTGATGGTGTGCAGCCCTGTCTCAGGCATCTTCCTAGTGTTGCACAATCCGATTCTTCCTCTTTTACCCTTACCTGGGCAATCCGTTTCATATACAGATCTCTGATTTTACGTCCATCACATTTGCTCCTAAACTCCCATTCAGAAATCCTGAGAATAATTTTAGCTGTATGTGAAATGCGGCTGATTGAGTTCTAACACTGATATTCATTTAATTTAAACTTTTTCTGCAAAGGAATTAAAATCAATCTAGTTCAGTCTGCCCTTCTTCATATATCATGTGGCACAATTATTAAAAGCTCTCTTCCCCCTCTTTTCCTAATTCCTCTAACATTTTTATGGGAAAGTCATCAATTCCTACTGCTTTCCTTGACTTCATATCCCTGAAATGCCTTACAATATCATCAGTCAACTCTGTTGCAGTCTACATCTTCTTCCCTCTCTACCTCAATTTTCCCCTGAAAATAAAGGCATCTATCTATCTATTTACATCAGTTGATTGTGGCTTATAATCCTTTGCATATAACTCCTAAATGCACTCTTTATATCTTCTGGCTCAAACAACAGTTAATTGTTTGCTATTTTTGTCTTTAATGATTGCCATTGATAACTTATTCAAGATACAATGTGATTAAATTAATGCAAGGACCTCTATCAAATTTCTGATTACAAAAGAGAAAAGGGCATCTGAGATATTAGTGGAAAATGTTTTGTTGTGATATCACACTGGTTGCATGGTGACAGCTCTTTGTAGCTCATTAAAAGTTCAAACTAAAGCCCTTGGACTAGAACATTCCCAATAAATGAATGAGTCGCAACAATGAAATTACACTTCATAGAAAGTTATAGTATACATATTTAAATAAAATTTTGCATGTAAAGAGTTGTGTGAATTCATGATGACAAGTGATTGATGAATATCTACTCTAAATCCATAATAATTTATTCAGGGCTCTGCACCTCCTCTCTGTACCAGACTGCATATGATTTCAAGACAAAGTGCAGTTTTGTAATTCCCTCATATCTGCTATTCCTTTGTCAGACATGATATCTGATGTGTGCCCATCTTATTTCATCAATTGTTATTTGGTAGAAATCTTATGAAATTCTTATAATTTCTAAGGCTAAAGCTTTGTTTATGGCAATGCACATGTATAAATACTTCCTAATACCAAGGAGGAATTTTTAATTATACATATATTAATATGTACAAGTAGTTTTGACCTTAAAATTAATTAAATCATCATCTACCAGAACCAGATTCCCTTGGATGATATGAATAATATTTGTCATAAAATTCGTGCCATGTTATGCATGGCATCGTTCATGAATGCATTTATTATTCTTTGCAATGCATGATTGATACTGATAAATACTGAGAGATTGCTCTGCTATTTAAAATTAAATCGTACCTTGTCTGAAAAATCCTGGTCCTTCTTCATTTACCGCTCCCTTTATGTTATATGGTGGCTGTTCGAAAGCAGGGTTTTTACTAAAGTTTTCAAAATTTAGGTGATCAAGAATCTTGGACACATCTTCATCAGTCAAGGTCTTTTTTAAAAAATCAGCCACTTTATGAACGGTAGCTTTCATATCCTGTACAGAAATTAATGCAATTGATTGTGAATATAGATGTACATGTTAGGATGAGTGCACTGTTTATTTATTTATTTATTTATTCTTCAATGTCACAAGTGGGCTAAAGCTAAGTCACGACGAGTGCTACAGTACTCAGCTCGCAAAAATCTTTAATATACATTAATTAAAATTCTAAAATTACACATAGTTATACAATATACACAATAATAACTAATTTATCCATGAACAAATACAATTAGTATATGCATTTATAACTTAATCAATTCAATTTTTATGGAGTTTAGAGTTTTCTAGATTCATATAGGGCCTTCATGGCAACATGGCGGTTAAGTTGCTCCTGAGGTCCCCGCCATACTTTACCCCATCAAGCATTCCATTACTTCCTCCAACTCCATCGTCATATGTTTCAATTTGCTAGATTCTCCATTATAAAACCAACTTGATTCTTAAATATTTCATCATTTTTGGTAAGTTAATTAAAAAAGGCTAAAAGGACTACGGCGAGATGGATTTAAAAAAATATAAATACTCCTTAACCGTACAAAGTGAGAATATTTAGAGACGAAATAAACAGTAAAATTAAAATAAAAAAAAATTTGGTAAGGGTTTGAAGAGATCTTCAAGTAACATGTTCCAATCCCTTAATCCCCTATTAAGATAAGAGTATTTGGCAATACCGTATTTACTCGCATATATGCCGCAATTTTTTCCTAAATCTTTATTCGAAAAATTAGGGTGCGGCTTATGCGCGAATACAAAGGAAAAACATTCTTAAAGTGAGATATTCTCATGTTACGATCACCATTTCCACGTTCACGTCATTTGCGATTAGAAGTCATAAGACATATGTATACAGGAATCCCTCACCATTCGCGAAATTTGCGTATCCGCGATTTTCATTTTGAGTACTTGTTTTTTCATTCATGAGGCAGAAATTCACGTATCCGCGAATGATCGCTTAAGTACCGCTCACTCCGCGACATATTTTTTCGTAACTTCTTTCTTTCTTTCTTTCTTTCACCGTGGTAGTGTATGCGCACAGTTCCTCGCTTTTTTCATGAATTTATTGTGCCATTTTCCTAGTTTTTATTAGTAATATTGCTTAATCATGCGCCACGCGACCAGTGGTGTGAAATTTTTTGACGCCCACGCATTGAAATATGCGGTAGGGAAATTTTCGATTATTTCTTTATGCATAGTTTTCCTTTGTTTGCAGTGGCAGCATAATCTTACTCATTTAAAGCAGGCAGGGTAAAGAATAGGTAACCATAAGTTTTCAATTGGACAGCAAATAAGAAAATTTCCGGAGCCTCCGACTGTAGACATATTTTTGAGTTCAAAACGCAGCTTATGTCAAATGAAGTTTTTTCTATTTTCAAGTTGAAAAACCCTTGGTGCAGCTTATATGCGGTGGCGGCTTATATCCGAGTAAATACGGGATTTGTTTTCTGAGGCCTCAATTTAATTTTAAATTCGTCTGCTCTTTCCCAACAAACTCTGACTTCTCTGTCCTACTCCTTAGATCTTAGAAATAGTTTTATATAACGAAAAAATCACAGGTAACATCTTCTGAAGTAAACACAGTGAATATATTAAGTAATATTTTAAGATGCATATGAATTAACCCTTGGATGGGAAATCAACAAATAACATCCTTGTATACTTGGAAATGGCAAAAATAAACAATGTTAAATGATGGAATACTTTGAGTCGCCTATACTATTACAAACTAAGGAAGGGTAACGAGGCTACTTGAAGCAGTGGTGGCTTTCATAACTACAACTGGTATCGGTTGTCATTTATGTCACTGTTTCGGTATTTTTGTGGTTTGGAGTTTTGGATAAATGATCTTCTACTGTACACTCAAACACACATATTATGTATGGATTTAAGCATATAGTATTCACATATAATAAATTTTCCTTATATTTTTTATTATAACCACATTGGAACGCTGTAGCTGCATCACTGTTTTCTCATTTTTGGAGAATATCTGGGCATATTATATTTTTTATGATTGAATTTTAAAATAAAGAATGAAATCTTAAAAGGATTCATATCCTATTAAAAGTAAAATCAAGCACTGTCTTTTGTCAGGGCCAGTTTCAGTTAAAAAATGTGTAAGCGAGGTAAAAATTTGCCGCCCTTCTGTATATCAAAGGCATGAAATAATAGTAATGATATACTAAAAAAAGAAAATAAACTTATTTTACTCGGTTTTATTTTTTCAAAAAAATATTCAGCTAAATATTTTCAGAAAATAGAAATAAAACATTCACTGACCTTATAATTACTATGTAATGATTATATTACCGAATATTTTTATATTGCAACTTTATGAACCCACTTTTTGAAAAGGACGAGATCAAGTTTTTGCGGGCTTTTTTCTTTGCAAATTCATTTATCAGGGATCAGGGAGGGAAGCTACGTGCAAAAGGTAGAGATTCCGAATGTTAAATAGTTGCACAAAGAGACAAACCCCGAGTAATCAAAATCTCTAGTATTGAAGGTTCACTGTATTTGGGACGGGAAGGTTATTTGAAATTACAATGCTTAATCCCTAAAAGCACATGAAACTTAGCAGTATAGTTATTGCTTTTGCATGTATATATTCCGCTAAAGAGGTTAAGGAAAGTGCAGTGTATTGGTGTGTTTTAGACAATGTAAAACTTTAAAACGTTCATCTTGCCGCCCTTCTTAGGTAACACCTGTAAGTGGTAGGTTATGTCGCTTACAACTTGAACCGACCCTGAATGTAAATGACATATCATGGCATAAAATATAATTTTTTTGCAGTATTTTCAAGTTCCGTGCAACAATAAAAAATTTAAAAAATGAAAATGTCAAAATCCGAAATATTGATTTTGCCACCCCTCTGAAGTAACGCCTGTAAGCGACCGCTTACGTCGCTTACGCCTGAAACCTGCCATCTTTTGTCCACCAAGGCATAATGTGGTTTACATATTTTTGAAATGCAAATCAGATATATTTCATATTTGTTTCAATCTAAAAAAACTGGAGGAAAGAAACACCTCTTGCTACATGTCAGAAAATTTGGATTGTTCTGGGTCACAATTATCTAGGTTTACAAAGAAGTTACCTGTTGATTCCATCTAGATAACTGAAAGATTTTTCAGGTGGATTTTTTAAAACTAATAAGTGTGATTGGTACACATTTTATAACAATAACGACAGTGATTTTCATATATAAATAAAGCATATACTTAACCTTTTTCATGTCTTCATAAAACAGGAAAAGCATATTTGGATGATGTCTCTCCTTCCATGCTTCTTCAACGTGACACCAGTATGGTGCCCACAGAGCTAAGCAAAAAGGATTATATTTAATACATAATAACAGTTTAGGACAGAAACCCATAAGCAACATGTTATCTTACTCAAATTCCTTTGAAAAAGTTCCCAAAATTTATTGAAATCAGCCTGAAAGCCAATGGATGTAAAATGCCTGCTGATATAGTAATAGGAAACTGCAACATCCTTTGGATTTCTGGCAACATATATCACCTAGAATGAGTGAAAGTATATATAATAACATGGCATCTTGCTGTTTTCTATAGGGATGGTCATTTAAATGCTTCCTACAAACTAACAAAGTAGAATGCTCCAAAATTAGATTGAAAATATCTTCAGAAAAAAATCCAATGAATATGGTATCAACTTAACATGGCCAATCATATGTTTAAATTTAATGTGGTTGGATCACTCTTTTGTATTAATGTATTTTAGAAAAAAGAGTTTGAAAGAGAATATATAATGATTTAAGTAGTCTTATTTTTCTATACCTAAAGATTCACCTAGCGTATGTCCTTCTCATATTGTTTAATAAAACATTGTTTACTCTAAGAAAATTACAAATTACCATATAATAAATATTAACAATAAGAATTCTACGGAATGAATTCAGGTGATCGAAGCTGGATGTAATGCACAGAAAACGTACATCTATGCTGAAAACAATGTCATGATAGTTTGACAAGTTTGTACATATGTCTAAATTTTAAGTGAAATATTTTATCAGTATTTGAACATTTGTGTTATAAGATGCAGCATGGCTTTGGGATACATTTTTGCAACAAAAATGTGTCTTATACGCTAGAAAATTTGGTATTTATTGATGGTACAATTAAACACAATTTCTGTTGGATATATATTTATCATCTACTGCTATTTAAGTGAGATATATCAGATCATCAGTGCACATTATTTTAGCAACTTTATTTCCCAAAAATTTCTTAGCCCATAATAATGAAATAGTTTGTAACATTTTATTCTGAAAGATAATTTATATTTTATTTCTCTAAACTTGGTCGGTGTTTTTACTACTACATATATCTCAATGTTAAATTTGGCATATAAAATAGAATTATGATAAAACATTTGAGATATATTAAATTTGAATTTGGATAATCAGTTCTGCTACAAGGGTCACTAAACCTTTTTACTAATCGGGTCACATCAGGTTTTATATACCATCCTGCGGGCCACATATAACCTTTCAAATGACTGATTGAAATGTGTAAATTTTGTGAAATAAATTATATCCAATGATACCTCTTGTTGGGAGATACAGTACAGAACCTTCTATCTGGCAAGCTTGGGATATGGGGATAGCCGGTTATCTGGAATTTCTGCTTATCCAGAATATACTCACAAACAATGATTGGAAAGAGCAAGAACTCACTGAAATGGTATTCTGGCCCGTCCCATGTGACGATAATATTGTTCTGTCTCGTCAAACATTTAGTAATACTGTTTTGTTAACTTCGTTTAATGAAAATAATATAAATTATTTTTCTTTTCTTTCTTCATCATAGTACATAAGGAATAAATCAAAAATAAACTCGATTATAAATGTTCTATTGGTTATTCCACGTCCACTGCCAGAATGTGCATTCTGTTTCGTAATATTCTCCATTTTGAGCACTATCTCTCTTTACTGATATAAATTTTATGATGGTCGTCATGTCAGACGCTTGGCCTTCAAAATATTACACATCACTGAGTAAAATACAGGGTTAGATTCCCATCCCAACAAGAACAAACCTTACCATCATTCATTTTGTTAAATTGGCGACCCCAGAACTCTTCCTTTCTAGGATATTCATTATGTTTGTTAAATGCGAAAATCAAATGCAGAAACAGGCTCGATCTAGAATCAGATGCACGACTTCAACTGAGTAATATTAAACAAAATACTTCTGCTCTTTCATCATCAAAATAAGATTATACGTCTCACAAAAAGTCTACTTTTGATATTATTGCTAATTTCAAATGAGATTCCTTTGTACTTTAATATTAACTAATAAAATGTATACAGTTTATTTCAAAACAAGTTTGTGCTAATAAAATATAAAATTCTGTTTCTAACTGTTATTTTTACCCAATTCTAGCTATAATGGTCCTAAAAAATATGAAAAATACAAAGGGGATCCGCAAACAAGAACATTTTATGAATAGGGGTCCGCAAGACAAAAAAGTTTGGGAATCGCTGGTCTAGATCAATATTTGTCCGGTGTCCGTCGAGCTCACTCATGAATCCCCGCCCCCAACCACAGTCCCTGCCCCGTATCAAACTCTCGACGACAACAAACTGCCTTTTGCCTTGCAGAGGACACAGTTCCTCGTACGGTTTGCATTCTCGATAAACATCAATAAGGCGCACCGGAGCGCACTCAAAGCACGGTAGTAAGCCGGGTAATTATTAGTGAGGCATTAAATTTAGATTTCTTTCTCCTAACAAATTTTGGAAAAATGCAGTAATATCTATAAGTAGCCGGTTAATTTCACTTCCGGATAAGTGGAATCCGGATATACGATATATATATATATACACGATATATATATATATATATGTGTGTGTGTGAATATGCATCTCTTTGAGAAATTGATGAGGCAGTGGTGCAACCAGAATTTTTTTTGGGATACAAATCTTCAACACATTATTATCTGAGCTCTTGTTTATTGATTTATCTGCAAGAATCTTTGTGTAATGATTAAAGCTAACAAATAAAGGTACTGATTCTAATTTAGACACCTGATGCTCTCATACTCTATTCTTTTGTGAAGATTATCTGTGATCTCGGGATGGGCAAATGCCTGGAGGCCATAGTTTGGTACACTTAGTGTACTGTATATTAAATATAAAGCCATTTAAAACATGTACTAGAAGAAAAAAGTTCATTATTTCAAGCATAAAATTGCTTGTGTTAGAATTTTTTCAAAAATACATTATTCCAGAGAAAAAATTTTTACCTTGCATGTATCCAGAAGTTTTGGTGGCAACAGACTGAGAGGAAGATGCGATTTAATGTGACGAGGTGATTTCATTTTGGGCATCATTTCATAACCAGGATCATAAGTTTTTCTGAATGACTTTTCAGTTTTTAAATCCAAGTTATTATGCTTCACAAAATCATTTTTATATGACTCACATGCTAAAATACTTAGACTGAAATAAAATGTACTTGTTATGATCAAGGAATAGATTATTTTTCCTATGTCCTCAATTTTACTATATTATTTCCACTCCATGTTCCTTAATATGCAACCATTGAGAATGCAGTGAAATTAAACATTTTATCATTATTTCATTGATATTTAAACTATGTAAAATATTAAATGCAAATAAACTCACTCAATGAAGGGAAATCTGTCATTCAGTTTTTCTCTTTGTGCTGTTTCATAGTCAAGGTCATTGTTAACCAACCATACAAGTTCCTGTGTCAAAGTAGTTCCTAGTCACAACATGGAAAGTGATTGGAATAAAAATGAATTTTGGTTCTCGTGACTCGTGGCGCCGGCCAACTGGTCAGAATCAGAACTACTGCCTGTGGCGACATTTACCCAACGGGTACTACTGTGTTATCCCGGACCCCTTTTGAAAAATAATGTTTTGCGATAACCCTTTCCCGGGAAAAAATTAAAACAAACTAAGAAAATGAGACATTGTCAAAAAACTTTTTATTTACAAGCAACCAAGGATATTGGCGAGCCTTCGGCTCGCTTTCTTTTTAGTTTATAATGTCTTTTATATCGGGTGCAGCGGTCTCTGGGCGCTATCGCGCCCTTCGCCTCTCTGGAAGGGAACTATCCTTCCCCATTGCCCGGTGATCGGGTGGGTAAATGTCGCCACAGGCAGATCAGTCATGGGTTTTCAAGCTTTCATTTTGCGTGAAAGGGTTATCCCAAAAAATTATTTTTCAAAAGGGGTCCGGGATAACGCAGTAGTACCACCCAACGTCTAATTTTCTTACCATTGTTGCATAAATAGCAGTCATATGATAAACAATAATAACAATTAGTTCCACTTGTTACCGCAACGGGCGCCATGAGTCTGGCTGGGCGATTGCAAATAAGAACCTGAATTTTAACTTTTCATCCTTAAATTGTTACTTATTGGCGAACTATGTATTATTCAGTTACCTTGACCAGCATAAAAATGTGTTCATTTGTACAGTGGTGACAAAGAAATAGACCCAATACCCTTGGAAAAAAAATTATTTTGCCCGTGTTCTTTATAAGCCCTTTGTTCGTACAGTTCTGTTTCTTAAATCTGACTAATGATTTTTGAATTAAATAATACTATTGAGATTTATACCACATCAAACAAGCAAACATTTAGCTACAATTGTTGTTACCGTGTACGTGCATGAACATGATTCTATTGGACTTCATCTTTCACTTTGGATTAAACAAAATATATATCCCATATTATGTGGCCTGTGCCACTAATTCTAACAAACACATAAACGGTATGGAAAAAGTCCTTAGTGTTAATGAATTGTGCAAACTACACCACTCCTGCGGTTTACGCGATTAATGCGTTCCTAAAAACTGTCGTGTAAACCGAAACCGCGTAAACCGAAACCGATTTTCCTAAATTTGAGTTGCATCTAATTTAACTTCTAAAGTAATCACTTTCCTCTTTTTTAATTCACTATTATCATCTGAACTAATTTTGACCTTTTTCATACCATCTTGTAAGGGATCACTAATGTTTTGAAGGATGTGGACGGGCCTTAAAGTTTTGCGCAAACCGAAACGAGTCGCGCAAACTAGGACCATTGTCCTAAAGTAAAACATCGCGTAAAGTAAAACCGCATAAACTGAAGTCGCGTAAACCGCGGGAGCACTGTATTCAGATTCATATTATTTTACTTATAAATGCAGGATATTAGGAGACGAGAAATGCTAGGCAAAAGGTTGTCGTAGAACCTATAAATTTTCTTTATGGCACCTACTGCGTTTTTCAATTTTATTGCACACACTTCTTATGAAAGAAATAATGGTCCTGAAATTTACGTGTGCCAAAATTTCAAACAACTGCATGACTCTATTTTAAACCTAACTACTCTAAAATATTCCCAGACTTTTTGTATCGGAACTGGTTCCTTAGTTTCGAATCTGAAGAAAATTTACTAAGGTCTTAATATTGGATTTATTTTCAAATTCCAAAGGTTTGTTTAAATAACATTTGATTGCTTTGTATATTAAGGGATGCAGGATTTTTCTCAAGTTAGAGGGGACTAAAATTTTAGATGTGTGATATCTTTATACGCAGGAGCGGATCCAGAAACTTCTCAAGGGGGGGGGGGGGGGGGGGGGGGGGGGCGATCGCCCCTCCACCTATCGAATCCGCCCCTGCCAATTACCCTATATTTTGAAAATCCCTACCCCTATCAGAATCCTTCTTTCCCTTGCTGTACAGACCTAATCTGCTGCGTATAATTGAGGATATTTGCGCGGAAAGAATTTAAGAAAGCGCCCAGTGGAGTGCAATGGGGTTATCCAAGGAGGGGGCGATCCGCCCCTGTTTATAAGTCAAATACGTATTCCCGTGTAAGGAATGATAAAAAAAACCATGAGCTCTCATGATGTTTTTATTAATGTACTTATTAGTTTTAGCCTGCAATGGTGCAGGTGAGGGGACCTCCTGGACCTCTCCTGCGCTTCTGCCACTAGCCGTCTTGCATTAATTTTTTAATAAATCCTTCGATTGCTGAAATTACTTTGACTTTTTTTTTACTTTTTGAAAGAGCTGCATTTAAGTTTCTTGTAAAGCGGCCGTCGACGGCAATTTTTTTTGGAGAAAACCGCAATGATTGCAGTACGGGAATATCATGTTAAATGACTCGTGGTAATAGCAGCGAGTTGAAACTTTACCAGGTGATCATAGTGACCCAAGTATTTGATCAAAAGGTTGAGTAAAGTACATGAAAACGGTCGCTAAATACACGCGTTTAAGGCTATTCTGCATAACATGCCGTCTATATAGCACTGTTTTATAATCTACTGATTCTTAACAGGATAGGTGTTTCGTTATCTATGCAAATGATTATTTCGTAAATATTCTGGATAGATTTATTTGCATAGAATGTGAAGTGAAAATACAAACTGACCTGTTCTGGGGAAGGTGACAACCCACACATCATCAGGTCTCAACTCTAAATTGTAGAAGCCATGGGCTTGCTTCCGAAAAGGAGAACCTAGCAGGTATTTATTAGGTCCGGCGTACACATATCCATCTCTTTCTGAAGAAAATACCGACATAAGTTCTTCGTTAACTTCTGTAGGCACGTCCTCTATTTCGTACGGCAAGGACATCTGTAAAACGATAAAATACAAATGACTTTATAAGTAAAAATCATCTTATGGTGATGAAAATGCGCTAGGGATCCATTTTTTCGCGAAACTCGGTACCTATAACGTGCATTTATCTAGCATCCCAATGGTTTTAATTCTGTTAGACTGTAGTTCAAGTATATTTTTTTGGTGTGTCAGTCGTTGTTAAAATATAATCTAACACATTTTCGCTGCATTTTAGCCATTTATCGTACCACATTTTCTTCCCTAGGTAATAGAGTACCTATGCCCTCGCTATCGGAATATACATATCTTCAAAATCTATATACTGAGCATCATTATTCTTGATAAATAATGATCAACACCACGAAAGAAATAATGAGTTCAAAGTTACTTTCATCAATGGATCAATTGCGCATTTTTGTAAGGACGGTGAAACTGTTTTTGACCCAAATATTTATTTGCCCTGACAAGGTTAAATTATTTCTTCATTGTGGCATATAAAAGTAATGCATTAAACAATCGTATATATAAAGTAGGAATTAAATAACTTACGTTTACGGTGACACTGGGATGTGGGCGGTTCCGTAACTCGGGGAGAAATATCCTCAAATATTCTTCGCGTCTTAGATTTCGTCCCTATATGAAGCGCCTATTTACATGATCTTTGGACTCTTTAAAACAAATGAATTCCATCTTATCTGCCAATCGCAGAGTGATAGGTGCCGATAACAAAAAGCTGGCCTTTATATGGAGAATAGTTCGAAATGTAGCTCGGAAAAAGTGAAGGAATTATGTTATTTATCCTTGGTTCGACCGCAGGAAGAAATATGCGTCAGCTGTGTGGGATCCATACGAAAAGAGATAGAAAAGGTACAACGAAGGGCAGCTAGATTCGTAAAGAGAAATTACGATTATAAACAAAGTGTAACTTCATTAATAGAAAATCTTATATGATAAAGCAGCCAGATTTCTAAGTAATCGATTCGGGACATGTGAGAGATTTCTATGTAGTCAATGCGGGACACCTTAGAAACATACACTAAGCACTCAAGATATCGAAAATGCGGGAACGTGGTACTAATTGCAATTCTTACATATAGAATTTTAGAATAAAAATTGCATATAATATCAGGAAAAGTTATTTATTCCAATGAAGTTACGTAGAAAAATGAAGGTGATAATAAAAATTTAATAAAACGTATATTTAAAATTATCAAGATCCATATTTTTGAGTTGAATGGATTTGTTTTAACAATGTAGGATTGTTGCACAGGTCAGTGTAAAAGTCCTCGCAAGATCCCATGTTAAATTTTAACATAATGATAGTCTTGATTGTATCCACGTTCATTGTTGTTTTTTCTGATGTCCACACTTTATTCACTAACGAAAACACCCTTTCAGTTGCTGCATTTGTCTCTGGTATACACAACAAATATTGCACAATTTTGAGAAAGTTTTGGTTAAGGACACCTTTTAATTGAAAATGCCTGCATATTTCTACCCATCTAGTTTCTATCTCCAAGTTTTTTCAATCTCCTCTTTTATTTTAACTTGCGTTGCATATCATTTTACGAAAGGTGTTCCATCAGATAAATCATCTTCATTTATCAAATTGCTTGAAAATTTTTTTGTTATAAATTCCGAAGTCTCTTGGTTATCTTGCCACGAGATAGTTCTTTTTAGGTCAATCCAGCTGATCTTTTCAAGAATATTTCATTGGTTGGTATATATTTTTAAATATTCTAAACTGTCAAATTCGAATGTTCATCAGTAAAAAAATATCTCTAATATTGCTGGACACTTTTCCTGAGATAAAAAAATAAAATTTTATGGGCAAAAACAATTTCAAAATTCTTCCAATGCAGGGAAAAAGTGACAACCACCTGGTCTTACTATAGCCCAAAAGCTGTTGGTATTCTATTTCCGACGATTCACAGAACTCCTTTAATTCCTCAGTACTAACCGTATAGATGTAAAAATAAGAATATATGTTTATGACAATACTTTCAATATCAACAGTTAACAAATATGTAGCTGTTTGTATGCTGTTATGCACAATATGAGCGGCACAGCCTATACCAATAAGATTTTGATGTAAACTCTCATTGAGTTTGGCAAAAGTATTGTTAGTACCCTTTCGCTTAACTCCACCAAAATTTATGTTGGCGTTATCGGCAGAAAAAGAAACAGCTTAGTCGTTTCACCTATTTTTGTCAAGTATATTCATTATCGAGCCATAAATTATTTCAGATGTCTCACCGGGTAGATTAACAAAGTTCAAAAGTTTAATTTGCATAGCGGCTTTTTCGTCAAAATACCGAACTAATGTGGGGAAAAGTTTTATATTCTTATGGTTTGATTCATCTGAAAAAATTGAAATGTAATACAGACTTTAGAGGTTATTTTTTATAACAGAAATTGAATATGGTGCGATGACATTTTTAACTATTGCTTCACATTTTTTTTTTCCACATGCAAACTTTTTATCGAACATCTTTTGGATTATTTTCGATGTACATTCCATTGAACTAACAGTGTGATTATGACAGACAGTGTGAAAGGAAAGTAAGTCCTCAGCTTTTGCTAGTTCTTCTTCTTTATCACCAAATTTTTCATCTCGAAAATAATCGCTTCACTTTACCGATGAAGCAACCAAACACAATGATTGTTTGTGTTTATCTGAGACAACATGTCTTGTAATATCATTCCTTCCTCTATGGGAAATAGAAAACACCATTGCATTTGTTGCATCGAACATCATACATTGTGTCTCCTTTGTTTAAAAAAGGAAATTATTTTTTCAGCTCCTGGCTAAATATACATTTCCTTTGTTTTCTGGCGGCATTTCCTGGCTAAAGGCGGTTTTTAAATGAGAAGAATATTAAAATGAGAATGGTCTTAAATTTGAAAATTAGGTTTGAAAATGAGAATGATATTTAAAATGAGGATTGGGTATTTTCGTTACTTGCATGTGGCTCGCTTGACTTGGCTTGTGTCTCCGGTGGCTGTTCAAATTGTCTATAGAAATAATCTTATTCACTTTCCTAAATGTTCAAAACTGAAATAGAATAAATTCTCGTGTTATAAATTGCTTCGTATGCGGGATATCTAAATGAACTGAATCGAAATCAACGACGATGTTTCGGTATTTAAATTACGTATGATTACTATAATATTTTACCCGAATCTGGAGATAGATGCCAAGAGTTTTTGTCTTCAATAAACTGACAACATCACACCACAATTGGAGAAATAACTATGTTTACAAGTAGCGAAGATCAAATCTGGCTCTTGTCTCAAGCCAAAATCTACACGTGTAGTAGGGATGAAATAATACCGACAATTTTTAATACCGGTATTGGGACAGTTTTTTGCTGATACCGGTATTGAAACCGGTTTTTTGCAGAGAGCAGTTTATAATCATTTAGTGTATTATCTTAATAGTAATAATAATCCTTTACTAACGGGATAAACCCTCTTTCTTACAAAATATCAAACGGAGTTCAAAAGCAAGATATGAGTATTTCAACAAATATATAAATCTGGACTTTTCAAAAACACTCTTGCTTTCAAAATAAGGTTATAACTAGATAACTGCCCTGTTCAAGGCGTTTTTACCACTCTTGAAAACGGTGACACCCATTCCGATGAGGGGTATTTTTCAACCCCAGGCTAAAAAACATTTTTTTTCCAAAAGAAAACTCTTCATATTCCACAAACAATAATGGCAAAGTAAGAAGAAAGGATTACACTACATAAAATAAGTTTATAAACCAAATTATATGTTTGATTTTAAAATAATGAGTCAAATTGTGGACCTGAGGTCAAAACATACCGCGCTTCGGGACCGAAGGGTTCAGGAACGCATTTCAGGAGGACGAGACCATATCCAATCGTTTTCTCTCTTCGAAATAGGTAATATTATAAAACTCATACCGATCGTCGGAGTCACTTTTCGGTAGAATCCCCCCACTTTATTTCTACTCACGCAGGCAACTAGTACATTTTTGGTAACTTGGCACTGCTCCCACAAAGTGCGCTTTTCAATACCGAAAACCCGGTATTGTAAATCACGATATCGGTATTATATGTCTAATTCAATACCGGTATTAATTCCGGTTTTCCAATACCGGTATTCATCCCTAATGTGTGGCCTTAAAAACAGCTTGATTTGATTTTTCGCCTGTCAGGCATCAACTAGACTTCGAATTCGTCTCTAACAATAAGGCAGACGGTAGAGCGACAGCGGGTGTTATATATATAGGCGATTGGCTCAAATTTCAAGCGTGTTTGATTTTGAAAATGCGGGTCAAGCGAGACAAACTGCAGAAATGCGGGACATTTCCGGGATTCATCTCCATGCGGGACAAAAAATCGAAATCCGGAACTGTCCAGCCTAATCCGGGACGGTTTAACTGCTTTATTAAATGGGCCTCGTTAGAGGAACGTAGACTGAAAGCTAAATTTAATTTGCTAGAAAAATGTATGTCTGAGAGTTTAGCGGATGAGATAGTCGATCTTATCAGAAGTCCGATATATGTACATATCTCGGAAGGCAGTAGAGCGAAGATAAGATCAGCGAGATACTAGAATGTAGGACGGAGCGATACAGAGGATTGTTTTTTCATTAGGAAGATACGTAAGGTGACCAGACGTCCTCTTTTTGGAGATTCTGCCCTCTTTGAAAATGATGTCCTCCTCTGTTATCTTTTCAGGCATTTTGATGTTTCTGAAAACGATTTTATACAAAATATAGCATAGAATGCATTAAGTAATGAATTTAATTGGCTCCACCTACGTGGATTTTGCAAGTTCTCGTATTCTAGCAAACTGAGCTTCAAATAACCCCGCACGTTACTATTGTAATAAAATACATCCTTTCAAAGGTAGGTTATATACAATGTCCCCTCAGAATATGCGACGTTGTAGGTGGTGTTCCGATTACACTGGAAAATATTGCGCTTTATTCCTGTAACGGCTGTAACTCCCCAGTATATTGTGGCTACAACGCTACTACATATATTATTTTTCTTTATTTCCACGGCCTCGTAGGAACAGAACCGCAACACCATCTGATTCGGGAAAAATGAACTATCGAAGTATGCGTACGAGTAAATGATGCCCTTAGAAACGTTTATCCACGTTTACCCAAATAAATATTAGCAACAATAAAAAGAGAACGCTAAGATGGGTACTGTCCCATTATGATCCCGCAAATTATCACGTCGCTAGGGTCACGATTAACATTTGAGGGATGTACGTTTTATTTGTAGATCGAGTTAAGTTGGATTGGTTTCTACCAAGATATCTGTAGTCTACAGAGTAATTATATCTAGCTTGACTGTTGCGCCGCAAATAGAGAGGATATTGGCGAGCCTTCGGCTCGCTTTGTTTTTATTTTAGTTGCCGTCTCCGGGCGCTACCGCGCCCTCCGCCTCGCTGGAACCGAACTATCCCTCCCCGCCGTCCGGTGATCGGGTGTGTAAATGTCGCGACAGGCCGATCAATCTTGGGTTAGCAAGTTTTAAATTAACTCAGTGAAGCCATTGTTGATGGGTTTTGTTTATTTTCGTTGTTGTGTCATGGTAGCAGGGAGGAATAAATAAACCCCCTTTAACCCCCGCCTTCCTTAACCCGTGGGTGATTTATATCAAATCTAAGCCCATCTCAGGTAATTCCACTTCTCCTTAAGAAAGCTGTTTTACTCGATCCAACTTTTCCTCATCCACTTTTACATTTTCTCTTGATCTTTTATGTTTTGAAAATCTTATTTATTCCTTCTGCTGATTTTCATCCATTATCGTTCAATGAATTAATTAACAAATGTAATCCCTTTTCAGAGTATCTTAAATGTGTTTGTGATCTGAAAAGTTTAATTGTTCTCTTTTCTTATCATATTTTATGCATTTGTCTTCTTTTCACGAGATAAAAATCTGGTCACCTTAACGATAAGGGACGAGGTAAGGAAGGTAAGCTAGGGAACCTTGGTGCATTGCACCCCTTGCTATCCATCAATAAGGTAACTTACAGGGTATTATGTAGATGTAGACTATGGACGAACAACCCAATATACAAATCAAAACAAACAACTGGATATGAAAAAACCAAAACTGTAATGAAAGCCAGGAGGAACATACAACAGAAAATGGACGAACAAACGAAAGGAATTAATGAAACGAAAGACAAAAGTAGTAGAAGAAAGATTTAAAGTCATAGAGGATTTCAATGCTTCGACTCTTATCTCGATTCTCTCAGCAAAGAGTTTGGTACTTTCCAGTTTTGGCCGAGCAAATATTTTTCATTGTTAAATTTTATTTCATATTGCGACAGAGGATACTGGCGAGCCTTAGACTCGCTTTCTTTTTTTTTTAGATATAATACATTTTATATCGGGTGTAGCGGTCCCCGGGCGCTATCGCGCCCTTCGCCTCTCTGGAACGAAACTATCCCCCCCATTGGCTGGTGATCTATATCTACAGTTCACCCTGCAAACCACCGTAATGGTGTGTGGCAGGGGATGCAATAGCACCAAGGGAAAGCGCATAATAATGAATAGTATCACTCTACGTCGGCTGATTTCTTTTCGTAACTTCTGTTCTGCTCAGCTATCGTTCTAGGGAAAAACGAGCCTTTTTACCTCTCAGTTCTGCAGGATATCTCTCGTATTTTACGAGGATGGTCTTATTAGCGCTCTTATTATCTCTTCGATATCGCTGGAGAATATATGCGTTCTAAATCTTTCAAGAAGTTTTAACCTAAAGCGTGATCGGCGCTCAGTTAGTGATTCCCATCCTAAGTCCTGTATCAAGCCTGTAACACTTTTGTTTCTATCGTAACAATTTTTGACGAATCTAGCGGCTTTTCGCTGCACCCTTTCTAACTCTGAGATTGATCCTGTCTCGTACGGATCCCATATGCTCGACGCGTACTCTAATAGCAGTCTTACTAACGAGTAGTAACATGTCTCTCTGACTTTTTCCTCACTTTTACCTACTATGTGTTTGATGAATCCTAGTTTCTGTTTAGCGTTCCTGCATGTATTTAGTATGTGCATATCCCATGAGAGGTTGCTCGTTAAAGTAACGCCTAAGTATTTGGCGGAGTCGGCTAGTTATAGTTGGACGCCTTCAACAGTGTAATTCGTCGCGTCGATGTTTTTGTTTCCCCAGAATCTCATAAAGGAACACTTTCCTAAGTTCAGTTCTAACTGCCACTCTTTAAACCACTCGAGAATTGCATTTAAGTCGTCAGAAAGTAATAATTGATCATTAGGACTGTTAATCTCTCTGTAAACTACTGTATCATACGCAAATAACTTTATTTTACTTTTAATAACCTTATGTAAGTCGTTTACATATAAAAGGAATAGTAGGGGGCCGATTACACTTCCCTGTGGAACGCCTGAGGCTACGCTGACTGAAACTGATTTAAATCCATCTATAACTACTATTTGTTCACGCTCATTAAGAAAGTCCCTGATCCACTCGATTACACAGGCCTGCGAAGATTTTGTTGTTTTGGTAAACATATGTGATTTATATAAATATTGATGCGCTGAATTCGAAAATGGCATTCGTTTTGGCTTATCACGTACAGATTTTCCCACTTCGATATTATATGGTTATTATCGAATCCTGTATATGTACAGTGTTATACAATTTCGTTAATGCATTGAACATTGAATAGAATGTGATAAAAAATTCAACGCTACTGTCGTCCTAAAGTGGGATAGACTTAATGCTTCTGCTGCCTACGAATTAGGTTGCAACAATTTATGGTATGCGAGCTTGTGAGCCAGGGGCGCGCCACGAAGGTATCTCGCACCCTGGCACAAAGTACTCTTGGCGCGGTCGTATAGCGATCGCGCGAGCGACAATATGAAATAGAATACAATGTCTTCTATAGAAGTGGCAACAATGGCATAAGCACGTGAGCAATAAGGCGGGAATTAAATATCCCAACCTGTCATCAGCTATAAGACCTATGCCGCATGGACCAGACGTCCCGATTCCTACATCGCCGGCTGGGTTGGAGGATGTCGAATCCTTATCCAGCTCGGAGTTTACAGTAGAGGAATATGTATGTGTATTTCTTATCTGACAACGAAGACATAACTCCGCAGCTATTTACTCAAAGTGAGTTGAACGATTTAGTCCGGGGCTTAGGTCTTACTTAGGAAAAGAGTGAATTATTGGGATCAAGATTAAAAGAAAAGAATCTATTAGCCCCAGGAACAACCTTTTACTGGTTTAGAAGTCGCGAGAACGAGTTTCGGAATTATTTTAGAATGGAAGATGAATTGGCTTTCTGCTGTGATATTCCTGCTTTGATTCAGTAGTTGGGAGAAGAAACCTACGACCCGAAGGACTGGCGTTTGTTTATTGACTCATCAAAAAGGAGCTTAATGGCTGTATTATTGCATAATGGAAACAAATTTGCTTCCATACCAGTCGCACATTCAGTATACGTAAAAGAGTCATATGAAAATTTACAAACAGTATTACAAAAAATTAAATATAACGAACATGAGTGGTCTTTGTGTGGTGATCTAAAGGTTTCCGGGATTTTATTGGTCAACAAGGAGGCTATACTAAATTCCCTTGTTTCTTATGTGAATGGGATAGTAGAGCGAGGGACAAACATTGGACAAATAAAAATTGGCCTAAAAGGGAAAGATTCATACCAGGAACGAAAAATGTGAAACATGCCAGTTTAGTTGATCCACAGAAAGTTTTATTGCCACCTTTGAATATAAAACTTGGTATCATGAAGCAATTCGTAAAAGCGCTGGACAAGAGTGGCTCGTCCTTCCGTAAGTTTCCATCTGTATCCGAAGCTAAAGTGAAAAATATTTGATGGACCACAAATTCGACAATTCATGAAGGACACCGAATTTACTGATACCATGAGTGAAATAGAACTTCAGGCATGGGATGCATTCAAGAACGTCGTTAAGAAGTTCCTCGGAAATGTAAAAGATCCCCGGTATGAAAAAATCGTGGGAAATATGTTAGACAAGCTGCAGAAATGGGGATGTAACATGAGTTTAAAATTACATTTTTTACACTCTCATCTCGATTACTTTCCCGAAAATTTAGGAGCCCTCAGTGAAGAACAGGGTGAGATATTTCATCAAAGAGATGGAAAGAAGATATCAGGGACGGTGGGATGTGTCCATGATGGCCGACTACTGTTGGACCTTAAAAAGAGAAGTTACTCGTCAAGAACATAACTGGAAATCTATGGAACGCTCATTTGGAACAAAGCGAAAACGGAAACATCCTGACCCTAATCATCCTATTTAAAGGTATTTAAATAACTTCTTACCTTAGATGATGTTTATATTGGACTGTCAGACTATGTATCGTATGACTTCTCCATGTCTCTGTACATATACGTTCATAAATTTTAGCGTAAATTTGTTTTGTAATTTCTGAAAAATCCTGACGTGATACGGAAAAACGGGCATTTGATTTGAATTCAGCATGCTCAAATTAATAACGATCACATATTCAACTTGAAACAGCAAAAAAAAATTCATTTTCGCAGGCCTGTGTTATCTTTCGATTAATTCCACAGTCATGTAATTTCTTCACTAACTTACTGTGCGGAACTTTATCGAAAGCCTTCTTGAAGTCGAGGAAAACAGCATCTAATACTGAGTCTTACGGTCTCCGGATCTTAGTATATCGTGAACGAACAGAACCAGGTGTGTTTCACAAGATCTCGTCCTCCTGAAGCCGTGCTGATATTTACTTAGCAAGTCCTGGCTATCTAAGAAGTCCATCACGGAGCTAACGATAATGTGCTCGAGAACCTTGCAAGATAGGGAGGTAAGCGAAATTGGCCTGTAATTTTCTCTGTCGTCTTTTTTCCCACCTTTGTGTAACGGCGTTATAAAGGTTAATTTCCATTCCTTAGGTACAACGCCATGACTAAGTGACTTACTGAAAACTATTTCGAGATAAGGTGCTATTTCCAGTCTTTGAATACTCTAGCTGGTATCTCTTCTGGACCCGGAGATTTATTTGACTTGATATTTTTAAGCTGTTGAGCTATCCCTTTCGCTGATATGACTATATCGTTCATTTTTACTTTCTCCATACGTAGTAATGGGAAAGTATTGTATTCATGAAAAAAATCGACTTCGAGATTTCAACGGAAATACATGTTTTGAGGTCCCTAGAACACGTTTAGACTATTTTCGGAATGATGTCTGTGTGTGTATGTTATTGTGGGCGCTCTAACTCAAAAGGTACGAGCCATATCGTTACCAAACTTCATATATAACACTTTAACATGAGTAGAAAGAACTGATTAGTTTTTGGACAATAACGGATAACCGGAAGTCGAGGTTTATTCGAAACCCGATTCGGTTTTTGCGATATTTCTTCGTTAAAACATCATTATTGTATATACAATTCTATACAAAGGTTATAGATAATGTAATTTCCTACAGTTTTCATTTGAAACAATTTTCTATAGGAGTTATTGTTTAGGAGTTATTTATAAATAACCGGTTTTTCGGTTTCCGTTAAATATCTCCTTAAAAACATCGTTATTGGTAATCTTCGTAAGGGCCAAAGTTGTAGAGAATAATATTTCTTCCAAGTTTTGTTTGAAACTAATTTTCGTAGAACCATCCATTTTGGATATATTTCGCTTTATCTTAATACCTGTATACAGCGCCAACACCATGTAGCGGTGAATTCTGTAAACATTCAAAATATACGGAATTTACGGCAAGGACGTGTCTTCTTTTACGATACGAAATAATAATTTTGCCTCGTAATATTATTCATAATAATTTAAATATCTATACCCCAAATATGGAGAAAGTCATGTGTTGGCCACATCAGATTTTTTGATTAATAGCTCAAACCACTGCCATTCATTTGTTAGTATAAAATTAAATGTATTGTCTTAGTTTTGTTTAAAAAAATTTTTACTGCTTCAAAAAGAGTGTTATATAGGTAGATCCTAATTTACGTTGCCCAGTTTTACGAAATTTCGAAGTTACGAAAAAAAATTTTGTCCAGTACTTCATTATACGAACCAAAATCCAGAAGTTACGAAAAAACTTAGTTTTCCGTTGCAAATCTCGTAAAGAACATGAGTAACAGGAGAAAATAATAATATTACCAATCAATAATAATACAGTAATAATGATTACAAATGAAAATGCTAGTTAAGATTACATTTAATTTAAAATAAACTAAATTATAATACTTAAAAATCCTAGTTAAAACCCAAAAGGACGAAATCGCGATTGGACGGAATCGCGAATGAACGGGATCGCGAATAACCGGAATTTCGAATGTATGGAATCTCAATGATTAATACGTAATTATACGACCTGTTTAAATTTAAAATCGAATGGTGCGGACGAAATTCGCTTTCTTTGGAAGAAGACTGAAATCTGAATACATGCTCTCGCGAGGTTTTGTGCATCATATAATACCACTACTAATACTTTCTCAATATACTTAGTATATGAGAAAGTAAAAAGAGTTGAGTCCACCTAACAAATATTCCTCGGTCCTTGCTAAGAAGCGCTCGTTGGTCATTCTTCCGTCTTCCTCTTTATCGCTATCTAATACGTTTGCATTTTGTTTCATGCGCGTGGCGCCAACCATGACCTCGTGTGGGTCAGATGATATTCCAGCCGGAGTGTAATCTTTTCCTCTCCGAGACGTTTTAAGCCTTTCTCGGTATTTATCGGCGATGGCCTCCTCTACTGCACTGTGCCTCGCTCTTTTCCTCTTCGTAGTCGCCGGGACGCATGGATTCACGAAGACGGCTCTAACATACTGTAAGTAGCGACAAAATGGAGGACATTCTCCGCGCATAGGAAGCAATGTTTCCATGGCGCTGTGACAGCACTTTTTGATTTTTCGGCTTGGTATTATATCCGCCCTTTTTTTCCCTATAAATTCGCATTTGGGAAAAATTAAGGAGCGCACTTATTTTTCCTCCCAGTCATTTAAATTTCTTTAATTGTAAATTACGATTTATTAAGACTTTACATAACGATACGGATAATAACAGCTACGGATTCATTTTTAAGTCAGTTTCACAAAATTTATCTCATTGTTTCATACTACGTGGGTGGTTATTTTCTGGAGGAAAAAGTTAACTTTTAATGAGTAGTAGTCTGCTATTTCAATGCTCTTTGAACGAGCTCGCCGAACTAGTGTCAAACTGTATAAACAGATGACTGTAGGCGTTTGTTGTCACTTTTGGCGCGATGACCTTCCTGCGAGCTTGTGCTAAAGCATTGCATTTAATAGGTGTGTGAGTACTGAGTAAAAAGAAACAAATTAAATTTCTAAGTTTGAAGGAGTTTTTAGATTGGAAAAATTACAGAATGTCAATATACTTTCAAATTGTAGGGCGCGAATAGTACGTATGTATTTATTATCCAAACGACTCCACTAGCCGTTAAGCGCATATTGTTCGATTATCAATTCTAACCTTCTAGCTCGTAAGAAGTGTTTTCTTTTTACAAGAGCATTAAATAAGAATGGAAAATATTTGTTCAGAATTTAGGAAAATTTTAAAATTAATAATGAACGGATAGGATATTAGAAAAGGGGCGGAAAGATAGTTTGCTTCGGTGGAGGGGGCGGGTAAACGGCTATATAAACTATTGCTTATTTATCATTAAAATATTTTCTTCATCTATGTGCTCACTTAAGTTGACGTCATATTCTAGGTAAGTTTTAGCCATAAATTTTTAAAAAATTCAAAATTTTTTGGCTTCCAAAAGCTGTGGCAATCCCACATTTAAAATCATTACGATTGTCACTTTTCATTCTTCGGCTTGCTCGTAAATTCCTTTCAAGATCGCGAGTTTAATTTGTAACCACCACGTATATGATTTAACTCGGGTCTTTTCATTTCAGATCAGGTTGCTCACAGATACACATGTGGAAAGAAGTATTTTCTTTTATATGAACGTCCTTTGCTATTCACTTACGGAGAGATGTATGCGCAAGGTGTACAACCGACATTTGTCTGCGAAATTCACACGGCGGCCAAGAACCGAGGAAGCGGTATAATGGCTACGGTGCAGAGGTTGAAAATCAGAGCAGCGGATCCTACCAAATGCCTCGATTCATTGAAGGTTGGTTGGGTTGAAAAAAGAAACTTGAGAGGCTGAGAGAAAAGTATTAAGGTGTTGGCATCATATACTTGGGGACTTGAATTAAAGTGCTCAGTTTTAGGATCGTATCAAATAAGTAAAATGGATAGTTCTTAATTTTTTCATCAAAATTAATGGGCGGTGAATGTGGTTCACCGAATCGTTTCATTGCCGTGGGTTTCAACCCTATACAGTAGGAAGGGAGGGGAGATCGTCCCGGGCGCCGCGCCGGGGCGCCAGCAGACAAGTCGCGAATATATATATATATATATTGTTATAAACATTTAAAATTTTTTTATCTAATGTATGCAGTTAGGACAATGAATGCGAAATATTTATTACCTGTCGCACAACTCAAATCATTATTAATATACTTATGAGAGCTTAGGGGCGGTGTTTTTCATTTTGGTATTTCCCCGGGCGTCAAACTTCCCGGATACTGCCTTATAAGTCTGTCTCTTATTTAACTTAAGAACATTTAGTTGATTTTATTTTTTTCGTTTCGTTTTTTTTTCAAGTACAACGTAGACCAAACCCTTCGTTGCGGGAACATGCGCTTCGGAATGCCCATTCAGAGCGACGGAGGGGTTCATCCGCCCCCGCCTTTCATCTCTCTCTATAGTGGCCCTTTCAGCTACGGCACGCCCGTCTCGTCCGAATTCGTACCACGTGGGAATGTCGTGTTTCCAGGAAAAGCCCTTGTAAGCTACGTCAATATTAACAAGGTGCCGCTGAATTACCTCGAGGAACTGAAGATATACATAGCGTACACGGCTTACATCGGTTGGTACTGCTTTCAACTGTTAAAAATATCCAAATATAGCCGGAATCATTACGAAAAAATATTTAAATTCGTTTGATTAAAAAATCGAGTTTGACTGTTAAATGTGCCATTTATGTACGATTGAAAGTGTTGATCTTAAATTCTATGCGTGTAAGCATATGCTGAAATATGACTGTTTCTGGAAGGCGGGAGAAAACTTCTATCTCGACCCGGAATCGAACCAGGGTCTTCTACTTAGCGGGCAGATAATCTACTACTGAACCAACAGAAAAATCTTATTCGGAAACGATAGTAATATCTGTAGTTTAGTGGTAGAATATCCGTCCGGCAGCTGGAAGACCTGGGTTCGATTATCGGTCAGGGGAGAATTTTTGTCCTAATTTCCAGAGAGGTTATTGTTTAATTACCTATTTGTCGTACGACTGTTTCAGTCTAATTTAAATTCTCATATAACCATGAATACAAATATTGTATTTTATCGCAATAATTACGAGTAATTAGACACTGCCAGATGCATGTAATTGTCATTCTCGTACGCAATTTTAAATGGTAATAAACATTTAAAATTTTCCAAGTACACTAAGATTGTCAAAATTTGTGTAATAATTTCATATTCCCCTATCTATACAGGCAACCGTTTATATTAGTCTGGCAACAAATGAAAATGAAAATTAATTAACTGCAAAAAAATTTTGGTATGAGTGAAATTAAGCCCGATTTCTAGAGGAGTTCGCAGTATAATATCAAAATTGTTTGCACCATCGACATAAATTTTTCATTTTAAATCATTCAAAGAAAATATTTTGAATCCTACTTTCATCTCGATTTACAGATTGCGATGCCAACAACGTGACGAAAGGATGGTTCAACTGCGGCTACGGGGTTTGCATATCAGAAAGACTGGTGTACGACGGCGTCGTAAATTGTCCTTTTGGAGACTGCATTGACGAGGGAGGTTGCGAAGAAACCACAAAAGGCTATCCCCAACTCACTGGTACGCGTTCATTTTTTTGCTTTGGCTCGTATAAATAATGCGTTAGCGACGAAAATAATACTGTAGCGAAACCGCTTAACAAATTTTCTGGGTGACAAGGTCTTTCACAGTAACAAGATTTAGTCAAGGGACGGTGATGAATTTTCAAATGTGAATTCATAAGCATGATATTACATTCCCACATTAAAAACTGTGTTCCTTTCATAAAGTTTCTTTCAAATTGCCGTAAAAATTGATATATGGCGTTTCTTTAATATGTACTCATAAAAAGCTCATGGAATCCAAATTCGCATTTGGTATATGCATATGGTAGCCGCCATCAGTTGGTTTTTCGCCGACATCGGAGTCTAATGTCGGCGAACCACCACTGACGACGGGGGCCTTGTACGCGGAAGACTAGGCAGACGATCCTCTTTTCGTTTCAGGAATGTTCACGAAAAAAAGACCCGTGGGGAAGTCGGTGAAAGAGGCCGGTCCTCCTTATCCCGTTCCAAGAATTCCTCCCGCGAAGAAAGAACTCCACAAGGAGGAAGGCTGTTCCGAACCTATAATTGGTCCGAGGGACAGAAACCGACCGGGCTCGAGGACCAGGCAGCGCCCTCGCCACCCGAGAATCGACGACGCCGATTCCGACGAATTTTTCCTCAAAGTTTACCTGAACGTGCTCGAAAAGATGAAGGACAGAGACGTAGCAACGAACCAGAAGAAAATTGTGGAGCGAGTGTCGCAGTATTTATTGAGGACGCATAAGGACATGTGGAACGGAACTGCACGAACATGACGGTGGATAGATGAAGACGACGAAGGTGTTATATTCCCCAAGTTTTCACGTAACCTATCTCAAAACCCGCCATAAACATTTTAAACATAACGGGAACGAGTAAACTTTAAAATTAATCAGTTATTTTATGTAAGCGAGTTGACATTTTTATAAAATAAATATTTTTCGAACAAAAAAAATTCCATTTTGTTATTTATTGCGGCGAATTTCAATTTGGCTGTATGTGGGAATGATGCGTTGCAAAATGTTTTCCTTACTGCATGAATAGGACAACATCCGTCCCGTGATATCATTCCTGTACACGTGCGTCTGGCAACATCCGTTAACGATTTATCATACGAATTGCTTATATAGGGCAACATCCATTCGTCGACAAGTTATGAAATGCAATTTTTTGATTGTATTTATAAGGAAAGCAAAAGGCCACATTTTCAAACAATTTATCCGCGTAAATTACCGATGCATGTATAAATGCACGTATAGTCTATGAAATCGAATATGCATTATCTTATTTCTCTTATAACTTAATCAGTTGAGCATTTCACCCGTGGAATAATCACCGTAAATTGTTTTATCACTTTGAGATTGGTTATTACATCAAATGTGATTGCTTTATTTGTCACCTTTGAAGAATGGAAAGTTCCGGATATTTTTTGTAGGATGAAATGTGATTGGTTCAAAAGTTAGCGAAGTCTCTGATACTGAGGGAGTGATAATGTCCGAGGGAATTAAAGGGTCATGTGATAATGGTTCTAAGTAGATTATCTCTTTTTCTTCTCACTCCAGTCCTTTCTGACTTGTGATAATTGGAATGCTATTTCCTGAAGATGGAGGTTTTTATAGTCCGACCCAAGTTTTTGTTCAAATTTATTTCGATTTTTTTTATCAAAGCCTTTAGGCATTCCACATTTAATATAATTATTTATTTTTCGTCGAATATTTTACATTTTTTGCCGCATAAAGTTGATCATTCCTCTTTTTAAATCTCTCGCGTGCGAATTTCTAAAATGTTGCATCGCGCTCACTTAGTAAGCGCGCAACATATTTGAACTTATGTTTAGTTTTTATCCCTTTTAAATATCTTCAAAGAATCCTTAAAAATTGCTGAGATATCGTTTCGTTATGATTAGTATTAATGCAGGAATGGGTAACAATTTGCTTGTTTGTATGGTCGTTTCCTATATCGAAGGCTACGGTGGATTCCTGATAATCTACAAATCGCTGCTTTGGAAACAATCGTTTCATGCTCTCAGCTCTTGTTTCCTGGCTCCTGATCGCTGGATTAACCTATTTTTATAAAAAATGTTACTTGTTTTTAAACATTCTCAGTGTATGGGAATCAAGACTCAATTTTTCACACGCTATTTTAAGCATACATCTATTCACTGATGTTTTTCTTAGCGTTAAACTACTCATTTGGGGAAGAAAATGTTACGTGCTTTTATTTTTACCCACGAATATTCTATAGATATGAAATGCTTCCAATATCCACAAATCCAGAAACTTTCAATAAAATACCAGGCATAGTTGGAGAGATATATAATCGAAACCTCTTCTTTGTGTATTTCCAAAGACACACACAGTAAGATTAGATTAAAAGTTCCGCTTTATAATTTTTTCTGTTTCATTGCATGCATTGTGCATAGTTTACTTAATAACTTCCGTACCATATGATGATTTAATATTTTTTCGATAAATATATTACCACTTCCATTGTCGGTTCGCTTTAAAAGTATTTTTTCCCAACTTGGAAAGATAATATGGAAGGAATTTATTTTTGGAAAAAAAAATGAAATAGAAATAAAGAAAGCTCCAATATTCTCTGAAAATTAAAATTAAAAAAAATTCCCGAAACTTCCCCATCGGAGGGGATCGCGCTTAAATTTCTAATCTTTCCGAGTTTTTTTAAATCTCAGGCGTTCATTTTTCCTTGTAGGCAAGTCCGTTTTCAGCCGTGACCTTTTGAACCAGGCGATACGTCGCGACGCGCTCTCAGTCAAAGTCGGCAACTCTTTTATACGCTTATGATTCCACTCTCTGGTATATGCATTTCAGACATGGCGATCATGCATGCGCTGATTCTGCTGCTCGGTCTCTTCCAGATCGCGTTCGCTGACTCTTATAGATATTCTGCCGAAGTCACGAAAAACTGTGAGTAAATACCGAAAGTGAGATTACTTTTATGTCGAAACGCGTATAGGATCTTGTTTGCTGTCGAAGTCGTAATAACGACTGATTCTGCTTCTATTTTCCAATGAACGCTAAGCTAAGATGCGCTAGATTCAACTGCGAAATCGCTTATGCACATAATTATGTGATGGAAATATTCATTTGCTGTTTGATGTGAGTTCTCGTGTCGAATAATGCCGCTTTCATTCAATTTTGAATCTGAGTTTTCATTCGCTAAAGAATTAGCGATTATATCTTGTGGCCGAAAACACATTCGAATATAGACGCTTAACTATAATAAAATTGATAAATTAAGTGCTTATCTTAGGCATATCCAATAGCCATAATAAGGTTTTAAAAATATCCATATGTGCACTTCGGCCTTAAATTATTGGTGATTCATCGAAGGTGGATTCCAATATAGGACAAGAAATGTGTTTTTGTATTTAATAAAGATCCTTTCGGTTATTTACATACACTCTAGAAGACTCCATGGCTTTCTGGTTTCACCACGTGTGTAATCTTTCATAGAAGACAGGTTCGCCAGAATTCCAGCAGGCTTCTTCAGGTGTACTGTAGTTTATAGCATTAATTCGCTGTGGTTTTCCTAGCAAATTTCTTCTTTTTCAGATGAGGTTGCCAACAAGTACATCTGTTTGAAGAGGATAAACCTCTTCTTCGACCGTCCTATTTTGTTCAGCTACGGAGAGACATTCCTTTACAGCTTTCCTGGGGCAGCAAAATTTGCCTGCGACATGACCGTAACATCTAGATCCAAGCAAACGGGAATAATAGCTACGGTTCAGCGGCTGCAATTCAGGATGACCAACCCAACCACGTGCTACGATTGGATCAAGGTGAGTTCAACATATTTAAATCGTTTTTCTTTAATATTTTCGCATGCTATCGGTGGAATAAAATAAAGAAAACGTTTCTCCAGTGCAAAAATCCATATTTTATCTGCGTATATATCATCATCATCACATAGGTAATATGTCCGTAGACAGGTCCGTGATTATTCTTTGTTAAACCTGGTTTTTCCAAATGCTACTCATATCGTACTTTCCCTTTCAAATTGTCTATCGGCTGAAAGCTTTTCCTGTCTCTTTCTATTTTTATTTCCAGTTTCCCTTCCAACACGTCTTTAATCATGATCTCTCTTCTCAGGTAATGTCCAATCCAGTTCGCCTTCCTCTTTCTTATAGTCTGTATAATAATTCGCTTCTCTCTTATTCATCGTAGTACTTCCTCGTTCTTCATCCAATATGTCCATTTTATGTTCAGAATTCCAGAATTCTTTTCCACTCCCACATTTGAAACTTACCAACCATTTTATATCATTTATCCTTAGCTTCCTTGTGACCGGTGATCGAAGCGAAGAAGTGAATCGTGCTTTTCCTTTTCCTTCCGGTTCGCAGTTCGATCGCGACCAGACCTTGAGATGCGGCGATGTGCGGTTTGGAATGAGGCCCCTCCCCGACGGCAGCTTCCCTCCGCAGCCCAAGTTCGTCTCCATGTATAGCGGTCCATTCCTCTTGGGAACCTCGTGGGCGGAATCTTCAGACATGGTCTCCAAGATGGACATCGTGCAACCAGATAAGAACCTTATTACATACTTCAACGTCGAGGCGAGGGCACTGCAACCGGGCGAAGAGTTGAAGCTAGTGATTGCTTATACCGGGTTCAAAGGTGCGTCTCTAATTTCACCCAAGTGAATCGCATCGCGAAACTTTGAAAGGAAAGGTAAAAAAATGAACGCATTGGCTTATGTGCCTCAAAGGATCGAAACCTTTGTATCTGTGGTGGAAAAATGAACGAGATGCTCAGGTTGAATGATTTAGTCTTCCATGATTTAACGTTGTTTTAAAAAAAAAAGAGCTTTTTCCGTGGGTTTATCGATAAGCATAATATTACTGCTAAACAGAAGAGTTTCAATATTCATTAAAAGGTTAAAACCAGATGCGCATTTCGCTTACAATGCAGCCGTAATCATCGTTGATTCACCGATAATCTGCTATCGGGTATTCACCACTGATGACGGCAGCTTTTTTTAGCCGAAATGCACATATGGTTTTTCTATCATATAACCTATAAAACAGACATTCTCAATGAATTTGACTTGTACAAGGCTTTTACACGTGTTTGTATTCTAAATGGGTTTATCGTCGAGGGATAGGCCACAATCAACTAACCAGCGACAAGTAAGCGATTTTTTAAGACATAAAGTAAGCCACAGTTATCCGATTTTTGGAGTAATCTAGATGGACTTGGTGAAATTTCCCCAACCGATTGTTTTTACAGTGTTTGTACCTACTAACCCGTGCACTGATTCGCTTTTCTCCCTCTCTCTCTCTCTCTACAGAGTGCGACGCCGACAACATCCCGAGAGGATGGTTCAACTGCGGATACGGAGTGTGCATAATGGAGAAGCTGGTTTACGACGGCGTCGTCAACTGTCCATTTGGGGACTGCATAGACGAGGGCTCTTGCGAGGATGCAATGGCCGAGTTCCACAAAGTCACAGGTTTATTCGATCTCTTAACCCAACGGGGTGGCAAAAATAAACCATGCGGCTCGCGTGCCTTTTTCCTTCGATAGCGGCTCTCGTTCTGAAAAAGGAACTCGTCCGATTTTTATTTTATTTTTTGAGGCGTTGTTCGCCCACGAATAGATCGACGGATCGAAGCCTTGCGGGCGCGCAAACAAAAGAATCCGCGAATTGGTGGCAATAAAAATTTTTTGGCGCAACGTGTTGAAAATATAAAGTGGAATGGAAATTTGATAGTCAAAATTATAGTTTTAATCAAATCTAGTGAAAATGTCTCGTTTGTAAAATTATTATTATTATCGAATAGCGTAATTCGAGGATTTTTCCTGAAGACATTTAATCAATTACTTGAGTTATACAGCTTCTTTGAGACTGCACTAAGAACCATGTTCGTTCAAATCAACTGAAATAACAACCAGTTTCAAATCATTGCTTTTGAATACGAAATATGAAGTGATTAACTTTGTATTAGTAATTTCTTTGTTAATATCAGAAGAAAGCCTATATGGTCATTTTTCATCATTGGAGAAACGTAACTTAACAGATGTTACAGAAAACTACCGAATTACGAGCTATATTAATAATAAATCGATTTTATGCCCATCGTAGTAGATACCGAGAGACAAAATGTGCACCCTCTTTCCCCAAATATCAGCAAAAACAGATGATTTAGAAGATATTCGCCGATCCGGAGGCGAACCAACAGATTTCATTTGCCAGTGAATTTACAGATTAGAAATATCGTGTCTTCATGGCACGTAATGCTTAAAAATCCTATCCCTCTTATTTTTGCAGGAGTATTCAACGAATCTTTCGCCGTGGGCGCTACGAACGAGTTCACATCAAGGAGAGCGCCTCCCAAGAAGCGAGGCCCCGATGGCTACGACACGTGTTCTTCCAGATCGTTAATGGATCTCGGCATGACCTGCAACGGCACCATGGACGAAGTGAAGGACATTAAAAACGAATTCGAAAGACATAACGTCATTTTCGAGCGCGTGTCCAGTTACATAGAGCGCGCCCTTAAAAAGATCGAAGTGAAAGGTTCAAACTGATGGAATCCATTCGCCTTCGTCCGATTTTCCACGATTCGTCCATAATTGGAACGCGGTTCTTTCGGGCGCTTCCCGTTCCTGGCGATGTTATGGTGAATTAAAAGTTTTAAAAAAAAACATTCATTAGGGGGTGAAAATCGTTTTTGGTCGATGAATATACCGATGGATCGCTCACTCAATGAAACTCCTCTATATAGGAGGATGCTAAATGTTTATACGAGGTAATAATTTTTTATCACTTGATTGAACTTTGATAAAACATAAGATCTGGGTGAAATATTGCTAAAAAGAAGTCACGTTGTCTCTGAAGTGAATCCAAAGAAAATTGCACAATAAAAACAAGAAGAATATAAGAATCAAAAGATATCTTTTTACCCACTACAAGCGGTTCCCAAACTTTTTTTTCGCATACCACCGAAAACGCGACAAAACCTCTTCGTACCACTTAGCACTAGATAAGTATGAATGTAATGAATGCTGGCACTAAACTCGCGTATCACTGGCAGAAGCTTCGCGTACCACTAGCGGTATGTGTACCGCAGTTTGGGAACAGCTGATCTATACATTTTAATTGATCCCATGATTTTGCCTTATATTCCGTTTTTATCTGCCGTACAACATACAGTTTATCGCTGTAAATTCGTTCTGATAAAGTTTAGTGATATTTTGTTTCAGCTGATTACAAAGATATACACGAAAACCCCGCGTTTAAATGGAGGAGCAAAAACTATTAAAAATTAGACCGTTCGTGAAAAAATGTTATTTAAGCAAATGTTGCGAGTATAAACATTTAAGCGTCCTAAAAAAATTATTAAACCTTTTCTTGGCAGTGCCATGAAATTATGTTTTCGCTCACTAATTTCATCGGATTATTTTCTTGAAGATTTTTTTCGAATATCTACTTCTGCTTCAGTCCAAGTTGAAAGTTGTTTAATGTAGCGCAAATTTGGGAGAGATAATCCATGTAAAAACATATTAATGTAAAAATAATGACTCGAGTTTTATTTATCGCTATTGTTTCAGAAGACGCTTGATACGGTTGAAGGTATTTTTTCTAATATCAGGATTTTTATAATTATTTTACTATACTCACAGGCGTTTTTTATTCTTTAGGAGCTGCTAGTTCTCACGAAAAACAATGAAAGTATCTGTTACTATAAATAACAATATGAAATAAACGACTACTATTATAGATATTATCTATAAAATGTCATTTATGTTATAAAAAAACAGCAAATGCTGTGATCTCGACCTAACCGTGCTATAGTAGACGTTATATGGGAAGAACCTATCCAATACCGAGAAATAATGGATGTCGAGTGGAATGATTAGGCAACGTCGTATTTCATTTGACTCCTCCCATTCCAGAACAACGCCTGAACTCAACGGAGACACTAAGCGTTAGTTTAACCCTTTATATTTCCGGAGAAGGTCTGATGCCAAGAGGCATTATCAGTGCTTAAAGAAACCACCCGAGAGCTCTTGACCTACCTTTATCCATTCGTGTCTCTCTGACACCACAACGGCTATCCTGTCGGTAAGTGTACACTTGTCTTCCTTCTACATTTAATTGTTAGTTTTGCATGTGTCTAAAGCCACTTACGCATCAAGGCGAGCAATCGTGGTTTCTTTGCTAATGTTTATGAGCTCTTTCGTTTGTCGACGCTGCTTTTTATTGAAACGTTCGTTGCACATCGCTGTAATTCTAGTTTTAGCATCCGAACTTTGTTTAAATAGAGTTTTATACCTATTTTATTAATTTATAACCGCTCTAAACACGTGAATGAGCGCACTATCAAACAAGACGAGCATCCTCTTTTCCCCTCCCAATAGAGAGAGCAGGTTTTCTTTTGTAAAAGTTATTCTTAATCATTACATTGCAATTTTGATTCCGAAGACATGCATTTAAGAGGAAGCGAGAAGAAATACTATGATATAAGGTTTAACATTTTTGATTACCTATTCAAAACAATTAAAGAGTACGCGTACCCTCGGTTGAAAAGTTCCTGTAATAGAGAATACGTGCATTTGTTCGCCTTATTAGCGATCGCGTTCGTATGTGCTCTTTCATGCTCGACCGCGTTCGGGCTGACGTCCAAAATATGATAAACGCTTGTCGAGCGTTTTTCGTTCGCCGTCCTTCCTCTCGGCGTGTTAGCGGCTCAACGCAAATATGTGACCGTAGTCCGTCCAAACGGGCACTCCACTATCGTCGGTAGAAACATGCTGCCGCCTTTGAAAAACGGTAAAATTGTTGACTTTTGCTGCTCCTCCCCTACTCCTCTTCCGCAGACCTTACGAGCAGTGGCGTAGCTAGGGTCTTCGGCGCCCGGGGGCAAGGCATCTTTTTGGCGCCCCTAAGCGGGGAGGTATATTCCCAGTCTGGCCCATATGACCTTTTTTCTTGCCGTCAAGTTCCAGGGGGAGGGGTTTACGCGGGCCTGATTATGTTACTCCGTGACCTAGCGGATTTGCTTCCATCGATAAAAATCGGTCCGTGAGTTTGCGCCCCTTAAGCCCCGCGCCCGGGGGCAACTGCCCCCCTCTGCACACCCCTCGCTACGCCTCTGCTTACGAGCGCTATTCGGTAGCAACTTGGAGGCTTTGGTCAGTGTGGAAGATGTCTCGGTCGTCATTATCAAGGGATTTTTAACTGGATATCACTGGAGGATCGAAGACTGAACTCAAGGTTAAGGCTTCTGGAGAAATATAGGTCGGAATGTGTAGCAGGTGAGGTTTTTAGGAATAATCGAAGCACGAACGTAAACAGATACAAGCGATCGTGGCGATGAAACACGTGAGATCGATTTCAGGACGGAGGCTCGTTCTTTCCGAGGAAAACACGAGATCAAAATAGGAAAGTCAAACTTGCGAGAGATAATTTTAGGTAGGATTTGGTGCGTTGCACCGCCTGCCACCCACAAAATTAAGTGAATTGCAGGGTGACGTGTAGATGAGACCCGTTTGCGGAGAGAGGAAGAAAACGGTGTTTCCAGGTTGAATAGCAGGAAAACGTGTGCGCATTGGAAAGGAGTAAGCGTCAACTTGGAGGCGATGTTTTGAACCGGGGAACATGAAGTCATAACTGGGTACGAGTTTCATAAATAGATAAATGTGAATGGAAATAGATAGTGGATAATGAACAAGAGAAATAGGTCAGGTGCGAAAGATTCAGCCTCAGGCTTGCAGAAAACATGGAATAAAACGCTGTTGGCCATTGCGGTTGAGAGGACAGATCGCTTCTCACGAGAACAACGATGTCACATTGTCGGAGTCCACAACAGTTCATTGATTTTTAGGCGCGTTTCGCTTACAGCGTCAGCGCCTATTATCGTCGGTCGGTCCGTCCGTCCGTCCGTCTGTCCGTCCGTCCGCACGTTCGTTCTCGGCTTCTACAGAACGGATTTTCATGAAATTTGATATTAAGGACTTTCAATAAAATATAATAAGAAAATCGCAAAAATGAATCACGTACGCCAATCAGGGGTACCACTTTACTAGAGACAAAAAATTAAATTTTCGTCATATCTCGTAAATTATTGTTCATATCAAAATATTTTTCAAGTAAAAGTTGTAGAACTGGTAAAGTAGAGTATTTCCTTTTCTATATATTTTCATCGTAGGAGTAGCCGTTATCGAGAAAATCAAACAAGAAAGTCTTATATGGAGTTGAACTTAGAAAATTTCTTGCATGGTTACTTCATTGTTGCTAACATAAACAATCTCCCAAACAAACGTTTAATTTCCTTACGTGTGCATGTAATATTATTAAATAGGAAGAAAATGGATTATTTATGATGAATAAAAGAACTTTAAAACGCTATTTCCCTTACGTACAGGTATATAATTGCTTTCTAATACTCCATTTCACGAAACGCGCCCATTTGTGATACGTTGTACACTTTACTAACTTGTTAGTTGTAATATTAAGTAAAATATGCAAATCAATTTTTTGTTTTGAGTTTTGAGGCATATTTATTTTTAAAATACTATCTTTTCATAGGTTATTATCAATTGTTTTACCAGCTGAATCCGTATGTAATGAATATATACTAATAGCCGTACGTTTCAGTAAATATCAATATTTGAATCTCAGATCGGTGTGTTTCTCGTGTTCTTTAATCCATTCGTCTGCTTTGGCATTCAATTCTGGAGTAAATTCTTCCCTCCACGTCCCACTTTTTCCTGAAAAATTAATAAGATTTAAGATTTTTAATAAATCGAGTTGAATAATGTAGCATTATGAGAAATTAAAATATTAAATACCTGTAAAAACTACCAATTACACATTTCTATGGTTTTTATCTTAAATGGAAATTAACTCATTCAAACAAAGCGCCGTTATGGAATTTGTCGCTCAGAGAAGGTTGGGTTATATCCATCATATGTTATTCTAACCTTCTCTAGCTTTTAAAAGGAAGCCGCCGATTTAAGTTTTCCAGAAAATAATTATAATATCATTAAAATTCAATCATAATATACTATGACCAAGTATTCGATGTACATTTTGGAGAATTTTCAGTGACTAGCAGCGTAGCTATATCGTAATATTCACCAAGGCTGTTTTTTTATAAAGCGGTTTTATCCTAAGATGAAGAAATTGATATATGTGACACAGCATTAATGTTAGAAGTAACAGCTTCATAAAGAGAATATCCGTAGGGTAGATACCATTTTAAAGAATTTGTAGATGGATGAAATACACAATGTTATTTACGTATGATCTCCATGCAGCAATGAATCTTTGGAGTTATAAAAAGACTCGAATAGACAACTTGGGCAGTTGAATGATAACTTACCTACAGAGCCTTGGTTGTCATTGCTACATATAACAACCATATAGAGAACCAAGTGCTTCAGCTAAAAAAAATCATTTTTGTGCACCTTATACCTTACCTTTTCGGAAAAATCCAGGCATATGTTCATTCGCATATCCCTTCAGAAGCAGGCTATCTGCCATCGAGGGGTTGGTACGGAAATTTTCTATCCTTAAGTGATCGACTAGTTTAACAATCTTTTCCTCTTCGAGGCTCTTGTTTAAAAATCCAGCTACTCTGCGAAGGGCACCAGGCAGATCCTATTGTCAACAGATGTGTGACAATATTAGCATGACAGTTAAAGGAATTCCACGAAGTTCGGATACCAAGAAGTTAATAGGACTGTCCATGAGGTACACGAAGAGAAGTATGACTGGCATGCAATTAATTATATAAGAACAATTTCCTGAACAGTCCAGAAATGAGTAAATAATTTTACCGTTTATATGTACGTAATTTTTTTTGCAAATATAAAGAGCGATCGAAGGTTTAGAACGGAAACCGCCTTTAAATTGAAATGGACATTTGTTTTGCGCACCAAAACTCAAAAATCAAAGCAAAAGTGCTAATTTAAAGTATCCTAGCGTGATTATTGATCGGATATGGATTGGAACAAAGTTATTTTTTGAAGGCTAAAATAAAATAGTTTAATAATTTTTAGTAACTAGAAAAATCTTTGGATCGCTCCTAAAATATCATGGGAAATAGAATTTCCTCGGGAATATTCGAGGTCATTGGAACATTTACGAAAAAATCCGGTTGTCGTAAGATCTATTGTTTATGGTAAACAGGAAAAATACGCGGAGAAGGATATGGAAAATCAGGCCAAAATTCGTCAAATTTACATATTCGGTTTAATTAGATTCGTTTCAGAGTAAAAGCAAAAAGTTTTTTTAAACACATTAATTACAGTGGATAAGTGATTCAATGGCGTTTTCGATTTTCACCGGTACATATATGTACGCATATAATATCTTATTTCAATTGAAAATATATTTTGCAGCGGTGAAAACTGATAAGCAACAATAAATCCTTAAAAAACGCATTAAATTCCTTAAATGAACATGGCAGAACTAACAGCATTATTTTTGTTATAACTTTTAAATCAATTGAATACTTAACCTTTTTCAAATCCTCGTAGAACAAGAAGAGTAAGTTGTGATGGTTCCTCAACCGCCATGCCTCTTCGACGTGACTCCAGAAGGGTGCGTACATGACTTAGGTTAGAAGAGAAAGATACGTTTACTCCACGTATTAAAAAACTTATGAAAGTAGCTGTTAAAAAATACCGTCTTACTTAGTCCTCTTTGGAAAAGATCCCAATATTTTGCAAAGCTTCCTTGGAATCCGATGAACTTCAAATAGCTATTATGGTAATAACACGACACGGCGACATCTTTGGGATTCCTGGCCACGTAAACGACCTTCGGTTAAAAACACAAAAGGAAGTATTGCTTTAATTTATTAATAACAATGGAAGCCATCGTGTGAAAAGCGTTTAAAATGAACATAGGCAACAGTTATCAGAATTTATTTATTTCTTAATTAGTGAATTATCAGATTAACGCGTGTCTGAAGACAATTATTACTGCTGAATTAAAGAGATGAAGTTATGAAGGCTAAGAGAATATTTCACGACTGGATTCTTCCAGTTTTTTTCTGAGAGAATCGATATTAAAATAAAATTACTCTCTAACTGGGAAGAGCAAACAAGAAGCTTCGATGTAACTAATTTGCATATCTCAGAAGTTTGTTCTGTTTAGTCTTAAGATAAATTTTTAGAAGCGGAATTTAAGAGTGCAGTCGACTTTACTAAACGCTCCATTCGTTTCCGCCATTCATCATGGCTCAAATCATCATACGTCATCAGGTGGTTCATTTTGATTAAACCAGTGGAAGGCTACCTTATCAGGGTTTAGGACAATTCGGCACGATGACATCAAGTCGGCTAATTTAACTTAACAGTAACATTTGTATTAAATTAGCATTAATATAATTAATTAATTGTGCGAAATCATTACGCATATCATCCGGTGATTTTTCGTCGTATAATTTTTATCGTGTACTTTTTCTCGCGAAAGTTAATTTAAATCTATTTTCTTTTAAATATAGTAATTTTTATTTCTGCGTAATAGATTCGGTAGCTTAATAGTTGCAATATTAATATTATCATGACGCCATTCCCTCCAAAATATATTGAAATTGTGCCGTGCGGAACACGGCTGGCGCCGAACTGTCTGGTGCCGAGTAATCCCACCGCCGAATGGTCCCGTCGCCGAACTGTCCCTTTCCGTCCTTATCATTCAATGTGTGCCGTATTGGTTATTGCGAATTCTTCGGCGGGCCGCATTGCATGTTCGGCGGGACGGATTAGACTTTTAAAAAATGGAGCGTTAAGTAGAGATTCTGAGCTATCGTATTAGTAAAAATAATCAAGTTTAAATTAGGCTTTTTAGGGTTAGCATTTCAATCTCAAGTGGTTTATTCTCATCATGTGAATGTATATTATATGAATTTGTGTGTTAAATTTTACAGATCTCTTTCTAATCATAGTATATCAGCGAGCCGCATGAAACGCTCTCGGGGGCCGCATGCGACCATCGGGTCTTAGGTTGCTCGCCACCGGATCAAACTCATGAAAAAGTTATGGAAACGATGAAAATTCGAGCGCTTTTATGAGGCGCCAAGTGAATGCGCATCGGGTGTCAAAAGTTCGCGGGTCATTTGCCGTTCAGACATTTACGTTCGTTTACGCGAAACAATGCGCTTAAGTATTTCAAAAATTTAAAACAGATATTCCACGATAATTTCCAACGAAAAGAAAATGGGTCCTTTACCTTGCACGTATCTATCAGCTTCGGGGGCAACAGGCTGAATGGAAGGTGAGTTTTGATGTGACGCGGCGATTCCATCTTGGAAATCTTTTCATAACGAGGATTCATTTTTTTCCTGTACTCCTCTTCCGCTTTACTGTCCATGTTGTTCAACTTAATGAGTTCCTCTGAGAAGTGGTCCGGCATCAAGATGCTCGATCTGAAAAAAATAGGAAGTGTGGAAAGAATTGCAAAGCAAATAACACAAGACGCTTTTTTAAAGAATACTAAAATAAAAACATTTCCCTACAGGCCATTTTGCATCTTTAATAATCTAATTCATTAATTACGTAAATACATTTTTAGACCTATGTAATATCATATTTGTTAAAAAAATGAACTAACAATAACAAATTGTAAACACATAGCAATGCATTTTACCATTATAACGTTATGCTGCATATCACGTAAACATTTCTTCAAAAACAATTTGAGAACTGTAATTTCACTAGCTTTCGCTTTTAATAGCATGCTGGTTTATTTACATTCGTTGCTGTGAATACGGCCAAAAATACGAAAGCCGTAATGGACCCATATGGATGTTTCGTAAGGGGCTTTCTAATATCCTGTCAAAAAGCAAACGGATAGACGGACGGTCTCCAAATTCTTTTCAGATCTAGCTCAAATGTAGAACTATATATTATGACAATTTGGTGTCTGTAGCTTACGTAATTTTTGAGTTATTTTATAAAAGGCCAGACAGACAGGCAGACGGATGAACCGAATACATTTCTATAAAAGAAGCGTTAAAAACAGAAAATAAGCATTAATACCTTAGCAAAAAAATTGCGTAGCGAAGTTATAATCGGCATGGTAAAGTTCATATTCCATGCGATGCTCAACAAAAAACGTAAATTACTTTGTGTTTCAGTTTCGAACAATAAGAATGACTTACTCCAGAAAAGGAAACCTCTGTCCCAGTTTTTCGTTTCGGGCTCTGTCGTAGTCCAGGTCATTGTTTATCAACCACAGTATCTCTTGGGTCAACGTAGTTCCTGAGCATGAAAAATGTATGGTTTTTAATGCGATGCAATGTAGAACCAGAGGGCATCTATCATTGCTATTGTTTACCTCAGTTGGAGTGGGAAAAGATGAAAAATGTAATTGTCAAAAAGAAATAATGCATTAAATACAACTTTAATGGCAATTGAAATGCCTTTTATACTCTTCTACAGATTAAGGATTCTTGCCAACGAAAAAATACACCAATTTTTTCGTGAGTAGTATCTATTAAATAAATGGGTCAGGGTCAAATAGCCGTGAGCCAATTGGCCGAAATATGCCAAAGGGCCGAAATGACAGAAGCCTGCACTTCAAAATATATATTCCCGTTGGATTTTTTTCCGTCAACGTCTTTTAATATTTAAACAAGAATGTCTGCCAAATTTCAATTTTCCACCTATTGTATAAGTGGTTCAATATTTATCTCTTTCTGTATATTTATGTTATCGGTTAAAAATTAATCTATTTCCGTAAAGTGATATGGTTTTCGGTCCTTTCACTGCCGGCCCTTTGGCTGTCGGCCCTTTTACCGAGTTACTAAATAAATATCTATTGGGAATTATATCTCGAAATTTTAGGACATGATAAAAAAGAAATAAACTAAACAAGTTTCTTACCTGTTCGGGGAAATGTGACTATCCAAACGTCATCCGGTCTCACTTCCATGTTGTACAGCCCTGCTGCTTCACCCATATATTTTGGAGTGAGTGAGTAGTTTTCAGGACCAGCTTGCACGTATTTTTCCTTTTCTTGGGTGAATGCCTCCCACAACTCTTTGTTAACTTCATCAGGGACGTAGTTTATCTCGAAGGGTACGGACATCTGTAAACTGAAACGGAAGGAGAGGAATGCCTTTTTGATAAGTTAATACTAATTGCAGATATAAAAAAATGGGAAAATCAGATTCTTTGCAATAAAAAATATTTTCCAGACGATTACTGGAATTAAAATACGGCTACCGAAACTTTTACATTAAGACTGCTTCGCTGCCAATGGCAAATTTGGTGAATTTCTGAAAAACATTTTTTGTAGACGTGGAACGTAACGTGGTTCTATAAATATTTAATAATGAAAGGCCGGTATTAAAAATCGTTTTAATTGCGGAATTCTACGTAAACAACAAAAAATTACTTATATTCAACGGAACATATTTTTCAGGGAATGAAAGTTTATTTGGTCGTAATAAGGAATTTATACGTAATGCTATTCAACTCACTTCTTTAAAATAGGCAGAATATTTTATTCCAATAAGTGATTCATAAATTGACTCCGTAAAGCTTTGCGTTTGCGCAAAAAAGTCAAGTTTTGAAACTAAATCTTAACAGAGTACAGTATTATTATTATTAGAAAACCGGCTTCTCCAGAAAACAGGCAATTTCTTAGAATTGAAATCATCGTGCTAATAATCCTGGAAGATTGCTAGAAAATCGATAAGTCAGTCTTACCACTTGATTGTTTTGCGCTCCATTGATTATAAATCATTAACGAAATTCTTATTTTCTTCGCCCATTGTAAGGATATCATTCGTATGCTTAGGTTGCGAGAAAAAACCCATAACGGATGCAATCTACGTTGCATTGTATCTTTAAAGATTCTACAAAGAAAAGTGTTGACCCATCTCCACCTGTATATTCAAACTTCGATAATCATGTAATATGCTCCTTATCAACATCAGACAGTATGCTTTTCATATCAACCTCATCTCGTCTAATGTAAACATCTACCATCAATCCCAATGATCCAGAGATGATATGTCCACAGTCTTTATGTCCACTGCCTTTATGTCCACTCTTTTATGTCCACAGCTTTTATGTCCACTCCCTCTTTCTCTTCCCCCTCCTTTTACCCCCCCTCCATTTTCATTTTTTCGCTTCATATTTTTCATATTGAGAAATGAAGTCTGTGGACATATGTAAAAGTGGACAAAAAGGCTGTGGACATATAATAAAGGCAGTGTACAAAAAGGCTGTGGACATAAATAAAAGTGGACATATAGGCAGTGGACAAAAAGGCTGTGGACATAAAGACTGTGGACATATATTACGGTGGACGTAAAGACTGTGGACATATATTACAGTGGACGTAAAGACTATGGACATAAGGGCAGTGGACATAAAGGCTGTGGACATAAAGACTGTGGACATAAAGGCAGTGGACATAAAGACTGTGGACATCATCTGGGAAGCATCGATGCATCTCACTTTAAGAGCAGAAGCAGATAAATAGTTAGGTAAAAGTAAACAAGAAAGACTTTATTCTTTATTTCATAGCGTGAGCAAAATTCATCATATCCCTAGCATGCCAGCATCATTAGGCACATTCCTACTGTGCCTAATGAAAAATCTGACCCTGTACGTACTAGCTTTTGAAGAAAAATGCCTAGACCAAAAAACCGGGAAATCGAGAAATCCGGCAATGTCTCGACACCGAGCGTCTCGGATTTGTGAGAGCGCACTGTAGTTGAATGAAATGTTATCGCCTCTTCTAACACACAAGAAAGCATATTAACTTAACTATAAATCGGAGACTATTCCATTTTTCTTATTGCATTTACAGATTTAAAAAAATAAGAAATTTCCTCGACATTACCAATTCAATATTGAATTTCCCGCTGTGGCTAACGGCTCAAGTATTCTTTAACGAGAGTTCCATCGTTCCTCCATAGATAGAAGCACCTATCGCTTTTCCGTCTTGGGCTGACTGGAGCTAATTGTAAGTAGTTGCGCGTGACTAAGGTCGCCAGATTTCGGTTCTCAGACACGTCTTTCCGATGAATAACATAACATTTTTGTGGATTTCAGATTGCACAAAGTACGTTGTAAATTGTCCTTGTGTTAATTTAGGAAAAGTACTTAATTCTATCACTTACTTTTCGTGCAGCTCTTCGGCAGAGTTACCGCTCAGTACGTACTACTCTCCTGCTCTTGAATGAAAACTGAACTATAGAAGTTCTCCGCACGAGGTGACCTATTTCCTGTATTTCCCCATCTAAAATTAATGACCGGTTAACGGGAGATTCACTCCTTTGGTTATCAAGGTGTAGGGCGATTTTTACTTTCTCGTTTACTTAGTAGTATATAGAGAAATAAAACCCGTATTTCACGCTCCCAATTTTTTAAACAAGATTTTACGAGAAAAAGTTGCGTGAATTATTCGAGCGAATGCGGTATATAATAATACTTACATTATAATATGGCAAAATATCTTAGATATCTGGTGAAATTCGGAGATGTGTAAAAAATCTGAGGAAGAATATTATGCAAATAATAATTTACCTTATAACATGGCAAAAAATTCAAGATAACCGGAGATGTGTGGAAAATCTGAGGAAGAACGTTCGTCTGATAAGCGAGAAAGATGCCCAAAAATTGCCATACAAATTTCTTTAGAATGCCTTTGGAACCATCGCCAGGGCCATAAAATAGATCATTATCTATCCAAACTAAGGGAAAGGCCGTAAAAATAACTTTAATAACCTTGGAACATGTGTGAATTCTTTCAGGGAAGTGATGCCGAAGCGATTGGGGCACACTGTCTCCGTATTTACCCAAGGAGCATTCAGGAGATGTTTTGAGAGTTATTATTTTTTTAAGACAAAGAGGGGATCTCGAATGCGGGAGTATATCGAAAGAGTTTTTTTTTCTAGGAGATGGGACGAACCTGAATGACGCAGCAAATGTCGCGGCGTAAAATTTAAGGAAGATGAAGGAGGACAGCAATTTAAAATTTGGTTTGGATAATAAGATAGTCGGAATTCGACTGTATTTGATTGACATTGGGTTGTGCGGGTAACCTCAGAAATTTTACACCAACCGCTTTGTTAAATATTTTCTTAGCAGCATTCTAATAGCATGTGCTTCATGCATGTTTTTCAATCATAAATATTTTAAAATAAATAAATAATGCAGTTGTATATTATATATATATATATATATATATATATATATATATATATATATATATATATATATATATATATATACACACACTACGGAAGAGGAAAGGTAAGTAAGGATATTTAGGGCAACTAGGTGTTGAAGGAAACCGGAAGTAGAGCCGCTGGGGTGTTGGAGAGACACATTTGTAGAGGTTAGAGCTTTCGGGATGATCCCTTCGTCAGCAGTCTCTTGTGCTGACAAGGGATCATCCCGAAAGCTCTAACCTCTACAAGTGTGTCTCTCCAACACCCCAGCGGCTCTACTTCCGGTAAGTGTTCACTGGGTTTCCTTCAACACCTAGTTGCCCTAAATACACACACACACACACACACATGTGTGTGTGTGTGTGTGTGCGTGTACTTTTTCAACAATTTAATGCGATTTAATGTATGAGAGCTATATTAACACATTTATTTTTCTATGATACAGCATTTTTTAGCAAATATATTCTTTTCTGATTAATCTTTAACAAATTATAAATATAATGAATATAGAAATAGTGTCTGGTATATATATGTATATATATTCCAATTTTGATATGTGTGTATATATACATACACATATCAAAATTGGAATCTCAAATCGGTGAGTTTCTCGTGTTTCTTTATCCATTCGTCTGCCTTGGCATTCAGTTCAGGAGAGAATTCGTTTCTCCAAGTCCCGCTCTTCCCTGAAAAAAATAATAATTTCATTCAATAATTAAACTCGCCGAAGAGAAGGAAAATGCGTTCGGCATTACATGAAAGTAAAATATTTTAAATGCCGTCTTAAGCTTTAGGATTCACAACATTTATGTAATTAATCTTTTTTTATGCGATCACTGGAATCAAACGCCGTTAGTTAATTGGTCATAAGAAGAAAAACCTTTTTTCAGGTATAGATCTCATGGGATTATGACCTTCTTTAACTCTTTCAAGGTACTAAACCCTTGCTATAGGTGACTAACCAACGTCTTATTAGTCATAGGAGTTGTCTATATCATCCTCTGTAATCATACCGTGAGGGGTCAAAGCGAATAAGAATCATCTCACCTTGCCTGAAAAATCCAGGAAGATCTTCATTTGCATATCCCTTCAATTTTTTATCCTGATTCATGGAAGGGTTGGAACGAAAATTATCTATCCTTAAGTGATCGACCAGCTTAGCAATCTGTTCGTCTTTGAGGTCCTTGTTCAAAAATCCAGCTACTTTGCGGAGGGCTGCAGGCTGATCCTATTAAAAATAGATTTTAAAAAGATAATATTAATGATGCAGTTAAGGAAAATCGCTTGAAAATATTTCTCACGTAATAATTTTTTTAACGGAGGTGCAAAATAGTAAGCAATCGCACCCAACGAACACGTGAATTTTATTCTTTTAGCGAAACTCGGCAAACTCAAGATATTATTATTGCTAGTTTATCATAATCGAATACCTGACCTTTTTCATGTCCTCGTAGAACAAGAAGAGTAAGTTTGGATGATTTCTCAAACGCCATGCTTCTTCTACATGACTCCAGAAGGGTGCGTAAAGGACTAGACGGAGGAGATTTTAATGAAATATTATCATACTATCAAAAAGAATTCGTCAATAAACACGATGAATACCGTTAGTAGTCTTACCCAATCCTCTTTGAAAAAGGTCCCAGTACTTTTCAAAATCTCCTTGGAAGCCAAGGAACTTCAGATAACTATTCTGATAATAACACGACACGGCGACGTCTTTGGGATTCCTGGCCACGTAAACGACCTTCGATATTAAGATACAAAAAAGTAAAGCTTTAATTCAGGAATGTACCGGGAAGAAATAAATTCAAAACAACTAATTAAATAAAAATATAATCATGGTCAAAGAACCGAAAGATTTTTTCAAAGGAAGGTAATGATTCGCTGGAAAATTATCGAACTCGTATTATGCCCGATAACAAATTCAAGAGTAAGTGCTTAGATAGGATAAAAATTGAAAAATATGTACTTATCTTAGGTAGCCAAAATAAAATTATGAAAAAAAATATTTTCATAACCTTGTTTTGGCAATTGGAGTTACCTTAGATTATTACTTATTTTTATTTTTTGTTATTAATGTGCTTATTCTTGAACTGCAATGTCATTTCGATTTTATTGTTAGCCGAGGATAATATTGAAGAGCACCAACTCCATTCTTCAAAATTCTTATTTCTTTGACGAAAGAAAATATTGAGGATTAAAGGAACCAATCACGACATTTTCTTGATCTCCCTTGCGATTATCCACCATTATATACAATATTACATTTATCTGAAGCGGTGTTTAAAAAATACTCTCTTATTAGAAATCAAAATTTACATTTAGAAGTTACGAGTTTAATTTATGGATATCATCATCATCGTAGACAGATCCGTGATTAATCATGGTTAAATCTGGTTCTCCACATACTCCTATTTTATGGATATATGTACTAGTATATAAACCCGTAAATATGAGGGGAAGGAATATATTATTTAACTTAAAATCTCGTACCTACTATTTTTATAAACAATTTGTTAATATCTTTCAATTGTAAAAAAATGTATTCAAATTTCTAGTGGCAAATAACTTCGAATTATATCATCACATATATTCTATTAGTTCGCGTTTCTTTCACACCTTAGAAACTACTGAGCATTACACCAACACGCATAACCAAGCAAATTATATAGTGGGGTTGATGTACTCACACTCACAATCAGTCTTGGATAACTTCGCACCGTAAAATTCCATTGGTGACGTCCAATTTGCGCATCTCGTTCGGAAAATTTCCATCCACACTTATCACAATAAATTTCATGGATATTTTAGGGCTTTCAGATGCTTCGACGTAGCATAAATCTACATAACCATTCCAGGAGTTGTGAATCGTAGCAGCGAGAATACAATAGGAATATTTTTGCACCCCAAATAAAATTGACTTATCCGATTTGCTTATAATAAAGAGAACCTTAAATAATCGATCGAATGTCGAAAGAAATTTTGCGCGCGAAGGGAACAGCGGTTATTAGCTGTTTAGCTATGAAATACGTATACTAATTATATGAAGTGATATATTTTTTTATAGCGTTCACGTGCGGCGTGGAAGGAGTTATAGCATAATAATGGTACAAGAGACTGATTAGCCAGAAAAAACAAGCAAACATGTAAAAAAAATTTAACCTTTAAATAAAAGGCAAACGTCAATCGTGTTGATAAAAAAGTATCAATTCCTCACCTTACACGTGTCTAGCAGTTTCGGCGGCAACAAGCTGAATGGAAGGTGCGTTTTGATGTGACGAGGCGATTCCATTTCTGCAACCTTTTCATAGCGAGGCTTCCTAGTTTTCCTAAACTCCTCTTCCATCTCAGGATCCATTTTGTTTAACTTAACAATTTCATCCGCGAAGTCGTCCGGCATGATTATAGTCCCGCTGAAAACAAAACATATGTACCTATTCGCATGCCATTACACGTGTGCGTATTTAACTCTGATTCAATTTTTTAATTTGGCATACCGAATTGCGCCCACCGTAAATAAGTGACTTACTCAACGAAAGGAAATCTCTCTCCAAGTTTTTCCTTCGTTGCTCTGTCGTAATCTAGATCGTTGTTGATCAGCCATAACATTTCTTGGGTCCATGTCGTCCCTGAGCAGTAATAAATGCCATTGAAATACGAAACATAATAGTCTCCGATGATAAATTTTACTTAAAAAAATAGATGCGTAATTTTATGAAGATTTCTCTCTCTCTCATACTTTGACGAAGGACATTCACTCAAGAATTCTCGGATGTGCGGAGAAACTTAAACAATTTCGTCGCACTTGAATGAAAGTAAATTTAAAAAAATAATCCTAATTGAAATTTAAGTCCTAATCATACCTTTCGCGAGACATTAAAGGCATCTTACTAGTGGAAAAAAATAATTAAATTTTTGAGGAATGCCCAGTGCACGAGAATGATCGATTCTTATGAACACGTTAGGTATCTGTTAAGGATCGTGGTTAAAAAAATTAATTTCTCACCTGATCGAGGAAATGTAACTATCCACACGTCATCCGATCTCAATTCCAGGTTATACAGGCCGGCTGCTTGATCCATGTATTTCGGCGAAAGCAAACACTTGTCTGGACCAGCTTGCACGTAGATCCCCTTTTCTGGGGGAAATGCAGCCCTCAACTCCTTGTTAACATCATCAGACACGTAATTTATCTCGAAGGGTACGGACATCTGAAAAACAAAGGAAATGCGGAGTATCGAGTAGATATCAATCAGTAAATGAGAAAATCAGATTGTTGGAGATATAAATCATTACTATTATCCAAGTGTGCTAGCGAACTTTATGACTGCTGGAGAAAGTATTGTTAATCAAAAACTCTGCATCTCGCACATTTATATTTAATGGGGAAATATAATATATTGATAAATAAGCGATTCTACGACTTAAAATGGAAAAACGGAGCTGTTAAAGTTTGACACTAAGGAAGGCAGAGGTATATTTGCTTGAAAACGAAAAGCATAAGCCGCCATTGGAGGCGTATTAGATGTCTTAATAAAAATGTTCCAAACAGAAATTAGTTGGCTCGCGTAAGTTTCACGATCCTATCATTTTACGTCTCGCCCCCTCTCTCTGACTTAAAAATAAAAGATTTTATTGATACCAGATAAAGAAAATACATTTAAATGTGGAATTTAGATTGTTATTACTGTATGTGGTTTTGGAAAGATTTTTTGTCCAGCAAATTTCTCCATCTTGTGAAAAAATTATTATAAGATAATTTTATAAAAGAAATTCAGAACGAATTTGTACACATCGAAATCATTATTTCGATGTAATTCGCGTTCTTATCGGAAATTTTAATGAAATTGAGTAATTATTATGAAATTAATGGTGTTTTTGTATTCATGGAGTCATATTTATAATGTAGGATAAGCTATTAATCCTGAATTTATTACTGTCACACGTGTACTTCATTTCTATAGAAACTTTGATTTCATTCGATAATGATTGAATAAGCTTAAGAAATTCGAATTTTATTACAAGCGCGCAATTTCATGTATTCATTGCATTGGGAGTATTTGCAGAAGGAAGACTTCATGTCGATTTAAAGAAAATTTCGCTCCTATGGGCTAAAGCAGGGGTGTCCAACCTTTTAAGCCAAAGGGCCAACTCAAACTTTAAACATCTGGTCGCGGGCCGCACCTGAGCAATATATTCTATAAGCCAATTTTAAGCTACTTGTATAAATTTTTAAGGTTAAAAAAATTAATTTTTTGTCAAATTTTAAGATTTTATTATTTCTATACACATATTTAACAAAATAATAGTAATAAACAAAAATAATGTTTTTAATGTGACACTTGGCACTGTTTTTGATGAAGAAGAGAGTCTATGTCTGGTTCTAAGAAGAAGTTGAAATTCAAAGACAACTTTCAAGATGGCCGTCGGTAATCCCAGTTCTCGTTTTACTTTTGGTATTCTTCATTCTGGAAAATAGTTGTTCACAGATGTACGTCCTGCCGAAAAGCGAACACATGAAAAGGGCATGTCTGCGTAATCCGGGATACTTTTCTATCGAGACATACAGTTTATAAAAATCTAACAAACTGACTTGACTGAATTTTTCTTTAAGTTGCATATCACGTTGCAAATCAACACATTCCAATTGCAAATTATTTAGCAGGTAATATGTTAATATCGACAGAAAATGGAGTTGCAAATATGTATATTGAAATATAACTTATGCTTTCTGAAATCTTGAAATCCACTTTCGAATTCTTCCTTTAAAGAGGCGATAATAGTCGCGTACTTTTCCGAATCAATAATTCTGTGACTTGACAATGTTTGGAAATGTGTATAATAACTTGCTCTAAGTTCCCACATTCCCAAGATTTTCCTTGGAGACGTGTATTTAATTCATTTAAGTGAGCAGTTACATTCACCAAGAATGCCAAGTCGGACATCCGGTTTTCATCTTTGAATCCGGGTATTGTTTTACTTTTATATTCCATAAATGACTGAATTTCACCTTTTAAATCGTATAATTGCTTCAACATTTTTCCTCGACTTAACCATCTTACTTCAGAAAAGTACACAATGTCCCCATATTCTGATTGTAGGTCGTTCAGAAATTCTTGGAACTGGCGATGATTAAGATCTTTTGATCTAATAAAATTCACTATTCTGATAACGACACACATAACGTTATCCATTTTTAACGACTTTGCGCATAAATTTTCTTGATGTACAATACAGTGATATTTCATCAATAAGGTATTGCCACTTTGTTGTGAATCCTCTTCAATCAACTTGGTCAAACCTTCTCGTTTTCCAACCATTGCTGGGGCTCCATCCGTTGTTACACCAGATATGTTGGCAAGATTTAAAGAAAATCTTGCTAATGTTGCTTTTATTGCTCCATACAAATCTTTAGATTTAGTAGTATCTTTGAGTGATACCAATGAAGCCATTTCTTCTGTTATATTGAAATCAACGTCAATTCCTCGCACAAAAATAGCAAGTTGTGCTATGTTACATCGGTGCTCTCGTCCATGGCCAATGAATAAAATTGATAATTAGTAGACCGTAATTTTAGATTTTCTTCAATAGATGTGGCCAACTCATCAACACGTCTAGATATTGTCTGATGGGACAAACTTATTTTTGAAAATTCTGATATCTTTTCAGGGCATATTATATCAGAATATGGCTTCGACTTCTTAGCAATTATATTTGCTTCTTAGCAAATATATTTGCTATCACATAGCTCGCTTTTAGGAACGTTGTAGACTGGCAACTCAATTTTTTGAAAAATTGTTTTTGAGAAGAAAGCTTACTTTTCAATTCTGAAATTTTATTTTTTTGAAAATTTCCTTTAATATTGTCCAAGTTTGATGATGCATGTTTAAGATGATAATGTCTATTCAAATTAAATTCTTTAAAAACTGATACTGGTTCATTGCATACTAAACAGAATGCTTTATTATTAATTTCAATGAAAAAGTAGTTCTCAGTCCATTTTTCTTGAAAAGCTCTAAATTCGTCGGCTATCTTCCTTTTCTTCGGAACAGCGTTTTTATCGGAAGAGGATGAATCATACTGTAATATCAAATATGGGTTATTAATTCACAACTGACATATAGAATACGTATACGCGACAACTAACTGCTATAGTTATAACTACGGATGTAGTAGGTTACAACTGGCGCAAAAGGTCGTGTATACGACCTGTAACTACCGATGTTAAACACCTGATTTATAACTCTACTACAAATTTCGTGTATACTGGTACCCTAACTACAGCAGTAATTACTACGGTAGTTATTAATCCGGCGTTATTATGCTGTGTATACGAAGTCTCTAACCAAAAACTTTTGAACAAGACAAAAGGCGGGTTGAAGGAAAAATATATTTAACGGATGACTAAATAATTAAAGAAGTGTTTCAACAATAATAAGAACATAAAAACATCACTCACTTAAAAGGCTGCGTATGTACTTACTGTTAGTCGAGGTATAGTCACAGAACACTAGATCTTGGGTACAGTCACACTACCAGAGATAATCTAACTGACAGATCTATGCTACCAGACGTGGCATATACTACCACCCGCTCGCTGGCGCTCACGTGTTGAGTCTAACTTCTTGCTAGTTAAACTTCACACCACTACGTGGCACCACAATAAATATTGTAGCTACTCGCCAAAAGGAGGTTAATTTAAATTTAAAAATTGAAATCTTAAGTTTTCACATAATCTCAAAATAATTATTATTGCAATTATATGTAATTACATCAAAACTAATTTTAAGAGTCATTTTTTCATAAGAAACTCGAGATTTTAATTTTTAAAATATTTATTTATGGAAAAAATATTTCAGATATGTACAAGTACAGAAATTTAAAAAATATTAATTTACCAAGCAAAATTTGCTTGCGGGTCGCACAAAAAGGCGCTGCGGGCCGCATGCTTGCCACACCTGGGCTAAAGTAAACTCATGATCTTTGTTTGAAATTAATTTAAATATTTTCCTATTGAAAATAAATTGTCATATTTCCAGTTAACTTCCTGCTTACGCATCAGTAATTAGTTTTGAAAACGAATAGTAAATAAATACTTGAATATATTATTGTCAACTCATATTACTCAAAGATTACCACATTTATTTGATATAAACAAAATATTATATTCGAGTTTCATGGTGATATTAAGATTTATTAATGAGTAACTTATTCCCTTGATGTTAATCGTTCAATATTGAATTTCCTCGCTGTAGATAAGGCCTCAAGTATTTCGAAAGAATTCCAGCGATTCTTCATAGTTTACTCTCTTGCTTTACTCTCTCAGCTGAAGCGTTATGATAGTGTTACGAACTCGCCAAAGAGTCAACAAATATTTACTTCTTTCTATGTATTAACGTATTCGTAGTCTAGCAACTAGAAGATGTTTGTGAAATTTAGGTAAGATGAAGTACGCCAGAAGTTTTCAGTGTTTCATTGTAGGAATATTTCTTAAATGTATCACTTACGTTTCACTTTTCCCTTCGGCGATGCTACTGTGTAGACGAGCTCCTAAATGAAAACTGATAGGAACTATGACCGTGCATCGCGTTTACGGCATTACCTAATCTAGAATCAACAAACAAACAAATAACAAGAGTCGTCGGCCTCTTTGCTTCATTGTTTTTGGAAGAAGGAATTGATGTACGTTAAATGACAATGTCAGATCTTTTATTTGAGATACCTAACTGCATTAGCACATACATACTTGAGAATTACGTCAGAGTAATTTTGCAACTGAAACCTATGGTGTCACGAGGTATTATTTCACGTTCACCTTATTACCCAGTTAGAAATTTAACGCATAATTTATATTTTTGTGGGTATTAGAGTTATGCTCTGTTCGTTTGAAATTCGATAGAAAACTAATTCCAACGCCAAGTGAACATTTGATTGTTATTTCTCAAAGCGGCCATTGTTGGAATATGAAATCGATTACATCTTATGCGTCGGAAACATTTACCTTTAGTAATTGCCTCACATATTATTTTGTAAACTTATGGCCATCTCAAATGTCTGCATAGCTAGTTGAAAAAGCTATGTTTTTGCAGCTGAATGAATTGTCGAACATATTGTGTTTAATCCATATTTTACTTGCGAGGATTGTCTGTTTATATTCTAATCATTAAACATGATTGACAATTCAGCTGTTACTATTGGTGTAAGAGTGACTTATGTCTACTTTCCTCTACCTCATAATCCAAAATCTTTCACTCACGAAGGATTTTGCGAGAATTATACATGCTCTGGGTGAAGTAGATTCGAAAGCTTACGTAAGGGACAACTTCGTATTTGAAGTTGTGACCTCACTTTTAAAGCATCAAAAGTGCACGTATCCAAAACTCTTTTTACCGCCAGGTGTTAATATTAACAACAAGTGGAGTTTTATCCTTGAACATGGATAAGTTTTTCCCTTACTTTATCACACTCCTCAAATCTCTTAACCGCCACTCAAACCACCATCCAATCGCTTTCTGTTCCAACCCTCTCATTATTTCTCTCCGACTTTCTTCCTCCCCATTTATTAAACTGTTGATTACAAACTGTCACCTGATGATGCTACATGACGTCACGTGTTTTATTAGGAACCTATGACTGGAAGGTGAAAGATTTTCATTCTCTTCATTATGATTAAATTCCACAAAGTGGAGCCCAGTTTCATTTACATTTCCCGCTTATAAATGAAACTTCAGGAATTTTTGGAAAATGCATTTTTTAATGATAGGTAGCATTTATTTTTCAAGTTGACACGAACGAATTTTAAAAATTGAAAGTGAACATAAATTCGTGAGGTCAGCATTGTTCAGAATTGAAATCTGAAATCTGTGCGTTTCTCGTGTTCTCTTATCCATTCGTCTGCCTTGGCATTCAGTTCCGGAGTGAATTCTTTTCTCCACGTTCCGCTTTCTCCTGAAAAACAATTATAGAATAATTAGCCGACAATAAACGATACTTCTTCAGAATTGAAATTCAAAAGTGTTCAGGAGAGATGCAAACTTCGAATTACTTAACAAATTTCTTCTCGAATGCGTAAACTTAAATCGACTTATTGAAACCGTTTAATTATCGCATCGTTAATGACTTGGTAACGCAAGCAAACGTATCTTCAGATTATGTCGATCTCACGGGATCGAACCATCTTTATATTTTTTTCAGGGAAAGTCTGCGGATCTAAAACATTCTCGCATGAAACACATGGAAATCAACTGAAAGTTAACTCAAATGCCACTAACAATAAAACCGCGATTAGATACCTTCGAAATCATATTGGACTCTCCTGATCTAGTTTGTTGCATGCAAAAACATGTAATTTAATCTTGCATTTGTTCATCCTTGAGCCTCTGGTACCTTACCTTGTCTGAAAAATCCTGGCAAATCTTCGTTTATGTATCCCTTCACACTCTGTTTATCTTTCATGGCGGGGTTGTTACGAAAGCTTTCTATGCTTAACTGGTCGACCAGCTTAGCGATCTGTTCGTCCACGAGACTCTTGTTTAAAAATTCCGCCACTCTACGAATGACAGCGGGCAGATCCTATTGTCAATAGATTCGTGAAATGTTAGCAGGATATTTAAGTCATGCGGAGCAGCCAAGAGACTTTCCGCTACAACACTCAAGTAGGAGCTATGCTATAAGAACTGATTTTTAGGAGTAACAATGAAATAAAGTCACGTGTATACGATTGGACGATGTTGTTTAATTTGTTAACTTCGAAGCAAGAATGCCTAAATGAAAAAGTTCATTATATATCTATTATAATAATGTCTAGATCTGTTTGTTTGTGTTTTTGTCCGAGAAGGATTTGGCAGTACTTTTAGTGGAATAACTCGGGAGCGGTTGGTAATATTTCAACGATTTTTTCGCGTTAATTTTCTACATTTGATTAACGTGGGCGTGAGTCTAGCATATTAATCATTTGCATATTAAAATCTCTTGTAATAATAGACAAGTGTTGGTTGGTTGGTGATCATATCAAAATGCGAATTACTCGATAAAGAAAAGACGTAGAAAATTTGGCAGGAATGCTCGATTCACATATTTTAAGGTGATTACGAACAAAATCTCGGAAAAAGTCCCGAGTTCGACTCCAAGGAAGACATTTCCATTTCCCATAAGGTGACACCTAAAAATCGACATTTTGGCGTTCAGGTTTTCATTCCTTTGGAAATTCAAATTAGAAAGAATTGACCTAAGATCTTCGGATTTAAACCAGTTTTAAGAAAAAGATATAAAGTTTCTTATTATGTTCATCTTTTTCCACCTACATTTCGAAATCGCTCACGTTAAACGTTTAATTCACATATTTAGGGAAATCTTGCAATTTTAACGGCATGTTGCCGTGCCTACAAATTGCATCGTTATACCTAGAAATCCTATTGTTATATCAATCCTTATGGGTGTAAGCGTGCTTTGAATGCTTCTAATAGGAGAGAGAGAGAAGGAGAGAGGGAAATGATTGTTTTGAAGTTTACTTAATGCTTTGGATACGATAAATAATACGACGGTAAAAATAAACAAGCTAATATTTAATTATCCACTGATATTGTGTTAATGAATTCGGATGGGGTAATTAAAATTGCTGAACTTCTGATGGTCGAGGACATTTTCTGTGAAAACTGCGTAAATTTTTTATTCTTTGAATAAATCAGAAAAATTTAATTTACATGAAATTAGCTTAATAAAATAATGTTTTGTATCCGCTAAAAAGTGAAAAACAAATCCATAATTCATATAGTTGAACTTTCCATAAAGTAAAAATAATTGTTGGCATATCAAAGTCGTGTAGCGTAATGTTTAACGAATAAATCTACTTTAATATTTCTTTGCCACACAGTTTTTATTTGCGAAAACTATTTTTACCTTCTGGTACATTCAATTATGTAAATTATATATATTTTGTTTACTTTTTAGTGAATGTACAATTGATTTCATAATTTTTAAATTTAAATTTTATTTAAACTTAATTCGCTTATATCCGCCATATTTGAAAGGCATTTAAGCTATTTTTCAATAAAATTATTCTTATAACCTTTCATCAATTGAATACTTAACCTTTTTCATATCCTCGTAGAACAAGAAGAGTATATTGGAATTATTTCTCAACCGCCATGCCTCTTCGACGTGACTCCAGAAGGGCCCATAAGGAACTTAAAAAAATGATTTAGTTTCATGTCGTATTTAAAAACGATAATTTAATTTATTAGAAAATCCATCAATCCTCTTACCTATACCCCTTTGGAAAAGATCCCAATACTTTTCAAAATCTCCATTAAATTCGAGGAACTTGAAATAACGGGCCTGGTGATAACTCGATACAGCGACATCTTTAGGATTCCTGGCCACGTAAACGACCTACAATTAAGAAAAGTAAGCAGAAATCTATCCGAAAGTAAAAAGCAACTAGTTTCGTCAAATCTGTGAGTCATCCTAAGTCTGTGTTATCTTATATTTTAAAATATGGTGATGAAATTGGTAATTTGGATTTGTAATTACTATCAATAAAGGCCAATACCTTAGTAACGCTAGACAGAACATCGTTATTTTGGAAATATATGATACTAGGAGATACTCCAAGGAAATTTGTCTCATTCGCCTCTATGAATAAATATACACGTTTGTTTTATTGAAGCAATGCTATTAAAGTATTGTAATATTTTCACTCAGTGTTCATCTCAATTGAAGACATTAATCGGCAGACAACAAAAAACAGTCTTTGTTAAATTAGTAATTGTTTTATTTATATTTGTCGTTTTATCAAAATCACCGTCCTATAGGAATAGCCAGTGAAGATAATAAGCGGCATCTGCTTAATCGCGATATTAATCGTTATTCCGTGACAAACATCGAGCGAAAAATTCACTACTCACCTTGCAAGTGGCCAACAGTTTTGGCGGCAGCAAGCTGAATGGGAGGTGAGTTTTGATGTGACGCGGGGAATCCATCTTGGCAACCTTTTCGTAACAAGGCTTAAGTTTATTTCTGAATTCCTCTTCCGTTTCGCGGTCCATATTGTTCAACTTGACGATGTGGTCTGTGAAGTTGTCCGGCACCAAAATGGTTCCTCTGAAAACATATAGGAAAAAGGGTGCTCGGACCTTAGGTACGTATGTAGGTAGATCAACCGTTCTAGCTCTTAACTTGGTATGCCAGCAGAAAATCATCAAAGATTAATTATATATCTACAGATAAGGACATTATTCGTTTAAAATAATGTAGGCGTTATGTATAATGAACACCCTGTTAATATGTTGTTCAAAAACAATTAGTTGATTAACTTACTCAATAAAAGGAAATCTCTGGCTCTGTTTTTCTTTCGTGGTTCTGTCATAATCTAGATCGTTATTAATCAGCCACACTAACTCTTGGGTCCATGTCGTCCCTGGACGTGCATAAGTATCGTTGAAACGTGATAGCAAACAGAATTATTTGGGTACATTCTGCTTTGGGATTTGTGAGTTCATTTTCTCAGGAATATATATAGTATAGTATAAAAATGCATTGGATATTAAAATTAGAATTTTTGGACTCGTTATGCGATATCAGTATTACAAACATTCTCACCCGATCTGGGATATGTTACTACCCACACGTCATCCGGCCTCAATTCCAGGTTGTATATTCCAGCTGCCTGATCCATGTATTTCGGTGATAATAAGCACTTTTTGGGTCCAGCTTGCACGAATTTCCCCTTTTCTGGGGGAAATGCAACCTTTAACTCCTTGTCAATATCATCAGGTACGTAATTTATTTGGAAGGGCAAGGACATCTGAAAAAACATAGGAAATGCGGTGTATCGCATAGATATCAATCGAAACTGCCTCTAAATGGTAACACAAACTGCTTAGAAATAAAAAATAGTTTTTATTGAAACGATTACGAGTAAGGTTACTATAAGAAATATTTATGTTGGTCTGCTGGCGATGGTGTGATGCATTTCAATCCCTGTCATTCACCAGTTCGGCGCATTTCGTGTGTATGATTCAATTGAACCGTGATTCCATGACTGAAAGGCAAGTGTTTCTAACGAATAGGTAAAATTGTCAGCCAATTACTGCTAAGCGAGTGTTTTTCCTAGATAAATAGCCGTCAAACGAAGATTTTTTCATTTTGAAAGAACCTGGAACAATACAGAGACAAGTAACGCACGATCCTTTATATTATTAGACAAGGTGAGGTAACGCCTTTTCCAGGTGGAGTTCGCTCTCTAAGCGTCCGGCAGAGAGCGTGCATGTAGAGTACAGATAGTTTCCCCTAACGTAGCGATTGAAAATTACTAGAAGCTACCTTAGCGGAGGTAATAAGTAGTGTTAGAAATATTTATCATTATGAGAGAACATTGCGGCCGAAGACCGCTTTCGGGGTTGGCGCGCGGAATGAAACCTTTGATCTTATGATCGTCTAAATCGTACAAACCCTGCTCAAGTTATTCCACTAAAGGTCCCAGACAGGTGAGCGTTTCAGACAAAAACACAGACAAACAGATCTAGGCAAATATTATAATGGATGAGGTGCAGTTGCCTCCGTATAAAAGTTGGAAGATTGCTTAATTCTATGACTTACTTTTAACCTTGCTCTATGGCCAAATGACCGAGTATCCAACCTGTAAATTGAGCAAGGATACGTTCTTTCTTACCATCGAAATGCTTATGTGTGCTTATGCGCCTCGTGATGCAATTACGTTTGGTGGCGTTTTCTTATCTACAGTCAACAATTAGATCAATGGCTGTCGTTTCATTGTTAACTGAGTAAATAACTGGATCTACTTCCTGAGGAGGGTGTTTGCGCATTTGGAAACGGCTCTGTAAATTTATCTTTGAAAGTGGGTTGATGCTACAACTATGTCCTTCTCTTTTCGTTTGAAATTTTGTTTTACGTTTGTATTTTTAACATCGTCAGGGTTACTCTGCTGTTTTAATGGCTATAAGAATTTCCACGATTATCCGTTGGCATCAGTTCGTAATTTTCATTTATTTACAATTTTTATATCTGCTCTTTAATTTTTTTAAATTGCTTATTTTTACTCGCATTTCAGGTTGGAAAACCAATTAAAACAAACACAGGTCAAAACATAAGTGGAATTTAGGAAAATTCCACTTAACACGCACCGATTCGTTTTCTGTTATTCATTCTTAAACCGTTCAAGGTGACATTAAAAATCCAGTGGCAGCGAGGAGAGGAGGCCTTGAGAACATGTACGCTCATTGCGGTTAGTCAGTAACTCCACGTTGCGAAACGGACAAGAAGAAATCGCCCTTCGCATCATGCATTCGGAGTGCATTTCTTATTCGATCGCGTGCGTTTCCGTTTTTTTTTAAATCCTGTTTTAGCTTGTTTGGGGAAAATCCAGTCAGCTGTAATTACAATAAACCGTTCAGCTTCTATTCCCTCAATTTCTAGATTCCCTTATTTAAAAATCAATTGCAAATTTATTAGGTGTTTATAAATCCTTACCATGCAAACGTACTGCAGTTTTAGTTTTAATAAATCCAGTGAAAAGTGACTCACAATGCAGCGGAAGGCTATCCTGTTTGCAATCTCATTTTCTGGTTCGCGCAACTTGCGGAAGCCTTCTGTTGCTCGCGAGTCGTCCTTATCGAGATTCATGACGTATATATGTTGCCAGTCGCCTTTTGAAATTCATTTTGATGTGGTATGGCGTTTCAATAGCGTTAAAGCCTTCTTTGGATGTAATTTATGCAAATTAGAACCGATTTAAAAAAATCACGCGACTTGCAATTGAAAGACGTTCGATAATAATGTATAGGGAAAGAAATATTCTGCATAACTAGATATACAAATTTTGTTTGAATACTTTTTTGGTATAACTAATATTTTACGAGATGTGGCGGAAAGTTCATTTTTTTGTCTACAGCGACACTCGAGTGATTAGGTTATGTGAACTATTTAACTGTATCATTTTCTTCTTTTCTCTTTCCCAAAGTCCTTCATGGAAATACAAGTAGTTTCCGAGATTAAACGTGCGGACAGACGGACTTGACTTGGGCATAGGGCGTTCGTTTTATACTTTTTGTAAAGAACGCCTAATAAATAAAAAACGCGAATGGAAAACAAATATTTCTGTGGAAGTTAATAATGCGATAAAATCACACAACTAAATAAAAATAAAAATATCGAATGTATTACGTATCGGCTGTTCCGTACTCGCGATCCCCAGTTTAGGAACCGGCGATCTAGGCAGAGGTTTTCTAGTTCTAATTTAAAACTCGCTTCTTCGAGAACGACGGCGGGCAACTTCCTCGGGAAAGGGAATCCCGCCAACTTTCTCTCCACGCGCTAACGTAATCAAGGCCGCGTTGCTCCACTGCCTTCACCTGTTTTCTTATTAGAATTAAAATATTTAAAAAACTTTTTTAAATTATACTATTTTTATAAAGCGCACTGAAAAATATAAAATACATTTTTGGGTTCAAGAAAATATCTGGATCTTAAGGAAAATTTTCATTGTATATGATCATGAATCTCTTTTTAAAAAATCGGTACAACACACATTGTATAAACTTTCTCATATATAGGTACTAATGCGTCGTTTAGTTATCTTTAGAAAATGAAAATCGTAGGAGCCTGTTTCTAGAAAATCCAATTTTTGTTCAAGGTGCCCAAGAATAAACTAGCCTTGTATTCCTTAATTGTGAAAAATGAAATACGTAGTATTATTGTAGATGTATTCTCAAGTAACTGTACGAAATTTGATCAAAATCGTTGTTGCCGTTTTTGAGAAAATCGAATTGTTGTTAAAGTTGCCTAGAATAAACTAGCCTTATATTCATTTTTTGAGAAATATGAACTATGCAGTATTATTGAAGACGTAAACTCAAGTAATTGTACGAAATTTGATCAAAATCGTTGCAGCCGTTTTTGAGAAAATGGGATTGTTGTTAAAAATGCGTAGAATAAACTACTCTTAATTATTGAGAAATGTCAACCATTTTTACGCATACTCTGCTCAGTATGATAAAATGCCTAAATACGAGGTTTCATTCATTTTTGCTCTACCGTCTAGGCTCCAGAGCCAGTAACAGACAGGCAGACGGAATTGCGAAAACCACTTTTTCGGATTTAGCGACACCTAAAACGTATATTTCCGTAAAATCTCGAGGTCGAATTTTTTCGCGATAACAATACTTTCTCGATACAATTAGTATGAGAAAGTAAAAAGAGATATGGCATATGTTGATTAATTATTCACTGCCATATAAATAGTCTGTAAATTCTTGTTTTTCATTCGTTCCAGTCTATTCTTTCTCTATACTCTCAATTCTATTCTCTTCTTTTCTTGTAGTATATGTTTTTGTCTAGCTAATCTCACTAGTCTTCCTTCCTCCGTTTCATGGATAGTTTTTCTTTTCACGTTTTGAGTTTCTATAAATTAAAATCCAATTACGATCTTAGAATAAAACTCAATATGGCGCACTTTGTTTTCAGTAGTATCGCATTTTCTTGCAACTTTTGATTTGTTCTTAAATTTAAAAAATAAAATGAAAATACCGAGAACGTGAAAACTGTTTAAATGTTCTTAATCTTTGGACGTCCTAATATTATTATTATTTATTAGTATACATTTATATTTCGGATTTGAAAGCATGTACATATATATATATCTGAGTGAAGTTAATAATAAAATAATAAAAAAGAGTATAATAAAAAAAAAGAATATAAAAATCCACTGTTTGGTTAAGATAAGTTCCGTCAATTATGTTGTGTGCCTCACTGTTGTGAATAATTCGGACGACATCATATCATTATTGCGTTTGGAACTCAATGCCCATAATTTTTTTCAATCACGTGAGAAATGACATAAGTTAGGGCAAGCTAACACCGTGGAAAATATAAATATTAAAGAGATTTCTTAGAATAAAATTTTTTCCTACTATCTAATTAGTGATTCGGGTAATAACATAAATAAATAAGCAATACGGTAGGAATTGATGGGCATAAACCATGCGTAAATTTATCACTTTTGAGATTTTAATATGATTCCTTATAAAATACATACTTCGTTATAAATATCTGCTCCGTATAAAATAAATATAAAATCGCACATGACGCAAAAAATTGATGGCAAATTATCAGTCTTCGTATTGTTAAGGCAATGACCTAAATTTATAGTCCAGCGGTTCCAAAAATTCCTGCATCTTCGATCCCATGTTAAGGGCGGCCGTTTATCTTCCAGTGAATATAAAATGTGATAGGAATGTTTACAGAAAATCAGGGTTTTCGTTGATATTAATTATGAAATAAAATTATTCAATAAAAATTAACAGAAGGATGAAATATTTGAACTTTTACATATTCACTTCTGTTCCCCCGAAAATCTTTCGCGACCCCGGTTTTGGGAACCGCTGTTATAATCAATCATAACCATGAGAAGTATTAGTCAGTGCACGCAAATTTTCTTCTTAATTAATATGTACCATGGAAATCCCGAATAAATAATGTCAGTTTTTTGGAATAAATGTCACATCAATTGGAACCTATGTCCACTCCGCAAACTTGGTCTTCTACAAGTAAATACTGAATTAATACCTCATGTAAGGCAAAGAATGAGCAAATTTTTGCGTTTTCACCCACCATTTCTCAAAGTCGAACCCTTTGAAATGACGATGTTGGAGATTTTCGCCATTTCCGCTTAAAATGTTGATATGAATGACGAATAAACGACACATCTACATCTGAAACCTTAAATCTGTGTGTTTTTCGTTTTCCCTAATCCACTCTTCTGCCCTGGCATTCAGCTCCGGCGTGAATTCACTTCTCCACGATCCACTTTCACCTGGAAAATAAAATTAGAGAATATAAAATTATAAATATATATATCTTCTAGAGATCAAAGTGCCACAAATGTGAAAATAGAGAAGGAGAAAAATTCTGAATTTGACCGGGAATCGAACCCGGTTCTCCCACCTGCCGGGTAGGTGCTTTCCCGGTCAAGTTCAGAATATTTCTCCTTCTCTATCTTCACATTTGCTATCAGTCTTATGCACTCACGCATATTAGTTAAATTTCCATCCTTTCACTCAATGTGCCACATTGTGTTTTTACTTCGCAAACCCAAAACTGTATTTTCCACGTCATAAGTACTTTACAGTCATTATCATCATAATACAGTTGTAATGCATGATTACATGTTGAAGAATGCTTACATTCTAAAAAACAGTAGCAGTCATAAAAATTTTCAGAAAGCCAGATTATCAGTTCACATACAAAGAAGCCTGCATAAGCGGCAGTTTAGCGGTGTAGATTCTAAATTAACACTGATGACAGCCAAATTGTAGATGGCACGAGCATATGGTAAAAGGCGGAGGAGCAATTTAAAAAAAAATAAATATTATTCTAAGCTCTTCGAAGGATTATGTCATTTTCTTCCATTGGATGACTTAATGGGTGTATAGCAAGTGAATCTCGATTAGAATTGTCACCTCCAAGAAAAACGGATAAACGAGATATGTAAACAAATCACAACCACCGCACTCATTATAATATAACACTCAAAGCTATAACCTAAATACATCAATTCCAACCTTTTCTGAAAAATCCTCCTTCTCCCTCTTTCGTCAATTTATCCCTGTCAATATTCGGTTGAAGTGATGGGTTGTTTCGGAATTTGGATATACTTAGATGTTCAGCCAGCTTGTCCACATGCTCGTCAGTCATACTTTTATCCAAGAAGTCAGCTACTTTGCGAATGACGGTTGGAAGATCCTATTTTAGCCATAGAAAAAGAAGGAAACGATATAAATTCAAAATAAGTTCAAATGAATTTGAATTTACAAACATAAAATTCAATTATCAAAATAATAAAACCTGCTATTAACGCGTGACATCATTATCAAGAAGATAAAATACCTGCTTCTAAATGCGTAGCATGCATAAACAATCGAAAGTTAAATTTAGCCAATCGGAATGATTAAAAAAAAACTTTTTTCGAAATTTGGGGTACATACTAATATTAGCTGCGTGTACTTGGAATTAGTTGAAGACAAATTTTAAGGCTCAAAATTTCGTTCAAGAAGTAGCCATTCATTACCTTTTTCATGTCTTCGTAGAACAAGAACAGCATGTTTGGATGATTCCTCACTTTCCATGCTTCGTCGACGTGACTCCAGAAAGGTGTCCAGATGACTACAAAAAAATAAATAAAAACAAAGATCAATTTATTTACAACTAGAAATTTTTAAATTCGCGGTCAATAATATAAAATATATATCTTCTTACGGAGATTCCTTTCGAATAAATCCCAATAATTTGAGAAATCTTCATCGACAGCGAGATCCTCCAAGAGTCTGTTCAAGTGGTAATAGGAAACTGCCACGTCTTTTGGATTCCTTGCTACATATATGACCTGTATTTTAAAAATAATTCCAATTACCTAATAAGATTAAAATATTCTCTATATATATATATATATATATATATACATGGAAATTAAAAATTATTTATATTTTAAAATACATTAGCCTTAAATGCAAACAAATAAATGGTAATTCATTACCATTCAGGAAAAGTAATATTGTACAGTTAAACAAAATACAAGCCTGGAATATGAATGACTATTATAAGGTGCATGTTAGGTTGCGAAGATAACTGCAAGAGTATAGACATTGGATAACGGTTTTTTCAAGGCTGGTTCCTTCGCCATACCTCGATCCTTGGTAGATCAGATCCGATTCCAGCTTTGCAATGTCGTCGATGCACTTCAAGTAGAATCGACTCGTTTAAGCAATCAATTGTTAACTGTAGACATTGAAAGTTATTTATGTAGACGGAATGAAATCCAGGATAGACTTTTCGGTTCTCATAAAAAAATCACGTAATAATAGGACCTATAAGGTATATACATACTTTCGATCGGTATTTACAAAATTTCAACTAAATATTTATTTGAACGTATCCTTGTCAACAAGGGCTCACCTTGCACGTATCCACGAGCGACGGCGGCAAGAGGCTCAAAGGGAAGTGGGACTTTATGTGTCTCGGAGACTTCATCCTAGCCACTGCTTCGTAACCTGGTTCCGACATCTTTTTAACTGCCTCAATCACCCCAGGATCGCCTTTGCATTTCTCCATCTTTTTCTTGTGCTCATCGCGGATCAATATGTTGTATCTGCGAAAGTGAAGAAAGCGTCGGTTGAGATTTGTTTTGGTAACCCGTCACCTTAGCAACTCTTTCGAGTCGATTTGCGATCTGTAGTAAAATATCACATTTTTTGAGAATTCTTGGTCCATTTTGGATTTTGCGAGTGGTGACTTACTCTAGGAAAGGGAAGCGATCCGCCAGTTTTTCTTTCAGGGCTCTGTCGTAGTCGAGGTCGTTGTTAACGAGCCACACCATTTCTTGTGCCCAAGTGGTGCCTGATGAAACGATAAAAAATTAAAGAAATGAAAAAAATCTCATTGACAAAATTCCACTCTATTAAGAAGCACGATCTAGGTTTCGACGCGGAAATTTCATCACCAAATAAAATTACATTTACAGGTTTACTAACTAAGACATGTGGTTTACGAATTAGACGGCGATCCAATGGTTATTTAGTTAACGTATGTTACACAAGTGAATTATGTGATTGCCTCCTTTGGTTGCGACCGGCGCGACCGCGGCGTTAAGGTACACGAAATTGAGGGCAGACCTCAGGAAAGGGGTCAGCGTTAAAAACCCTCATGTCCAGTAGCAGGAACGGATTTGATTATTCTAATTCCGTAAACGCGGTTGATTATGAATGTAGCAATTTTAATTCTTGCATTTTGGCATGTTTCGGGAATAGGTGAAGCATTTATTTACTTGTTTTTTAAATTCACTAAGACTTTGATTAAAACTGATGCAAAATTATCTACCAAAGTGGACGCGATTATTTTCAACTTAAAATTTCCTATTGTTTTTAACATTAATATTTTCCGTGTAAAATTACATCGTTTCAACGCGTACGATAGAACTCATTTTCCATAATTTGAACTTATATAACAGCTTGTTTCTCTTTCATTTTTCCCCTTATTTAAATACATTTAATAACACAGTGACAAGTTAATGAATTCTCAGCATGCACACGTCCTAAGACACATCAGTAATGTCCAACTCGTATATTCTTAGCATCCAGAGAGTCACTTAGTAAAAACGTCGAAACCCACCTGATCTCGGAAATGTGACGACCCATACGTCATCCGGTCTCAGCTCCATGTTGTAGTATCCGGCCGCTTGCTCCCGGTACCTAGGAAACATGAAATACTTTTTCGGTCCGACTTGGAGGAAGCCATCCGTTCGTTTATAAAAGACTTGGGTGATATCTTTTGTCGTTTCTTGATCCACATCAGTAATTTCGAATGGAAACGACATCTGTCAATGAAATTAATAACATTTTATGTCGTCAGTATTACTGCGGTGAACCAAAACACGTTTTTCTAGAAAATATTTGGAATTTATAGCGATAGTGCGAAATAATCGGAAGCATCGCATACAGTTAAAGTTATAATATTAAAAGTTCAAAATCTTTTAAAGTATGGCTCAGTGGCTCGAGAGACATGTCAGGAATTTTAACTGAAATTTATTTTGTTATTAGGAGAAACAGGGCTGTCGCGTGAGGTGAGATTTGAGAGGCGGCACTTTTATTGGGGCGTCATTATAAGAGCGTCGTTTCCGAGCTGCATATATGCATATTTTTCCCCAGACGGAAGATTTCCAAGCAACGGCTTTGGGAATAAATGTTTTTCTTTCATACTCGAGACTCGGAGACTCTACGAAAATACTCTTAAAATAATGTCTCATTGAGACGTTTATCTTGAGCGTTAGTATCACAGATCCTAATATTTTTAAGCGTTGTCTTCTTAATTCGATAAAAAAGAATTTTAAATGATAAATTTCTACTCGAGGGGAGCAAAATGCTGACACGCGAAGTGATAGGCAAAATTTTCTGTCCCGTTCTAAACAATCTCCATCTCGCCTCGGACAATAATGCCTTCGAAATAAAAACAGTTACGTAAAGTCAAGGATCAAAATTAAAAAGCAGGATGAATAAATTTTTTTTGTTTAAAAAAAGATTTCTTTTCGCACAAATACAAACAGAAAAAAAACATGGTGTAACAAAGTAACAGGCTGTGTTTGAAGATTGAACGATTTTTAAAAAATGTGAACAAGTTAGGGAAGAATTACGGAGAAAATTACATAAGGCGCTCTTTTCACCGACTGCTATCTTTCCATTGGAGTAAAGAATGGCAGATGCGCTGTATTGTTGGTTTCCTACATTTTCAGAGCATGCCCTTTTTAGCGGTTTATTTTTCGATTACTCCCCGGAGGCTGATTCTTGATCCACGAAACTTTTAACACATTAAGATTTCATATACTTATATCCTGAAAATTTGTTTTCTCCAGAAAGGTGAGATGTTAGAAATATTGTTACAAACACGACTGTGACCAGCGTCGAACTGAGTATTTAGATGGTTTATTTGCTACTTCGTCAAAATTAAAATATGGACACGACGAAATATATGTAAATTAATTAAATCCTGCGGATTTATTTCCAATTTCCTCTCCGTAGGATATATTATTCGTAAAGTTTCGTACATACCGTAATCAACGACCGCAACGTAGAAAAGAACCTAGGCTTCTACACCTCAGAGACTCAGATCACTGCGCTATTCTGTCGTCTACTAGAATGATACCACACTATGCGTTCCCTTCTGGAGCTTACGCTTATAAAAAAAATTTTAAACGCGGACGGTGGCGCCACAGATTACGGCGTCCGACTGTGTAAATATGCTCACGTGAAGTTTCTCATTTAGAGAATAAACGTCGAACAATTTCAATGGATCTTTTCCATAGTCTAAATTGAGAAAAAGTTTGCGTCTATCCTTAAAGGTGTGTAAAATAAATATCTCATGTTTTACGGAATGGATCCGAACAATGTTTATTCTGTAGAATATAATTATCTTGAATAACGGTAGTTGTCATTTAATCATTTTGAGCACATTCGAAAAAAGATCAAATTTATCATTACATTAAAGAAATTATATTGCTAATTGTATTGAAGGCCGTTCAAATCTTTGTGGAACTTTGAAAAATAATTTCTTCAGGGTATGGTGATAATGCTCACTAATTTTTGTTTTTAATGGGTAAAATTATATATTTTCTTCTGGGAATAATTGGAGTGTGATTAAAATTCCCGAATAATACTTATCAGATTTTAAAAAAATAACAATTAGAGTCCTTTTACTGTCTAATGTAAGTAGTGAAAGCTAATTGCAATAATGCCTTGACGACCACTGAGTTGAATAAAAATGAAAAAATAACTGGAAAACCTTCAGGGGATGATATTAAGTTCAAGCGGGCTGAGAAGGCACGACGAGGAAAACATAGGAGAGAGCAGATGAGGAGAGGGCGGCAGGAAGACCAGTCAACGAGGACTGTCTTGAAACATATTTATTAGGAATAACATTACTTTGCCAGAACTAATTTCTGTTGTTTAATCGAAAGTGTGTTTATTTATGGTTAATCAACTAGGAACGAACGGGGTGATTCCAGATTGAAAAACCAGACCTCCGCCGGATTCAAACCAAGGACCGCTTCGTGGAAGGACATCGCTCTAGTTACTCAACCACCTCTATCCTGCATTCTAAATTGTCTGCCCCTAAATTTATTGTCAAACTGTACTTCTTTCTGAACATTTGTTGTATGCAATGTAAATTTAATCGCTTATATTTGAAAATGAAATAAATATTTCCAATCAATATACATTTGTTTTTATTTTAAATTTAAGAGTTGTTCGAGTGAAACCAATGCAAAAATAGAATATAGAATATAATAATTAATTATAAAATAATGATGATATAAAATACAATAAAACTCAAGAATGATGCGAGTGTATTTAATGTGTACCTCATGCTCTTGCCAAAAAAATACAATAAAAATACACTCCAAACCGATTTGAACCCCACACCTTCCACTTATAAGCAGGATTCGTTGCCAGCAAGCTATCAGGTTATACCTGCTATGAACGCTAAGATAACTTAATTTGAAGTAGCATTTCCACATAGGGTCAGTCTGGTAGGTCCGGCCCCATTGAGTGGCGTTAAGCGTAGCTTCCCTATTAAACGTCCTCACCGCGGCAGGACCATAGCAATGCCATTCAGCAACCCCTTTAGATCGGCTGCGGCGTGAAGGTCGAAAACCGAGGGTATAAGTATGACAAATCTTACACTAAAACAACCATTCAAAAAGTAAACTTCTTGAATTATTATAACAATTACATATCTACTGACGAATGGGCTCTTAAACCGACCCTTACTCATCTGTGCCCCGGGCGGCCGCTCGGATCGCCTCGGTCTCGCTAAGCTTTTCCACGATATGGCAGTGCTTACGAGTGGTAAGTCGTTATTGCGGTTCTTTGGTTCGCATTTACACGCCCTCTGCCATATAGGGAGTTACAGTATGCACGGGGCAATCCTGAACAACACCTGTTATGAACATCCTTCATTATACAAACAAGATAATGTAAATAATATATAAAAAATGATCTAACTATGGCAAGTCTTACACTACAACTTCCATTCAAAAAGCATACTTCTTGAAATATTAGAACGACGACATACCTGTTCATGAATTGACTCTTAAACCAACCCTTCCTCGCTTGTGCCCCGGGCGGACGCTCGGTCCCGCTACCTCCTTCCTCGCTGCGGTAATGCTTGAGAAAAGGTAGTCGTTCTCGCGGATATGTTTGGTGCTTATTTGCACTTACATTGCAGTAACGGTAGTTGTATGAAGGAAGCGGAAAGACCGGAGAGCTCCTCCCATAAACATTCCTCATTATACAAACGTGATACTGTAATTTTTTTAGAAAATAATGTAAGGCAAATCTTGCTCTACAACTTCCATTCAAAAATCATTCCTCTTGAAATATTATAACGACGACATATCAGTTCAGGAATTGACTCTTAAACCAACCCTTCCTCATTTTCGCCCCGGGCGGACGTTCGGTATCGCTATCTCCTTCCTCGCTGCGGCACTGCTTACGAAAGGTCAGACGTTCCTGCGTTTGTGTCTGGTGAGTATTTAAACGCTCTCTGACTATAGAAAGTGGCAGCAGACACGGGGCAAGATGGAAGGGAACCTCTAATAAACATTAATCATTATACAAACTTGATAATGTCAATTTATTGCAACATGATATAAGTATGGCAAATTTTACTCTAAAACAACCATTCAAAAGGTAAACTGCTTGAAATATTATAGCAATTAGATATCTACTGACGAATAGACTCTTAAACCGACCCTTCCTCATCTGTGCCCCGGGCGGACGCTCGGATCGCCTCGGCCTCGCTAAACTATTCCACGATATTGCAGTGCCTACGAATGGTAAGTCGTTCTTACGGTTATTTGGTTCGCATTTACACGACCTCTCCCTTATAGGGAGTTACAGTATGCACTGTGTAATCCTGAACAACACCTGTTATGAACATCCATCATTATACAATCGGGATAATGTAAGTAATATATAACAAAATGATGTAACTATGGCAATTCTTACACTACAACTTCCGTTCAAAAAGCATACTTCTTGAAATATTATAACGACGACATATCTGTTCACGAATTGACTCTTAAACCAACCCTTCCTCGCTTGTGCCCCGGGCGGGCGTTCGGTCTCGCTATCTCATTCCTCGCTGCGGCAATGCTTGAGAAACCCTAACTCATCTGTGCCCCGGGCGGACGCTCGGATCGCCTCGGCCTCGCTAATCTCTTCCTCTATATGGCAGTGCTTACGAATGGTAAGTCGTTCTTACGGTTATTTGGTTCGCATTTACATGCCCTATCCCTTATAGGGAGTTGCTCTCAAAGGAACTTTGGAACCAATATAAATTAGACCTGATATAGTCTATCATTCAAAAAATCCAATCAAAAATAACCATCCAATTTAAAATAATAAGAATGATGATAATAATATACTAAACTGTATCACTTTCAGATTCAAATAAAAAGTATGTAGTATTCAAATAAATAAATATGGCAAATCTTACTCTAAAACATCCATTCAAAAAGTAAACTTCTTGAAATATTACAACAATTAGATTTCTACTCACGAATAGACTCTTAAACCAACCCTTACTCATCTGCGTCCCGTGCGGACGCTCGGCTCGCCTCGGCCTCGCTAAACTCTTCCTCGATAGGGCAATGCTTACGAATGGTAAGTCGTTCTTGCGGTTCTTTGGTTCGCATTTACCCGTCCTCTGCCATATAGGGAGTTACAGTATGGACGGGGCAATCTTGAACAACACCTGTTACGAACATCCATCATTATACAAACGAGATAATGTAAATAATATATAACAAAATGATGTAACTATGGCAATTCTTACACTACAACTTCCATTCAAAAAGCATACTTCTTGAAATATTATAACGACGACATATCTGTTCACGAATTGACTCTTAAACCAACCCTTCCTCACTTGTGCCCCGGGCGGACGTTCGGTCTCGCTATCTCCTTCCTAGCTACGGCAATGCTTGAGAAAAGTTAGTCGTTCTTGCGGTTATGTTTGGTGCGTATTTGCACTTACATTGCAGTAACGGTAGTTGTATGAAGGAAGCGGAAAGACCAGGGGAGCTCCTCCCATAAACATTCGTCATTATACAAACGTGATATTGTAATTTTTTTGCAAAATAATGTAAGTAAGGCAAATCTTATTGTACAACTTCCATTCAAAATTTATACTTCTTGAAATATTATAACGACGACATGTCTGTTCACGTAATGACTCTTAAACCAACCCTTCCCCGCTTGTGCCCCGGGCCAACGTTCTGTCTCGCTAACTCGTTCCTCGCTGCGGCACTGCTTACGAAAGGTCAGACGTTCCTGCGTTTCTGTTTGATGAGTGTTTCGACGCTCTCTGACTGTAGAAAGTGGCAGGTGTTACGGGGCAAGACGGAAGGGAACTTCTAATAAACATTAATCATTATACAAACTTTATAATGTCAATTTATTGCAAAATGATATAAGTATGGCAAATCTTACTCTAAAACATCCATTCAAAAAGTAAACTTCTTGAAATATTATAACAATTACATATCTACTGACGAATAGACTCTTAAACCGACCCTTCCTCATCTGTGCCCCGGGCGGACGCTCGGTTCGCCTTGGCCCTTACTCACTACGACTAGTGTAGAACTTTGGACGTACGTGCCCGAAGTTCGAAGAGGTTAGTCTACAGCTCTACAGTGTCTCATCTAGTTACAGACAACGGGCAAAGCGTGCAAGACTTTATTTTATTAAAGCCAGTATGTTAAATCGGTACTTCAAAATTTGCTTTACCATGGAAAGCGGTTATTCATTGAATTCCCTACATGTATAGATTCAAATATAAGCGTCATAGAATTATCTGAAAGCGGTATCGTTAAATTGCTAAATCAGGTCTACAAACGAAAATCTACAGCGCCGAATTCCATTCCTTGCGTTTTATTATAAACTCGCTTGCAAACGAATTATAGTCGATTCTAAATCGGAAGACTCCCGGCCTCGAAAAAGGGGCGGACACCAGTTAGCAGCAGCCAATAGGAGACTGTTTGTTTGGGAAGGTAGTGTGGAGGAAACCAGTCTCACTCCTGCTCTCGAAGAGATCGCATCGGACTGCGTTGCCGTTTCTACCGCCGTTTCCTTGCTGTGGATCAAAAAGAAAGATGGGAAGTATTTTATTTAGAAACTGCGTAGTATATCAGCTGAGCAAGAGCTGGCAGCGCGCACCGATATCTGCTCTCCCGCACGAAAGTTGAGAGGGGCGATGGAAGGGGAAACGTTCGTGATTGGCTACTTGCTCTAAGTAGGCCAGGAGTCTTCCGATTTCGGATCGACTATAGCTCTTTATAGTAAGATCGTATTCACAAAATCTCTAGATGAGGGATTAGTTCCTTTGCTATGGGAAACAGCCCATGTTAAACCTGTACACAAAACGGGAAATATATTAAAAGTGGAGAACTACCGACCTGTATCATTGACATCAATTTTTTTCTAAAGTTTTTGAGGACATTACCAGTAGCTCAATAATGCGATTCCTCGAAAGTAAAGGTTCTCTGAATAGAAACCAGCATTGTTTCCGGAGAGGCAGGTCATGCGAGAGACAGCTCTACTCGCACATGATATTGCGAAAGCAGCGTTAATGGAATAGGAGTAGATGCAGTATTTCTAGACTTTAGGAACGCCTTCGACACCGTTTCCCACGTGGAAATAGTACAAAAATTAATGGCTTATCCAATTAATGAGAAAATAGTAAATTGGATTGCTTCATCCCTTTCGGATAGAACCCAGAGAATAGTAACTACTTGTTATGATAACGCTCCACCGCTGAGCTAGAAAATAACATGGCGTAACTCTCCCCAACAGCGAGAATATTGGATAAGTAAATATGACGTCAAAGAACTGTTACGTCAGAGGGGGGAGGAGGGGAGCTGCTACGTCAGAGGGGCGGAGGAGGGGAGCTGCAACGTCAGAGGGGCGGAGGAGGGGAGCTGCAACGTCAGAGGTAGTGACCTTGAACTTTCACTTTCTTGAAAATTTTGAGGAAAAACCGAAAATTTTGAAAAACCTGTATAAGTAGACCAAAAACTGCGTTTGACCTTTATTTAACCTCCTCCGACCGCTAAGTCACCTTAGATTAGTTCCGATTTCCGCCACCTGCCCAGTAAATGGCGCATGACGAGTTGGCTAACATACCTGGTTACAAATACTAAGCGCGCGAGTTCGAATCATCCCGTGTGACTGGATTTGTTTTCGTGATTACGTTTGTTATATATTAAGATGGTCTCGGCGAACCCATAGTGGACTATAAGTTTTAATTAGAGTTATTTCCACTAAATGGAATATTTTAAATGCATTTCTCCAATTTTATATCGCTTATATGCGTGATAAACTTAACGTATTTAAATCGATTTTCGCTTGCAGTATTCACCCAGAAGAATTTTGAGGATAGGACGTAGAATTGACTCGAAAACTTTAAATACAAGTAGATTTATTTACAATTTTTACTCATATATACAAATATAGGATTTTAGTAGTACAATACGTATCACAAGTACATAATTACACTCCTTTCACTGCGTCGTAAATCCGTGGAGTCTATACAATTTCAAGTTGGCGAACAGGTGAGTAAATCGGCCAAACTCCTTCGTTGTTCCCGAGACTGGGTCATTCCCGTGGCGCCTTCAGGTCCACTCCACGCGTTTGAACAGCTGACTTCGAGTATTTTCTTCTTGACGCTGCTTGTGATGGTTAAGTTTTCGCCCGAAGCACATGGCCGGAAAAATGAAGCAGTGATCTTCGGAACACTCCAAGTAGGCGACGATATCCTGAGCCTGTAAAAAACACAAAGAAAGCATTAACATGGAATTACCGTCCTCTTTGTGATCGAAGTCAGTGGCTCTTGACACATGAGTTAAAAATTGCTTTAATCTTGTATTTCTAATTTTATTAGTGCAAAACGATCTTTATTGAGGCGTAACTCGTAAAATACCGCATAACCTGAGACATAGGACTTTAAAATTTCATTGCGGGAATCACCGTAAGAGATGCATTTCCCGTGTTTTTACGTGGCGACCACAAAAATACGCATGGTGAACTACGGAATACAAATGAAAAAATTAACAAAGATTAGGCTTAAAACATTTCGAAAAACTGAAATTCAGTAATAAATATCAGAAAAATGTACAAAATATAAACATTAATGACAATAATGAACTATTTCGGAGAATTATCTGGGACCGATCATGAACATATGCACTTCGCCGTATACAAAGAACAATACAGTTGAAAGAACTACGTGAAAATCGTGGGACGCACAATATTTTACACAAACATCCTGCATGCGGAAAACGCTAGATGAGGGGCTAAAAGGTTAAAATAAGACTTCGTCATATAGAATAGCAATACTATAATCTTTTTTTAAGACCTTTACGCGTGGCATGCATTCCGAGTGCCGATACGGCTGTTTTTTAAGCGCAGATCTTCCATTCTATAATGCATTATTTACTAAATAGATAAACCGCAAAGAGAAGAGAAATCGGAACGCATTCCAAACCAGAACCAATACCCCCGAAATTCTTACCTGGAATAACTATGATTATACCTTGGCATATGTCGGACTACGCCATCTCTCGCGGCATCTTTTGTTGTCTCTCTCTTGTGCTGACGAAGGGATCATCCCGAAAGCTTTAACCTCTACAGATGTGTCTCTCCAACACCCCAGCGGCTCTCCTTCCGGTAAGGGTTCACTGGGTTCCCTTCAACACCTAGTTGTCCTATTGGTCAAAATGAGTAATTTCAAATGGAAGGCATAAATCGACGATAAGAATAAGAAACCTTGTACATTCTTCCTTAAAACAGTCCTTGTATGGTGATTGTAGGTCAATTTTTTCTAATTTTAATTTACAAAAGGGTGAAAGCCTGCAAGTTGAAAGATAGCGTTTTACATATTATCTTATGGGAAACAGAAATTATCACCTACAGTCGAATCTGGGTCTTTTTTTAGACTACAAAAAGGAGATTAATATATTGTTTAAAACTAAACAATGTAAAATTTCAATAAATACACATAACTGTTAGTAGATGCTACAGACTTGGCCTTAACTTTCTACCAGACCTGGGAAAGTTCCAGTTCTGGAACTGGAATGGAAAAATTGTATCGGAACTGGAACCTGAAGTCAGAATTTTGCTTCTGGAATGGTTCCCTTAAAAATGAATAAATTATTATTAATATTGTTAGTTTTTATATTTAAAACAAAAGACTATTTCATTTCTAAGGTTGCATTTTGTATACAAAATTGAAAACGTGTACTTTCTCTGATTACTATTCTTCTTCCTTGTTAAGTTGGATCAAGTGTTTGGACCTGGGTATCAAGCCATCTACATTTAGTCTTCATGTTCTGCATAATAGATTCTGGTAAAAAAGCTGTTCAAAGATTAGGTAAAGCAGCAACTAACAAGTAACATTCAATTATCTACTCAAATAGATTGTAAGAGCCCACTTTCCAATCAGTTTGATAATCTTTCTTTGCATAGTCATAAAAGGATATTCTCAACAGTGGCAGGATACAATGAAATTATAGGGTTGGAAGATAAGTCGTTTCTTGATGTTTTTATATCATCCATAATTGCAAGAAAGAAACCCATTTGAAGAATATTATTTAGAAGTTGAATTTGTTATGTAATTGATCAAAGATGTTTTTAAGATGATGATTCAAGAAAAGCTTTATGAATTTGAAGAGGAAACTATAAATCCGCCTTGATGCTATCGACAAGATAAAACTATATCATAATCACAATAAAATTTTCTCATACATTCATTGCATAAATTAAAAAGAACTGAAAAGGTCACACATAAATAGTTTTATAAACTACAAGCTTGGGCAGAGACACGTAATTTATATCTATTATCAAGGTGGCCAAATGTCTGAAGTTGACCCTGACAGTAAATAATGCACAGTGTAAATAATTATCTAATTCGTGTTATAAGGTTTATTTCCCATCTCCTTGAAGAGCTGTCATTATAAATATTATTTATAAAAATTTATTTGTAACCGTTAGTTGTTTTGTAAATAAGATCACTCAACTTACTTCAATTTTATTTCGACAAAATTCATAGAGGTTCCCCTGGAAATTCCTGATATTTGTGTAGCCAGCTGTTTGGAATACAGTCATACCTCGCTTTGTGCGACATAGGTTCTGAAAATTTTCTAAGCGAAATTCACACAATACGGGGTTGTAACTACATTATATCAATGAGGATAGGTCCCACAGATGCGAAAATTAAAATGAAACATTAATATAAATACATTGTTAACTCAAAAAAAACAAAATTAATACAAAACACTAAATATTGATGTTTATTAATATTAATAATTTTAAGCATACAAATAGAGGGACCAATGAAATCTTTGGGTTCATTTCAGGGATTGGAGTCACCTTGTTAGAATTCTGCATACTCTCTCTAAGATGATTTTTTCAAAGAACTTTTGTATTATTTTTTCAAATTCCTGATTAATAGAAATTGAAAGAAAATTTACGGAAAGATATTTTTCAAAGTAATTTGGAAGAAAAAAGAAATTCATGATAATCCACGAATTCACTGACAGTGAAAGCAAAGACAGGAATTATCATTTGTGCATGTGTCAACCAGTGCAGCAAGCTTCACTGCAGTACAGGAAATTTGGTTTTGCATACTACTTTATCTAAGAAAAATTATATATTATTGGCACTATAGGGTTGAAGGTATTTAATACATTTCCACAGTCAACAGCTCCTCTCCTTCCAACTCAAATTTTCCAACTTACAAATTAATAAACAAAGTCCAGTAGACACAATTGAGAAGATTTCAAGTACCTATGAAAATTGTATTTACATACATTTTTTATTTACTCTCAAGTTATTTTATGCTTTTTAATAATATTGTTTTCTTAGCATTTTAGTGATGTTATTTTATGAGATGGAGCTTAACAATTTTTTCAACATTCGACTGTTTGAGATTCGACTGTCTTTACAGGAATGCATCCCGGTCGAATCTCATTGTCAGACGTTGCCTGCACTCCACTATAAATTCGCACTATAACAAATCCGCATGAAACAGGATCGCACAAAGCAAGGTATAACTTTATAACTAAACCTACCCAAATAAATACTGAATTATATTACCATCTTTGAATACATAAAGAAATTGAAAGCGTAAAAATGTAATTTTAAAAGGTTGAACCAAAGGCAGAGGAAAAAATAAGAAAAACTAAAAAAATAGAGGAAAATTTTTTGGATTATGACCTTTGGTCACACTACTGTAAATAGCACATTTATAGTAAATTAATTAAAAAAGGTTTTTTAAAAAAATAACTTTTATATTATGCACTAAATAGGAAAAATATAAATTTTTATTTATTTATCGATCATGAGTTCGGCTGGTAAGGAGGAAGAAAATTTACAACAATTTCTGTGGAATAAATTCCTTCTTGCTCAACAATGTTGATTTACTAAACTTTATTTAGAACTTTTGTAAAAGTTATATGGCACCTTACAAGTTTTATTATCTTGCGCCATATAATTTTTACAAAAGTTCTAAATGAAGTTTAGTAAATCAACATTGTTGAGCAAGAAGGAGTTTATTCCACAGAAATGGTTGTAAATTTTGTTTCTCCTTACCAGTCGAGCTCACGATCGATAAATAAATAAGAATTTATTTTTTCCTTTTTAGTGCATAATATGTTATTTTTTTAAAAAACCTTTTTTTAATTAATTTTTTCTTTTTAGTCTCAAGCAATGAAATTTCACATTCCTCCATGGTTTCTATAGGTAAGGGTGTTAAATTACAAATTTTATCTCTAACTAATTGTTGATGTAACTAAAAATGTTAACATTCACCATTCAAGCCCTCTAAACCAGTATGACGTAGCATAATTAAAAGTGTAAGTTAAAAGCTCTATAACATCCTGAAACAAATAAGTGAAGACAACCGAGTTACTATATTTATGAATCTCGGTATACTTAATTATACGTAAGAAATCGTTGCTCTATCCCTTACTGGTTCTCAGTTATTAATTATATTAGAAAAGGTGTCAAACTACGAAATAGTACTTTGTAGAAATATACGATGTAATAAACAAACAGTTACTCAATGTTTTCATAGTTGAACTACACTGTGTGTACTTCGCCATCTATCGCCCATCTGAGTAAGCTTAGATTTTTCAAATATCCGCTAGATGCCAGACAAAGAGGAAAAGTAAAAATTACAAGTAATTGTCATTTTAATAGGATATATTACTGATTCTGAGTTATTAAAATAATAAATAATTAATCCCTATCTCATTAGTCGCGTCGGAAGTGTCACCAGATGTAATTGCACCGTTATACAAGTCTTCATGAAGGTGCCGCAAACTGCTATATATACCGATTACAAACCGCCATATATATATATATATATATATATATCGAGTGAGGTTAATATAAAGTTATTTAAAAAACTAAGAACGGTTCCAGAACAGTTCCTACTTAACAGCCCCTGGCAACTCAACGGTTTTCAGAGTTTCAAGTTACGCTCATCTTTGTTGATAGGTGTCACTGGGTGCGCTTCAAAATGAAAGTGGGGGAGGGGATGGGTCTGGGTGTAATTCTACGTCCAGGAAGAGTAGGGTCGTGAACGGGTAAGTAACTTTCCGTTCGTAATTCGCAAGAGATTTACGTCGACCTCGTGTTACTGTGATTGATTGTCGGTTTTAAATGCTTTAGTTAGAATTAAGCGAAAATTTAATTGTCGTTGTCGGAACGCCGCATCGGGGTAGCATCATCGCATTAATATTACCGTTCAATTTTGTCTCAAGGTCATTATTTCTTCTGATCCTTAGTTCATAGCTTTTGTGAAATTATTTCTTAATTAAACGAAATGGTTGATCTCTTCACTGAATTTTATGTCGGCATAATCTTTACATTAATTAGGAGAGACCTTTACATAAGATATATGTGGATCTATGCAATTATTTTCCTTGGTGAAAGTTAATCACGTGTATTTTGGGTGAACTGAGTCAAGTTGAGACATGAATATGGTTATTAATTTGTCGAGTGGTTGTGTAAGCGTATAGTTTGAAGGTAAAGGTTCGTTTTCTATCAACTTTGATTTTTAGAAATGATATATGTATACGGTGTTAGCCTATGATCAGATTGGCCAACGGTGGGAGTTTGATATGAGTTTCTGAGGTAATCCATCTCATTTTCGTGTATTTTAATCTCGTTAAAGCGTATGTTTGATAAAATAATAATATTTTAATGCGCAACTGAAAATATATTGATAAGGTTTTCTCCTAATTATTCAGTTTTCAGACAGAATTCTCCGTGTGAAGCTGTATTTGATTTTGGCAACCATTATCGAGAAATTCAAAGCAATGCTGTATTTCGTTTATTGAAATGATATTAATTACGTAATCAATACATACTAGTGTCATGGTTTTGAAATAAGTATTAAGCTTAACTTAGCAACTTAAGGAATATAAGTCTTATATTTTACAAATCTTGGAATTTGAGTTACAATACAATATTTTCGAATATTATCGGAGTGATTTAGCACGAGAGACACTACATAATGTAATCAGGTTATCAGAAATAATATTCAGAATTAAAATACAGTAGGTACATATTTTAAGATTTCATTCTCTTGTTTCAGAGGAATGTTTGCAGAAGACGTCACAGAACAGCTGTCATGTTGCCTTGTGTGATATCAAGAAATACATATTAACGGTGAGTACAATCTTTTAAGTAGTTTGCCAATTGCATTTGTATTGGTTGTTACTTGAAGTTTCCAGTGAGAATTATCGACGTATTTTACTGAATAGATAGGATAAATTTAGTCGTGTAACCACGCATGTGTTTTAATTGCGTCTATATATGTGCAGTACTTACTGTACTAATTTTTCCATCTATTAATGGTGAAAGTGTAGTAACTTAAGCTTACATTGGAAAGTGATAAATCTAAATTTATTTTAAGTGAATATTTCATTGAGAGAATAAAATTGATTTTATAATTTCGACTTTGAAAGGTTTGTTAATTATCGTTAACATAAGTGTTATCATTGCTTCAATTTTTGGCATATTTTATGAAATACTTTGTACCTGGGAAATTTTACTTTTCAATCTACTGACATCAATTTCAGCATAAATCAATTAAGTATGCTCTATAAACACGAGATGATTTCATAGAAACAAAATTATTACTTTGTAGTGACAGTGTAACGTGAAATGTTCATTGACTTTTAACTCTTTGGTGAGGTGTAAACTAATGTTGAAATTATGGAGACATTTTGAGGAAAGTAATTAAAATATTTTGCTTGGAAAAGGCTATCTATATGGAAATTGCTAAAGCAATCAATGAAATATTTTGAGGAAAGGGATTTCTTAGTCAAAGTTAGTCGAATTCTTGGAATACATGCAAATTTTTGAATAGTTTGCTATGCTAATGAAAGTTTATCGTGACAATTGGTTTTTATTCTGTTTATTTCCACCGGTGGTTGGCTAATCATCAGTTGATCATGCAAAAATTGTACAGGATTTATTCAGATACTATTTTAGTGCATTTTATTTTATAAATATTCAGTCAATCAAATCAAAATAGCAATTAAACTGTAAGAGATAGAAGGCTGAAATGTGGTTATGCCATTTATTACTATGACGAAGGATTTTATTTTAATGAATAATTGAAAGTATATTGACAAGGTTTCTTCCCAAGTATGTATTCAATTTTCGGGCAAACTCCTGTCTAGACTTATTAAATGTTGGAAACCCTTTACCGAAAAATTCATTCAAATCAATGATTTATTTAGTTGATATTCATTTCCGTAATCAATATATGGTAGTCAGGTGGTTTTGAAATAAGTATTGAGCTTAACCAAGCCACTTAAGTAATATAAGTCTTTAATTTCATTACAAATCTTTGAATTTGAGTTACAATAGAAAAGATTCCAATGTTACCTCAGTGATTTAGCACGAGAGACATTACATAATGTAATCTGGAATATTATTCAGCATGAAATTACAGTATATATTTTAAGATTTTATTCTCGTTTCATAGGAATGTTTGCAGCAGACATCACAGGACAGCTGTTATATTCTCCTGTGTCTGATAACAAGAAATAATAACAGTGAGTATATTCCGTGTGTTTCTTTTAAGTAGTTTGCCTATTGCATTTGACATATTGGTTGTTTTGTGATACTTTTGTTGGCTGTTACCTCAAGAAGTTCCCAGTGAGAATTATCGACCTATTTGAATGAATAGCTAGGAGGAATTTAGTCGTGTAACCATGCATTTGTTTTTTTACTATATGTTCAATACTTATTGTGCTAGTTATTCATCTATTAACGGTGAAAATGTAGTAACTTCAGCGTATATCGGAAAGTGATAAATCTCAACATCTTTTAAGTGGATATTTTGTTGATAGAATAAAATTGATTTTATAATTTAGACCTTCAAAGATTTGCTAATTATCATTAACATAAGTGTTATCAACGCTTCAATTTTTGGCATATTTTATGAAATACTTTGAGCTGGAGAACTTTTACTTTTCAGTCTACTGACTTCCAATTCAACGTAAATCAATTAAAAATATGAGATAATTTCATAAAAACAAAAATATTAGTTTTGTAGCGACAGTGTAATGTGAAATGTTTATTGGATTTACTCTTTGGTGATGTGTAAACTATTTAATGTTGAAATTATGGAGACATTTTCAGACAGTTGAAAGTGATTAAAATACTTTGGAAAAGGTGTCTGAACGGAAATTGTTGACACAATCAAGGAAATATTTTAAGGAAAAAGATTTATTAGTCAAAGTTAGTCGAATTCTTGGAGTACATGCAAATTTTTGGAAAGTTGCTATGCTAATGGAAGTTTATCGTGACAGTTGGTTTTTATTATGCTTATTTCCATCGGTGGTTGGCTAATCATCAGTTGAGCATCAAAAAATTGTAGAAAATTTATTCAAATACTATTTTAGTGCATTTTATTTTATAAATGTTCAATCAATCAAATCAAAACAGAAATTTAACTGTAAGAGATAGAAGGCTGATGTTTGCGGGGTGTATGTCATGTGTTATGCCATTTATTACTATGACAGAGGATTTTATTTTTGGTGGAACTGGTGTGCGACAAGAGGTCCAATGCTTTTTAAAATGTGAAACATATTTCATAGCATTAACATAACGATTTTTATCTTATTAGCCTGTTATTTACAAAGTATTAAAGACAATGAATAAAGAAGTGAGATCAAGTCAGAAGCGATAATGTCAGTTTTTACCTCTTTAAGTGCAGTCTTGTCACAATGCAAGCTTTAGGAAGATTAGAAATATTTTCTTACTATTCTTTGGCTTAAAATTCAATTCTGAATTCATGTTCTTTGATCGTTTTTAAAGGTAAAAACAAACTAATTTTATCCAATATGACATTGGTTTTAGGTTGTATTATAGATATAGACATTATAATAAATGCTGTGATTTGACGATAATTTCCAATTAAGAGTACATGGAATGATTTTTATAAAGTTAATTGATCAATTTAGTTGATTTTATAGCATAAATTAAAATGAATATTGCTGTTACTACTTGAAATTATTAACAGATAATATTTAATACTTGTCAGTAGTTAAACCTCTGTATTAATTTCCATATTTCCTACCTGTTATCACTAGTCTATTTATCATTTTCTGGAGTACTTGATCGTCCTCGTATTTCACTGTTCTTATAATCCTTCCTCTGATTTAGAAATCTCCCATGCCTTCTAACGGTTCCTGCATTAGCCTCTCTCCATATATATTGAATAGAATCGGCGATAGACAGCAGCCCTGTCTTACTTCTCTACCGATATGTACTCCGCTAGTATCTGCATTCTCCAACCTGACTTTTACCAGTTGATTTACATATAGATTACCGATCAGTCTCCTGTCTTTCCAGTCTACACCTATATCCTTTAATATCCTCATCAGCAGTACCCAATTTACTCTTATCAAAGGCCTTCTGCCAGTCGAGGAAACATACACAGCAATCTTGACTGTATTCTATTGCCCTTTCTGATATGATTCTCACTACACCGATAGCATCTCTGGTTCCTCGTCCTTTTCTGAAGCCGAATTGATCTTCCCCTAGCATTTCTTCGGCATTTTTCTCTAGTCTTTTATTAAGAATCCTCGTGATGATCTTCGAAGTGTGTGACAGTAGGGATATCGTTCTGTAGTCCTTACACTGCATTGCCTTTGGCTTCTTCTTTAGAGGGATCATTGTCACATCTAAGAAATCCTGAGGCCTCTTTCCCGAGTTGTAAAGCTTGTTAATTAGTTTTGTAATCACTTTTAGTCCTTCCGATCCCATGACTTTAAGTACCTCTGCCTGTATTCCATCGCTGCCTGTAGCTTTCCCTTTATCCAGTTCCAGAATTGCCTTTTGTACTTCGCTTTCCATATTACTTGTTCCCAAGTTTGTCTTCTTCAATGTTATCCTCTTCTTCCGTTCTATTTGTGCTGATCCTGCCTGCTTGCTGTATAGTTCCTTAATGTATACTTCTCATACCTGTGCTACATCCTTTGGTTCTGCGACTATTTTTCCATCTGCCTTCATAATTGCTTTACCACAAATCCCATTAGACTTCTAATCTTCTAACTCCAGTGCCCTAGCATACATCATATCATACCGCCCTAACTTCTCAGTTGTATTTCCTCACATTTTCCTTTTATTCAAATTTCCCTAGCTTTATCTGTTACCCTTCTCGACTCATTGTTTGTGCATCTATAGTTGGCTCTACCTTCTTCACTGTTAACATTTTTTTCCATTTTTTTCTCTCATCCATTATCTCCAGCATTTCCTTAGTGATCCATGGGTTTCTGATTTTCTTCTCTTGTTTCCCAATCTCTTTATTCAAGGTGTCTTTGATGCTGGCTTTAATTTCTTCCCATTCTGTATTCACGGTCTCTGGTTTGTTTTCCAAATTTCTAAGGCGACCTTCCGACTTCATGCTGAAAGCATTCTGCCTTTCTTTCAGTTTTTTTAGGTCCCAAGTCTGTCTTTCTCTTCTCGTTTTCCTTATTTGTTTCAGCTTTGTGGTTACATCGAGTATTAGAAGGATGTGATCTGAATCAATGTTTGCTCCTGGTAATGTCTTAGTATTTTTTATGCTGTTCCTGAATCTTTGTTTTACTAGGATGTAATCTATTTGGCATCTCATTTTATCTCCTGGGCTTTTCCAACTGTGTTGTTCCAATCTCCCATTATTGTGCAGTTCTACTTCATAAATGTCATTCTTTTGCTCATACATCTCCCTGATTTATTCTTCTTCAATAGCGGTTGTTGGCATATATACCTGGATTATCAACATGTTAACTGGGACAACTTTTAGCTTTATTGCCATCAACCTATCGTTCGTTGCTGTTATTTTTGTCACGCTATTCATCATATCTTTTAAGTACCAGAGCTACTCCCCTTGCCTCACTATTTCCTCCGGTGTAAACTACCGTGAATTCTTCCGAGCGGATCTGCCCTTCTCCTTCCCATCTGACTTCGCTCAGCCTTATGACGTCAATCCTATTTCATTTTTCAGGTTCTCTAGCTTTTCTGCCTTCCTCGTGGTTTTTAAATTCCAAGTATCTTTGCATAAGTTACCTTCGACAGTTGCTTTCCTCAAGGCAGTCCATGCCCGGAGATCTGATTGGGGGACTATTTTACCTCCGGAATATTATATAATATAATCATTATTAGGGAAATGTAATGTGGTAGTTTCCCTCTTGCTTTCCACATCGCAGTACTGTAGCCGATCAAATCATGCCTACTGTTCTATTGAATATATACCCAACCAACATCATTTGTTTTCATCTCTATACCGTACCGACAGTACTGCTGCCTACTGCCAGACACCAATGATAGTTTTTTATTATTAATTAAGTAATTAATTGTTTTGTGAAAAAAACCTCCATTTGCGGGGATCGCACCCCGCAGCTTTGTAATGGGAAGCTGACACGCTAAGCACTACACCTTATGGAAGGTTAAAATTTTAAAACTAATTGTCAAACGAATCTTTCACATAATAATTTGAATAAACTCGTAAAGAATTTAAAATTTTAAGATTCTAAATAGACCTTGATAAGTGAATGTGCTCTTTCATGTTGTTTAAGCAAATTAATCTTTTATATTTAGATTTTTTAGTTAATATTTCTTTATTGAATTCACCACAACCATTTTTCCTCTTCATTGTAGGCATTCACAGTTGATGCTGAGTGAAAATGCGATGGTTTGAGGCGTCGAGGAACCATGAATCGAAGAGTACTGCTTTGCTGAGACGACAATTGATACACCTGGGTGCGAGAGTATAGAGGAATCTGAGCTGGAGAAGGAGAGAGAAGGTTTTTATACCTATATGTTGCTATATTCTGGTTTGTTCAATATGTCAGGCGATAAATATCTTGTATAATATGTAGCTGCATCTTACGGAGGATGTAGGAGAGATTGTAAATTATAAGTCCCTTTCAGATGAGCTAAACGCTTCAAATTTGGCATTATTATAGCTTTATGCTCACAACCAATGAAAATAAATACAATACAATAAGAATTCCAATTTTTAGGAGGTTTTTCTCCTGTCATTCAGAATGAGCAGAAATTTACGATAGGTTTAAACGATTCCCCAAGAATTTGATTTCTTTTAAAAATATTGTTTAATCAACTTACACTAAAAGTAAGTAAATGGAAAATATAGTGCTACGTCTGAAAAAAAAGTTTTATCTGATATCGTCCGTAAGAGTATTTTATTTCTGAGAATGTAGGGCATCAATTTTCTGTTTGAACTTAAAAACTTTCTGATAACTCAACTTTTTTATAAAATGCATTTAATTTTTTATTATAAATTTACAAGAATATAAGGTGTTGGTTTTCAGTTTGAACTCTGAAAACTTTCTTTAATTTGATTTTATAAAGAATATTCCATTTTGTTTGTAAAGGTTTATTAGCGTACTTCTATAAATTTTAAATTTTTGTTAAATTCACTTCCGTTAATAAGAATCAAATGTAGTAACAAGTTATTTACGAATTTCCGAAGATGTTGAATTTAAAAACTTTAGAAAACTATAAAATGCCAAGTTTTCGTATTGACTTCTGAGACAGCACTGTATTTGCTCATGTTTGCAGACTTGTCATGTGAATATCGTTCCGCAAATTGGATGTTGGAAAGTAATTAATTAAATTTAATCTTAAAATAGGAGCAGCCATTAAAAAAGATTATTTGTATCGGGATTTTTGGTGTTCTACATTTAATATTTTACCAAGAGGGTTTGTCGTGGTTAAATAATTCCAGATTTAATTTAATAATTTAAAGAAATTTGGAGATGTAGGATCTGCTTGAATTAATTCAGAAAATATTCTTTGGGGTTTTTATTGTTGTTTATTCAAGGCAGAAAAAATTCTGAGGCAATACAAATTCAGTTCATTATTCAAGTTATCAAAATCAGATAAAGAGATAAAATGCAAATGAAATTTCAGTTAGTTTTGAGAGTTTTGATTGAAAATCCAGACTATGTAAAGTATTTTCATTGTGAAAAGTTTATATTCTCCAATTATTAAGCCATGCATCGGAAATGGTAGTTTAATTGTTCTTGATTCTAGACGATATTTAGAAAAAGATTTAACTTTGTGGAGAGTTAAATTTCTTAATTAAGAAAAATTGTGCAGGTTATTTTATTCTTAATTAAAGTCAATGTCCAGAAAAAAGTTCTTTTAATAATTCCATCAATATCCAATTTGCTAGATGTTATTTATTTGTAAATACGTTTCCAAAGTGTTGTGTTATTTATATATTATTCAGAACAATTGCAAATTCTTTTGTCTAAATGTATATAAGCTATTGCTTTTCCATTCTGTATAATTATTGCCATTTTTTTTAAATCTGAACAAACCAGAATTAGCAGCGCTTTGGGGTATATATTTACCATCTCTCATTTCATATTTTTTTCTAAGCCATGCTATTTTTCCTCTCTACTTTCTGACCAATAGAAATGATTAAAGAAATATTATCCTTGCCAAAGTACTTTGTAAAAATGTCCAACTTTTATTCTAGTGCTTGTTATATTTAAAAAATTTTCTGCAGTTCATGAATATTTTTAAATGGCAATTTTGATTTGTGCTAATATTCAGATCTTTTTAAGTCCAGATATTATTCTAAGTCCAAAATGTAAACAAATTAATTTTTTTCAAGTTCTAATTTCAGAAATCTTTCAAGTCTAGCGTTAAAAATTATTGTCCAGATTGTAAACAAATTACTTTACAAATTGGACAATAGTTTTTAACTCTTAGACTTGAAAGATTTCTGGAATTGGGACTTTTTCAAAAGTTTTTCTAAGTACAAATTGTAAACAAATCAATTTTTTTTCTCAAGTCAAAAATTCTTTTAAGTCCAGTATAATTTTTATTTTCAGGTGCAGGATAAAATAAGTAGACAAAATGTATTATTTCAGATTGTAAAATTTTTATTGAACTTGTATGTATACACTGTACATTTTAATTGCAATAAAGACATTTTATTATGATCAAAACCTGTTGACTCCTTTTAGATAGGAATAATTTCTTTTTCTCGGAGCCTCTTTTAGGTATCGTTGGACTTAAGGGGTTTTTTTAGGTATATTTTTGCTAAATTTAGCACAATTTTAACCTAAAAATGACATTTTTGACCACCAATTCAGCCAAATTTTGCTGATTATTGAACAAATTATTCAACATTATGACAATTTATCTGCATTTCAACTATTCAACAACTGACATATTACATATAACACAATATTTTCAACTGTTGTTCAACAGCTGACATAAATACATATATAACATGAAAAAATAAACCATCAAACACATTTTGCAGCTGAAATAAATTATTGAACAAGCACTTGAAGAAGTTACTTGCCTCTGATAAAAATAACCGACTGAGCTGTGGAAAAATTAATACAAGCATTTAGACTACAGAACAGCCATCATCAGTGGCGAAATGCCACTGACGACAACTGCTCTGAAGTCGAAATGCATGTATTAATTTTTTCACTACTCTGTCGCAGCTATTTTTATCTGAGGCAAGCAATCTTTCAAAGTACTTGTTCTGGAAACACTTAAAAAAGAAACATTTCACATTATCAATGACCTTAATTACAATTAACAATGTCTCTTATTGGTCAAGAAATACGTAAAATTGAATGCACGCAACTGATTCCAAATGGGAGCAATGTTTGCATAAATGACGAAAAAATAATGAATCTCGCAAAGCAATGCTTAATTGGAATTACTTAAATGCCAGGATAACATTTTTATAAACTATTCCAAGTCAGAAATAAACTTCAAAAATGCAATATTAAAATTTCATGTCATACCTATTTCAAATGTTAATAAAATTAAACCTTTATATTTGCCAAATTAATTATTGTATAAATGCACAAATTATATTACCTCAATTAGACGTATTACTGTTTTTTGAAAAAGATTAATAGCATAATATAAACAAAGATTTACTTCTGATAGCAATTTAATTTTTATAACAGCAAAGATTGAACTAAATACATTTTGTCTTTAAAAATTATCTTGCATTTAAAAATATAACTGATTAATCAAGGTGAGATTATATTTACAACATCAAAAACATATTTGTTCTAATGTAAAGTTCAGATTCAAAGCTATTATGCAAAATATAACTGATTTAATCAAAGCAAACACCCTATTTATGAAAAAATATAGCATATTCTCAAAGTTTGTCTTATATTTCCAGGTAATGTACAGTAAGTGCGTAAAATTTAACGACTTGAGGTTAATTTACTTTAAATTTAAGTAGTAATTGCATTGCGTGACTCAACTCACTATCGTTAACAAATCACAGTGCTCCTTATCGATAGCTTAACACTTTCATGGCCAATTTGTCAAATTTAAAAGGAAAATCAGCAAATCAAATCATTAAAAATTTATCAATAATTATATTTTTTAACATTATAAATGTGCAAATTGTAAGTAGCAATACATTATCATTACAAAACATTTATTTAAAAACTTATATTTGAAGAATTTTCAGATTGTAATTTATGAAAGTATTGAGTGCACGAAAAACTAAAGTATTTCATTAAATATTTGTATACAATTGAGTTATTTATGTTAATAAATTTAAAGAATTCCTTTTCAGTAACGCTTATGTTAGAATAAGTCAAAATCTCATATGGAGTTTACCGAAGTTATCGTTACGATAACTTAATGAAGATATTTTAAACAACAGCCATGAAATTGTTAAGTAATCTAAAATATAACTCAACCAACAAGAGACAACGTTAATATTTACATAGAGACCAACCTGAGAATCAAAAGAATAACTACAAAATTGAGAAACAAAATAAATATCCTATAATTATTATACCAAATAGAACTGAATGAGCTTCCCACAATCTATATATATTTGCAAAAGTTTGTTTGCGTGTCTCATTATGCATGCCATAAACTATAAGACACGAATAACTAAAATTTGGTACAATTATTATTAACATCTTAACTTGATGAATGTATAAAAGGTTTGGTCAATTGGTTAATTATAGTCAGTGCTATAATAATAATAATATAGGGGAATATAACATTTTACAATTCCACTAGAGATGCCTGCATTTCAAATTTGAAATGTTGACAGAATTTTTTACAATAAACAAAGAAGCTTCAAAGTTTATTGTATATTAGGATTAGCTATGATGCTGGTCAACACAGACATCCATGACATTTGACGGTGCGATGAGACACTATTACAACGCCAACCTTCATAACAGCCTACTTAGTTAGACAACAAACCCATACAGCGGCCGGGTTACGCAATCTTACTTTCGATACTACACAATTTATACAAGTGAAAACATTTACCACTTACTTTATTTGCTCACATTACACTGTGTTGGATGTGGTTTGGTTAATACAACACGACAAACAACAGATGAACAAACAAAAAGAATTAATGCAACGAAAAACAAAAACAGTAGAAAAGAGAATTAAAATCACACAGAAATTCAATGCTCCGACTCTTAGAACGATTCTCTAAGCAAAGAGTTTTGTTAAAATAAATTTATGTCAAGTGAATAATACTTTTTTACAATAAGTGGACAATACTTTTGTTAACACGTTACAAATTGTACTCGACAATGCCTTATCCCCCTCCCTCCCTCTGCTGTTCCCCCCCTTATCTCTCGCGAGGCAATAATATGAATCTCGAGCCTCAAAAATGACATTCGTTGTCCAGGAAACTTATCGATAAAAGTCAAAATCTGTCACATATTCGTTAAATGTGAGTAATTTCAAAACATGTGGTGCATTACTTTCTGGGAAACCCTCGTACAATGTTGTGTGAGACAGACGCTCCTTTCTAGGAACCTGGTATTATCTGAATTTTTAAAGAATGTTTATTTTGAACTCCTGAGCATCCCGCATATAACTGTCCATGCGTAAAGCAAAGCTACCGTATGGTAACTGACTTAAGAAGTCACCTCTCTACTCTGCGTGCAAGGGGATTTCCCTTCTAGGAAGCGCGCTCACCTTCAATGCCCCTCTATTCTAATGGAATTCGTTCCCCTCCACTCTACATATTACCTCCGATCACTGAGGCGTAAGGTAACTTCTAGTAATTTTCAATTGCTACATTAGGCGGAACTACCTGTACTCTACATGCACGTTCTCTACCGGAAGCTTAGAGAACGAACTCCACCTGGCAAAAAGCATCACCTCACAAAATGAATCGACTGCGTTGATTGTCAATTTTAATTACGAATCCTCAAAATATTTTCCAACTCTTTCATTTATATCAATTAAAATATGAAAAAATTTCCCAAATAAAACTTAATTCAAGCATAGATATAATTTTTTGTTCATAATTATTGCCATAATTTGAAGTCACGATGATTTAAAACATAACCTGAGCAACGCTGGGTAAATTTGCTAGTTATTTATAAGCAAAGAACTTTGCAATACCATTTTAATTTAATTTATTCACCAGAGAACTATATAAAGATGTTTGTGTAGCATTGTAAAATAAATTCCAATAATTACTCCAAGATTTGATGCACAAAAACGATTACAGTGTAATTTACCTAATAAACATTTAATGTGACTAAATCTTAGAAGGATATTTTGTAGTTTAATTTACATTCTTCGTTAGAAATAATTTTATGAACTCTGTATTTATCTCAGAATCACTACAAATATGCTGTCAACAATTTGTTGTTAACATACATTAAAGTTATGGTAATTTAATGTTGTGCTTACGCAAACTGTATAATTATAAAATATCAGTTGATTACTTCGTTTAAAAATTAGTACAAGAGTTTAAAATAACACTAATATTTATAATGAGATTTTAAGATATAAACAAGTTAGGAAAGTGTACAACGTAACACAAATGGGTGCGTTTTGTGCATTGGAGTATTTGAAAGAAATTATTGGAATTATTATTATGTTTGGAAGGGAAATTGCATTATAAAGTTCTTTTCTTCATCATAAATAATCCATTTTCTTCCCATTTAAAAATATTACATGCATATGTAAGGAAATTAAACATATTTCCGTGAGATTGTTTACGTTAGCAACAATGAAGAAGTAACCATGCTAGAAAATTTCAAAGTTCAACTCAAATTACGACTCTTGTTCGATTTTCTCGCAAACGGCGACTCCTACGATAAAAATGTAGAGGAAAAGAAATACCCTGCTTTATTAGTTGCACAAGTTTTACTTGATAAATATTTTGATATGACCGATACTTTACGAGATATGAGGGAAAGTTCATATTTTATCACCAGTAAAGTGGTACCCCTGATTGGCTTACGTGACTCATTTATGTGATTTTCTTATTATCTTTGACCGTAAGTCCTTAATATCAAATTTCATGAAAATCTGCTTGGTAGAAGCAGATAACGAACATGCGGACAGACCAGATGGAGACTAATACTAATAGGCGCTTATGCTGGAAGCGAAACGCACCTGACAAATAACCTTGCATGTAATTACATTTACAGATACACATACATTACTAAAAATTGTCTTTAATGACAAGAATGATATGTTACTTATTTGTTCAATATACAAGTAGAAGGTACTTGCATTCTGTAAGCGTTTCAAGTCATTATTTATGGCTTTTGCAAAGTAAAAATTATAAACTAGTTAAATAAATAAAACAACTTCAAGTACTCATTAGAATAAACTTCATTAGACCACTGATTCCCAATGAAAAGACAAAACTGATAATGGTTTGATTCCGATGCAAATGAATTGGAATATTTCGAGGCGGTGCTTACTGTAAAAGAGAGACTGACTGATATTATTCACTTCTTTCGGTAAATTGTGATGAGATTAGCCATGAGGAAGTGTATCATCCGAAACAAAAGTACCACGAAGCCAATGAAAAGGAAGAAATCCACAGTACATTGAACCCTCTGCATACTGGACCTTGATGGAACGTACTTAGGATATAACGGACAGAATGTCCGGCGATGCAAAACAGTTAAATGACGCCACTACTACATTGTGTCTCATGCGGACCTATCACATGTGCGTTATTTGGAAGGCCTAATGAATACATCGCAACATTATAACTAACGTATATCACGGCGTATAAGTCGACCTTTGAAGCTTAAAAAAATTTTCCTAAAACTTAAAGTCGACTTATACGACAAATATAAAATTGTGAACCTTAAATTACAGATGAATAACATCGATATTTACCAACAAGGGGAGGCCATAACATTAATATTGAAATTCGTAATACCCTTTTAGGAGGTGAAACTAGAACTAAAACATCACCTATATCTCTCTGCGTTTTTGCCAATGGGCCCTTGTTTAAAAGATCTTAACAATTTAAATTCAGGTGTAAGCACGGATGCAACATATACCATTAACCTTAAGGTTACAAACAGAAGCAGCGATAGCTGAATGGGTAGAATGAATGTCTAGTATCGGATGGGCTGGGGTTCGCTCCCAGCAGCCAGCATTTTTTTCTTTCAGAAGTGGTCTGTACATATATTTTAACTAGTAAAATTGTATTATTATTATGTCTTTTTTGTATTTTTGTTTTTTTCCTCAATTTTTTGTGATTATTTTTTTCGTCTTTTTCACGTACCTTTTTGTACTTAATTTATTTGCACCTTCCACATATAATTATGATATTATAATTATAAATAAATAATAAAATTTAGAATGTTATAATCATTACTTGATTGTTTATTAAAATATCAATTCTTTAATACGACATTTATGAAACGTTTATTACGGACAATTACCTTGTTTTTTTAATTGTATCATCCAAAGTATTGTAATGCTGTAGAAGTAAGTGAGATAGAAGAGGTACACTTCGATCGGAATTAACCATACTAATTGCAAGTTATAATTATATGTGGAATATGCAAATAAATCAAGTACAAAAAAGTACATGAAAGAAGACAAAAAAAAATAATCAAAAAATATGAGGAAAAAACATTTCCTTTTTTGAAAAGGGGAATAATGTAATTATCAGAACCATCCTCACGCCTGCCAACATGCGATACTTTATTGAATTTCACCACCGTAGATATTGATTGCGATAACTAGGTGCAGTTAATTTTGATAGCATCATTAACAGCCGACATCAATCAAATCATAGGAACCATTATTTAGTTGGTCAAGCACTCTGAGAATAGCAGTTTCTTATTGGTTGAAATTAAAACACCTGTCAAATGGAAGGCTCAAGAAGAATAGCACGGACTCGAAAAAATATTCCTATATTTTTTTATTACTATGTTTATTTCTGTATCTTGTTAAAACTTGGATCGTACATGACCTTGATTTTGCCTGGCAACGATTTCATGAGAAGTATTTTTAAGTGAAACAAAGGGGGTCGACTTATACTGCGAACATATACCTAATCTAGTATTTTCAAGTTGAAAATTCAAGGTCGACTTATACATCGCAATATATGGATATATATATATACATATTATAATGTATATAATTACTGTATATACTCGTGTATGATGCGTCCCAGTGTATAACTGCCGTGTATAATGCGCACTCGTACTTTATTCCAAAAAATCCCGACTTTTTCTGATACCACGTGTATGACACACATCCTTGATTTTTGGGAGGTATATGAATTTTAAAACGTTTGGACTTGTCCATAAGTGTATTACGTTCAATAAGCTCCATATTATGTCTAAGAGAGACATCGTCAATAATTAAAGCGACTGAGTTGAGATGGCAGCAACCTCACATGGTAAGTTGGGCAAAGTGATGCCGTGTAGAAAACTGCAGCGCCACTGTTGCCAATCCTTTTAAATCAGACAAAAAGGGATCTATAAATTAGTTTTGATTTAAAGTGGACGTTGGTTCTCTCTTTCCTATCTCATTCTAAAACTGTTTAAGAGAAGGAATAACGTAAAAATTTAACAAACAAATCTGGAAACAGGAAACGCGACAGGTATGATTAAGTTCACACACGAGATTCTATGGGTTTTAAATTACTTACGTTGTCAATCGTAGACACTAGAATCATTTACTAAATAAAATTATTTCAATTTGCTTATTCTATGTTTTTTTTGTTTTTGATGTGTGTTTTGCGGGAAGACTATCTTGTGATTTTGCAAAAATTACAGCAATCAGCTGATGAGCTAGTGAAATGCGGAATAATTAGAGAGGATGGAATTATAAATGTATAGAAGTAATTAGGTGTTCTATACATATAATTATGTATGTATAACCTGGAGTATCAATAATTATTGTGCTTTTCCCATTAATTAACCCAAAAAGCGTGAATCTGGTGCGAGGTAGGTTCCCATTTTAAGTGCAGAGAAGTGTTACCTGTGTATAACGTGCACCCTACTTTATGACCTGAAAATTTGGTCTTCAAACAGCGCGTTATACACGAGTATATATGGTAGATACAATGTATAATTTATTGGTGTAGCAAATCCGCAAAAATTAATTGTTCCTCCGTTTGACCTTTGTGACTGGTTGAAATTGACTGACTTGCATTACTTGTGGGGTTTGTTTGTCTTAAAACATTCTTTGTATTCATTGTTACTTTCTGCCAATTTCCACCAGGGTCCGGAAAAATCTAAAATCTCGAAAAAGTATCCCAAGTTCCATTCCTAAGAATAATTCCGTTTCAAATAAGAACGCAAGGGAAAATCAATTTTTCTTATGGTCACTATAATTTATTTCATTCTTAATTAGGTTCTTATAAAAGTATGCTCCTGCTAGCACACTGCAAGCACCTTTTACTAGTAAAATATAAAAATTAATACGATTCCTATTTTCCTAAATTAATTAGAAAACTCTGTGCTATTATTTCATGCGCTCTTAACAATTTGTATAAATATATAGCAGAGTAAAACACTGTCTTTCATAACATGCGCATTTTAACAATTTAAGGCAACACATACGTTTCCTTCGGATGTTTCGGATATAACAGACAGGCCTTCCCCTCCTTTTAGTCCAATATATCGAGGCTTCACTGTACGTATGTAAAGAATGCGATGTCGGACTGTGTACAATACCACGTTTTGGAATATACCATACACGAAAACGTATCAAGTATATAATCGCAAGCTCTGGAATAATAAAAATTAAAATAGTTATAACGAATCCAACGTATATTTTTAATCCTTTCAAACTTTTACAAACCTATGCCAACAGGTGCTTATAATGGAATCTTAACTTAGTACTTAAAAAGAGTTAAAAATGAAACAATCTTTTGTTATTCTAAAAGCTCCCAATTGCAAGCGCTATCTGAGTTTATATAAACATTTGAAATACAGTTGGACCTCTATAAACATCACCATTGATAATCGTTGTTTTGATCAACCCTCATTTGTCGCCAAATGGTACAAAAAAATTAAAAAGTTCCGATGCCAGTTTTGAATGAAGCAGACGAATGATGATTGCACTGTGACCGAGAGAGAAAGATTCCTGGCATTGCCTCCAATTCAATTAGTGCCAATTAAACCTTCAAATAAGTGAAAGAATAGTGTTATTCGCTTCACACTTTAAGCATCGAAATTAATGCTGTAGCAATGTCAAACTTTATAGATAGCAACACAAATATTTACGGATAATTATCCAGTTAATAACTGTGTATGGGAAGCATTTCTAGCAATTTAATCAAAGCAATTGATCTTATTTAAAATCATTCGGATGCTGGAATCTTACTTTTTCAGTAAGTAAAACTATTAAACATCTATAATGCTTATTAAGGCAAATTGTCTCATGCGTAAATTTAAAATCAGATGAGAATAGGGACGTACATTATTTTTTAACAAATTGAAGTTATATGGTTATGTCACCTTCGTAGATAATCTAAATGACAAAGAATGTTAGGCGACGGGCTACGTTTATTCAGGAGCAGCATGAAAACATTTCTTTTAGATTGATAACCTAGAACTCGCCGAAACTTATCTTCTCTTCATTGTTAATCTAAATAAACGGTTGCATTGATTGATATATGAAAAAAAGGACGTATACTTCAATAAAAAGAAACAAAGAAAATTAAAAACATAAAAGTTTGCAATCAATTACTGTGTAGCATTAATTTCCTCTCTAATTTGACTGTTAAAATACAGATTTCTTACTGACTTTGCATAATTAATTGTCAATATGCACACACAGCCTCGCCCTCAGCGAGATTTCTACCCGCTAACCTTACCTATACTGGGGAAATGCATTATCAGAGTTAAATGCGAATTATTGAGTTAAACGTGAAATATTGAGATCAACTTATTCTACACAATTCTTAATTTTTTATAAATTAATTGAAAAAACAGTGAAAACACTGTGAGGGTACAGCTAGTACTCCGTTAATTCATCAAATAGAACTTATAATTTTGTTTGTTTAGTTTACATAACAACGCTTTTACTCATTATTACCTCTGACGGTAAAGCACTATCAATTGCAATTTCCCAGGTTGTTGTTACTATCAGCATTTTAATTACTACAAATATAACTTTTAATTAAAGTTTAAGGCAATAATAGCCCATTAATTCATCAAATGGAAGAAAGAAGAAGATAACGAGGCCTTTGAATCTGTGTAATTTTTACTTATGTACCAATGACGTGAATCTAAATTGATTCTTTCGAAAATTTTAATGTAAATCTGATTCAAACGTACTTTATTGTGTCATTTTATGTTACTTGTCGCCACCTGGCACATCCAGCCACCATGTGACTAAATGAATAAATAAATAAATATTATAGAGACAGAAGAAGATAAAGAAGAACGACGTAGAAGAGAAAGAGTGAGAAGATAAAATACGGACAGATGAGCAAAGGCAAACAGCGAGAGAGACCATAAACGAAATCAGGTAACAAAGAAGAAACGAACAAACTGAAGAAGGGAGTAATATAAGAAGAAGCCAAAACAGAATCGATGCAGCCAACGGCGGAAGACGAAGAAACGACACAAATTTAAACTCAGCAATAGGAAACGGATTAGCTACTCGACGAGATGATTCACATTTAGGAAAAATTAATAAAGAATGTCAATATCGTAGAGCTTTGTTTTTTAATAACTGAGAAAAGCATAACAGATGCTGGTACGAGAAGAGCACTTCCGCAGCTTCCAGATATATTAAAACTGCCGTAGAGAGAAAATACCCCTATGTGTAAAAATACGTAAGACTAATGTAGTTTCTGCACATGCCAGGACATGAAATATATATTTAAAGCGGGAAGCTCATTAGTTCTAATTTGAAATGCAAAATCAATCACACTCACCCATCTTCTTTCTTGACATCGCAAAGCAGTGCTGGCCTGTGGAAGATCTACCATGCTGGCTGCGTTTTCAGACTTCATTCTTCGGAGGCTCGCATCTGAAACAACGACAGAACCAACTCAGAAATCTCGCACCCAAAGGATAAAAATTCTACAAAACCTTAACAATAACTTTTGATTTGAAGTTTATAAAGTAGTGGAAACCGGCTAATAATGTATTATTCATACGTTTTTAAAAACACAGATTCTCATTTTATGAGGTAAACTATAATTTTTACGTTCAAAACACAATATATATTGATAACAAACCCTTAATTAATCCTACGTTAAGAGTGTAACGCCATATCTTGGCTATATTTGCCCATAAACAAATCCGTCCTTGCAAAACATTTTACCAACTCTTCACAGAAAATGATACTTTACAACGATAAAATCACTCATTAAACATGTTATGCAGTAACAAAATGTTATACATAAGGACTAATTTATAAAAATAATTACTCCATTATACATAAATATGATAAATATAACATTTCCTATATACATATATATACGGTAAAGATATTTCAACTATAAATCAAAGATGAACAGAGAAGTTATTTAAGATTTCCTTACCTTTGTAGATATAAATCCTCGAGGAGATTGACCAGGACAGCTGTATCACACAATAATAACAGTACATTTATTTTCCAGAAGATCAAAGTTACATGGCAAATCAATAAGACAAACTCAATCACAAAAGAAAATACAAAGTAAAACAATATAACAGCACGAGTGGACTAACGAAAAACAATAATATATCAAAACATCACCATAAATTACAATTAAGTGGCAAAGCAGGGCATACTGAATAATTACATATACAAATTCTCATATCATTGTATTATAAAATAAGAAATAGTACTATTGAGAGAAGTTAATTAATGTCCAGTAAGCAATGTGAAGATTACACACATTGAAACTATAAAAAACTTTAGATAATACTTCACTTCGCTTAAAGTGTCTTAAAACGTACACAAATCAAACTAAAAGTACATAATTAAAAACTGATGTCAAAATGCGTCACATGCACCACTGTTTTCGAAGAATAAACGGCCAAAATTTTGTCAAGATGAAAACTATCGACATTAAATTTCGAATACAATAAAAAGGATTAGTTTTTTACTTGTAAAAAGTTCTGGTGTAAACACATAAAATAACCAAAAGTATTAAAACTCTGCTGTCAAAATGATTATCACGTGGACCAGTTTTCGAAGAACACACGGCCAAACATATATCACGATCATAACTATCAACATTAAATTTCGAATACAATAAAAAGGTCTAGTTTTTTCCTTCTAAAAAGGTCTGATGGAAACAAAATAAATTTCGAACTGTATTACGCACATAACAGACAACCCCGTCAGCCATTTTAAGATTTCTACGAAGTAACCAGAAGTAACGCGCAGGCGCGCAGCCTAACCAACATTTCCCCTTATAAACCTGGATATTTACAATTTCGACAAAAAAACCACAAAAAATAAACAATTCCTTTTTATATCTTGATTTCTCATTTTAGTAGGAACACAATTATAACTTATTGTAGCATCGATAAAATTTGCTTAAATGTTATAAATTACTTGCAGTAAATCAAATTTATTGGCATTAAACTTTTGCTTTGCAAACCTAAATTTGGATTCGTCATGGAGAGGGGTAAAAATAAGGCATTAAAATATATTTTCAGATTGCTTAATAACCGACAATGTAATTAATTAATTAATAACGAATTTTTGGTCCAAATACGTATGCGTTTTTTTGTAACATTTATTTTTCTGTAGGACGTCTTCATAAACAATTACATGGGTAGTTTCGGCGGCATTTACAAATTATGCGGAAACAATTATTAGTTATTAAAAACTATTCACGAGTGTAATTATAAGAATAGCAATTATACTCCGGAAAATACTTTCAGGTTTTTATCTTATCCATGCACTTTGGAAACCTGTGGTATATTCAATTGATACCGATAAAATATTCGTATAAATTTGAAATGTAGGTACCTACCGTAGGAACCTACTGATTTACAAACACAGATGTCCGGAACAGGTAGAAAAATACACTTGTAATTGTCCTAACTAAGATACTCTATTTAGTAAGTGAATTAGCCTTCATAAGAACTTAAGAACCATAAAAAACTCGGGTGATTCCTTCTTCACGGTAAACTTCCACCTCATTTCCTATTTGAAATCCAAAAACTCACGTAATATATTTTCAAAAAAAGCATTCGTGCGTCAATTTCCAACAAATCCTTTATCTAATTTTACAATTGTCCGACCGTCTTTCTCCATTTGTATCTCCCATTATTACAGCTAATGCCTGTCACATAAGTATATTCGAATCATCCTTTGCATCAATTTATAGAAATTTATAAAATTTTATTATTGTAATATTATCGTATATTTTATAAAGGTAAACTCCTCTCTATTATGAATTTTACACTGATAATAATAATACTCTATTTACGGGACAAGGCCTTTTCCTAAAAATACAATCAGAAATGTATTAAAAATAAGCCAAAATATTTAAACGTGCGTTCTAATACAATATAAACCATTAAAGCACAAGAGTAAGAAAAATTATACTATCGCACATAAAAATCACAAATCCTATAAAAATTATACTCAAAATCCATCTGACAATATAACAATATCGTACAAACCTTTGTATGAACTCAACATTAACGAGGATATGTGCTAGTTATAATAAGTACTTCTCTAATCTAGACATTTTTATCAGAAAGTCTGAGTATATAACATAATTATCGGCTTTATTGGGGTACTCAATAAAAGATATGTATGAATTTATAATTTCACCATTGTTTGAAATTATGTACATATCTTGAAAATGAAGGAATATATGATTGTTATCTGCCTCACTTCTTTTATAAATATATTTCATTCGTTGTTATTGGTAATACATAACTACAATTGTATAACTACCATTGTTACTTGCCTTATTTATAAATAGTTCATAGGTCGTGTATGGTAATATATATATATCATTGTATTGAATAATGAATATTTTATGCTTGTGAATGTATATGCTTTTGTATTGCTTTTTCGTTACATATATAATTTGCCATCTTGATATCAAGATAATTAGAATCAAGTGTATTTATTAAAATGTAAACCAGTTTATCCTGTAATTATTTTGTTGGGTAAACTTTAAAAATGATAAATATTCTAAGGCATAAAGTAAAATTATATCAGATTCATGGTACTTAATAAAAATTTACCTGAATTAAAATAGACATAAGTTGGCATAAATTTCTACCTCATTTAAGTTAGGCATTGCAGCTTAGTTTTAAATGATTGCAGTGATTCATTGAATATATCAACTTTATGACTTATAAGGTTGTAGTCTCTCATCATAGTATACAAAGGTAAAATGCACATATAATTTGTCCATATATGGTATATGAAAAGTCATATCTAACCTTGTATACATTAAAGGCACTCTGAGGTTTATTAAATTAAGTAATTCTGGGCTTTTAATATGGTTATTTAACAATTTATATAAAAACATAAGGCCACTATTCCTCCTTTGAATGTAAAGGAGTAGCATATCAAGTAGTATTGTCACTCCTAACAGTAAAAAAGCAAAAAGTGTCAAAAGACTTATGTCCTTAACAAAGCTTTCAATCTATTATCAGAACGTAAGGGGATTAAGGACAAAATTAGAGCAACTTAAACTAGCTATTTCTACCGCTGACTATGACGTTATCGTACTCACTGAGACTAGGCTCAGTGAAGACATAACTCTGAATTGGACTTACCTCATTTAGACATTTATAGACATGATCGCAGTGTAATTACTTCTAATAAAGTTCGTAGTGGTGGGGTTTTAATTGCTATTAAAACAAAATTGCAATCTGTAAAGGTTATAAGCCAAATTATTAATGTAGAACATTTTTGTAAACATTTGTAGTCAAGAGGCAAAGGTTTTAATTGGGGCAGTGTATATCCCCCCAGCCTCTGCCATTGATAAGTACTTATCTCATTGTGAAGTGGTTGAAGATATTGTGAATAATAACAATTTTTTGATATTATTGTACTGGGGACTACAATTTACTTGATCCCTGTTGGAACACTGACTGTGATAGCATGTCTTTCACCACTCAAGCAAGAATTATAAATGAAAGTTTTACATTACTGGGTCTTAAGCAGATGAGTACTATTTGTACAATTTACTATTAGATCTAGCTTTTTCTAATTCAGGGCAAGTAACTTCCGAAAAGGATCCATATCCTATTTAAAAATGTGTTAATCATCACCTTGATATTCATTACAGTGTAAAGTTGGCCAAAGAACTAGATTATAACAATTATCAATTTACTATTTATGATTATAGAAACTGTCATTATACTACATTGACTAACTACTTAGATACTTTAAACTGGCTAGGAATATTGTGCAATTTGGAGATTAATAATGCTCTATCAATTTTCTACTCTATTCTTTATGAAGCTATAGAACTGTGTACTCTTACCTTAACAATCAAAACATCATCTTATCCTAAATGGTTTAGTGTTGAATTAAAGGAATGTATCAAACTCAAGAAACATTACCATAAAATTTTCAAAATTACTGGGAGTAATGATGATTATCATAATTTTTCTAAAATCCGAGGTGAATGCAAAAAACATTCTGGTTCATGTTGCAAAAACAATATAAATAACATGGAAACAAATATTCCCTATAACTTAAAGTATTTCTGGAGACATGTTAAAAATCATCAAAAATTGGATAGAATACCAAGCATAATGTATTATTATGAAGAACATGTTGCAAATAATGACCACGATATTTCAAACCTCTTTGTAAGGAACTTTTCTAAGGTCCACAGTACTGTGATACCTGACACAAAGCCTGCCTTTGACATAAATTACACGTTTTCCTTTGGCAAAATGACAGTTTCAACTGAGGATGTACTATGGAAATTATTGTCTACAAATGTTACAAAGTGTACTGGCCCAGATGAACTCTCTCCCTTTTTTATTTAAAAAGTGCAGTCAATCACTGGTTTACCCACTGTTTATACTATTTAAAAATCTTTTAGCAGTGGCGTTTTTTCTGACCTCTTTAAAATTGCTTACATTACACCGATTCACAAAGATGGTGACAAAAGCAATACTTGTAAAATCAATATATGTAGTGGAAAAGGGAAAATTAGGTTTGGAGTAGCATTTAAATTCAGCCAAGCATATGAGAAACAGTAATTCTGGCACTACATGAGGAAAAATTACAAATGATGCTATTACTAAAAATAGAAAGTAGGCTGAAATTGTTTCTGCTTGTAACTTTAGGCTTTCATTCAGTTTGACATCACTTTGAGTTATCGATCAGTGATTTGCACAAATAAGATTATTTGCGGATTCAAAGATGGCTACTAAAATTTCACCAGCCACAGCTAAGACAAAAGCAATAGTTGACAAGGTATTAGCTCCACATTCTCTACCTTTAATAAAAATTAAACTTGAATATGTACATCAGGATCTCCACTGATGGTAGCAATAATTTATCACGAAAAATTTTTCGAATACTCGTACAGTATTTTGATCGTCATGTTTAAGGACTCACACAAGCTAGTTGAATTGAAATGTTTAAAATGAATCAGAGGGGACTATAAGTCACCTTGTTTTAAAAACATATGATTGGCCAGAAGAGTGTATCGCATTTGGAGGGGATAACTGCAACTCCAATTTTGGTTATGTTGATGGAAATGGACAGAGCAATGTTTATGTACTCTTGTCTGCGGAAGTTGGGGAATTACTTGGAATAAAATGCCCTGCCCGTATATCTTACATAATTGTGTTCAGCATGCAAGGGATTCCTGGCTAATTGATATTGAATCAAATTTGGTTACAGTTTATAATCGTTTTTCTGTATTCACGGCCAGAACAGAAACCTTGAAAGAACTTTGTGACTTTGTATCTGTAGGTTATAATCGTAAAAACAAAGCAGGTCTGAGCGTGGCCATTATGTCAGAGAGTGGCAACAAAGATAAAATGTCAAAAGATTTTAAAGTGAGAAGGAAGGTGTGTTCCGTGAGTGGGTGTGAGGGACGCAGCGATGGGACAAGAAAATTTTTTAATTTCCCGAGGACGGAAAAAGTGTAAGTTAATTTATATTAATGAATATTTTTCTTGTGAATGCTGAAGTGTTTCTGCAAGTTATAAGTGTAGTTTATAAATAGATACAACGGTTGTTTTCAGTGCGAAGATTGTCATTTATAAGCGAAATTTATAATTTTATTTATTCACTCCGCTTTGAGGAAGTACGTTTAACTAAATGAAGGGATTTGTAAGGCGAACATATATGTGTCATTGGTCTCTCCATTTGTTAAATATGTATAGGTGGTTTGTTTGAAATATACATGAGTTTCGTCAATTAAATCTAGTGGAAAAGTTGCTGCCTAAATTATTACGTTTTGTAAATTATAAATTACATGATTTCAGCTTCAATGTGAATTATTGTATGCTTTTGGAGATTCGTTCCTTACATACTCTTTAGGACATAGGAATTAAATCATTCTTTCCGTATTTGTTTTTAAAAAACTATGTCGATTCTTCTAGTCTTTTTGCACTTACTATTAACCTCTCAAACTGTGAGAAACTATCTTTAATTTAATAGAAACTTTTACAGCATATGATAGAATACAAAGGGCAGGTAATGTGTATATTGACATTTGCAACATTCTTATATGAGATAAAAGGAAACTGAAAATTTCATGTACAAACAAATGTGGTATGTTTCAAAGCATTAATTTAACTCCAAATATGACAGCAATTCCTAAAATGCATTTATTCCTGCTAATTGTCGTAATGTGATTAATTTGCATTTATAATTTCCAGTGTGAAATATTTTTGTATTATTATTCCTTGACCTTTTATAAAGAAATTAATAAAATGTTCGTGATTACCTTTTATATAAAACCGAGTGCACCTTTGCAATTATGTTAAGAATAACTAACTTAATGTGGGGGTATAATGGAACTATTTGTTCGATGGTACAATTTCCAATGCTTCTTAAATGAGACGGTTTTCCAATTCTTTAAGAAATTTTGTGAACCTTGCAGGTTTTTTTATCTTTCTGGTAATCTATGATTATTCATACCGATTAATGTCTTTATGTGCAGGTGCTTGGAATGGTTTTCATTTTGCCAAAACTGGCAGGTTCGTGACATGTATGAGCGTGGGGGTGTGCGAGCGGTGGTCCACAAGATGGTTTAAAATTTTGTCATTTTTTTATTTTAGGGTATAATTTTCACGTCTTAGTAAATATATTTTATTTTAGTGTATAGGTTTCACATTTCTTTGTCACTGTTTTATTTTAGGGTATAGGTTTTACATTTCTTTGTCAATGTTTTATTTTAGGGTATAGGTTTTACATTTCTTTGTTAATATATGTTATTGTAGGGTATAGGCTTTAAATTTTGTAAATATATATATATGTACATATTCATTATTCAATCTTTTAATTTCTATATGCTTTTTGTTGGGGAAATTAACATAATTCAGATATTGTGCGACCTTTTATGTTGCAGTATGTACACATTTTCACTTCTTATGATTTAAAATTATCTGCCTAATATCATTGCCCTCATTAGGTTTGGGAACAGGTATTACATCATGCCTCTTAATGTTAGAGTACATATTTGGATGGTTTCTGTGTGTTGTATGCACTGCTTAGTGTATATATGTTCATTTTTATACTGTTTATTTGGTTACCTTGATATGATATTATGAACTTGTATATATGTCATGTGAAGGGTGTCACTGTTTATATGCTTGCATGAATTAACACATTTGAGATGTTGCAGTATGTACATACTTTTACCTTCCTGTGATTTCAAATTATCTAATATCAATGCTTTCATTAGCTTTGAGAGAAAGTATGATTTTATATGCATTTTGTGGCATGAACTAGCGCAATGCAGATAATTTGCAACCTTTTATTATTTAGTATGTACCTGCATACATCTTTTTTGTTAATTCATTGTTCATTATGTTCATATTACATTTTTTGTCTATGTTCAATTGCATATTTTCATGGTTTACAGTATTGTCTATAGTACTTCGTGTATGTTAAGATTTTCTTATACTTAGTCTCACTTTTTTCTGTTTGTGTAATACCAGTTGAGGATACATTTCCACATATTTTGTACTTTTCCATGTGTGATCTCTGTTGAATTGCTAATGTTTGAATTGAGATTTGGCAACTGTTTGTTTTATCTGGTACTCCTTTGTAATGTAACTGTGCCATCTTTCTGAGTGTATATCGCAAATAATATGCGATGTTTGCAAAAACCTTTTTGCAATCTCAGCTGAAATGCTACAGAATTGTTTCTCACTTAAAATACGGCATTTACTTGTTATGTGTACATCTAACGAAGCTTAAATAAAGCAATATCAATAACGTACAATAATTTTGTTGTTTTTTCAATTTTACATTTCTATTTAAAATTTTGCGATCATATATATTAAGCATTTTACGAGGAATAAATAACCTGATATTTTAAACGCGCGCGCTTGGTGCGACGGTGGTGCCATCTATGAACAAATGTAGTCGTAACTTGAACCTATTTCCCACAAGAGTAAGATGCACAGGGCTGCTACTTAAGATCATTCAGAACTGAACCTGTAACGGAACGAGTTGCAAAATTTAATGTTGGAACTGGGACAGTCAGAACCAAACCGGAACTTCCCAGCTCTTTCTACTATTCCATAATGAAAAAAAAAGTAACTTTAACATACCAGTTTTTTAATTAATGGAAGCATAACCTAGGTTTTCACAATAACAACAGCAGTTGACATTTATGTTGGAAGACATGCTATTTTTATTTATTCATTCTTGTGATAATAAAAAAAAGATCATATAAAAGCTATTCTTTCCTTTTACATAATTGATATTATAGTTATGTGACCATCAAAGATCACTTAAATTAAACATCGGGTATTTCCTGCAGGTTAATGGCTGTATATTTATTTTCATGTAAATATACAAAATTAAATTTGTAAATTGGATTCTCACAATTTTTGTGAAAGTTAGTAGTATTTACATGCAAAAAATTATGCTTATTGTTAGATATTGTTGAAACTTCTGCAAATAGCCTAAAAAGTCGTAAGAATGACAATTAGAATAAACATGACTCGATAATCATAACTGGAATCATATACACATTACATAGATATTAAAAAAAGATTGAAAATTCCATTCAGAGCATGGAAACCAATCAAGGCATACTATCAAACAAAAGGTTAATTAAAATATAGTGAAAGCTTGAGTTGGTTTTACAAAAAAAGAACTTATTCAGTTTGTTAAGAATGAAAGTCATATAGGAATACAGGCGACTCCCGAGTTTTGGCCGTTCGAGATTCGACAAATTCGAGATTTCGACATAGCCGATCGAATTGGGAACTACTTTATGTGGAGTAATTGGTTCCGATCAACCACGCAAGGTTTAGTTTTAGTATAGACATAGTTATATCTGCTCTAATTGTTCGAATTTGTGCTGATTTCACTCTTTTTTCTGTTAACTTTTATTTAAATTTATTTTATTGATTTATTTATAAATTTATCACTTGACATGGCATCTAAAAAGAAATGTAATAGTGATAATGTAAGTGAATCAAATAAAAGAGTGCATAAGACTCATAGTTATGAATTGAAATTAGAAATTTTAAAGCGTGTTGAGAAAGGTGAAAGCCATACTGAAATCGCACGATTGTTGGGAATGTGTCGTTCAACTATTAGCACTTATGTGAAACAGAAGGAGAAAATTCTAGAATGTGATAAATTCATGTAATTTGATAACAACAATAAACAGTCCTAGGTATGGTGTTGTGATTTCTAAAATGGAAAAACTTTTAAAACTTTGGGTAGATGATTTGTCAGAAACACATTCCTATTAGTGAGACCATGCTGAAATATTTTTAATTTTATTGTTTCTTTATTCTTAAGTTATTTTGTGCCTTTTTAATAACTTTTATATTAATTTTGCTGCGATAAATAGTTGTATGCAGGTATGTTATCCAGTTCACGCGAGTTGTTTGTAACAAACGACTCATGTGATCCGGACCGGGCCATCTGCAGAACATATTGCATACATCTATCTTTGAAGTTCGAAACAAAAATTCATTTTTTTCTTTTTAGTGCAAAAAATGTTATACATTTAAATTATTTATTATATAATTTATTAGTAATTTAATATTGTTGTATTAACATATTAGTAATGTTATTTTTTCTTTATAGAACGTGAGGGGAGACTTTTTTCTGAGATGCGGGAATGTATCCCCCGATTATATGGAAAAATGGCGTTCGACATTTGACAATTCGAGATTCGACCACGTTTTCAGGAACGCATCCCCGTCGAAACTCGGGAGTCACCTGTATATTTAATTAAAGGCTGGGATTTCTCTTTCTAATACTCAATGTCCATCTGGTTGATTTTGTGACAGGAATTCAGAGCTGCAAACCATTCTAAATTTTACAGTGGTTCAGTTTGCAATTTACGATGCTAATTCGGTTCATAGTTCAGTTTTTGCCTGTGTTCAGTTTGGTTCGAGAAAAATTGGGAATTTATCATTTTATTTCATCATGTGCATTGTAGTGAAATACTGTTATAATGAAGAGATGCTTAAGTAAAAGACCATACACAATGTAAGTAATACATTAATATTAAATAAAATTTGTAAACATAATTAGTATCACTGCTCTAAATAGATTGACTTTTCATTTATTTGAAAGGATATATGATAAAATTTATTTAAGTCATTCATCAATTTTTTATATTTTATTTACATTTTATAAGTTAATTCAATTTTTTTCGATAATGTGCATTTTGAATAGAAAATTATTTAAAACATATTTCACTTGAGTAACTGTAACATAATCTTTATGTTCAAGTTCATTTATTCAGCATAAATTATCTATTCAATTTCACTTGAAGTGCTTTGGGCGCAGGAAAGGAAAATCAACGTATTAAGTTAAATTATTAGCTGTAGATAATCCATTTTTTTCGTTTATTACATTCTGTGCACATAAGAAAGGAAATTAAACATATTTATGTATTTGGCATTGATCTTGTTTACTTTAGTTGCTACAAAGTTTGTATTTGTAGACAACGATTCATAAATCCACATAATAAATTTTCTAATTACCAAATAAACTACGACTTTCTTGTTGGATTTTTCTCAAACTTTTACAGAATAAGTGGCATTAATGTGGAAATATACGCACAATTTTTCAGCTTACTGTCTTTTATATTTTTGGAGATATTAAAAAAACATTTTAGATGGGCATCAATCCGAACTTGTATATTTTTCAAAAATCAAATTTAAATAAAACCATATGGCAGCAGTACAGAAATCTATCCTCCAAGTTTCAGCTCTATATGTTTAACGATTCAATTTAAGCAAGTGCATAGACAGACATCAAAGTGAAACCACAAGCGCATTTAAAAACGCACACTTCCAGGTATTAAAATTATCCCCAGAAAATAAATTTAAAAAAAAAAAGCTTTTTAGGTTTAAGTGGCTAATTTGAATGTGGCGATGTCTAATTTGAATGGGAAACCCTGTAGAATCAACATTTGGCAAACTTTGTGGAACACCTGCATTTCCTACCATTTTTGAACTGAAGTCCATGTATTAATTCTTAGTTGGTGAATCTGGAATTTGACAAGAAATGCGGAACACAATTATACTTTTGAATGCAATGCTTTCTAGTGTGTGTGAAGACACCTTATGATATTTACCTTTACAGCTCGTGGGGTACAAATGTAAATGTAAATTGAGATCAAACTGAACCACTTTTGCAAAAATATTCTGGTTCGGTTTGCAATTCAGTTAAAAATTAGTCATTGATTTCAGTTTGGTTTGCGGTTCAGCAAAATGATTGCGGTTTGGTTTAGTGGTTCGATTTGGTTTGTAGCTCTGCAGGAATCTGATACAATTCCAACTTATTCCTTTGAGAAATGAAATGAACCATTATGAATGAATATCCAAGTAAAAGATACCCTTTTTACCTTTGAAATTTAAATGAAGAACCAGAATAATTACTATATGGGCATTCTTTAATACTTTCCGTCTAAGTGAAGGAGTTCTTTATAAATAAAAGACAATAGTAATTACCATGAAGATCCACCAGCTTGAAAGATATTTATAAAAAATTAGTGAACTTTAAGAATGATGGGAATAATTCAAAACATTTTATAACAAAATTAAGAGGAAAAGAAAAATTACTTGGCAGCAAGTGATTTTTAAACAATATTATAGAGATAAAAACTATCCTGTTTCTGATAGCTTGGGCAGTGATCCTAAGCATATGCCTCAATGATTTTCATTTTGCTGACAGAGAACTTCTTTATATATTTGACAATCGTCGAAAGAAGACTTTTCTTGGTAATTTGTGAAATATTCACGAAGACTTTTAATTAGTTTTGAAAAATAAAAAGTAAATGAAATGCTTCCTTTTCAACGCTGAGAAAATATTCCACCTCCGATTGGAAGATATTTGTATGGACGGGCTCGATTCCTTCCCCTGAAATAAGAGAAAAACAAATGAAATTTAATTTTAAGAATTGATGAAATCTTCACAATCGAAATGCTGAATATAAAGATCCACAAAATGAACATCAATGTTACGCCAAATATACAGGAGAAGATGTAGCTATAAACTCTTTTATATACATTCATGCATAAGAAATTTACTGCTTACTGTCAAATACAGCAGTTTATGATAAAATTTAATATTTAACTAGTTGCAAAGAAGAGGATATGAATGCATTGCAACATCAAGAAGTTGATACCCACCTAACAGGTTTGAAAAAGATTTTATCTCGAGGAAATTCAATTGGTGAAGACGCCTCCAGGTGAATATCCAGACATGAAATTAGACGACGGAACTGGGCAGCAAGAAGACCTCTACCCCATCCACGGCCTTTTGCCAATTCTTTCCAATGAATGTTTACTTCAGCCTCCATGTCCTGCAAATTGATTAATTTATTTATTTAGTTTAAAGTTCTCCCAACAAAAATTACAGGGAAAATTTCTCATAAAAAAAGAAAGGAAAAGAAAATACATCACATAGCCTGATTACAACAAAAATACATAATAAACATACAACCTTTACCGTGTAGTTCAACCAGTACAGTCATTTACAAAACTGCATAAAGAAAAACAAAAAAAACAAAAAAACAAAACATCCTTGATAATCACTAGCATACATCAATATAAAACCAACTTAACTCTGTGAACATAAATACTTCTTTCCAAAAAAATATCTACCTTATTACCCATTTTATTAACTTATCACATATTCTAGTTCAGTGGTTTCCAATTTGTGGGGCATGTCCCCCCTGGGGGGCGCGGCAGATAGACCAGGAGGGCAGCAAGGGTTTGGTAGATTCAGTGTCTTCATGGCTCTTATTGCAGGACCTCGCTACACGGATCTCAAATTCAATTCTTGAATAGTTTGGAAGTATCGCTTGCGTCTTTATCTTGAGACCTATATCATTCTCCTACTCAAGTGTTATTTTGTTTACGATGAGACATTCTCATTTTAGCCTTGTGCAGACATAGCATAACGTTTCACCTGTCACATACCTCTCTTAGCTCTTGAGTTTAAGTGCTTCAGTATAGTAGGTAAATCTTTCCACGTCCTTAATGAATATTTGTATGTTGGTTATGTGGCTCCTAGATGTCTGTGTTTATAATGCTTCGCTCTCTGGTTCCCATAGCTTCGGATTTGGTCAGTTGCGTTCTAGCTTTCACACGTTGAGGCTGAATTTACCTCCCAGTTTTTGTGCTTTTAAAAGTATAGAATACGGTGATATATTGAAAGGAATAGAATGAAAAGAAATAAAACTTAACATAAAAACACAGAATGGAATTATAGAGGAACGACCCCTGGTTAAAATATATTTTGTGAAGTGATGCATGTAGTGCTTTACCAGTACATATATGTACTTTCCAGCTAGTAGTGTTACTGTATTATATAGTTTTCATATTTCTTATATTTTTACCGTTTACTATTAAGTTCGGAAATAGATTGAATTAAAAGTGTTTCAACTATAAAATAAAAAATATTAGCCCTTGAATAACGGATAAATTCTTGACAGGTAAGAGAAAAGATAGCGATCAAAGTTCTAGTAAAGCCGAGAAGGTACGTAAAATTCCAAAAATCAGAAAATACGACAAGAAATATCTGTCTCTTGGTTTCACGAGCACTAACATTAATGGAGAAGATAGGCCTCAGTGTGTCTTGTGCATGAATATTTTAGCTGCAGATAGCATGAAGCCTAATAAGTTGAAATGACATTTTGAAACACAGCATAAAGAATATATTGGTAAATCAATGGATTTCTTCGAGAGAAAATTAGGTTTGAATAAGCAAAGAAAATCGTTGTCTAAAATGACAACCATTCCATCAAAAGCATTGCTTGCCTCTTACAAAGTTTCTTATAGAATTGCTAGATGTAAGAAGCCTCATTCAGTCGGAGAAACTTTGATATTGCCTTCTGCTATTGACATGGTAGAAGTAATGCTAGGCGAATCATATGCAAATAAGTTACACAGCATTCTGCTTGCAGACAACACTGTAGGAAGAAGAATTTCAGATATATCTGAAGATCTTTGTGAGCAATTAAATGAAATAATTAAAAACACTCGCTTTGCCCTGCAAGTAGATGAGGCAACTGATGTCGTGAAGGATTCTCATTTAATTACTGTATTCACCCGAATCCAAGAAGACCCTGAATCTAAGACGACCCCCCATTTTGATGATTCCAAAAGAGAAAAAAGCTCAAATTGACCTTCATGACTACAAAAATTATAAATCTTGTGAAATATTTATTTTCTCTTATACCTTTCTTGAATGTCATTGTCTTTTAACATTTGAAAATCATAAGATCACATCACAAATAGAACCATTCAGGTTTTCAAACAAATTAAATGGTAGCATTCATTTTAAGATAACATTAAAAATAAAGTAAATACACTGAAAGAAATACTCATTTCAGGACAACAAAAAAACATTTCAATCCAAGTGCTGCATAAAATCATTTTATTGTGTTAGTCATCATCACTGTCTATGCAACCTTCACTATTTTCCTCATGCTCACTATCTTTATCACTCTCAACTTCATCATCAGTCTCCCACAAAACATCATCCTCACTCCCATCCATGGCATTAGATAAGCAGCATTTCTTAAATCCTTTCACTATTACTTTTGCATTTATTTCTTGCCACGATGCCTTGATCCATTGGCAGAGCATTGCAACTTCAGGTTTCTTAAGATTTCCTTTTGGTGTTAAAGTGTGAGTTCCACTCTGTAACCACTCAGAATACAAAACCTTTAAATTATTTTTAAAACACTTATTGACAGCAACATCTAAAACTTGAAGTTGCGATGTCATTCCTCCAGGTATTACAATAAGATCAATATTCATCGCACTCATTATGTTTTTAATTTCAGGAGATAAGTGTCCTTGAATGCATCCAGTGAAAGCATTGCTCTTTGTTTCAGTAAAGCTCCTGGCCGTCTATTCCACACCACATGTAACCAATCTCTCATTAGTTCTTTAGCCATCTACCCCTTTTCTTGACACCTATTATTCCACTTGGCAAATGTTTCTTAGGCATTGTTTTCCGCTTTAGAATCACATGTGGTGGTAATTTAGTCCCATCTGCTAAAACCGCCAACATTACCGTGACTCGCATTTTTTCGTTGCCTGTAGTTTTAATTAGGACGGACTTCGCACCTTTTTCGTTCACAGTATAATTAGATGGCATGTAGAAGAAAACCGGAGTTTCATCGGCATTTCCTATTTGGCTCAAAAGGTAATTATTGGTTTTTCTAAGTCCAATTACGTATTTCTGGTAAGCGAGAAGTTTTTCAACATAGTCTTCTGACAATTTCTGACACAGCGAAGTTTGTCGCCGTAAAGAAAAATTATTTCGTCGCATCATTCTCACGCACCAACTTCTGCTGGCCTTGAATTCTTGCAATGATATATTAAGTCCTCTATTAATTTCATTAGCTTTAAGTATAATACTTTCAGTCGAAACAGGCATACCGTTCTTCCTCATGGTGCGCACAAACTTGACTACTTCTTCTTCAATGCCATGAAATCAGCCTAATTTTGGACCACTGAGCGACTTCCTTGTGGCTTTGGCTTTTTCTAGTTCCTGTTTTGAGAGTTTCCATCGACGCACATTTGCCTCAGATACACCGAACTTTCTACTCGCATCACAGTTATTAGTTTTTTCGGCGTAATTTATCACGATCAGCTTAAAATTTGTATCTTAGCTCCGTCTAATTCCTTTGTTAACTTTCCCTTTGCACTCGTGCCACATACTTCAACATGATCTGTCATTTTAACTTAAGGGTTGTGCATTTAAATCAAGAATGCACAACTCAAAATTACTGTCACACTTAGTTAATCGCGGTGCGTCGTTTGAAAGGGGAATCCCAATGATTTCCGCTCTCATTTGTTTTGACATTGCGGTTGCCATTACGTGCAAGATGGAAGTACGTCGTCTGTGTTATGATCGTCGACGATGATTATTAGTCTAAATAATTATTATTCCCGTCATGTTTTTCTTATTGTTATTACTATTTGTTTATTTCACTTCTTTATGTACGTACTTGAATTTGCTGTTGTGAATTGTTTACTCTAATATACCATTTGTTGTAAAAACCATTGATTAAATGCTTAAATATACTTCGTATTCGAATGTAAGACGACTCTTGATATTTACAGCTAGAAATTTGGAAAAAAAGGTCGTCTTAGATTCAGGTGAATACGGTACTTATGTGAGATATACCACAGTTAATGAAATTAAAGAAGACTTGTTATTTTGCAAACCCATTGCAGGGACCTCAAATAAATATTTTCAACCAGAAAGATAAAATTAATGCATTCATCAAAAAATCGCATTTATGGAAAGCAAAATTAGAGAGTAAATGTTTTGATATGTTTCCTGTTTTAGAAAATTTTCTTCTTAATAGTAAAATTGAAGCTTATACAAAACTATTCATGGATCACCTAAGTGAGTTACAGGCGCAGTTTTCAATATACTTCAAAGACTTGGAAGTTGAAAGATATGAATGGATACGAAATCCTTTTGTTAGCCCTCCTTCTGGACTGTCGACTTCAGAGCAGGAACAACTGATTGATTTATCGAGTGATAATTTGTTGCGTCAAGCATTTGACCCTGAAAAACTTCCCCAGTTTTGGCAACAAGTCGCAAGAGAATATCCTGTTCTATCAGAAAAAGCCATTAATATTCTACTTCCATTTGTGACTTCATACTTGTGTGAAACTGGATTTTCTGCTGTTGCTGTTATGAAAACCAAGTATCGCTCTCGCCTAATAATTTTTTAATACATGTCGAATTGGTCGACAAAATCGTTTTTAATGCGAAAATTGCATTTTTAAAGGGAAAATTGTTTTATCGTCATGGTGCATTGAATTTCTGCCGATTTTGCTAAATTATGTGACTTTAATTTTGCTTGCATTTAGCATGGATTAATTTGCTTATGGAAACAGCTATATTCGCAGATACAGAGAAAGAGGGGGAGGGTATGCGGGGAGGGAGATAGAGAGGGAGACAGCAAAGATGAGATAGAATTAGAGGTTGGAGGAAAGAGATAGGCGGAGAAAAGGAGGGTCAGAGATGGATTGGGAGAGAAGGAAGGAGAGAAAGGAAGGGAAGGAAAGGGAGAAGAAGAAAGAGAGACAGAGAGGGGAACGGGAGATATCAAGTGTTAGGTAGATAAACGGCTTCATTTTGGCAAGTGAGAGAAAGAGAGGGAGGATAGGGGAGAAGTGGGGAGTGAGAGTGATGGGAAAAGAGAGAGAGAGATAAGAGGCGTGGGGAGAGAGACGGAGGAAGAGAGATAAGGAAATGCATGCATTAAATTTCGCCCTGTCATTTTTGATGGGCATTTGCGCTAGTTTTCTTTAACTGGTTCGGGCGGTGAATAATAACAAATTTGCTAGTGCCCCATAAAAAGGTATAAGTTATAAGTCACTTCTAAATGAGCTAAGGGCCTGAAATTTGGCATGGTTATAGGTATTTGCTTACAACTTACAAAGAAATTATAAAAATGTCAATTCTTTAGGGCTGTTTTGCCCCATTATTGCCCCATACTAGGAGAGAAATTATAAGGCACTTCCAGATGAGATAGAGGCTTGAAATTTTGCAAATATTTGGAGGGTAATTACGCTAGTATTTTTTAATATTCATAAAAAGTTCTGCCAAATGCAGTGACAATGCCAGTTGCTATGGAAGCTAAAATTACCCATTGTCAACATGAAAGGAAATTCTTTAAGAACTTTTTAACTGTTTAAAAATAGAAAAATATTAATGCTAGTGTAACATCTAAACACTTCTATGAAACAAAAGAAAATGATTTATTATTATTACAAATTGCATTACTGAATCTGAGTTTGTAAATAAGAAAATTGGAGACACAATTGTAAATAGTACAGTCGATCCAATCTAATAATAAAAAATCAAAATAGGACTATTAAGATGATTGATATTAATACAACTGATATCAGTGCTGTTGAAATGTACAAAAAATTAAATATACTCCCAATAATGGAACTTCATAAATTTATTATATTGACAATTACTATAGTAATAAATATAAGAAATAGTCGAATAATACACATACCATGATAAACAGAAGACCTTCAAATTTTTGGTCCCAGCTTATAATAATTTACATGAACGGAATTGTATGAATGTTGCTATACCATTATTGTTTAATTTATTACCTATGGATCTAAGAAACCTGGAGAAAATATCTACTGCAAAAATGAAATATAGAAATTATTTGCCGGATAAGTATGTAAGGTATTTTGTAATCGCTAATGTATATAAGCAATCGATGGATAATTGTAATGATTAAGTTGGCACCCCCCTACAAGCTCCTAGCTTGGGGGGACCAGGAAGGTTACTTGATTTTATTTCAATTATAGGAATTCTAATTTTATTTCATTGACTGTATTAGATGAATGTTTTTTATTAGTTTATAGTCGATATTGTGTTTGATTTTGAAGACTGGATTGAGCTGAGGTCTGAAATTAGCGGCCTAATGTACCGTATCTGCCCGAATAGAAGCCGACCCCGGATTTAAGTCGACTCCAAAAAATTTCCACAATTTTTTGGCAAAAACGTAAATTTCGTAGATTTTATGTTGAAGTGTGCCGGGCATTCATGCACATCTTAGAGTACATCATTCAAGATCGAAGAAATGTGTGGGAAATGGTTTAGTTGCTGACATTTTGAAATATTACTCCAATTAATAATTTTGCGTTGCTGAATAATGTTCCACATTCAGTGGCAATAATTTTATTCATCTTCATTTTCACAAAAGGTCAAATATAGTAACAGCGATCTCGCCAAGATATTTTTTCATCCAAGTCTATTTCCAATGAAATTAGCATTTACATTGCCTTAAGAAATTGCATTTTTATAATTATACACATTCCATGTAAAGTTTTACCGAAATTCAAACAGTTGAGCATTCAAAGCCGTCAATGCATTTTGTGTAATCATCAATTTACGCAAGCGATCTCGCCAAGATATTTTTTCATCCAAGTCTATTTCCAATGAAATTAGCATATATATTGCCTTAAGAAACTGCATTTTTATAATTATACACATTCCATGTAAATTTTTACCGAAATTCAAGCAGTTGAGCATTCAAAGCCGTGAACGCATTTTGCGTAATCGTCAATTTACGCAAGCGATCTCGCCAAGATATTTTTTCATACAAATCTATTTCCAATGAAATTAGCATATACATTGCCTTAAGAAACTACATTTTTATAATTATACATGTTCCATGTAAAGTTTTACCGAAATTCAAACAGTTGAACGTTCAAAGCCATCAACGCATTTTGCGTAATCGTCAATTTACGCAAGCGATCTCGCCAAGATATTTTTATATATATTCATCGTAGGTCAAATATTTACTTTACGAAAAATATAGTACTATCATTTGAACGCGAAGGCAATGAGAGACTTTGAGATTTAACCATAACCCAAATTTTCCTCGGACTCACATTTAAGCCGAGGGGTGATTTTTTCATGATAAATTTTTTCAAAAAACATCGGCTTGTATTCGGGCAGATACAGTATTTAGAAGATTATGCTAATGTTGATGGCATGGTAACAAATTCCGGACATGAGTTCAACAGATAACAGATATTCTTTCGACGGATACAGAAGCGGCTGCTTCCATAGTAGCTTCAGGGAGTGAGGAAGAAGAAGATGAAAAGGAGAACCTCCTTGAACATCCTGCACCCAAAGAGGCTTTCACAGCAATTGCTGTGCTCGAATCCCTAATGAACTGTGATGTAAATGGACAAATTTAATGAATTTGTATCCAATAAATACACGACTGTCTCAAAACAAAGTAATATTTATAAATACCGTATTTACCCGCATATAAGCTGCACTTTTTTTCCTAAAATTTTATTAGAAAATTTAGGGCATGAATACAAAGAAAAAACATTCTTAAAGTGAGATATTCTCACATTACGATCACAATTTCCACGTTTACATCGTTTTAGATTTGAAGTCGTACGACATATACATTGTTCTCTTATCTAACCTATCTTTATTGCCTGACTAGTCGAACAAGTTGTTAGCAATCTTTTAGCTATTGTTCTTGAGGAGTAAAACAAATGCAAAGCTATGTGCGTCGCTTCTGCTGTGTTAAAAACACATCGTGATTTGCTTGCAATAGTTTAAATATTTCAATAACAATTTTCGTAGCATTATTTTTTATTACATCTTTGTGCCTAAAATGGTACTTATATAAATATATTATGATAAAAATTTTTTAATGCTATAATGTCATATGGCAGGGCTGCCATTTTCATGGATTTTATCCGTTTTCACGGATTTTTTTTAACAAAAAACAGACATTTCCGTGATTCACCGATATTTATAAGGAAAAATTCGGTAGTTATCCGAGATGCTCACGTAAAAAATACGCAGACTACTAAGAAATTCCAAGATTATTAATATTTCTATACGAATAACATGAATACATTCGATGAAACTGTTCCGTAAGCACGTATGCATCGTAATATACTTCAAGTGAAGTGTGAAAACTAGAACTTATTGTGAGACTGAAAGCAAAAACTAGCCGTTAAACTGAGTCAGCAACCTACGGCATATTTATACAGTAAAACCAAACATAGCGTAGACACGGTGGCTTACCTCGCTAAAATGCGGTTTGACAAGTCCAAGACTAAGTTAACCTTTAAATTTCTCCTAAACTATAAATGATAAAAACTTCAAATTAAAACATTTTAAATAAAAAAATACTGACAAATTTATTCATGCAATTATATTACCTTATTAAAATGTTGCGTTGAGAGATTTGTATGTTGCGCTGATACGGCCGAGCTCCGCAACCGGCGTGCCGAGATAAAGTCCTTGATGTGGCACGGTATATTTTACGTTATAAGCAAGGGAAGGATATTACTACATTTTATTATCCTCCAGCTACGACCACAGAAAATACATTTTTAATAAACGGCGATACTTTATGGTCAAATTTGTTACTGTTTCAGTTACTTGAAGCTACAACATAGTTAATTCTTAGAGAAACGAAGTCGTGCGGAACAGTTTTGGGTAACGCGATCTCCACCGTTTTGCATGTAACTGTGATGTTGTGATGTGAAAAATTCTGCAGTTTTTCTACTCTATTTATGATAAATTCAGAAATTTTTTTATTTCACGTTACGCACGGTATTACCGCATTTACTCAATTAATGCCCGCACGTGTGTAATGCTCGCAATCCCGTTTTTACAGCTAAATATTCGGAAAAAATAGAATTCTGTAATGCACGCACTTCCAAAATTTAGATATTGATATTTTACGGCAACATTGGTTGAATAATATATCTGAAGCGAAACTGCGAAAGAAGTAGAATTTTTTTTCATTTTGTCTAATTTTGACATCATTAAAAGCGAAAATTATTTTAACAGATTTCCTTATCTAAGGCCTGTCCTGTAAACTAGGTCTATGGTTACTTATTGTTTTCAATGGATTTGTGCTATTTACCATATATTTAAAACTTGAATACATATTTTAAAACTTTCTATGCCAATACAGTTGATTTGTAACGCAGGATAAATTTCAAAAAAAGCATGACTACATTTAAGTTACAGTTGTAAATAATTTGACATAAAATATGTGATGCAGGTGCTGAAAATATTGAAAACATAAATTTGTACACTGTGCATCAAAAAACCAAGATATTACATATTACAGGATTTTACAGGATATTTTGATGTAGGTAACAGGATTTAAAAAGAAATTGGTGGCAGCCCTGTCATATGGTACTAAATACCATATATACCTGAATAAAAGACGAGGTTTTGTTCCAATTTTTATGACCGAAAAATCGCTAGTCGTCTTATAATCGCGTGGTGCATAATAGTTTGACTGACAGAGGAACTGAATGCAGAGTATAATCAAAATATTCGATTCTTTAAATCAATCGAAACAATCGATTATTAAAAGTAGTAGTAGAAAATGAATCGATTCAAATGTATTCGAATACAAATACTCTTTTGAATTTTATCCTATATATTATGCGCATAGTGAAGCTGCATGCATCCGTGAGTATGAAGTCTCGCGTAATTATATCGGCGTATTTCTCGAGAACCGTTCGTCGTAAAAGATATGTGGTAAACGGCGTTTTGTTTCTACTGGCTATGAGGTCCCTGGAAAAATATTTTTGTTTGCTAAAGTGTTCGGGGTTCGAATCCAGGAGACAATTATATTTTCCCATAAGTTTACATGGGATTTTCGATTTTTCAGAGTGCAAGGTTTTCTTCCTTCATTCTTTAAAATATGTAAATATGGACCGATTTCCTTCTTTTTTGTTTTATTCGACGGCTAAAGATCTATACTATGTTATTCTTGTGATGTTTACACGTTACACAGTCGAATTATTCAGAAATAAGCATTCTTTTTCGAAATTTTGCGGATTTTTCGTACTCATTCCGGGCGTTACCAAGGAGACTCTCATTGTTGCCTCCGATTAATTTAAGGCCAATTAAACCTTCCAATAGACGAAAGAAAAGCGTTATTGTTATCTTCTCTTCACTGATAATCTAAATAAACGCTTGCATTGACGTCGCCTTTATAGTAGGTCCTGTAAGAAGTTAAAATCAGTCGTTGATAGACACTTGAAGGGAAGCAACTGTATGTGCCAACTAACACTACAAAATTGCTTATTTCAATTGGTTCAATGTTTATTAGTCAATGGTATAATAAATCTCTGTCATTGTTTGCATAATAAATTCTTTCCTTTTATTAGGAGTTGAAAATGGGGGGGTCATCTTATAATCAGAGTCGTCTTATATTCGGGTATATACGGTATTTCTTTATGCATAGTTTTCCTTCGTTTGCAGTGGCCGCGCAATCTTACTCATTTAAAGCAGGCAGGGTAAAGAAGAGGTAACTCATGAATCTCTTGCGTATGCACCTGGGCAAAATCAGCTGAGAAAATCGAAAATCGACATTTTAATGCACTCGTAACTTCCATTATTCTACATCATAAGTTTTCAATTGGAGCGCAAATAAGAAAATTTCTGGAGCCTCCGACTGTAGACATATTTTTGAGTTCAAAACGCAGCTTATGTCGAGTGAAGTTTTTTTCTATTTTCAATGTTGAAAAACCCTTGGTGTGGTTTATATGCAGTGGCGGCTTATATCCGAGTAATACGGTATTTCAATTTGATATGAATGAGGTGATGACTTATGTTTTATTTTACAATTGTTTTTAATTTTCATTTCCATAGTTTTTTATGTTAACGGCAGTTGATATTAATGCATATGTGTACATATATCTGTTTGTTCATTAAATATGTGTTTTTGACATCCAGCATCGAGTTTTGTGATTTAACTTACTCAACCATTCAACACTTGCTTGGCAATGACAATGACATTTGTATCCACGTCGGCGAACAAGAGCTTGCAACTTCAAGTTTTGGCACCAAAATTAAATATATATCGGATAATTAAAACTGTTTAATTCAAAGTTATGAAGTTTTCGACCCTTGAGCTTTGAATTAACAAGGCTTTTCTGTATATATTAACAGCAGTTAAAAAATATACTGACACAACTTCTTGTGAAATATGTTATCCACCAAAGCAGCAAACAATCATTCCTGCCTTCGATCAGTGAGATTTCCATGTTATCTCCCATCCCACCACTCATACTTCACCCATTCTGTTATATTTGATGAGAATTTTCCACCTTATATACTTGAAAACATTTAAGTATTTTAGTAAATATGAAGATTACTTTATATCACATGAATTGCAAGTCATAAAATTTTGAACAACATATTCACAGAATTCTATGGAAAAATGCATGTCAAGATGTCAAATTATCTAGAGATGTGTAATCATAGTACAGTAAAACCTCTATATATCGAAATGGAAGGCATTTTGATGAATGGAGGTTCACTATAAAGAGATTTACCGTAAGACCTTCATATTATTATTCATACATGTAAAAACTGGTAATTAAAAGTACTATTGTCTTTTTAATTACTATATTAGTATATTTATATATACACAACATAGATTTAATATATTTATAATATAAATATAAACCTAACAACAAAAAATTAATATGTACCTACCTATTGTTTACTGGTAAAAAGTTGGTAATTTCAGTCTGTGTCATCTTTTTCTTAAATTCATTGGATAAAACATTTTCTATTTTATTTAGTAGCAAGAGATTACCACCACTGCAATCCTCCATATTCATAAAAAATCTTTCTAGCACACTCAAAGCCTCTTGCACTGCACTCTTTTTTGGAGTTGGAATTATTTCCTCTTCATCATTTTCTTCTTCTTCCTTATTAGTCTCTGCAATAGTCTCCCTTTCAACTTCTATCTCCACTTCTTCTACCATTTCTCCCTCAGTTGGTGCACAAGTTAATAGGGAAGTGTCAACATTAACAAAATCATTAAATGATGTTTGAAGATGAATTATTTTATTGATTTCACCCCATTCCAAAGATTCATCATCTGATACTTCATTTTCCTCATATGTTGTCCTCATAAATCCTGCCATTATGAAGCATTTATTAATAGAGGCTGATTGAACATAATTCCATGATAGGCAGAGCCTATGCATGGCCTGCAATATATTCCATTTACATTTTGTAAGATCATTTGTTTCATCCACGTTTCTTAAAATATAGAGCACCAACTGCTGTCTGTAATTTCTCTTAACACTAGAAATTATGCCCTGATCTAATAGTTGCAGTTTACTTGTGGTATTTGGAGGAAAATACATTATTTTAGCATTTCGCAACACAATCCCCTCAACTTTTTGAGCAGTACACTGATCCAGAAAAAGGACTATTTTTCTATTCTTTATGCCCATCTTTGCATCAAGCATGCTTAGCCACTTACTAAATAAAGCTGCATTTATCCATGAATTTTTAGAATTTCTGTATAAACAGGGAAGTTTTTTTATATTCTTAAAACATCTGGGTTTTTTATATTTCCCAATCACAAGTGGCTCTAATTTCTCAGTAACAACTGCATTGGTACAGAAAAGCACCGTAAATCTCTCCTTGCTTTTTTCCCCTCCAAGGCAGGGTTCTCCTTTAACTGCAATAGTTCTATCTGGGAGTAAGTTATAAAAAAATCCAGCCTCATCTGCATTGAAAATGCCTTCAGGATCATAACTCACTAAAATTGTTTGCAGTCTTTTTCCACTCTTCTACCACAATTGTACTTACAGAAGCTTCTTCCCCACACATTTTTAAAGTTCTTAGGTTCCAGCGCACTTTAAACTTCTGTAGCCATCCATTTGACCCTTGAAAGTCATCTATTCCCATTTTCAATGCCATTTCCCTAGCTTCTGTTATAGAATAGGCCCAGATATAGGTATGCTTCTGGCTCTAGCTTCCATCAACCAATCGAACACACATTTATCTAATTCTTCATTTTTCACTGCCCGAGATCTTTTATTGATGAAACCTTGATGTGTTGCTACTTCAGTTTCTTTACGTTTATTTAAAATAGATGTTAGAGTCGACGGTGGTATGCCAAAGGTTTCTGCCACATCTATTTTTCTTTTCTCCTCATCAATGGCTTGGAAAATTGCTAACTTCGTTTCTATTTTCAGCAGCTGTATTTATCTACGATTTACCATGTCCACTATGGGTCTAAAATTAATTTATTCATAAACGTATTCATTAATTACTTGTGTACTATTTGTATATATTGTACTTAATATTATACAAAGTATAATGAAGGATATTGTTATACACCTAACAAACTTTAATTAGAATCGGAAATGTAATGCATTAATAATTACATGAAAGTTGTGATATAATAAATAATATACTCACGTGATTAAGGACAAAATTAACGTTAAAAAACACGTATTTGTAGATTATGTATCCACTATAGCTTAATGAAACAAATCAATGTGGTATAACCAGTAATTTTAACAAGCTCCTCGTATTAGGCAAACATAAGCACTACACGTTCATAGAAACTTGATGCATACCGGCGTATACCTGGACGCCTGCATGAGGGGATAAACCGGGACGTGTGAGGGGATTCACCAGGCAAGAAATCATCGCAGCAGAAGCAGTACCTATCTTAAATATTGTCTATGCAGGGCCGGATTAAGCGGTACGCAAAACATGCAAGTGCGTGGGGCCCAGAGGACAAGAGGGCCCACTGCTGGCCGAACGTGTCTCGTCTCGCCCTTTCTAAGTGCTGCCGCATAGATCAAAAACCTTACAATAACTGTTACTTGTTACAGATTTACGATTTGGATGGAGCCTTAAATGTGTTGTGCTTGGGGCCCATGGGTCCCTTAATCGTGGATAGAATTATTGAATTACGCTCCTGACTCCCAGTCCACTCCCAAACCATAATTTTTCCTGTTCATCAAGCTGTTCTTTCTTCTATTTTCTTCAAAATGTTGAAATACTGCAAAGCATCAGCTTGTTCGACATACTATATTAAATGAGTGTGCAACCTTTCTATTCACACATTAAAAATTTAGGTTCATGGTGGGTCGAATAACGGTTTTCAGTGGAGCTTATTACCAATTTTTTAACGTTTAAACTTCGCCAGAAAGGTTTGATAACCATAATTTTATTTAAAAGAATATAAAATTGCCAGTATTAAATATAGGCTGATTTTTAAATAGAATATACGCTTCTCGGATCCAGTTCGACAAAATGTAATCAAGGAAAGAAAATAATGTAAGTCTGAAAAATAGTAATCGTTCCGACAGAATCCGCAAAACACAAGAGAAAATTTTGCAAAAATGACAACGGCACCCAGTGTTCCCAGGCGGTTGCCCATCCAAGTACTATCCGGGACCTACGATGCTTAACTTTGGTGATCGGCCGAGAACTGATGTTTTCATCGTGGTATAGTCGTTGCCGAAGTAGACGTCCCTGAGGATTGGTTTTCTTCTAGCTGACTTACAGGGCCAGATTAGGCGGTATGCAAAACATGCGAGGACAAGGGGGCTGACCCTACCCCGTCTTGCCGAAGCCCTTTCCAAGTGTTGCCGCTCAGATCACAAACCTTACATAATGTTACTTAAAAAAATTACGATTTCGGTAGGGTCTTAAACCCGCTGTGCATGGGGCCCATGGGTCTCTTAATCTGGTCCTGTGTCTATGTAACATTATAGTCATGTATTCACGGTTCTTTTCAGATGCGGTAAAAAGTGATACGTACGTAGCAGTGATGCATTGTTAACCTCAGGACTGCGAAAGAATTGACTTAAATATTGTCTTTGCAATGTTGCAGTTATATATTCATGGCTTTTTCAGAGGCGGTAAAAGTAACATGAGGATCATGAAAGAATTGACAATTAACCTGGGAGTGGTCGTGCTATGAGCATTTTGCTCATCCTTTTCATAGAAATATCTACCACATCGATACGGTTGATTGTGCATGCTTATCCTTTGGTCTAGCTGAGTTTTTATTCATGCTGGATAGGAATAGCTACATAGGAACTTGAGCATTATTTTACAATTGAGTTGGCTAGCCTGTTAAAACATGCTCATTTTAACCAATTCTGTTGTAATGGCTAATTTTATATTATCCATATGAGCATGCCCTTTGATAATTAAGTTGTTTTCTTCAATTTCAAATCAGAAAATACCAGTCAATTGACAGCTGGACGTCGGTAAGCAAATTCCTCATTACACGCCCGCTCATGTGATTTTTTTTAGCGCGACCGCTCCCAGGTTAAATGCCTTTGCAACACTGTAATCATATTTTCAGGGCTCTTTTCAAAGGCAGCGAAAATTAATAAGTATGTAGCAATGGTGTGTTACCTGAGGATCGAGAATTAATTTACGTTTAAATGATATATCTTCGCAACATTATAATAATATTCTTGTCTCTTTTTACGAGTGATTAAAATTGATATGTACATATGTAGAAGTGATGTGTAACTTCAGAATCACGGAAGAATTGACTGTTGGTGTTTGTCGTTGTTTCCTTTTAGAAGTGGACCGTAAATCTGAGTGAGTTGAACTCGTAGGGCCTGACATAGGTAATAAACTACGCAACCTAACTTCAACTTAAATTGTGCATATTTGTTGTATTATGATAATATTTTGGCGACTTTTTCGAGAGGCCACTACGGTGGTTGCTTCAACGGGATAACCTTGTATGTACGTATGCATATACCATCGACTGATTTCTATTGATTATTCACATGCAAATTTTCACTGCAAACTAGTTTAATTATTTTATCTGTAAACAGGAATGCATTATTTTACTATAGGGAGGTTGTTTTTTATCAAGGGTGCATTTTCCCATTACGATATATGGAGAATTACGATATGATATTAAGAGGTTTGTCTATACCGTTACATACAGTTTTGGCGGGACCCAAAAGATATTGTGAAATACGGAGGTTTACGATACACGGAGGTTCACCAGATAGAGGTTTTACTGTAAGTAGAGAGATATCTGGGAGCTTTTTCTTCTCAACTAAAATGCCAACCATCAGGAACTGGACTGCATACAAACAAACTCTGACCCAAATAAAATAATGTTCCGGTATCACACTATTTTAATCTAATGCAAAAGCAATTAAAAGTCAACAACTCACTCTGATGGCATCATCGTTGCTACTATTGTGCTCTCCATTCCAATGCAGGTTCAATGAAAAGACGGCTGGTGAACGAGGATAGTCAGGTTTGACAGATACCAGAGCTATAAGACGAGCTGTAACACAAAAATTTACGTTAACATACAATATTGTAAATTGCATATGCAATCAAAATGAAAGAAAATACTCCAATGATTCTCTGATTACATGCTTTCATGCAGTGCATAGAACAGTTGAATTTTAAATGATTTACTGTTGTAAATTTTAATATTATTAGTCAACTGTAAAAACTTATTAACAAAAAAGTTAGAAAACACTGACAAAATTAGATGTATTAGCATACCACATGATTTAAACTGCATCAAAAAATACATCAGATGATCAGTGAGATTATGAATGTAATAGATAAACATTCTTCTAACTAACCCTTTTTTGCTTAACACCATTTTAATTTCATGAACTTTTATTAGTTATGGGTATATAAAAAACGCTGCACCAATGAAATATAATTAAAGACATCCAAGGAATTATAATAAACTACAACTTGACAAAGATAAAAACCATTATATTCCACAGAAAACATTAATGTCCATCATCTTATTCATTGGACTATATGCATTTGCATTGTATCTAGTAGTACCCCTTTTCAAATCTTAAATTTTAATCAATGTTCCACATAAAATCAACATAATGATGTTTTATTAGTGAAACAAATTTATTGTCTTAGAATGCTTTAACTCAGTGATGCTCCATAACCATTAGGTAGGTGCTACACAAGCTTTTGGAAAAATTAAAAACTGAAAAGTTTAATCCATCAGTGTCCTCCTGCATACTGGGTACGTCGGACAAAAACTCCACATGCGGTCCTCCTACATACCCTGTATGTCGCGGAGGTCGCTAGCTTTCTTTATTTTTTTAAAAATATGGGTCAACTTTATATATTTTAAAAAAGGAATCTTTGGCCTACCTATTTATTGTCATTCTGCGATCTTTTTGTCTTTTTTATTACACTTAATGTGCATTAAATTTTGTGATTGATTTTTCGCAAATTGGGGAATCACATCTTCTAAAAATCCCCTATCCAATGCTGAGAGGAACTGTATCTCGACACGAATGCTACTGCAAAATGAAACAAGATCTAGACTGCTTATCTGCAGACAAACTTCGTTTTCTCTTTGATTTTACTTATGAGTCAGAGGTTGAGAGGTATAAGATGAGAAGAGCCGAACAACGAAAACCATTGTTCGGCTCTCTTCAGCCATGTGCTCGCTTCAGCATTTCTTGAGACCATTATAGTATGAGAAAGATATGGAGAAACATCTCTTCTTGGGTCCAAGGTCTGCTTACAAACATAAATCACTGATGATGCTTAGTAAGCAAAAGTTTTGGAGTGAGCGCTTGCGTCATGCCCTTACGCTTGGGTCTTCGCAGGAGAAATATTCTTGTGTCGCTTTCAAGAAGTTAGTCTGAAGCCATGTTTTTACTCTACGAAGGGTGCTAAACGACCGCTCAATGGTAGAAGTTGTCATTGGTAAAGCCAGTGCAATTAACATTGCTGATCTAATAGCGGGAAAAAAATCCTTATATTTATCTTATACAGTAAAACTCCATTATAATGTGGATTTCGGGAGACCCGCGGTATTTTGGGAAATTTTATGGGAGATAATTTTTAAAAAAGTGAAAGTAAATGCTTTATAACAAATTTAATTGCAAAATGCTATAAAAACTGATATCGTATTTTGATTTAAATGAATAACTTACTTTAATCAGTATTTTAAAAAAATTTTGTTAAATGTGTATTTTTTCTTGTCCCCCCCTCAACTTTAGTCTGCGGATGCCCATGGCTCCTTGGCCTACTAAAGGCTGAGAAGCACTGCTTTAACTGATAAAATATTTCATAAGAGATATCGCTAAAAACTCGACAGTGACATTACATAATTATTCATGCTTTATCAAAATATATATTAAAAGTAATAAAATGAAATAAAACAACTTTTAAAAATAGTATTCCATCAGTTTTGTTCTTAAGATCTGTATTGTAGCCATATGAAAGAAAATAATTTGAGATACGTAAGAAAGCAAAAACTCAGAATTTGATCTTTATGGCTTGCATAGAACAGTTAATATTAATGAGACCAGTTAAATATGGATTTGTTTACTAATGTAAAGCTACAACATATCTCATCAAAACTGACTAATTAAGTGCACTTGATCATTTACTTTGAAAAAATATTCCCAAAGCATCTGCTAACCAACCACTAAGGTCACAAGTTAAAGTCCAAATTACATTACAAACAGTATTTATTGAATGAAGTTTTTTCCCAAATTTCCTTGTTCAACAGTAACATAAAATAGATTTTAATGTGAATAATTAGCTTCCCAGAATAGAATCACACCATCTTATAAGTCCTTAATTTAAATTAATTTAAACCATATGTTACCTGTTCCACGGTTGATGACAGCTCTGTAAAAATTGTCTGCCTTTGATACTGCGTCTGCCTGTACCAATCTCTGAGTAGTGCTTGCTACTCTGTAGTCCTCCCAAGTAGCTATATGCCAAGATGCCAGCTCAGCACCAGATTTACTGGAAAACACATTTCGTAGTGCGGGGAGTACTGGTATATCTCCCTCTTCTGCAATTTGGAAACATTCATGCTATCAATAACACCTAGCATTTGAACTGGGGTTGTTTTAGATCTAAATATGGGACGAACAACACCACATAAGTTACTATCTTGTTGTAAAAACTAAGTAATTTTTTCGTCAAATTATTATTGGGTAATGGTAATGATTAATTATTTCGCACAATGCATATCAAGAAAATTAGTTTTTAAATGAATAGAATTTAATTATGAGGAATATGAAAAAGTAAGATTAGTCCAACATACAATTTACCTTATTTTACAAGATGTAATGTTATATTATAGACTTTAAGAAGGCATAAGGCTTTTTAACCTTAAGAAAACAGAAGACAATAAAGTAATACATCTTGGTAACATCAAACATTCACAATAAAATTTTTGGGTGAATAATTTCTTTACGCTGTAAAACAGGTTCATAAACTTAGAACCACAATGTGGACTTGCCGATGACCCCATCAACCATTAACTGCAGTGTAAGCAAATTCCCCGCTTGATGGTTCAAGGGTGAAGTGAGCCCATAACCATGTGTAGTGATTGATGGGTGAAGACATGACTAAAAAAAATATTGACAGCTTAAGATTACAAATGTTTATTCAAACAAATTGTGATACAAATGAAAAAGTAAATAAAGCAAATGGATAAATATCCATAGTCGAGATAGTAACTTAAAAAAGTAAACAGTGGTATCAACTTGAATAAAACAGGTTTTTAAAATCTGTGTAAAAGAATGAGCAACTCAATTTAAGAGTGGCTTTTGAAAACTAATAAGCCCACTATCTGGTTGCACTCAGCAAGACAATATGTAAATCTCACTCAAAACACCATACAATGGTAGATCCTCAAATAAAAACATCATTAGAAAAATGTCCCAACTGTGTTTTGCATTCTCATTTTTAGGTGTGTTGTGACGGGTTGTGCCCACTCAGACACGTTAAACATGCTGCTCACCAAATGCTTGAACCTGGCGGCATAAGGCAAGACGAGCTTTCAAGCGATGCCTAATTGCTTTTACCACACTTTCCATACTTGCTTGGCTCACTTCTGGACTTGAAACAACCTCACCTCCCCTAGCACCCTGTGAAAAACACACGCCATCAGTAATTATAATAACTTGCCGTTATTGATGCACCAGTTAAGCAGTCATCATATTAACTAACTTATCATGCTCACTATCAGAACCTTATGTACAAAAGATATTCTTTTAATAAAACATTTACCTGTGTCTCGGCCACAATGTCAGGACGAGATGCCATAAAATCTAGTCCAGCTAATCTTTGAGCCCACACATAAGGAATACCGAGCATTGGAATATATGACTTAAAATGTTCTAAACCAACACGTGTAAGTTGATAATGGTTGGCTATATTTGGACTTTCACTGCCATCATCTCCATGAAAGAGTTCTGATAAAATGTTCTGAGATGATGTAAGGTCACTGAAATAAAAGCAGATGAATATATATATCAATTTTTGGAACATTTCATTGATTGAAGAAGTTAGAAAACATCTTTTTTCTCAATGACATGATCGGCTTAAAAATAAATGGCATCATGGAGTACAACCACCTGTTTTACATAGTTAAAACAATTGGTGCCATCAGTTTGCAAATTCTCGCTATCCCCTGCTTTCCAGAATTACTGTTATTTTGTTTCAATTCTCATTTTCCCGTTTTTGATTTACCTTATACTGACAAATTGTATCATTAGCTAACACAAGATGTATTGAATAGAACTGTGTGTTCCCATTTATTTTACACTTTTTATAATAAGTAATGGAAATAGCCGATATGATAAGTTAAACTAAAAATTTGCATATGTAGAAGCAATAACCAAAATATAACTTACAACTTCCTCTACCATAATAGCCAACTAATATGACAAAGGAGAGAACTCAAAGAAAAAAAGACCTAAAGAATATGTGTGTTCTACAACCTACACTTGTATAGTTTTTCAGAGTGAATATTTTTATTTTATTTTAACGATTTGTGATTTATGCAATGCATTTGATTGTTTATTATTGCAGAATGTATTATTGTATGTGTGACAATTTTTTTATGTAGGCATTGTCCTGTTAATTAATAAATAATAATAATTGTACATTAATCATTAAAACTTGAAAAAATAAATTTACTAACCTCACTGAAATTCCATGAATGCCTGGCTGAAACGTCACACATGGCTTTACTGTTACAACATGCAAATTAATTAAATAGTGGAATGTAATTACTATATTGTTGTTATCTGAAAAATAAGAGAAGAAATTTTGATCAAGTTATTTGGCATTGAATATTGTTGATATTTCTTCAAACTTATTGTTTGACAGTTACTTTTATAACCAAACATTACCTGCACTTTAAATACCAATGATTCTGGTTTTATTTATGCAATATTTTGACATTTGCATATTATTTTGTTTAGTAACAATCAAGACCACTTTTGAAATAAATTACCAAAATGAAAACACTACACAAATTATGTTAATCATTTATGCCAAAATTAAACTACAGCTGCATGTTGCCAACAAAACAATCTCAATCATGGAAAAATGCAATAGGAAATGGTGTTTGCAAATTTGTACATCCATATATTTTTGAAGTATTCCACATTAATAGAGATACATTCTAATATTCAGTTTGTGGAGCAATGAATATTTAATCTCGTTACATTCTACCAAGTTAGACAGGGCAGAGGATAAATAAGCAATGTCGATACCATGAAAGGGACCCTGCAACTAATGTTTAACTATAAAAAGACAGAGTTGTAGGTAACAGAGTTCTGGTTTCTTGGCAAAAAAGCTTTAAACTAAAGACTAGTAAATGTTTAATTTGCTTACAAAATATCTGGTTAAATAATATGGACTAAGAAAATATTCACACCTGGTAATTTGATTTGTATTTCCACATAGAGTGGATGGCTCATTAACAGTCTTTTCTTTCGCTCTTCTAATAGATCTTGTCTTGACATTTTTCGATGGTGCCTCTTCTGTCTATCTCCAATATCCTAAACATTGACGAAAAAACATGAAAATTAAGCTTAACATAATACAATACCTTCTAACCTATAATATTACCCATCTCAAATCGAATTTGCTAGATGCTATATAAAAATTAGTTTTTTAAAATAATTCAGGAAGATACTGCAATCACCTATGACATTTATATTACACATTGGCAGCTCAAATGATGAAAGGGTAACCACGACATTAAATTTAAAGGTATACAGTGTTGCTGAAAGGTCAACTTCATAAATGACAGAAAGAAAGAGGGACTGTATAATTCACCTCAGGTGCTTCCAATTCTGGATCAGACTCAGAATCATCATTATTGTCCAGATTATCAGGCGAGCCAGTTGCAAGAGAGTGTTGCAGGCGAACGGCTTCCTCTTCATCACCACTAACTACTACTGACATCAGCTTATCTATTTGCAAAAATGAAGTACCGTAAAATCAACGTTTGCATAAAAAACTCGACTATTACCTTATGATTTTTTACTGGCAGCAACAACATTAAAGAAACTTATTAAGAGCTTGCTAAAGAATGATAATATCAAGTAATTACAACATTTAATAAAAATAGTGCATTCACTTCGTAAATTAACTTACCACATGCCTCTCTGTAAGCATCAGCTTGAACATACAATATGTACAGTGGCCTTGGCAATAGATATGCCACTTGATGTTGTTTTCGAACCTTATCCAATGGTAAACCTAGGTAATCTTGGAGGGGCTGAGTTACCTAAAATTAAAATATTAGAAAGTTGCATCATTTAACCTAAGTTTGACTTACAGGAAAGTAATCCTCATTGAATAATGAGGGAGATTAAAAGTCAAACATTTAAAAAAACTGTTTAGGCCCAGATAGAGAAATTCATAGCTAAGAGTAATGGGTTACTCACCTCAAGTATATTATTTAGGCGAGGAGTTATATTCTCCATTCTTTCCTTTTTGCTCTGGATTTCAGAGGCCACTTTTTCCTTCGCTTCCTGCAGCTGCTGGCACTGGTCCGCAAGCTGTTTTCTCTGAAGTAATTCCCACTCCAAACGGGCCAGCTTTAACTGATGGGGATCCGACTGTGTGACTTCCTGAGTATAAAATACACAAGTTTTTCATTTTAGATTCCACAGTGTGTCATACAAGTAATAATAATAGTGCACGGCCATTTTTAATTAGAATCATATACTATTATAATAAAAATTAAATTAAAATACGAACATAATTCAAAATCATTAATACTCACAGGCCTAGAAATACTTTCAGGGGCTTCGCTGTAGAATTCTTCAACAGGCACAAGATCAATTTCTTCGTCTTTGGATCTAAATATAAAACAAACGTAAATAATTCACAATAAACCACCTCACAGTCCCATGATTTAAAATTTTAAAGATACTCACTTGAATTCAAGGCATTTCGTTACTTCTTTCTTCAGATGCAATATTTCATAGAGAAGATTTTGAAGTTGCAAATGATAGCTGTCAACTTGTTGCTTTTCTTTGTTCAGTATGTCTCTTGATTTCTTTGTACGAAATTTCTCGAGGCGGTTCAGTTTCTTCAGAAAAACAAATAACAGGGATGTTGATGTCCTCTTTTCAGCAATCTCAGCAAGGACCTATTGTTAGACCAATACAACTTAAAACAATTTTATATTGTCTTCTGATACATTCTTTTATCCCAAATCAAAATATTGCATGAGAATCAGTAAAGCTTGAATGCACATTATTATGAATGATATACCTGCTCTGTATTTTTCTTTTTGAGTTCTGCTTTTTCATATACCTGCTCCGTATTTTTCTTTTTGAGTTCTGCTGTTTCATATACCTGCTCTGTATTTTTCTTTTTGAGTTCTGCTATTTCGTGCATAGCTTTCCTAATTTCATCGCAGGTATTTTTAAATAGGAGAACGTCATTTTCTGGATCCCTAAGAGAAGCTTCCGCTTCTTCAAATTCAATCATATTCTGAAAATTGCGAATAAAATGTGTTGCGTCAAGTATTTTAGCCTTCATCAAAAACGAATCGGTTTAAGTTCATTGTAAACATATTACAAACTGATTCAGTTCCCAACACAATTATCTTGAATAAAACAAGGATCTACCGGCTTACTTTATATATGTCTCCTTCAGGAACTTTAACAACAGGCAGTGCGGATGTTGCAGGAGAGGTTGTTGCCTTCCTCCGCTTTTTAATTGTGACTTCTCTGGCATCTCTTTCATTCACAGATTCCTTGACCATTGTAATATTAAAAACTACGCCAACAAAATACACACAAAAACTTACCCTTGAACTTCTTTAATTAAAGTACTGTTTCCGTCATAGGAAACAAATACCTTAAAAGAAATAATACACTTCCATGCAAATACATTTCACAAGTTACGCGTGCGCTGTAGTGGTGAAAAGGCGAACTAAATAATATTTTTTATATTTCAATATGTAGAATTTTAACTTGACTGTATTTAAAACAAAAAAAAATATTTAATTTCCGATTAAATACTCTGTTTTAGTTCTAAAATGCAGCGTCGCATTTAAGAAGAAAATTTAAGCATAAAAATGGACGTATACTTTCTATGAAAATTGACAATGGTGAATATTGTAAGGAAACCTTGAAGCTTAAATAAAGAAATATCAATAACGTACAATAATTTTCTTTTCTTTTCAATTTCATATTTAAAATTTTACGATCTTTATATTAAGCATTTTAAGAGGAATAAAAAAACCTGACATTTTAAACGCGCGCGCTTGGTGCGACAGTGGTGCCGTCTATGAATGCGGCCAGTCGTAACTGGTCGTAACTTGAACCTTTTTCCCGTACTAGTAAGTTGTACAGTCCTGCCTTGAAGGGTGTCTCAGAATTGTATCCCAATTTCTGAATGATTTTCCAGTTAAACATTATCGTTGCACAGTAATTTAAAAAGCATATCCTTTGCATCATATTCTTGACATTTTATTATTAATAAGTGCAACTTGTTTGTATTTGCAACGTGTTTCAGTTTTAATTGCACATTTGTATTTGTTAAGTGAGGGGAAGAGGGGCCATGGATAATATTTTGTCTTGGGCCTTTCCGCTCCTACTTATGCTACTGGTGTCCCCAAAATTGTCGAATTAAAATTCTGAGCAAATTGTTAGAAAGTTAACATTACTTATCTAATTATTGAATAAATTAATTTGTCACACAATTATATTACTAAACTTATAGAGAATTTTAAGTGTATGATTCTAAATAATAATAATTGTGTCTGCAAATGAAGCTCCAATTTTGCAGCATCTTTTTTTACTGTATTGAATAATCATTTATTTTTATGGGTACAAATCAGTGCTTTAAATGGAAAAAATATAGCTGCTGGTTTTCTTGATTCTCATGTGAACGATGTTAACAAATAATATAAAGAAACATTCATTCAGTTACTCAGTTCAACGTCAAAATAAATTGGTAATAGAATGATAAAACTCAAAACAATGAAAAATAGGAAACATTTTTTGCATAAGTTTCCATAACGATTGGTGGTTTGCCTCTTCTTCGAAATGCTTTCAAGAGGAGATAAAGCTGAGCAATTCGCTCGATTGGCAATTGAAAGCTAATATTAAACAAGCAAAGTTTAACTGTAAACTGTAATTATTTTTAAATTAGAGGCTGTCCATAATATGAACAGATATCTTCATTAACATTCATGTAGAGAACAGTGGCGGTCTTTTTTTTAGGATTGACGTAGTCACTTTGGGGGAGGAGAGGGGGGTGCCGCATAATTATTTTGTTCCTGGGCACCAAACACCCTCGGCGCAGCCCTGACCAGATGGTACCAGCCAATTTAAAGCACTGGTACAAATGTTTCATAATACTTACTGTAGTATTTTGCACACCTAAAAAACCTCTAAGCTGAGAGGAATTCTGTGTTAAAGTAGAGTTGTCTGTGGCCTCAACTTTTAGATGAATGGATTCCTTCTATGTCAGTCATATGCCCAAGAAATTCTACCAATTTGAGCATTAATCTGCATTTTCTCTGATTGACCTTGAAACCTGATCTGTTATTTCATCCAAAAGCACTAATGGGTTTCTCTGATGTTCTACATTATTTTTTGCACCATATTTAATATCTTACATTCTTGAACTTTATGGAGTTGGGAATAAATGTAAAGTGAGATGTATTATTTAGAATACATTTTAGTTTCAACAGAAAGAAAAACAAATACATAAAGTAATGTGTTTCTGATAATGGAAGATGGTTTACCATTGCTACATTATGATCTATTCATTAAAGACTTACTGAGTTTGTCTTATGGCTGAAACATGCAAGAATAAGTGCCCTATAAAAATAAGTATGTACTCTGTTTTGTGGTAAACACCAATTAAGACAACTGTATTGTTGCAGAAATACACATTGGATTTTCATAAGCTTGTCATGGCTGTTGGAGATCTCTAAGATATGTACTTATTTCCAAAGTGCTTATTCTTAAATGCATTCTGATATTATCCTGAAATAAGTTAATTATTAATTTGTGTTTTAAAAGTTTATTTTGGCAATTCTATTCTTGAAACTAACCTTGCGTTCATATAGCATAAAATGTTACGCATGGACCCTCTAGTTAAACCATTATGAGTATCCTGTTTCTTTAGTGGTATATTAAATATGGCAAGCAACCATATCAATAAATGGGGGAACAGTAAGTGATACAATCTTATACCATGATTCTTGTACTTCTTTGTATAACTTGCAAATTGTTATTGGCTAAAAATAAGTATACATCATTCCTAAAAGTGTTGTTGATGGCATTGTATGAGAAGATTTAGCTTGATACACATGGGAGTTTGAAAACAAAATCATCACTGTCATTAGCTAATGGAACATCGTGGCACTTATGTCCAAATATAGAAGTAGTTTACAATGCTTAGTTCATTGTGTGTTATGAAATACTAGTTGTCATTTAAGAATTAAATTTTTTATTGAGTTAATTTTTGTTCCATCAATGGATGACTTTGAAGTTCGTACTTCATTAGTAAGTTTAAACAATTTGTTTAGGTAATACAGGTCTATAAATGAAAATATTATTTCAGTAATAAAAATAAGATGTTGCTTAGAAGCACATTACATTTTTGGATGTGTTACAATAGTGGAGTCTTTTTAAACTTGGGTGTCCCAGCCAAATGTTAGGGTTGTTACTCAAAACACCAATGAATTGATGATTTGGAAATGTTGTTGGGTCACAATGGCAATAATCATTTCTCCAATAAATTTATGATAACAATTGTAAGTGGGAGTCATGATGCAGTTACATATTTGGAGCCACTAAGATTAATATTAATTTTACTTTCAACATTTATTATTATAAAAAAATTAAGAGTGCATAAAATAACAGCAGACAAAAATAAGGAAAATTAATGTTTGATGATTATTTTAGAAAATTTACTTGCAAATTTTTATTTCATTTCAAAAATGTTTTTACAAAATACAAATGTGCTAAGTAAAGCTAAAAAATATTCTGTTTTTCTTTTAGTTAACAAAAACTTTACTATTAAGTCTGAATAGTCATGTGCTTTGGCCAACTCACTTTTGTTACTTAAAATTACACAAGCATTTAAATGGTCCTCACCCATTGTAGACACCAGGTAATTTTTTAGAAGTTCAAATAGCTGAATGATCATTCTGAGATTGTTACCATAACCAGTATGGTTAAAAATATTCTCAGAGCTATTAAAATATTGGGATATATTTCACCATAGCTACTTTTAAAACTAAATCTCTTTATATCTTCTGCTAGAGACATTTTTCATCTTTTACTATTTTTTTGAATATTTAAATTTCATCTAAAATTTCATCGTGTCATTTTTATATAAAGAGATAAAATTTGTTACTATATTTTTCAACGTGTCTATCTCCTTGATTTTGATATCTGTGATAAATTAAAAATTTGTCGATTTTCGTGATCACAATACTTTCCCATACAAAGTATGGAGAAAGTAAAAAATGAATCAAGAGTTGCATTTTCAGATTGCATAGCTTTGTTAATTTATTTATATGGAACAACAATCTGTTCCAAATGATTAAGAAAAATTTTTAATGTATGCCTTGAATACTAACAAACTTCTTGCTTCTAAAACTCCATTATCAGCATTAGAAATTAATATTTCTTCTATAGTAGGGGTGGCAAATATGTGGCATGCATGCCAGAAATGGCATGCATGCAATTTTGCTTGGCACGTGTAAGCTTGTATTTTCTGTATAAAACAGGAAGTTTCTTAGAGAAGGAGTAAACTAGTGGCACGTGAAAAAACATTCTAGTGGTTCACAGTAATTTCTTAGCACATGACTCAAAACCGTTTGCCATTCCTGTTCTATAGTATCACAAGTTTCTAGTTATTGATACCAAACTATTTTTCTGAGTTAACTTTAGCTTCCTATTGTGAGTTGCATGAAGGTTTTAAAGTGATTGGCATATGTTTATTCATAATTTCCCTTTGTAGATGCAGATAAGAGATCACATAGGTGCTGTAATATTCTAAAAAAACTTTACAGTAAACAACTAGAAGTTGTATCACAAAATACATTGAAAGAATGTGCCACAGGGTACATAGAAAGCTAGTGAATTGACTTGTAAAATTCTTGACTGAAGATCTTTATATTTTCCCTTCGCATTACTGCCATTGTCATACACCTGACCTCTGCAATTCATTATCTCTAAATTCAGTTTACTTCAGTTTTCTAGTAATACTGCTGTCAGTTCCTCGCCTCGTATCTTTAACAACTACAAACCCAATAAATAATTCTGTTATTGAAATATTTTCTCATGAATGTCTACATGTCTAGTAACAATGGATGTTTGTTCCATATGAGAGTTATCTGGTGTAAAATCCATTTGTCTCATTTTTGTTTTCATCTCTTTGGTTGTAGAAAGGTGCTAATACCTAACTTCAAGTTTTGACGTGCATCTAAGCCAGTGTTTCTTAACCTTATAGGTGCTGTGGACCCCTTACGAAGTTTCCATATTTTCGCAGACTCCCTCTTGTTAATTAACACATAAATTTTGTTTGAGTAGTAGTAGTAATTAGGTTTTTAGGTGCGTCAACAGCTAAGGTTATTTTGCACTGTCAAATTCTGTTAGAGAAAATCAACATCACAACATCCATGCCCGAAGCAGGATTCGAACCCGCAACCTTTGGGTTAGAAGGCAGGTGCACTGCCTACCAGTCTAACCCGGCTGTCATTTTGTTTGAATAGACATTGAAGTGTATACCAAAATATAGATATTTTGGTATTAAATTGGTTTAATATATATGATAAAAGGGAATGCTTAAATCTTATCGTACTGCTGTATTGCCACTTGAAGGATATGGAGGTAAAACTACCAATATAAAAAAAATAAAGTATGGTTCAGTCCTGGCTGTAACTTTGCTGTCTATAAATTGCGAAAGCTATAATAGTCATTAATTAACGACTAGGAACTTGAAAACTTGATTCAAAATAGTCAAAACTGAAAAAGAAAATAAAATTAAAGTAGTAACATATTTTATTTGTAAAATTGTTGAATAAAACATTTTATATTGTATTACAAATTGTTGCATATAATAAATTACATGATTAGTGTTTTTCTTCTTTAATAATTAAAAATATAAAGACATTGAAATTATATGCTAAAAAACTAATGTGATTTCTGTTCTTGAAGTCTTTTATTAATGACTTCAATCTGGGCTCAGTGGAGCCAATTGCATACGAACATCAAGACAGAGTTGATTTCTTTTCTTTGTTTTTATGGACATCATAGCTGAAAATCCTGCTTCGCATTAGTATGTCGAAGAGAATGGCAACAATATTTTGAAAGTTTTTTCACTCAATATGCTATATTCGTTCCTAATACTTATCTAAAATGCTACAAGTGACTTTTCCCTAAATCTTGTTTTCAATGTAATGTCAGTGGCCAATTCAATGAGTTTGTTTTCTTCTAATGGTGTAAGTTGAAACAGATTGATGTGCAAAAGGATCTGTATCCATACACAGTGGCGGACATAACTTTCCCCAGGCCCCAGGTGAGATGGGCTTCACGGGCCCCAGTTTCATACAACCTTTACTTAGGGGATGTGCACATGTCATCTAATTTAATACATAAAATACAATAATCTAAATAATAACGTTCTACTTAATAACACAATAAATTAGAATAATATAATAATTAATCTAAATATTTACTAGAAAGAACCTCGTCCTTGAAACGTACAGTTTGTGATGTTGTGCTCATAATGTTGAGGATTAAGCAATATTAAAACATTATCTATTTATTTTTTCGGCAAACGATTATACACATTATTAGCCATAAACGAATAAGATGACAAGCATAACACAATAGTGTACTAATTACCTAATGTAGTAAACCAGATGTACAAAAGATAGTAAAAAATATTCAGTCCGAATCTTGGACCAGAGTTAGAGGTTGAACCGGTTAAAATAACTGAAGAGTATGCCATTGGGACCCGTGATTTAGACGTCCGTGTGTCGGCCCCCCTGTACTTAAGAAAATATTTTGTAAATGCTTGAACCATCCTTCTATTTCTCTCTGTAATAAATGCTCCTATGGAAGCATAGTTCATTGGTTCATAAATTAAATTTTTCCGTTTTAAAATCTTGAGGATTAATGGATGTGTAATTTAGATATAGAATTTGGAATTCGAAAGGGACTTTGTTCTGTTGTTCCTCCAAAGTGGCATCTTGATGGGTCTCGCAACCCCAACAATGTGGGTGGGAAAAGGTGCACCATGATTAGCAGGCCCCTTTATGACTTGATCTCCAAATCTAGGGGACTTTTTACTTTTTAATATATCGGTAGTGTTTGTTGATGGGCCATTGTTTATTAATGTATCGGCAATGGTAAGGAATTCAACCTGAAAATTGTCTAATATATTCATAGGTGGGGGGGGGGGGGCACATTATTTGTTGCGGGATCTCCAGATTTTTTGGTAAAACTCTATCCCTCGCTAGATTAAGAATTTGCAGTTAGGTATTTGTTTTTATAAGAAAAAGGCTGCCTGGCAGTGCAGGGGACCATTTTGAGTGGAAGTTTTATCTATCTATCTCTCATTGTTCAAAGGAAAATAATTAGTCCAGAGGTCCCTTCTTTTAAATGTGGATTTATTCTCTGAAACTTTATGTTAACTATTTCCTAAATAAAGCTATGACGTGTTATATATTGTTAAATGCCATTTGGAGACTGAAATTTTTTATATTGGAGGAAAAGGATGGTAAGGGGCCTGGGAGCATGAGAAATATAAGAGCCCAGTATGTATTTCAATCCTGGGCCCCCTCTCATGCCAGGCAGCCACCATTCGCCCATGCCTGTATCCGGCAGTGTCCATACATTACCCTTACAAATGTCTTCAGATGTCGAGAAATAATCTTGAAATTTTTTACTAAGTGCATTCAGATGTGCTTTTATATAAGCATTAATCTTCTTTTCATCTAAAACAACATGTTTATTAGTTACTATTTCACAGTACTTAGAAAACATATCATAAATACCTATATTCATTCTTTTAAACCAATTTAATGACTTTTTTGCAAAGATTTTATTTTGTCATTCATTACAAATATATTACTTAACCGCCCTTGCTGATGCTGAATATGTCACTTAGGTAAATAGACAAGTTTTTCCAACCAATTTCCATTATCATTAAGTATTCCTAAATCAGAGTTCATCTCTTTCAACAATATTTCCACCTCTGTTTTTAGCTCTACTAGTCGTGTTAATATCTTCCCTTGAGAAAGCCAGCAGATATCATTATGCAGAAGAAATGAAGTATGAGCAGAACCCACCTCTTCATATAGCACAGAGAACAATCATGAATTGGTAGCACTTCCATTCACAAAATTTAACATTTTAACTGCTTGTGAAAGTACTTAGCTGAGTTCTGGCACTATTTTTTTGGAAGCTAGTTGTTCACGGTGTAAAAAACAGTAGGTTGCAATAATATCTGTGTGAACAGGTCTCTTAATTTGAGCTACAACCCCAGATGACATCAGATCATTGCTGCTGCTCCATCTGTACACACATCAATGCAGCACTTCCACTGCAAACCTTTCTCCTCAATAAATGCATTTAAAGAGTTAAAGATGCATTCGCTAGTAGTAAAAGTTTTTAGCTCTAAGCAGCAAAGCAGTTCTTCCTTGATTTTCTTCTTTGTAATAATCAATAAACTGCACATAGACCAATAAAATGACTTGGTTTGATATATCTATTGATTCATCCATTTGAATAGCAAACCAGCATGACATAATAACTTTGTCAATTAGTTGTTCTTTAACATCATCCAAAAACATCAGAATTCTTCCATTTATAGTATCATTAGACAGTGGAATGTCTTTAATTTTTTTGCATAAGATTCTCCAAAACATTCGACACACACATCCAGCCCCGTAACTAGATATTTTAGTGTCCGTGGCAAACTACTAAATATGCATCCTCTCCTCTTTCAAGAAATTATTTTCTCTAATTTACTTAGTTACTATTTGGATTTTGCGTGCCCTTGCTTGGTTGTGCCCAGGGCAGATACCCACTTGCCTCATCCTAGTGCACACATCTATCTAAAGCAGTGGTCTTCAACCTTTTTTGATTCACCGCCTACTTTTACTATATTTTGCCATTTGAAATAAGTTCACCGCCCACTTTCCATGTCAACTTAACACTAAAATTTTTGATAAAAGAGATGTTTACAAAGACATCAAACTTAACCGTGTTTATTAACCCCAAACAATATTAAAATAAACATTTGACAGACATTTCAATGCGTACTTTGTGCTTGATGCCTACAAATCAATGTCAGACTTCAAGTCTGCAAGGGTCATTCGAAGATCTCCTCTTTTTGTTACTTGTGAACGATTTCTTTTTTTGAACAGGAGATTGTTGACTGCACTGTAGCCCTTCTCGACTAGATATGAGCAGTAAGAGCAACAATATTTTCTTCCACAAGCGTGGATACAGAGAGAGCATTTTCTTGTTCTGCCAAAGTTGCACATATCCACCTTGGTTGAAATTGGCTTTACACTCCTCATCATGAAGTAATTCTATTATCTCCTCTTGGTATTTAATATCCACATCACATACATTTGTGATGAATGGAGTCACCATCCATGCTTCCATTGTACATTGTCTCATTTGAGGATATGTGTGCATATCATTAAACTTTCTTATAGAATTTTATTCTTCAGTGTAAAAATTAGAATAGCATTTGGTGAGTTCTTTAACGCCCACCAAAAACCCTAAATTGCCCACTGGTGGGCGCTATTGCCCATGTTGAAGACCACTGATCTAAAGGCTTAATAAAATCTTCTGCAATGGTTAAAGGTTTCTTAGCTTTCGCAATATGCAGTGCTACTAAAGTGATTATTTTACAAGGGAATCGTTCGTCTCTAATGTAGGTTTCAGTGCATCCTTCTGCTTTTTTAAAGTCATGGAATGCTGTAAAAAATGATCAACGGGTTTATTTTTCAGTCAAGGATATTTTGTTTCCAAGTGACGAAGGAGCTTTGCAGGCTTCATTGCTTCATTTGATAATATGTTGCCACAAAGCACACACTGGGGTCTTTCACTTTCATTGAGTTCAATGCAACTAAAACCATAATGAATGTATGTCAAATCATATTTTCGTTTTTTGCACTTATTTGGCACACTTGTGAAAGGCTCATCAATCTTTTTCATAGCTGCAATTGAAGTATCACTAGAAGTATTCGTAAAGATTCTACTAACATCTTCACTTTGCTGTTGTGACAAGCTTCTTTGAAGTCGAAACAAAATCATAGTGTCCCTTGAATATTGAATAGGGGTAACTAAAGAAAATTATGTGAATGGTTGAATATAATATGTCTGGAATCAAGCATTGTATTTCTTGCAGTGATAGCAGCATTTATATACAATAAGTAGGAACTTTACCTACATTTAATCTAATGGTTAAGATGTTCTGAGGTTGCTTGACTCTTTATCTCACAAACTATGACAAACTGACACGTTCAATACATCTACATAATACTCTGCAAATCACCAGATTGGTGGATGGCAAGGGGGGTGCAGCATACCAAAGTCTACCTAATAACTTCTCTCACAGGTATCACTGCTGTTATGATCCTGTATGGTCCTTGCAAAAAATGAACCCTGATATTGCTCGGTCCTACAGTTGATCTCTCGTATTTTATCACTGTGATCGTGTCTATCCATGTAAGTAGGTGCCTCTAATATTCCTGAGACTTCCTCTAATAGAACTTCCAGCCTAAATTTCTTCAGAAGCCTTAACCTAGTGCTAAGTCTGTGGTCCTCTAGCGACATCCAATTCAACAGTTCAGCAGTTTAAAAATACTATAGATGTTTCCTCTGCCTGCTGTCTTGAGTCCACTGAAGTTTACATTACAGTTGTCTGCTGAAAACGTAACACATTTATTTAGGATATTAAACTTATTCAAGCATTTGATTATATAACTGGGTCTAGTTTCAGCTGTCTCACTGTTTAATGATTCTAAATTTATCATTTTTGGGTTTATTCCCTCATTTACAGAAAAATATTAAATCAAAATTAGAAACATTTTTGCTGTTCCATGATTGCTACTGTGTGCTGAAACTGACAGAAGTGGAATATCTGATAGAGCTTCAACTAAATATATTATGTAATAAGCAGTGATAACATTCATGGCAATTGCTCTAGTTTTTGTTTTTGCAAATGTTATCTGTTGAGCAATTTCAGAATCTTGTAACATTTCTTTCAACAATTCTGTTGTACAAACTTAAATGAAAACTGAAGTGGTGCTTTAGTGTATGAAATGCCAAAATCCCCTCAATGGCTGCTACAACGTCATGTATTTTTGAAAATTTCAGATTTATGAAAGTTTCTAGAGTTTTCGATGATTCACCTGCTTTAATGACTGACTTATGTTTCTTCAATTTGACATGTTGCTGTGTGCAAATGGCTTCATATGTAGGATTTTCAACTGTTTCAAAGCAGTTGTATTTTGCTTTTAAATCATTGCTAAATGTACATTTTCTTTTACTCATGGCTATAAATAGAAAATAATTTTTATCTTTGATAATTATTAAATATGCATTATAAAACATTTTCCAATTTTTCATTGAAAATTGTATATTGAAATTTAGCAGTTATAATTTTAATCCAATTTTTGGCAGATTGAAATAATTATCTTAATAGCAAATGATTTCTGTTGAAAAAATAATTCATAATGTTAAAAATATCAATTAATTATTGCTTATTAATTGAATAATTAGTAACTTCTAGTAATAATGTCAAAAAAACTTCAGATGAAAAAAATATTTTTAAAACAAACCAACCAAACAGGTAGAAGACGATCTATTTACAGCATGAGGCAAGGAATTGTTAAATAGTCTGGCACACTATTTACAGTAGGAGTTTGATAATTTAGGAATATTCCAGAGATTATTGTGGATCCATCCTCCCACTATTAAATAAAATACTTCTTACAATTCTTTATTCACAGTTTCATCTTCCTCACTAGGTCTGGCTGTATGTGAAATATTATATAAGTAAATTTATAAACATGATTGGTTGGGTGAAGTTATAGGCAGGGAGGTCCTTTTAAAGCGTTTTAAATTTCCTCACTATTGCACCTTACAAAACCACATAACTTGCTTCACTACACTTCAAAATTCCTCTTATGTGAGTTGGGAGATTTTGTACTCTTCTCTTGAGTTGCACAACATTTATCAGTTTTCAGATACAAATAGTGAGCTTAGTGATGCTGCAGTTGCGTTTCTTTGAGCAAGAAAGCCATCTAGTTCAGGAATATTGAGCTTTTTCCAAACCTTAAAATTCTGTTGTTGCTGCTGCCAAAAGTCAAAATAATGCATTACACCTATATACATTTATATGTTTTATAATGCATGCACCTTGATTGTTCAGTTATTTTTGCAATAGAACTTTCGTAGAAATGACATTTTAAATTAAGTTCTTGCATTAATATTTACCTTCCGAAAAAGGAGAAAAGAGGACAGTTTCCAAAAAAAATTGAAAAAATATCTGAGCAAAAAATGAGGACATACTCTTAAGAGACATTCTGGCCACCCTAATGCTGATGTAACATGAATTTCATCAGATTAACTCTGTCATACTTTAACTCTGCAATCTACCTATAAGGAAATTTTTTAACCAAAGAATTACCCTCTTATCATATTTAATTGTTTTACTTTAGTTAGTTGAATATCTTGAGGTACTACATGAAAAGCTTTAGAAAAGTCTATGATAATACTGTCAACTTCATCACCTTTATCTATCGATTCTGCAACGTCTTGACATAGCCCTTATAAATGAGCCTTGTAAGAAAATCCTTTTCTGAACCCAAGCTGATTTTTATATAACCAGTTGTTTACTTCCCAATATTGGCGAATGTAATCAGCTATAATTCTCTCCATCAGTTTGAAAACTACAGATGTCAGACTAACAGGTCTATAGTTTTCTATGTTGGTTTTGATTCCATGTTATCACGGTTTCCTTTTTCCAGTCATCTGGGATAGTTTCATTATTTAACGTTGCGTTACTGTACTGTTTCTCCTGAACCCAACTTAAATACTTCCCCAGCAATATCAACATGGCCTTTTGATTTGCGATTTCCCAGCCTGTCTACTTTTTCCAAAATGTCAGCCTCTTTAATTCTGATATATTTCGCCTCGCGTTCTGTAACCAATAGTTAAAAATTGTCAATTTGATAATGTTTGCAAATCTCTTGGGTAGTATCAATATATTCTGTACTATTCATGGTTGTCATTTGACATGGGTGTAATTTAAATAAATTAAAGACGTTTTCTTGTTTATCCAAAAATTGACTGCTCAGTGACGAAAGTAATGAGTCAATGCATGGAATATAATTTGCCTTGAACGTTTGTTTTTCATTTTTCAGAGTAAAGAAATGTCGTTTGCAAGAGTTTTTGCGACGATAATTATTTTTTCGAAAATTTTTTTCCGCTTTCTCCGTGCTGCTAAATTACTTTTATTAGATCCTTACGCACTTAATTTTCGCACTCAAAACAATTCTGTGGACTGATTCGAATCGTATTTGAAAATCGATTGTAAGAAAATGAATTGTCATCTTTTGTGCATTTTATTTTGTTCGAGTCCCAAATTTTCAGGACGATTTTTTTGTAATTTTGAAATACAAACAAAAAATGACCTGCTCTCATTCACATGTTAATTAAACGGAGAATGTAAACGATTCTGGTGTAAAACCTATTCTTTTTTGGCAGACGACTACCCACCTAAAACCTAGAAATAACTAGGAGTATTCAGGCAAGATTTGTCGGAATCGTGCTGACCAGAGCCGGGACGAAGGTGGGGTGAGCGGGGTTCTTACCCCCGGCGCATTATTCTAAGGGGCGCCAAAATTGTGATTATAATATACATATTATGTATATGTATTTTATGTAAACATATAATTGCAACCATAAAATTTATTTAAATGACGTGATAAAGTGAGATTGGCGGCGACAGGCAGACAGTAATTATAATAATTATTTTTTACGTCATAAAATCAGGGCCGGCCCGAGGTACGGGCGGCTGCCCGGAGCGCCAATGTGTTTGGGGCGTTATCTCGATCATCTATCTATGCATTAATTGCAGGCGAATAAATATTAGACACCAAATTATACCGTGAAATAGGCTGGAACCTTCATGACATTCCTTTTATTTTTATTAACAATACGTTTTACAAAGCGATGAATAAATTAACGAATACTTTGTAAATAATATCTCAACAAACATTTACGGAGCGGGACACTGGAGTGCTATCTCCTCCGGGGCGGCAAAATTCCTCGCGCCTCCTCTGCATAGAATACAGGGTATGGGCTAGGGCAAGACCACCTACAGGTGGTCTTGGCTAGAGGCGCAATTCACGTACTTTGACACGGGCGCCAAAACACCTAGTCCCGACTTTTGTGCTGACCATACTTGTTTTATTGCCTTTTTAATGTAGCATCAGCCGGAATTCTTTAATGCAAATTACTGAGAGTGAAAATCACGGTGGTGGATGTAACCTTCTCGAACTGTTCCGTGATGAACAAATAAAATAACTTTGGACTTTCTACACTGGAAAATTGCTATTTAATCTGTTCATTACGGAGAGCACGCGCCTCTGATACTCACATAGATAATTTAGCATTAACAAAAAGTACATATCCTGCAATAGGTGAATTCAGTAAATTTATATAAAAAACGAAAGATGCAGTTAGGAAGACCCATTCGCACTACCCTCTATCAGAAACGTGCGTAAGTACGCACACCGTTCTCTAGTGACTCGATACCTTTCGCGATAAACTAGGTCAGTTCAATATTCACTTGCATCTTCGAAACTGGTTACCTGACTTATGTTTAATTGATAATCAAACTCAGCGCAGCGTAGCGTTCTCGCGTTCGCTATCGAATTCCATCTCGCTTACCGCGCCATAAAATGACCACACCTCGAGGCCCGAGTCGAATGATTTCGCCTCATATTTTCCCCTTACTACTCCAGAAGTTCTTCAACCTCGCAGTAAGTTCAAACGAGTCAAATTACCGCGACGCCATAACGGCCTACATTATGCAAATGCGTATTTTGCACTCTGAGGGGATTTGGGGCGGCAAAATAATTTTTTATTTTTGAAGAAAAAAAATTTTTATTTGGATCACCCGAAGAGCGTCTTGAGGATATCGTCCCAAATAAATGGTAAAAATCGCCCTTTCGAATAAGACGAAAGGCTCGGGAAAGAAATCGCGACAAAGTGGGATACTCTTCATTTGTCGTCAAAACGTGTCTTTTTTGCTCGACCCTCAAGTAGCTCGGCGGTATTATTTTTTGTTTGTCAACCGGGAGAACGGCGGATCCATCTCGACCATGAAGTCCTTCGTTCGTATCCGATCGAGTTCGACGGGATTTTTGTTTCCCTCTCTCTCTCTCTTTCAATTTTCAATCGCACGAAAAATATCGAGTGGTCCGATGAAATTGATCTTCTCTCACGTTTTGTAGCTTGGTAGACCGTGGAAGAACGTATTCACCTTTTTCTACTCGGGGTACACCCTAGCACGGGTGCGGAGCTGCATCGACGAAGGTGCCGAAGATGCGTTTCTTTCAGCCTTGACCCGCTTTCGAAAACGGTCGGTGGCATGGAATGATTTTTGACGTAGCGCGGCGAAGGTTTCGCCGTAATTCCGAAGGCACGCGGCCACCTTGACCGCCAATCCGTCGGCGCTGCTTCCCCCTCCTCGTACACCCTTTTTTAAATTCAACGGAAGAAGAAAGAGTGAATCGCCTTTTGTGAATCGCAGAGCCTAGGACGAGGAGGATTTGGGGGGGAGTCACTTTTTTTCCTCCTAGGAAGAAAAAAATGGAGGTCAATGGCGTGAATGAGTGGATACACATTCTTAGGCGAAGGGAAGTTTAAAGTGAGAGTGGGGGGGGGCGGGAAGAGGGGGTGGGGATGTCCCGCCCAGGGTGCAAAGAAAGGAAACCGTCCTTATTCGGGGCGAGATTGAAACTTTCAATTCTTATTTTTTTGTTGTTGACGCCTTAACCGTGTCCAATTCAACAGAGTTCTCCGATGTACGTATTAGGTTAGCTGTAAAATTAAAGCGTTATTAACTATAAATGTATGTAGGTGCGGCTGCTTTAGTGGTTGGATAAAAGAGAACGTTGCTAGTGTGAAAAGATACGCATAGTCGACCATTCAAATTTACGATTAGTAAAAGGAAATATGTATTTTAAAATCTACTACCTGTGAAACATCGCCGCGGACGGCTGCTTTGCAGTCAAAATGCGTTACGGTTTTCTCAACCTTCCCATGGCTATTGGCACCACGTAAACCAGTGGTGGACAACGTTTTCTAGTAGGTGTTGCAAGTAGCCAATGCTTATGCAGGGCGAATTAGACTTTAAATCGGACGTTAACTAGGGAATATGAGGTATCATATCAGTGAAAATCAAGTCTAAATTATGTTTTTACAATTAACATTTCAATATCAAGTGCTTTAACTTCGTAATTTCAATGTATGTTATATGAATATGTGTTAAAATTTATTTTCAAAAGTAACTCCGCGGGTCGCATAAAAGCTCTCGAGGGCCGCATGTGGCGGTTGTTCACCACTGGCTTAAATAATACATACGCGTTGCGTTTGCTTGCAAAATCCTGTAAACATCCGACTTGGAAAATTAGACGTTTTGGGTTCACATCTCAATCTCGAGTGTTTTATTGTCGTAATTTGAATGCATATGCGTGCGATATGTATGAAAAAATATTAATGCCTGCAAAAGGAGAAGACATAATTCCTCAACTGAAAAAAATATTTGATGAGCAGCTAAATGGACCGAAATTAGCGTTAATACTGATGGGGAGCCTTTCGACCTGATGCTTTCCTATCTCTTTAAGTGTCGCTGCATTATTCATCCGGAAAACTTCTATGATAATGATATGAATTTTTCACCTACTCTTGATCCTGTGGCGCGGTATATTAACAAAAAGAGAAAAGGGCGAGCTTGTTGAGGAGAGCAGAGTACTAAATGGTAGGGCTTAACTTATTGTTAGTTAGTTAATTACTTCTCACCGATATTACCGATCACCTTAACGAACTCAATACAAGTTTGCAATGAAAGCACTGTCTTTTCCCAACCATATTTTGTTGCGTGTTAACATTTGAGGCAAAACTGAAACTGTAAGTGCTTTTGGTCGGAGATACCTTGATAATTGTAAACGTCCGCTGGAGCTAAACTCTGAGAACGATTGCGACTATCTTATTGGTTTAGAGCAGGGATGGCAAATACGTGGCACGCGTAAGCTTGTATTTTTTATATAGAAGATGAATTTTCTTAAAGAAGAAGTAAACACGCTGGTTTACAGAAATATAAAAAAGTATTTCGCCGCTAGTCGATTCACGTGAATTTCGGTTTAAATATTGGAATGTTGAAAAAAAGTTGCACTATTCACCAACCCATTTGTCTTATTTGATGATCAGATCCATCAGACCCTCAGGTGTAACGTTTAAAATTTTAAAAATCGGTACAATATACATTGTACAAACTTACTCATATATTAATGCATTGTTTATTTATCTTTTGAAAAATATGAACTATGTACAATCATTATAAATATAAACTTAAATAATTATACAAAATTTGATGAAAATCGTATGAACCGTTTTTTAGAAAATTCAGTTATTAAAGTTGCCAAGAATAAACTAGCCCTATATTCATTTTTTGATAAATATGAACTATGTAGTATTATTGAATACGTAAACTCAACTAACTGTACGAAATTTGATCAAAATTGTTGTAGTCGTTTTTGAGAAAATCAAATTGTTGTTAAAAATGCGTAGAATAAACTTCCCTTAATTATTGAGCAATGTCATCCATTTATTCATAGCTTCTATTTTGTTTGATAAAATGCCTATGTACCAGATTTCATTCATTTTCGCTCTACCGTTTAGGCTCTAGAGCCGCGAACAGACCGGCAGACGGACAGACAGACAGACGGCATTGCGAAAACCACTTTTTAGGACTCAGGCTCACCTAAAACGTATATTTCCATCAAAATCTCGAGATCGAATTTTTTCGCGATAGCAAGACTTTCTCAATATACTTCGTATATGAGAAAATAAAAATAAATCATTCTTGACTGCATATTAATTTCAAATAGTTGTTTCATTCTCCATCGTAAACCTGAAATTGTTCTGGAAGTCAGTGCCGCAGAATAACTTTCCTTATTTGTATGAATACATTCTGAGGTGCAAATTTGCGTTAACATACATTTATGGGAGAACTTTTTCTGCAATGAATTTCATAAGAAGTAATTACCGCTCTAGACTAACAGATGATCACCAAAATAATCTCTGCAGCTGTCGTAAATAAGTATCTAATGATACTTACTTCCTTAGAATAAAATTCCACAAAATTAATGATAATAATATTAATGACAACATTGCTCATGGCATGCCTACACACTAGTTCTACTGTAAGGCACGCTTTCATAAAAGGTTGGCCACCACTGCCATATGGCATGAATTTTTGTGGTAAATTTTGCGGATCTCTTTTCAATTATAGCTTCGCGGGCCACATTAAACGCTCTCGGGGGCCGCATGCCGTAGATTGCTTACCACTGATGTTAACACCTTGTCCTGAAGTTCTATATCTCGACATACGATGTGTCTATATCCAGGGTCGACCAAGCACTGAAGGAGGCCCTGATGCGAATATCAATGGAGGGCTCCACGTTATTAATATTTATAGTAATAACGAACGGTTTATGGAGCCCCAGTTTAATATTATAACTTTTACGGGGTATTTCTTTATTGGAAATCAGTTTGCAAGTGATTTTTAGTAAAAGTGTTTGAAAAATTTACACTCGGTACTTCAATAATTTAGAACCTCTGGGGTCCCCATTATTCGGGAGTCCGGATGCCACGCACCCGCCACATCCCCCCTTTGGCCGACTCTGTCTATACCAGTGGTCAACCTTTTCCTCAATAGAGGTTAATTGAAGAGCTATATTAACGGGGAGGGCTACATTTAAAAGAATATTGGGTAAATAATGAAGTGCGCTAGAATATACAGGGTCTGATAACAGGAGGTCCTATACAATATAATATAAAATCTATAATCATAAAACGATTGTAATTTAAGTTTATATTGCTAAAATATAGATTAAAACGGGCAACAAATTGTTTTTTCGTGGAATTACCAGTCTGATGACAACGTCGCGTCAATTTGTAATGGAGTAAAATCGCCGTGTTAACACAAATTGTACCACCCGTTTTTTTATATTCACGATATACTTAAATTAATGTAACTATGGGTTTCAGAATTGCACTGAAGAATGAAAGTTAAACATATTTTAACGTTCAAGAACAAACGCTTTAAAAAAGTACTTGTCTCGGGTATCTCCAAAAGCCACGAAGTGGTTGCTCTTGAATTTTTTTCAGCCATAAGACGAGATCGATAATTCTCTGTTGAATATTTTAACGCGTACAAATTTAATTAGAATCGTTCCACAACCATCTGTACTATAGTGTACCGTATAAGGCCCCTTTTTTATTGTCAAATTCTGCATATTCGGAGAGTGCAATTGTGACCCGGTCATTTAAAAACTCGTCAAAGGTGCGATTTTGAAAAAAAACCTCACCTAAATGAAATAACCCCACTGGCACCTGATCGGAGGATACTCGTCTACAAGAAGAATCGCCGCGAGCGCCTCTCCTTTTTAAGAAATCGATCGATCCGCTGCTGGCCAAACGTTTTCAACAAATCGCTAAATGAATAAGACCACCATACAAGATGTTTTCGAGAGAAAATGACGAAATAAATCAAGGATTAAGGCAAAAAAATTAATACACCACGAAAGAGAATTAATGGGAAAGGAAAAGGAAGTGCGCGTTTTAAAGCACGCACGAAACCATTACGCGAAAAATAACGCGTTTGTCATTGTTTTTGCGTTTCCGCCCGATACCTCCGGGCGATAATATAACGCGTGGATGCCGTTCCAGAGAAGGATCCGGAAGGAGCGGAGATCGGAGGAGGGAAAGGCGGCCGAGTGAGAGGAAAAAGAGACAATGTGCCCGGAGGCGCATAAAACCGCTCCAAATGAAATCGTCGAGATGAAGAAGGAGAATCGAGGGGATCTTCGTTCGGTGTCCGGTGCGGTTGTTAGCGGAGGCAGGGAAAAGGGTGAAGTGGAGCGAATCCGAGAGGAACAATGGGATTCAGTGGCTCCATTCCACTGCAGGGAGATGAGAGAAGGGTGAGGGACAGGGGCGGGGGTTAAAGGGAGGGGCGGTGGCCGAGGCGGTTACTATGAAGTAGGGACGTCCATCCGGAGGTTCTCACTTCGAATCGAGTGAACGTCGAGTGAAGATGGATCGAACGGGAATCTGTCTCGTCGTCTTACTGTTGCAGGTGGCTTGCATGGTGAGTGCGGCGTGCGGATTGGAACGATTGTTTTGTACGTTTCTCAAACGAGGCGACTTCGGTTCCGTTTCGGAGTGTCTTCGAGATTGTGGCTTCCTAAAAAGTTGTATCGTCTGGGAATGTTTTCGGGTGTTCTGTGGAAATGATAACGAAAAAGTGCAAATTGGAAAATGTCGTCTGCATGTAAATGTGGGCAGTCGCGATTTAGCGTCTTTGACTCGAATTGTTTGTTTTAATGTGATTCACCGGGCATTCGTTTAACGGTGGCGTGGCGTAATAATAGCTAAGCGGTGCAAAGAACCCGGGCTCCCAAGTCAGTGGTTGCCCTACGTCTACGGAGCATTTTATAATATTCGTGTTTAGTCGTATTGATATTTTGACATGCTATTTTCTGTGGATTATTTTTAAACGTTCCAACTCGTAGGTCGGGGTTTCTCCGGCATCGTGATTTTTATTTTTGTCGGGAGATATCGACACGTAATTGTTTTCAATTTGCGCCATATTTTTGGAGAGACTAGTGAAAATAATTAAAATTTATTTGGTGCCACCGTATTTACCGATGGATATTAAGTTGTTTTCTCACCAAAAGATTGATATAAAAAAATTATGTGACGCACCAAAACGGATTTTGTACTGGAATCTCCAAAAGTTTGCTCTAATTAGTTAAGGACGCTTAATCGTTTCGTTGGAATTTGAGGCGGAGTGTTCCTAGGGTTTCTTCAACACTTTCGTGGACAATACGGCTACAGCCGTCATCATTCTGTTCTTGCAAGGTATCAGGAGGCTACATTAACACGATTTATAATTGTAGACAATTGCTCATAAAGCCATAACATCCACTTATTTTACTGTAGAATTTCAAAGTTAATATAAGAGCTTGGATATATAATTTGTGTTTTCTAAATATTCAGCGGAAAAATTTACTGTCCGTTTAAGCCAGTGGTAGTTGTGAATTCATCGGTGGGCCGCATTGCAAGTTGCCAATGCTTCTACGGGCCAGATTAGACTTTAAATCGGACGTTAATTAGAGATTCTGAGGTATCGCACCAGTGAAAATCAAGACTAAATTATGTTTTTAGAATTCACACTTCATTATAATTATATGAATTTGTGTTAAATCTCTTTTTAAACATAACTTCGCGGGCCGCATAATACGCTCTCGAGGCCCGCATGCGGCGGTTGTTCACCACTGGCTGAAGTAATGCACATGCGTTGCGTTTCTGTGCAAAATCCTGTAAACATCCGATTTGGAAGGTTTGATCGGGGGCTATTTTCTTGGAAGAGCGGATTCTAAAACTTATTGTCCCGCAGAATCCCTTGGGTGAGCGGCAGGAGGTGACACCGCATCCTCGTTAATCTCGCTGTATTCGATAGCAGGGCGAATTCTACGTGGAAACCCATTTTGTTGGGATTGAAGTATTACTTCCATTCTTTGCGAACTTTTTCAGAAACTTTTTGGGACACATTGCGGTCGCATCTCGTCAGTCGTGACGACTATTCCTCGAGTGCCATCCCTGAATCCGCCACCGACGTTTTACAGCAGTTGACGCTCGCATTCGAATCGTTTCTACTTCGAGGACTGCCGACCAAGCTTGGCAAAACTTACTCCGCAACATTGCCATTTCGCTAAAAAAAAAAGTCGCTTTCCATCGATCCGTTCCCAGGATACGTTTCGTTTCTATCCTCCTGCATTTTATTTATTTAAATACTTGACACATATTGAAGTCAAATTCGAATGTCAGTCAAGTGCCCAATGCGCTAATCGTAGGCTTCACTCTGAGAGGTAAATAATTTTTTTTATCATTGATCATCTCCTTAATTATTAATAATTTAGCACTAAAATATCGCCCTTTCCTGCTTTGAGACCTAAAACTTTATCGAAAATATAATGATAATATAAACATTTTTATAAATAACTTTTATATAGGAAAATAATTTATATGCATTAACTTAATCTTACTATGTGCATCAGTTTAGGTGACGTTATTTGCAATATTTACATTGAACTTGGGTGAATTATCTAATTATTTCTAGTTATGCCAAAGCACTTTTGTCGCAGATGTTTATCCCACATGATTCTGTTGGTCTCTAGTTCCTAGATCTCTGTCTCATCAAGAGATCTCACTCGAGAAAGCATGACATAGACTTGACCAGGGTGAATTCAATATAAAATTTATAATCAAATTTAAATGGATAACTTTAACACCATGTTTATATATTCATACTTTATTCAATTTCATTCAGTTAAAACTTACCATCGATGGTCACGAGTCTACATTCACCAAATAATTTTCGTTTTCCATGTAATCCAATGCCGTATATGTAATTTTGCTGATGTCGAGTGATTTTCTCATCAAAAAGCGTCATATTTTCGCCTTCAAAAGAAATCTGTGCATCAGATGTGAAAAATCGAAGGCATGAAAATGAATTTCCATTCTTTTAGGCGTTCCACGGTTTAAATCCCAAAATTTTACGAATGTTTTCAGTAATATTAAGTTGAAAATAAAAAATATGCTTCACCAATTCTCACGTTATTCAAATGGAGGAATTAAACGGTACTGGAATCGAACTCGTGCCCTTATATTACATGGCGATAACTCATAAGCTTCTTTAGGTGTTGGTTTATTAAAAACTTAAAGAATGGTTAAAATAGATTCAGTCGTTTTCGAGTTTTGCGACATTCTTTGGGATGTGACTACAAGAGCAGAAAAATAAAAATTATCAATTAGAAGTCATTATAAAAGTTATTAAAAATGCGTTTGGAATTTTAATTTAATTGGCGATTTAACATGTAGCTGTCAAAAATAAGTATTTTACATGTAATTTATGAATCATATGCGTGTTAACTAATTCTTTCATGAATAAGCTTAAATGTAATTTCATGTGTCCCTACCGCTTTAAATGTCTCTCGCCTTCTTCTTCGCCGCCAAAGATTCACGGTAGAGAAGTAAAAATTAACAAAAAGCAAAGATGAGACGATTATAAATGCGGCCATTGGAACTGTTTCCTCCGGATATTCGCATGGCATACGAAGAGTACACGTTTTTATCGTTCTAGGAATTAATTTATAAATGTATACACGAGCAGGAGTGACGTTAATGCGGGTTTCACCTGATCTAAGCTCAAATTTTGTAGTTGTAGTTTTTTTTACTCTCTTCATTTTTATAGGAAGTCGTTTGAAGTCGACGGACTGAGAGAGTTTTAAAAAAAAGTAAAGCAAAGATCAATTGTCACGTAAACATTTTCGGTAATCGTGCGACAAAGTAATTCTATATTTGACTTAATAATGATATAGTTTTAAAATCGTAATAGCGATAATTCGGACGAGGAATTATTTTGAAATTTTACGTCATTTCCGGGATGAATGGAGAAGTTGATGAGAAGCAGCATGAAAGTCTTAAGAGAAAAGTAGCGTGGGCCGTATGCATAGCGGACGTGAAGAGAATGAAGGGAATTAACATTTAATCAAGGCTTTTGTTCGTCTCCATCCAAGGTCGGAAATGACTGAAGTGGCGATGTCGTGCTTCTCATCGCATGCTTCGTGATTCTTGATTGTTTTGGACCTACAGCCAACAGATTGCAAGGTGGCACGAGATGAAAAATGTAGCGTTCGCCAACTTGCATGGCGGGATTTGATATTTCCGTCGCTGCTAATTTTTACACAACTTCTTCCATTTTAAGTAGCTCCCGAAAAATTCGATTTGCATTTGGTTTTCAATTAGTTTTCGTTAATTTTTCGCATGAGCGGTGGTAGAAATAAATGACACATACGTAAATGTAAATTGAAGCGCGTAAATTGGATCTTTTTTGGATAAATTTATCCCGGTTCGGATCTAATAGTTTCCGCATTTGTTCGCGCAATGTCCATCGTAGCGTATTCTCCTTTACTCAAACATTTCACCAAATTTGCATTGACGTCACGCCACGGTAGTTGGCGGAAAAGAAATCTCGTACGTCAGACCTTAATGCAGTACAAATTGACGTTTACTTTTTGTTCGAAAATATGCACGAGGAAACCTCCTTTTTCACTCGAGTGGAAATTTATACGTATAATTTCCGCATCTCTGTGTTAAATCAATGTCTTACCTTAGCGTAAATCATTCGATTAAATACGATTATGCACTCATCCAATTTCTGCTCTCTTATAGACATTAAAAGGACATTGAAGAGCTTGCTTCACTGTTGAAAAAAGAAAAATTCAAATGATTTTATTATATTAAGGCATTAATTTAATTACTCGCCTTATTTTAAACTTGAAGCGGTTTTGTATTTCAACATAGACTCAATTAAAAATATTTTATCACATCTTCATGCATGTTTAGCAAAGAATGCTCTGTGACTCTAGCCGGCGTTCCTTAAAATTGCTTACTATTTATATGTATTATTTGAATGTAGTAAATACGATTAAAACTTTTAATTAGATGTTTATTTAGAGACATTAATATAAAATTGATTAATAAATTTTAATAAAAAACGCATTTCTTTAAAGGATTATTATGAGAGCAAGATTTGTAAATGTAACGGTGTTATTGAGTGGGCGTGAAACGTGGACTAGTAGGAAAGAAGAAATGAGCGGATTAGAGTCTTTTTGAGAGAAGTGGGCATGACGTAGGCCGGAGAAAATTAGTTCGACTACCTGGAACACGAATGACGAAGTTTTTTTTTAAAAACTGTCTAGTAGAAAAGAGGGGCTTCTTAATTTGAATGATAATGCAGACGAAATGGGTGGCTCAATTTATGAGGAACAACGGTCTGTTGAGAAGAGTCTGGGGAGGGCGGATGCTAGGAAAGAGGTAAGAAGGGGGAGACGAATGTTGGCTCTATTAAAACAAGTGGATGGTTAATGAGATGGATGGGACAGGTTGCGTCGAGTCACCTATGGTGAAGCGGAAAAGATACGGTGATGGTGCTCAGTATACCTTAGACTTGAAATAATCCAGGTTTACTCATCGACTTCCTAATTCTCTGTCTGAATCAAGAGATAAAGTGGTCTTTAAACGATACCTTAAAGTTCCTTGCTTTTCCTTTCGAAAGACGTTTATTTATTTAAGACCAAGTATACTTTTAAAACAATCTGTTTGAAGAACTTAGTTTGTAGTACCTTTCCGTCAATACTTGACATTTTGCGGCGGAAATACTTTGTAAGGAACATTAACGACGGAAATATCCTTTCTCTTATTGTTAGCATCTATATCCGTCTATTACTGGATGCGGTTTGTCTTTGAACTCTTTTCTTCCAAAAGGCGTTTACGTTTTTTGGATGCCCTCGAGGATAGAATCGCGAATACCACGTTTGTGAGAGGGAGACGAAGCATGAAATATCAGATTTTTATATGGCCCAGAAAAATCTGCGGTAATTTCAAGAAAGTGCTTTTTCACGTCCGAATCGTATCCTGTTAACTTATTTTAGTCCGCAATTTTTAAGCTTACGGACGTATGGCGATAAACAGAGAGAGAGAGAGGGAGAGAGTGGGTGCATTGTTCTAAAGGCACCTTAGGCGTAGGATGTCGCGAAAAATTTCTCCCGTTTTCCGCGAAACGTCCGGGTCTTATGCCCTAAAATTTAGGTCCTAAATGATACCGTATAGAGCAGAAAATTCTTCAGAATAATGACGCACGCATTTATTCGTTATTATTTTCAGCGACATTTTAACGTCTTTTTTTATATCGCTTACGTATTCGGGTCACACGTTCGTCTGTTTGTCTGTCCGTCTACAAAATAACTAAAAAAAATAACGTAAGTTAAAAACGGTAGGTATAATTTCAGGATGGATATTTCTACATTAATCTAGGATTAGCTATTGGGGGGAGGGGAGGTAATCGAAACAAAAATCACTAAAAAGTACATATGTGCTTCCGCAAATGTATGCAACCAACAATATAGTAATAGTAGTAGTAGTCCATTGAAAAAAGCGCCTTCTATTATTTTCTCTACAATTCTTCCCTCACTTCATTAAGAAATGGATTGAGTGTATATCGAACTCCAGGAGCCGTCGAGTCGCATATTCGAACTTGAAAATTTTGATTTCCTAAGTAATAACTACATCCGGGAAATTGTGTATAAAAAAAACTTGGAAACCTTCGATGCGATGCAAACACGCTTATTTGAGCGTGTCTGTTTATAGAATTTTTTTACTGTCTGCGAGCGTGAGCGTACGCATTCAGACGATGAAATCGTTGACCTGGAATTAGCTTTTTTCCTCTTAATGTTTTTTTTATTATTCTAGTTTTTCCTATTACTTTAATGAATAGCTGTGATGCTCTAAAGTTATTATATCGTTTTAAGGTAGGAAATGTTGATTAGGAGAGCGGAAAGGTAAACATTGCATGAAATTCTTCATAGGAAAACTCTCGCTTCATTTTATTAAATCGATAAAAATGCATTATGCTTAACGGAGAACACCAATGATTAGCGGGAAATATTTGTTTATAACAACTCAGATAAGAGCAAATATTCTTGTGGTAATTTTGATTTTTATTCTCTATTGCATGGAGTAGTTAAAGCAATACTTTATTTATAATTTAATATTCATATAACGTTTAAATCCATAAAGTATAGTTTGCATGGTAATATTATCTTCGAAGAGGACCGTATTTAGAAAATGACTATCCAAGAAATACAATAATTCAGATTTATGCATCAGTGAAAATTTTCCGAGTATTGATCATAAATATTAACTGCCGGAATATAAATTGCAGTTTTAACAGTTTTATACAGTCTTTAAGGCAGAAAAAAAACTAAGTATTTATTTAATTATTTGAGTTTCAATTCCTTTTTAAGATAAAATAACACCGATGAAGGAGAAATCATTTATATATTTTTGAGATTTTTAAGGAATTTATTCAATAATGGGCGAAGAATAAAAGGATAAATCATTTGAATCACTAACGAAAAAGCAAGACTGCTGTCTCGAATTTATTTTCTAATGGAAATGTTCGTAAGTTTCATTCAAAATATAAAAATACGAACGAAAAAGAATTTTTTTACCGTAGCATTAAAATAATTCATGCCGTAATGTTTATGTTATATGGAAATTTACGATTACGTCCAATTTCAAAAATCTTAAGTTGATGACTGACGCGTTTTTTTTTACTTTCTTGATGCAAATTTGCTTGGGTCAAAACAAATATTTCCTCTGTCTTATGTCAAGTGGAAAGGTAGGAAGCTTCAATTTATGGATATATAAATATGTTTGCTTATCTCAGCGGCCTTCGGCTTTTCCATTTCGTGGCAACGCCGATAAACAAGAGATAGTCGAAAAGATATAAAATTCCAGGAAATAAAGTTTTTCCTTCCCAACCTAGGCTGATTTGTTTATTAAATTTTTCGTTTCCCATAATTTTAAAAATCTAGTTGATTTGGGAGTTCTAACACCATCGCGTACTAAGTGTGTGAGATGTGAAATATAAATACAGAACCCGATAAAAATTTAATCGGTATAGTCTCTACGTTTGTGATTGAGTATCACATCACATGCGATTAATGAAAAAGGCGTCCCTATTTCTTTCGGAAAATGACGCTGGTAAAAAAATGATATATAAGTATTTCCTTTAAAAGTTATTGCATGGGTGACGGGAATTTTATTTACCGCAACCGATTAATGAGCACAACTCTTATTCACAGTTGCCGCACTTGAGTGCAACGGACGCTGCACTTCCCCAAAACAATGACTCGGTAGAAACCGTTGCCAAGACTGGAGCTGAAATCATGGAAGACAGTCAGATGAACGAGTGAGTGTTTCCTTGTTCGGATTATTGATGATCGGAGAGAGAAAAAAAAACACGCGCTTAAACAACGGAAATGATTTTAGGGAGATGCATTCTAACGCGACCCGCGGATCGCCTGAACACCGACTCGCCGTGACTGCGGCGTTGGAAGAAATTCCATCGGAAAGAGCCATCGAGAGGAGGATGGGCGAGCACCAGGAAGTGACGCATGGCGTAGGATACGGCGTGCGTATCGTTCCGCGGGAAGAGTTTATCTGACGGACGAAATGATCTAATGAGAAAACTCATCTGCCCATCTAAACGCTAACTTTTATGATTTATTAAAAAGTTTTTTTTTCATGTTTATTTCAGACGCACTTGGATCCGCATTATTACCAAAGACGCGATATGGGAAGATATTACGACTGCGCTTTGCAAGGTAAATGCCGTACGGTTTTGAAGGATGCCATAAGGTTATTTCCATTTTATATTTCATGAGAGGGGTTACGAATTCGATAATAAGCTATTGAGCTCATATTACACATTACCACTGATGGCGTAGCTCAAATGATATACCGAGTGGTTTCATGGCCATACGAGTCACCTAAATTTATCTGATTAAACTTATTCTGAACGGAATCTGATGCTTCTGTGGCGTCTACAATGTGAAACGTTAAAAACTGAAAATGTGCTTCCAAAATTATATCTATAGAGCTGTTCAGGAAAGAATGACGGCGCTCGTAAACAAGAAATATGGACTTTGAAAATTAAAGTAAACTATCTAGCAAAAATTACTATTTAAATTTGGGAAAGAGAAGAATCTCATGTACCTGGTGTCTCGCCAGATTTTAAAAGTATGTATTTGATTAGACCAGCGGTTCCCAAACTGCGGGTCGCGAAAGGTTTGCAAAGAGGGAATGTTTTTGTCTTATTAATTTTATGCATGGATATATTTAGGATCAGTATTAACTCTTGTCATGTAAAGTAAATATTTGTGCAATATTGAAATTAATATTGCATTTTATATTTATTGTTAGGTGAATGGGGATCGCGTTAATGTCGTCTCAAGAGGGTTCGCAGATGGATGAAGTTTTCAAAACACAGACTTAATTCATTTCCAGAAATATGTGAAAACCCGTCAGCATAACCGTGTAATAAGGAGAAAGAACTAAAAAATCAGAACTGGATCATGATTTCGCAAATCTGTACTTAGTATTTTCACATTTGTAAGTCAAATTAGTAATATTGTTTTTGGAGAGCGATTTTTAACCAGAAGTTTCCACAATTCCGTATTTAAAGTGGTTTAAAATAAAGTCTCCAAATAATTCAGCTTAAACAAAAACATTGTTTGATTTTATTCGACAAAATTTTAATTAACGATTTGATTTAAATATCCTGCTAATTAGACCTTGTGAAGTTTATCAGTTTTTCGATGTTGAATTTTAACACCAAGCTTGTGTCATAAATTGATAATATATTCTTCGTTGCATCATAAACAAGACGAGGGAGAAAAAATTCAGTTCATACGAAGAAAATGTTCTTTATCAGTATTTGAGAGAGGCATGCTTTTATGTAGTTCTGAAACGAAGGCGATTAATAAACCGATGGTCGAAAATGTTTAAAACTCACAAAATTGCCTTGGCCTGGATTTATTTGAAAATCGAGTAAAAAATTCGAAATTTAACGTTAGATGACCAAGAGCGATATGTTGAACTGGAGAGGAAATAGGCAGGGATGTGTAGTCTGGAGGGACGCGTATAGTCTCAGAGGAGGATTATTTCTAAGACGAACTTGAGGAAAGAGGAGTTGAAATGTAAAATGGAAAATGTTCATAAAAAGAATCTCCTATCCTCCTTCATTTATTTTGTTTGTGCCTTACCGGGGCTTATTCTAGGTCCATGGAAACCCATACACGGAAACTCAGGGCACCATAATGCTCACGGACAAGGCGCGGAAGACGGCAGTGGACACTATCATCAGCCTCACCCTCACCCGCACCCACATGAGGGTCCTCACAAACAGAACGGCCACCGTCCAAATAACTATCAAGATGACAGGAATCAGCAGCTGAAAAACATACACGATGGCCTACAAGCACCTTCCGGTGGCGACCACTACAGGGAGGTGCCTTCCGGAACCGGACAAGGCGCGGAAGACGGCAGTGGACACTATCATCAGCCTCACCCTCACCCACATGCGGGTCCTCACAAACAGAACGTCCACCGTCCAAATAACTATCAAGATGACAGGAATCAGCAGCTGCAAAACATACACAACGGCCTACAAGCACCTTCCGGTGGCGACCACTACAGGGAGGTGCCTTCCGGAACCGGACAAGGCGCGGAAGACGGCAGTGGACACTATCATCAGCCTCACCCTCACCCGCACCCACATGCGGGTCCTCACAAACAGAACGGCCACCGTCCAAATAACTATCAAGATGACAGGAATCAGCAGCTGAAAAACATACACAACGGCCTACAAGCACCTTCCGGTGGCGACCACTACAGGGAGGTGCCTTCCGGAACTGGACAAGGCGGCGTAGGCCACGGTACCTATCAAAACGGAGGTGACGACGGTGGTGAGTTGAGAGGTGACTCTGCCAGCCCTTCAGTACACGGCCAGCAATCCAAAAAGTCCCCAAGTCGAGGGAAAGGTCATCGAGGGGGTCCACAAGGATCGATTCCAATTCATCCAAACGTACCAACAGTGTTCGAACCCGAAAATTGGCACCAGTGGTTCTTCGCCGACGACTACGGAAGTCCAACCGCACACGACGAAGATGGCTTAAGCAATGATCATTACGAACTGGCCGCGTACCACAACTCCGACGACCACGTCGGCGACGGACGTTACACCCAAGCCGTATTTGGTCTGGAGGATCAACCCGCAGGTCATCAGGGACAAGGGAATACCCAGACGAAAGCCGTTTCGCAGGAGGGAGGAGACCAGGGAATATACCCGCAACCTTACTCTCCCCAGAACGTACGGGGGATGCTCGAGGAGGGTCAGCAAGGGGATGACCAGTCGGTTCCCTATGAAGCGGCTACCGGAGGAGGCGAGGAAGTCCAAGTGACCCAAGAAGGATCTGCACCCGGAAAGGAGGAAGTGAAGAACGGCGAGGAGCAATTCGCCACAGGCGTGCACAAACTGCCCTGTCAGGAAGGCGCAGCAGAAGAAGAAGAAGAGTCAAACGCCGCAGATGAATCTGCAGGCGAAGAAGAATCCCTGACTCCGGTGGAAGAAGATTTGTCTTTCCTGGAAATAATGTATCCTCCACCGGTTCCTCATCAGCTTCTATCTGCTCAAGAATCTTCCGCTCCTGGGTCGAACGAAGACGATTCCCAGCAGGACAATTCTCATGCGGAAGAAGGAGAGGAGACTCAGGGATATAACGGTAACGGAAACGCTCAAGCACCTGTGCAGCAAGCTTACGTGGCGACCGGATACGATCATCCGCCCCCGAAGTGTCCGTACGCTGGACACGAACATGTCCTGATGGCTAACAGCATACGTGGAACACCTTACGTCGGCGGCGACGGGCATTCAAATCACCCGCAGAGCATACCGCCGCCGAAGCAGGGTTGGGTGGACCCGCGCGGTAAACATGATGCCCCGCAGCCCGTCAAACAATACGAAGTTTACGAGAGCCAAGACGAGGGAGAGGAGGGACCTTCCGAAGGGAGAGGCCATCAGCATGTTCAAGGCCAGCAGCTGCAACCCGCGGATTACGGAGGCGACGAGGGCCAAGGACCCGTTTTCGGTCAGCGGATCCCGATCAAACAAGGAGCCCAACATATTCACGGAGAAGTCCTGCCTTCAGGAGCTGAAAGCGGAGAACCTTACGTGCCGCACAATTCGCTGGCAGAGGATTTGAGTTATCCCCAAGAACAGCAGATAGGAGCCACCGTGTTGAAGCCGCCTCCGATGGTATTGAGAGACGCCGTCGCGAAGGGTAATGCTCTCAAGGTGTTAGTGGAAAGCAGGAGGAAGAGGAGGCCCCTCGCATGGACTGGCATGCGTTCCGGAAGGTTTCCTATGGCTCCGGGGAAAATGCCGGCGCCGTTCTTGATGAAGGCACGACGCGTAGTTCGCAGGCCGATGGCGCGGATGTTGGTCACCCTTTCGTGATCGAATCACATCATCGTCAAAGAAATGCGACATTATTTTTTAAAATTCTCTGAGCGCGCGTGACAAAGTTCCTAATGTTTATTTCTCCGAATAAACATCGTCTACTGTTGTAAAACCCCTTGGAACATTTTTGTAGCGTATGTTGCAATCGAACGATATAAGGTTATTCAGGAAGATCATTTGTACATACATTTCTATTTAATGCGACTGAAAAAGTAGTTTTGTTTAATTTTTCTTTTTAATCGAATCAATTTTATTGTGATATACAAAAATAACAAGTTTATTTGACATTAAATCGCTACATAAATGTAAAGAATCGGAGAATCACGTGCAATAAGTAATTTTCTTTTCTTTTTCATTACCTTTCTTGCTTTTACAATTAAATATTTGCTTGCGTAGCATCTTCATCGCGCCAAATTTATTTTCTCTTTAAAACCGTGCGCTATCACTGTAAATATTTTAAACTTGCACTCCCATATATTTTAATTAAAAGGGTGCACGGATTTAATTCAGTGTATATAAACATTTCTCACTTAGCTGTGATAACAGACGTATCATCTAATGAATTATATTTCAACAAATATATAATATCTGTTTGCATTGGTGGAAAAATGTACAGTTGAATTCAATAAAAAGAAATACTCTAATTTTTTGTAGTAAATTTATTAAATAATTGTATTCACAAAAACCGCATTTGAAATCATTCACTTCGATCCACTTGTTTTCAATTTTGTCTGTTGCAAGATTTAGCACACGACTTAAATTATAGAAGTAAAGTTATTAATGGAAGGTTGAATATTCCATTTCCTCGGCGGACCATGACTTCTTCATCTCACATTTAGTTTCCCTCCCTTTATAATCGAAGAAAAGAACATAGGAAGTCGTAGAATAATCTGATCGTTCACTTTGGAGTTTTCTGGAGGCTGAATGATGTTATCTTCTTCTAAAGGTGGTATTTCTCGCAAGTTACCTTGCTCGGTGTTGTCCGGCGGCAAGTATTTTTCTATTGCGCGACCGCCGTCAGTTTCAGGAGGAAGATATTCTTCTGGTTCGCGGCTGTCATCGGTCTCGGGTGGGTTTATTGGTGCGTCAGTATAATGAATTTCATTTTCCTCGTCAGTACCAGGTTTCCCTTCTGTAGTGCTAGGTTGATCTGTTGGAGATACTTCCTCGTGAGGGCCAGTTGGTTCCTCGGTAGGGCTGGGCGTTTTCCCCGGGACTTCTTCAGGAGGACTCGATGTTTTCTCTTCTGGCTCATCAACTTCAGGGACACTCGGCTGCTCCGTTGAAGGAACGATCTCTTGGGGCGGCTCGGTTACTTCAGGAGAAGCTGGTTGCTCTGTTGAAGGGGCGGTTGGTTGTCCTGTTGAAGGGGCAACTTCATGGGGCGGCTCGGTTACTTCAGGGGCGGTTGGTTGCTCTGTTGAAGGGGCGATCTCATGAGGCGGCTCGGTTTCTTCAGGGACGGATGGTTGTTCTGAAGAAGGGGCAACTTCAAGGGGCGGCTCGGTTACTTCAGGGGCGGTTGGCTGCTCTGTTGAAGGGGCGATCTCATGGGGCGGCTCGGTTTCTTCAGGGACGGATGGTTGTTCTGAAGAAGGGGCAACTTCATGGGGCGGCTCAGTTACTTCAGGGGCGATTGGTTGCTCGGTTGAAGGGGCGATCTCGTGGGGCGGCTCGGTTTCTTCAGGGACGGATGGTTGTTCTGAAGAAGGGGCAACTTCATGGGGCGGCTCGGTTACTTCAGGGGCGGTTGGTTGCTCTGTTGAAGGGGCGATCTCATGGGGCGGCTCGGTTTCTTCAGGGACGGTTGGTTGCTCTGTAGAAGGGGCGATCTCATGGGGCGGCTCAGTTACTTCAGGGGCGGTTGGTTGCTCTGTAGAAGGGGCGATCTCATGCGGCGGCTCGGTTTCTTCAGGGACGCTTGGCTGCTCTGTTGAAGGGGTGATCTCATGGGGCGTCTCGGTTTCTTCAGGGACGGTTGGTTGCTCTGTAGAAGGGGCGATCTCATGGGGCGGCTCGGTTACTTCGGGGGCGGTTGGTTGTTCTGAAGAAGGGGCAACTTCATCGGGTGGCTCGGTTACTTCAGGGGCGGTTGGTTGCTCTGTAGAAGGAGCAACTTCATCGGGTGGCTCGGTTACTTCAGGGGCGGTTGGTTGCTCTGTAGAAGGGGCGATCTCATGGGGCGGCTCAGTTACTTCAGGGGCGGTTGGTTGCTCTGTAGAAGGGGCGATCTCATGGGGCGGCTCAGTTACTTCAGGGGCGGTTGGTTGCTCTGTAGAAGGGGTGATCTCATGGGGCGTCTCGGTTTCTTCAGGGACGGTTGGTTGCTCTGTAGAAGGGGCGATCTCATGGGGCGGCTCGGTTTCTTCAGGGACGCTTGGCTGCTCTGTTGAAGGGGCGACCTCATGGGGCGGCTCGGTTATTTCAGGAGCGGTTGTTTGCTCTGTTGTAGGGGCGATCTCATGGGGCGGTTCGGTTACTTCAGGGGCGGTTGGTTGCTCTGTAGAAGGAGCAACTTCATCGGGTGGCTCGGTTACTTCAGGGGCGGTTGGTTGCTCTGTAGAAGGGGCGATCTCATGGGGCGGCTCAGTTACTTCAGGGGCTGTTGGTTGCTCTGTAGAAGGGGCGATCTCATGGGGTGGCTCGGTTACTTCAGGGGCGGTTGGCTGCTCTGTTGAAGGGGCGACCTCGTGAGGCGGCTCGGTTACTTCAGGAGCGGTTGGTTGCTCTGTTGAAGGGGCGATCTCATGGGGCGGCTCGGTTACTTCAGGGGCGGTTGGTTGCTCTGTTGACGGGGCAACTTCATGGGGCGGCTCGGTTACTTCGGGGGCGGTTGGCTGCTCTGTTGAAGGGACGACCTCGTGAGGCGGCTCGGTTACTTCAGGAGCAGTTGGTTGCTCTGTTGAAGGGGCGATCTCATGGGGTGGCTCGGTTTCTTCAGGGACGGATGGTTGTTCTGAAGAAGGGGCAACTTCATGGGGCGGCTCGGTTACTTCGGGGGCGGTTGGCTGCTCTGTTGAAGGGACGACCTCGTGAGGCGGCTCGGTTACTTCAGGAGCAGTTGTTTGCTCTGTTGAAGGGGCGATCTCATGGGGTGGCTCGGTTTCTTCAGGGACGGATGGTTGTTCTGAAGAAGGGGCAACTTCATGTGGTGGCTCGGTTACTTCAGGGGCGGTTGGTTGCTCTGTTGAAGGGGCGATCTCATGGGGCGGCTCGGTTTCTTCAGGGACGGATGGTTGTTCTGTTGAAGGGGCGATCTCATGGGGTGGCTCGGTTTCTTCAGGGACGGATGGTTGTTCTGAAGAAGGGGCAACTTCATGTGGTGGCTCGGTTACTTCAGGGGCGGTTGGTTGCTCTGTTGAAGGGGCGATCTCATGGGGCGGCTCGGTTTCTTCAGGGACGGATGGTTGTTCTGAAGAAGGGGCAACTTCATGTGGTGGCTCGGTTACTTCAGGGGCGGTTGGTTGCTCTGTTGAAGGGGCGATCTCATGGGGCGACTCGGTTTCTTCAGGGACGGATGGTTGTTCTGAAGAAGGGGCAACTTCATGTGGTGGCTCGGTTACTTCAGGGGCGGTTGGTTGCTCTGTTGAAGGGGCTATCTCATGAGGCGGCTCGGTTTCTTCAGGGACGGATGGTTGTTCTGAAGAAGGGGCAACTTCATGTGGTGGCTCGGTTACTTCAGGGGCGGTTGGTTGCTCTGTTGAAGGTGCGATCTCATGGGGCGGCTCGGTTTCTTCAGGGACGGATGGTTGTTCTGAGGAAGGGGCAACTTCATGGGGTGGCTCGGTTACTTCAGGGACGCTTGGCTGCTCTGTTGAAGGGGAGGGTGGAAGGTACGGGAAGGGTGGCAGAGTGAAGGGCTTCGATGGTTTTTCGTATATGTATCCCCAGCGAGGGAGAGCACCTCTTTCGATCCTCCTGCCTTGAGTTGCTGTCAACGCCAGCAACAGAAAAACTGCCTGTGTGGTGAGGAGATTTTAAGGCATCAAAATTTGTTGAAAGAGATTGGGAAGGTGTGTTCCATGTCGGAGTACACAGAGTTTCTAAAGGCCTTCTTTACGGTTTATGTTATCATGTCAAAAAGAAATGTTAATGGCTTAGTTAAATGTCTAAGAACTGCAAAACGATAAACCAGAAGCGTTGTCATGGGAATATTGAATTTGTGATTTATTATTTTATAATCAGTATAAATTAATAAAAAAATGAAAATTATTTAAAGCATACCTCACTTGAAATGAGCAATTGTTATCTATACGTTCACGTTCATTCTTGAGCCGTAAGTTATCCATTTCTTTTCAGTTACAAAAGCTGCGTTTATGCGTAAGGCAAAGAGGTGTATTTAAGTTCATGTCTTCGTCGTGGATAATCCATTTCATTTCATATGCTACATTCTAGAGGCCCACGAAAGGAAGTTAAAAGTATTTATAGTAGATCTTGTTTACTTCAGTAGTTATGAAGATTATTTTCTTTGACAACATTTAAAAATCAACGGAAAAACTTCTAAGTTAAAAGTGAATCACGACTGTCGTGTTTGATTTTCTTGAAAGCGGCCATTACTTCGATGGGCAAAACATATTTTATTCGACTAATTATACAAATTTTGTTTGAAGACTTTTTTACGAGAAATTAAATTTTTGTCACCGGTAGAATGGCGCTCCTGATCAGGCTAAGTGGACCATTTACATATATCATTTTCTTATTTTCTTTGCCTAAATGCTTAATGCCAAATTACCTGTACATCCGCCTATTAGTTTCGGAGATTAAAACATGCGGACGAACGGAGATATTCTCATAAGGATAAGGCGTTCAGCTACTATCATTACACCGTTAAAGAGCGCCTAATAAACTAAAAATTATTCAAGGAAGTATAATAAGTATGATCGCAAATTACTTGTTGAAGGTTTTGCTTTGGAATTCTATTGTATATTATTCTAATGTTTGCGTGTATACCAATTTTCATTCACTGTCGTTTATATACTAGGTCAGTGATAGCGAACCTTCTATCGTCCGCGTGCCAACATTACTAAAATTGTCGAATCTTTTCCGCCTCGCGTACCACAAAAAGTCATTGATTTTTTTGCGTGCCAACTAAATTAAATTCGTGTTCAAGACATAAGATTGTGACCGTAAAACTAACGTTTACAATAGTTGATTAAATCACACAAATGTTTTTTCGGCGCTAAATCAGTACCTACGATAAATGCTTTGATTGGATTTCGCCTTTCGTTACCGTGCCAACCAAAATCGACTTGCGTGCCAATTATGGCACGCGTGCCATAGATTCGCCATCACTGTCCTAGGCACTAACACTTCGCGATTATAGGGGAAATTACAAGTGGCATGTAAATTAATTTACCACTAGGAAATTTTCCAAAATACTTCAAATGAAAATCATGCAAGGATAAAATAATTGGAATTTGAAATATTTGCATAAATAAAGGAGGTGGAATAAAACCGAGGGTACTTAACGTTTTTTGTAGGTTTTTAAAACAGTGTACGGATCGAAAGAGTCGTGATCAGTTAACCGCGGAATATTTGACGAAAGAGGACATATCGCTCATTTGCGGGAAGAGTGACACAAGTCAAAAATCGTCATTTTTGAGATTACAGGAAAAACTTGCTCGAAAAATGGTATATTTTTATCGAAAAGAGTGACACAAGCGTAACTCTACCATTAGACGCAGGAGAGCAGAAGTGTCGTCGTCTCATTCCCCACTACTACACTGGCATTTTTCAGGAAGAGCGTCACATTTCAGTTGTGCCACGTTGTTTGAACAGAAAGGTTATAATTCTTTCGTACACAACGTCACATTTCGAATTGTGTCAACTTTGCCGATAAAATTTTTGCGTGAAGAACGTCGTATTTTATTTCGTGTCGGTGTTTCAGGTAATAAAAGCATTAACCTAGTTTCTAATTCATCAAATTGACATTTTATTTTGGGTTGTGACTGTATTCGGGATTGAATGAAGAATCCAATGAATGAATGAATGAACAGAAAAAGGTGATTTACTTGATCTTGTTAGACATAACCATATTCCTAAATATTACAATCATTTTTTGAAAGTTTGTAAAATTTCATGATTGCTTATTGATACTTACGGTTTTGTACTGTTCGTTATAATAAAATTATAAATTACACAAAAATTATGTATTTTTCCACAAAAGTTGTAACTATAGCTCATACAACTCTTGTTACATTTCCAAAAAGAAACCAATGTTACAGCAAGAACGTCATAACTCAAAATAGGAGTTGAAAATCATGCATATTTAGGGCTTTTTATTAATAATCTGGCTGAATTTACGGCATCCATTACGCCCTTGATGCCCAAAAAGAGTACATTGAAGTTTTTCATTGATTCTTTAACATAGTCATCATTAATAACAAATTTCATTAAAGCGAAATTTTCAAACTCTTCTCCTGCAAAAAGACGATTTTTGACTTGTGTCACTCTTCTCTCAAATGAGCGATATGTACTTCGGTAGATACGCCGATTACACTATTTATAAGCTCGAACTAAAACTCGGACGATAATTTCTCGCCAATACAAAATAGATCCGGCGATTGACTAGCGACCCGCAGCTACGCAATTTCACGCCCCCTTTCGCTCTAACTAAGAGCGCGCGTGCGATCTCTCATCCGAATCACCATTTCCTAGTTTAATACGAATCCACACAACGCGATGAATCCTCGATATCTCTAACAGTCCGATATTTTTCACTCGGATGGGCTTCGGACTTCCCGTACTCACCAAGAGCTTCTTCGCCATCTTTCCCGGCGGCCGCTTAGACCACGAACGCCGGATCCTTTATTCCTCGCCGATCCAGAAAAAAGAACGTCTTAAAAGTGTGGAGGAGACACAAACGTATGACCACTGGGAGTCCCGAGGTGTCTTTTATATATATCTCTCTCTCTCGCATCATTACGCTAAGTTAAGGGGTGAAAATATCGCTTCGCGGATTATTTTTTCCATTCTCATTACAAACAAGAATGTTTCGTGAGGGGGAGGGGGGAGGAATGTTGGTGGGGGAGAGGAAGGGGGAGGGAGAGAAGGGATGTTGGCTAATTCAAAGAAATTGCGCCGGCGTTTAATGTGGGCAAACATACTCTTCTGACGGCGGTGGGATCATCTCATTCGTCATTAAATAATTTTACTCTGGAGGCAAAATAGGTGAAGGTCGGGAAGGAGAAAAGCAAACCTCTCGTTGTTTTGCCTCTCCGATTTCCTTTTTATTTTTAAAGGAGCCGTAAGGTGTTGAGAGGTTTTCTTTTTTTTACGCTGGGAATTATTTTGTGGTTTTCGTTCGAAGGCCTTACGGAACGTCGTTTTTCTCGAAAATTTTTAATCGTTCGGCTCAAAAGAGGAAGAACTAACAGACTCGAATGAAAAAACCAATTATCGGCGACGTCATCGATCCTCTTTGCGGTATCGGCATCTTTGACAAAGGGTGTGAGCTTTATTTTTTCATTTATTTTTTGGGTGCGCAGCTATACCGTCTACTTCAAGAAATGTTGAAGTTTGTTGACTCGGATAGTAATGCGCGGCACCACAATAAGCTTCAAGGCCATGCCTCATTAGCTCGAGCATTGAAGTCTCTGGGTGATGTGTGTTGAGCGTCAATTATATCCCGGAAGAAGGAGGCCATCCGACTCTAAACTGGAGTATGCTAGACGCCCCGCGGCAAGACAATTTTTGATTCGCTCCAAACGATATGCGAGCCGCGTAGCAAAAAAATGTGACCTACTGAGGAGGAATGAGGCACAAAAACTGTATCGTATGAGTTCTTAACGTGAATGGAACTATCCTTTTACGGTGTGATGACAATGAAAAGGCAACGTTAAGATCCGCCACTCTTTATATATTAATACAGGTAAAAAAAGTATATCTTCCAGAAATTTCAACCATAAGACGAGATCAATAATTCTCTGTTGAATTGCTTGGTATTTGTTTCCTCGATGTCTTTTTCGTACTCTTCTGAGCTCTAGTATTTCGCATAATTTTTTTTTAGAGGGTTGCCATTCCATCGAACCAAATTCTAGTAAATTAATTTGTTTTCGAGTAAATCCTAATTTTGAATTGCTTTAGCTTTCTTGAAATTTTAAAAGTAATATAATCTAACATTAATAACGATAAACCTTAATGCTTACGGTCGTCTGCTTGGTAAATTATTATTGAACGTGTTATTGCATAAAAAGTCTCGTCTGAATCTCTAGTCTTGGGAATTTTTAGATAAAGAGTTACGCAATTTATAGTTGCAAGCATGGGTGTACTGATGGCTCTCAAAATCCGGGGACAGGGTCGACGGACAGAGGGGCATTATACTCCTCTGAGTCGTATATGCCGTAATTTGATGGTAAATACCTCGTATTTTTTTGGCGGAGGTTTCCTTATTTTCTACTACGCCGCTGGATGCAAGTGGTGGTCAGTGTATATATATTTAGCGAATGTACGTGTAAATCATGAGGACTGATTTGACAGTACGGCTTTAAAAAGTCATTATCTAGAAGGGATAGTGCAATGCTTAAGGCAGATATGTAGTAAAATTGTAACAAAATAAAATGTAATCAATACTATTATAATCAGTATAATAAAATTGACAATGCATTTTTTAAGAGATCCATTTGAATCATATCTTGCTTTAAGTCAAACAAATCGTTTTATTTTAATTTTTTGTGGTCAAGTTTCCTTACAACACCACTTTCTAATGATTTCAATTGAACTACGCCGACATACCGGAGGGTAAGCAATCGTTTATAGTTTTTAATTTACTGGGTGATCTAAGCCCCCTTCTAAACCCCCCTTCTAAACCCCCCTTCTAAACCTCCCTTCTAAACCCCCTTCTAAACACTCCTTCTAAACCCCCTTCTAAACCCCTTCTAAACCCCCCCTTTTAAACCCTGCTTCTAAACCCCCTCTTTTAAATCCCCTCTATTAAGCCCCTCCTTTTAAACCCCTCTTCTAAACCCCCCCATTTTAAACCTCCCCTTCTAAACCCCCCTTTTAAACCTCCCCTTCTAAACCCCCCTTTTAAACCTCCCCTTCTAAACCCCCTCTTTAAAAACCCCACCTATTAAACCCCTCCTTTTAAACCCCCCCCTTTTAAACCCCTCTTTTAAACCTCCCCCTTCTAGACTCCTCTTCTAAACACCCCCCCCCCCACTTCTAAACATCCCCCTTCTAAACCTCCCCCATTCTAAACCCCCCTTTTAAACCCTGTTCGTAATTGATTGAAGTGCGGAAGTTGCGATGCACCGGGTCACACATTTAAAGAGACCCCGCAATCTCTAATAAATATTTGTCTTACTTATAAAGTACACACATTTTTAAAAAATCGATGTGTCATAGTGGAATGGATTGCTTTAGTTATTACAATTTACCATTAAAATTTTTTGACGTGTAAGAGGTCCCGCGCGAGCACTTTGCACCGGGTTCCGCGATTTTCCTAGCTATCTCTGGTAATTATATTTTACATTTTTATTCGTTTTAACTAGCGTAAGGAAGTGAATTAACACACCATCTTAATACGAACCATCATCACGCGTTTTGTTTTGGAATTGTGCCGTGAACATCGTATGCGAGATTCTCGCGAGTTTTACTCCGCAATAACTGTGTGCGCGTGTATTATTTGTGTGTGCGCATGTGAATTATTTGTGTGTGCGCATGTGAATTATTTGTGTGCGTGTTTTCCATTCATATGTATGGAATTTTAAGTTATTTTCATATATATTAATATTATGCATTGTTCAATATATGTACGACCGGAAAGCCGTAAACGGAATTGTTTTCTTAGTTTGGATGTCATAGGGTAGTGCTCTCCAACCGGTGCCGCGAGGAAGGCACTATTGTGCCGCTCAGTCTGAGGATATTTAATTTTCACAAGAGCGTTTGGAACAAACAAATTCGCATATATTTTATCATCCAAAGAATTTATTCCGAAATTACAACTTAAAATTAGCATTCTATCTTTAGATGCATATATTTTGGCTAAAAGCTAAAGGTGTGAATATCCTTCAATATCTGAATATGCCATCGCTATGACGTTCCAAATTCAACAACGTATTTATGCGAATTTAATTGTCGTCAACGGCTCATATTAAGAATATTGAAAGGGCATGTTTAAAAAACGTAAATGAAGAAGTTCTTGTACCTCTTTCTATTATTGAGCCTTTTTACAAAAAAAGAAATACTAAATTTTCCGTCGAAGAGCATAACATTTTTACACGTTGAATTGTGTATGTACTTAATTTACAATAAAATTATACAATTATTTGAATATTACTTTACCAATCATAAGAATCTAATATAATTGCGACCTTTACTGGTTTCATGCTAGTTTTTTCTTTAAAAATGTGTATTTACGTAGTGAAATTAATTATGGGTGGTTTGGTGTGCTGCGATGTTTTTAAGCATGCAATAATTGTGGCTGATGCTGTTCTTCTATGATGCTACAGCACGACCATTTTTTAAAGTCTATCTAAGAAATGATAAACAAGGATAGTAAAGGTAATTGGAAACAGAGAATGTTTCATGTGAAGTCTAGAAATATCGAGTAAAGTGCAAAATAAATCAAGGGCGCAACATTTTACATGTGAGTTTCTATTGTGCCTAGCGCCACCTATCAGTTATTTGCTCTTATTCATTATTAAATTTTCAGTGCCGAGCCCATGGACACATGTGATATGTTTAAAACACTAAAATTCAGCTACTAGGTGAATGAAGTTACATAGTTGCATTTTAAAATAAAAAAATCGGTACAACATACATTGTACAAACTTTCTCATATAATAATGCGTCGTTTAGTTACCTTTAGAAAATGAAAATCGTATAAGCCGGTTTTTAGAAAATCCAATTTTTGTTCAAGTTGCCGAAAAATAAACTAGCCTTATATTCATTCATTGAGAAAAATTGCATATATACTCAAGTAACCGTACGAAATTTTATGAAAATCATTTGGGCCGTTTTTGAGAAAATCAAATTATTGTTAAAGTTGCCTAGAATAAACTAGCCTTATATTCATTTTTGAGAAATATGAACTATACAGTATTACTGCAGATGTATAAACAAGTAACTGTACGAAATTTGGTCAAAATCGTTAGAGCCGTTTTTGAGAAAATTTAATTGTTAAAAATGTGTAGAATAAACTTCCCTTAATTATTGAGCAATGTCAATGTCTATATATACTCTGCTCAGTATGATAAAATGCCTAAGTACGAGATTTCATTCATTTTTGCTCTACCATCTAGGCTCTAGAGTCAGTAACAGACAGACAGATGGCATTGCGAAAACCACTTTTTCGATTCAGCTACACCTAAAACGTATATTTCCCTAAAAATCTCGAGGTCGAATTTTTTCGAGATAACAATACTTTCTCGATACTTCGTATAAGAAAGTAAAAAGATATGGATGTTTAAAGTTGATCTGGGTCGATTCGACCCAGACTCGAGTACTCGAGGGTTAAGAGTATCTTTCAAGAAATAGCCTGTGTTAGAAAACTTGCTGTGGAGAGCATGTTTATGTAGTTGTATTGAATATAAGATACCTATTTAAAAAAATATAATATCAGAAACAGCTGACGCATAGATTTCAATCATATGGATAGGCATTGATATAGGGGTAGTGAGGTTTTTAGGCATTAGTGGTTTGCAAAGACCCCTGGTGATAGTAGTTGCTCCAGGGAATATGCATGAAATTTCTAACTGGAAAATATGTATGTGAGAAATTCTCCAATGTTTGCATTACTTGTATGATGCCATATAGAATCATTCTTTGATATCTAATGTGATTTGCAACAGCATTTGCCCAAACTGACAACACTCATTTTCATTCCACCAACAAAAAGAATGACATATAAAACTATATTCAAGTTAGTTAGTCATTTTTAATGTTTTTCATCTGATATTTGAACTCCTATATTTATACTCCTTGTATACATCAACCCTGGTTTTTAAAAAGATATTTTAAGTCTTAAAGGTTCACTTAAACACCATGGTATATGGTAAATGAAAAATAACGGTATTTAATTCAACAAAGAATTATAGAGCTTGTCTTATAGTTGAAAAAAATTCAACGAACAATTTAAAAAAATCACTTATTTCAAGCAACTCCATTAGCTACAGTAAGGTTATGAAAAACAAGATGTATGTTTTGGTTACAAAGCAGTCATATTCAGTGGCAATTCACAGAAAGCAGTATGCCTTGTTTCTCACGAACCACAATGTTTAGAGCCACTGATCACCAAGTTCAATGTATTATTTATTAATCCCTCAATGGATTAAAGCAGGGGTGCCCATTACGTCTCCCATGGGCGACCGGTCACCCTTTAGGAGGGTCTGTGTTGTCCACGCATCCATCCAGGCATTAAGTTTATTATTCTGAGTAATTAGTTCTATTTTCTAATATGAACTTAATTAAATCAAAAGCCAGAAATGCTCTCACTAATGAACATCTCGAAGACTGTTTACTTCTCTCTGTTTCTAGTTACATGCCCAATTACCATTCACTAGCTGATGATATGCAGTGTAAACATGCCTATAATCACGCATATCAAGATTAAATTTAATTTAATGAATCAGTTGTATAATGTTGTTTGATGTATAATAAATGCATTTTGCGGTAAATCTGTAGTCTAATTCATTCTTAAAATCCCTTTTTAAATATTAAAATTACCAGGATGAAAGTAGCCCATGATATGAAAAAGTTTGGGCACCCCTGAATTAAAGGATATGATTTCCTTTATTACCAACTTTTATATTAACTTTGCTAGTTATATATATATATATGTTTTATATATGTTCAATCTCTCAGATATCAGAAAAAAATTTTCCTCGAACAGGTTGCATATCACTTCACCTCCTGTGAGTGGTTGTCTATCGTGAAACCACCTTTTACAGTGCAAAGTGCATATCTCTGTAATCACCATGCTTAAAAACTTCTTGTGCAATTCGCACTTATTTTTTGCTACCTTTATTTTCATGAGCAGCTTTAATAGTGCTGTTTTTCAATTGTTTATGGTATCAGTGCGTAAATAAACTGAAGAAACCGAGATTACATTGAAACTCAAAATTGTAATTTGGACACCAATTTACTCGCCATATTTCTCAGTTATCTTCGACAATATGCATTGTATGTGAGCTTCCAAAATTTTAAAAACACACGAGATGTACCAGTTTACCATAAAATAAAACGCACCTCGTTTCTTAACTTTTTTGTTCATTACCTTATTATTGTAACTTATGTCTAAATAACATTCTATGCATTTAATTTAATATTTACTCTATTACAACGTGTAATATCATGAAGAGATGGGCAAGGCTTAAGGATTCAATACCTCCCATAATCCGGCAAATTCCCTTAGGTCAGGTCCCAAGGCGCCTGGATTAGGGAGGTTCAACTGTATTATAATATTAATACATTTTCTTTCATTATCATTACTTGAATAATGTTAATTATTTGGGAATGTGACAACTCTAGTAAGGCAGAAATATTATAGCAACATCTAATATCTTTTAATAATTAAGAACGTTTTATCTTTGTTCTTTTTAAAGGTATTGAATTTATTTTCTATGAAATGAGTTTGAATTTAGAATGACGGATATATATTTTTGATTTTATGTTTATAGAACATAAGATTGCGCATATCATTAGAATCATTTTATGCCAACTCAGCAAAGGCTCAACAATTCTATCCATGCTAGAATACAAAATATTTTAAAATAATTAAATAATTTACTAGGATCTTGGCTATCCGGAGACAATTTAGCTCTTAGGCAGGTCTGGAAGTTCTATATCTTGCTTCGGTGTATATTGATATATCATAGAGTCATTCCATATTGATATAGTATATCCCAAAAGTTTTCTGGATTTAAAAATTTCTTCTCCTCATAGGTTCAGAGATAATTAATAGATAGCAGAGACTTGCAGTGTTGTAGAAAAATTTTAAAATAACTGATAACTTTTATGAAAGTATTAATATTCATGAAAAGAAACCTGTTTCTCCAGAGTACCAAGGATGTACAGAAAGCTCACCACTTAATCCAATAGCTTCATTTTGCTTGGCCTATATAATAAAGAAATGTTAGTTTCAGAAAGGAAATGGTTGCTTATTAAGTTTTCAATGAATTCTTAAGCATTTAACAAGTTGTTTACTGTAGTTCACCTGACCATGATGATAATCTATTCTTGAAACTAGTTAGGGCAGGGTAATTTTTTTTGTAAAAATAAGCATCATGCTAAGGCAATCTGGGTTTTCCATTAACTACACACATTCCTTCCTGGACAGTTGATTGCTTTACCATTTGATTAAGTGCACACTCCATTCATTAATGGAAAATCAGTAATGTAGAAAAATGACTCATCTACCGAGGCATTTTAAAAGTAAAACGTTTGTAAAAATTAATAACTTTACATGGAGCTTATGAGACAATGTTGCCTATTGACATTTCTTGAGATATACAAACAATAAGTAGAGAATGACAAACTTTTATGCAAAATGTTCCATGCATAACTATTTAAGAAAAGTACTGCACTGTGAACTTATTAAACTGAGCCTAATATGAACAAGCCACTCATCCTAACAAATTAAGTTCAATGAAATTCGTGAAATGAAGAATGACTTGATAGGCAAGATGAAAAGAATTGTAGATTTTGAATGTGACATTAAAATTTAATTGCAAGCAGTCCTCGACATCCGTACATAATGTTCCTGAAAACGTGTACGGAAGTCGAATGTATGGATATTGAACATAGAGTTACATGTTATAGGAGGAGTTCCATTCCCAGAGAGCCAAAAAATATTATAAAATCTCTAATTATGGTATAAATATTTAGTTTTTGAGCAGGGGACTTTAAAGACACAACAGTCGATTTTATAATATAGAGAGATACGGCAAAATGGAATGAAATATTGAAATAATTGCACAAATAAACACTGCTGTACAGAGAAAGATGGCAATGTGGCAGAAACTGGTGGCTGGCAGCACCATTGCAGAATGTTCGTTCGTCATTTCGCTGACGTACGAAATTACGAATTTGGCATACAGAAGGCGGTTTAGGGGTGTCAATGTATAAAGTATGAAAGTGCGAGTTTTACTTTTCATTAAAGCAGTTTGCTATTTTCATAGTTTTTTGTAATATTGCCTAATCATGGCCCCAAAGACAGCGATGACTGAAATGAAAGAAAAGTCAGCAAAAAGGGTGAAAAAAGTGATGAGTTTGGAGAAAAAAATTGAAGTTTTAGATAGATTTGCGCATACTGAATCTGCTTCATCAGTTAGTAAATTACTTGGCGTGACCAAGTCTACTATTCAATCGATAAGGAAAGTGAAGAAGCGATCAGAGCTAGTGTTGTTAGTGGTACTTCAATGAGTACAAAAGTGTCTTTTGTACCTATGTATCCGTATGTAGAGAAGACAGAGAAGGCTTTAAACCTGTGAATCGAGACCCAAACTCGCAAGAAAATCTCGCTGAGTTCACTTGTCATTCGCGAGAAAGTCAAGCAACTGCACAATCATGTCTCCAATTGTTTTGCGGTCTGCTAATGGGATATCGAAGCATGTGTAGATCGGTTCCTTGCTCTTTAAAAAAATGTGGCGTTTATTCAGAATGCCACAGTACGTATTGTATTATTATATTTGTTCTTCTCCTTCACAATTGAACACACACTCGACTGGCTTAAGTCCAATAAGCGTCTGATTGAAGCTAAAGATTTGTCACTTTCAGCATGCCTAATTATTTCCATCTTTGTCTCAATCGTGTTCAGTTTATGAGTTCTATGTTTCTTTTCACTTGTATTAGCACTTTCAGTTTTCCGTTTCTCACTCATGTTTATAAAGTAATAGGTAAATGCACAAACACAGAAACACTGCTGTATGTACAAACAAAGATGGTAACATTGCCGAGACTGAATAATAATAATTCATTGATTATTAACAGACTTTACAGTGGTATTAATCTTGTCAAATTTCAGTACAATATTAAAAAACATTACACACAAATCTTACATTACATACAATACGTATATTATTACATAGCATACTTTAATTTGGCAATTTATTGAAAGTGTTCGCTTGGCTGACAGACAGAGCCATTATGTGATAGTTCGAGATGTTTGTTCGTCAGCTGATGTACGAAAGTCCGAATTCGGAGTACAAAAGGCGGTTTAGGAGGGAGAATTTATAATGTATGAAAGAGCGAATTGTATGGATGTCAAAGACTGCCTGTATCTAGCGTTACATGGTAGGGATATTTTATAGAAAAATGTTAGGCTAAAAAATATTTCATAAATTTTATTTTGATTCATACACAGCAATGACATAGACCAGTAAATATCTGGATAGTGTCAAACTGAATTGAAAAATACTAACAAACACATTTTAAGAACTGGTCCTTATGGTGGAGAATAAATCTGATTGCAATGAACCAAAACTCCAATGCTAAAGATACAATGATAAACTTAGATTAAGGATAGAAAGACACAAATAATCCTTATAAATTTAAAGTGCAAATGTAATTAACAGTACACAATTAGAAAATGTTACTGAGGTGAGCATGATACCTATTTCTTATAACTTCAAAATTTGTGTTATTAATTTTTTGTTGATGATGTAACAACCCTTCATTTGGTTCAATCTCATACGGTTATATCTATATTGATAATAAAGCATTTCAATAAAAGTAGTTGTTAAAGCAAAACTATATGCATTAAACCAATAAAATTAATGTACTTTTGGTTTGTATGTTTTCAAATAAATTTAATTCACCACATCAGAGAAATATGCGAAGACAAAAAAGCTTTCATTATTACAGAGCTTGTAGGTAAATCAAACAATAAAAAACAAAATGTTTGGAATGAAATTCACTCCAAATGCTTTGCAGTATCTTTCACAATGGAATGCACGTAAATTGTAATTATACAGCAATAATAAGCTAAGCTTTAACTTTGTTATTTATTACTGAATATAGTTGTATATATGTAAAGGGTTTCAAGTTCAATTTTTGGCATTTCTAAGTATATTGTTAAATATATAGATGGTTTATGTACAAAAATAAACTTTCCACCTCCTTCACATCAATTCCATAACATCGGCAATACTCCACTTGAAACAAGTTTATGAGTGAATGCGTCATAAGTGGAACTGTCAATGAAACACATGCAAAGGTCAACATTATTTTTAAAATCTAACCCAATATAGTTAACGAAATCGAATGGCAAACTGCAAAGACTAAAAAAGGGAATTATTTTGTTGACCTTATGCAAATCATCACTGACGACTCCTTACAGAATGTTGTGATAGGAGTCTTTCCATGCAATATATATAACACATTAAGTTGTCCAGCTGATTTGAATATTTATAATCTCATGCATGGAAAGCAGTGGAAAGTGAAGTGCCCTCCTCCCATTAACATGGGTGGAGGGCTTTAACGGGCTCATCCACCTCCCACCATTGGAGGCCCATTGCAGCTTGAAATTGATCCAAATCCTCCCATTCTTCTTTGCGGAGGTCGGGGTGGCCTGCAGAAAACAGAAAATTTGAACGGTTGATATATCCAACACGCTAAATGCAAATGCTATTTACATAACAGACATGGTCTAGAGAAGCTACGAGAGGCCTATAAACGAGAATAATTCGAAATTCATTCATACCTTGGGCCTGGTCTATAATCTCTGGTGTACTGGGTACCATTTTTATTATAAGTTGGGTTAAATAACGTTCTGAAACTGATGAAGACATTGATATTAGCATAGATGTATTATAGTAACAGTAAATAACTTACTATCAAACACTTACAACATATATACGAAGTTTAAAATTCCCCAAAACAAATTCGTTATCGTAGAAAGTCCCCATTGTGGAGATTGGCAAATTTCGCCTCCTGTTTTGTAAAAAGTAGTTATACAATTAAATCTTCTTAAATTGCGTTAATTAACACACGAAATTATGAAAATATTACTTACTTGAGTTTATATACACCATATTGAAATTCGACCTATTTCTGCATTAACCTCGTAATGAAAACAGGAAGACAAGAATTTCAGCAAGCCTTCATGGTTACGTGGTTCTCCTTGGTTGGGAGAAACTTCTTAGGAATAAGTTCAACATATTACGACAGACATAGCCACAAGATTAAAATTATAGAATCCTACATAAAATTGTTTTATAAATAGGGCATAATATATTATTTTATGTACTAAAACTTATATTACTTTCACTATTACCTATATTTTCCAGATTCCCAATGATGCGCCATCTACATTGAGAACATAATAATTGCGCTTGAGCTGATGTAAAAATAAGAAATATTAATATATATATAAAATAATGCTTAAAAATAAATATAAATTCAATATACGCATTTGTATCAATAATTATAATAATAATAATAATACCATGGGTCATCTATCTTGTCTATTGTAAATACCCAATCGATAGCTCCTGGCATCTAGTACCATTTTGTGAACTACCTCGATCTCTTCGGGAATGTAGCGGCTAATGGCGGTTTCTTTGAAAGTTATAGTTAGCGAAAATTACAAATTTTATATATGAAAATTGACTTAATTTTCAAATACTATAATGAGAGCAATTTTAATGTTTGACTTAAACACTTTTTTACCAAAAAGCCGATAGAGTACTTGCATTGGGATAGAGTACTTGCATACGACTAAAATTATTGCTTACCTTAAAACATGGACCTGTTTTTCGCAAATTCCGGGTTTTTTTAAAATTTTCACTGAAGCGTTTGCAACAGCGAAAATTCACATAATTTTTATCATGCAATTGCAGAGAATCTTATCCTGAAACTACGGGAGTAATTAATAGACGTTAGAAGAGATCGTACACTTAAATTCAGTATGACACCTTTAGATGTATTTTGGCTAAATGCTAAATACGGTTATCCTTCAATATTTGAAATTGCAATCGATGTGTTGCTCCGATTTCCAAAGACCCATTTATGCGAATTAATCTCTTCGTCAATGACCCTTATTAGAAAATAGAAGGACAAGAACCTAAATGAAGAACTTTCTCTACTATTGAGAAAAACGTAAAGCGTCTTACTTCCAAAAATCTCAAGTTTCCCATTGAAGATCACAATATTTTTGCAATGATCAATTACGCATGTACTTCATTTGCAATGAAATTATTCAATCATTTAAATATTTTTACTAATCATAACAGTCTAATATATACAATACTTATAGGTGTTTTTGCTTGTTTTTTCTTTATAAATATTGATTAACACAGTTAATGCATATTTATAAGGGTGGTTTTGTGTGCCGCGATGAGCATGGAGCTGCGCCGTGGAGCAAAAACGTTTGACAAGCACTGTTCTAAGGATATCTACCCAAAGCTAATGATTTATTTCGTATGAATTAAAAAAAGTTTATTCTCATTTTAAATCATAGTATAAGCTGGAATTACGCATCGTTTAAAAAAGTAGGGCGTACAAACCCTGTAGTAAACTATTGCTACCGTATGTAAATGATATACGTTCAAAACATTTTGCACATCTTGTAATCTATTAAAGATAAAAAATTTAAATGAAGAGAAATTAACAATAATAAATATATATTGTGAACAGTTCGTAAAATATTGTTCTATCGAATTGCGAAACTTTATACCGATAAATGTGTATATACAGAAATGCAAAAAAAGTGCGTTACGAATATAAAATGTATTCTTGTTCATGCAGTGGACTGTCCATTTTATTGTGGTTTTATATGCCAGAGGTAGTCATATAGCGGATCACGAGTCACATGATGATGCATACTCCTGGAAATTAACTATGCCCATTCTGGGAAGTAGAAAGATATTTTAAAATATGGAACGGATCAACGCAGTGTGACAAGAGATGTGTGGCGACTAAATGGGCACTTCTCTTTTCTTGAAATCTTCGATCGGAGACTTCGTTTACTCTTCACAAACTTATGCGTAAAGTTTGTGCGAGTCCTCTTTAACTCCTGAAGATTATCTTGTTCAACTCTGCTTTCGTAAGCTTTGGCCATCCAGTGGCATAAAAATATGGTGGCGTGGTTGGCCTAATGTCTCGGTGTCGGGGGTGCTTCAATTTTTAATTTCTCCATGCGTAGTATTGGAGAAAGTAAATCGAATGCATACACACATTTTAAGGTCTCCTGAGTACGTTTTCACTATGGCGATGCCTGTGTTCGTGATAGGAATTTTATGGGCATTCTAATTCTAAAACTATAATCAGATCCACATAAAATTTTATGCTCGAAATTTTTATTAGAAACTAAGGCTCTGATTAGGTTTTGACTGAAACCGGTCAAACGGAAGAGGAGTTTTACTTTCGTAATTTTACCGTTCTCTCCAAATACCTCCTTTAGAGTTTAATTTTTGTAAATATTTGTTATTATAAAAATGGAAAATATAATTTCTACAAGTTTTGTTTGAAACATTTGACATAAAATGGATTCTTTAAGAGTTATTTTGACTGTCTGAATTTGTTAAGTATGCCGTCAAGCGACACATTTGCTTCCGTTGCTATGATAAAAATTTCTAATTATTGATAGCGATACCTACGCTGCCAAGGGTAATTTTAATTGCGATCAGAATTATTCCAATGTCTTCTTCTTATAAATATTGGCAGAGATCCCGTCTTTCATCGATATTTTCATATCCATAGCAACATATAAGAATATTGTTTACTTGTTGCTTTTTCAGTTTGAAAAGTTATATTACCTATGTATTTTTTACTGCGAAAATTATTCAGTGTTTAAAGGTTATTAACCTTACGCTGATATTGAGAGCAACTTGTATTACTGCAATCATATTCATTGCTCTGTATGGAGAAAGCCATGTGTATTTTGCAAAAGAAAAACTGTGCTTGTTTTTTTAGCGTCGAATAATAAGATGTAATTTTTCCTATCTCGAAATAAGGAATCAAAACTTGTGATTCTTGTGATGTTTACTAATTCGGATCAATGCCCGGGTGATGAAGTTGTTCCTGATGCGTCCGAATTTTGAAAGTGGATCGAGGCGAACTCTCCTTAACGTTTAAGAGTTAAATGAAGTAAGTTAAAGGTGACTAGACAGCGGCTAAAAGTATTTCAAGGCCTCGCCAACGATGACCTCCTTTGTCACTCGAAGCGTGTTCCGGCTGTTGCCTGGCATCTTTGGGCATCAATTGTTTATTTTGCCTAGAACGAAATACGCACCCACAGGCATGGTTCCCTTTAATCTGCGCTACTGCAGCAGTTGTTGAAGTGCCGCGCACTAAATTTTTCGTGCGCGCACCATTGTGTTTATCTTAGGATATATCGGAGCAGGGTCGCGTCAAACCGGGTGCACATCCTCGCATTAGCGTCACGTAGGCGCGCATGGCGATGTTCATTCCGTCCATTGATGAAAAAAATCAGAGGGAAGTATGCACACAGGATGTCTAATTTCAGAAAGTGAAATGGCATTCGCAAGTTTTCGCCTGAAAAATAAAATTCTTTCCTATGAGATTAAAAACTTGAATTGATGGTGTTTAAGGGGGGGCATTGCTTATTAAATTTCGTCATTGGCAATCATGAATGCCTTAAGTGCTATAATCCACCACTCTGATATTTGTTTAACCGCTCAAGGCGATTTTTTAACGAGTAAATGAAATAATCTGGATTCGATTTATAAAATTTCTTATATTGAAAGACTGAAGTTTACATTATACAGAAAAAAACTATTCAAATCCGTGCCAAATGAGTGCGAAAAATTGATTTTTAAATAAAAAATGGAGAAATTTACTCCCGGTCTAGCTTGTGCATAGAGTGGCATTAAATATCAGCCATTACCGTTCCCAAGTACAGAGGTTCTGTAGACAATAATCACAGACTAAAGGTCGCTTTCGGCGTTCTTGTAGCCTTGATCAATCCTCGTCTGCAGTCTCTCTCTTTAAACGTTCGCCCTTCAAGTCTCCTATCTCATGACATTAAGCTGACATTTTGCGTCGGCCAAATCATTCGACCAAGTCGCCCTTTCCGCTTGCGGGTAACGGGGGACCAAAAAAAACATCCAAAGCGGTTAGCGGTGAGACAGTTACGCCGTCTGCTTTTATTTTAGCTTCGAATCCCCAAATCAGAACGCCTCTAGTGTAGATATTTAAAATTAGCAGAAGTACTCGACGTTGCTCGGGTATCTAATATATAAAATTGACTTCGTCGTCGTCGTCAGTGGGAAATCGGAACTCTGTAATGCTATTTTAAACAAACTTTCCGAGTAGTTAGAAGATTGACATTTGGTAGGAATGTTCGGTTCTTAAAGTAGAAGCCATTTACGAAAAAAATTTCCAAAATCGACCCGGGTTCGATTCCCGAGAGTGATTTCCATTCCTCATAAGATAACATGGAAAAATCGATATTTCGACCTGCAACCTTATTTTATTTTGCTATTAAAATTCACATATTTTACCTACGATTTTCGGACTTGGACTGTATTAAAGAAAAATAAATGCAGTTTCTTATTCTTATCGTCTTTTATCGCTTTCGAATCTAAATCTTTCGAATTTAACGTTTTAACACCTCAAGCGTGCACGACGACATATGTCGTCCTGTGCAGGGTCAACTTTAAGAGCCCCTATACCCATTGCTTTTCGAGTGTTAGACATAAAGTAAACACGACCTTAATCCCCTTGTATGACTGAACCTTTCTATACAAATATTGCGCACTTCCCCTTACTCGAAGATTTTTTTTGCCTGGATTTCCCCCCCTCATCTAGTTGAGTAACGTGGCATCCACGAGTAAGAAGTATTCTGAAGTAAATGTGCTAAACATCATGGAATAAGAAGAAAGTGTCGTCGAAAGTTTTGTTTCTTTTGTGAGTAATAACTCTGAAGGGTACTTGTTAACTTCTGAAAGTGAATTCGAAGATGAGGAAGGTGTTGGTGTCAAATTTGAAGAACGAGAGCAGCAGATTCCCCGTATTTTTAAGTGGAATGATATCGACAGTGCAAATATAGTTTCTTCTTTTAACTGTGAATGTGAAAGCAAGGCGAATATTAATATTTCAAGTGATAGTCCGCTAGAGTATTTTGAATTTTTTTTTATGATGATCTGATAAAACTTATCGTCGACGAGACCAATCGGTATGCAGGGTCTTTTTTGGAGAAAGAGAAAACCAAAATAAATTTGTTTCGAAAGTCTCGGTTTTCGAAGTGTTATCCTACTTCTCCTAATGAAATGACAGTTCTTTTAGGAATGTTTCTCCTTATGGGAATTATTTCTAACAATAAGCCGAATATAAAGATGTACTTCATTCGGAAACATCTTGAAACGCCATTTATACCAAACGTAATGACCGAAGAAAGATTTTATCTTCTTACTCGATTTTTGTTACGGTACATTCTATTCTACAAAAATGGCAATGAAAAAGACCATCTATCGTTTCGAATAAGACTCATTGTTGAGATATTCGCGAAATATTTGGAGTGTGGAGTTGAGAAGAAAAAGGGAAGGCCAATACAGGTCGACTCAGATGCGACGACGAGGCTAACAAAGCGTCACTTCTTATTGTTAGAAGAAAATCCCCCTTCGGGAAAGAGGAAAGTTGGGACGAGGAAGTGTGTTGCTTGCACGTGGAGGGGAATAAGAAAAGATACGTCCTACCAGTGTAAGAAATACAACTCTATTTTTACCGGATATTATGTTTGAGGAAAGAATTTCTCTTCTATTTTGTGCATTTTGTGGATAATAATGACAAAGATTTAATCCATAGTTATCCCAAAGTTTAGTTGTTGTTGGCACAGAAAGTTGAACCGGAAAGGGATTCCCGCAAAACTAAAGAAAGGGGAGCAGCAACACTGCTAACTGGGCGTCACTTCACAGAAGAGGATCCCTCTTCAGGCAAGAGAAGACTCTGAAGAAGGAAGTGCATTGTTTGCACAAAGAAGGGTATGAGGAAGGAGGCAACTTGTCGATGTAAAAACTGCCCTGGAAATCCTTCTCTGGGTGTTGTACAATGTTTTGAAATGTACCACACATTATCCAGTATTGCGGAATAAAGTTGAAAGTACGATGGATAATTGAAATTGTAAAATAGAAGTATAAAAAAATTCATGCTTAATATTACCAATTTTTTCATATATTTATTTTTAATATTTTCCGAGAATTAAATTAAAATAACACAGATTGCATTCTCGAGCATTTATGTAAATACCCGAGGGAGCCATTTTTAAATCACGCTTGAGGGGTTAATATCATATTTTGACAAAATTTAGCGTTTTTAACGTGAAGTTGCCTTGCCAACCGATTACATTGTTAAACTCGAAATCCTATTACCCTCACCTATGCTCACGTTCTCTCCGGACTTCCATGGACCCTCCCGGCCCAATTCATAGGTATCAGAGATATCTCAGAATTAGTTTTTACTTTCTCCAATATACGTAGTATAGAGAAAGTATTGTTTTCATGAAAAATTCTAAATCGAGATTTCAACTGAAATACACGTTTTGAGGTGGGCAAAGGGAGAAATGATTGTATTACCATATAATACATAATTTTATTCGCCAAAGACGTGTGGCATAACCCGGGCATCGCCGGGTACTTTCAGCTAGTATCCAATATAAATACTTCACATATGACAAAGTTGTATGATCTGTGAAGCACCGATTAGAAAATTTATTCGGAGTGAAACATTTTCCAGAAAAATATTCAGCGAGAGCACATAACTTCAACTCATGGCATGAAATTCAAGAGTGCAAAACATGCAATTATGTATTTTTCTACGTCGGTTGACGCGAATATTTTTGGTCAGCGCCAGACGAAGGGGGAAATCAGAATGGGTGCCTAATTAACGCCCTCTTCCGGTCTGCGCCCAGCCCAGCTAAAGCACTGTTAGTGGATATTTTCGTTATAATCATTTTAAAAGTTAATAAAAGATTAATAAAAGATTAATAAAAAGTATTTTCAATTGTACTAATTGACTGATCATTCGTAGCTTCCTAATAGAAATATTAACGAATGTAACGTTATGTCCTATTAATATTTATTTTAACCTGCACCATACATACATACCTTGCACACGCCATCATCTATTTTATACGACATTGCAACTTGAAGTAACCGCTACTTAAATATTTGGTTGTAATGTACCTTTGGCAATAAGTTGAATGCAGTCTTTGACAGGGAATGATTTTTAAGGAACGGTTTTTGGACGCTCGATCGGTTTTCTTTGGAAGAGAGAAGGGTGCATTTTCATTAAAAGAAGTCAAGAGAAGAAATCTGACAGGCATTATATTAGCGCTATAAGGAGTATTCGTTAGCAGATGTCAACCTCACCTCGTTCAATACGATGTCTTTGCATTAATCATTCGGAGATTCGTCGTCGTACAACTGAAACACGCCAAATCCTAAATTCCTTTTGTAGACAAATCCATTTTTCACCTGAAAATCGCAAGAATATTACTATCCGCCATGATGCCCAACTTACCATCATGAACTTTTATAGTCTTTCACCAAACGGTTTGGTCGTTTCTCATCATACGGTGCATTGTAGACGTAAATGGAAAGTTAGTAATTTAGAATGTCAACTTCAGATATAAAAATATTGAAAGCGTCTGTAATTTAAGTAAGCGAACTCAGTTTGCGGCTTTTTATAATAGCTGTTGACAGTGCCCGTGTCCATTACATAAGGAGATTTCAACCATTTTGTGAATGTAGAATTTATCAATACAACTTTTTCACTTTATTTAAAAATAGCGATTGGACATTAACTTTTTAACCTCTCTTCCTGATGCACATTGAGAATTATTTTATGTATTTTGAAAAAATAAATAAATTTTAAAATAGGAGGAGGCATACTTACACCATTCCGATGTCATGGAATCGAGTTGTATGATCAAATTCCGGGCGTGGGAGAAAAGTTTTACAAATTTTCCTCTGATAACTATAGTCACCTTCTGATTTTTCTTTTTCAGAACCAACTCCAGCGATCGCGAACGTTTCAGAAGGTTCCTCCAATTCGTGATTGTCCCTTGAAAATGTAGAATGAACGCGTTTAATTAAAAACAACTCTTCTATATAAGAACGATGTTCTTAAGTCTAGGTTGCGCACGCGAAGGAATTGGCGCGCATTGGTCCTCAAACTTTGTAGCACTACGTCTCCCCGGAAGATGCAAAAGTTTTTTACGTTTACCTTAATTTCTGATATGAAATCATAATAGTAATTTTAATGAAGGAAACCATTTATATTATGAGCATTTAGTAGTTGTTAGACGGAAATATTTTCTGTAAATTTTATAGTTACTAACTAATGAGAATACGAGGCTGTTTAGTACTGCGCATTTGATCGAAAAGCGGCAAGTACTATTTAAGACACTGACACTCTCACCTCCATCTAAGTTAGATGCAGGCGACAGAATGTCTAAGCACGGTCCCGTGTGTAATTCAGATTCACAAGTATCTCTATTTGCTGTGTGGCAGTATACCGACATTCACCAACATTTCTTGTTAATCCGGATGAAATAATTTTAATGGTGAAATTCACAAATATTTCGCGCCTCTCCATTATTAGCCTCCCAATTGAAGCGCGTCTCACAGTTTGAGAACCCCGGGAATTAGTGCTTAAAGAATTATGCTTCGGAATAAAACGAAAATTTATTTAAGCGTGGGAATAGGAATCAGTTTACAGCGTTGCATGATGTATGACTATGGAAATTAAGAAACGTCTTAAGAGTGTAATACTAACGTGTCATATAGGCAGTGTGCAGCAGTTAGAATCCACAAGGGAGAAATAAGTACTCCTGCGCAGAAGATAATAGGTTCATCGTGATGCTGAAAAGATACCTGATCCAGGAAAAGAATTTCATTATTTAGTCTTTTCATACCAATGAAATGAGTGCATCAGGCAGTATGTATTTGTATATTTATGGAATCCTAATGCGCAAAGAACTGATGGATTCACGGTGATAAATACCGAGAGACGAAAAGCATATATTTTAAAACGAATACTTTTTAAATTTTTTAAACATTGACGTTAAACTAAGTAATTTTAAGTACGCCGAGAAGAAATTAAAAATTCATTTTATTACAATAAGTCATTTCACAGTTATAATAAGAGAAAGATGTGGATAGAAGGTACGTATTAACGGGGAGCCCATTTCAAAATATTTATGTGGAATCCAACCTTTCAAAAATGTGTTTGTTATATGGAACTTATGTATTAACGGGATATTGGCGAACCTTCGGCTCGCTTTCTTTTTAGATCATAATGCCTTTTATATCGGATGTAGCCGTCTCCGGGCGCTATCGCGCCCTTCGCCTCTCTGGAACGAAACTATCCCTCCACATTGTCCGGTGATCGGATGGGTAAATGTCGCCACAGGCAGATCAGTCATGAGTTTGCAAGCTTTCGTTTTGCGTGAAAGGGTTATGTCAAAAAATTATTTTTCAAAAGGGATCCGGGATAGCCGAAGAAAACCCATTTTTCTTTGAAAATATATTTTCAAAATGTTAATTTCTTTAATTTAATGTTGCTTTTTATGTTTAAATAATTATTTTAATGGTATTATTATTGTTATTAGAATTTTAAAACGGGTTCCCCGTTAATACGTAAGTACCAGATAGAATTTTATTTCAGTCTTTTGCATCATGAAGAAGTATTTCGTTGGGCTTATTTTTTATGCATAGGAACATTGAAAGATGCGGTTAACTGTAAAATTCTTTTAATAACATTTTAAATATTTATATTATTCCCAACTCAAAATATAAAATTAGGTAACTATTTTATATCTGTGACTTTTAGCGAGTATATTTACCATTAAATAAATAGCTGCTCGTGAAAATTAGGCAATGAAATGTTACTCTAGATAGAAGATATTTGGTCATACCATACACGGATATTTCTGAATCTTCACTATTTGGCTTCGTCGGCTAATTTTGTTTTGAAGTACTCTTTCCAGCACCTTATAACAGAGGGTACGGTTGCTACATATATTTTTTAGAACACGGAATTCTCAAAATAACAACTAATGTGAATATATGAAAACTTCAGTTTTTAATATAACTGTAAGGAGCGGTGTAAATTTTATCTAGCAGAAATTTGCAGACAAAGTTTGAATGTATTTATCCAATAAGCATATAAAATATAATGTTTATATGTCGGAAAAATGTTTAATTTAATTATAAGTTACGGTTATGATTCTTGGTAATTATCATTATTTAAGTTTTTATATTATTCTGAAATCGGTGTCAATTAGTTTATGAATGGCAAACACAGTTTTTATTGTATGACGTTTTTATTGAATTAAACGTGATATTTTAAATATATCTAATGCACAAATGGAGGCAGACTTACGAGCATAATTGCTCGGAAGCACCAGTGTAATAAATATAAACGAAAAACTCACTTTATAAATTCTTGGTAATTAATTAGTTATGGTGCAATGAGATTAAATCGTCTCAATATAAAATGGATCTGTTAATAAGATGCTAACAGCATTTATTACGAATGCCAGTGAGATTTCATTTTTATTTTGATTGTTGCTGTAAACAAATTCCCATATTATCTATACATCGCTATGGATTGTTACTATTTGCTTATTTTAAAAGACAAAGACCAAAATAGAATGATTTATGAAGTTACCAACGGAAATTTATAGGCCTGAAACTCGTATCCGAATAATATTTTTAAAACTTATTTCTTTTAATTCTTCCCTTATTCTTTTAAATAGATATAGTTTTTGTCTTAAAACGAACAGATCATTAGAAAATTAAAATGTTATCAACATTATATTTTGCTCGGAACATCAAATTGAACTAAATTTTCCGTCTTTCAATCCTTCTCATCATTCACTTTTAGGCAAATTAACTTTTCAATCAGTATCCCCAAAATTATACATTATCCCGCAATTAGTTCAATTTAATGAATTAAAGCCTTTACTTGCATGCAATAAACTAGAACAATCAGGAAATTATTATTCTTAATTATCATGAAACTTTAAGGGTGTTGATAATAAAGTAGTTCGATGGACTGATGAAATTGAGCCACAGAACCTAGAGATGCTTCCGTGAAAAAAGTATTATATCAATGCCACATCATTGTTATTAGTTCTGTAGCATCAGCGCCGATTTCAGGCGTTAAGCGACGTAAGCTGTCGCTTACAGGCGCCACTTCAGAGGGGTGGGAAAATCAATATTTCGGATTTTTACATTTTCGTTTTTTAAAAGGTTTATTGCACAGAACTTGAAAACATTGAGAAAAAATTATATTTTACGCCATGATATGTGATTTACATTTCAAGGTCGATTCAAGGTGTAAGCGACGTAACCTACCGCTTACAGATGTTACCTAAGAAGGGCGGCAAGATGAACGTTTAAAAGTTATACATTATCTAAAACATTGTGCACTTTCCTTAACCTCTTTAGCGGAATATATACATGCAAAAGCAATACTGCTAAGTTTCATGTGCTTTTAGGGATTAACCATTGTAATTTCAAATAACGTTCCCGTCCCAAATACAGTGGACCTTCAATACTAGAGATTTTGATTACTCGGGGTTTGTCTCTTTGTGCAACTATTTAACATTCGGAATCTCTACCTTTTGCACGTAGCTTCCCTCTATGATCCATGATAAATGAATTTGCAAAGAAAAAAGCCCGAAAAACTTAATCTCGTCCTTTTCGAAAAGTGGGTTCGTAAAGTTGCAATATAAAAATATTCGGTAATATAATCATTACATAGTAATTTTGTTATAAGGTCAGTGAATGTTTTATTTCTATTTTCTGAAAATATTTAACAATGTTTTAATGAAAAAATAAAAGAGTAAAATAAGTTTATTTTCTTTTTTTAGTATATCATTTATATTATTTCATGCCTTTGATATCCAGAGGGGCGGCAAATATTTACCTCGCTTACACACATTTTTTAACTGAAACCGGCCCTGTGTAGCATTACATTTTACAGAATGTCATTAGGAAAATTGTTTAATGAAACGAAAAAAACGTCGTGTGAAAGAAGTTTTCAAAACAATTTTTCATGGAATAGAAAAAACCATTATTAAAATTATGCTAATTTTTGCTATTAATTCTGTCAAGTCTACCTTTAGAAAAAGTAGAGAAATCTACAATATTTAGAGATTAATAGAAACCATATAGGATAATTTGAACTTTTCGTTATCGATTAAGTATAGATTCGATATAGAAAATCTCGTAATAACAAAATGTTTAAAGATAAAGAGGTCTTGAAAATCGAACTAGAAAGCGTATTTAGGTAGAAAAAAGGAAAAAAGCATATGAATTTCTTATAGAGAAATGTGCGCTAATGTCCAAGCTTCCATTTTCCAACGAAACTGCAGTAGAACTCCGATTATCCGAACTAATTGCTTCGGATAATCGAAAATTCTGGTAACTGGAAATTAGAATTGCTACTGTTAGTCAAATAAATATACACGATTATAGTTTTCAAGGTAACTCAAAGCGAAATTGTTTATCTCTACATAAATATTTCGAAGAAGTGTTTGTTCCGTATAAAGTCACGCTTCGCAATAATCTACAGTTACAAAATTTTACATTAACAATCCTGCTGCTTAAACTAGCTGAATGCACTAATTTTCACACCGGAATTTGCTGGGTGAAAGGTTTAAATAATTATTTTTGTTTTCCATTTGAATAACATGGGAATGCCTCGAATTCAGAGTGCAGAACTATTTCATTAGAATTTTAAAATGTGATAGAAATTAGCTATTGACCCGAAGTTTATGCCATCCTACGAGGAATAGAATAACGTTTCTTATTTATATGGTTGAATTTCGCTTTGAAGTCGAAATTGCTCGAAAATTAGGTACTATCCTGTTATCTCCCCCCAAAGGGTATTTCAATGTTATAATGACTTGGTTGACATTGTTATAATGCATTGCTATAATTTGCCAAATAATGAAGAAGATGCGGCAGCTTTCCTAACCCATGACTGATTGGTCGGTCTCGACATTTACGAACCCAGTCACCGGACAACGGGGAGGGATACTTTGGTTCCTGACGAGGCGAAGGGCGCGGTAGCGCCCGGAGACGACTACCCATTAAAACAAAGCGAGCTGAAGGCTAGTCAATATATCCTTCCATTTGCGGCGCAACAGTCAAGAGGATTTAACATTGAAAAGATATATTGACTAGCCTTCGGCTCGCTTTGTTTTACTGGGTAGTCGTCTCCGGGCGCTACTGCGCCCTTCGCCTCGCCCGGAACCAAAGTATCCTTCCCCGATGTCCGGTGATTGGGCTTGTAAATGTCAAGACCTGCCAATCAGTCATGGGAAGGATATTTAACGTTTCCTTAGCGACCTTAAAAATTAATAATTTTTTGGGGGGAGATAATAGGAAAATTTATGCGGCCCACTCACTGATTTTATTCTAATTATTTAATTCGGCTCGGCTCAGTGTCGAAGAATTTTTTAAAATTTAAATAAAAAAAAATGTTTTTAATCCTTTTGAAGTGTAATTTTGTCGTTTTTGACCCTCATACGATTTGAGTTTGAGATCGCTGCTCTAGAGGTACCCCTTACAGCCCAGGAACCTAATATGTATGCAATCACTCGGACGCATATACACTCACGTAGTGTTTTCGTCTTCAGGAAGATTTTTTTTTGCATTTGGTAAACACAGGTGAGCCAGATGAGAATTTCTGCGTGGTTGGCGACATACGTATTGCAATAAAGCTTAAACCGCCCATTGCAATGTGTGGAGATGAAACGTGCACAAATAAATTAAGTATTCGTAACAAAACGAGTAGGAATGTTTAAATTGTTACATATAAGATGGTGAATTTTCAGAATAATGAGTCATTTTCAAGACTTGGAAACTGAAACATCTTTTTTTAACTTTTATTTTGAGCCCATAAAATCACAACTGCTGATGGATATTACGTAGATGGAAATTTGATAGACCGAGGAAAATGGAGGTTCCATTATATCTAAAATGAAATTCAATGCGGCTGCCGAAGAAATTCGAATTTATAGATCTTACGAACTTGACGAAAACAATAAAAAGCACCCCACAACGGTCGAGAGGAGTCCTCTCGAGAAAAATCCCTTCCACGGCGAAGTGGTTTGCATACCAGTGCCATAGACAAAAGAGACTCGAAAGCGCCCTCGATCCCGGATTTAATTTTTTCCTGCGAGAAGAACAAGGCCACCAACATGTCTGAAATTTTGTTTTTTGCCGGAAATGAGATGTGCGGCGAGAGGTTGAAGAACGCTTTAGTCTCCGGGCGATATCGTTCAAAAATCTTCCGGGCGTGAGGGTCAAGCCGTGATATACCTGCTGGAAGAATATATAGTGAGAGGAAGGGAGAAGGAGAGGGAAATGGATAGAGGAAGAAGGAGTGGAGAGAGTGAAGGAGAGAGAGAGAGAGATGTAGTGAGAGACAAATACGGAGGAGAGAGAGAGAGAGAGAGAATGAAAGATGGATCGTCATTATTTGGGCAAGATTGAGACTATAAAGCCTCTTCTTCCGTATAACCATTGGAGGGAGGCGAGAGCGAAAGGAAGAGGGAGGGAGAAAGAGGGAGAGAGAGGAAGAGGGGGGGGGACAGAGAGAGAGGAAAAGAGAGAGAGAGAGAGAGAGAGGGAGAGAGAGGAAGAGGGAGAGAGAGAAAGGAAGAGAAAGATAAAAAGAAAAAGAGGGAGATAGATCAAGAGAAAGGAAGAATCGCCAAGACAGAATGAGGTAAAGAAAGAGAATTAGGGAGAGATACAGGGGGAGAGAAGAAGAGAGATAGAGGAGGAGAGGGATGGAGAGGTATATATAGAAAAAGAAAGTAAGACGGAGAGAAAAGGAGAGAGATAGGAAGAGGTATATTGACTGGATCGGGTGAGAGAGAGAGAGAGAGAACGGAGGACGTGCAGGGAATTAAAATAAAAAACTCGGTTGTTCACTTGGGATTTTCGCAAGAGGTAGAGGGAAAGAAAGGATACGAGAAACCGTAAATACAGAGGCGAACAAGGAGGACTGCATTGAAAAAAACATCCTGAAGTGAATCTCCTGTAAGGTGAAATTCAATGGGATTCGCGCGTTGCCGAGGCGTTACCTCAGGTCTTTAAGAATGTGGATCTCTTGACTCCGAGTACGAACATCCTGCACCGAGAAATAAACAGGATGGAGGAAAAAGGGAGAGAGATAGAAGGAAGTGAGAGAGACTGACATAAGAAGAATCAGGGAGGAGTAAAGGCGTATGTGCTGGCAGCTTCTTGACCCAGTTGAGTCTTTGGATGGATGGGTCATCTTCTCATCGGAGTTGTTTTATTTATTTATTTTTTTGAGGAGTAAAGGGAGAGATGGAGGGAGGGAGGGAGGAAGCGACTGAGAGAGGGATAATGAAAGAGAGGACGTGATGGCGATAGGGAAGGGACGGTTCAATACCTCCGTAGCACCCTATCGCCACCATACACTTGCATCTGGAACCTTTTATTTTTTTATTTAAGGGCGGGGCGAGAAGGGGGCGAGAAGGGGGGATGACTGCCATAGTGGTGGCGTAGGAGAGGTGGCGAGAGGGGGAAATTGCAGTCCCGCACATCTGGCTGGCCAAGTGGGTCACCAAGGGTTGGCGGGAGGGAACCGTGCCGAGTATACAAATCTACATAAGCGATACCTCGGTGTTATATTTTTTCTGAACCGATGGAGAAAAAAATGAAGGAGAGGGAAAGAGAGAGAGAGAGATGGGGGAATCGTGCAGAAAGTTGAAAAAAAATCCGTTGCGATTATAGAGTTCGGATTATTTTTCGAGAACATTGGCCAAAACATCGTTGGTTTTTTTTTTCGATATCGGCTGGGATATAAAGGGAAATAAAATTTTTCATTGATTTCGTGACGCGAATTCCACCGTGCGCACTGAATGCTTTGCGAAAAGATTTCCTCCGAACTAAAATTTTCCAAGTTATAATGCCGTAAACGATATTCGACTTAAAGCGGGCGTGGTAATTCATTCATTTGTTTATCTTGGAAATACTTTTTTTTTGCAAGTAAGAATCGATTGGTTTTTATTATCGAAAAGGAATGTATACTGTATAATGTATACTGTATACTGGTACACAGGTTATTTTTTACATTAATATTTTCTCACATCTTAATGTTAATACCATACTTTATTGAAGATCCATTTATTGATGTTCTTATGTGTTATGATTCCAATTTAATTTTATGTACTAAGTCATGGAAGCTGTTAACACATTCATATAATAACTGTATATTTCACGGTAACTTAATTTTGATAAGTTAAAAATGGTCGTTTCGTTCAGGAATCAGCCAGTTACGCCTTAGAACGTTTTATTAGGTCATTAGTTTGCTATCATCAATCTGAGCATGTGAGAAGATTTTTATCGTGAAAATTTCAATCCAACGAGGGAGGATTAAAGAGGATTGAAGCGAGATGGAATCGAATCCAAAGTTCAAAGTTCGACAGGTTTTCACCCGCACGAGTATGACTTGAGTCTTTTTTTTTATTGACTCAGATGGTATAAAATGTGGCGATTAAAGCCTCACAGACATAGGTGGAAAAATCAACGGGGTGTAGATTGACGTCATCCGCAAAGTTGCCATGTCATTGACGTGACGAAACGAATGCGTCTGGGAAGCCTGTAAAGGAAAAAGACGTGAAGGTGACACGTCATCAACAAGTCCCACCAATTAGAAAGAAAACGGGCTGAGAAAGAAAGGTATCACTCGCGTCAGCAATTCTGTGGTAATGAGATCCTTCTACTTGTCACGAATATAGACGAAATTGGAGAATAACCTAAAACCTCCGTAGGTGAAAAGGGTTTGAGTGTACAGCAACATTACGTAGTATATGTGCATAGTATACCTGTGGGTATTTGTCGAGAAAAATAATTACTAATACGGTTTTTAGTCCCACGATAATCATGGGATCTTGCGATCTTGGTCACAATTGGTGCTTTACGCAACGACAGCAAAATTTTTATCTTGACGCTTATGATGAATTTTTATTTAAAATAATTTAGCACGTAGACCTTATTGTTTTGCATTTAATTGATAAATGTTAATAATTTCCCAAACAGAAAACCAATCCAACATGCGTATTAAATTAAAATAAAAAGTTAACGAACCCAGCCTCTTCATGTATTAAAATGTAAACAGTTAATGTAAAATTCACACAATTTAATGCCTCAGGAAGTAAAAATAGTTTTGGGCACGTAAAAGATATCTGGAAAATGAAAAGTTAACGAAGATTTCTTTGTTAAACACCACGCTAGACAATTTTTATATTTCCAAAACTATATTGAGTTTCTGTAACATACTATTATGTGAGTTTTATAATTATTTTTTTTACTTTCTCGTGCATATAAAACGTGGTTTCATTAAAAGTTATTTATATATGTCATTTTTATGTATTTGGTCAAATATTAGAAAGTTACTCAGCTTTAGCGAAAATGAAGTTAAAATCTTTTAAAAATTCAGCAGTTTTAATAAATGGAATATTTATTTATGTTACCGCCGTATCGTTTACCGTTACGAAGGCATTGTTTCAACTTAAAAAAAAGTGTTGAAATTGTGTGAATATGTGGACAGATGCGACACAAATTTATAATCCCAGTCAATCACACGCAATTACGCGAAAAAATATCGGAAATGCTTTGAATTGATCGAATTACCATCTAACGTAGTAACAAGACTACCTAGCTTATTTTATACTAATTGTAAGCCATATAGGGAGTTTACAATAGATGCTCCATTGATTTCTGTTCATCAGGTTGGTCGTTTCTTACTCGCTGAAGAGTTCGCCTCAAAAATCCACCTATTGGAAGATTTCGTATGATTGAAGATGATACTTCGTTAGAATAAACTGCATAATCCATAATTAACTGAAAAATTTTATCTACTCTTTATTCCCCCAGATAAGAAGCATGTGATTGGTCTATGCCTTTCAGAATTTTATTTCGTCAGTGGCTGTAAATTTTTGTCTTCAAACAGTTCCTTTTACTGTTTCTATTTTTCCTATGTAACTATTGTTGTAGGATAATTTTATCACTATCTGTTGGCGATTTACCAATTTTTAAGTGTCCGGAAATGTGTGCCAAAACTGAAAAACAATTTGGCGAAAAGATAAAGTCACCAAGTTCCAAGTGCGAGACCGAATGTAACATGCATCAATTTTATAGTGTGTAGGAAAGTCGCACTTGGTAATATTCTGTCACATAATTTTTGACACACACTTGTTCACACGTGCATAGCGTTATAACATTATTGAATTGCAAGAGAAAAACCAGATTTCATATCATTCATAAAATTTTCCTCTTTGGCGCTACACAATGTGAATAAATTCATTACAGTTATTTATTTGCAAAGATTTCTTGTGTCAAAGTTGAATTATTTTGCGTTTTTTCGTATGTGAAATTCAAAACTCAATATAATAGCAACCATTATGTTTAATTCTATTCAGGGGCGGATTGGGAACAAAAATCGGCCAGGGCAAATACTCGGATATCGGCCCACCTAACAACTAAAATAATGTTGCGGCCCCCTAGGAGGCCGCGGCCCATAGTTTGAGAAACACTACTTTAGAATACGGAAAAGCAGCAGCTCCTGGCCGAGGCATCAACCACTCAAGCAGCCCCGGCCCAGGAGTAGCATCGGCCCACCGGGACTTTGCCCGGTATCCCGGCGGCCCAATCTGCCCCTAATACTATTACTACTAAAATATATATAAATTTAAATATACAACATGAAATCTATGGAAATCAATTAATATTAATTAATTTTTTATGCATAATTTAGAGTTCTGTCCAGTTTAACTTTTAAGGAATTGTTAAACACCGGTAGAATTGCCCGTCAAAAATGACGGTTAAGCATGATTAAAGAATAAAATTAAAACTCTCCCCATTTCCCAGACAGACGGACTCTTGAGAATTATAATTCAAGGATTAGTTTTTCAAAAATATAGATAATGCCATTACGATATGGGAATTTCCTCGCCGAATTACGGTTGGACGCGGAAGAGTTGTTTTAATTTTTTGTACAGTCATTTCTCGACCTCCGAAAGTGCCTTGCGCGTGCGAGGATCCACGAGCGAACAGTAAAGAGAAAGACCAAGGCCGTTTTAAGGAGCGATCTTGGCAATGAACAACGTCCATTGCTCACCACCTTGGATGGCGTGATGTAGGTACTCGTTAGGGGAGGGATTTCCATGAGAGAAGGGAAGAAAATGGGCGTAATTTAAACATTTTGAAATATGGGTGAGTAAAAAGGAAAGCAAATATGAACGCTTGAATGAAGATTAAACGCACAGGTATTATTCCTTCCTCTCCTCTCCAAAAATCCAATGAGAAAACTTTTTTGTTTCAAGGGTAACTTATAAATAAATCGTTCTTTACCGTCAGTCTTTCAGATTTTTCACGCTCACGCGAAAAAGGGTTGTTTGATATGTTTTGAAACTATTTTTACTCATTACTATTAAAAATATTACCCCTTAATCAGTGGCGGATTTAGGCATTTTGGGGCCCCTGGCGCTAAATAATTGTGGCCCCTGGGGCTTAACAATTGGAGTCCCTACAATATAAATATACGGTGAAACTTCACCTAACGACTTCCACTTTATTTGACCCCTCTTAACTATCCCATTAATAAATAATGTATCTCAGAGCAAATAATATGAATTTTTCTTCGTTGTTTTTTAAAATTAGATATTTAATGTTTCTGATATTTATTATATAGAAAAACATTTTTTCGGGCCCCTTATTTTGAGGGGCTCCTGGCTCACGACACCCATTAAATCCGCCACTGCCTTTAATCCATTTTTCGACCAGTGGAGGTTGATCAACTTATCAGCTTTACCTGTCAACAAAATAATATTGCCAAAAGATGGATGAAATGAGACCTCGTTTCATTCGCCTTCATTATGATTAACGCCTGTTGCAATATCTCTTTCCTGATTTTATTTTCTTACGCATTTAACGATGTTTTGCATTTGGAAACGGCTCTTTTGAAAGTTACGAAGAGAAAAATTTATAAATGCAAGCAGTAACTGTATATCTTAGTTATTATTCAATTATCCAATATTTTGTCTATCTAAAACCTTGACAATTTGACCAATGTCTTTTCCATCGTTTGCTGTATCAAAGGGAGAATAAATAGTTTCATTGCTTGTGATATGGATTAGCATATCACCGTGAACACGAAAGAGAAAAGTTAGTAATATCAGAAAATTAAGTGTGAAAGTTTTCTGAGATTACTCTTTTGTGCCCAGTAATATATCTTCCGATGAAATTGAGCGTAATCTGGTCGATTTTCATTGCCATTTCCATTAGTAGAGAAGCAAAATAAAATTCTTAGGATGGAAAAAAGCAAGCTGCAAAAAATTTCCAGCGAAAAATGAGTGGTACTAAATAGGTTCCAGAGATGGCATGTGGATAATTACGACTAATGTTTTCCGTTAAAAAGGAACACATCGATTGAGCTTATATAGAGAAGTGTTTAACGATATTGTGGTTGACGTCGCTTTTGAGATTAATCGTTAAAAGTTTTAAGGCGAAGGTTCAAGAGGAGTGAATGGCCGTGTAAATAAGAGGAGACATGTCTGGGAGAGAAAAATCTTAAAAAATAATTGTGGGTGCACTTAAAAAGAATGATTTATGACAATGAAATAGAAGGAAATTTCAGTCTGGTAATCTGCGACAGTTAATTATATTTTCGACTTCAATGATGTTATCAAAATTTAAAAACAAAGCTATGCCATAAATAAGTCTTTAAGTTGGCAAAAATGGTTTTTTTTGTAGATTATATAAGAGTTTCGACTGATTGAGCGATATCTGGTTCAATGGGATTTCATTCACCGCATCTATTTTTGTAGTCACGTTTATGCAGATTAAGATCGGCGTTCGTGGAGATACTATATTCAGCTTGCATAAACAGTCATTGTTCGCTCGTTAATCACGATCTTACCTTATAAATAATGAGATGGGAAAATCGAGGACGTTTACCTAAAAAAAAACACGCTAATTCGCCTGCTATCATTTTCTTGCCTCCAGCTTCGAATCTCTTGGATCGACTGAGTGTGCTGTATTCGTGCGGCTCCTCAGGAATATAAATATTTGCACTTTCCTCCTATCCCTCTCTCTTTAGTTGTGATCTCTTCGTGCGATTCGTACGGAATCATTTTACGCATCTTGGCGATTTATTTTCTTGCGAGTATTAAAAGCTATTCCGTCAGCACTGTTCCTTCTGAACGATGTTTATTTATTTGTGATTGTGTAACCCACACCGCAGCAAGCAAGTTTTTGGTTAAGTCTGGAGGCCGCAAGCTTCGAATAAATACACCCACACCAAGGTCTCGGTAAATCGGTATGCCCCGCCGAATAAACAAGGCGGCTTTTCATTTTCCGGAGTGCGACCGTGCCCATGCATCAGGAACCGGAATTATGTTTGCATTGAAACGCTTCGGCTAGCAGTAATTATTTCAAGGATCGGATGGATTGAAAATGGAAGTGGGAGAGAGTCTTTCCGTTGATTCCATTACGAGAATCCGTCGAATTTTCGAGGTTTGTCTTCCGTCTCAAATCCTCTAAAATCAACTACGGAGGATTAGATACTCTTACAGTTTATTACTGCGTAACCCGGGGGTATCCCAGGAATTTCGATGCGAGGATCACCGAATTTATTTCTGAAATATCAACCGAGCACGAAATAGTTTAGAAAAGTTCGAATATTCACGAACATTAACTACTGCGAAGGCTTAGCTGCTCATAAAGTTTAATATTGCGTAGTTCAAGGGTTTCCCAAACTTTTCAATGCAAGGAACAGCAATTAATTTTCTAGAATATCCAGCGAGCACCCCACAGTTGGGCGAAAGCAAGGGATATTCACAATTGAAAGCAATCTGTAGTAATTCCTAATGTATTTTAATACGTTTTAGAGAGAAAACAAGCTTTTATAACAAAATAAATCCATAGTGCTCGTATGTTATAAGAGCACCATTCTGAAAGACATATAATTCCGATTTCTGTGACGTTATTCTGAGTTCGAAAAAATATTTTTTGTTGTATTGATGAAAGTGGGCCAGCAAGTTAGTATTGCTTGCCCAAATTCAATAATTCGACAAAACTTCAACATTATTTTGCAAAATGAAAGATTTTTTTGTTCCAGTCAAAATGAAAACCTGGGGCCTCAGGGCCACAGTAGATATTATTAAACTCTTTTCTTCGGTAACTAACAAGATAGATCAGAAAAGAACTGTTGTAACAATAAATAAGATAAAAATTCGTGTGCGTTTACCAGTAAGGGATAGACGAGATTGCGTTAAACCCAAAGTAGGAGTTGTAGGGAACCCGGAAACCAAAGACGAGAAGGCACAAGGTTGGCCAAACCCTTAAGAAACTCCTTTTTTATGTGTGTGTGTTTGTGTTTTTAAGGGTCTGAGATTATTCCTTAATACTCCAACAGGTGTGTTTTTTGTTGTTAAATTGCCAATAGGGCGATTTTATTTCAAATAATTTTAATTGTGATCGTGATTGTAATTGTAACTGCGACCGTAATTGTAATATCATATCTATTCCTTACGCAGCGTGTTTAGCATTGTGAATACGGGAAGCTTATTCTTTTGTACGAACCAGTAATCGGACACTATTTTCACCATCGGGCTTTGGTATTAAGTACCTAAGATAATTTACCGAGATTTAATTCCCACGCATAGCGAATACATTCCAAATATGGTTTTTTCAGTAATACATAAACTATAGGTATAAAAAGCTACACAATCGTATTCGCATAGGTGAATTGTCATCCAAGTAAGATAAAAAATTAAGGGTTTATTTAAGTTTGATTCATTAAATAATTTAGTCAAACTTTCTCGTCCGATTTGGTTTATTGACCCAATTTTTCCTGTTTTCAGAGGTCGTGGTTGAAGGCGAGGATTTCATTTACTGGATCTTTTATGTAATATTTTCCTCTACGACCGCAAAGTTTGGGTAATGATGGCGAAAATAATTTGGGTCACTGGTTTATGGCGGCATTCTTCGACAAACAAAAGTGTACTCATTACTGGATGCGAAGTTTATTTCCCCACGAGTCACGTGACGAAGCGGGTTGAGTTACATTGCCCAAATTACTTCTCTTAGTTTGCATGTTTTTTTTGGTTTATTTCCGCCTATTTTTCTGTTTATAGATTGGAGGAAATTGCCAAATTCAACAAGCTAATTTAACCATTTAGTCAAAGATTTATCATGTTACAAACGATATTCCCGATTTTAAAATTTTGTTACGAAAACACAAAAAGAAGATACATTAAAAAGGCGAATAAAAATTTAAGTCGTTTTTTTCGAACTGTTGGTAGTTGTCACTTTCTTCACAATGAGGTTAAAACATTCCTGCATGAATAATTGCCAGATCGTTGGATAAGGCGTGGAGGACTCATTTATTGGCAGGCTTGTTCGCCCGATCTAAACTCTCTCGAGTTTTTCTCCTCTGGACCTATGTCAAAAATGAAGTTTATGCTCAACCAATGCCAAAAATTTTCGGATAATTAAAAAAAAAGTACTTGTCGAGTTTTTCTTTATTAGTATAGCTAGCTTTTCGCTTAATATTTGGTTTTAGTTTTTTTAATAATAACTTTTTAACGTCAGGAAGATCATTTATAATCACCCAATATCAATAATTAAGGAGGAGGAAAGGTGAAACGCGACTAAATTATTGCCGGAAACCCTGTTTTCCTCTTTCCGTGGCTGGAGAAGGATAATTCCGGAAAATCGTTTCATCTTACGCCTCCTCGTGTGTATCTTCGACATCCCCAACTGACACGCGTAGCAAATAATTTTTATCATTGGCTGAAGCAATATGTATTGATAAAGGTACTTATGTGCCCTAAAATTTCGCCAAATATCGTAAATTTAATACATAGAACGGGCTTTTATATAGGATTAAAAATGTCAAAATATGCATATAAAACGAATATCGTGCAAAAATATGTTAAACACTAAACTGCTGCATCATTTAAAACTGGTGTATCAGAAACTTCCTTTGTTTTTCATCATCCTTATATGCCGGCATTAAAATTTTCATGAAACCGTTTAGCGTCAGCTCCGAAAATTCTGTGGTATTACCAAGTGTGTGCTTTGGTTGCTAATACGGTTTTAATGAAAAATCCCGAAGGAATTTCATAAAAGATGGTTACTCTGAAATTCCCCAAAATTAAGACTTTCGAGTTTCCTTCGCTTAACGTAGCTCTCTATGCGTCGTACTCAACGCATTTTGTAATCAGATATGAATTACTGAGTCGTCAACATAAGAAAATTCTTTTTCCGTGACATTAATCTTAGGTTACATATAACTTTATAAAAAATAATACGTACATTTTCATATAATTTCCTTTAGTGCGCTACTGGCATATTTTCGTTCTGCTATAAAACTCCGTATTTTTAATTTCAACGTGCCATTCTCATTACATTAATCCAACTTTAAGACTTAATTACTGCAGCACCAGAGTGAAGTAGTGGTGAACACGGAAGAAGGATTACTTGGAATACCTAATAAATCATAAAGTCCAAAAGACGAGGAATTTCACAAATTCCCATTAACGCCAGCTTTAATAGCAGATTTAAAATCTCGCCGGCGAAAATTTTCCACAGCTGTTTTTTTTACACAGCAAGCCAAGAGCGTGAAGTCGCTAGAGAATTATCGAGCTCGTCTTATGGCTGAAAACGCTTTCAGAATATCAAAAATTGGTTAAAAATGGTACTTGTCTTAGGTATTTCCAACCTCCTTCTTCTTAATCGTCTACAGTCTCATCCCAACTTTGACATTTTCCACCCTCCTCAACAATGCCTCCGGGCAGCCCCGTAGATACCTATGTACATACATAGATATTTTAGCGCGCAAACTACTAAATACGCGCCCTCTCTCCCTTCAAGAAATTATTTTCTTTAGTTTATTTAGTTACTATTTGGTTTTCTTGCGCCCCTTGCTTATTGTTAGTTGCATCCGGGGCAGATGCCCCGCTTGCCCCGCACTAGTTATGGCACTGCCTCCGAGTCAATCATCGATCGTTAATATTTGATGTATATGTCCTTTTTTGTTTCTATTTCGCTTGTCTCCATGATCATTGTTAATTTTTTAAATTCTTTTGTTGATGTTTCATATTTTTATCATGTTGTATTAATTCCTTGTTGATCAAATCTGCTGTAATTGGCTTTGTTCTGTTGGTGGGTTATTCCTCAATAAATAAATAATCATAACAAGGTTATGGAATACCCAGATGCACATTTCCGCTACAACGCAGCCTTTTCCCACGGCGATTAACCGAAAGTTGGTTCTAAAATAAAAAATCTGATGTGGCCAACACATGACTTTCTCCATATTTGGGGAATAGATATTTAAAATATTATGATTAGCATTATAAGGCAAAATTATTATTTCGTATCGCAAAAGAATGCAGTCGTCCTTATTGCCGTAAATTATATTTTGAATATGTTTAGAGAATTCACCGCTACATGGTGGTGGCTCTGTATACTGGAAATTAAGAATAAGTTAAATATCTCCGAAATGGATGGTTCTACGAAAATTTGTTTCAAACAAAACTTGGAAGAAATATTATTCTCTACAACTTGGGTCCTCACGAATATTACCAATAACGTCGTTTTAAAGGAGATACTTGACGGAAACCGAAAAAACCGATTATTTATAAAAAATTCCTAAACAATAACTGCTATGGAAAATTGTTTCAAATGAAAGTTGCAGAAAATTACATTTTCTATAACCTACGTATAGAATTGTTTATAAAATAATGATGTTTTAACGGAGAAATATCGCAAAAACCGAATCGGGTTTCGAATACACCTCGACTTTGGGTTAACCGTTATTGTCCAAAAACTAATCAGTTCTTTGTGCTCACCCTAAAGTGTTATATATTAAATTTGGTATCGATATGGCGAGTACTTTTTGAGTTAGAGCGCCCACAATCACATATATCCACACAGACATCATTCCGAAAATAGTCTAAACGTCTTCTAAGGATCCCAAAACGTGTATTTCCGTTGAAATCTCGAAGTCGATTTTTTTCATGATCACAATACTTTCCCTATACCTGCTACGTATGGAGAAAGGAAAAAGGAAGCTCGTTGCATGCTCATTTAGTCATCGGCGTTGCATTCGAAAATGTCGACCTTTCAAACATTCCTTTTGAATTTGTAACGTTCGAGTCGTTTCTAGATAGCATCGAAGCGAGCACTGTCCGTTCAGTGCATGACGTTTTCTTTTGGTAAAAATCGGTTGGCCGGCCGAGTGAGCGGGAAAAATGGAAGGAGCGGAGAGAAAGAGAGAGAGGGAACAGGGAACACCTTGCGCGCGTCCGCTTCATAGTTCATGCAACCGAAAACGAATCCTGAGGCCGCCTTTCACGTATCTCGGTCATTACGCCTCGCGGACCATTAGATAGCGTCGTCGTAGAATAAGGGGAGGGATAGGGAAGAAGGGGAGCACACGTGTGCATGTCGAAATAACCCCCAGCCGTGGAATTCAGGAGTAGTTCGAAGGTAGTTTGCAGAAGCGACGTATGGAGCGCTCGCTTCGCATCCTCCTTCCTTCCTTTTTTCCCCTCGCGTCCTATTGCAATTCCACGAGACCACCCGTACGTTCTATCGTATTTGCGCATGGATGCGGGTCGCTCGCAAGCAGGAACACGCCCCATCCTCGTTTTTAGATTACGTAGAAGTGAGCAGCAAGGCGGTCAAAAGGACTAAGCAGAGTCCTCTTGGCGACCGTGGCCGAATTAGAATGGGAGAGATAGAGGGAGAAATGGGGATTTTGTTATGCCTACCTCTTATAAATTCCTTGATTTTTTTCTCGGTTGCAGTTATACTCCAAATTAATGGAAAAAATGTACGGCGTCTTTGGTAGTTGACGAACGACTTTGGATTACTTAACATGTTTGGTCCTTCATAGATTTAGCATTTTCTCCTCGTCTACATCCATATATATCGGATTATAGAACTGGGTTTAATGCAGAAGATCGTTACCATTAATTTATAAAGTCTTTAGAATATAATAAAAGATGCGGCGGCATTGCCTGCAATTTAAATTTCTTTTATTTGGTACAAGGCCTTTGACTTAATTTATTAATGAGTTTCTCAATTGCTATGATCTCATTAAGAATTTTAACCAGACTGAGATATTTTTATGTAACATTTTTGGTCAATTGAAAAGATAAATCGAGTACCCGAGGTTAGAATAGTCAAATTTAAGACTTGTTGAGCGATGGTTTTATGCGCTGAATGTATTTTTTGAACAGCAGAAATGTCATTTAACTTTAGAAAAAATTTGACTTTATACTTTTAGATGCAAAATAAAAAATTTGCTTATGCCGAAAGTTATATTTTTGTAAAAGTGCTAGTAACTTTACTGAGGGAGTTTTAATGATAAAGTAACTTTAAATTTCACAACTATAAATATTCCCTTAGATTTGTCCGGCGCAAAACTCGACATTGAAAGCTATCGTTTTTGCTCTCAAGTAAATACACTTAGGTAACATTACGAATAATTTTCTCAGTTTAGTTTAATTCCACTGCTAAAAATAAGCTTAACGATGGAAGGCGTAACTTTGTGGAATCATTCCATAGCATACACAACAAAAATCGCTTTGTAAGTTAAATAAAAAAATGTGGAATTTAACAAAGTGTTTGCCTTGCGTATACTGCAAAAAATATAGGGATACCGATAGTGATATTACTATGCAGAGTGAACTTAATGGACTGCAAAAGAGGAATACAGTATCAAACAGTAGTTGTACTTTTTCGACTTGACCAGGAACGTAACGTCGAAATAATATTAAGAAAGGGTCTTTATCGCTTTATTACTCCGTGTAACAGCGTGCGAGATGCAGGTGCACACCACGGCGGCTGTCCTGGAAGTTTAGCCAATGGATTAATTCCACCGGGAGAAACTTGTTATCGAGTTCTTTACGAGACCATACCATCCCCTTGGGCGAAAGGGTTTTCTGCGTCCTCTGCGTCACAGGGAACTAATTAAAGAGGTGCTTATATAATTTATTGCTTTTTCTTTTATTAACGTAGGATTGTATCGTTTCCAAAATATCCTACATTCTTAATTATCTATGCGGAACATAATGTGAAAGAAACGTATGCTGAGATTCGGTGTGTTTAGCGAGATGTTATTGCATGGTTTTAGTTGTTAGCTTAGTTAGCTTTCGAATACGAATTCGAAGAATGGCGGTTCGAGTCCTGAAGCTTCCAATATTTTATATATATATATATTACTTTCGAAGTTGATATAAAAGTTGGTAATAAGAATTGTAGTACAATTTGTGTTTACATGGCGATTATACTCGATTACATATTAATGCAATATTATCATCAGAATCATAAATCCACAAAAAGCCAATTTATTCTCTGCTTTACTACATATTTGAAAGAGATGAAGTTAAATCATCATCGTTTTACAACTGTGGATTTATGGCACATCGTGTAGGGTCTCCATTTTTTATTGGCAGACCCTGTAAATTTGGTAAGTTTATCTATTTCACAGTTGCTACTCATTACCATTATTCCTTAGCAACGTTGACAAGTCATTTGTAACGTGTAAGTATCATCAAATCGCATCGTTTGTAAACGGTTAAGACACCACGATAATAATTCTATTCCATTTAATCTTTTTAGATTTATTCTCGTCGTAAAATTTAAAATTGTGGTTTAAAACTGACGATGAATATGTTTCGCCAAATTAACATTCACCATTCATTTGCCATTGATAAAAATCAAGAATGTAACAAGTTCTCTCTTCTGGGACGAATTAATCATGGCAAATATGTGATTAAGGGCCAGGGTTATGTACTCGAGAGAAGGATCTCAATGTATCTTAGATCTGGCAACAACGCCCACGCTCTTCCGCTATTTTTCTGGGGGTCGGATAAGGCATAGAGTGGCTGGCGAGGGGGATGAAGTGGGTTTAAGGGAGAAATGGAATCATTAAACCAGTCGCAGCTTTCTCTCTCTCTTATCCAACCCCATCAACCCTTATGAGGCCAATCCGATGTGGTCCCACCAACAACAACCTATTATTAACTTTTCCAAGTCAAAAAGCGGGGTCACGGCAATCTCGGCAGGAATCGATAATTTTATTTGTTTGACTTCCGCGTTCGCGTCGTAAAATTATTTTTTTTCCAAAGCGTAATCGCGGGGGAGGTTGGGTCACAGTTTCGTGAAATCGCAAATGTTTTTCCCGTATGATTTAAATGTTACGTCAATCCGAATAAAATACCGTGTGTGTGTGTGTGTGTATATATATATATATATATATATATATATATATATATATAAGTTACGGACAAATCTCGAAATCAGGCACCTCACGATTTGCCCGGGCAAAACTGGAAATAATTTCAGAAAATGCACATTTTTTGGGTTTGACCGGGCCAATCGCGATGTGACCACATAGCTTTGGGCAAACCTAATGGATCATATTTTACTTTTGTCTAACGCTTGCACGATGGCTTACAATCTGCTCAAAAGTGTTCAGTTGGTTTGGTTATTCGTGTCGTAGTTAAGAGTCCTTCCGGCAGCAAAGGGAGACCGGCCGGTCCTCTTAAGAGGACTTCCGCACCCGTTCGCTCACTACTGACAGAATATTTTTCCGGGATGATCCTGTCTCCCAATATATGTGGGTATTTCGATTTTTCCTATTACTTCCTGGGATAATCCTTACGATCTGAACCTTTCAAGGAGATTAAATCTTGATCTTCCTCATCGTAGCGACATAACACTATACTCTGTTTTGTACATTCACGAATCTGGCTGCCCTGCTCTGGACTTTTACGTGCCCTTTCTCTTGGGTGTCCCACATAGCTGACGCCTATTCCAACTGAGACCTAATCAATGAAAAATAACATGTTCCTCGGACATTTTTGTTGCTCTTTCCTTGTATTTTTCTTAAGAGGGCCATTTTCTTATTTGCCACACCGGGTTCATTAAGACGATTGCAAACGGTGGGATGCCTACGTCTTACAATTAGTTTCACAGGTTAGTCATTAAGACCTATGGACTACTCACATGCCATAAAATAAAAGTATAAGAACTTAGTAGCTTCCACTGTTTTTAAAGCGATTTTTCCACCCTTACTGGAATAACGAAAATCGCTTATGTATTACGTTGTCTGTGTACAAAATGTATCATGAACCATAGGATCACTAAATTTTCAAGATAGGTTGATCTATATAAGTGCTTGACATGGTAAAACATTGGAGATAGTTTGTTTATGTTTCCATTGAACTGATTTTCATGAAATTTGGACATATAAATAAGTTAACTTTGTCGAAAAAACAGAAATTTCAAATTTAATAAGGGCTGCCAATATATGGGATTAAAACCGTTTTTATATTTACTGTTCAGCACATAGCATGCAAGTTCAATGTTATATTATTTCTTTCAAATACTACAAGACTTGATTGGAGATTTCAGTATCAAATTAGTCCTCAGATTTGATTTTGATACGAAAATTTTAACGTTTTTCAGAAAAAAATAAGACCTCATTGCTGTCGACGAGAAGCGCTTTATGTAATTTGCATTCACAACCTCCATTGCGGCCTGCCACGAAGAAAAGGTTGGCCACTACTCCGCTAGAATGGTTGTAGGATGGAAATATATCGAGGTACGTTCTTCCTTAGAACAATTAGGAAGCGCAACAAGAAAATTATAGTTAAAAGCGAGAAAGATTAGGTGTGCTTAGGTGCATCGCATCGTCTACCACCTGCCAATTTAGTGAATTATAGGGTAAACTGTAGATATAGGCAGGTCTGGTCATAGGTCATAATGATGTGAGCATTTGGTAATCCATCGCGCTAGCGTTGGGAAAAGCGAAAGTATAGTCAGCATCATTTTTAAAAAATTTAAAAAAGTTTATTTTCAGAAAAATTCTATTTGAACGAAGATTATCTAGGCCACGCCATCGTGAAAGCATTAGGCAAAAGGTAAATATGATCGATTAAGTTTGCCGAAAGCTATGTGGTAACATCTAGATTTGCCCAAAACTGTGTCGTCCCATCGCGATGTGCCCGATTTCGGGATTTTCCCGTAAAACACACACGCACACACCCACACGCACACCTACACGCGCGCGCGCGCACGCACGCACAGACACACACACACACACATATATATGCTTGAGGGAAAGGAAAGATAGTGATAAAGGTATTGGAGGGAGACGAGTGAACACTTACCAGTATCTGGAGAGCCGCTAGGGGTGCCGAAGAAACACGAAAAACAACACAATATTGACGAAGATGAACAGCTTCCTGTAACATTCATCACGACCTGAGTATTTCCAAACGGTTCTTTGGTTGGGTTTAATTTACCTAAATATATGCTATGTCGGCCATTTAAACATTCGATTGGCGTGCTATTTACTTGATTTTATTTTTAATTTAAAAGATTTTGTTTATCAAAAGAGCTGAACGTTTTTATCACATCTACGCAAGGAAAGTCCGTAAAAAAAGTATTCAAGACAAAAGAATCATCTCCGACATGTTCATCTCGGCCAATATTTGCCACCGTGGAAATTAATCGATTTAATATTAAGCAACGAATAATTTTAATCTCACCGACGAGGAGAAGGTTTTGATTCGAGATCAAAAGGTTGCAGTTGGACGAACAGGTCGTAAAAATATCCGAAATTTATTGGCTTATTTTTCTACCGAATTTATACTCTGCTGAAAGTAAGAAAGCCGTTTTTCAAATCCTCCGAAAAATAAAAGATGAGAGGGCACGACGCTTTGTTCTGGACTCCTCTTTATATCTCTTTTTTATATCTCTTAAGATATACGGGCGGTTCGGAGAAGGTGAACGGAGAGAGTGGTGAGGGAGATGTATAGGGGGAGGGAGAGTTGGAGGTTGGGTTGGGTTGGTGGAAATGAGGGATGGGGACGGTGTAGCCATGCGGGAGGAAGAGTGGAAGGGGAGGGGGGAGGAAGAGGGGGGGTGGGGGTGGGGGGAGGAAGAGGGGAGGGAGAGTGGAGTGGGAGTGGAGGGGGAGAGGAGGGGGAGAGAGGAAGGAGAGAGGAGGGAGAGGAAGAGAGGAGGGAGGGAGGAGTGGGAGAGAGGAAGGAGAGGGAGAGCGGAGGAGGAGGGAGAGAGGAGGGGGAGGAGTGGGAGAGAGGAAGGAGAGGGAGAGTGGAGGGGGAGATGAGGGAGAAAGAGGAGGGGGAGGAAGAGAGGAGGGAGGGAGGAGTGGGAGAGAGGAAGGAGAGGGAGAGTGGAGGGGGAGGGAGAGAGGAGGGGGAGGAATAGAATAGGGAGAGGACAAGAGGAGGGAGGGAGGAGTGGGAGAGAGGAGGGAGAGGAAGAGAGGAGGGAGAGAGAGAGGAATGAGAGGGAGGAGAGAGAGGGGGAGAGAGAAAGGGAGGGAGTGAGACAGGGAGGACGGAGATGGAGTGAGCGGAAGTAGAAATCAGGCGTGGGAGGAAAGATAGAGGACTGCGTGGGATGCAGGGGCGCATAACTGATGAAAAATTGATACTCCAAAATAGTTCTTTTCAACCAGTTCGACTAGGGATACTTGCGTCATAAGCACCCACGCTATATTTCGCCAATTCTCCGCTTTTTACGGGTATTTTTATTTTGGGAAAAGAAACTCTCCTAGTGAATCTACTCGTCCTAGTCGTAAATCCCTCTCTTGTTTTTTTTCATGCATTTCTCTTTGTGTTTATTCTTCTTTATTGCTCACCTGTTTGTTTCGGATACGGCTTTTCTAACGTCATATTATAAACGGGCATATCCAAACTTGGCCAGCGGTTGGGTTAATCCCTAAGGGTATATCCAAACTCGGCCAGGATATCTTGAACGACACGTACTTTCACTTCGCACTTTCGCAAATTTTTACTCTGAACAAGCTACGAAAAATCTAATGTCTTACGCACATCATTTTCTTTATTATAACAGGGAAATTATAATAGGGAATTCGTTGTTTTTTCATTTCTGTTCAAGCTTTTTCCATTTTAAAATCTGTAAACTTATTAAGTACATTCGTAGAAAGAAAGATCTGAAGATCACTATGCAAGCAGGCATAAGCTGTTATGATGAGCATAAGGAAACAGGAGAAAAAATCTGCCATGACCGGGAATCAAACCCGGGCCTTCCACTTGCCGGGCGGATATTCTACCACTAAACCATCGTGGCAGACTAAATTCTCATGCTCCGAAATTGGTACGGCTGTGGTCCAAGCGCCTTTCTTTTGAAGGCATTCTATGATCTCATGGTAGTTTTGTTTTAGAAATATGGTCAACGCAGTTTATCAAAAACATTTAATTTGACCTAAACAAAGCAAAGTATTCGAGTAATATATTGCTTTAAGGTATATTTACGATTTATCTAGCTCAAATAGGTATATAAAGATTCGGAAAATCAAATGCGCAATAACGCTACAAAGTAGCCGCCATCAGTGGCGATTCTCAACATTTTTATTCCTATTGTTGCTTCCTAAATTACCAATTGAAATAAAGTTTTTAGGCGATCTCGAAAATTATTTTTCGGATTGTTGACAAGAACATACAAATTAAGACTTGTTTTTTATGTTTCCGTGTATGGAATTAAATAGCAGAATAAGAAAACCGCTTATGACTCTCAAACTTTCCATTCTATTTCCATCAAACATTCAGGAATTATTTGGAAACACCAATTCTAATTATTTAAATGCTCAACGTATAAAATGAAGTCAAGAGCTCGACTCCAGAAACTTATATTTTTCCATTGGAATAGCGAGAGAAGAATTGAAAGGTCAAATTTTTTTAGCTCAAATTTTATAATTACTTAGAACCGTGGTACGAATTCGGGACTTGAATACTAGAACTCCAAAAAAAAAACAGTTTTTCATTTTACTAGCGTCGAAGTTCGAGTAGAATTCTCATTAATCAAAAAATATATTTTAAACGCGACAATTTGGTTCTTATATAGTAAAAAATTTTCGCTTTTAAGAGCAACCGAACTGTTGCTCTCTTCATGCACCGAATTAGATTTATATATGCGACAGAGAGTGGGAATGAGGTGGTGGAAATGAAGGAAGGAAAGGGAGAGAGGGAAAGAGAAATAAGGAGGGAGAGCGTTACTCGAAAAGACATTACGCTATAAAGTGACAAAGAATGCTTTTATTATTATTGTTATTAGATAGGATATGAGCTTAGAACGAAAACCATTGTGAGATAAAACTGATTCACCTAATTTTTCTGATTGAATTTCAGTAATTATTTTGGCGGCAACTACACCAGTTGAAAGCATAATGATGCCAAGGACCAAAATTTCAGAAAGTATGTGAATTATACTTTTGAAAATCTACTTGTCGCAATTACCCGAACTTCTGGATGAGGTTTGTGCATTCAGATTCCTTCTTAGGCAGTCGATTCCCATTCATGAGGATGTGCCTTATATATTTGGAAAAGTTTGAAAAATAGGTCGAGCGAAGAAATGACATTCACAGACCGTTTTGAGAGTAAGAGACGGCAATATTTTTGTCCTCTTTCTTTTTTTGATTCGTCGATAAGTGGAAAGTTTTCCTTCGTTTGTTTCGCTCGTTTTGCGAGTGTATGTGTGTGCTTTTCCAATGACTTCCTTTCCTGTTTATTTTCACTATGATCGCTGAATTTTAGCCTGAAATCAGAAGTTCTCATAGAAAAGTACTGCAGCATTAAAAATTAAAATTTCCATTAACTTAGTTCTTCAAACCATGACTCGTAACGAAGAGTAAATGATTTAGCCTTCCTACGATTATGCAGAACATGATAAAGAAATCATTTAGAACAGATAAAGATTTAGCGCTAGAAAATCTTCAAAAGGGATGAAAAGAATTGACTTAACAGCACATTAACAATACGTATAAGATTAATACTTGAAGAGTCTCTCGACGTTTGATTTAGTTTGACCGCTTTCATGAAAAATTTAAAGAAAATCCTTCAAGATTAAAATGATAAAATACATTTAATTTAGCAATTTTCTGCGCGGTGGCATTATCGGCATTAATAAAACCCACAGTCTCATTACCAGACGTGACATAGGCGTCGCGTGTATTAACCTACAAAATCTCATGTGCCAAGAAAAAAACTCTGTTTTCAAAAGAGATCAGCCTTTTTTATGGTGATTTAGTTGCGTGATTCTTATTCTTCATGCAGTTTGATATGGTCTTAAACGGCGATTTTTTTAAAGAATACTGATTTACATTTTCAAGATCACCTTTAGCAGCCTTGATTCTTTGGCTTTGAAAATTGGCCAATCTTATTGCGCAGGAAAACCTGAGATATTTTTTTTTCGATAATCTTCGAATATTTGCCTCGAATGCGCTCGAGCACCATTACGAAGAGCGCTTTACTTAGTTTCGGAGTGTTTGACCTCATCTGAAGTTTTCGGGAAAAGCGGAGGTCCTCTCAAAAGCATCACGGGAGCTCACGCTCACGGTCGCACGTGTGTGCGCATAAACATGAGGAGATGACTTTGCGAGAATCTCCTATCGCGAGTGAAAGCCACTTTGGTCACCATTTTGAGTGTCCATTACAGCGTACAACGTATTTCCTGATTCGCCGCGATAACTTTAGTCTCTATTTGAAATTCATGTCAAAAGTTTGGTCCGTGTGACTCCGAAAGGCAAGTAGTGATTTACATAAATTTCAGTTTGTGCGCTTAATTAATTAAGTTTCATTGGAACCATATCTGATGTGCGCAGAGGGATAGACGCATGGACGTATTAAATGAATTATAGTAAGTAATAGATAGGTATATCTCATCCTTAAAGGAGAGGTTTGACATAATTACTTTGTGAAATTATTAATGTCAATCACAGTTTTTAAAGCTTACATCTGTTTTCGTTCAAAATAAATGCAACCATTGAACATAAAGTATAAAAATTATAGTATGTGCACGATCACTTTTTTATTGTTACGCAAGGATTTGCTTCGTAGAAGATACATCCTAAATTTATGAACGTTTGATGGAGTTGTTTGTTTGATTATTTCAGAATTAATTACTCATAAGTACTGATAACAAAACGCAGCATTTTGATAGTTTGGTCTCATACGATTAAAAATCATTGACGGTGTAGAAATAATCCTCCGCAGGATAAATGATTAAAAGTTGCTAGGAGGTTATTTTTTTATCAGGAATATGAATTAATTCCTTCTCGTAATATATTCGCGCATTATTGAGACTTGGGGTAAACCCGTGAGTAATAAGACCCGGACCATGATTCAGCGATTCTTGAAGATTTAATCAATTCAAGAGTCTTCTTCTTTTTTGAATACTTTCTCCGAAATCATTAAATTTTCAAAATGATCCGAGGGATCATTTCAGTTTCTCGTAAAATAAAATCCTAGCTCTTCCATTCGACTTGAGTTTGGAGGAAAAAGTGAAGAACTTTGAGGTGAACTGCATGCTCTTCCGTAATGATATCTTAACACGTGAGGTATTGAAAAGTGATTTTTGAATCGATGTATGCAACTGAAGCATGTGAGATTAATGCAATAACCTCTTTAAATATTTGAAACTAGCGTAATACCCGTCAATAATACTGACGATGAAAATTTCGACAAAAAAGAGCATCTAGCATTTTTTAAATTTTTATCACACAAACATAATATCACAAAAATGGCTTTATCCCTGTAATAATGCTCTCAGTACGACATTTCTTGTAAAGGTTCTCTCATCATTGAATAATGTTCCTTGGCTGTCATAATCGACTATGAAGATGCATGCTCATCTCTGGTTCTGGACCCAATTTTAAGTGTGAACAATCTAACTACCAAATTCACTTTTCATCGAGTTATTGCGAAAATGCTTCAAAAATCACTGTTCAGAACGTACTCTTTGTATGGCAGCTACCTGATCCTCTTCACCGATCAAGCGCAAATTTGCAGGTACAGCTATATCTTGTGTGAAAAACTTATGCTGAAAATTTCAGCTCTATCGGCACCAACCTCTGCTCAGGAGACATAAATTTCCATACAAAACGTCCCCACTTTAGCTCTTGTAGCAGCTCGAGATGTACCTATTGACCAAAATATTTTTGCGGATCTAAATTTTGAATGTTTGACGAATCCAAAATGGTATAGAACTTGAAAATCCATCAAGTAGTTCCAGAGATATAAGCTTGTCAAAAGCGTTCCGTACAGAGAGACAGAGTGACAAACCTAGCTTTTTATATCATAGGATAGTGAGGGATTTGTCGTTCTTATATCTCGATTACAATTGTGGATAACATTTTATTCAACTTGATGAGGTTAATGGGTTTTATTCAAATGTCTCCAACCCAAATACTGACATTAAGCTATAAAATCGCTCCTAATGGGATGAGTTTTTATGCAGTGCCTATTAGACCAAATCGGTTTGAATTATCTTTTTACTTTCTCATACGTAGTAATGGGAAAGTATTGTATTCATGAAAAAAATCGACTTCCAGATTTCAACGGAAATACATGTTTTGAGGTCCCTAGAACACGTTTAGACTATTTTCGTAATGATGTCTGTGTGTGTGTATGTTAGTGTGGGCACTCTAACTCAAAAAGTACTTGCCATGTCATTACCAAACTTCATATATAACACTTTAGCATGAGCAAAAAGAACTGATTAGTTTTTGGACAATAACGGTTAACCGGAAGTCGAGGTTTATTCGAAACCCGATTCGGTTTTTGCAATATTTCTCCGTTAAAACATCATTATTGTATATACAATTCTATACAAAAGTTATAGAGAATGTAATTTCCTACAACTTTCATTTGAAACAATTTTCTATAGGAGTTGTTGTTTAGGAGTTATTTATAAATAACCGGTTTTTCGGTTTCCGTTTAATATCTCCTTAAAAACATCGTTATTGGTAATCTTCGTAAGGACCAAAGTTGTAGAGAATAATATTTCTTCCAAGTTTTGTTTGAAACTAATTTTCGTAGAACCATCTATTTCGGATATATTTCGCTTTATCTTAATACCAGTATACAGCGCCAACACCATGTAGCGGTGAATTCTGTAATCATTCAAAATATACGTAATTTACGGCAACAAGGACGTGTCTTCTTTTATGATACGAAATAATAATTTTGCCTAGTAATATTATTCATAATAATTTAAATATCTATATCCCAAATATGGAGAAAGTCATGTGTTGGCCACATCAGATTTTTTCGCTCTAATGTAACTCGTATCACATAATAGCGCTGATAACGAGAACTGAGTTTGTTGCAATTTCATTCAGCGCTTGATTCACCTACATGCCTTTCTTTCTTTGTCTAGTTAGAAATCGTAGCGATGCCTGTGACCATTTAGTGAGATCAAAATTTCATTTATTTATTTAAAGAGGAGAAATCAGAATTTTAAAGTAAACAGCGTATGAACAATCAAATGTCATATAAATTAGACACATTTCAATTTAAAATATATGGTGCTGGATTTTGTTTTTGAATTTTTTCAGCGTGTACGATTTTGACGGATTTTCGCCCTCTGGATATCGAAATGTTGAATTATTTGAAATGAAATGTGTATTGTTTATTAGAATTTCCGTGCAATAGATTATCTACATTTCTCTTGCAACTATACATGGTTATAAATAGATACGCAATATTTATGGAATCTCCATTAAATGATTTTATCAGAGTCACGCCAAGTAACAGAAAATGGCCATTCTTGCTTTCTCTCCTATTTCCTCTTTTTCTGATTTTTATAGAGAGAATTTTGAGAATTAGCACTTAAATTATTATTACACTGGTTTTGCCGCTGTACATTTGTCGAAATAAAAAACTTTGTTCAGCTGAAATTAAAAAAAAGAAATAATCTGGTCGTCTGGTCGTACGTTCTAGTAATTACTTTATATGACGGTATGATCGCAAACAAAACAATGAAAACCAAGTGAATATTTCTTGTTAAACTATACAATGTATAGATCGCGAGTCAGCTACTCATTTTCTTTCAACCTCACTCATACATTAATTTGCAAAGAATTTGTAAAAAAACATTGAACCAAAAGCTAAAGTTATTTCAATCCATTATTTTCCGTGGTGTTGTCTTTGTAATACGCGCACATCAAAAACCAATTAGGGAAAGGAACGAAGGAAAGCGATACTCTTTAAATCCTTCAATTAAAAAAAAACTCGGAAATCAATTTAATTTGCATGCCATCCCATCACGCCGCCACCTCCGCGGCGAGGATACCCTCTCCTCATCCCTCTCTCCGCAACTGAGCCAAGAAATTCCCTTATCTCGTTAGAATTCCACTTTTTCATTCCCGATTCCCTCCGTTTCCTCGCCCCCATCCCTCACTCTTTCGCTCCGTCCGTCCCCCGTTCCTCCGCGTTCCTATCCGTTCCTCCTTGTTCCTCTCCGTTCTTACCCGTTCCTACCCGTTCCTTTCCGCCGTTCCTTCTCCCAATTCATCTTCCTTCGTCTCCTTGACCCTTTTAAATCCCTGGAAAAATGCTTCCTTCCTTTTCCCTAATTTTCCCACTCCTATTCTAAATCGTCGCCAACTCGATTTGTGAGCTAATAACTCTTTTACAAACTTGCCGATTTCTTTATTATACTTCCCTTCATCGCGCTAATAACTTTCTCCCTCCCTCTTTCTCTCTCACACCGTTCCATTGCACTTTTTTTCGGCGCCTAATCCGTGGAACTGTAAACTTATGCCTTTCCCTTATTCTCCCACTGATTTGCGAGATATTGTTTTAAGGTGATTAGTTAATTTAAATTTAAATTAGACTCCGAATTATGGTGGAAAAAATACGGTTATTATCTATCTCGATTCGGGCCTTGGCACGAATTGCATTGTTCACACGGAAGTTACGAAAAAAGACATTTATCTTTTAAAAATTCTGGGAGTGGCAGTGCTTGCGTTCCCTTGGCGACGAATTGAATGACCCGTCAGGGATAATGCCCACTTTTATTGAATTTGTCCTGTTAATTACCTTGTATGATTTGCTGCATGTACATTCGCTGTCGCGATTCACTTCAAATTGGATTTCACCGCGACGTCCACGCCATTGAATTATTGGAATTTTTCGTTTTGTTTTTAGTTTCGCCGGGGGAATTGCAGTCTGTGAATTAATTTTGATTTAAAAAAAAACAATTCGTATAATTTTTATCGGTTCAGTTCGCGTAATTTTTTAACGAAATGAAGTTTGCGGAGCTAAATACGGGGGATTATTTCAATTTAACAGAAATTTTGTATATGCGAAACGTGTACTACTGGTATAATTATTCTTAATGCATCCATTTTAATCTTTGATTAAATTGTACAAAATAATCATCATAAGATCTTAGTTTTCTTACATATTTGGATACGTGCTATTCAAACTTCCGTGATATATTTTTTCGATCCGATGCAAATTGCAAGCAGGGGAAATCAGTTTTGAATAGAGAGAATTCAGCGTTCTGCCTCTCCTCATATTTCCAAACCAGTATGAATCTCATAAGCCATTTGAATATAATGTCTTCCTTTACTATTTCGCTGATAGATTCAATCAAAAATCCCTTAAAGGCTACATATGAATCTTAACAGCACGTTCGCATTAATTTTCCGGCAAAAATTTATTTTGTAGGACCATGAAAATATGCGTGATGTTCAGTCTATTTTAACACGAGTGAGGCTTTTTGAGGTTTTTTGGAAAGTGTGCACAAAATACTTGAACTGTATTTACTGTCTACTTAATAATCCTATTCGTGAAACATAGAATATTGTACCGTCAAAATTTAGCCCTCAAATGGTATCGTTTGTATCCGTGCATTTTCTCAAGGCGGTTATATTAATGGCAATGGTAGGTCAATTAGATATTGAACAGGGGGATGGCCCTAATGTTTGGAAGCCACTGCCCTATTACATTTAACTTAGTATAAGGACGTAAAACATTACATAAGATGATTTTCAAGTAATGTACATGCTGGAAATGGTATTTAAAGGTTATATGTAAATGTATCCTTGACACAAATGAGATAAAAAATGCTTTTTTAAAGCTTAGTTTGTAGCGAATAGTATAATAGTAAATCGTGCAATTTTTTTAAAACCATATTCAAGAATACCTTTTGTATTTTGTTGTCGAGTATTTGGGTTATATTTTTATCGATTAAGTATATTCGCCATGCCGATGCATAATTTTAATAATCGAATTTTAAAATCAACGCATATTAGCATATGACGAAATTGACGCCGTAGGCTAAAATCCTTAATGATCGTCATTTATTCGGTATAACTTGATGTGTTTTCAGCTATAACTCTGTCGTTTTATTAAATCGCTTCGCAAATTTCAATTCCATTTCATCTCTGTATGCATTTGTATTTTACCAATGCGTTCTTTCCTTAAAAAATTCTAGGAATCGAAATGTGCTACACAGTGGTACACCCAGGGGGGGGGGAGGGGAGGGGAGGTGGAAGGGGCGGGGAGCAATCGGGCATTTGCCCCCTCCCCCCCAAGACAGAGCCACTATGCAAAATATTGTATTAAATTGAATTTTTTGTAATATTCCGTTGAGAATATTGAGGATCGGACAGGGACCAATTAGAATTTATATGGTTATTAATTAAACTGTTCTATTACACAGGTAAAATGGTAGAAATTAAAAAACAAAGAATAAAATAGCAAAATTGGCAATTTTTGTCCCCCCCCTCCCCAAAGTACATTTCTGGGTGCGCCACTGGTGCTACAGGTGCAATGTCAATAATCTGGAACTCACGGTAAAGAGACGCCGGAATTCTCGATATCCAAACTGGAGTTTATATACAGGACCTGATTTGGAACATGGATATGGGCGTCGGCACTCTACGAATTCCATAATTGCTTTTCGCGTATGAAAGCGAATTCGTACAAAAGTTTGATTAGTTATTTGCGGAAACGTATGGCGATGGTCTTGGTGGTATTCGAACCCGCGACCCTAAAAATTGGGGGCAGATACTGTAACTATACTTCTGCCAAGTCTGGCAGTTAAATTAATGTAGATTATATTTTATTTTCACGAAAGTTAGGAACAGGCGTTGGAGTAATAAAAACGAAAACTTTCCGATTTTTATTATAATCTTCTCGGATTAACAGCGCGTTGATTTAAAATGTAAAAATAGTCGGTTTTCTGCGTATGCCATTTCTCTGAATCCCGGATTTGAGGGAGTTTACCTAAAAAATAACACGCCCCACCATTCATATCCTGTTGAGTATTCGCGGAATATCGTTTTAGAGAAAATCTCGTCGACAAATTAATTCATCGCATGGAAATGTTTGGTTTGGTATGGATTTTTAATTTTCATCATGTTACGTAGACATCTCCAAAAAAATTGCATTAATTTTCAAAAATCAAATTTCGAATTAATTATTTACGTACTTTTTCTCATTAACGATTGTCTAATCGTCTTAACTCGAGTAAAATAACTTAATCTGGGATGTCTTGGTTCATCATTGGGATTAATATCTTCATGAGATTAATTAATAAATTTGATAGAAAGTGCAAAAGAAGCAGTTTACATAAATTGTGAAATTTATTTAAATTGAAAATTGTTTAGATATAATATAATCAATACTTAACCAATATTTCCCGACAACTTTATAAAGCATGAGGAGTAAGTTTATATAGATAGATGTGAAGATATTTATTTAAGGCGATTGAATTTCGGTAGCAAATTTGAGACGAACACTTTAGGTGCTGGACAAATATAAAAAAATCCTCTATAACAATAAAATGTCCCTCGGCATTAACATTAACATTAAAGAACGTCATATAAATAAATCATAATGCAACGGACAGGAAAATTATTGAAAATTAAACTCGCGCACACAAAAGTCAACACAAAGAAATATACATAAGTTTGTGAGGTTATAAAAACTCAGTTATCTTATCTGAGAGGAAGTTTCAATACAAATAATAAAAATATGCGTCCGAAAGACAAAATGTACGACAGTACATTTGCTGAGACGAACATTAAAGAGAGATGGGTGAAATCCTTTGGACTCTCTGTAATAATCCGGGCAAGCCACGTGCGTGGGTAGGAAACTTCACTTTCGAGGCGACTTCCATCAATCATCCTTTTTTTCATCTCTTTTTCCGCTAATTTCACTCTTGTGTCGTCGCGTCGTCTCCCCGAGCGAAGACTGGAAACCCAGCGCCGTCGGCGACAATCGCTCGAACTACTCAACAGTCTCTCTGCAAGTGAAAATAAAATCACCCCCCCCCCTCCCTCCATCGCACGACTCCGCGTGGAAAAGCGTTTTAAGAAAATGCATCTTACGAATGCTTTCACTTCGTCCGGATCGCCTGGAAGCATTCAAGAAGGTTTGCAGGTACTCTCAAGACTTCGGACGACACGCTGCAACTGGATGGCAAAAAAGAAAAGGATTTCAAGAGATAGGACTAGACTGGCCAGCGAAGGGCTTAGGGAGTTTAACCCTATATCCTTCCCTCAAAGGCTTACCATCTTCGCTGGTCGCCAATAGGGTCTCCTCATCCTCTTTATCTCTCTCTTTAGCGCGGATACTATCCTTCCTATCGTATTTCCCGGCCAAACCTTTTACTCAGCCCCCCGTCTTTATCTCCCCTTCGCACGCTCCCCTTCAGAAAGGCAACCAAAACAAGCGACTTTGTCACGTATCCCCGAACATACTTGGTCGCAAATATTGTTCCAATATCCGAAGCATACTGTTCTGCGATAATATATTGTGGACGCGGAGTTTTTCGGAGTCTCTCCTGAGCGTTATACAGGTAATAATTATTTGATGGAAAACGTTTTATTTTTATTTATCATGTTTACATAGTCTCCGGCTAAAGAAATTATGAGGTCGCTTTTTTAAAAATAATGTTCTTTCGGCTATTGTAACGTGCACCGTATGCACGTGAGATATATTTAGTACATTGTTAGGAAAGTGTGCAGTGGAGTATTTGAAACAAAACGATATAATTAATAAAAATATAATTATTATAATTATAATAAAACGGTGACACAGCACAACCCGATTATGTATCTCTGCCTATTAAATGTGTATTCTCTCTCCTACGTTGGTACATTACTAAACGTATCTACGTAATTTTAGTATAACGACTAAATCCTGCAAAATGAGGTGTCAGATATGATTCAAAGGAAATATTATATTTTTGATTTACCGATTTATTTTCTAATCATTTGTAATTGATCAAAAAATCGAAAATTATTTTAAAATATACTTCATTTAAGTAGCCTCTGTATAACTTTACGTTCACGTCCATTCGTTCGTCATAAATTATCCGTTTATATTCAATTACAAAACTCTTTGTGTGCACGAAAGGAAAATTCATCTCTTTTCCGTAAATAATCACCTTCCTTCCGCTAACTAAATGCTCCATGCACACGAAAGGAAATTAAACGTATTTCCATAATTATAATAGATCTTATTTACTTCAGTTACTACTAAGATTGTTTCAGTTGGCATTTAAAAAAATCTGATGTGGCCTACATGACTTTCTCCATATTTGGCGTATAGATTTTAAAATTATTATGAATAGCATTATAAGGCAAAACTATTATTTCGTATCGCAAAAGAATACAGTAGTCCTTATTGCCATAAATTATATTTTGAATATGTTTAGAGAATTCACCGCTACATGGTGGTGGCGCTCTATACAGGAAATTACGAAAAAGTTAAATATCTCCGAAATGGATGGTTCTACGAAAATTTGTTTCAAACAAAACTTGGAAGAAATATTATTCTCTACAACATTGGTCCTCACGAAGATTACCAATAACGATGTTTTAAAGGAGATATTTGACGGAAACCGAAAAACCGATTATTTATAAATAATTGCTAAACAATAACTGCTATGGAAAATTGTTTCAAATAGAAGTTATAGGAAATTACATTCTCTATAACCTTTGTATCGAATTATATGTACAATAATGATGTATTATCGGATAAATATCGCAAAAACCGAATCGGGTTTCGAATAAACCTCGACTTCGGGTTAACCGTTAATGTCTAAAAACTAATCATTTCTTTATGCTCATGTTAAAGTGTTATATATGAAATTTGGTATTAATATGACAAGTACCTTTTTAAGTTAGAGCGCCCACAATCACATACGCCCACACACAGGCGCACACACACACACAGACATCATTCCGAAAATAGTCTAAACGTGTTCTAGGGACCTCAAAACGTGTATTTCCGTTGAAATCTCGAAGTCGATTTTTTTCGTGATCACAATAGGTACTTTCCCCATAGTATGGAGAAAATAAAAAGTCGTTATTGGTAATCTTCGTGAGGACCAACGTTGTAGAGAATAATATTTCTTCCAAGTTTTGTTTGAAACAAATTTTCGTAGAACCATCCATTTCGGAAAAATTTCCTTTTTACTTTCTCCATACGTAGTAATGGGAAAGTATTGTGGTCAAGAAAAAGATCGACTTCGAGATTTCAACGGAAATACACGTTTTGAGGTCCCTAGAACACGTTTAGACTGTTTTCGGAATGATGTCCGTGTGTGTGTGCGCGTGTGTGTTTGTGTTTGTGGCCGCTCTAACTCAAAAATTACTTGCCATATCCTGGGGCACCTTAACTATATGGGCTAAATGGTCTGCAGCCCTACGGCGCCCGGCGCCGCCACTCCACAAAAAAAAATATATATGTTTAAACTTCGCATCTTTGTAATTTAAACTCAAAAAGTATAAATTGTTATACCCTTTTATGTCTCAAGGGGCTCATCATCTATTACATGCTTCAGGTAGTGAATATGTGGCTACTTCCCTGTAATTCATAAATATTTTGGGCAATCGGAAATGCTAGGGGTTTTCTGAAAGTACGTACTACGTAGGACGGCAGCATTCAAATATTTCACTCGTCGCACACTGTATACTGGACAGAATCATAATAGCTATACTTCAGAGACTTCAAGGAGAAGTGAAGGTCTGGCGAATTTACGAGGGCTTAACGAAGGTTCAGGTTTACATTGGAAAATTTTCGGGCCATGTGATTTCTTTCCATAAGCATTTCTCGATGCCAAAACATGATGATATAAAGGTTCATTCATATAGAATGCACACATCTACGAGACGAAATGAGTATAAGCTACGTCTTTTTGTACAAATATCCATACCACTTGAGATGGCAATCTGGACCTACATACGCTGTGATAATTGTTTCTCGGTTCCAAGGAATCTTTCTCGTGCCCTGTGGCTAGTCCGATGGAAGTCTTTACAACGAAAAGTAGTCGGCAGTATTACTGTATTAAATACCTATTAAATTTACGTGAATGCAATTGCGATGTACATGTACTTAGATTGAATCATGTTGTTATTTTCAACATTCTCCGCAATCTACACATTAGGAGTTTTGTCCGTCTTTAAAATAGATCGTGAAGTAGAAAGAAAGTTCCATTCCAGTGCAGAATAGGCGAATTGGAGAAGATGGATTAAGAACTACATAAGTGTCTTATATTTTTTTATCAAAATCAATTAATTACTCAACCCGACAGTCGTGGTAACCTGTCCTTTTGTACAGAAATATCTAGTTTTGTGGTTTACCTTCGTTAGGCTTAGGCAGCGCTGCCTTAACCATTGGACTAAATGGGCTATGAGACACTAACTTCCTTACATATAACTTCTGCTTCGTCACATTTTTTCATTGACTGTGTTAGATTAGATATTCGTAAGAACAATAGTACAGACATAAACATTCGGCGACGGCGCTATTCCAGCGCCGTCTAATGATGACGATGAGGAACGATGAAATTACATCTAAAGAGGAGCTTAGTTTGAGTACAATAATAGATTCAAGTACTGAATCAACATTTTCTAATGTTGCTACTGCTTTGCGCATTTTTTAAGTATTGCTGCTACAAATTGTAATCGTGAAAGATCTTTTTCGACGCCAAGAAGAATAAAAAAATATCTGCGTTCATCTTTAGGAGAATGCCAACTTAATAATTTAAGCATATTATCAATTGAATCAGAATTATTTAAAAATATTGATTGTGCAGAAATTATCAACCAATTTGCCAAAAGTAAATGTAGAAAGAAGTACTTTTAAGGTATTTTATTTATTTATTAACTGTGTTATTATTTGAGTTTCTACTTTGTTTTTTATGTTTTCTATTTTTTGTTTTAATAAAAATGTGTATTGTTTTCATTTATGATTAATAAAATTGATATGTATTTTACATTAACCCTAGAACTACCAAGCGATTTTAACTACCATGGACTACCAAGGGGGGGGGGGGGGAGGGGGAGGGGGGGGGAGACTTGGTTGCTATGCTGGCAAAATTTCCCCCCCTCCGTCCCAAAGCCCTTCTCGCTCCCCCTCCATTCCGCAGTTCCTTTCCGAAAAATACTAGGAACCTCGCGAAACTTAATATGACCCGTCATCTGACACGCGTGTATCGTTTCTTCTTGGACATAATGCGCAAGTCGCTTCAAGAAATTTTTATCTTCCGTAATATTAGTTTCTGTTTTTCACTGTTCGCTGTGTAGAGAATCTTTTTGAGAGTGTCTGATTTGTCGAGATAAGCGTTCTGGGTATTGCTTACGCTGACACGGCGCGACGTGATTGGTCGAAAAAAAGTGGAGTGATCTAGAGGGTTAGTTGCTGTTCAGCCGCGATTCGGTTTGGAAGGTTGAATCCGCCGTTATTAATCGGAAGAATACGCGATTCACGGTGTAATTATATTTTTTCTTCGCTTCCAAGTTAATTATTGAGTCGTTTACGTCAATGTTTATTCGTGTGTTAAGCTTAAATTGAGGCGGGAGTGATCCACAGAGCGCGGTTATGCCTAGAGCTGAGTTCGAATCAGGTCGGGAAGAAGACGCCGGCCGACAAGTTCACAGGTGCCGAGACAAGCGACCCTTCCGCTCCTGCAAGAACGAGTCAACGGAATAGCGATGTGAGTACTGTTTTTACGTTTTGATGCATAAGTTAAGGCATGAAACACGCGGAAATTCGTATTTGCAGTGAAAATCGGACGTTCGTTAATCCAACGTTGGAGCCGCCATATTGGTTTTTTGTTACACATCCATTTCCATAGGTGATTTACGTGGAAAAATATATTTCGTGCGGAGTGATAGAAAATTCGTGACTTTTTCCGACAATATTGTTTAGTTTTTTTTTAAAGAAACTCGGTTTATTGTGTTAGGTAATTTAGGTTCTCTCGATATACGTATGTCCATAGCAGTGGCGTTGCTATGACTACCAAGGGGGGGAGGGGAAGGGGGAGGCCTCAGAGGCCCACCATCAAAAATAATATAAGAAGCCACAGTAATGTTTTGAATCAATTTTTATATGTTTAGAAGCATCAGAGGAATAAAGCTATGTAATTACTTTCTCCATACGTTGTAATGGGAAAGTATTGTGTTCATGAAAAAAATAGACTTCGAGATTTCAACGGAAATACACATTTTGAGGTCCCTAGAACACGTTTAGACTATTTTCGGAATGTCTGTGTGTGTGTGTGTGTGCACGCACGCGTGTATGTGACTGTGGGCGCTCTAACTCAAAAAGTACCTCTCATATTAATACCAAATTTCATATATAACACTTTAACATGAGCACAAAGAAATGATTAGTTTTTAGACATTAACGGTTAACCCGAAGTCGAGGGTTATTCGAAACCCGATTCGGTTTTTGCGATATTTATCAGATAATACATCATTATTGTACATATAATTCGATACAAAGGTTATAGAGAATGTAATTTCCTATAACTTCTATTTGAAACAATTTTCCATAGCAGTTATTGTTTAGCAATTATTTATAAATAATCGGTTTTTCGGTTTCCGTCAAATATCTCCTTAAAAACATCGTTATTGGTAATCTTCGTGAGGACCAATGTTGTAGAGAATAATATTTCTTCCAAGTTTTGTTTGAAACAAATTTTCGTAGAACCATCCATTTCGGAGATATTTAACTTTTTCGTAATTTCCAGTATAGAGCGCCACCACCATGTAGCGGTGAATTCTCTAAACATATTCAAAATATAATTTATGGCAATAAGGACTACTGTATTCTTTTGCGATACGAAATAATAATTTTGCCTTATAATGCTATTCATAATAATTTTAAAATCTATACCCCAAATATGTAGAAAGTCATATGTTGGCCACATCAGATTTTAGTGTAGTGGCATTCCTGATTTGGGTTTGGATAATTTTAAGCTTTTGTGTTGTAGCATTCGTTTAAAATTTTCTAATATTATGTATATTAAAATAATTTTGTGAAGGGATTTCTTTGCAGCGTAGCGCATACGGAAATAGAATCATTCCTGTCTCGACGCGAAATTTCAACTCATGGTCGCGAAACATTCTGAATAAAGAAACGAAAGACTACATCGCGGCACGAAAGTTTGGCGTTGCGGAAGCGAATATCTGACGCTGAAAAAAAAAAAGAAAAATAAAGATCCGGATAAAAACAGAATTCCGCCATTTGCGCTCGAAAATTATTTCGCCCGCAAAAATGAAAAAAAGGCGTTTGTTATCTCCTCGAATATTTCCCCCCCGTGAATATGAACTCAGCGTTGAGGAGCTCGCCTTATATTATATTTTATAATGGCTCCTTGCGGAGGAAGACAAGGCATTTCTATCGCTTTGTTTCGACAGTATTGTAAGGCTTCTAACGAGCAGTGTGAAGTGTGCCCGTCTAATACTAAGAGACACTTCCCTGATGCACGATGCTTCTGAAAATGCTGGAGCCATTCCACAAACAGCGTTTCATTTATGTAGCCTGGCTCGCTCACTCGGACCGCAGATCCCGGAGGTAAGTCCCGAGTTAGGTGACCCAAATAGCCCCCTAATGCAGAGAATCACTTTATCGCTATCAGCTCAAAGTCAAGTGAGGCCACATGCTTCCCATTTTGTGTAGGTGTCAGCTGTAGTCCTATCCGAGCCCACTGAAACTTTGTTGCCAACCGGACTCATATTACATGAGTCAAAACTTAAAATGTGAGCGCTTATTCTTATATCAAAGGGAAATTCGAGGTGCTGATCCAAACTTGCAAGTAAAAGCTGGTCGGGGAAAGTGCGAATACTAATGTAAGAGTTTTATTTTTGGAATATATATATACAAAAACAGGTTCCTCCTCATAATCACGAAATTTCTTTCAACGTGATTCGCTATGTAAAGGAGTAGTATGGATAAATATTATTTTGACCCAAATTGTCCCATCGCCCAAAGAACCCCTATGTACCCTATCATTCTCTTTAACGCGATTATTCGTTGATGCGTGTATTCCTTCGCTCGATTCTTTTATTTTTTCCTACTGGAAGACTATCATTCGGGTCAAAATATACTTATCCTCTAGGTCCACAATCTGAGAACGCTATAATTCATCTTAAAAGCGACGAATCTTGTCGTGCGTGCGCAATTTTGTGGTGTTTTTCTTTTTTTTTCTTCTTCTCCTCCTTTCGTGTAGGAGGATCACGCGAGCTTGAGCGATTCAGGAGCAGACAAATATATTTCGTGTCGCGAAGACTTGAATGGAAGAGGCGTCTCTTTCGCGAGAGTGATTTACCTTCCTCCATTACTGATAATGCGCGCGTCTCTCCATTTACTCTCTCCCATTCTCTCTCTCCCTCTAAACTTCCTCCTCCGCTCTCCGTATCTCCTACGTATATATATATATGTATTTATTTAAAAGATATGTACTTTCCTGTGGTTCCTCTCCCACCTCTAATGTCTCTTCTTCACAGATTTATTTCCCTCAAAAAATTCAGGCGAGTTATTTACAAGCGCGGCTCCGAAGAAATGCGCTCATAACTCGGAGTAAATTTACACAGAGACGTCTATTTCCCACACGAATCACCATCCTCTTCTATGCCTCATATCTATCTACTCTTTATTTCGGGAAACGTTTAAATGCCCCTTGGGGTATGCTTTACCGAAAAGAGACCACTCTAAATTTTCTTCATTCAGCAACAGTATGTACTTTTCGTAGAATTTGGGTTCGACAGATATTGTGATTAAATTAGATTTAGCAATTTTAGTGTTCCATGAAAATAGTTGGACATTTAAATATTGTCATAAAAACTGAAATTGTTGCTCATAACGTCATAATGAGTTTTTTTTACAGACTGTTTTAAAGTGGAGTCCTGCGCTTTGATTTATATTATATAAAATCTTAAGCAGTCTGAGAAATACATATTCCTTTTCCTCAGAAAAACATCACCGGATTTGTTAACTGCGTTGTGCATGTGTTCCAACAAGAAGCTCCGTTTATCAGTAATTATTGCACGCAACACACGTTAATCTTCAATCGCACGATGCACGAGACGTTTCCGATGTCACGCGATTTTGGAATTAAAAGAATTAAGATTGTTTATTCACATTCACCGTGAGATTTTTTCGGCGTGCTTACGAAGTTTTTACCGGAATCGTCAGAGGTTTTTAATCTACGGGATTAGCGGTGATGAACGTATCCTGCAACCATTTATACCGCTTTAAAGGCATCATTTTAACGTTGCAGAATCCTTCGAATAAACCTGCGCTGACCCGTGAGTGCGATAAAAATGTCACAGATTATGCAAAACGCGGACATTAAGACAAATTCGGAGCCAAGTTTTTCGTCGACTTCGTGTCTTTTTTTTTAAATTTTCCCTTCTACTCCCTAAAACTCTGAGAAACTTCTCCTAATCCTGCTACATATCAGCAGAAATAGCGTGATAATTTTCCATGTGGTTTCAAATGTTGAGATCAGTTTATTTTTATGAAACGTGCTAACATTTTACATCCATTAAAATTTTCTTCCAAAAATAAAGATTCTGTAAAAAACGGACTACGAAATTTATTTTTCGAATAGATGTCTCGTAATTTTTCCGTTTTCTGGACACTTTATGAAATCACCAATGTCGCACACAGTCTACAATATTCTATTTCGACACTTAGAACAAACTGCTTACGAACCGAGCAAAAAGAAGTTTAAAACGTCCTTAAAATTATTAAATACGCTACAACAAAGATATTTCATACGATATGTTTCACAAAATATTAAAAATATAGGTAAATGAATAATTAATCGCTAATAGCCGATGGTACAAACATTGATCAAAATGGATTTTATTCGGAACAAAACAACTATTTTTGTGTTAGCTAGGAAGAAGAAGAAATAAATAATTAAATGGCGAGATGAATAAACCCGCGTGCGAAAACTATACGCAAGGAAAATCCACGCCCATTTTCCCTCCATTACGATTCCATTCGATTGATCGCCGCCTTCGCTGTGCATGTCGAGGTGAGTGGACTGCCGAGTAGCTGGTTAGATTCTCTCTCATTGTGATATAAATCAAGTCACGGAAACCATTTTTTAGTGTTTTGTCAGCCTACCGCAAGCGCGGAGGTGCTTCACGCTTCTCATGATTTTCATTTTATTTCACGACACTTCCACTTCGTTTCTGCCTCCCCCCTCTGTCTGTCTCTCTCCCTCTTCCTCTTCCTCCCTCCCGTTGCCTTCCTCTCCCTCTGTCTCTATCTCCCTCTGCCTCTCTCTCCCTCTCTCCCTCTGCCTCTCTCTCACTCTGCCTCTGTCTCCCTCTGCCTCTCTCTCTCTCTGCCTCTCTCTCCCTCTGCCTCTCTCTCCCTCTGCCTCTCTCTCCCCCTGCCTCTCTCTCCCCCTGCCTCTCTCTCTCCCTCTGCCTCTCTCTCCGCCTCTGCTTCTCTCCCCCTCTCCCATGCCTCACCCCCTACCTTTCTTCCTCTCTCTGCCCGTTTCCTTTTTGTCTCCCTCGCTCTTCCTAAATCTTCCTCCTTTACGCTTTCTCCTTCAATCTCCATTCCCTCCTTCCCTTTTGACTCAGCAGCCGCCGTGAGATGGCACGATTTTTATCTGCTCCAAAGGAGAGATATCGTTCGCACTTTTTTTCAGTCAAGAGCACTTTAGTCGGATGAGGATATTTATTGTTACTGCGGATATTGTCCATTGCGCCCCAATATTTCGTATGATTCCCTTTCTGGGAATAGCGAAGCGTTTTTCAACTGTTTCGGGAAATCCTTTAAGGGGATGTCTCCGGTTAAAATCCCTCACGCTGCAACATTTAAAATGGATGATACGCTATTTATTTCACTATACCAATCTGAAAAGATAGAGGTTTATCACTTACCAATCTTTTCACGAGAACGACTGAATTGCAAAACAAAATGTTATTAAATTTTTAGCGTTTTTTAAAATCCGCTAATGCAATCGTTTTGTCTGTCAGTACGTCAGTAACACTTCCGTGTCCGGTGAACTACATCTACACCGCTCAAGTTAGAGTAACGACATTTTTAGGGTAGTTTTGGCTGGTGACAATCCTAAACCTGATAGATTTTGGGATCTGTCCATATGTCCATTTGCCTTGTAGCAGGATAAAAAAATCTTTATAAACTATCTGTGCGTCTCCGTTACTATGGTAAAATTTCGTTTTATTTACGTTGCTACAATAACAAATGGTATAATATACATTACAAAATTTCTCATATACTAATGAGTCGTTAGTTATCTTTAAAAAATATGAACTATATAGAATCATTATAAATGTCAACTTAAATAACTATACGAAATTTGATGATAATCTTATTAGCTGTTCTTTAGAAAATCCAGTTGTTAATGAAGTTGCCCAAGAATAAACTAGCCTTATATTCATTTTTTTGAGAAATATTAACTGTGTTGTATTATTGTAGACGTAAACTCAAGAAACTGTACGAAATTTAATCAAAATCGTTAGAGCCGTTATTGAGAAAATCAAATTGTTGTTAAAGTTGCATATATTAAACTGCCCTTAATTATTGTAAATTGTCAACCATTTCATGGTTTCTATTCTGTATGATAAAGTGGCTAAATACGAGATTTCATTCATTTTCGCTCTACCGTTTAGGCTCTAGATCCGCGAACAAACGGACGGCATGAGGAAAATCACTTTTTTAAGACTCGGGTACACCTAAAACAAACATTTCCATCTAAATCTCGAGTTCGAATTTTTTCGCGATTGCAGTGCTTTGTAAGTAGGTGTGCTACGTATATGAGAGAGTAAAAAACCGCGCTTAATATCCGATTCATCAGTTATTTCCTTACTTTCTTAAAACTTCATCCTCCTAAACCACGGGGATAATTTAAAGTAAATTTTGTCCTTTGCACTTATGCATTTTTATTGCCTACGCTTTGCCTATACTTTAAAATAAGTCGTGCTTTGGTAATCTAGAGTCTTAAAAGGCTGAAAATGAAGAAAAATAAGGAAATTTAAATTCGCATATAAAATTTTTCGGTATCACCCTCAATATTTTAAGTCTGAAATGTCTTGCAGCGAACGTCTCCATTCCGTTTTTTTTTTGCTTGAGCAAATAGCAAAACGAAGAGATTTATATCTTTCTGAGAAAATTTTTTGTTTTAAGCGGAGCGAGTTTTGCTTGGTTTGGTGAATATAGAAACACGTATATACGCCAATGCGTGTGGCAGACGGAGAACAGTGGCCATTTATTACACAATGCGCATGGCGTGACGTGATGACTGCTACACGTAAAACGAGGGAGCACGGCGCGTGCATTACACACGATATACTGAAAGAAACTGCTCCTGCCTTTGCATCTCTCTGCGGTTTTTTTAATTAGAAAGATTTCATAATTCAGTCACCACTAAAAGCGGCTTAACGGCTTAACCGCCGTACTCAAGAGGGCAAGCAGGAATACATACGGAATTGTTGAACTTTGAACCTGAACTCTGAATCTGTTGCAATATTTAGGCTCGGGAAATAAGTCATGTTTCCCCATTTTAGAGAACTTAATTTTTTTCTAAGAATTAACATCGAAATATTCGATAATTCGTATTATATTATTGATTCACGTCAAGACTTTTTCTAAATTAAATATAAATTAAGGAAAAGTCAGTGTTTACCTTTTACTACCGCAGAATCTCATCATGAAGGAAGTAATTTTATCAGAGCAGTGTTTTTAACTTAAAATGATTCTTCCTTGGGCATTTGTGTTGCTGAATAATTTCGTGGCTTTCTTCTTTAGAGATTCTTAAAAATTTCAAAGAGAAGACTCGCAAGAGATTTTTTAATTTTTTTTATTTGGCACGCTACTCTTTTGAAGTTGTTTCCTAAAAGATAGTTAACTTTTCTTACGCGCGTCGCTGGTTCTTTAAATAATTAATTTCTTTAATCGCAGTACTCCGTAAAAGGCAGCTCCCTATATATGTAGATTTTCTGAAAAACTTGAGGTTAAAAACTTCAAAAACTATTTCTTAATAATAATTCTTGGAACAATAATTTGCTTTCTTTATTTCTGAAGGAACGAGACAATCGTGATTGTGTTTTTTCCTCAATGTTTATAATAAACTAGTGTAATGCCCGTTGAAATATCAACGGAAGAATTATAGATAGATTGATTATTAATATTTGCATTTAAAATAATTATTAGCACACTTTTACATATGAAATATTTCGTCATATATTACATTTCTAGTGAATATTGTTTTCGTTTAGTAAATGCCTTTTGTTTTTATTTTCGGCTATAAAATTCTGTTATTCTTCTCCCACCTTGTCCTCTTCAATGCTGCATACAAATGTCGGTGTGCAAAGACCGGGAAATAATTATATGTATACATATATAACGTAGGGAAAATAATTAAATTTCGTGCATTTAACATTATGATTGTTTTAAAATTGTACTCTGTACTTACGAAGATAGAAGGCTTACTCGAATCCACAATAATGTTCTCCGTCGTTATGTATTACATAGTTAAAATAAAACTCTTTAAGATATTTAAATTAAAAACTAACTAATTAATCAATCAGCGGAATAATTTCTTTGAATACTATCTGAGCAAAAACAAATCAATTTATTTCAACATTGTGAACTGTTCCCTTGACGATTGAATGGATTGTTGTATTGGAGATCCATATTAACAAAAAATAAACTAATTGTTTATCGTAGAAACCGTTACAATAGTTTTAAATTGATTTTTGCTTTGAAATATAGTACTTGAGTCAATTCAGTACAACTTCCACTTTACATACTGTAAATTCCAAAGTAACTCCTTTTATAATAGGCAATGCTAGCCTAAAATTAATTCATTCTGTAAAGTGAATAAATTCTTTCTTTAAACTATAATAAACACTGTTATTAGATTTAAATGGATTATAAGCCTTAGAACTTACTCTGTATTAAATAAGCATCAAAATTCCTTTTATAAAAACAAATCAATTAATTAAAAGATCCGCTGTTATTTCTTCGAAAATTGCCTGTTAACAGTTTTAAATGTCCTTTTAATTTTAATTAATATTCGTTTCCAAACTTCGGCCATTGTTACGAAATTAATTCGAGGAATAACAATATAAATTCGTAAGCACGTATGGTTTACAAAGAATTTAATTTAAGAATGCTTTTTATTTCCAATTTTTCTAAAATGACACTGTTGATACTTAAATTTTTTTATATTTACGTTAATATACTTATTTTCCACAAAACACGCCAATCTCTCCCCTTCCCTCCTCCTCTCTCTCTCTCGTATTGAAGCACTCAAGGCACGCCTATTCCCAGAAGGATGTATAAAGTAACAATGATAATGGTCGGCATAGCAACATCACGTTAAAATGGCGAGATTTTCACAAAATATGCAAATTAAACGTTTAGCATGGAATATTTCGAACTGTGGGCGAAAAAAGACGAACGGAATAAGAAACTTTATAACTTTTTCTTAAAAACGGTTCTAATCCGAAGGTCGTCTGTTAACTTCTTCTAATGTTAATTTCCAAATGAATAAAAGCCTGCAAGTCGAAAAATCGCGTTTTACATGTTAAGTAATGGGAAATGAATATGCCTCTCTTGGAGACGAAGCAAGGAATTTTTTCGCGATTTAAATTTGTCATTATCAGAATAAGTGTTAATCAAGCATCCCTACCAAATTTCGAGTTTTTATCGTTATTCTCGAGTTCTTAGCGTTTGCATAGCGTGACCAACGAACCAACCAACAGAAGACGGCTTTTATTATATTAAATACTTGCACGGAAGAGTTACATTAGCATCAAAGCAGTATCGATTACCATCCAGTAAATTACCATAATTTGTTTATGCAGCGGTTTTCTGCGTAAAATGCTGTTAATAAACAGGTAACGACAATATCTCTTTAACCGTGGGACAAATCACCATCTTACCATCATGTATTACGTGTTTAGCGATGGTAATTCATCTACTGTCCAATAATATCCTTAGAGGGATCACCAAATTACTTATTTTACGTTATTTTTCGTATTCAAGTGTACTTACTCTCTTGAGAATGATACTTTCCATGTGCACACTCTAAGTGGTTTAAAGGTATCTGTGGCTTGCGTGACAGGTAGAGTACAGAGAAGCGTCTCGATCCTCACGCTCTCCGCAACACTTTGCAATTTATCTCTGGCGTCTTATCGTTCACACGCCCGAGAGCACACGAAAAATCTCCCTCTTCCCCTCACAGTAATGAATTTAAATTTGAAATTTTTTTCACCTTTCCTTGTCTTTCTCACTCATTTTGACGTCTTCATTGAAATTTGTCTTGTTCTACAGGAAGACCTTATTAAAAATCTGTTTTAACTCATTACCTTTTCTTTAATAGCGCACAAACGAATTTATTAAATGGAGGATATGTCAAAGATGTACAAAAAATGAATTACTCTTTGCAAAGTTTATGAATTTTTAACTTTTATTTCATATACAAATCGGCGGAGTAAATATTAGAAATATCGTAAACCATTGGGATAAATCTTACATTTTCCGTACTTTATTCTAAAAACTTTTTGTATTTATTATTTTGCTATTTTTTACTCAAACGGGCGAGAATAAGCACACTAGACACTTCTGTCCGTCTCTATGGCTTCAAATAATTATGTTCATCCTTAATTCCTTTGGTGTAAACTCATAACTCAAACATTTACTTTGACAATACCTCCACCCGTTCGCAGAATCCGAAGATTATGCGGATTATTAGCTACATAAATTTTGCTTTTTCAGAATATTTTTTCTGACATAAAATGTATCATTAAAGTTCAAGCAATGAGTTTTTTTTTCATCGAGAGCCATGATACCTCCACGTGCGCATCAAGAACCCCTTTGAATCTCAAATCTTTTTGCACCGTGGAATTATCCATCTGTCTACCGGTTTATCGCGCGAACTTTCGTAACTACCCTCTCGTAATCTTTGCTCCTTTGGAAGGTGTTACCGATCGAACGAGTTGCAATCAAGCCTCCATTTACCCATTCTCATTTCCATATCTTCGGGAGGCTATTCATTCGCCGAACTTCCTTTCTCATCAGCGCCCCAATGCTCCTGCGACATCGTTCCACGCCACGAACGTAAGATGGAATTTCACAATCTCATTCTCCTTCAGATAAAGTCGATTATCCTTCCTCTTCTCAGAATCCATATCCCATTTCACTCTCTCCCTTTCACCGTCCGCCATCTTGTTCCATTATGCCCATTTCCCATATGGGATCGTGTGATGATAGTAGCTTCTCATCTCGCCTTCCGATAAAAGGATATGTGCGCAATTTCTATTCCCTTTTGTCCTTCGCATAATGGAAGGGTGGGAAACCAGGCACTCTATGTAATTTAATTGGCACACCAAAACTTTGCGATCGTGAAGACAATTTTGATAATAACGTGTTGTTTTTTCTGGATTTTTATTCCCAAGCGTTTAGCTAGCTGTACTGAAAACTCGAGATTCCTCACGTGATGCGTATGCGTGTGTATCCCGCAATATTGTCGGAAATACAGTGTTGTCGAACAGAGTATGTGAAGGATCTCTTATTAATTATTTTCTTTCCTTCAGCCAATAAACTATAAGATTAAATTTCTGTCACAATAGACAACTGACGTGAACATTTTATGCGAAGAAAATTACTTGCTTTATTTTATATTTTGATTTTGAAAATCCGGATTTCTATTCTTCAGGCGGCTTATAATAATATGTAATCAGTGACATGAATGAGCGATATGTGTTATAATTCTGAAAGTGTATTATATGTACACTAATCCTGCCCTGTTGAAGGATTAGATGCATATTTCGGCTACGAATAAACTCACCTTCTATTATTGGTGTATCCCCACTGATGATGGCAGCTTTGTAGCAGAAATGTGCTTCTGGATTTCCTAAACTTTTTATGCATATTGGATATACGTATTGTCAGTTTGATTTTAAGCCTAAGGCAAGTGAGACAATCTCTATTGAATTACTTATTGATCCATCGTTACTTGTAATTTTATAATCCTTTGTTAATGCTAGCAGCTCAGGGCTGATATCATCCAATCTTATTCAGACAGTTGTTGCTTTCATTCCATTAAGGATTACAAAGAATGGGTAAACATATGACGAATCTCTCCATTGAAATGTTTTTGTCTTATAGCGAAGATTATCTGAAAGCTTAACACTTAAATGGCGTACGGAGTGCGCCGATGCATTTTAAAGCACTGGCAATTTGTAAATTTTTCTTCATATACATTGTTCTTTTATGTAACCTATGAGCATAGCCTGAGAAGTCGAATTTATAGTTTTCAATCTATTAGCCCTTGTTCTTGAGGAGTAAAACAAACGTCAAGCTCTGTCCGTCGTTTTTACTGTGCTATATACGCATCACAATTTGCAAGTAAAAGTTTAAATATTTCAAAAACGTTATATTTTGAGCATTATTTCTTCTATTGTGAAACATTTGGCCCAAAACCATGCTTATTTTATATATATATATATATAGTAAAAATATTTTAATGCTACGATGTCACATTGCCCTAAATATATAATCATGGAAATTTAGTTGGTATATAATCTAGAAAATATTAACAATAATTTTACATGCATTAAAAGACTGAATAAACGAAATGAATTTATCGGTGTTATTACTGCTTGCAGCAGCGTTTTCCACACAATACCAATTAAGCCACGCGTCCAGTTGAATGAAAGTTTTTGGCGCGCCCAGTTAAGTGTTCAACATGCATTACTATATGCTAACAGTTTTCCTTTTTTTCCTTAATATTTGTAAATAATCCAGTTAAGAGCAAAACTTGCATCAGTTTTGGTTCTAGGCATTTACCGTTTGTGTGTGACGTCACTTTGCTATATATGAGTACTTGGGTTATGGATTTGAGACACCTTGAACGAATTGGAGGGATTATATTGCGTCGTAAACCAATTCCATGCTCTGGCGCCAACGACGCAGTGCATGGGACCACATTTGAACTACACTCGTATATAACCCTTAAGTACCCATGAGGAACCATGTGACATAAATACCTACGTGGAGTCTGACAGACTCCTTGACTAAAACGCATAATTTAGGAAGCAAGGCATCTCAAAATAATTCGGAAAAAATATATTTAGACATATATATGCCTAAAGAACGTAAAGAGAGAATTTAGTTTAAAAAAAATGAGATCTTCGTATTTAAAAAATAATTTTTGGAAAAGCATACATTCTGAATCAAAAGGATAAGTTTATCATAAATTTGTTTTTTTCCTTCGTTTTAATTACAAATATTAAATTAATTGTGTTTTTTAGATATTTATGATTATATGCAACACATACATTACACAAAACTTGAGCATGTATTAGTTGAGTGGAAAACTGCAGTGGTTCAATTTTCGGTTCCAGAACATATAAGACAAACTTTCTTACAGCACTGTAAGCAAATAGGATCTCCACACATATAGCTAGGCCATTGAGTTTTTATTTTTCACTAGTCTCCCAGATTCCAGAGCGTGAATAAACAATCAACAGCCGTAATCTGAACGATGACAGCCACTCAACTGGCTTCCCTTAACAGTTATAGGAAGCTGTCTCCGGTCAGACTACTCCCACTTACATAGTTATGAAAAAAGAATACATTGTATATACGTTGGAGTCCCTGAGACTTCATGTGGGTACTTAGGGGTTAACCTTGATGCGGTCAAGTGGAGCATGGTGTACATTGTAAAAGATGCGTTTCTTCTATCTATCACTATGTTATCTAATAAAATCATGCGATTTATTCTGTTGCACATACGGAACAATTGAAATATGTGCTTTATTTAAGGGAGGAACAATAGCAAATTTGCAGCCGTAGAAAAGTGAGACAGCAAGCCATAATCTTAAAATAAGATCACCGTATTTTAATAATAATTTTCATTTTATGGATTCCAGTATTCTTACTACTAGCTGAGATAGGAAAATTATCAGTTTAAATGCTTTGTTGACCTTTTTTTCGTTATTTGTCCAATGGACGCGGTTTTTGCCGCATTTTCTGTTATACATTTCAGTTTGAGGAAGCTTTTCTCATTGCATTGGCGTAAACGCATAAAAGGACCATCAAGACGCCGTTATTATTCCGCTATTCAATAATATATTAATTTTAGTGAACTTTTGGTAATTAAATGGAAACAGTGTATGTGGGAGGAAACTTTAAGAAGCTGAGAAGGAATAGCAAGTTACCTTTCTAAGGTTTGTTTTGCACCTTAGTCGTTGAATATGATGCCACTGTGTATTACCGTTGTATGGTACTTTGTCAATCTGGTTTTACGTGGCCTAGTAAATTCCCCATACGTATTCTCAACGGGCTGGGAAACCGAAAGCAAAGGCTTTTTTTTGCCAAAAAAATAATCCCACGTATCGTGTGTTTGTTTTAAAAAAAAGACCCGTCTTTTGTTACCGCCTCTTTTCATTTTACATATTTATTTTCTTCCTCTTCCCTCGTTTTCTTTTCTCACCTATGTACATCCACACGCGCTTCGCTCTCATAACTCACGGCCCTTGCTTTTTTTAAAAAACCTTTTCTCTTCCATTCTCTCCCTTTTGCCCCTTCCATTCCCCTCCCCTCCCCCCCACCCACCCACCTCCGCCTTCGCCTCTCTCTCCCACAATCCTTTGCTTCTCCCTCTTCCATTCTTGCATCCTCGCAGCCTATCCCGTGCTTCTCCGCTTAATTAGATTTCCTTCAGAAAGTCCGCCTTATTTTTCCTATTATTCCCTTCTCTCTTGTTCGCACTCTCTCTTTTTTCCCCTTACGCAAGCCTTCGTATCATTCCGGTTTTTTTAGAAACCCTTTCCTCACGTATCCTTCCATTTCGTGCCTTTTCCTCTTCGCTCTTTTTATTCATAAATTCCTTTTCCGCTCCCCGTCTCCTCGCACACTTTTCCTCGCAAATTCGTAACCCTTGTCCGTTTTTTTTATCTCATTTCCCTTCTCTGGCCTCTCTCCCTCTCTATTCTCTTCCACTTTTTGTCTCTTCTGGCTTCCTCTCTCCCTTCCTCCCTCACTTCCTCTCTTCCTCCCTCCCTCCCTCCATTAAATGTAAGAAGGGACTTCACAGTCTCAATTTCGCCCTAAATAAAGTCGTTTGTCTGTCTGTCCATTTCTCTCTCCCTCCCTTCCTTACTTTCTCCCTTCATCCCTTCCTCCTTCCCTTCCTCCCTCTCTTTTCTCCCTCTCCTCCGTCAAACTTTTTTCCGCCCAGTATACCCCCCCATCTCTCTCTCTCCCCCCTCCCTCCCTCCCTCCCTCCCTCCTTTATAATCTATTCATCCCCAGTCCACTTCTTTCCCTCCATTATTTTCTCTCTCTCTCTCTCCCGCTCAATGGTTTTCATCTTACTTTTCCAATTTAGATATCCCCAGTTGCGTCTTCACTATCTTCCTGGACGTTTCTTCCTCTTTTGAATTCGTTTTGACCAAAACTTCTTTTTTGATTCTTTAGCGGTTTGTCATCAACGCCGTCCACCGACCAACTTCATTTCTCCTTCTCTCTTTCCTCTTTCCTGCTTACAACTCGCACCCATACATCCGTCAATTCTATCGTCCCTCGTTTCTTCATTTCACCCTTCACGTCCATTTTATTTCCTTTTTCTTTTAACCCCTTCTCCTCCCCGAGAGTTTTCTCCCTCCTCCACCGGTTTTCTCTCATTCTCTTTCTCATTCTCTCCCCCCTTTTATCACTTTAGTCTTCACCTTTCTCTTTTCCTTTTTCCCCTCTATTTTTGTCCCAGCGATTCATCAAATCTCCACCTTCCCCCACCCCACTCCCCCGCTTCCTATACGCGGAACTTTTTCTTTCGCTTCGCCACTCCACCCCTCCGCACTGCCTCCTTTTGTTCGATTTTTATCAACTCATTCCTCCGCGCATCTCTCTCTCTCACTTCTCCCTCCGGTTCCCTCTCTCTCCTCCTCTGCCACCCTTCTTTTCCGCCTTCTTTCCTCTCCCTCGCACCTCCCCCTTGCCTCTCTCCTTCCTTCCTTCCTTTTATCTGTATGCTGACTCATTCATCAGTTCTCTCTTCCTTTCACTCATATCTCTTCATCCCTCCCCTCGCCTCTTCCCCTTCCGTAAGCCCTTCTCCCTTTTATATTTCCTATATCCCTTGTTTGTTTATTCTACCCTTCCCTCTCATTCCCTCCTTCTAATCCCTTCCCTCTTTCTTTCCCCCTTCCCCTCCCCGTCCTTTCTCCTCGTTCCATCTTCCGCTTCATCGATCTTCCCTCTCCATCCTTCCACCTGCGCGTCTTTTCCTCATATTCTCTACGACCTCCTTCCGCTTCCTCTCTCTCCCTCTCTCTCTCTCTTTCTCTCTTTCACGTCCCTCTCTCCAACCTTTCCTTTCACCGTAAAAAAAATGACAAAATCTCATAGAGAGTGCCCGATTTCTCTTTTCTCTTCCTCTCTCTCTCTTTTTTCCTACACCTCTCTAGGGACGCTACATGGAACCCTTTTTTCGATCGTAGGGCTCGAGAGAGAGAGGGAAAAAAAATTGGGAGCCAGAGGAAAAAGGAGCTATATTGGGAATGGGGGCCGAAGGAAGGTCGAGCGCATTTTATCATTTCAATCACGTTCGCAGAGTAGACGTCATTCGCGGAGTGGCGCTGATTCGTGCTGCGGGTCTCCTCGCAGTTGTCTTTTGTTAATCTCTTCGCCTGGAATAGCCGCAAAGGGGAAGGGTGATAGGGGAAAAGCAAAATTGAGCGTCGTGTCGTTCGCTTTCGATTTTGCGGATTGTGGTTTTTCTCGTTCGCACCCTACATACAGCCACCTCGCTCACACGAACAGACGCGCGCACTTTCTCTCTTTCTTTTCCATTTCAAGTCTTATTTTTACGTTTTAAAGGCTAGGAGTGAACCGATAACCAATTCATAAATTCGGCTTTTCACCTTTAAAAAAAAAAAAACGAAATCCATCGAATCTTGTTGGAATAGAACGAAACAATGCTCGAGTAAGAGAGTAAATTATAAGAATAATTCGCTCTTATTGTTAGTTGCAGTCAGTAGGTGTGTCGCGTAACTCATCGTGCAAACCGTCATTTTTCGTAGGATAGAACGCAATGTAGGAGCGAAATCGATTGGAGCACATCAGTTAATGGCAGTGTTAGTAAGGGGTGGACGAAAGGAAAACGACGTCACGTTAAAATAAAATAAAAAATTAAAAGGCGCGCTAAAGGAATGTTATTGGCGGGAAATAATTGATGTTTTTGGATGTTTTTAGGTTGACTGGTTTATACGTATATGCTACATTTATTGTGGTTTTAATCATTATCTCATTAAAAGCCAAATAGAGAAATTCTGATTTATTTGTTTCAAATTGCTCTTAACACGACGAAGGTGGCGCTGGTCGTAATTTTCCTTTCTTTGATGAAAACTAGATGCCAACATTTGTATTGCTACAACACTCAGCACCTACACGTCTATTATTTGATATAGTTTAACAGCCTAAGCTTAATCGTTGCATGTCAGTTTAAGTGCAGCAGACCATGTGCCAGCGTTCACATTATAGCTTTGAGCCGTTATATAATATAACATCAATACTATCAAAGTATTCGCATCAGACTTGTTGTGAAAATATATATATATATTTGGCTGCTTTAAGAATTTTGGATATTCATAATTTACGAAGTGGCCTATTTTTTCAGGCGCGAGTTTAATCAACGTGAAAGATCAGGATGTAATAAGTATAAATTTATCCAGTTGCCATAAAAATGTCCCTAAACCTGGGTGAAAGTTATCAATTAATTTTCATTGAATCTGATTTAAAAAAAATGAGTTTTAAAAGAAACTGTGTCCTACAGACCCGGCGCCAGCAGTGGTGTTCATATGTGCGGCACCAACTCCGCCGGGTGTTAACAGCTGTTAAAATTAAGTACGGTAGGAAGCAACGGACGGCCTGACTACGAAAAGAGAGCGAGTATTATTCAAGGATCGCACTCGGGTGCACGGCGTGAGAATGGAAGAGACAGGTTGTGGGCGTTTGGAAAGGAATGCGACGGGGCGAGGTTTCCAGCATCCGGGGAAGAATAAGCACGAAAGCGAAGTTTTCGACGAAATGAAATTGATACAAGTTGGATGAGAAATGACGAGAGAGGTTACCCTACGAGTGAATACATTTGTAGAAACATCTGCTCGGTCAAAAAGAGGGAGAGAGAGAACGAGATTCCGGGATGAATATTAGAGAAGTGAAAGGTCGGAAGAAAGAGTCAGGAATATGGTGATTAATTCTAGGGAATAAATATAGGAAGCATAGTGGCTGCGCCATTTCGCCGCGGCTACGTAGATGGGAAGAAAAAGGCGATAAAGCAGAAAGCGTAGACGCGGACGAGAATAATGCGTCAAGGGGGGGGTGCCATGACGACGGTATGAATGGTGGCGAAGGCCAGGAGAAAGAGATGGAATGGAGATTTTAGGGAGAAGAAGAGAGAAAATATGAAAAAGCGTAATGAAGGAATGGAGGAGGGAGAGAAAGAAACAGAAAGGACAAATGTGGAGTCAAGCAGATAAGAAAGTATTGTTGATAATTTCATAACAAATAAATTTTTATTGTACTGCTGCTTAAAATATATCTGCTACATGATTGGATGATATAAATAAAGAAAAAAAAGGAAGAGAATATTGTATACTAGTGTATATCCCGTTAAAAATGACGGGAGGAAAGATACGATCGTTCAAACTATTTAGGGAGATCATATTAACATCAGGAATTTCAACTGCCTTGAAAATCGGTTTCCCCTCCCTCACCCCTCTCCCTCCCGCTATCTCCCCCATCTTTTCCCCCCTCCCTCTATCTCGTATTAAAAGCATTCAAAGCACGTTTATACCCATAAGGATTGAAATAACAATATGATAGCGAGGTCTAACAATAGAATAGGTAGGTAAGGTAATATCCCGTTAAAAATGGAAATATTTCCTCAAACTGTGTGAATTCAACGTTTAAATTGAGCGATTTCGAACCGTAGGAGAAGAAAAGATGAAAAGAATAAGAAATTTTGTAATGTTTTCTTCAAAATGCTTTATATCCGAAGATTGTAGGTCAATTATTTCTAATTTTAATCTTAAAAAGAATGAAAGTCTGCACGTCGAAATGTCCATTTTTACGTGTTACCTTATGGGAAATGGAAATTATCCCCTGGAGTCGAACCCGGTCTTTGATCTCGAGTCCGATATAGTAAAACGTTTTGTTAATATATCATAACGCTATCCTGAAAATTTCATCAAATTCGGTTCTGTTCTATGCGAGGTATTAAGCTTCAAAAGGCATTACATGACAAAGTGACATTGTGACACTATTATGTTAGATATATATATATATATATATATATATATATATATATATATGCAAGACGTTTTGCCTTATACAGCTAAATTTTGATCTCTTGGAAATATTTGCAATCTTGCACATTCAGCACAACGAAAATGCTAGAGATATACATATTATATATCCACCCCAGCTACCAAAGATTATTTTTATTTCCACTTTCAATTTCCGTTACGTTTCCATCTCATCTCGACCACCATTACACACAAAGTGACACTGTCTTTTATATAGTCTGGATTCTGACATGGATAAGGAAGAGCGAACGACAGAAGGTAATAAAGAGTGGAGATAAGATAATCAGAGGGAATGAGGAGAGAAATTAGGAGGAACGAGGGAGAAAAAATAAACAGGAGAGAGTAGGAGGAAGAACAAAAAACACTGTGCAAACAAGATGGAGATAAAGCTATATTTTGATGAGTATAGAAAAGCGATGCGAAGAACGCGAGAGGAAGAAGAAAAATTGACTAAAGAAGAAAACAGGAAGAAGAGAGTGGGAGAGAGGGAGAAAGATAGAAAGACGAGGTGACAAAGGCGAGAGGCAAGAGGATAAGCTTCTAGAGATGTCGCTGGGGATATTTTCAGGGAAGCAATATCCCAGAAGGAAAAGTTTGTGCAATGGACCCCAGAGATCGAAATCAAGACCTCTCTGCAGAAATCCTCGTCAGCAGAGAAGGAAGGGACAAGATTCTGACCGTGTGAGAGGGAGAGGGGAGAGGAGGAGGGGAGAGGGAATGGAACCAGTGGGCGTAAAGAGGTCGTAGAAGGACTAGGCCGGAGAGGGTGTTGGATGCGAGGGTAAAGGATGACTCAGAGATAAGAGGAAAGAGTAGCGGGAGAAGGTTATGGGGGATTTAGGATCAAGGCATACGTTTTTTTTTACAGGAACATGTATTCTGGAGGGGTTATGGAAGCCAACTTTTACATGTATGCGCTAGTGAAAAATTCAAGTAAAAAATGACGATTAAGAATGATTAAATAATTAAATTCAAACTTCCCATTCTTCCTCACTTTTTCTCCCTCTATCCCGTTCTTTTCCCTCTCTCTCTCTTTCAGAAGATTTTACAGGTCTATGAACCTCTTATTGTGCGGGTGCTATCCTGTAGTGCATTTATTTGTTCTCTTTTCTATTTCTTCAACGTATGTATGTTTATCCTATAGGTACATTATAGTGCAATATATGATGATTTATTTAGTGAATCTAAGTAGGTTTCGCAGGTTTTTCAAACCCCCTCCCCCTTCAATGTTAGTGTTGCAGTGAGTTTTTTAGATGGATGCAATAGTCCTTTTTAACAGTATCGTATTAGTATTATATTATTATTAATTATAGTATATAATACTATATTTGTATCATGACGAGGGGTTAAGTGGAAGATTGGACTTCTTAGTCTCAATCTCGTCCCAAATAAAGACCATATCTAATATAATTTAATCTCTCTCCACGATAGCGAAATACTATGCCCCTGTATCTTATACAGCCGGCGGTGCATATACCTCGACAGGCCACGTGGCATTACACTTTACACATAACCAAGCAAATTATATTATAGGACGAAAGGAATATTTCCTCCCCATGATTATTTACAATCAGAGCGCGAGGATTAATCGAGGTAGCGCAGTTGTCTTGAATGAATCGTAATAATATCTGTAGTGTTTCCTATCGGTTATCTAGGATAGAGAATGTACTCATTACGTACGATAAATAATTACAAATGAACGACGAGTCATATATTTTTTAAATAGTTAATTTCCATTAAATTAAGTTTTATATTTTTTAAATATTCTCTGATCAATCGCTAATTTAAAACGGATGTTAAAAAACAATGCATCACGAAGTACTTCATTACCAGACTTTGGAGAAAAGGATTAAGCGTGCAGATTAGATGTTTTTGTCGTTCAGATTTTCTTGATCATCTGAACTAAGAAATATATAATTTTTAACTCAACTGTCTACAGAACGTATTTAAAGTGATACGGTGGCCCTTTTGGCCGTTGTTGTTATTTTTCAGATGTATTTTCTAAGAAGTTTTATTTACTTTACAACAAGTTATCAGTGTTTTAATAATTATTCATACAAAATACCAGTTGAAGGAATTTTTATAAGATAAGTTGATGCACCGATGTTAAATTTATATATAAAATAGTATTGCCTAATACGTTTAAGCTTTATATGTCACCTGTCATGAACATTACAAATTGGCACAGCTAATGTAAGCATTATTACATCAGTTCAATCGGTTGGAAATGTGAAATAACGTTGGAGAAAGAATAACTCAACGCATTGGTTGGTTTCCAAAAAAGAAGGTTATCAGCTAAAATTCATTGTTATGGAAAGCGCAGATGAATAAAAAAATCAGCATTTGCGCCGTCTCGTGATTTCTTTTATTAAAAAAATACACGTGAAAAGTTAAAATTTCTTTTTTAAAGAGGAGATTGGAGTTGTGGCGGGAGATAATATTTTTTAAAAAATACGGAATGAAGCGAGCGGAGGAAAGGTTCGACGCCGTTTTGGCGATCCGGGTATTTTGCAAAAAATAAGTGATTTTTCAATTTTTTGAGCGAGCGTAATTTTTTTCCGAAAACTGAACAAACATCTCCTTTCAAAAAAGGTCCTTCTATATCTCTCTATCGTTCTCCGTTTTTCCTTCGCATCGGAGAAGGGAATCAGCAGCCATTCTCGTGAATGTTTTATGCCATTTTTTATTTCTTTTAATAATTTTTAAATTGACTTTCCTAAATTTCTGCTGTTGTACTCAAATCCCAAAGAATGTCGAATAACTCTGAAACGGTTGAATCTATTTGGACCAATCTTTCGGTTTTAACTAGACTGGCACTTATTTCCGTGTAATATTACGGCCCGAGTTCGATTCCATGACCGTTTATTGCCTGTTTGTACAACATGGGAATTGGCGCAGCATTTTTTATTTGCATCTTAAAGATGCTTAAAATAATCGTATAACCTTATGATTTAATCCAAAAATCGCTTAAAAGAATGAAAATTAATTTTCCTACCATCGATTTTAAATTTTTTTATGCACATATTTTTTTAGCACGAATATTTTAAATTATTTGATGTGATAATCATTCTTCGTCAAGGCGAAACCTCATTGTTGCAAAATTACGAACGTTGCATTGTATTATATGGAAAACGAGAAAAATTTATTGAATTTACAGCTGTGACCACCGAGAGTATGGTTTAACTGAGAATGCATGAATATATAATATTTAATTAAGACGCTCCATTTAAAATGTGCTTATAATTTTTATATTGAATTCGCCCTGGTCAAGTCTATGTAACGCTTTCTCGAGTGAGAGTTCTTGCTGGGATAGATATCTCGAAACTATAGAGCAGAAAAGTCATTTAGGATAACGTCTACAAACAAAGTACTTTGGCAGAACTAGAAACACTTCGAGCTTCACCAAAATTCAATGCATATAATGTAACATACGGTATTGCAAATAAAATTAATGTATTATTCAATAATATTCATTTTCATATTACCACTTCTTTTAACACAGATTTCAAACTAGTATCGGACATTCATATGCGCATTGCGTCGCTATACACACTGATGCACCTTAAAACGTATGCGAATTTTCACGCTGAAAATTCTTCGTGGCCGCAATTGGTCTACTCTCTCTCTCTCTTGGAATAGCCCCTGGAGTGTTAATGCGACCTCCTGGTACGCCCTAATCATAATTACGCAAGGATGAGGAGATAAGGAGGTGGAGATATGGTGTAGTGGGAGAAGAGAGCGGAGGAGTGGGAGGTTGGAAGGCCCCTTTGTAAAACCGCCACTGTACGAGGCCATTTTCGGATCCCCTAAACACTTCGTATGGGTAACCTTTAAAAAAAAAAAGGAAATCTTCTTTGGCCTTGAAGTAAAGCAGATTTCAGCTTTTGGGAAAGTACGAAAACTCGAGAATTAATGCTAATTGTAGATAAAATTTTGTTTTTAAATGTCTATAAACATTGAATCAGGCAATTTTCGACTTGAAAAAAGAAACGGTCCATCGCAGAAATATTAAACAGATAAAGTATTACATTTCCTGTGGAAAGGAATCTTCATTTATTACGGTGGAAAAAAGATTCTTTGATCATCATATTAAAAGAGGGTTACATGTATCCTATTTTTATTCAGCTAAAACTGCTTTAGATTTTTTTTTAGACATGCTGAAAGGCTCTATGCCGAAATTTAATACTAATTGTAAGATGGAATCTATTAACCCAAAAATTTCCATACATATTCGTATTCTTAATATTCTACGAGAGTGGTTTTAATATCAGTCAGTAGTTAAGTTTGTCTATTTAACTCTTGAGCGAAGTAATCAATCATCGCAAAAAAGCGTACAGAATTACACGAAATAGTTTGCCAACACAGAATGCCTTTAATTCCGAACGTGAATAAAGATGGTTGTAGGTAATCGGACGTGCTACCAAGAAAAAAAATTTTTTTTACATAATTGACGATTCCTCGGCGACTATTAAAACTTTTCTCGTAACACCTCCTTACGTAACGAACGTTTGAGGTAAACACTGTTTCAAGCAGACAACTCGACCGATGACGTCCATTTGGGAAAGGGATTTCACTCTCTCTCTCTCGCATCCTCTTCCCTTGGGTCCACGCTGATTAGCAGAGAGAGCGGAACATCCCCCTTTCTCATCGTCGAAAATCTCCACGGACGGGTTCACGCTACCCTTCGAGAATGGGACAGAAACAAAACAGAGAGCGAACCCGAAATAATAAGAAGTCTATGGAATGACCTAGTACGCTGGACACGATAATTCGACAGATATGAGACACTTGATTAAAAACTCGGTACAATATACATTGTACAAACTTTCTCATATACTAATGCGTCGTTAAGTTATCTTTTGAAAAATATGAACTATTTAGAATCATTGTAAACATCAACCTAAATAACCATACGAAATTTAATGAAAATCGTTGAGCCGTTTTTAGGTGCGTGTCGCTTCCAGTGTGAGCGCCTATTTTCCTGTCCGTCCGACCGTCCGTCCCCATGTTCGTTCTCGGCTTCTACAGAACGGATTTTCATGAAATTTGATATTAAGAACTTACAATCAAAGGGAATCAGAATATCACAAAAGTGAATCCCGTACACCAAACACGGGTACCACTGACTGGTTAGTAAAGAAGAGTATTTCTTTTCCTATACATTTTTATAGTAGGAGTAGCCGTTTTCGAGAAAATAAAACAAGAATGTCTTAATTCGAGTTGAACAAATTTTCTTGCATGATTACTTCTTCATTGTTGCTAACATAAACAATCTCACAAACAAACGTTTAATTTACTTACGTATGCATGCAATATTTTTAAATAGGAATGAAATGGATTATTTATGACGAAGAAAGAACTTGAAAACGCTATTTCCCTTTCATACAGGTATATAATTTCTTTATAATACTCTATTGCACGAAACGCGCCCCTTTGTGATACGTCATACACTTTCCTAACTTGTTTATAAAATCCAATTTTTATTAAAGTTTTCCAAGAAGAAACTAGACATTAATTTTTTGAGAAATATGAAATATGTAGTATTATTGCAGACATAAACTCAAGTAACTGTACGAAATCTGATCAAAATCGTTGAAGCCGTTTTTTAGAAAATCATATTGTTGTTAAAATTGCCTAGAACACGCTGCCCTTAATTATTATCCAATGTCATCCATTTTCTCATAGCTTCTACTCCAGTGGTTCTGAGGAGATATTTTCTTAAGGCCACAGATGCGGCCACAAGCATACCCTCGTGGCCGCATCAAGGAAATATTACAGAAAATGTAAAGATAATCATGTAAAAACTTCCATATACCTTCTTATTTAAATACAACGGTTACTTATTTATCATTAACAATTGTTTTTCTTTAAATAATTCGAATTATTGAAATTTTCTTGTTGCCCCACCGAAATTGTCTGGTGGCCGCACTTGAGAACCTCTGTAGATTAAATCTACTCTGTATGATAAAATGTCTAACATATGTACGAGATTTCATTTATTTTCGCTCTACCGTTTAGGCTCTATAGCCCCGAACTGACAGACAGACCCACAGACAGAGAGACGGCATTAGCAAAACGACTTTTTTGGAACCAGGTACAGGCGACTCCCGACATTCGACAGTTACAGATTCGATATATTCGAGATTTCGACCCAGCCGATCGAATTGGGAACTAGTTTACGCGAAGTAATTTTCGTCCCGATCAACCATGCGAGGTTTAGTTTCAGTGTAGACATAGTTATTTCTGCTCTAATTTTTTGAATTTTTTCTGATTTCACTCTTTTTTCTGTTGATCTTTTATTTAAATTTATTTATTTTATTGATTTATTTATAAATTTATCACGTGACATGATATCTAAAAGGAAATGTAATAGTGATAATGCAAGTGAATCAAATAAAAGTGTCGTTCAAATATTAGCACTTATGTGAAACAGAAGGAGAAAATTCTAGAACGTGATAAATTTACGTAATTTGATGGCTGGTTTGACAGATTTAAGAGAAGGACAGGTCTGCATAACCTTAAATTAACTGGCGAGGCTGCAAGTTGTTTTGTGCTTTTTAATAACTTTCATGTTAATTTCGCTGTGTTATATAGTTGTATGTATAGATAGATGTGTGCAGGGATGTGCTGCAGACGGCCCGGTCCGGTTCGCGCGAGTCGAGATGCTGGAACGTATCCCCCGATTATAACATGCAAGTCTATGGAAAAAACAGCGTTCGACATTCGACAATTCGGGATTCTACCACGTTTTCAGGAACGCATCTTTGTCGAATCTCGGGAGTCGCCTGTACACCTAAAACGTATATTTCCATTAAAATCTCGAGATAGAATTTTTTCGCGATTACGATACTTTCTCAATATACTTCGTATATGAGAAAGTAAAAACAGTGAAATTGTTAATTTTCCCGTATCTTTCAACGTTAGACCGTATGACTTATCGTTTTCTCCCTAGACGGGGACACCATCGCAGAGGCGGAGGGGGTTTAGAAGCGGATACAAATACGCGGTTCCGCCCTCGATTGCACTGTCCGTGTCTCGGCACGGGAATTACATGTATATCGGCCCCGCATCGTTCCGTGATCCCATCGAGCGCCATCCGAGCGATTACGTCACGGCTTATCACTCGAGCGGGTCGGCTGGACGAGCCTCGAGTCCATAATGCACCGGGAATCAACGCTTACGAGTGATTGTGTAACTTTGCCAGTGGTGCCACTTCCCATTAACCGATTTGGCTGCCACTCAGGGGGAGGGGAAGAGGTCCTTGTTCGCGACGGAGATTTCTGTTTACGTAATCCGGGTTGCGCTGATAGGCCGTTGTTAATGAATCGCGGTGCAGTTTTTAGAGCTTCGTTTTTCTTTAAAAAATGGTTATATATTCGGTATTTATGTGTACAAAATAACCCAAAAAATGACGGAAGTTACAAAGGTCAAAATTACAGAATTTTACATTAGGATTAAATATAGTAAAAAATTCAGCGGATATAGGATCAGCTGTTGTTTGAAAAAAAAATCTGTAAAGCACATGCTGCTTTGCATGTAGGTAGCCAGCGATACATCGCATCTGCGATTCTTTCCTCTAATAGAAAAATAACAGCCAGCGAGAAAAACACTTACGTAATTTGCTCTGCTTCTTTTTTTAAATCACATTTGTTTTTACTTCGTCGGTGAAGCAACGAGATAAGACGAGAAGCTCAGATTTTCAGAATAGTTTTTCTATTTACAGACATGAATTGATTTTCAGGCTCTTTTTTCTGTCGCTTTGCCTTTTAGTAGGATTTTTTTTAAAATCCCCGTATTAACTATCTATATGGGTCCGTTATTATGATAAAATTTCGTTTCGTTCACGTTGCTTCGACAATAAAAGATAAGCCTGAATGCGTTTCGTTTAATTTAGAAAAGGGATAAAGACAATATTACGACTGTTTAACAATAGTGAGATCGATTTTAAATAACTTTTGATGACTTTTGGGAACTTTTGTTTTGTTGTTAAGGCCAAGTTTCTAATGAAAATTCAGTGTTACATTATAATGAGGCAGTTTTATCGCTAAATCTGAAGTTTGATGAATCGTGCATAAAATATTTTGTAACTTGATAAGAGATTTTTCTATTTACAGTGGGAGGATATATTCTACCAGTTTGTGGCGTTTCACACGATGGTGTATATTTATCCATAAAAAAAATGGAAAAGGGCGGAGAAGAGGTGGAAAAAATCGGAATTTTGACGTGAATGTTCTAAAATGAAGCGCTTTTGGGATATGCATCTGCAGTTCCTTTTTTTTTAACTTGTTGTTTATTTCCGACGCTCTCCTCATCACATAGATTTTGAAGTCTTGTCTGAAAAGGCGAAAACGTTTGATTTGACGAGTGTGTAAGTCATTGCGTTGTTTTGAACTGTTTCACGTGAGGTATTAAATAAAAACATTCATTCAGCTTCCGACCAATTTATTTAATTTCTTTTGAGGTAGTAACATTTCTGAATCAGTCTGTTTCAGGTATATCCATGTAAACTTGTAGTCAGAAGATGTGTATTGCTGGACAATAGGCTAAGCGATGTTATTATAATGTTTTTCAAATGTTCCTTAATGCTATAATTTTAACATCCTCTCCTTTTATCATAGTGGAATATTAGGAAATGTTTTTGTTTTTTGTATAAGCTTTTAATCGGGTATGCTTTAAAAATGTCTACCATTGTATACTGCCGAAACGCAACATCGTATACTTTTGGAAGCTATTTGACCGCCCAAATCAATTAGAAATTTTTAACGGAAATCGATTGTAACTTTATAACTTTCACTTCTCCAGGCTTAACTTTAACACTGTTACTTCGACGAAGTTATCTGAGTTATTTTTTCTGCGACCGTGACAGTTTGAGCCCAAGTTCATCCCTGGGAATATCTATTCATTTTATATTATAAAAATCATTAAGTAACAATGTGAAAGTTAAATATGGAGGCTTGTCATTAAGGGATTTATTTAGCATCGGCTGTCGATATAATAGATCTCATGGATATGCCATTGAATTTAAAAATACGGAACACATTCTAAAACACGCACAGCGTCAATTTTGGCAGTTTATTTACGTAGGCATTTCTCTGGTTTATGCACCGAAATCATATTCTCCAGCGCATGTATATTTTTAAAGACGATCACAATCGATGCTCCATTCACACGTGGGCGAATGATACGCACTCTCATTAATCACAAAAGCGCTTTCACCCGCCGTTCGACGGTTATAAATACTTTCATTGTGTCCGATGACGGATCCGATCCTTCCGCACCCGAACAAGGACCGTATTTAACTGGGAAAAGGGACGGATTGTGCGAATTACGCGATCAATTTTATCAAGCATTTCACGTTGCGTGTGATTCATTTCGAGTTGCGTCTACGCTGAAGTAATAACCTCCGGGTCGGGGAAATTTGTTCTCCGTATGACCTCGTTCGATTGAATTGAGATGCCGATAATAAAAAAATACAGCGGGAATTCCTCTTTGGAATGAAAATTGTTTGTTTTTTCAACTCGAATCCGAGAAACATATATGTATATCGAGAGTTAAAAGTATACATATTTTAAAATGACCCTTTTTTTACGTCGTCCATGTCCAATCGATCGGCATTATTTTGTTTAAATACAATCGCTTTAATTAATTGGTTCCAGAGTTACAAAGAGATGGCGTAGACTGCATCAATGCAGAAAGATTTTGCAAAATATTAGTATTTGGGGAATAATGGTGTTTTAAAATAAAATTTCGAGATAGCACTTTCGGTCAAATTTTAAACATGAAACCTTAAGGAATTACCAGAATATGACCGATAAAGAGTTAAAAACCGTTAGGTAAGCTTTGAACCAAGGCTAAACGAAGCCTGGTATTAAATCAGTCATTTACTAACAACTGCGAATCTTTCAATGTTTTAGTTGCTATGCACGATATCATACTTTTATTCATATCGAAAAAGTTTAATTGCTTTCTTTTTGGATAAGTGAATAAATTGAAAATGGTTCGTTGAACAATTGTTTACACGGCGCATTGGCGCTTGTTTGATAGGCGAAGCTATTTGAGGCGAGCTGTCTTGTCCTAAATCGGAGGTGCCCAACCTACGGCCCCAGAAGCTATGATGTGAATGCAATCCGAAAAATTCGTACATTTTTATGAAATTTTTTATAATAAAACTTTTAATATTGAAATGTTAGCCATGTAAACCTTATTTTGACTCAATTTTGGCTTTTATAGCACCTCAGAATATATAGGCAACTTTCGAATTAAACCGTAATCCGACCCGCAGAAGAATTTGCAACTTCCAAAGCTACCCGCCGAAGGCTTCGCAACCAGCGATGTGGCCCGCCGTTGGGCGCCACTGCTCTAAATCATCAGAAAACGTCACAAAAAATTGGATCCGAACAAAGCTCTATTTGATAAAATATCAGGTGTATTCTTTTGCAGCTACCGGGCTTTTTTCCTAAAATGGTTTAACTTAGTTTGGTATTATTTATGAGAATCATGCAGCTTGCAATAATTTTATTCGAGTGCATATATAAAATATGGAAGGAAAAGAAAAATGCACACATTATGCCGAAATCATGCCTTTTAAACTTCTCAATTAGTTTTGCGAGAATAATTATATTCCACTACTATAAGAAATTTTTAATAGAAGTTGCCAATCCTTCAACAACCTAAACGACCAGTACATACGTTTGCTAATATTTGAAAAAGTTGTGCTAATAAAAACTACACTGGGTAACTTATTATGAATATTTTTTAAAATGTAGAACATAAATTATGTACATACTCTATTGGAAATTTTGTAATTTTAGGATATTTACAAAACAGTGAAATAAATTATTTTTTTCTTCTTACAAATACTCTATCATAATTTTCGTTATCGATGATAATACTTAATTAAATTTTATCCGTAGAAAATATTTCCCAGTTTAAAGCAAAGGAATTTGACTGGAAGATTAATCACATTTGAAAAACCGTAAATATAAATCGAGAAAAAGAAGTTAATCAAAAAATTCTATCCCAAGGGGAAAAAATAATGAAAAGGATCATGGTGCTATTTTTAAAATATACAAGGTTAAACTCGTTTGTAATATCTCCCTCTTATTTTCATTTAATTTGAATAAAATATTCATAAGATCAGTGATAACTTTCATTTTAAGGAAATTTTATTTTCATTATATCATCCTTAAAATTCCATCGCGATAAACGAGTTGCTCAAAAAACTTCATAATAAAATTTCCAAATTAATAAGTTTTATGTTATATATTTTTCATCAAAGGCACCTACACAGGGAAACAGTTTATTATCTTATATGAGATGACGTAATTAATCATTCAAGGAACGTCATATTATTCCGCTAGCGCAGTTCTCCGTCGCCGGATATCGCTTTTGGCTGTAATGAGATAGGAAATTGTTGTGCGAATCAGAGAAAGATTTTCACGGATATTATAGCAAGGATTGCTGATTAACCGTTTGAGTTTTCTTCCCGAATTAAATGTTTTAGATTTAATGTATCGCCACCATAAATTACGATGGGATAACTATGAAGTTAATAAGTATGTTGCCACTTTCAATGCACGTATTACACATTAATAATTATGTAAAGCCTACGACTGTAAGGGGAAAAAAAGCCTTAATAAACAAAAAAAAGACATCAAGTTGAGCTTGAGTAACGTGTATGAAACGATAAAGTGCAATCAGCTATGAAAAATTTACCAATTTTTACTTAGTGGACATTTCTGTAAGAATTCTGGGATCGTTAAAACGGCCAACTACGATATATTTTTGAGAACGTCCACGAATGAAAATAAGAAGGAAAAAAAGAAGTAAAAACAATTCACCATCGTTCTGTTCAGAATTGCTTCCTTAATATAATTCAGAATATATGAAGCGAAGTAAGTTTATAAAATATACATGGCATCGTGGCTTCGACAAATATTATCATTTTACAGTCTAGAAGTATTTGAAAATTTCAATTTCAATCTTGTTTTCAAGAGAAATCTCTAATATTTATTTACACTGAAATCATCCGTTTACGTTTAGATTTCAAACATACCTGAAATCCGTAAAACTATAAACGAACATTATTGTTCGGAAAGGGATGTCGTTTTCTTTTTTTCCAAATTTTATCGATATCACACTTTCTAAATATGATTCGGAAATGGGATCGTTTTCCGAAATTTATTTTACGAAAATATTTTGTCTGTTATAACATCTTTCGCTCCTTGGAGAGCCGGGGTTTTTATCGGCCGGGAAAATGTTTATTTTTTATACCGCGCGTAAATTGCTGACTCTGGTGTGATTCTGGATTTCATGCTTTCTATTTCCCTCATTCCGGCGTTGTTTTTCCAATTCCATTCATTCTTCCGAGAAGAGAATCTTTTCGTTTTTTTCCTTGGATCCAATTGGAATCTCTTGATATAGACATTTTATAAAAATAAACAGCGTCGCTTTCTGAGTCGCATTAATAATATTGATAAAAAAATACTTCGCGGCAGCGCTGCGGTACAAACATCGCCGCATTTTTAAGACATTTACGCATTTTAATAATCAAAGAAATATCCTTTAAATAAGTGATTTATTTACTCAATATTATTTTATTAGAGCTACCGTAATAAAATTGAAATTCATTTTACAAGGCACGTAATGAACCCCATCAATTTGTGATAAACGCAATTTCATAGTAGAATAATCACCTATTATCTGAGGAATTCGTAGCACTTGTTTAATATACAGTCCAAATAGAATTAGGTTAGGTGTTGTTAAATTAAATACCAGTTTAAAAGGCATAACACTACACAAAACAGTTTAATATAACTTTGTGTTGTTTTCCACATACCATTGATACCGGTATATACTGTGATAGGTAATTAACACAAAGTTAAATTAAGCTGTGTTATGTGATGTTATATCTTTTAAAATAGTGATTAGTTTTTAACAACGCGTAACCTAATCCTATTGGAGTTCCAGAAAATCTCGACTTCTTCGGTAAATTTTAAAATTCAGTTCTTATAACTGTGCCGCTGGTCATTGTCAAAATTCTATTGCAGTAGGTACTGATATACTGCAGCACACCACATTAAGTGTAGCTGAGAGCGAGTAAATCGAGATGTTCAATTTAAAAGTTAGCTTATTGAACTCATACTTTTGAAGAGTGTTTGCTCAGTGCCGGCTTGATGGCGGTGCCATCGGTGAGAATGTATCGGGCCCAGCGCTTTCTCCAAAATATTTATTGTTTATATGAATTACAATTTTTAAAATGTCGAATTTTCTTGTAACGAGAGAAAAAGTTTGAGTTATTAATTAAAAATTACTTTTGAAATGTTTCAAATTTCCACCTAGTCCCACGATTTTCCAATCCGGCTCTGTTTCTACTTTCGGAGCATTCTCAGTCCGCGAAGTTACACGCTACAGCCCTGCGCGAAAGAAAAACAAAACGAAGGAATAATTTGTACTTAAGGCTCTTTAACCATCCCGTCGATAACAACTCGTTCCTTTATTAAACTTCCCGTTTCCGTCGGCTAATATCTGAAGTCCACTCGTTCGTGTGTTGGTGCGTGCTTCTGCGAATTCCTCTCCCACGCAGCGCCGTTTCAAGAAACTTTTTCGAGCAAGTTATCTCGAGTTCCCTGTAATCGCCGTTGCGGCGCTGGAGTGCAACGTGTACGCATTTCGTGTTACTTTCCGATTTTCCTCGTCGTCCAAGAGAAAAAAAGGCTCTGCTTCTACGAACCGCGTTCTCCAGTTAGAAAAAAAAGACTCGTCTCGGCTTTCATTATTCGGAGGATCGAATTTCAGGGTATGAAGTTGGCATTCTATCCGAATTTATCCTGGCAATGTTCTTTCGCCTATCCTAAGCGGAATTTCGCTCATTATGTTAGGTTAAGTGTCTAATCTGATATTAATACTCCTATAATATGGTGCTTTCAATTAATACAACTCAAATTACGCTGCCACTTAAGGTTGTTTAAGCACGATTTAATTTCGTTAACGTGGAGATGAAAATAACATTCTTATTTTAGTCTTTTTTTAAAACGTTTCTTTCTTATTCATGAACTCGTTTTTATGTCTTTAAAATTTAATTAAAAATTTAACCAATAATATAACATTAAAATTGGCAGTTAATGCCGCAGGGCATATTCCAGTAATTTAAAGATTATTCTGATATATCGGTTTCCAAGCAAATTCTCAATCAGTATTTATGAAACGGTGAAAGGAGATAGGAAAAAGGACGAAAAAGGTTGTTTTAAAAGTTATATTTACTTTTTATGAAATAAATTTAAAGTACCTAACCTTATTGTGTCTTTAGTATTGACATAATCGAATTATATTATAACATGGCAATAAAAAAATGACTATCTATCTATCTTCTCGTCCCGGCATTTCACGGTATAAAATACGATTTAAAAAATACTTTCTGTCCCTTTCTCCCTCTCTATCTCCTCCCCCGTCCCCAATTAGAAATCATTACACCATTTAAAAAGCATTGGGTTCGTTTCCATGGTATTAGAATTTATTATGTACTGTGAAAATCTTGAAAAATTCCCCTTTCTTCTGCCAATAAACGAATGTTTAAACTAATTCGGCACAGATTATAATTTTATCTTCGACAAATTTATATTTAGTTTTTACAGCCGTACAACTTTCAATGTCTTGTGTTTTAATTCTAAGTAATTTAAAACAAGTAATATACCCTTGCTAAAGCAAAATGCGGAAGCACGTTAAAAAAATTTCAGGGTTCTGGCGGCCTCAGAAATTTGGGTGATTAGGGGCAGAAACGAAACACACGTCCCGTTATGGGTTTGAATTTTCACTTTTCTTTCTCATACTTTAAAACGAGCGAAAGATTTTCTTGAAAATTTCGGATGCTGCCAACAAATGTAGAATTATCTATGAATTATTTTCACCGCTTTCAGAAGAATGTTCACTTTTATTTAACATATATTTCGACTGGCGACATTTTTTTTTAAATTCCCAAACAGTGTCTATGTTTAAAAGTTCCATAAAATTCGAGCAGAAAAGTACAGAACGCTTAAGATGGCAGTCACGATGAGTATTATTTAATCGGACGAGTTATCCTGAATTCTGGAAGACATCAACAGATCCCCCGCTCACAGATGTTTTTTACCGATCCACGCACCATTCTTGAGTTCGGCCATGCTATCAGAACCTTATCACTAGTTAATAGCTTTGGTTATGGCATTCGTTCAACAGAAAACAGAATTACAAACGTTTGCGAGATAAAGCATCGTCATATCGATCGATAACGCAGAACAATAACTTTCTCTGTTTGTTCGGTTCGCTGTGCGAGCGTGGGACGACGTTCGATTGAAGGCCCTTATCACCTGAGTATCGTTTTGTGAAAACATTTCCGCCCGTTTGACGACAGTGCAAACAAATTGGTCCATTTGCAAAAGAGCGACTTCCCGGAAACGTGACGTTATTCCTCTTCGCCGTTAATTTCTATACGCAGAAAGCAATTTCGTCGCAGGAATTGTACCCCCGCAAAAGAAAACACGATTCACGCAATGATTCACTGCAGGAAGTTATGATTTTTAAAATTTAGTTCGAATTTGGTACGTTAAGTAAAAAAAGGAACGTTTGAAGAGCGAAGGTTAGTTTATTTGAACACCCTTCTCGCGTTTACAGCTAAATATAAATATTACTTGCATCTTTTTGATCATCATCGAGTTCGCTATGCGAAAATAATTGAAAAGAATTTAGGTTGTTTATTTGTACTTGTGCATTTACATAAAGAGAAATTACAACTTACAGCATAACTCGTGATAAAATTCTGTATTCGCGAAGACGCTAATTCGTTAACGCACATTTATTTTCCGAGCATTCCAATCTCTACGTGAAACGAATGATTAAATAACATCTCAAGGATATTTGGCCGATATATGGCGGAACACCATTACAGGAGAATGAACGTAATTTGAATTGAAAATGAAACAGTTTGCAAATTAAGGACACTTATTGCTCTAGAAATCTCACTTGTCCCTTAGTTAATCGACGGAAGAAGAGCATCGCAATTTTTTTACGTCTTTTAGCTGATGACAAAAAATAATTTATCTAATTACGCGTTAACATTTCTGACAATATGTACGTTCTCGGCGTTATTAAAATAACGTTAAACTATTTCTCTTTAACTTAACTCTGAGCAGAGTCATGCAGACTCTATCCTTCTCAAATTCATAAAAATTTGAATCTACTCATATTCGTAAAAAAAACTTTTTCTTTTTCCTATTTCTGGTCCTTCGAAGGAAATAAAATCTCACGATCTTTAAAATTGCACAGTCATATTAATGTTTTACTCGCTTTTGAAGTCTCCGAAGGGAAATAGAGAAAAAGTTTTTGCATGCAGCTCGAGTTATTTTTCCCTCGGCATTTTAGAAGAATTTCCCAACTTCTTCACTCTCTCTCTCTCTCTTATTGCGTTCAATTATTTCTTTTTCTCATATTCCGCGTCTGACTCCCGTTCTGCATATAATTTCCAACGATGCGGTATCGGCCGACTGAGTTAGAGAAATATCCGATGGAGGGCAGCACCATTGCATCACTCCGGAGAACTGACAATGAGTCTTATTCGTGAACTCTCTCTACCTCGTCCTCTTAATATATTTTATTCTCCGAATCCTTAAGAATGTTACATTTTTACCCTCTGCACTTGCCCTTTATGTCGCATCTCCGGCCAAAAGGAAATGCGCTTTGCGTTTACGTGGAGAATTAAAGCGTTTTCAAAGAGTGTTTCATCGGATTTCATTTTTGAAGGACTTTCTAAGCAATGTGTCGCCTTGACTTTTGATATACCGAGAATACGCTGTCGAAGCTCTACAAACATACCGTTGAAATCACCGAAAGCATTTATTTTGTAAAGAAAATACACTTTAATAACATAAGAAGTTGCAGCAGTGCAACGAATGGCTTATCGAAAAATGTTTATAATAAAAATATTTTGTTTGTCTCAACAATACCTAAAGTGAGATAAGTTTCTCAGATGAGACCTAAACGTCATCCTCGATTTAGGTGTTTTTCTTATGGGGAGTATTAGCCTCTGAAAATTGGAATTTTATCAATTTCGGATTGTTACATTTAGTTCTCATATACATGTAGTAACTTTTCATAAAAATTTGGTTTCTCTAGGTTGATCCGTTTCTAAGATATCACCTGCATAGAGGGTTGGACGGACAGACAGACAATGTGAATACATAAGCTGATTTCTGTAAAAATAAATCGCTAAAAAAATAACATTATAAGGAAGGCCTAAAAATAACACTTTACTATGGCAATATTAACGTTTATCAATCAGTAATACTAAATAGCATTAAAATAGGCAAAATATCTACATAGGGAATTTCAGCATCTTCAAGAAGAAATGAAACACCGTCATTTATGAATCACAATTGTTAGCTAATGTATGGTAAGTATCGGTAATAAGATTCATTAAAAGTGAGTGGAAGAGTTTTTTTTGGATGAGAAGCTTAAAAATTGTTGGATATTTGATCTCCTACTTAACGTTCAAATCCTTCTACCGTGTCTCAGGACAGAATTATAACTCATCATCGCGAATATTAATGTTTGGCTAAGTTTCTGTGGGATGTCCTCGCTAAATGAGCTTTTCCAGACAACCGCTTGACGCTAGTACTTCTTATTATTTTGAATTATAATTTTGTGTAAGAAATTCGATTTTATATTCCTAATGATGGCTGTTTTTTTGTATAAACATATATAAGGTGGATCGGAGACATACCGCCATTTATTTCACTGCACAGTCCCACTTCGCATCACATCCTTATATAATAATTCGATATAAAGTCGAGTATCCGTGCGCTCAGTTGATAATTTTACTTATCAGTTTTTTGTATTATTATTATGCTGCATGAATGAAATAATTTAATGTAAGCGACACTTTTTCTTTTTTATGAACTTGCGCATTGTGAATATCAACTTATTTAAGTTGCGAATAGTAGAATAATTAATAATTCCGGTAGTGTCTTCTCTTCAGACAGAATAAGCTATTATGGTTTCCACTATACAATATATATTGCAGTGACTCTTTTGTCATAGTCTTCAGAAGTCCTGTTATTGAGAAACAACGTATTTGTGGAAAATTCTCGAAATTTTATTTGACATCGCATAGGTGGGAAGAATAGTCTCGTTATTTTTTTGTGATTATCTATTTGGACGTAACTTAGCAATATACAGATATATATGTAGTATTATTTTATATTATACTAGTATTTAATATCGAAATTGTGAACTCGATTGACTGTGTTGCAAATGCAACTACGCAATGTGATTGCGCACAAAAATTTTTCCTAAATATAATTGTTTAGTGGAATATCATTAACTTGTTCTGAATGAGTGATAATAAGTATTAATCTCTCTGTTGATCATTCTTGTTCTAATTCGGTTGTGCAAAATTTGCTAGAGAGTAAATTTAAATCGCGAAAAATAATTAATTGTTATAATTTTATTATAAAAAAGTTTGCCTTTGAATTATTGCCGTGAAATACTTTCTCGAGTCTTTTTTAACGCATGACTTGTCTTTTAAGGTTCGATTTTCGCATTCTTTTATGCCTGTGATTTTAAAATTTTTATGCATGTGGTGAATTTAGATGGGTCCGTTAAACATCGAATAATGACGCTAATTGTCCTCCGGAAACCGCCAGTCACGCGTCCTCCTAATTATCGCCATCAATTTGCGGTTTTTTCACTTTCATTCTGCCATTCCTTTCCAACCGTACTGTTTGGTAACTGCGATTTGTGTGAATTATGATCTTATGACGATAAAATTCAACGAACGACGAGTTCTTGTATTTAAAAAAAATTGTTCGTAGCGATTCGGAAATGTTCCTAGTCATTCGTAGAAATAGATTCGTTTCCGGAACTATCAGAAGATGCCATTAAAACAGTGCCGATTTTCTGAAACTCGAATTAAAATAATTTCTCTTTTTCTTAGGTATGACGAAATTACTCTACTAAAATTCGAGTCGGAGTGAAAGGAAGTCAACGGATAGCATTTGAAATACATAATATTCATTAGCGGATTTGCAATAAGGCCAAATTAGGCATTGTCCTAGGAGCGGCAGGGTTTTGGGGGCGGTCGGATTTGTATAGTCATTTGCCATGTTGCAAATATAGTATATGAAGAAGCACTGTAAAGAGAGCTTTGAGTATGATTTTCAAAATTATGGAGATCGAAAAAGATTACTTTGACGTCATGAAATACCATTGGTACCAACCTAAGAAAGCTTCTCAAGGTAATATCCATAAATACCCGAGAAAAGTACGGATTGTTCTCTGGCATAATATACAAATTAAATCAATTTTACTGATTTTTTTTAAGGGGCGGAAAAATAATTTCCAAATCCGCCACTGATAATATTGTCACAAGAGGATAACAATTACCTAACTGCGTCACTTTTTACACGAATTACCCTGCGTGCTCACGCCAAAAGATTACCATATTTTTTGCGATACAGTCATTTGTTCTAGCGCAAATATTTAGTTCTCTTGCTTTTCAACAGCGATAAGTATAACAGAAAACTGAAGCATTAAGAGCAAATAAAGATATAGCGAATTAGAAATTCTGTCTTTATAATAATGATCGCATCATTCGGCGTCAGAAGAAACATCTGGCTTTAAGCGCAAGATTTGCCGTCTTCAGATGGATTCAGATAGAGTAGGGATGAAACGAGCCATTAAGGAATTAGGAATCAATATATAGTTTCCATAAAAGTTTACTCTCCCTGTCTTTAGATCGTGGGCCGTCTAACTAGTATTGGATTTAAGGGGATTCGCACATGGCGCGTGCCAGAGGCTCCATGAAGTAAAGGGGGCCAGTTAAAATATTCGTACAGTAGGTTCCGCTTAATGTGATCACTGGTTATTGTTATCAGCCGCTTATTGTAATCAAAATTTAAATTCCAAAACCAAACATAGAGTAAGACATGCAATTTTCTCCGCCTAATGTGATCACATCCACCGTTTAGTATTATCAAAATTTTATTTTATCTCATTTTATCGAAAATAATTATAATCATAAAACGCAAAGCTGAGGTGATTACGATGGCAATTGTTTATTCCATTAAAAATAGATAACTACGCTATGCTTGTAGTATTTCGTGCAATATTTCAAATAAAACCTTATTTGTAATAATGGTGTTTCAATTAGTGTCACCTATGTTGAATAAATGAGTTATTTCAACACAGTGCATTTTCATTTGCGTTAAATAGGTAATATTAGAGTAAAATTATCAAAAAATAATTTTTAATTGCAGGATTAATTATTGTTTATTATAATGCTCACTTTCTGAACCTACCGTTTATTGTTATCAGCCCCTTGATGTTATCAATTTCCATGGAACCAACGTGATCACATTAAGCGGAACCTACTGCACATATAATATCAGAAATATTAATTGTCTCAATTTTGAAAACTGGAAACTGTGACTCTATAGAAAAACGATCGTTAAGAGGGGATACAGATGAGAGTGGTCTTTAGGAGTGGCTTCGCTATATTATTTAGATTGCAGGGCCATCAATTGTTTAGCACCAGGTGCCCCAAAAATGGGTCTACCTATTTTCCTCTGCGTTGCGGAAAAACGTAAAAAAAATGAGAACGCATACAGCAGCCGAACAATTTGCGAATATGTACCGAGAAAAATAACATTCGAATCGCAATTTCATCGAGTTCCGCCCTGTTGTTACAAGAATCATTCGAATTTCGTGCTGTGTTTTTTTAGAGATTCCAATCCCGACTAATAGGAAGATTGAAGATTGTTCGCATAATCGCTTCCATTTCGTCTCTCGTTCCAGTCTCAATGGGGTCCGATATGTGGAGCTGTAGTAGAGAGGAGAAGGGCGAGTCTTGGCGGGGTGAATGGGAAATTAGGTTAAAGGTCGTCAGGACGTGAAAATTCTGGAGTAGCAGGACCTGGATGCCCCAGCGCGCAAAAGCAGCATCGCGTAGCCCTTCTCAGGGGGAAAGAGAGCGGCAGCGCCTCCTCATCCCTCCCCCTCCCTCCCTCCCTCCTCTCCCTCTCCTTCCTTTTCCTCCCCGTCTCCCGGTGCAATTTTTTTCCTCTATACCGCGACGGAAGTTCTTCATCACTCCGCTTTATGTTACCGTGGCGATACGACCAAACACACTCCGCGAGACTCGCTAAAAGACGCAACAACATCGGTTCGGTGCCTTTAACCGAGATAAGAAGACATACACCTCTCTCGCCTAAACTTTTTTTCCTCCCTCTCCTTAACCCTAACAATCACCCCTTTCGCACCAATTGTAGTGCGTCGTTCCACCGCGAGAGGCGCTGCCGGCCGGCCGAAGGTGGGGGGGGGGGGGATCCGTTCGGTTTTTTCGCAGTGCCCCATCAAACGGACCGCTCTCGATGCAATGGAGCCCCCGGCGCATAGGAAGGTGAAGGGAAAAAGAGGACAAGAGTGGGAGAAAGGAGAGCGAGGCCTTTCGAAAGGGGAAGGAGGAATCGGCCGCGTCTCCCTTGCGATCTCTGCACTCGTGGGCGGTGTGAAGAAGCACTTGACGAAAGAGAGCGAGAGTTCTCGAGGAGAGCGAGCGATACCGCGAACAGATAAATAAAAAGGAGTAAGCGAGGGGGAGAAAAAAAGGGAGGTATTTGTTATTTTTTTTTTAGGGTTTGTCTTCCTGTTCACTCGGAGACGTTATCAAGTGCAGAACGAGTTGTTTTCGCTGATAAAAATCTCCATATTTACCTCTTTTCGTTCTCTCTTCTTCGCTCTGTTGTTCTTAAGGGGGGGGGGGGAGGGGAGGAGCCTGAAAGTGCGGAGTCGAGTTCCAGGTTTGGCCGTCAGGGGGAGAGGGAGTCGACGACGTGTTTCGGCGTAGCGGCGGCGCTCTGACCGGCGTCGGTGGGGTGGGATGAAGTCGCGAGGGTGGGGTTACCGATGTAGGCGGAGGCGGCGAGGGAGTTAGGCAGTGTGCTGTGAGCTAGCGCTGAGGTCTGCGGCGTCGTTCGGCCAAACACCTCGTCCCTCGAAGAGAGAGATAGAGAGAAAGATCCGGGCAGGAGGAAAAGAAAAAATAAACAATAAGAAACGGGAGGGGACTACCTTTTTTATTTTAAAAAAAAGGTTCCAATTTTTTTCCCCCGTCGAATTTTTCTCGTGTGTTTTTAGTGGAACGGATTCGATATTTTTCTCCGAGATAAAGTGTTTTGTTTAATACTCACAGACGTGTGTGTTTTTCATTTTTAGTGGAAGCCGGTGAAGACGAGTGTGCGTTTCGAAAAGAAAGTAAGAAACAAAGAAGAGGTTATAATCGGTTTTGAACCGCAAAATATTTTCTTTTTTTCCTAGAGAAAACGGGTCGTTTACCCGCTCCCGCCACGATAAATAGTTGTGCGTCGTGAGAAAGATAATAATACGACCGTAGAAACGAAACCCGTCGTTTGTTTCTCGGTTTTCTTTCGTTTGCGAACCGGCGAGTCAAAAAGAGCGTCCTCCGATCTCCGCGGGATCCTTTGAAAAGGAAGTACTCTTTCGGACTTTTTTCCCTTCAAGTACTACGTGTCTCCACAGCAGGTGAAATGGGCAAGAAGAACTCCAAGCTAAAACAAGACACGATCGACAAGTTGACCAAGGAGACATACTGTGAGTATAAAGAATACTTTCCCCCCCCCCCTTTCAAGGACAAAAAAGAAATTCTCGTTCGTTATCGCACGCGCCGTAAAAAAGAGTTAGTTTGCACGCGTATACATTTTTCGGTGTTTTGTTTTTGTTTTTTGAAGACGTGAATTTTCTCGCGTGATTCTTTATTTTTTTCAAATCGGAAGTTTTTTTTCCTTCCCATTCGAACGGACTGGAAAAAATCGAAGTTGGCCGCGCACGGTCAGATCGGACGTTTAGATCGTGTGTGTGAGAGAGAGAGAGAAAGAGTTTCTCCTTTTCTTTCTCTCACCCGCTGTTCCGCAGATATCGGAGAAAATAATGATACGTTGGGGAAGCTTGTGACCGAATAAATCTTTCTTAGCCTTTTGGTGGTGCGAAATATCTCAAGGAGATTGATATTTTATTCCTTTTAATAATTATATATATATATATATATATATATATATATATATATATATATATATATATATATATATATAGTATGTGCGTGAGTGTGAAGAGTTTGTTGCAAAACCCTGAAACGGATTTCAAGTGAGAAATTCTATCCTTAAGAGGGTCAATTTATACTGTTACTTATCTATATATAAATGTATTTTGTTGCTATGTTGAGAAACAATGATACATTGCTATGGAGGAGGAAGCGAGTAAGGGGCGTTTTGCTCTTCCCCGGATCCCTTTTTTTCCTGGACTCGACCAGGAGGAGTTTTACTCGTGGTTGGGAGGGAGGGAGGGGGGGGGGGGGGGGGGGAGGCGTGAAATTTTCGACTGGAAGAACGCGCTCGTGTTATTCAAGGCTGGCTCGTGATAAATGTCTTATCTCCGCCCGTCTTATTTTTACTCACAAAAAAAAAGCGAAGGAGGTAAATGAAAGTGGGACATCGACGGAACGTACTTTTAAAAATAACGCTCTTAAATTATATTCGAGTTTCCTCTTCCTTTTGGATTAATCGATCGTCGATCCCTTCCTCTTTCAATGTGTTTACGACGATTTATTTGTTCATCGCCGTTTTTTATGCAAAATAATCTGTGGCTACCTGTAAACGTTCAAGTCAGACGTCAATGCCTAAGGCAGGATTTGAATCCTTTGCCTTAAAACGATCTATTCACAACGGTGAAGTTGTGGCTCTATACGTGCCGGTGAAGTTGGTTTCATAGTACTTGATTGTACTATATATATATATAAACAATCATCTCATGCTTTAAGAAAGATTACAGGGATATATTTTCATCAAGCCTTTTAATCAACATTTTAAAAATCCCATACGCCGCCTTACGGATCGAAATTGCAGTTTGCCTGTCAAAGAATGAAGATAACTCCTATCAGATATAGACATCGAAGTCATTCCTACGCAAACAAGTCTTCATTTTATCGAAGACGTAACTCCTTTGCCTTTTTTTTTTAAAAAAAAACCTCCGCTAGCATTTCTGTAGCGCTTTCTTTTTTTAATGAGTTTCACTTCAAGAGACGAGGAGCGCCCGGCGATATCTCGTATCTCAAGATACCCTCGATATTTCCCCGGCACGCCCATATTCGCCTCCCACCCGATTCTCCTCTCCTCCTCCCCTCCCACCCATTCCTTCACTATTAGAAACAATGGCCGTTTTGAATGTTTCAAGGGACGAGCGGCGGCGGATCCGCGGGCCGCGCTTTGCATTCTGGGAATGCCGATGGGCCGAAGTTTTCCTTTCCAACTCCTCGTCCGCCCACGCGTCCGTTTTACTTTTCGCGAAAGGCGATAGAATGTTCTTTACGATTCGCCTCGGGATCCTTCCTCCACCTTCGACCACCCTTCTCTTCCCCTTTACTCTCTCTCTCTCGCGCTCTCTCTCTCTCTTGCTCACTCTAGCCCCTGGATAAATATTCCAAAATCCCCGAAACGCGTTCAGCGAGGGATGGAAAAGAAAGATTTTTCCTGGACCACCTCACATCTCTTTAAGCCCTCTCCGAAAAAAAAAATGAAGAAGTAACCTTTTACGGCGCTTCCGGATTTAAGGGGGATAAAAAACGCTTCCCACTCCTCTTATTCTCTAACCTCTGACCTTTTTCTTTACCTCGCGAGTCGTGTCTTTTCTCTTCTCTCTTTTTTTTAATGACGAGCTCAAACTCTTAACGTTCTCCGTCTCCCTCTGTGCGATGCTCGCGACCAAACTCGAAGTAGTATTCGTTCGAGAACGCGTCCGATGTTTCGTTTCTTTTTTCTCGGGTCGAAGTTTCGGGGATATGGTTTACCAACGGGTCACGTCGACCTCTTAGCAACGATGTTTTTTTTTTATGGTGGATCATGTTTAAGCCAAGTTCCTGTAGTAGGTAGTGTTTGTTGTCTTACTTGTGCGGTTCTTGTTGCGAAGGGATGCGTCACGTAATGATCGAGGTTTCGACGTGCGCGCTAGCGTAATGCGTTTATCCTCGCACTGTCGGATGGAGCCTGTTTATCCTTGTTGCTATGACTGAGCTGCGTAAAAGAAAAACAGCTGAGGAAACAACGATCTGAACCGGTATCTGTCGATGTATTCATGCTTGTCTTCATCGCTCAACTCTAAGATTATGAAACCACGGCTCTTAATTACTACATTTTACACTTTATAGCCTTAGTAATCATAAAGAGTTTTGAAAATTGGATCTTTATTCATTCTCAAGTGAACTGCTGAGATCGAAAAATGTGTTCCGATGAGAAGCGCAGTATTAGACGCGTTTCACATTTAGACATTAAATTGCTTTAACTAGAGACGTAATGAGGAGGAGTTTATCAAAGGGTGGATGTTATCAAAACGAAAGGGATATTGATCCACGCAAAGTAATTAACGAGATATCAGATATCAAGCGAATGATTTTTCGTGCGGGAAATAGGAGAGAAAGAACTAATAGGCTCACCGGAACGATAGACATTGGCACGATGTCGAAAGATTTTTGTTTAACGTGATTGTATGATAAATTATTGTTGGTGTTAGGACCAGGTGTTACTTTTCATCTCTTTGTCTGGTAGCTAAGTAATTTTTTGCACGTTTTCTTAAATCACACATTTTCTGCCTGTACTTCTGTCTGTTTGAGCTGTGTGCATGTACGATAACCGTTTTATTGGTAGAGAAATCTCCGCCGTACATGGTGGTTGTGGACGGTTTTAATATGAACAGATATTTTTTAAGTGTTATTTCGAGGGAAAAGGTACATTGTTCCCTGATGCTGTGTTTTGCACAATAATTTATCTGCGTAAATTTTATTATAATAGAATATCTGCTTGTCAGATATCTGTACGGTCACCCCGTTAATCATAAAACGCAAATTACGAGACGTTTTTTTTTTTTAGTTTTCCGCGTTTCGTAAGGGAATGTTATTTCTGGTCCTTGCATATATTTATCTTTCTCTCTCACTTTACTCACTTTGTTTCAAATAGGCGAAATTGAGAGAGAAAGAGAGAGAGAGGGGGTGGGGGGGAGGAATCGGCGAGCTGAGCGAATGACATGGCTCCGTGCGGCGGTCCTTATTGATTTGGAGGAGGGGGAAACAGGGTATCGTAAGAGCTTATAAAACGACGCCCCTCCTCCTTTCTACCTATCGCTCTCCTCCCCACCTTCCTCCCCTTATCTGTGTATCACTAGAAATGGAAAAACCGTGAGTAAACTTTAACTCCAGCGATTGATAGGGAAAGACCGCGAATCACGTATCTTTAATAGCCAATTTAAGAGGGAAGATTGAACGGTAATCGATGACGGAGATCACGTTTATACGCGACTGAATGCTTGATGTGTTGGTTTTACCCATTATAAGTAATCACCCTTTACATAGGAGGAGGAGGAGGATGACATAAACCCTAAGGTCCTTCCTGAAGGACCACGGAACTGAAATTTGGCATGCCGATAACTCATTGGATGCGACGGATTGGGAAAATTCCGCTAATTTTCATTTTTTAAGGAAGTTTTTTTTCCGGCTCCGTTGCGTAATCCCTACTCCCGTCAGAAAAGCTTAAATCACAGTATGGTTTTTATAAAAATGCATTTTTAAGGTAGTTGATATTATGATAGGGACTCGGGACATGAAAAAGTTCTGTAGCTGAAGTTTAATTTTTCAGTTTCAGACATCCAAATAACTTGTTATAGAAATATAGTATTTATCTAGCGAATGTTTTTATAGTTTTTAACCGCTTGCGTAAGAACAAAAAATTAAAAGCATCCATGTTATTTTATGGAATTGTTAGCAATGGAGTCCCCCTTTAAGACTAGTGATGAGTTTGTAATGATTAAGCTCGATATATAAATTCTCGATGACTGAGATAGATACCTTTATTAGGTCTATTTAGGACAGAGACGTTTTGGCATATCACAGTGATGGGGAACCTATGGCTCGCGTGCCGTAAGTGACACGCAAGACGATTTTGGTTGGCACGCAAACGAAAGGTGAAAACCAATCAAAGCATTTATCGTACTGATTTAGTTCTGCAAAAAACATTTGTCTCATTTAGTTAACTATTGTAAACATTAGTTTTATGGTTCCAAATTCCAGTCTCTTACGTCTTGATCACGAATTTAATTTAGTTGGCACGCAAATAACATCAAGGACTTTTTTGTGGCACGCGAGGCGGGAAAGATTCGACAATTTCAGTAATACTGGCACGCGGGCAATAGAAGGTTCGCCATCACTGGCATATCATAAAGAGCAAACTGCGACTTTTGCAATTTCTATATAGTATGTTCATCTTGCCACTTTTTAATATACCTATTAAAAAGATTTACCTATTCAGGATAATAACCATGAAAACATTTAAGTGTGTAGTCATTATTATTTTCAGAGTTCTCTAACTGAAATTATCACGTATTTGAAATTAACTAATTAACAATGGGTTTACTCCCATAGCGATGAGGAGCCGAAAAATGCATTTCAGGAAAATGCATACCCGTCGTCGTTGTATTTCCCACGTGTTTTACTCAGTCGTTTTACGTCGGAAGGAATTAAAAATTTCAGCTATGGAAGTAAGGCAAATTTTTTTAGCTCTCTTAAATTTTTTTAAAATTTTTAAAAAATCCGTTAACCCAGAAAATTTCGAGGGCGACGCTTTTGAAAGCGGATGGACGTAATTAATTTTCGTTTGTACCGGAAAGTATTCGATAGAAATCTTAACGGGAGGCAGGTCGGTACAGAAAGGTTAGGCAAAGCGGCACATACGGGCTTCACGCTCAAGTCCTATCATTTAATAACATTTTTTGACATGAATTGCGACGTTCCAACCGCATGCGATCACGCGAGTGCACGTTTAGACGGTGACATGTTTCGCAGGAAATTCCCTCCGCAACAATCACGCTCTTAATGTCCGCGAAATCTGAAAATCCTCTTGGATCATTTTAACGTGTGAAGTTTTATGAGTATGTACCTACACATATGTGGAGGCTAAGATGCTTCAATGAGAACGAGAGCGTGAACAGTTCGGGTTAGATCGTCAAAATAACCTTTAAAACTATGAAATAAAAAATGAATCGTTAATTTATCTAAAGATAATATTAAATTAGTTTTAATTCCTCAATAACTCGTAAGCAATTGTTTCAAAAGGGAAAGAAAAAATTAACCGTAAAAAACGTTTATACTGAAAGCATTTAAGCTGTTTTTCAGTTTTTATGAAACCATGTCTAAGTGCACCTTCAAAATTTTGCAAAGCAACGAAAGCTGCTTAATTTATTTATAATTCTACGAATTTTTCGGCCACAAAAGTTTTGACAGATATTTTATGATTTGTTGCATACAAGTTTCCTTCGCCAATTTAATTTTTATTAAGGGTAGGTAGAACTTTTCAAATAACCGAGATATTATTATGCCTTTTTGAATAGGAATTTAAATTTCTTCCTGCAAATTTAATCTTTTTCAGGCGTACAAAAAAAACCTTCGGATGAGGCTATATTCGAATTTCCTTCAGTTCGCCTCGAGTTTACGAGCGAGATAAGATATGAGGCGAAAAATAAAAGGCGTGTCTCGAGACCTCGTCATCTTATTCGCCTTTCCGCGTATAAGTCTATACACACAAACACACATCTATCTACCTTTCAGGACGTTCTTAAGGCCTATTGCTGCAGCGACATCAATCATTCCTTCTTTTTTTCTATCCCCCAGAGGCGAGGCGTGTGTCTTCGCGATAGCCGTGTGTGATGGAGGGAGGAGGAGGAGGTAGGGGGAGGAGAGGTAATGGGGGGAGGATGGGGTATTGCAGTAAGAAGAGTGTTACCGCAAATGGATGAATCCGCAAGGCGATACAGGTCTGCGCGTCACCGCGGGTCACCCGGATGGATCCTTCTTTTCTTTCGAAAAAGGAGTAAAATAATTACTTTTCTAACCTACCGACTTGTACGTACGTTTTAACTGCACTAAAAAGCATAAAAAAACGAAACAAAATAATAAAAATTTTCATATAAAAGTTGGGTGACTGACGTAAATAATTCGTTTTTAGGCGCGTTTCGCTTACAGCATGAGCACCTATTATCGTCGGTCCGTCCGCCCGTCCGTCCGCATGTTCGTTCTCGGCTTCTACCCAACGGATTTTCATGAAATTTGATATTAAGGACTTTCAATCAAATATAATATGAAAATCGCAAAAATGAATCTTGTACGCCAATCAGGGGTACCACTTTACTGAAGACAAAAAATTAAATTTTCGTCATTTCTCGTAAAATATTGCTCATATCAAAATATTTTTCAAATACACGTTGTAGGCCTTGTAAAGAAGAGTATTTTCTTCTCTATAGCCGTTATCGAGAAAATCAAACCGGAATGTCTTAAATCGAGTTGAACTTAGAAAATGTTTTGCATGGTTGTCTTCATTGTTGCTAACATAAACAATCTCCCAAACAAACGTTTAATTTCCTTACGTGTGCATGTAATATTATTAAATAGGAAGAAAATGGATTATTTATGATGAAGAAAAGAACTTTAAAACGCTATTTCCCTCACGTACAGGTATATAATTGCTTTATAATACTCCATTGCACGAAACGCGCCCATTTGTGATACGTTGTACACTTTCCTAACTTGTTTCCCTTACATTTCATCAAGAACCTGCATGAGAGCTCATTATTATACATTTATATTTTGATGAAAATCCAACAAAATTTTACGCGAAAATAGCAATTAATTTCTGTTTTTTTTGCTTTTTTGTGCCTTTAAACGTGCAAAAATGTTGGTAGGTTGAAAAGTAATTTTTATCAGCAATCGCTTGTAACAAGATGCGAGTGTTGGGAAATATAGTTTTGATGCGTAGGTGCATGAGGCTGATCACAAATGTGAACTTTGACAAGGAGAAAAAAATCCTTCACTTAACCAGGAATCGAATCCGGGTTTTCCCCTTTCTGGGTAGGTGCTTTAACTAACTAAGGTGAATGGTCCGATACAATAGTTGGTTAAATAACCTATCCGAGTTCGATTCCCTTCTGAAAGTTCATATTTGTAATCGTTGTTTGCCTTGTTCACACTTTAAATTTTGTGACATTCTTAATAGTAGTACTTCAACAAATAGTATATTTGAGGAGCATAGAAATGAGGACGTTTTCTCCGCGGTTCTCTTCGTAGACCGCCAAGGATCCGCGGGCTACAGTTCAGTCTGGGAACTGCCGGTCTTATTCTGCTAGGACGGGCGGTGAAACCGCGTGAGACTATATATATATATATATCTTTTTTCTAGGTATCGATTCCCTCGCAAAGCCATTCGCTGGAATACGTTTCGCGAGGCACGTCGAAAAATTTAATTTCCGTTTGTCGACGTCGGAACATGTAGGACGTTATGGATTGCTTGCATAAATTCGTCCGAGGGATATTATTAAATGTAATTAATATCGATATATACTGCATATATATATATAGGTTTCATTTCGTCAAGGCTTGTTTTTTTTACTTAGAATTAATTTGATTTTGAAAATGAAATGACCTTAGCGTGGTTTCGTGTAATACGTCATTGACGTAAGATATTATGCATGTCATTAACATTCGTTTTCTAGGCTGATGTTACACAAGTTTTCTCCTCGTTTCTGGTTTAACTTCTTGTGGGAATTCAACCTTGAATCTAAATTATCTCATGTGTAATACTTATATGCTCGTTGGCTTATGTAGTCACTTGAAGTTTTAAAAGTGATTTTTTCGCGAGGATTTTTATGATTCGTCGAAAACTAACTAGTGGTACTTAAATAATGAATGTTTTATTACGTCGCCCATCCGACCGGTTAAGTAAAAAAAAAACAATCCTTGTAGCCGTTGCAGGGAAACAGCCGTTATATGAATTTCATCGCTTGGGTAGGTGAGTCATTCTCACTCAGACGGCCCAATGCCTTCGCCAACACGAATATTCGTAAAATCGCGACTCCAGAGGTAGGGCAGGTGGCAACACACTCCAACTCTCGAAGGAGGAGTGGATAGCGGCGAGTAAATCAACTTATCTCGCGTCGATTATCTCGCATCTATTGGGTCAAGAGTATCGAAGTCGGCACTTTCGAAATGAATTACAACTTTTACTCTTGGGGAATACGTTCTATCCAGTTTAAGACGTTTATATATGTATGCAACGATGACACATTTTGAAAGATCGACTCTTTTTAAAAGAGCCGCACCTCGAATCCAATCAAAATGCAGCCGTTGAAGCGTGATTACCCGGAATATTGAAATACTTAAAATGTGGAACGAAAAGTCCGCGTGAGTTTGTGATTCGTTCAAGGACTTCCTTAGTGGAGTTTTTACCAATCTTCGGAGATCAGATTCGAATGCTACGGATCGGAAGTGTTCGCATCACGTGTCAATGTTTCAGCCTATGGTGGAGTGCTGACGAATTCTGCCAGCGCTCGTACGTTAGCTACTCCAAAATCAGTTATATAAGCGTTGGTCGCGCGCTACATTCGCGTCTCCGAAAGTGAACAATAAATTGGTCTTTCTATTCGGAAAAAAGTATCCCGAAATCTTGAACCAGATCAGTAAATTGTTCTGGGATTCACGAGATTGCATGCGGAAAAAATCCGATACTGAACCTACCGAATTCGGATTAATCGTCATGTGAGGTGAAGTTTATCGTTGTATATGGCACCTTGCCGAAATCGACAGATAAATTATCTTATGGAGCATGTATATCGAAGCGTACCTAGAGATTTCAGCTGTATTTTTGGCAGAAGTATCCTTGCCGTTATTTGTCTTTTATTCACTAGGGATTTACTTTAATAATGCTTCGCAAACGTAGGTTCTCGTAGCCTATATATAACGCGCTGACCGATTCGATTCGAGATTCGATATTTCAAGAGATTAGATTCGCGAGAGAATTTCGGTTTCGTCGGGATCAGCTTGAACGATAATTTTATACAAAATTTATAAACTGCGGCCGAAAATCGTGAGTAAACCTATAACTAGGTAGTCAAATTTTAAACCATATGTGATGATTGAGGGACAAATTAAAGGGAAAAGAAGCTTACCAAGCATGCAGCGGCGTAACAACCCGTAAACCCAAGAGTGTGCTTGGTTCTTGCGTGCTTGACTAAGTTTCTATTACCTCTTCTTTCATTTATACCAGTGGTGCACAATCCGCGGTCCCCGAGGTGCATGTTGCCCTTCACGGATGATTGTGCGACCGGCGCGCCGCGTCGGGGGGGGCTTATGTAAATGTAGAATTCCTTACAAAGGACTCCTATCTATCCTATCTACGACGGAAGGTGTAAGTTGGGATAGGAGTTGTCTTTGCAAGTTTGTTCTGAAGAAATTATATTTGCAAACGCTTTCTCGTTTTAGTATCTGGACAAATCGACACGCCAGAAACAGACGAAAACTTGACCCAAATCATGCGGATGAACAAAAAAAAAGCATTAAACCTGATTTTAAACGACTGGCTTCGGAAACTCAGGCTCCCACTGATGCGTGGTGAAGTTCTGCGCTGAATAGACTGCTCAATTTTAGCTAGGATTTCAGTTCTTATTGAGTGTGTTTGTCAGAACTGCTTGCCTAGACAAAATATTGGATATACGCATTTTAAATCCAACATAGGAATAATTTAAGTATTACTTAAATTAAAAAGAGATTAATAACAATGTGTAATTTGGTTTTTATAATGCTGAGGTAAAATTGCTACTGCGACATTACAAAAAATGGTTGTGTAGCACTGCGTTTAAACTTTTCCTTCAACCGGCTCATATGATATTAGAGGCGGTGGTTACCCATATTTTCATTCTATAAATGAATTTTAGCGATCAAATCAATTTCCGTCATAGATTATAAACTGAAAAAGGGAGCTGAGAGTTACTGTGGAATAACCGGAGGTTATTTTCGGAATATTAAGAGAAAATAGCAAGCTCAAAAGGCCCTCTTATTCGATCGCAAGAGACACTAGATATTGGAGTTGCATCATTTCTCTGCCCCTTAGGTTACGTAAAGTTCATCCCTGTGGAGCGAAAAAATACAAACGTAGGCTTTTTTATTGATCTTCCACATAGTAAAAGCAAACAGAGGGAAACAAAACAAGCGAGAGAAGAATATCAGAGAAAATTTTTCACGAGGCGCTTTTATTTCCCCGACTGCTATACTCCATCGGAGTAAATAATCGCCCGAATTTGTGGCAGCATGTACTTTATAGCGATTTTTTTCAATTACTCCCAAACTATATCCACTAAATGTTCACAAAATGTCTGTCTCTCATAAAGTCCAACAGATCTTGCAATTTTGGTTTTTCTAGAATGAAGGATTCCAAAGATATTGCTCGTAAAGACGGACGGACAGACAAATCTAATACATAAGCGATTTTTTAAAGAAAAATAAAGCGTTAATAAAAGGGAAAACGTGGGATTCTGATGGGCTTTGTATGTGTTACGAAGACGCGACCACACGAGGCATCAGGGTGACATGTAAAATTCCCCGGAGGCTGCGGAGCGATTCAGAGCCGTGATTTCGTCTCTCCTCACGATCCATCCCCTCCCCTACCTCCCCTCTCCCACCTCCCTTCTCCCCTCCCACCCCTTCACTCCCATTCTCCCGTCCGCGAACGGAGCAAAAGCACTCTTCCTCTTATAAAACCGGTCTCTAGCGTACTGCTCTATCCGCGAATGCCCTGAATTAAAGAGGAGATAATGCCCTAAGGGAGGGTTGAGATACGTAGAACGAGGGAGGGATAGGAGTAGGGGGGGGGAGGGAGGGGAGGGAGGGGAAGCCGGGGATGGAGATTACATGAGGAGGAGGAGTGGAGTGGGAGATTCCTTTTTGAAAACGGTTCGATGTGTGGATGGAATAATACGTTGTATTGCGGAGGGAAAGGCTAAGGGAATTTATCTAGCGCTGCGATCGCGAGGCGTCGAAGGACGCCACGCGAGCGCTTGTTGCGAGGCCGTGTTTATTCGGTTATTCATTTGTTTTTATTTTATTTTGCAGTGGAAACGGGGTTACTCTTTGTCGTCGCTTAAACATCGCCCTGTGAATAAAAAACGTGGTTTTCTTTTTTTATGTCTCCTATTAAAAAAATAGCCAAACTGCTTTATTCTAATCTAGAATTTTTTAAGCGCAAAGCAACCGCATCTTAATATGCCAGAGTTTAGTTTATGCAGTGGAGTAAATAGATGATCTGAATTAAAATTACCAGGAAAATGAATTGTTTACATCAAAGCATTGTTACGTATTTTATTCGTATATAACTTGTGGAAGATGAAAGGTAAATAAATATATTTAGTATGGTATATATATCGTTAAAACATTTAAAACTAAAGGCATCATTCAAGAACGATAATTAATTCTCGAATCGTTTATTCCAACAATTCTTGAACGGATGCATTTTGTAATCGAAACGCTATTGTGGTCTACTCGGTGCGTTGGTGAAAGTAGGAGCCTTCTGTATCGTTTATTTCATCAAAGGAATGGTGTTGCGACAAACGATTGGACGGACACATTAACAATACCAAGCGCGTAACTTGGGGGGCGCAGGCCCGGGCAGTGTGTGGGGGCCCCAAGATATTTGGGGTCCCACAAAAATACTTAGAATTTTCCTCGTAATCTGTCTGTGAGGTATTCGAAGTATATAGTAATATCTTTTTGGAAAAGAAAGATTTCATCGCTCGAAATTAAGACGAAAATATCCATCTCAAGTGTATGGAGGTGTTTCGTCCTATCCTTATAATGTTAGAATTATAGAAGTCTCAATGTATTTTTGGAACTAAAACGTAAAAAATATCGATAAAAATCTAAACGGTATAATAATTTCATATATTTTTATATAAATGGGGGCCCCAAAAACTTGACTTGCGTGGGGGCCCCAAAACCGTAATTACGCTCCTGAACAACGCTCGCGTTAAATCATTGCTTCATTTTCAGTTTCAACGTTTGCTGATGCAAAATACTTTGGTCGAGTAAATAAAATAATGATACGATGGAACATGACTTCACGCAATTATTACGAGAAGTGTGTTATTTCCTCAGTCCTTGCTGAATTGGTGTCAACCAGTGGTGCCCAACCTTTTCAACATGGCGGGCCGCATCGGTGGTTGCGGATCCTTAGGCATTGGAAGTTGCCAATTCTTCCGCGGGCCGGATTAGAGTTTAAATCAGAAGTTATCTATATATCATGAGGTGTTATTTAAGTGAAAATATAATGTGAGGTTTTTATGGTAAATATGCAGATATTAAAAGTTTTATTAGGTAAATTTTCATAAAAATATATGAATTTGTGTGTTGCAGTTTTCGAATTTCTTTTTCATCATAGCTTTGCGGGCCGCATAAAAAACCTTCGCGGGCCACATCCGGCACGCGGGCTGTAGGTTGTGCACCACTGTTGTAAACGATCATGTAGGTACATGATATTTTTTCTATTATCTTATAAAAAATGCAAACATACAATACTTCTAACACATCATACAGGATTATATGCGTTTTATATGTGCACCTAAGAGGTAGTCTAGTCATTTATCTCTTGAAAATTTAAGTATTTCTCAAAACTAGAAGATACTAGCTAGTGCGAGATATTAATCGGGTCTGAGAGCGTTAGACCAATTCGTTAAGAATAAAAGAATTGCATTTATTGCTAAATTTGAACTCTAAAAGTTTCACATATTCAATCAATTTTTACTTTCTCCATACGTAGTAATGGGAAAGTATCGTATTCATGAAAAAAATCGACTTCGAGATTTCAATGGAAATACATGTTTTGAGGTCCCTAGAACACGTTTAGACTATTTTCGGAATGATGTCTGTGTGTGTGTGTGTGTATGTTATTGTGGGCGCTCTAACTCAAAAAGTACATGCCATATCGTTACTAAACTTCATATATAACACTTTAACATGAGCACAAAGAACTGATTAGTTTTTGGACAATAACGAATAACCGGAAGTCGAGGTTTATTCGAAACCCGATTCGGTTTTTGCGATATTTCTTCGTTAAAACATCATTATTGTATATACAATTCTATACAAAGTTTATAGAGAATGTAATTTCCTACAGTTTTCATTTGAAACAATTTTCTATAGGAGTTATTGTTTAGGAGTTATTTATAAATAACCGGTTTTTCGGTTTCCGTTATATATCTCCTTAAAAACATCGTTATTGGTAATCTTCGTAAGTACCAAAGTTGTAGAGAATAATATTTCTTCCAAGTTTTGTTTGAAACTAATTTTCGTAGAACCATCCATTTCGGATATATTTCGCTTTATCTTAATACCAGTATACAGCGCCAACACCATGAAGCGGTGAATTCTGTAAACATTCAAAATATACGTAATATACGGCAACGACGTGTCTTCTTTTACGATACGAAATAATAATTTTGCCTTATAATGCTACTCATAATAATTTAAATATCTATACCCCAAATATGGAGAAAGTCATGTGTTTTCAATTAGTAAAGAAGTTTTTCGGTAACAACATTCGCGACGTTTTAGTTCGCTAACCTTATCAAAAAAGACGCCTACATCCTATTTTTTTCGCTTCTCAAAAATAGCGCTAATCCGAGTTTTCCGTTTAGTGGGTCAGTCTCGACTTCAAAACGTGTTATCCGAAAGAATAACAGCGAAGCAACAATCGGCGGCTGATACATATATGAGAGGGCGGTAGGAAGAAGAAGGTGGAAGTGGGGGGGGGGAGGGGAAATGAGGGGGTGAGAGGGGGAGGGGTAAGAGGAGGAGGAGAGAGGGTCGTATGCCGTATCGGAATGCCGTTGAAAAAAAATAGAAGTGTTGCAACTTGCACATTGAACCTCCAGATACGGCGAAGTTGCGGGCTATGCCCGTGTATCTTGGCGATAAGAGGCGTAGGAGGGAATACAAAAAGAAGAATTCAAAAAAAAAATATATCGGAATAGAGGTGGTTACACGTTTTCTGGCACTGTTGTGTCGTTGCAGAGAGGATATAGAAGAAGGAGGGAAAACGGTGTGCGGAATCCAGTTCAAAGAAATGTTCTCAGACTGAGCTCAAATAACACACGAATGAGTGAGGGGAAAGAGGCGATGGTGTTATTGATCAACGGTGTTAGGGCATGGCTTTATTTATTTATTTTTATATATAAAGGAAGGAGCTTCTTTGAACGTAAGCTCGTGTACGTCTCGCTTATATTCATTTCCTGTGTAAGAAAGAGGAAAGGAACGTTATTTCTACTCGAATGCGACATTGAATCGTCGGGAAGCTGTGTTTGAAAAAACAATTTATTTTTTTTTCTCGCGACGTGAACGAAAACGCGCCCGGATACTTCTTGCTTTTCACGGCGTATCTTGAATAAATCCATGGTTTGCTTTCGTGGCCACCGGTTTCGCAGTACGCCGCAGAGAAACCTCTACGGCGCGTTTTCAGATGTGTCGCCGTCTGATAAGAGTTGTGACGCAGACTCGAAGGAAAGACGTACTACTTGCGCTTGAAAAATAAATATCGTTCCGAAATAATGATGATCGGAAGGACGAAACCTCACCTGCACCCCTTTAAAAAAATCGTGCTGCAGTATGGAATACTGTGTCGAAAACGTGAAGAGCTCATTAAACATCGCCTCTTTGGCGATAAATGGCTAATTTTCTCGTAGAGTGTCTAATTTTACAAGCTAACAGCAAGATGTAATGTGAAGTAATGAAGGTGTGTGTGATATATTTGTTTTCGTGTTGGTGGTAATGACTAATTTTCATTCCCTTGCATATTTTCCGCGAAAGGATTATTTCGTCGGTTACACTCGCAATATTGTAGAAAACTTTTGTCGCGATGAAATTCAAAGAACGAATAAAAAAAGTTTTAATATGTATACGATTAATTCATTTGGTGAAAATAATAGTCCAAATTCCATTTTATTTTTTTAAAAGTTACAGGTGCATAAAACATGAGCACATTCCGAAATTTAAGGTTTTTGAAAAAAATTTTTAAAGATAATCTCTCGTGACTAGATACGATACATTTCTTCATTTATTTCACATCGTATCTCAAGATAACGTTTGACTCTATGTTTATGGACACAAATATTCTCTCAGAGCAGTGATTTTCAACCTTTTGCGGCCGCGAAACCCTTTTGCAAGCACATTTTTCGAGGAACCCCAATCTCCTATTTTATATAGTATATATATATATATATATATATTTATTTATTATCATTCCTAATTTTTAAAAATATGTATTTACAGAATCATACAAAATCTCGACAAACTTTGCGGAACCCTTGGAACCTCCTTGCGAAACCCAGGTTTGTCTTCAAGCTTTAAAGAATAATGTATATTTTATATCGTGTAATATATTTCTTTTATTCAAAAAAAATTACTGACCAATGAATATCTATCTTCTCTGGTTCCTAAAGTACATTATTCTACTCGCCATAAAGAAGCAGCGAAGTGTAAAATTCATTTATTCGTTGCACAACAAGAATTTATCCGCTATAATGCCTCATACCTGCTATGACCAATCTTTTATCTACAAGTTTCGGATATTGGAAGGGGCGAATTCGGCGCATTAGCCAAAAAAACGCACATAAAGGCAATTCGACCGAAAAAACCGCGCATAGGACGAAAAAATACTGCGGAAATAGAAAAAAACCTCTCTCTCTCTCCCGATTCCGGGCGCCACTCATCAAATCAGTTCGAGAGCATTTCGTCGAGGAGGAGATGTTGAAAAAAAATGTACAAAACGTGAGATATTTTATGGTGCCATTCCGGACGAGCAGTAAAGGCCGTTAGAGGGTTTGGTGCGGACAAGTGGGGGGCGGTTTTGAGGGGCGGGGGCGGAGAATTGAGGCAGCTGGGTCCGCATAAACGGATCGGATGGGAAAAGGGGGCTGCGAAACGTGGCGAGGAAAACGAATTGGTGGGCGGAAAATAACGTTCAGAAGGCCCTTTAAAAAACCCGCATCGGTAACCCATCTCTTGGAGTCCGACGCCTTGTGTTATATGTGAGGGTGTGTGTGTATATACTTGCGGAAGAGGAAAGGTGAATGAGGATATTTAGGGCAACTAGGTGTTGAAGGAAACCCAGTGAGCACTTACCGGAAGGAGAGCCGCTGGAGTGTCGGAGAGACACATTTGTAGAAGTTATTGGAACTTTCGGGATGATCCCTTTTTCAATACAAGAGAGACACAACTCTCTCCTTCAACACCTAGTTGCCCTATATATATATATATATTTTTTTTCCCCCACCCTCTCTTTCCCTTCCCTTCCACCCCCACACCTTCACCCCGGTGTCACTGCCAAATCAGTTGTGTCTCTCTTGTGCTGACGAAGGGATCATCCCGAAAGCTCCAATAACTTCTACAAATGTGTCTCTCCAACACCCCAGCGGCTCTCCTTTCGGTAAGTGCTCACTGGGTTTCCTTCAACACCTATTTGCCCTAAATATCCTCATTTACCTTTCCTCTTCTGTAAATAAATAAATAAATATATATATATGTGTGTGTGTGTGTATCTCCGTCTGTCTCGCTACTTTTCCATTGTATACGTACATATATTACACACATATATATATGTGTGTGTGTGTATACCTCCGTGTCTCGCTACTTTTTCCATGATAAAGAAAGCGTGGAGTATATGTGTTTGTGTGTGTGTGTGTTGGAGGGAAGAGGCGTGAGGGAGTTTTGAGGAATTGGGGTGAATTCAAAAGAAACGGTGCGTGAGAATATAAGAGGGTGCAAAGACGGGATGAGGGTGATGGAGAGAGGCGTGAAAAGAGATGTGATATACAGAGGGAGAGAGAGAGAGAGAAGAAATGTAGAAGGAGAATAAGGGAGATTAGATGCGAGAGGGAAAAATGAGAATGGAGAACGACTGGGAATAATGTAGGGAGAAGAAAATGAGAGAGAGAAAGAAAGGGAGATAGATGAGGAGGGCGAGAGAGAGGAGAGAGAGAGCGACGGAGATAGGGAGAAAGAGGGAGAGGGTGGCAGGGATAGAATGATGAAGGGAGAGAGCAGAAGAGAGGAGAGAGAAAGTGAGTTAGAGAAAGGGAGGGAGAGCGGGAGAGAGATAGAGAGGGTGAAATGGAGGCAGGGAGAGAAATAGGGAGGAAGAGAGAGGGGGAGGGAGAGAGAGGGAAGGCTAGAGGGAGGGAGAGAGAGAAGACTAGAGGGGGGGAAGGATAGAGGGAAGGTTAGAGTGAGGAGAGAGAGAGAGGGATTCAGGGAGAGAGAGATAGGGAGGAGGGTTGATACGGTGGAAGATTATAGAGGGGATGCGTAAATGTTAGGGATGATGAAGAGAGAGAATAAAAAAAATGGATGTTAAGGGTGGAACACGCAGGAGATGTCGGAAGAGGGAGAGGGGAAGGATGATTGAACGTGGGGGTGGGATGGAGGAAAACGTCGGTCCATATTAATATGAAGGGGAGAAAGAAATCGTGCTGCTCTTAGGTGGTTAAAGGAAGAGGATCTTAGAGACAGTAAAGGGATTCGTCGCATCGCGTTGATAATGACAGAGGCGAGAGGGATTGAGAAAGAGAGAGAGAGAGAGAGGGAGGAAAGTTGGAAGAGAGGAGAAGAGTGAGGGAGAGGTGTGACCGAAATAATGATGATAAGAAGGGATGCGGTTACATACTATTTCACTTGGATCGTGAGGAGGAAGTAGAAAAGGAAGAGGTGGAAAAAAGGATTTGTCTTCTGTACATATATATCTCCTGTATATATATCTCCTGTATATATATCTCCGAGATCCACTTGACCGCTCGCGGAGGGGTTTTTGGTATACTATACATTTTTTAAAGTTATGTAGTGATGTTTTACGGGTTCGAGGAAATCCCCTCTGGGAGATGGGACGAGGGAGGAGACGTGAGCGTGCACGTGCAGATGGTCGTCTTCATCGAAGCATCGCGGTTGGCGGGGAAGAGAGGGAGAGAGATGGCAATTAGCACCCGATATTCAGCTGGGGATACTTGGCGAGTTACTGGGTGCGACCGTAATTGCCGAGCGTAGAAATGAGGAAACTTTTCGGAGGTTATTTTCCGCGAAAGATGCAATATTCTCGTTAAAATTCGTTTTATTCGTGTAGTTTTTCATTTATTTTACGCTTGAAAAAATACGTGGTTTCATATAAATCGTACGTATCCTTTTCTTATGTAGCTGAGACAAATTTAAGATTATTAAATTTTTAAAATTTTCTCCTTAATATAAAAAAATAGTGGAGTTACTTTATAGGTATTTTTAAAAAATGTTTGTTTTCAGATAGAATGGGTGATTTTGTTTTAGTTTTCTTTGCTATTATATACTAAAGATAAGCTGAAAACGAAAAAAGTATTTTATTTTATGCGTTTTAAATCTTCAATAATCACCTTCATATATTTTTAGGCATTATTTAAACAAGTTTTGTTATTCTCTGATTTTTAGGATTTAATGCGCATAAGTCTGGGTCAGTCAGCTCGATTTTGATAAATATTTTTCCAGATATTCGGCGCTTGCCATTGCAGGTTTTAAATGGGTCACCAACTATGATAGTGGCATAGAATCGATTACAGAAGGCACCTGCTTTAATAATAATATTTTCCACGAAAGGGCAATATTTTTGAAAATCACAATAGATGTAAGTTTGTAACATTAAGTGATTAATTACTGGAAGTATAATAAAATAGATAGGATCTCGATGATTTGGAAGCTTTTATTTGCTAACAAAGATATCTTTTATACTCTTAATTTCTTAAAGGTTATAATTAACAATTATTGGTACGATTAGTTAAATATTTAAGATGAGCTATGGGTTTTTATTATTAAACTTGCTATTTTGAGTTAACACTTTTTAAAAACCTTTTAATGTTAATTTAACACTTATTGTCGAGGCAATTACACTAATTAAAAGTTATCTTATACATGTTATTCTTTCTGTTAATTTAGAATTTATACTACTAGTGACCACAAGTTTAAACTGACATTGTTCCGTATTTTAATGTTTGTGAAATGAACAGGAAATTTTACCCTTTTATGATCCTCACAAACAAGCTTAAAATTTACCTTAACGATCAGGTTTTATGTTTTCAAAATGGCGAGTACTTTTTACTTTAGCCCTCGCCATTCTTCTTTTGTTTTTCGAGATTAAATTCTGTGAAAAAACACGCTTATTTTTGTCCGCAAATTCCATATAACAGTCACCCGATTGGAAAAAATCGGGTCACCGCCAACCAAAGCGATTTCATTTTTTTTATTGCTCCGTGTTCATTCCCAACAGTTCCTTGAATAAATAAGAAAAAACTATAAAAGTTTTTGTATATAAATGCCCGAACAAACTCCATTCTGTGGTCCATGCGCAGAGCTTTGCAACCTGCGTGCCGCGACGAAAGCTTTAGTGTGCTGAAAATTCCGAACATTTTTAATTTTCGCTAAGAGTTTGAAAAAAAAGAAAATTCGCGTAAATTTTATGATCCAAGGAACTTATCCCGAAATTACAAGTGAGAAATTAATACCTTAGAAGGATCGTGCACTTAAATGTGGTATGGTACCTTTGGTTGTATTTTTGACTAATAGCTGAAGGTGAATATATTATTATACATATATTAATTTTCAATCATTGTGTTGATTCTATTACCCAACAAAGTATTTGTGAGAATTAAGCTTCCCATCAATGATTCTTATTAAAAATAATAAAAGAACATTTTTTTAAGGAACCTAGATGAACTCTTTCTATTATTGAGCAAAACATTGAGCGTATTTTTTTTCCAAAACCCCAAGTTTTCCATTGAAGAACACAATATATTTGCAATGTCGTACTTCATTTACAATAAAATTATTCGATCGTATAGACATTATTTTGCCAATCATAACAACCTAATAAATTCACGACTCTTACTTGATTTATGCTCGTTTTTCCTTTAAAAATATGTGAATACACAGTGAAATTAATTAGGGTTGGTTTGGTTTGTCGAGATGTTTAATCATGCATGAAGGTGTGCCGTGGAGTAAAACAAAAAAAACGTTGAGAAAAACTGGTGTAAGGGAAGCTCCTACTGGATGATCAAGAAACGCAAGTCTTCCAAAGGAGGAGGATGGAGAGGGAGGATGATGAGGGAGCATAAGAGGAAGGAGGAGATTAATAAAGGCAGTGGGGAGGGGGAGAAAATAATGGATGATGGAATGTAGGACCACGTAAAGATCGGTTCTTAATAATATCACGTACACTTGGCGGACCGTTAGGTACTCCCTCCCTATCTCTATCTCCCTCCCCATCCCTCCCTCCCTACCTTTCTTCCTCATCTTTTCCGCCTACCTAACCGCGCAATATGGAAATTTCAATGCATAGGAGATGAGTATGTGTGTCGTGCTCCAACGTCTCCCGCGGTAGCTGATGGCGGAAAAATTGCTTCGTTGGCTTCAGAGAATAGGTAGAAAAAGAGAGGGAGGGAGAGAGAGGGAGGGAGAGAGAGTCAAGGACAGTTGCGCGGATGGATTGGAAGAGACAAGGAGAGAAACCACGCCTCTGTCTACATTTTCTTCCTCATATATTATTCACTCTCATTTCTTAGCGTTTTTCGATTGCTGATGTTTGCTAATGGAGGTAATTTCCTCCAGATGTATGCCTTCGTGTTGAAAATGTTGTACGAAATGGTTATTTTTTTATGTATATTTTCATTATCGGATGAGTTCTGCATTCGAATAATGCCTGATTGTACGTATATCCCTCACTGTGTATTTACTTTTCATCATATTTTTGTCGTTGATTAAAAGGATAGTTCTTCCAATCGTTTACAATTTAGATGTCCATGTATATCAAAGGTCAGTTATCTCTTGAGCGCTTCTTGTAGCATCTCAACTTCCCATGTCGTAACTTTCTGGAATAATTTTATATTAAGAAATAACGACACTAGTAATTTTTGATAACTAAACCTGCAGTGTAAAATTACTGGTGTTGTTACTTCTTAATTTTTATATTCTTTGAAAAGACTCATTTCCATTTTTCAAAATTGATTTAATCTTAATGCGGTAGTATTTTAGACAGCTTTGTTCAGTTTCTCTATTAAATATATCTTCCTTTGTTACATGTAAGTATTCCCATATAAAACAATATCGTATGAAGGTAGTTTAATTGCCGAGATTTCAAATAATAAATGCCTCTTCATTGCAAAAGGTCATCGATCTCATTTCCACTGTAATAACGCTTATAATTCCTCGAAATTGTGAAAGAGACGTTTGCGCATTTAGTGGTAGAAATTGCATTTTCGGCGAATGAATTGTTTGTTTTGAAGCAGAAATCACTCGCTTTGTTTTGAGAAGAAATTAGATCGGGTAAGGTTTTTAACAAACGAATAAATCCATTCAGTTAAATAAAAATATTCCCATGCGAATTAATTATGAATGTGAAATATACGCAAAACAATTCTTTCCTGGTTTATAGATTTGTTCGTGGATGAAATTTCTGATTTTGCTGGTTTATCAAAGTCTACGCTTTCTTCAATTTTTCCAGCCCACGCAAGGAAGACTTCGCGAATCGATTTCCGCGCGGAGAGGACGAGTCGAACTATTCCTTAACGGTTTTTTACCTCAATATATGTAAGCGATATAACTCTCCTTTAAGCAGACACGCCATTCCGTTCGATATCGTCTTCTATATGACATTCTTGTCTCCTGTATTGAAGGCGGGGGAGCAATCGATCATTCAATGGGATGCGAGACAGCTCGTAAGAAATTGGGACGAGGGAAGAAAATGTTAAAAATGTATTTATTTAAGAAATATCTCTTATATTTTGCAAAAAAATGTAAAAATAAATTGTTATTTACTAGACTTGTGATTTAAAAAAAAGTTTTAAAATAAATTTTGAATTAAAACTGTGTAGCTTTTTAAACGTGTGAGATGGTTAAAAGCCGTATAACTTTTACAAAATTTTTAAATAAAGCCAAGTAAATCAAAATTTATTTTAAAAATTTTTAATGCAATATATAAAATTTATATTAATTTTTTGTATTTTTCATTATATTATTATTTATTTTTACTCTCAATAAATATAACGATACGTTCTATCAAACAATTGATAGCGTATTTATTATTCTCAAGTCGTATAACTTTTCAATTTTATATATTACTAGCTTTTCGTACCCGGCTTCGCCCGGGTGCATTTCGGACTGCAAACTTTTTCCCGCTTAGAAGACAGCTTGAGAAAATCATACATACTAAAACTTCTCCTCTCCTTTCTGTAAACAACATTAGGAGTCTTGAAATAAAGTGGAAAGAACACGAAACAAACCAATACGAAAACTACAAAAACCACCATGAAAAAAGAAATGAATTAAACGCTAACCAATACCCGGTAGAAAAGGATGTAAACCGACAAATAAATAATCGTGGAACATAAATTAAGAATACAACCAAAGAATATAAGTTCAATGTAAAAACCACCAAGAAAAAAGAAATGAATTAAACTCTAACCAACAGCCGGCATAAAAGGTGTAAACCGACAAATAAGTAATCAAGGAACAAAAATCAAGAGCACAACCAAAGAATATAAACATAGACTACAAAATGAACAACTAAGAACGAAAACAAAGAAAACAAACAAAGAACACAAAAAATGGACACGAAACGAAAGCAAATGAAAACAACAAACTAACCAAAACCAACCAACGAATAATCTCCTAACGCTCAATGTATCTGATGATGGCGACTGACGCTTTCTATTCAGTTGCTAAATAAACAACCAACAATCACAAGATAGCGTGTCGTAGTGATGAGTAAATATTGATTACGCGGAATATGAGTCTGTATGTCAACATAATAACAGGAGAACCTAAATAAGAATACCTATTATTACTCTAAATAGATATAAAATTATTGATCTTAATTGTGTTTTCCATCGTAATTAATTGAATAATAGATTGAGATATTCGAACGAATCGATTTTAAATAATGTAGTAAAATGTTTTACTTTTCTAACGTAATTAATTACGTGAGTGTATCGGTAGTGTTTACATTTTACCCATGGAACCGCAGACACGAATTCTTAATTTTAGTTCAGAAGACATAATAAAGTTCAACAAAAGTATTATTCAAATAAAATCTTTCGAAATTCACTGCGTTACGTGTTCAAAATGTTAATCTAATTTAGTTCTCGTATTAAAATAACAATTACTCAAGAGTGAACCTTATTTCCAATTGATAAAACTCTCTTTTAATTCAAAACGATATTATATATTACAAAAAAGTATCTAATTATCATTGAAACGCAAAATGGATGAGCATGGGAAAAAACTTGCATGTTAGCATGAAATGCTCAATTCAGTTTTTATTGATAAACTGATAAAACAAAACACAAAAACTTTAACGTAGTAATTTAATCATATATCTTCAGTAATTTTCACTTAAACAAAATATGAAATAAAATAAGACAAAAGGCATATAAAAACAATTTAACTTATATCCAAACATACCTATAATGCGAATGACACGATTACAGAAAAAGAAACAGTTCACTAATGTTTATTCGCAGAATTAACCTGTGTATAGAAGACCATAGATGATGAAAGAAAAACATACAATCAAATCAGAAGATATTAAATGAGTATTTCATCAACTATTCTACGTTTACGACATGTTTATAGTTCAAACGTAATTTGTTTACATCGGTTGCTAAGTATATCCAAATGCTGAGCAATAATGAAAAATAAGATTTTCCCTTCAATTCGTCTTATTTGATCTGTAAGCCCCTCTTTTAAAAAATTATTCCAAAAGAGGAGATAATTTACCACAAAAAAGTCTGCGAGAGCATATGTCTGCGATATATATGTAAGGAGTTAAAAATTCGAGAAATTTACGAAAAAATTTTAAATGTAAATCTCATATAAACGAAAATATTTTATTATAATTAAATAATACACCGAATCGGTTTAAAAACCTTACTACACCACCGTACACATGATAACGGTTAATATGACACCTTCCTCTTTTTTCTGCGTGTTGTAGTTTCTGAGCCTTAGCAGAACATACATACATACATACATACATACATACATACAAACACCTTACTTTATAGATATGTATAGATAATAATCACATGTCCTGTATCAACTAAGTTACATATTAAATAACATAGTAATCGTTTTAAAGGTACAAATACACCTATTTTATTTAAGTTGATAGATAATATATTAACATATAAAACTCAAGAAACAAATACAGGAATGTTTCTTTACCAATATTTCAAATTCAGCTTCTGAAATATTTACCTAACTGTGAGTGATTTTCTGAGTATTTGAAATTCTTTATCTCATCCTGTTAGATATGTTTTATGAGTGAGAAATTCACCAAATTTAACCATAAAACCAAAGTTTAGTTATGAATTTAGTAATAGATACGAGAAATTGTTTTAATTACTGAGTTAATAGAATATAGAAAAAATTTCTCAGTGATGTAACCAATTTATGAAAAGAGTTGAGGCATTCAAACTGAACCGTTAAGGCAATTTGATTAGACGATAAAAAAATATTTCAAACGCATTAATCTGCCAGAAAATCAACCCAATATCATTGTGATATCTAAAGCTCTTTTTCTTATGAATTATAGCGCATAAAAATTCTTCGGTATAATCGAAAAAAGACATAATCGTTAAATTTATTATCGATTAGGTTGTAAAATGAAAGATAAATTCGGGGAAGAGCCCTGATAATTGCCGAAACGGAAGCATAAGAACGCCATCATCCGTTACAATTCGATAAAATATATATTTGTTGGATCAACGGAAGGAGATTCATTGATGACACGCTTCGTTTTGTGTGTGTGTGTGTGTGTGTGTGTGTGTATTCGAGTGTCTGAACATTGATTCGCACGTTTCTTTCCGTCCTTATCCGACTAGTATATCACCACAGCCGTGTCAGCACTAAGCCGCTAGAGAAAGATATGGACGTCTCTGGTGATATGAGGATTACTTCTAGAGATACCACACGCGGATGATAAAAAAACGTCACAAGGACACACACATATATACCTCATCTATGAATTTTTTATCGCTCCGACTTCGATTCCTTGTGTGTGTGTGCGATCTCTCTCTACGTTAAGACGGTTTCAGTATGCTTTCTTTTTTAATGCATAATTCACTCGGATTTTTTTCACATCCACCTCCTCCTCTCCGTCTTTCTCTTTCGCAAGAGTCAGATTTACCCTTTTGGTCCGCGCTCCCCGTCCGATGGCTCACAAACGTCTAGCGTCTTATGAGATATGAATATGGTTAGATTTACGAGCGCAAAAAAAATGGATCGATAGAGAAGTACTAGAGACTCTCGTGGTATGCACTTTTATAAGGTAGGTATATATATTTACGTAGGGAATTCTCGAGGCGTTCTCTAGCTCTTTATGTTCCGGTCAATTTTTATTGCCTCGATCTCGCGTTCATGGAAGGTTTTTGAACCTGCGAAATGCCGGAAGTGAAGCTAGACGTGCGACTTTTTTCTGTTTCCCTTTTTGCTCGTAAAACGAAAAGATTTTTAAGGCTAGGATTCATAGGATCCATCCTCTATTTGTTTGGTGATAGTGATCAATGTGACATCCTCACGGATCGAAGCTCGGTTTTCACTCATGAGTTGTAAAATCAGTTGTATTTCATTTAACGTGTAACATCATCTCGGTTGAACCAATCCAATTTAATACGATTTTTCTTTATACGCTTTAAATTTTGAACGAGTGTATAAATAAAATTCAATAAATTGGTCATATCATGGCAGGCTTTTCATACTGTGAATGACTTTATATCGGTTCGAAAAATATGGTAAATAAATCAATGACAAATAAATTGAGAGGAAAATCCCATTGATACTATTTAGATCTTAATGTATAGGATCGAATAGATTTTTAAAGCCATTAAAAAATTCGACTTAAATAAAATTGAGTTCATTTATGTTGATAAAAATAATCAGCATTCGAGTGCTTTTAAGGATTATTTTAATATTTAATTGGGATTTACGGTTATATTGGATATGAATTCTTTTAATTGGGATTATTGACGGAATCGTAAGAAAGAATTATAATCAGCGAGATTCGTTATTTTTAACTAATGCAATCTGTAACTAATGCGCATGCACGAAGTATTAAATTAACATAAAAGAGTTTATGTTTGTCGTTAATTCAATATACCAACTCAAATAACAATGCAAGGCTCGTCAGCATTTAATTATACTTACAAAATAAATGTTAATTATTGCCCATATGTCAATAATGAATCCCATGATGTTATAAAGTTACATCTACTATGGTTTCCAAATTTAAATTACGTTTCCTTTTTGTCCGAATTAATATTAATTTAAGAATTTCTTATGTAAAAGGGGTCCCAAAGTAAAAACGACACGCTTGGTGATTTCATTAATCAATTTATTAATCAATTTTTTCAACACTGAGTAAGTTATATAACTTATGAAGAATTCACCGGTCAATAATTCACGCGCCAATAAATTCATTTAAAGTTTTAGCGTTTTAGTATGGAAGACATGCGAAATAAAATTTGCGCCATTATTTCTGACAAATCTTTTTATCTCCGAAACAAAAAAAATGAACGACCAGCAGAAAAAATAATTTTTTTATTACTTCTTTCAAAATAATATCAACCCTCTAGCAGCGGATAGCGTGGCGAAGTTAGATTTTCCAAATATCTGTCCGAGAGGGCGTAGGAGTGCGAGGAATTCCATTCCCATAATGGCTCCCAGGTCCCCAAAACTTTGCCTCCATTAAGAGCCAGGACCAGGACCTCTTTCCCTTTCGTCGGAATGTTTTGATGCATTGCGATGGAGTCGGGCAGAATACGCCCTCTCGCATACACACACACACACGGCTAGGAAAGGTGAAAGAGAGGTAGATAGAGAGGGGGGATGGATAGTGGTACATATGCCTCATCCTTTGTGTCTATGTAAAAGGAGAGGCCGGTCCTGCAAGGTGTCTAGGAGGAGAATGCAAGAGGAGGAGGAATTTCATCAACATCTCTGGGGAGTACACGCCATGGCTTTAGGGGCGAGATGAGTGCGGTGGTTGGTGGAGAAAGAGGGAGAGTGAGGGAGAGGGTGGATGGATGTGAAGGCGCCTGGGAGCGGAAATGGGCGAGTGAAATAGGGGGCGTCATTAAACCAGAGAGTATGTTAGGGACGCAATGGCTTATTCATTTGTTCAAGTATCGCGCCCCATTTGGGAGAGAAAAAAAATAAGGAATGAAATTGGACTGTTTTTATTTAAACGAGAGACGAGTGAAAATGACTACTGTCTTTTCTGGTACGGTTACTTATTGTTAGTGTATTATCGCATACCGATATTTTTTTGTTGATTTTCAAATTAGTAAGAATAAAATTTTACTAAAAAATGCGTATAAGTTGCTATCAAATTTAATCACCGTAAAAAAATGAAAGGCATAAATGACCAACAAACGAAAACTCTATTGAAATACAAAAGGGGACGCTCAAAAAAAAAAAAACCCCGTTCGTGATTTTATTCGGAGAGAAGTAAGTTCCCGGCGTAACACGGTGGAACTGCTTCATGATTAGGAAAATAAAAAAACTAGAAATACCACATAAATATATTTCGATGTGTATTTTCACCTGATGATGTTGCTCGGCAACGAAACCTTGGTCGTTTGAAGAATACATATTTTTATGTGGAATTTAGTCTTTTTTTATATTTTCATAATAATTTCGGAATGCAGTTTTACACACCTAATCCGAATCATTTGCGGTTTGCTTCGCATGATTATATTTTTTTGTTGAAAAAGTTGAATCCTCGTCCGCCATCTTAATGCCCTTGATCACATAGAAAAAAGCGTCTAGGCTTCTCGGGGGAAAACGGTCATCATCCAGTTCAGGTGAAATGGAGGACGGAAGCTCAGAAATCCATTTGGGATGCGGGTCACGCCTCCCTACCAAAAAGGGGAAGGAGGGTGAGGGGGAAGGAAGAGGGGGATAATGAGAACATTAGGGCTGTTTATTCAGCGTCGTTAAACGATTCGGAGGGCCTTATCGAGCGAAGCGGTATGTGGTTTAGGAAAACGGGTTTCGAGACTGGGACACATCTGGGAATGGATTATGCAGCCGGTGCACCCGGAAACATTCGATGAGCAACATACGTATCAAGGCGCCTGTACTGATTATCCTTATATTGTCATGCGATTTTTTAATTTTCGCTGCCTTTTAAAAGTTCGGATTTTTATTTTTGCTATGTCTCTTATCCTTTGGATACCAATGTACATGGAATTTACAACCAAAAAAACTCTTTTTTGCAAATACAAAACTATCGCAGGGCCCCGTTTTGTTGACTTTGGGTGAGAAATATATTTGTTATTTAAGTTCCAATTTAATATCAAGCCCATAATAAAATCAGATGAATGAAATAAATAATTTATGATACACGCAATTTTTCATTTTATTCATATTTGTTGTTTTTTGTCTGTTTTTGTCATTTTAATAACTTACGATTTGTTGAGAAGGCCATTTTAATAGGCGGGATGGTGTTGTCATCGGATTAAACTCCAATAGATAAAAAATGTTCTTAAAATATATTTGTTATTACTTAAGTGTTAATAAAGTCTTAAAGTCGCAGTTCCGCGGTACTTCCTACACGAAGGTGATATATATATACTTCAGATTACGTCACTTATAAATAAAAATTAGTTCGTAAGCCGTTGAAAATTATAACTGTCGTTTTTCCATGAATTTGACAACTTTGAAGGAGGAAGATTTTTTAAAATAGGAAATATCACCCAAAGCAAGCAACATATCGCTGTCCCAGAGTTTTTTGAAAATTACATTTCTACGCAAGCGATACCACAATCGGATAAAATATTAATGTTTGTTTTGGCGAAGTTGGGGCTTTGCGTATTCACTTCTTTGTCTCCCTATCCATTTGACAAATAGTTTCGCGCGCTTCACAGAAATGAGAGAGAAAAGCAGTTTTTATTTTATTTTAAAGGATGGCATCAAGAGAAGATTAATGCAAAACTTTTCCGATTCGTCTTTATTCAAGTTTTTCTGCGAAGGAAACCCTTCGCAATCAATAAAAAAAGAAGAAATCCGAAAAAGGATGCTTTTGAAACGATTCGTCGCTGTTATTGGAAATTTCAAATTATTTAGATCTTTGAAAAATAGGTTTTTGATGGACGCCGCTCTGAGAGAATTAGCAGCTATGCGCCTAAAGGCACTGTGATTGGCAGCTGAGCTACAGTGTTGTCACTGAGTACTATTATTGATTTTAAATTAATTCTTATACTGCGTTATTGTGGTTCGTTAATTGTGTTACTGAGTTATAACTTTAACAATTTTAAAAATTAACTTGGAAATTTCAACATTTAAAATGTATAGAAGCCCAAGTAGTTCACCCATAATGAAAACAACGGATGATCAGGATCACGTCTGTCGCCAGTTGAGTTAAATAATTTTTAGAAACAATGTAATTATAAAATTTTGTAACATGAACATGAAAGAAAATAGTTAAAAAATATTAATATCTATTCTTGTAAGTTTTCAACCGATATAAACGTTTCTCTATTATATTTGATCGCATATGTTTTAGTTATTATGAAATATAAAAATTATTTAGTTTGTAAGTAGAAGAAGAAGTTATATTTTTGAAATGTAGTTGAAAGCTAATATGAATAATATATGAAACAATCGCTTTAGGTTTTAACGGTGAAGTTATGGTAAAAGTCTTGGGTCGTTTTTAAAAATGGGCTACTGTTTATTTTTGTCTTTTGTATACTTTTTCGCGTGTTGGATTAGCGTAATTGCTCCAGCCAAGGAAGTAAAATTCAATGAAAAGGTTCCTCAGGCGGATAGCTTGTAATCGGCGAAATTTGTAATTTCAAGAGTCATTGAATTTCCCCTGGCGCACGATTCAATTTTCATACGTAATCATCCTCCGCGTTCGTTACGCGACCTACATTGTTGCGTCATTCCACCGAATTTGATCTACATTGTCTCTAATCCGCTTAATATAAATCGAACAATTTATTTAAGAGCGTTCGCCTGTACTTTTCTAAATTTTGCTGTCGGTCAAATTGCTCTTTCTATAATGAGCATTTGTCATCGAATAAAATATAAGCCGATGATTATTAAAGTATTTTGAATAATTAAAGTGTATCAAAATGAACGTTAAAATTCGAAAATAAAACTTTTCGGCGTAGTCGGCGATAAATCGCGAATATATAACTTTTCGAGATAATTTAGTTAAGCTAATTCGTAAAACCGAATTTGGTAAAATGGGATGCATTTCAGCTGTTCGATAAAAAATTTAACCTAAAACGTAGCGAATTATAATTAGTTTTGGCTAAACGACTCTCGTTCGCGTTTGCATTACGAGGGTACTATCTGCACCTCTCTAGCGGTCGAGACTAAACTCCTTCGCCGATTGGACTTCTTTTGTTTTCTACTCTCCGACACCGTAGAAAATTTTTTTTTGTGTCTCCGAGAGCCCGCACCTACTAGGTTGCATTCCACGCGGAATTCCTGTGTTCTCCGATCCCACAGAAGTTGAAATTCTCTTCCGCCGCATAGATCGTAGATTACAAATCCGAGGAAGCAATGTTCTCGAAAGAGAGGGAACAATTTTTCTAATAATAAAGATAAGGTTGACCATTTATTTAGGAGCGGTGTCTATAAACTCTCATGTAATGACTGTAACGCCAGTCACATTGGGCAAACAGGGAGAAATTTCCACGTTAGGACCACCGAACATAGAAAATCTTTCTTAAAAAATCTTTCAAATCACACTTTGCCAAACGCTTACTCGAATTCAACCATCCTTCCAACTTTAACCCGGAGGTAACTCATTTCGCAACTAAAGGTCCCAGTTTAAATCTTTTAGAACAGTTGGAAATACTTTTACGCTACAATGGTAACACTCTCAACCTCGTTAACAAACTTATTTCCCCCACCCACTCTCCCTAACACCCACCCCTCCCCAATACCTTGGTTCAGCCTCCCCCCCCCCCCCCCCCCTTCGCCCTCCCATTCATTGGTTCCCTCTACACATTTCCCTCCCCCACTCCCCTCCAATTCCGTATATATTTGCGTTGCTTCCTGTTTTTGTACCTGATGATGACTAGATATTAGTCGAAAACGGTCGCTTTTTCTGTTAATTAAAGCGGAACTTTTACTAAGTTATCCTTCTCATTCTTTTATTCAAATATGGTTTGTTCACCCCATGCTAGGATTGGGGCTGCGGTAAATGCCGTTTACTTAGTAGACGACTCTAATGTCGAGTCGTCCTTACGGTCACCCACGTCTTAAACCGACTCCAACTTATACCATACGCTACACTTCTATAGATTTGTATTAGTGCAACCTCTTTAGTCCTCAGCTCTTGGGACATAGGCTATGACGTACTATGGAATTTTCCAGACCACGGGAATTAGCCATAATGAAGGGTAAACAAAATCTATGCAATCATTTTTGGTTTTATGTAGTGAGCGATTCGGCGTCCAACTGTACGCATCGCACGTGAACTTAGTTCTGTACCTTATTATCTGGAATGACCAGTTCACTACGCCATTCTGCCGATTTTATTTGATTCATCAAGCTTAACAGTGTAAAAATTTATAGGCGATGCCCAAAAATTTCACATAAAGGTGATTGTTTGCGCGCAATGTTTTTATATTGTATTTTTTTGAAATGAATTGCCAATAAATTATCTTAAGTTACGTAGCTTTTCCCACTAATGCCTTTCCTTGAGGGCTTTAATAACTTTTAATATGAGTTATGGACCTTGAAGCAAGACGTGCATTATTTTTAAGTGATTAGGTTTAATTTTTGTCTTCCTATTCTGAGAGGCAGTTTATCTGTTATTTGGTAAATATGAAACAATTTCTGAGTTTTTAATTTAAACGCACCAACGTGAGAGTGACGGTATTGGGAAAAAATCCCAAAGCGCGGGAGTTCCATGATTAGGGGAACACGGATTAAAGAGGCACTGAATTACAGTCTTCAATTAATAGTTTTGATCTCTCATAGTATATCTATACCATACTATTACGATGCATAATGCCAATTTCTTAAATTCTTAACTGCAACCACCTTGATGTACAAAATTCCTTAACGCCCCCTGGGCCCACGTTGGAAATCACTGGGTTAAAGGGTAGATGATTAAACTCTTAAAAGATCCGTAGGATTGAAGTAACGTCTGTAGTTCATCTACCTATTGCTGTATGTCTGTGACTGTTTGTTCGAAGGCTTTGAAATACATGTCAGTGCTACTCTTTAAAACGTTTGGTATGGTTGATTCAGTTTATTCGAATCCTGAAATTGATTTCTTTAAACTTGTAAATCGTATTCACTATTACACTGCAGAGCAGTAATGAAAGTGCGTAATTATTGGATCGCTATACCCGTTCGACCTCGTGGTAAAGTAAATCTTTATGTGCTAGTTTATTCAATATCTTAATATTTGCTGTGAGATTGATTTAGGATGTAACCGCAGTGTCTTATTTCGAAACAGTTTTTCATTACTCGAGGATAAAAATAAGAACACGTCTTTCGAAGTGGAAAGTGGGTAACTCGTAAATGGAACCTTTCGCAGGCCGCATTTTACATTCAATAAAACGCGAGGCATTTTCTCCCGCCGAAAGTGAACGGCAAATGGTCGCTTCACACATACAAAAACGAGTCAATTTGTAGAGAGAGCTCAAGAATCGAAACTCTCTCTCTCGTTCGGATCCTCATATACGGCTCCCATTCCTTCCCATCTAGAGTTAGAAGGGAGGACGGAACAAGATGTCAAGTTATTTGTCCCTTGCTAAAAGGGGAGGAGGATATAAAGGGAACGAAATGCAAATGGAAGAAGAAGTAGAGATACGAGAGACGACGGAATCCGAGAGAAGACCCTAAGAGCACGTTAGGACAACACCCTTATGTATCTTTATTTATCGCCTCAATATCCGCGCTTTTTTTTAAATAGTGTGTTTGAGTGAGTGAGTGAGTGAGAGTCATATGTATAAGAGTGCTCTCCTCTTTCCTTTACGATCCGTATCTCTTTTCCTGTCTTCTTCCTCTTTATCCTGGAAAGAATGCACTGTAGTGTCAGCGACATCTATCCGAGAGTATGAAACGAGCGTAGTAGAATGGGACGGAGAGGAATTTGGAAGTGGAGGAAATGGAAAAAGAGAAAGGGTGCGAAGGAGAGGGAAGAGACGCTGGTTACACGAGGGAGACGTTTGAGGTAGAACCTCAGGAGGTAAGGCGCCAGAGTTGTGTGGGGGTGGTGTTTCAAGGGGATTAGAGTAGAGGGCAGCAGGAGAGAGAGGCAGAGGATAAGAGAACAGAGAATAGGAGAAAAGGAAGAGAGCGAAATAAAAGAAGATAGAAAAAAGGAGGAAAGAAAGGATATGGTTACATTGTCAGAGAGGTGTTTTTCTTTTGGAGAAAGAGGGAACAGTATCGAGGGGGTGAAGTCATTCTTTTTTCCTCCTCCTCTTGAGGTAGCGAAGAAGGAGAATAAGCAGGAAGGCGGGAAAAGGGAGGGGAGGAATGTCAGATGAGGAGGCGCGGTTATGAATGAGGTCGGAGGGAACGCGGAGGGGCAGTTCTAGAGGCAACGAATTTAATGAGCGATGACAAGACGGGAAGAGAGAAGGGAGAGGAGTGTCTTTTAGGTGGTTACTCTTGGGACTCCCCTTTGGGGAGCTTCGAGCGGCAAGCCAAATGACAGTATTTGCTCAGGGACAAGGTAAGGAAGGGAATGAGATGGAGGTGTCGAGGAAGAGAGACATCGGGTAAGATACAAAGTAGGAGAGAGAGAGAGGAATGGAGTGAATGGAACTCGAAGGAGATGAGGAGGCGGAGGTAGACGGAATGAGGCGGAGGTTTAATTAGAGGCAAGGTATCGAGCCAATGAGTGCAAAATTGACTTGGTGAATATGGCGCCGAACAAGAAATTAATTGGCGTGCTAACCGTTAAATACAAACTTGCTCTTCGGCTGCAGAATTGCGTTTGTAAGTATATGCCCATACATGCAACCTCACTCTAAAATACACGCGTACTTATGTGTTTTACCGTAATTACCCCTTATGAGTTTCAGTCGCTCGAGTGTTTTCGTTCATATTTCTCGGTGAGATTGGACCAAAAAAAAACAAAGAAAATCTCTCGTTTCACTTTCAGAGTGATAAAATTTTATGACGGCGTTGAAAGATTTCGGCGGCGTTAAATCTTTTACGATCCCCTGACATTTTGTTCGATGCGGTGGATTTCCTGTCAATAAGCCATATCTTTTATGGTAAAATTATAAATGCCGCAAGAATTAACAAAGAAAATGGATTGTCATAGAATTGTAAAAGATGAAATAATTAAGTAGACCAGGTTAAGATAAACGAGCGCAATATTATCGATAGGGAAATTTATTGGTAGCGGAAAAATATTTTTCTCATACGAAAAAGAAGTCAACTTAAATATTAAACAATTTTTCTGTTCCACTTTGAGGTTACGCAGTATCAATCAGCCATAATTGAAGAATTTTTTTACTTCAATTACGCACTTAATTTACAAGGAAAACGCAGTGCTGGCGGAAAATAATTTTAAGTAATATTTTATTTTATAAAAATGTTTCTATATCGTTACAAAATTTCCCCTAATAAATGGCTACAATTAACCAGCACTTATTTAAATTCTTCTCTGCCGGAGACAAGGAAGTAATGAGTGAAAGATGATGAATAAAATTGATTAGAACTGTTTAAGGTTAATAGTAAATAGAGGATACAAAAATTAAAAGTAAATCAGAAATAGGGGTAATAAAAAAAAACGATCGATAGAGTCGAAAATAATTGCCTTGAAAAACTGAAACAACATAAAATACTGATGTTGGAAGTAAGAGGAATTACAAATCTGGGAAGATAGGAAGTGAAATAAAGAAAATAGTTGGGTATACTACAGGAGACAAAAGTTAGAACGGAAGCTAACTTAGGGAAATCGATTCAATGGAATTACACAGCGAGACTATAAAGGAGAGCACGGCCTGGAGAGAGGGAGGGAGAAAAGGGGAGAGAGAGAGAAAATCGGCATAGAAAGGGAAATGACGCACTGTGAGGTAATGCCGGATAAAAAATTGAACAAAACAAAGAGAGACGTATGGGATGAGAAAAGAAACAGAGAAGTAGATCGAAATCTAGTAAATGGGTAAGTGCTAATGCATTTTGGAATTAGGGGACGAATGGGAGAGGGGCAGGAACAGTGGGGAAAAGAGGGAGAAAGGGAATCGGACAAAATTTAAATGCAGATTGGGTAAATAGGGGCGTGATTGAAGTATTGGAAGAGGAATTCAGGCGAAGGACTCTATGATCCCCCAAGGGCAGTTAAAACGACCGTCAGGGGACAAGGGAATGTATCTGACACATTCCACAACGTGTTTTGATGCCAATTGAAATCACCGGGGTGTATATATGCGTATATTTGTATATATATGTGTGTTTAGTAATTGGGGTTGATCACCATGGATCGGCTAAACTGTTAAAAGGGATTTCAATTATCGCGGCGTTGTAATTAAATCCAGACGAAAATGAGATTTTTTATATTTCAGTTTTAGTAATATAAAGATATACGTCGTTAAATCGAGTTTAATATGCTAGTTACGTTGAGGATGGAGATTTTTTTTAGTACATTCAGGGGTGTAGTTTTTAATCTGATATGCTTATCTTAACGAGCGAAATCTGGAGTTTTTATAAAAGTAGCTGTTAAGAAAAGGTCGTAAATACGATCAGAACATCATTCAATTATTATTGAGCACTCTTTCTTTACTACGTGTACAAATAAACTGAAAGTAATGGTCGGGATTGATGCGAAGTTTTTTAAAATTCCATTTGTAACTTTGAAGGCCATATAAATCAAAGATTAGTTTACGTAGTCATCTCTCCATCGCTAGGTCCAAAGACCTCTTTTTATTTCTAAATAGCAGAAATACCCGGCGTTGCCCGGGGAAATTTGGTTCAAATACGAACGGAATTCTAGATGATACATGGTATTTAACAATTCACTCGACTGCCGTTTTGAATAAAACGGGCAGAGAGAAACAAACACCACGTATGAATTATTTCTGGGAGCCCTCCACAAACGGACCAAATTTGATTCAAATCAATAGTATGAGTTGAGAAAATACGCGAGGTTTAATCAGTCCCCGCCTTCCAATTACAGATGAGGAAGTAGTCGTTTCTCACCTTTCTCACTGTGTATAAGATGTTACCTGTTCTTTGAGAACAGGAAGTTTATGAGAACAGTTATTTTATTGAACAATTTAGGCATCAGAACAGTTGGAAAAGAACTGTTCCGTTCTTTCTGACCCATCTCTAGTGTTAAAATATTTAGCATTAGCATACAAAGTTATTTGGCTTTTTGTACAATTAATATAAAACATTTGGGATTTAAAAGTAGCTTACGGCCTTCCTATTTCTGAAGAAAGTACCTGTTGAAAGTTTGGTTACTCTAGCTTTAACGGTATGGAATTGTATAGATGCACAAATAAACAAACAAACTTTCATAAATATGAGGAGATTGACGATTAATTAGGAGATTACGGCGAAGTGTGCAAATTACCTACCGGTGTGTGTGTGGTTTTCCAGTGTATACCGAGTTCTAGCTTATTCTAGCTTTTTATGAGTAAGTCTAAGTATGGCAATGTGTTATTTTTCTTTAATTTTCCTCAGAAGCTGGTGATTCTGTCTTTCGACGTATTGAAAGTAGCTAAAGTATCATAATGTATGGATTTGTGATAGTACTCGATCTATTTTTATTTCATGAGACGTTTTGGAGCACCTAACATTAAATACAGAAATGACTTATACTCGAGGTAGAACACGTCTGCCATTTCATACTGTAAAAGGGGTATGCCTCAGTCTCAGCTTATTTTTTAATAGATCTAAATAATTGAACAGTTGAATTAACGCCATGCACGCTTTTGTTCACGGAAGCGCGTATAACAAGCGAAATATTTGCAGCCGTTCGGAAAATTCGGCCTGTGACAGCGTGAATATTAAGGAACCGTGAGGGCAACGACCTAGACTGTGAGACTGCAGGAGGCAGAGCAGTTTGGGGAAAATGGGAGGAAGTTGGGATGGGAGATGGCAGGGAATGAAAAGGAGAGAGGGGAAGGCGTGTGTTTTGATACTCGCGGGAGAAGGAATCCAGGTTATAAAGGGGAGTGTGAATGGGAGATAGAATATGAGAAAGGAATGGATATGAGAGAGAGAGAGTCGAAGTTGGAGGAATATAGAGGGTTAAGGTTTTAGTTGGAATGGCCTTCGGAGGGTGGTTTTTTGGGAGGGTTGGATTCGAAACGGTTCCCATAATTCGGCTAACCATGTCCCTTTTTAGGTTCCTCCCCCCCCCCCCCCCAGCCACCTCCTTTATTCCGGAGGTCGTTTCTAGGGTGCCCGACAATATAGAAGAGGGGAGGGATAGGGGGGAGGGAGGAAGGAAAGGCGGGGGGGGGGGGGGGCAGCTCCTTTACAGCCAGTCTTTTGGGCGCCGGTGACGTCCATCTCTCCTCGGCACGAACCGCTCGGCGTCGCCAATAGTCTGTTCCATCCCACGCCCAGGTCATCATCCATTGTAACCTCCCACCTCTGAAGACATTCTCTCCCTCCAATCACCTTCTCTTCCCGAACTGCGACGCCCTCTCTCTCTCCTCTCTTATCCTCCTTCCGAGACTCCTATCTACTAAACCTCCGTTGGGGGAGAGACTACGCACTCTCAATATCCTTCCAAAATCTCAAACCCTTCTCTCTCTCTCTTCCTATCTTCTGATTCGCCCTCTTTTCACTCCTCCGAGTTGCCTTCTAATCGTCTATATCGTTACAAGATACTTTTTCTTCTCCGACTAACAAATCAGTCGGTTTATTCACCCGTTCAAAATCAATTCTGCGAATACGTTTCTATTCAATGCCGTAACTAGGGCGAGGCAAGCGGGAGAATCTGCCTCTTGCGCAATTAAGCAAGGGCGCAAAAAATCCAAATAGTAAGTAAATAAACTAGAGAAAATAATTTATTGAAATGGTAGAGGGCGCATATTTAGTAGTTTGCCCCAGGCGCTAAAATATATAGTTCTATTCATGATTTTTTTCGTATTTAATTCTTTTTAAACGCGTTTCGCTTACAGCGTGAGCGCCTGTTGTCGTCGGTCTGTCAGTCTGTCCGTCCGTCCGCAGGTTCGTTCTCGGTTTCTACCGAACCGATTTTCATGAAATTTGATATTAAGGACTTACAATCAAATATAATACGAAAATCGCAAAAATGAATCACGTAAGCCAATCAGGGGTACCACTTTACTGGTGATAAAAAATAAACTTTCAGTAATATCACGTAAAGTATTGGTCATATCAAAATATTTTTCAAATAAAACTTGTAGAACTAATAAATTAGAGTATTTCTTTTCCCATACATTTTTATTGTAGGAGTAGCCGTTATCCATAAAATCGAACAAGAAAGTCTTAAATCGAGTTGAACGTAGAAAATTTCTTGCATGGTTAATTCTTCATTGTTGCTAACATAAAGAATCTCACAAACAAACGTTTAATTTACTTACGTGTGCATGCACTATTTTTAAATAGGAAGAAAATGGATTATTTATGATGAGGAAAAGAACTTTAAAACGCTATTTCCCTCACGTAGATACAGGAATATACTTTCTTTCTAATACTCCATTGCACGAAACGCGCCCATTTGTGATACGTTGTACACTTTCCTAACTTGTTTTTCCTGTATTTACCCTGTCACATTTTACACGTGTCGCTTCACTTGTTCCTATATTTCCATCTCCCTCGGTAAAACTTTACGTCCTTGTTGTATAATACTTCAGTTTGCATTATTTTTATCGTCATCGATTCAAGCGCCACTCAAAAGATTTTTTCGTGTAATAGTTGGACAATTTAATTAAACCCGTTGACATTTACAACACTGTCCGTCATTTGATAAATTTGCCTCGGAAACTAAAAGATTAATTTCAGTCTGTACCCACATGCAATGCCGTAACTAGGGTATGGCGCCGCTTGCAAAAGGCGCCAAACGTTCCCGAAAAAAATTGTGAAAAGTTAATTTTCCCATGAATAAGTATTATGTTAATACTCAAACGTTAATTTATATATATAATAATATTGCTATTATTCTTTATTAACATGCATAAAAAATTATAACCTACATAACCAAGGTGTTTTCGAAAATTTTGCAATAGGCGCCGTAACGCCCACATGTAACACTTATGGTACCGATACCACATTTCGAATGGCCCTACCTCATTCAGCTCTGATCTATTTTTCCTTAAGCTGCGTTTTCCTATTTCTTGCATAATTTCCCATCGGCTTTTCCTTTTTCTACGACACACTATATTTGCCATTCTTCAAAGACATTTTTTTAAAAAGTCTCGGGCCTCCTTTTCAGTGTTTTCCACTCAGTCTTTCTTTGCTCGTGTTTTGTTAAAAACCCTCTTCCGTAATTTTTCTTGTTTAGTGTGTCCTCTATCTCAATGCGAAATTCTTCCAAAACGACTCCATCTTCTTTTTCGCTATGTCGCTATGTCCATCTCCCTCGCCCTTTCCCACAGTTCCATCCGATAATCCGATGTGTGCAGTTCCTCTCCAACACCGCTCTCACATTTCCTCCGTTCTATGCAGTATTTGCGCGTGTGCATGGAATATTCCGAGGGAATCCGCGTCCTTTCCAAAGGGCGAAAATAATTTATATTATTTTCTGGATTAATATTGGTCTTCGTCCGTTTCCGTGCGAATTGTTTGCGTTGTCTAGCATTATCCTTTTTTATCGTTTGTTTTTTTTTTAATTATCGTCTCCGTTTATTTTTCCGATATCCCATTAATTTACTGCAAGGCTTAACGGTTTTATGCGTATTTTTCTATGCGAGTTTGTGCTCGGATTATATTTTTTTGATTAATTTTCACCTGATATTTATTTACTTCATGTGTCGAGCGTGTTGTTCCCGCGGGTGTTCCATTGTAGATAGTTTTTTTTTTTAGCGACAGTTGGATGCGGGTATTTTACATAGCCCTGCCCCAATAAAATTTTGTGGAAGAGAGCCTTTCTTCCTCTATCTAAATTATATTCTACGGATGAAATTTATACTCAGTAATAAACATCAACATTTGGTGAAATGTTTCACGTAAACGTTATCACTGGCCAGATACAAATTCAGTTGAAATCCTCTTCGTTTTTTTTTTATTTTGCTTACTTTGCTCTAACATTTTTGTATAGTATATTATTATATTGTAAAATGTAATGATTGATGATAAGGAGCAAACGTAATACAAGACAATATACGAAAAATGTTAATGAATTGGAGAAAACCAAAGTTATTGTGAATTGTTAAACTACCGATTTTTAAACAAACATACCATAAATTATAGCGTAGTGAGTTTGCCTTTTCAAAAACAACTCACTTAAATTTGAAATATGGTATGATGAGAAATTAAAGCATATCAGTCACTTCAGGTAAATGCGTACATTTTGTGTGGTTACGTGCACCTCCTGAAACAGTTTTTATGCGTAATTTTCAGTCTATTTCAAATCCTTCTTTTGATTTTGTAGGAATGCGCGATATTTTGCAATTCCAACTACAAGAGAGAGAGCAGCGGAGAACAGGTTCAAAATACGATTCTCGCGATCTCGGCGAAATTCGCAATGAACTTCAGAACGCAAGACCATTAAAGCCGTATTGTACGGTATCCGTAATATACGATATTGGTCACATGCAAATGTCGCTATCGAACCCGAAAGTTCATTTAGCTGTTGGAAGTAAAGAGGAAGGAGGTGGTTTTAATAAATGCCAAAGCCGAAGAAAGTGACGGGAAATTGGGGCGTATTTTCCCGGAGCCAGCCCTCGAAGCAACCCTTTCTCCAGTTACTTAACAAGGGAATAAGGAAAGGAGAGGATATGTGTGGAAGCTTGGAGAGGTAGGAGAAGAGATAAAAGATGCGTCAACAGAAAGAACGGAGAGAAATGAGATCGGAGGAGAGTGGGAAAGAGAGGGAACGAAAGAGATAACTTTGGAGACAGTATTATTAGTTTTGTGGATAGAGAAATATTGCTAAGTGGTAGCGAAGAGTGCAGACGGCGGCCCATCCCAACATATAGTTTTAAAAAAATATAGTTTCTCATCATATATTAACACAGTAACTCAAAAATACGGTGGCCAGAGGGACGAGGTGCTCCTGACTTTTGACAGAGTGATTTAGAAAGCCTAAAGCATATTTCTGGTAATTTTTAATGAGAGCGACTTTATAGGCTTCATAATGGATTTCAGTTTTAATAGAACACAGGTATTATTTTGGTCGTAGGGAAAGGTGGGGTTAATATTTTGCAGCAAGCCTTTCTGCTTCTAATTGGACCACTGATATCATCGATCTTTTTACCTTCACCTCTTATCTGAACATGATTTTTAATGCGAAAAAACTCTTGTGTTCCATGCATAGGATTTGAGTCCATCCTAGTCCTTTAAAATGTTTGAATTTTCAACTCGTGGAACAGCTCACTGAGTTCTCCAAAGCACATACAAGGACCTTGGAGTTTTATGGAAGTTGCCGTTCAAAAAAAAAATAACCCGTTCTGAAACGTACATGAGGAGGAATAAAGGATTTCCACGGAGACAATGTTAATCCTTTACACATATATAGAGATCAAGGATCCGACTTGTCCTTTGTCGCTTATCCTAAACTAGGTCAGTTCCTTTTCTGGCGCGTTTTCTCAAAATTCCGTCAGCCCACCGGCAGCAGCGATTTTGACTGCTCGGCCTCGTTTTCCTCTCTTTCTTCTTTTTTTTATTCGACAAAAAAAAACCGTGTTTCGAAGGAGGTTACGACGCTGCGAGGTGACACTTGGATGAAAAATTGCAGAAAATCTAAAAATCGAAACGGACAAAAATATCCTGACCCAAATTTAGATTTTTCGTAAATTTTTTACCGACTGAAATTTAACTAGATTTTTTATTTCGACTGCTATGCTTAACGCAGGCGGGATTTCCAGTGTGTCTTATAAGGAAAGATTTGTCGTGCGTGCACGCGCAAGGGAAACCACCCTAAGGGGCATATCGCTAAACGTCTGCACCGAGAGGCGGGGAGCGCTGATCTGCAAGCCCTAACAACGCCCAAGCGGGATATGAGAAAAGCCAGGGTTGAAAACTGGCTTTCAAAAAAGATTCGAACACGTATCGGCACACGCTTCTCCACCGTCATTTCTAAGAATAATAATACCATCTGGGTTCCATTTTTCTTTGGTGTGATTTTTCCGGATGTTCCTTTTAGCGCATATTTTTAATGTAACTTCATCATAATCATCATCGGAGTGAGTTTTAAGAGAAATTTTGAGACTGGAAAGGAGAGGAGACATTCGTGTTTAAAAGCCGTCGCACGAGAAGACGGTGGAAAGGGAGGAGGAAGACGTTGAGAAGGAGAGAAAGAGAGAGATATAGTGAGAGAGGAGGAAAGTGGTAGAGAGAGAGAGAGAAGTTGTAGAAGACACGAGCTAATTCTCATTAATTGGTCCTGATATTAGGGCATTGGTGAACTTCTGCAGGGACTGGAATCTTCTGGAACGAGTCTCGTCCTGGGGTCTGCGTAATTGGTTTACGGATTACTCAGGTCTAGGTTTTAACATCGGACATCTTGTTGTTTTCGTCGGATCCGTGAAACGGAACTCTAAATAAGTTTTTGGGAGGAAGTTGAAGGGTAGGGGGGGCCTTCGTGTTCTCCAGTGATTCACGCCAGAAGGGGCGGTTCGCGGCGTGGGCGGGCGCTCAGCGAGGCAAACTTCGTATCAATTAACAAGCACTCAATAATTTTTAAGCTGCAGCGAGAAGACTTTATGACAGTTTTCTCGCGTCTACGAAGCATACATAAATAATCGAGGCGTGCCTTTTCGAAGTTGAAAGGAAACCTTTAAACGAACAAGTTAATAATTTATGATAGAATTGCCTTCTCGATTTTCCTGATTACAAATTTGTTTTTTTTCCTCCGATATTCATTTGGGAAGTTCCCTTCCGTTCAGAAAGAAGGGCATTTGTTTCATGTATATTATTATTAGTGTCTAACAGTTACATATGTTAACAGTATAATTAAAGCATGATAAATTTGCTGGACCCTTACTAATATGGGACTTCCCAGTCTCAATCTCGACCCAAATAAAGACGATATCTAATCTAATCTATTATTTTATATTCATTAGAATTCAAATTTACATTATTATTTTAACGCGCAGGAGTTGTATTCAGAAAATTTGTGAACATTTTCCGCGTTTAAAATAAAAAAAGTTTTAGGCATTCAGTGAAATCTGTAATATGACATTTCAACTCTAATGCTTTAACCATATAACTTTTTACGCACCCTAATAAATTATAATTCCGGAAATACGTATGTTCAAGTATATAACATATTTTTAAATATATAAAGTTTCTGTCATATGTTCATTTTTTTTATCGGTGGCAAAATATCGCAAATTGACTTATGCGAGATAAACTTCTGGAAGAGTACGCATCAGTATTCATGCTTCCACATTGACGCCAGCAGACTTCGCTATCATCCAGAACGCCGTGAGAGACGCGAGACGTAAACATTTATTTCACTTACATCTTGAGGGAAAGGTAAAGCGAAAACAGCGCCTCAATAAAAGCACAAAGAAAAAAAATTGGAGGAATACAAAAGGCAGCGGATTGACCTTATGTAATAAAAAAAACGGAATCGGGGCGATTGTAGCGCTCCCACGGAGAAGTGTCATGACACACTGGAAAGAATTTAAAGAAAGAATGAGAATTCGGCGGTAAAGTTTTAGAGAGGCTGAGGGGGGGAGGAGGATAAATGGGGAGGGGGAGAGGGACTCGTGAGGGTTTTAGCTAGGAGTGTGGTGCGCGGAGAAAACGACGGGGGCAGGCGGTGGGGGGCGAACGAACGAGTTAAATCGGAGTGGTGAAGAGGTATGTGCAGACGTGTTCTGGATGGAAGGAGTAAGGTGTAAGGAAGTGTGGGCTGCTTGGATGTTGGAGCGGCAAGTCTGGAGAAGTTTTCTTTTTTTCGGGCGGGGGATGTGGGGTTTTGGCGCTGAGGGAACGATGGAGTGGTAGTTTCGGCGAGAGGAGGGAATGGAAGGAGATGGAATCGAATGGGGCCGCCTACGTTTTATATATTCCCCTCCTCACCCTCTTTTTCCCAACTCCATTCATTTTCCTTCCCCTCCACCAAACTCCCTTTCCGAAGAAGTTTTGCCTCTTTCGCCGATGAAATGGCGGGAAGGGTAAAACTTTGTCGTATCCGAAGGCATCTTATGCACGCTCATCGCTCTTCTTCCCCTTCCCCCCTTTTTTTTCCGGTCCTCCTCTCTCTCGCAAACTCTTGCTTGTCTTTGCCTCTCTTTCCGCCCTGAGTCTCCGTCTCTCGTTTCTCTTCCTTTCGTCGATTCTCTCTCTTCTTTCCTTCTTTGTCCTTCGTTTGCGACGCTTACCGCGTACGCTTCGTGTCGTTCCTTTTAAATTTTTGTTTTTTTCCCCTCTCTTTCATCGTGTACTCTTTGTGTGTTAAATAATGTCTTCTCGATTATCTTTTTATGTTTCTCCTGCAATTTATTTTTCTCTCCGATGTGTCATTATCCCTTTTTCACTTTGTTTGCCAAAGTTTTCCTCCTTCGTCACTCATTCCAGTTCTTCATCTCTTTCCGCCATTTCCTTCCGTTTCTTCTGAATTTTCCACACTCAAATCGATTTATTATTCCCGCGTTTTAATTCTTCGTTTCAATTGATTTCATTGTAATGTTCATGTTATCCTTTTATCTATTGTTCCGCATGTATTGTATTTTCCCTCTTACTCTCTAATTTTCTAATTTATTGACTCTTTTTTTACATACCAATTCTTTCGTTCTCTCTCACCAGCTGTTTGTTTCTTTTATTTTGAATTTGCACTTTTTAAATCATCCTTTTCTCTCTTTTTCCCTGTTTATTTTCTCTTTTCCACTCTTATTATATATGCTGATCCTTCCAATTCTCTCTCGCTCGCCGTTTCACATCACGCACTTTTGTACGCACTACGACCGTGATCCACGCGCGCAAAATTGCACCCATATCTCAACCGCACACGAATTTGCATAACGCTATTCTTGCGTGAGTGCACGTTAACACGGCGGTTTGGTTAGAGAACGTTTTATTCCGTCTCTTTTTCTGGCTTTACGACTCGCGGCTGCATTTTTCATTCGAGAGTTTACTGAGTTAATTTTTTTTTCTGGCCGATGCAATCTGGGATAAGACAGGAAGATGGATAGCTTTAGTCAAGGTTGTACTTAATATCTCTGCTCGAAACTTTGGGGGTTGTCTGCTTCTATGGCTTATTTTATTCGCTTTTTAAAAACTTTTATTTCCTCACTGGGTTAACAGGCTATACTTTTAATTAATATATGTGCTCATTTAGACATTTTACCTTGAGTTTACTGGTTATGAGAAATAACTTAAAGAATTGAATAAAAGTTTAGGTTTCTCTTAGCCTAATAATTTAAGGAGTAAGAGTCACAGATTTAAATTATTTATGATAATTCCTTGCATAGTGTGCTTAATTCAGATGAAGAAGATTTAAGTGGAAAAGAATCAGTAGTTTATACATATGTTAAAGTATGATTATCTCCCCGTTTATACATGAAAATAAAGCAGTCACATTATAAAAGAAGAATATAATAAAAAAAGTTATTTGTATTCAAAACATTTCTGATACAAAAACAATGCGAAAAATCTTTCGAAAGCGTTAAAACACGATGCTTTACAAGTTACATTTACCCCAAGCCATCACATTTGAAGATAAGGAAAAAAGGTTCATCTTGTATTGACCTTGGCAGTGCAATACCTCACAGATTATCTGATACAATGCCAATGGAATTTTTATGGAGATATATTAAAGATATCTTGTACGTTTCTTTCCTGCTAGCTAATCGCTATAAAATTGGATTCGTCAAGTATATATTAACTAAGATACCTTACGGAAAGTGTGAAAAGTTCAATCTAAAAACAAACTTTGCGAGTTATTTTTATCATTTATTATTTTTGTGTCAGGGATAGTTTGATGAAAATAAAATTTTGAAATTGTACACTACTTTAATAAGAAACCTGTATATGTTTAAACTTTTATTTGAAATCATATTTTCAATAACTCAGTGATTTCATTAAGTTCATTTAACCTCAACATCATTTTTGTAGAAATAAATTAATTAATGTGGAATAAATTCGCGGTAATATTGTTACTGTTACAAGTTTTCGCGTATTTATTGTGAAATTATCATGCAGTGAAGATATTTCTTTTTAATCAGTTATATATAACTTGACCAAGCATGTTTGAACGCGTAATTTTTCACATACGACGATAAATTGTTAATGGTTGCTCAGGATAGTAAATTGAGGCAGAAATTACCTGCTATAAAGTAGTCATTCCTTAAATTTCAAATATACTTGCAACATGTTTTTGTTCTTATTTATTCATTAAAGATGTAATATCTTATTCGTAGTAATTACCGTCTCTTGATGTCATATTTTCCATATGTAAAAAATTGGACCATTATATCGCCTTGCATGAAATAATACGGCGCAATATATTTACTCCGGATGTAATTCGATTTATTTCCACAGACTTGCCATTGTATCATAAGAAATGGAACCTAAATTAAGAATTTTCGCAACTCATAACATCTCCAAGCAGAAAACACACTAATAAAAAAAAATCGTCGTAAGTCGATGTCGAGACGGGGCTGAAACTCGCTCTGTTCGAGTTTGCGCCATTACAAACGGCCATCTTGGATAACATGTAACCCCAGCAACTCCTTTTCTTCTTCTCCTACTAACAAAAAAAACCATTCCCTCTCTCTCCTTATCTCCATCTCTATTCAAAATTCTTTCCATCTCCCCATTCCAATACTCCTACTCCTCTCGAATCGCCGCCCCCTAAATCACCTGAACTTTTTCTTCGTTTGTGGAGGAGTCATTATGGGAGTCATTTGTCGCCGAGTCTCCGTCTGATGGGAGGCGATCAGCAAGAGGCCCTCTTTGTCCACGACCGAGGGAGGCATCCGGAGGCACGGAAAGGGATTGGGGAGGGGGCGGGAGGAAAGGGGGAGGGGGGAGGTAGAGAAACGGAGAGGGGGAGGGTTGAGTTGATCGGGCGTGGCGGAGGCGGCGTAGAGGTTTGGAAAGAGGAGTTCGTGAAGGAGAGAGAGGGCGAAGAAGGGTTCGCAGGGCTTTTCCTATCCATTCCGACTTGCCGCACCATTACACGAGAAGATGGGCGACCCCTTTACAGAACAATGGTCTCTCTGAATGGAAGAAGAAGGGCTCTCTCCCTCTCGACGTATCGGTTTGAACCCTCTTGAAGCTTGTCTCTGCGGCGGCGGACGCTTCTGAGGTACTGTTACACGCACAAGACAATGCATACGTGACACGAGAAGATTAAAAAAAAAGGTATGGGAGAGGAGGTAGTGAGCGGGGTAGGGAGGGCGATTGTCTGAGTTGCTAGGGTAACGATGCGGAAGGGGACATATCTCTTTCGCGTTGCGAGGTAAGGATCTTCTCCGTGAAAGGTTGGGTTGTTGAAAATGGTGGCGTGACTGGTTTGCTTTCCTTTTTTTGTTTGTTTACAGGCGGCCAAAGATACATAGATAACCGTCTTAATTAAGGGAAAGCTCGGGGAGGCTCCTCACCCGTTTAACCTTTTGTTTTTATAGGCGACACAAACAAAGAAAAGAGTGGAGTGAATGCCGGGGGAAAAATGGGAGTCCGCAATCTCTCGTGGCTAAAAAAATACAGAGGAAGCCTTCAATTAAAGATATGAAATAACATTTCCAAAAAATAAGGAGTTAGTTATGGAAAGAGTGACATATTTTAGAAAGTTCAGTATGGAGTAAAACGCGGAATACTGTATTTTATAACTTCAGTCCTTGCAGTTACATGCAAACCTCATAACGGTCGTTAAAGAAAAAATAAACCTTTTTTTACTTTTAATGATCTTTTCATTTTCAGTTTACAATTTTCGGTGACATTTATTGAACTGCACGTATTTCAAGAGTTGTTAATGCTCTGAAAATTGAAATTCATAAAATTAAATTTGTTCATGTATAAACAAATGTGCGGGGTCATTATTGCTTAATTACATTACCAAACATTCGCGAAGAAGTTTTCGTTTGTGTGAAAAGTCAAAGAATACGCATCGAAATGACAAGAAAGTGAGGAAAATAATTTATTATAAGAGAAAATGGACGTTTCTGAAGAGGGCATTTGAATAAGCAGTGCAGTTAGACAAAGTCGAGAGATGCAAGAGATACAATTATCCCTAATCTTTTGTTGAAGGATAAGTGGGCCATAGCTACATCTCTAAAATTAATTACAATTATTTACTAGACATACTTCAATTACGAGAAAATGATATTTTTAATCGTTTTATGTAAACGTTTTCTCGACATTGAGAGATATTTGCGAAGAATGGAGATAAACCTGAATAACTATGACGGATTTTTTTAGTTTCCGTTGCAAAAATATAAAAAATTGGTTTGGAAAATATATTAGTATTGCCTTAAAATACGTGCCATAAAAGGGCAAGTACGCAGTTAAATATAATTACTGCGCAAAACCTTTAACACAATTTTTACAGCCGGTGTCATAATTATAATAGCATGATATTGTTGTCAGAAAAAATATAGAATGAAATTAACGATAAACAAGGTGGAATGTGTGGCTGTTAACAGATTTTTAATACTGTTGAAGATATATATTTGAATATAAATTCAACAGAGATTACCAGTCTTTTTCGATAAGCGATTTTAGTTCATTGAAAATTTTTCGAAGAAATCATTCGGTATCGTCTTGAAAGATGTTGGAGTTTACGCTAACCCTTGCGTTACAGACATCAAATTCAAGTTACTTTCAATATGGTAATAAGAGTTCCAATTTAAAACAGAAGTTGTTTTGAACGATTTCAACTGTGATAGAGTAATCCATTTATGAAATAGTTTTGCTTCTTGCTGATTGTTCTATCAAAATAACCTCTTTATTTTGAAAAATTATTTATTCAAACGAGTTTTCATTAACCCCGAGGTGTTTTACCAAGATACGTTATAATCAAAGTGGTCTTTAAGTCATCTGACTGAAGAAATTAGGAAAATAAAAGGGTCCTTTCCTCTCACATTTGATGAGTGTTTGTATTTTTGCTATCCGCGCATAAATTAGCATTATGTTAAAGGGATGATAATGTTGAGACAATGAAAGAGGAAAATTCATGAGACTAAGTAAGGATTTCCACAGTAGCGGAAGTTCTCTTTTATCCTCGCCTAAGATACACTCAGCTTCTCCTTGGCACTCCAAACGGAGAAATTCCTTTGCGCCAACCCTCGGTACACCCACAAATATGGAACTTCTCTCATTTTATCTCTCTCTCTCTCTCTCGTCCCCACTCGAGTTTCCTCTTATTGCTAACTCCCTTCACTCGAATTATAAATATATTTTTTGTCCGTTTTGTATTTTATAATAATACGCGTCGAATACAGAGAGGGAGGCCGTCTTTGAATGGATTTTTCTCGCTAATTCGTTTTTATTATAATATAAGTGATTAAACACGTACGTTGTTAATTTCAATTAGCTCAACTTTTTATGTTCGGCCTCAAACTAAGGCATTTTCACTCGTGTTGATTTCATTAAATTGCTGAATAATTAACACGTAATGTGTATATTTATAATCTAAACACTGCGTCAATCCGAGTTCAAAATATTTGCTAATTTTCGTCGAGTTATAAATTTTTCAAGCCTCTATTCTCTGAAGTGGTGCAGCTGTACTATTTAAAATGCAAACGGATGTAATTGTTTCTTTCCCTTATATTGAATCATAAATTGAACCAAATTCCTGGATATTTAGTATGCAGGGGAAATAGCTTACGAATTGGGATAATGAAATTAATCATTCATTGTCTACAGCGCACACATAGTTTCTCTAATCCTATTAAGTAGTCCACCCAGTTTTTCGCGTCAAAATGATGGAATATCTTTTGCATTATTTTTTAAATTCATTTTGGACTCGGAAATTTTAATATTTCCCACGACTGAAAGTTAAACAATGCATACGAAATTTTCAAACTTTTCAGTTTTTTTTTCTCACTTTCATACCTGTGTTCTCATTTTCATTTATAGCACGTTTGTATATAAAAATAACCTTCACTTTTTGAATTTTGTAGCGCTAATTAAAAATTTTTAACTACTTTATAGGCAGACCGTGTGATACCTTTCACAAAATATTTAGTGATAAATTTCGTGGTGGGACATTTACTTCTTTTTCTTGAAAGTAAGTACAAATATTCTTTGTTCGTACGAACGTCTTCTGAGATAGTAGATTATCTCCTGGAGTATATGCAACCCAACCAGCAAGTTAGAAGCGCGGGTTGCCTAAACAATTCTGCAGGGGTTCTTGGTTCCGCATCAGTTTGTTATATACCGTCTTCTGATTATTTCTAATTGTTGCGTTTTTCAGGTGGTATAATTATATTAAGAATCACTATGTATCAAGATCAAATTTTATGATGTTAAACATGATAAATGGAAAGGTTACGTGATGAATGGATTCTTCTTCCGACTACATGGCAGACGGAAACATTTATTTTACCTAGGACATGGATTTAAATAGTTGAAAAAAATCTTCATTTTTATGCTATATTAAAAAAATTAGTAAAGTAATAATTTGAGGGTGCAACGCTACTATAGTAATTGCATTTTTGGAATGTAGCACACATGTTGGGTATAATGAAATACATATATTAATGGAAGTTTTCATTTTAGCGAAAAAGAAGATTAGAGGCAGAATATTTATTTCAGCTTATATTCTATTACAAAACTTTTACTGGATACCGTTTTTTATTATTTTAACGAATGAATTAAAACTAGTTTACGTATTCATGCATTTAGAATAATGGACTATTTGCGTGCGGCTATTTGTAATAATGAATAATTTAATAATAAGTATCTTTCAATTCGTTTTCAAACTGAAAAGTAATAAATTTTTAATTCAATGCGATTTGAATCTACATTCTATGATAAAAATTAACACGCATGATTTATAAAATATGTTCCATCTCATGAATAGCGATCGAACATCGATTAGAATTTTTATTCTGTATGATCGATGAGTTCTAGGAAAATATGAGCAAAACACCTTAATAAGAACGTAAACGTATAACAAAAGCCATCTGTGAAACAGAAGTATTTATTCGTGGATGGTTCCACTTTCGAAGATTACCGGCAGTTAAGGAATTTAAACAGGGTCGCGTTCGTTTCAACTGCGAAAAGTTTTTTGCTCCGTTTTCTTCGGTTTTTTTTTAGCGAAACTCGCGGACTTCTTGGGACTTCTAGATGGCAATTAGGATTGAGAATGGGAGGGAAAAAGGGATGGAGGAGGAGAAAGTGACGGGAAGTGGAAATGAACCTTGGAACCGTGGAAGTTGTTTCGGAAGGAAAAGTAAAGGATGAAGTAACCAAGTTTGATGGTTAAGGGAGAGAGGTGAAGAAAGGAGAAGGGAGAGATGAGGAATGAGGAGAATGTAGTGATGGATGGAGAATATGCGACGTATATGGTGCGAAGGTGAACGTCTGAGAGATCTGATGGATCGGAATGTAAATAAATAAGCAGAGTTTTCAGGAAGAGATTTGAGACTTGGACAGAAGGTTTAGGAAAGGAGATGGCTGGGTAGAGAGAGAGATCGAGAGGGTAGCGGGTGGGTTTGACGAGAGTTTTACTGGGATGGGGTGCGGTCTGGTAACTGGAGTAAGTAGGGAGATAGCTGGTCGTAAATAGGGTTTGGATGAGAAGGTCGTTCTGAGGGAGGTGAAGGTTGGAGGAGGGGAACGAGATGTGTTGGACTTGCGGAAGCTTCCTATCTGGACTCTCAGACCGCTTCTACCCTCTAGCCATGCGGTCGCCCGCGCTTGTGAAACCATCGAAGAAAGTGTGAAATGTGTGAATGTGTGTGTGTATAAGAGGTCACGCGAGAACGTCTTTGGGCGTGTGTTGCATGTGTATCTGTGTTAAGGGGAGAGAGATGTAGCAACACGCTGCACGTTGTCCAACCAGTATACTAACCACCTTCAAAGTCCTTCTTCGACCAAAGTACAAACTTCTGTTAAGATTTAGGCCGCGGGATTTACTGAGATTACTTGATGGGACTGGTTATTGTTTTGAAACTTCATGAAAATTTCGGCAATGAATTCTCTTTGTGAAACATTCCACGGAGTTTTTCCCCAATATTTTCACATTCCTAAGTTCGAAGCATAAAAATTATTTTTTAAACTTGAAGAATTTTAATAATTATTCTTGATATTTTATTTGTCTGTGTTTGTACTTATTAAGTAATAAGAATCGATTAAAGAAAGGAATGCTAACTTATATAGCATGTTTAGGATACGATTTAATAATAGACATTGAAATATTATTGAAATTCTTACAATGCATCCCAAGAAGAAAATTCTTCGATTTATGCAACTGAAACTCCGACGTTATTTGCTCTTTCTAATTAAGGTGATTGAATTTGCATCTTTATCATCACACCGTGAATGTACATAATATATCATAATTTTTAGTAATTCTTGAATACAGTTTCACTTTTACATTTTCTTAGATTTTATGCTCACATTTGGAAAATTGCAGGTTTGATTTGAGATTTTCATAGGAGGGGCATTTAAGGGGTCCCATAATGCCGTTACTGTGACATCATTTTCCATCTTACTGATTACTCTAAAATGCTTTTACATTATTGCGTTTTACACACCGAGTCTTCGTTTCTTCTTAAGATAGTAATTATCTTCAACTTTAATTGATACCCCAAGGATAAATCGAAATGGACATAAGATATGATCCATTTAATAAATATAATTAATATATCACATTGGATCCATTGATAGTGCATTTCAATTTCAAAAAGTATTTAACACCGCAAAGAAATTATTCTGATTTAAAGAGAAACATTTTTGTACAAAATATAAAACCGTATTTAATCTACCTGAAAATTTCTGAGAAGTATAAACTGTATGAATTCCAATAGTTAAAGAATATATTTCAAATTTTCCCGTTGGTCTAATGATGAAAAACCTCTCATTCAACAACGCCAAAAACAGTCGTTAGAAACGATGATATCAGAATGTTTCGATGAAAAAAATCACGACCGCGAGGGGAAGCAAGGTTAACTCGCTCCATTGTTACATCGCAACGCAAAGGATGCGCACGTAATGAAAACACTTGCTCATCTGCGAAGCGGAAACTTTAATGAATGGATGCAAGGTTGTTGTAATGGAGCGGGAGATAGGAGGGAGCAGGGGGAGAGAAATTAGCGGGTCTGCGAATAACGAGGAGGAAATAGTTTATGCGGACTCAACAGAGTTGAGAAAGGGTAGGCAGGAGAGAAAAAGAGATAGAGAGATAGAGAGAGATAATGAGCCAGAGAGAGGGAGATAGGAAGATAGAAAGGCAAGATTGCGGACGAGTGGACTGAGAGGAAGAGCAGAAGGAGAGAGAGAGAGAAAGAGGGGGGAGGGAGAGAGAGATAGAGAGAGAGGAGGGAGAAAGGGGAGGGAGAGAGGGGAGGGAGAGAGGGAGGAAGGGAGAGGGAGAGAGAGGGAGAGGTGGAAGGAGAGAGAGAGGCAGGATGGGAGAGGAAGAGAGAGAGGGAGGGAGAGAAAGAGAGAGAGAGAGAGAAGGGAGAGAGACGGAGGGATAAATAAATAGAGACTTTATTTTCAGGGCGAAATTGAGACCATAAGGTCCCCTCTTCCATTTAACCCTACCTTATTGATTACAAAATAATAACATGAATAAGTGTATATACAAACAGAACTAGAGCAATTAAAGGTGCGTCAAATAAATACAACAACAACAGAACAATAAATATCACGTTACACATTAGAGAAGCTTCTAAGAAAGATATGATAATTATGTAAAAACCCAGGTAGAGCCAGGCATGGCCAACCCAGTAAAAAACCACGCAGGAAAACACCAATGTAGAGAAGAGGGGTGGAAAAAACATGCGAAAAAACTAGATAGTAGGAATAAAATAATGACTGCTGTTGGAAGAAAGAGATAAGGTATATAATATACGTATATGTTAATGTAGAAACAGTTTATCTGAAAATACAAAAGTAATTAAACATATTAAACAAAGAAGAGAGATAGCGCTACATATATAATAGAGGGAGGGGGAGGTGGTAAGGAGAGAGGGAGGGGAGGTTAGATGGAAGGGGAGAGAAAGGGAAAGAAGGGAGGGAGAGGGAGTAAGAGACGGTGAGAGGGCTAGGTCGGATAATGTGGAGAAGTTGCGGAACTTTCACAGAGCAGAGAATTTCATGTAACGGAGAGGGATGAAGTTATTTTTTTTTTACAAAAAAGTGCGTTGTAAGGGACCTCATGAACCGGAATGGACGTTTTTTTGTGAAAAACAGACGCAAATATAGCGGGTGTGGTTGTTATGGACGCAGGAAATTAGAAGGTCTCGAAGGGAGAGAAAGAGAGACGCAGGTAATAGCATAGTGAATGGGAGGTTAGGTGGAGAGTGGTTATAGGTTTAAAGGGATTGGGTATGGAATTGGTGTTTGGTAAGAATGGGTGGGAGGTGGCAAGGTAAGAGTAAGTAGTAAGAGGAATTGCTTCGAGGGAGAGGAGAGAGGGAATAAAAAAGATGAGCGGTTGGGCGGGAAGAGGGGAATCTCCGGAGACGGAAGAAAAAAATGGTGGTCGAGATGAGATGGAAACCTAAAGGAAATTGAAAGTGGAAATAAAGATAATCTTTGGGAGTTGGGGTGGATATATATATATATGTATATGTATATCTCTAGCATTTTCGTTGTACTGAAAGTGCAAGATTGCAAATATTTCCAAGAGATCAAAAATTCTCTGTATAAGGCAAAACGTCTCGCATATATACACATATATATATATATATATATATATATATATATATATATATAACATAATAAAAGACAGTGTCACAATTTCACTTTGTCATGTAATGCTTTTTGAAGCTTAATACCTCGCAAACGACTGAACCGAATCTGATGAAATTTTCAGGATAGCATTATGATATAACAACAAAAAGTTTTAATGTATTGAACTAAAGATCAAAGACCCGGGTTCGATTCCAGGAGATAATTTCCATTTCCCATTAGGTAACACGTAAAAATGGACATTTCGACGTGCAGGCTTTCATTCTTTTTTAGGTTAAAATTAGAAAGAATTGACCTACAATCTTCGGATATAAACCATTTGAAGAAAACATTACAAAGTTTCTTATTCTGTTCATATTTTCCGTCTACAATTCGAAATTTCTCAATGTAAACGTTCACACATTTTGAGGAAATCTTGCCATTTTAAGGGGATGTTGCCTTGCCTGCCAATTCCATTGTTAGACCTATATATCATATTGTTAATTCAATCCTTATGGGTATAAACGTGCTTTGAATGCTTTTAATACGGGAGAGGGGGGGAGGTAAAGGGGGGAGCGAGATGGAGGGGGAGAGGGGGAGGGGAGAGAGGCGGAGGGGGAGAAATGAGGAGGTGGAGGGGGGAGAGGGAGAGGGGGGGAGAGGGAGAGGGACGGAAAGAGAGGCCACTATTTTAAGTTTAACTAAAGATATCCCTTCAACAACAGAATATTCACTAGAAAAGTTGTATATGACAGAATATTTCATATGTGGAAGTGTGATATTAATTATTTTAAATGAAAAGAATAATAATCTATCTATAATTCTTCAGTTGATATTCGTAATGGTCATCATGATGCGTAACGCTCTAATTTTGTGAATAACTCGATTAGAATCCTGAAATTTTCAGGATTTCAATGTTTATGAATCTTTTCTTTATGACTAAAAAATTTCGAATAAGGTAACGGTTTCGACTCCAGAGGATGAATGTCGTTTCCCATAAGATAACACGTAAAAATCACCATTTTGGTTTGAAGGCTTTCATTTTTTTACTCTTTAAAATATCTTAAAATTAAGTTATCGACACGAAATTTGCGCTAAAACATGCCAAAATGAATTAGAATTCTTATTCTTACCGTCGAATACTCAATCTTGTTCGAATTCGCTCATATTTTGAGTTTATACTCGAGTTTGGTAAATTTTTTAGCATTTCAATAATAGGATTCCATGGTTACCGATATTGTTGTCTTCGGTAAATTCCGTGCATATGCACTTAAATAAAGGATTAAAGACCGAAAATAAGATTATAACTTGCTCGAAATGACCAAAGATATGAATTTAATGCAAATAAATCGAACGCAGTATTCATGTTATTTATATTTTTTATCTATATTACTAAAATCCTATTTCTGGTTCTCTCTCTCTCTCTCTCTCTCTCTCTCTCTCTCTCTCTCTCTCTCTCTCTCTCTCTCTTTTTAAGCTCTATAGCCATTTTTAATCTCCGGAAATTTCATCCCTCTAATTTTATTTTTAAAGAGTTATTCAACTAATTTTCATAATTTGTTATTAACACTTTCGCTTTCCAGGATCGTAACCGAAAACACCTACCAAAATGAACTCAGCATAACATTTGCTCTAGCGCGGAAGTCTTTTATTGAAATCCCACTTTTGGGGTCGAAAAATGCGATATCGATTCCTGAAATTTGAAAAATTCGTAACTTTTTCATTTTAATTGGATTTGTATGAAATTTGTTGAGGATTTTAGTAGAACAAGGCATTTTAAACAATGCCTCTTACGTTATCTTATGTTAATCACACTCTTTCCAAGAGAGAAGAGAAATACGTAACTAGTTAGCGCGCACCCGTTCTTTCATATATCTTTCAGTATTGCGAAAACTATAAACGGCATTGATATGCAGTATTTAAAAAATAACATTTCATTTGCTGCATGTATCCCTCTAAACCAAATAGGGAAATAGTTTGTCGCAGCACAACTTTTTCATGTCTTGACTAGAAATTTGAAGTAAATTTTTCGTTTCATCTATTTTAAAAGACATTTCATAAAACTTATAAAGCTTTTAGTTAGGCATTAGTTATTCATTATCATTACAGAAGTGACATGACAAAAATTGACCTATTTTGTTTAGTAGAAGCGGAGATATGACGTTGTATGTATCAGAACGTATGTGTACTCGTAAACTTAGAAGTTAAAAGTTTTTTAAAGGCATTTGTTTTATTCAGTTTACCATTAAATTTACAAAAATGTTATATCTTCAATTATTCATCTGTACTGAAAAAATAAAAAAATACAACAATTCGAAAATACTCATAATGTCCATAAACGATTTTACCGCTTTTTGAGGTCGGCAACCACCTACGAAAACTTCCCTTTTTCCCTTGCAACTTGCCTTGCTCACCCAAAAAAAGGTTCCTCTTTTGAAATATATTAAGGTTTTCCAGATTTAAGAAAATTCAGCGTGCCTAAAACCTAAAAAAGATTAGTGGTTCCCGCGCCGCATTGAGTACGTGGGTCGACGCTTAGGGTTTAGGACGGTTCGGCGACGGACTATTCGGCGGTGGGACTGTTCGGGACAGTTCGGCGCCAGCCGTGTTCCGCACGGCACAATTCCAATATATTTTTGGAGGGAATGGCGTCATGATAATATTAATATTGCAACTATTAAGTTACCGAACCTATTACGTAGAAATAAAAATGACTATATTTAAAGTTAACTTTGGCTGTATACTGTGTTTAAATAGTTTTATCGTTTATGATTGTATTTTATTATTATTAGATATAGAAAATTACTTTAAAATGTTGTCATTTATTGAAATATGGGACGCATAATTCCACTTCTGGAAATTTTTGCGTCTTCCTCTGAACATTGAAGTGGATGACGCAATACGCGTCATCGGAACGCGAAAGTGTTAAAAACCTTATAAAATGTATTCATTAAACTCATATTCAAAACATATTCCCGTTAAACTAATCTAAATGCAATAGGTACCTACATGGTAGGAACGAAGAAAAAAGGGGGGGTTGGCCAGCGTCGTCGTCTCATATTTGTTCATATTTTTGTACTAGTTTTTTTTTTTTAAATGACTCCAGTATATGGTTAAAATCCTCTTTTAGAAAGCAAAGGAATTTTTAGGATGGGTCGTTTGTTTTTCCACAGTCAATAAACATTTGTAAGACCATTATTACATCCATAGCATATAAAACATAAGATGGAAGAATTTAATGGCTAAATAATTGACGCGCGAAAATGTATGTTTTGTGTGAAATAACAAGGATAGATTTTACGACGTTAAAAAAAAAAAGATTTCAATTATAAAGAGAGTGAGTTTGCGAATAATATAACAGAGTCAGGAATGATGCATTTAATAAAGGCTGATTAATAAAGGCTGACGGAAACCTTAATTTGTACTCTTGGAGACTCCATCGAAAATTCCATTTTTTTATATTAAGGCATCTGAATAATTAAAAAGTTATTAATAAGAAAGAAATGGGATAAAGCGAACCATTAAAAAGGAATTCGATATTAAGCATTGAAGGGAGAGTGAACGAAGTTACACCGGAACGGAGAAAAAGTTTTCCTTTTTTTAATAGCGAAGAATAGAGTTGTGTGGAAGAAAAAGAGCTAGGGAAGGGCAAAGATAAAGAAGCGATAGCTTAATATTCATTGAATGTAGAAGGAGAATAATAATTTCACATCTACAAAAGTTTCTTTCTTAATAATTTGGTCAAAGGAAAGAATTACGTAAAGTGGTCGCGTCGGTGAATTTCTAATAATGTATATGAAAGCGGTTTTTCAAGTAAGAATATTAATAATAATAATCTGTATAATATTTTTTTGCGATGACCTGCGAAAAATTATAAAAATGGAGTAGTAATTTTAACTGATCATGATATCTTGGGAAAATGTGAAACTCAAATAAATATTTTAAAAAACAATATTAATGATTTATTACAAAAAAAATATTTATTAAACCTTTAAATGTTTGAACACAGCACGCTTGGCTATCATTGAGAGAATAATTTATAAAGTAACTAATGAATTTTAAAATTAAAACTCGCGTTAATACTCAAAATTAGATTATAAACAATAATTGAATTTAATGTTGACGGTTTAACTTATATGTAAATCGACCATCTTTCTTCGGACCGTGACCGTTCTGAAAAATAATAAGTTTTCTTAATGTTATCGTCGATTTTGAAATCAATCAATACTTCAAATTTATCGTTGAAATATTATATTTCGGAAAAAATTGTCTTTTAACCGTTTGCTGGCTTGACAACCATGTCTTTGTCAAAACTCTAGCTTCTATTGTTGTCTCAATCCTTATGTACGTACGGGAGAGTACATCATGATTTAATTCGAGAGGATCTAATTTCATATCCCGTCATTTTTTTCACGGCCAATCTCTATTTAAATAAACTCCCTGAACAGTCCCTCGTTTTTGTACGAGTTTGAACTGAATTACCTCATTACCTCGTGTTCGCCAAACACGCACCAGCTTTATATACAGGATATTAATCTTGCGATTACCGAATGACCCCTTTTCTTCCCAGATGGCGGAAGTAGACCAATTGAAAGGATCGCAATAATACGTTGCCATAGCGGGCCACCCATCTCTCTCTCTTTCTCTTTCTCTCCTTGCTCCCATTCTTGCGTCTTCCCAAATGCGAGCAATTTATTAGAGTGGATCTGGAATTGAGATAGAGGGAGAGAGGAGCAAAAGGGTTGTCGGATGAATAAAGGTGCGGGATCGGATTCTGAATGGACATGCAGGAAGGAAGATATTCCCTCGGAAAAGGGTTATGGATGTTGCCAATGGGTTACCATGGAGACCTTTGGAGGCGTAGGAAGGCGAAGAAAGGGTGGTTTTTTTTGGGAGGGAGGGGAAAGGGATGGGGAAGCGTGTGTGTGTGTGTGTGGGTAAGGACTAATGTTCCTTCGGTTGAAAACCGAAGGCTCTAGAGAAGAGGGATACGATTACTTTGGGATATGTCTGCCTAAGAAATGGGATATCCGTTAAGGAGGAAAATGGCGAGAATTGAGGAGATTGGAACTCGAATGGGTATCGTAAAGGGGTCGCGTTCAAACGCGATTCGTCTTCGTCGAATTATCTTTACGCAGCCTCGCCGTCGGACGCCGTCTCGCGGTTTTTTTTTGTTGAAATTGTAACGATTGGTTTCGTCGGCCGTTTTATATCGCTGTCTCGTCCCGATCTGAGGAGCTTGATTTACATGGAACTTGTAAAGGACGAATGATTTCTGCGTAGAAAGGAATCGTCCTGTGTTTCGTATTACTTTATTCACAGCAGGAAAATTGGTCTCCATAACTGAAAATTTGAATCATAAACGTTTTAACAGCGGGTCATGTTTGTCAAACAGAAACTTCGCATGTGTCCATATTGTTAGAAATACATTAATTACGATTTGGAATTTGTATCAGTCGCGACGAGAAATATAGCAAATCAGTTATGAAAAATTCTGTTTGCGGTGTGAAACTTTTACTAAATGATACACTAATTGGGCGTTCCTCATTGAGGACATTCGTTTGGTAGAAGTGGCTATTCAAACCTCAACGCATGAGAAGTACCCAATTCCGAAGCGGGAGAATTAGTCTGCCTCTATGGTTCAGTGGTTAGAATATCCGCTCGGAAAGCAGAAGACCCGGTTTCGATTCCCGTTCAAGAAGAATTTCTCTCTTGCATTTTTAAAAATTATTAATGTCCAGCATTTGGATATCTGCATAGAATTTTCACAAATGCCTTCCTTTGGAATTCATACACTGATGAAATGGTTATTTATGGTAGTCGTCATAAAAATTTACAACAAATGCATATATATATAATATGAAAATTCTCGCTTTATTTTTGCGAACCCAGTTTCGTCTACCGTAATAATTATATTAATATTTTTAATATGACTTTGGGAACTCTGACGTTTTTTCGTATAAAGTCAAAAGAAAATTCATCAGTGTTTATGTACATTATTTTTCCATTTAACCAACTTTAATGATATACTACCGAGTAGGACGACAGCTGCTATGTAGCTGAAATGACCGTCTGGTATTCCAAAACTTTTTAATGGAGAAAATATTTTTCAGTTTAAGTATAACAAGTGTTTCCAGCGCCATCAAAAGGAATTAACTTTTCTTCTGACAGTTTTCATAATCGCTGTTTTAAAAATGTATTTCAATGGGTTTAACCAATAAAAGTTTATTATATCTTCGTACGTAGCTGTGGAAACAAATATGGAAACCTGCAAAGGAGTGAGTGTTGAAGTTGGCGCGCTGGATGTATCTTGTAGCATTAATTCTTTTGGCGAAGAATATTTAAGAATTTTGTAAAACAGGATAAATCTAATTAAGCTATCTTTTGTTATTGTGATGGATATGAATTTTTGCTTGCCTTTACCTTAACTGTCATCTAGTTAAATATTGGTTTACTTTTAATCCTGTAAATACATGTTGCTGTTTATATAATAGTCCGGTGACAACAGAAAATATTACAAGTAACCATAAATCCATCAAAATAAATATTTATATATGATAATTTATTCATAGCATACAAAGCTCACAGTTTAACAAGGTCATGTTAGGCCTTTTCATCTACTGTACCTGCCGTTGGGATCATTTACATCTCAACCATGAACCGCACAAGCAAATTTTCTTTTCTTTTTTGTCTCCTTATCAATCCTTATTGAAGGAGGTTCTTTCAGTGAACAAATTTAAAAAAAACTTTCGAGGTTAATAAAGAGTTTTTATGCCCTATTCCTTTATTACCATCTTAAATTGATTCGAGTCATGATTTCCACCATTTAAGATATTTCCCGATTGAAATTTTTAAGCCTTTAATATTTGCTTGTTAATATTTTTGTGTATATTTACGAAAAATTGCGTTTTTTTTAAAAAAACCTAACTTGTTAATGCATTCGATCGAACGTTACCTCAGAATGATAATGAAAATTAGAGGCGTATCGTTCCTTTATGTTTCCGACTCACCGCATTGCGATGCCGGTTGAAAGAGCAGTTTGTACGAGGAACAGCGAGAGAGAAGGGGAGGGAAGAGAGGGTGGAAAGAGAGAGAGGTGTAAAGGTACATCGAAATCATCCTCCCATGGCAACTGCGGACATTAGAAAGGGGTTTTCGGGCGGCCATATGGATTTAAACCCTTTGAATTGCGAGAGAGAGAAAGAAAGAGAGAGACGGTTCGCAAATTTCGCCCACTCTACACACCTTCCATCCGCCAAACTCGCCTATGCACTCACTCATTCTAACACACCCGCCCTGCAACTCATTCGCAAAAACCCTTCGTTCGCATCCTTTTTCCTACGCTCACGGCTTTTGATGTTCCGCCCGAAAACGTTTTTCCGCGACACCGCTTGCTTGCCACGGAGCTTTCTTTCGTTTTTCGTAGCGCGTTGCGACTTCGTGATAGAATTAATTCCGAAAGTACCACCGCTCTCCTTTTTTAAAAATCTTTTTTGACCACCCAGGGCTTGGGAACAGGCAGCACTCTCTCACTCTCTGGAAAGATACCACGTCTTCTCTCTCTCTAACCTCATCTCACACCATCGCATCCATCAAAGTTATTACTCGCCACTGCTATGCTTTGTTTACCCTTTTTAGGCGCGTTTCGCTCCCAGAATGAGCGCATATTATCGCCTGTCTGTCCGTCCGATTGTCTGTCTGTCCGTTCATCCGTCCGTCCGTCCGCTTGCCTGTCTGTCCGTCCGTCCGTCCGCATGTTCGTTCTCGGCTTCTGCTGAACGGATTTTCATGAAATTTGATATTAAGGACACAATCAAAGATAATAAGAAAATCATATAAATGAATCACGTACGCCAATCAGGGGTACCGATTTACCGATAACAAAAAAATAAACTTTCCGTCATATCTCCTAAAGTTTTTATCATATCAAAATATTTTTCAAATAACTCGTAGAACTAGTAAAGAAGAGTTATTTCTTTTCCTATACTTTTTTATCGTCGGAGTAACCGTTATAAAGAAAATCAAAAAAGTATGCCTTAATTCGAGTTGAGCTTGCATGGTTACTTCATCATTGTTTCTAACATAAACAATCTCACAAACAAACTTTTAATTTCCTTATTTATGACGAACAAAAGAACTTTAGAACGCTATTTACATACACGTATATAACTTCTTTCAAATACTCCATTGCACGAAACGCGCCCATTTATGATACGCTGTACTCTTCCTAACTTGTTTTTTTTTCTGCTCTTCACTGTTTTACTAATATGGTTGCCAACCGTCCCGTATTATAAGTAATGCCCCTTATTTTTTTTACTTTTTACTCCACGTCCCGTACGAACTCTATACGGGACGCTGTTTTCCCCTTATTTTCAATTATGCTTTCTTTTTTTAACTAGCGCGTTATATTAGAAAAGAACGTTTTAATATTTAATCCTTTAATAATATTGATGGAATAAAAACACTCCTTTAATCTTTCATACTTGGTTTATTTGCAGGTTACACGCTTCTCCGTAGGAAAAATTCACATTTAGCCATCAAACACATTAATACTGGAACTTCGGTTTATAGTCTCTAATATTTAAGCTGCTGACGCGCCTTTAAATGGCGCCACCATTGAATGAATGGATTAGAATAAGAATAAGTTGTCCCGTATTTCCCTATTTAAAAGTTGGCAACTCTATTTGCTATCTTTCTCCTCTTCTTTATTTCTAGTATTTACCATTTGTATGGATCTCAACCTATTTTCTCTATATGTTGGCATCTATTCACCTTCCTCTCTCACCTCCTTTATTCCATTCGACGCTTCGCTGAGTAAAGGAGTAAAGAAATGGAGCGACGCGCGAGAAGATACATGTATATATGAAGGGAATGGATCTGATTTTCGTGTTTGTTTTCTGCATGTCATACAACTTGATACGTTTTCGCTAGTAGGTGGAATGAGAGAGAGAGAGAGAATGAGGAAATGGGAGAGAGAGAGAGAGACAGGGATATAAACACATAGTCAAAGAGGTAGAGATAGAGATGGGGCGAGAAAAAGTCGTAATAAAAACGGGAATGATAGAGAAAAGAGATATATGCCGAGAACTTTAGTAAAAGAAGACGCAGGCAGAAATAAAAAAAATCTTTCGGAGCGTGAAAGAGGCAAATGTTGCGTCGAACCTTGAACAAATGAAACACGCTTGTCACTTTCACTTACGACTTTTCAATCCGGAGAGAAAATTATTTTCTTTTTTTTTGTCCTTCCTGTGCAAGAACGTCGTTCGCTGAATGGATCGGAGAGAGGAACAGAAAGAGAAGAATCAACCAAACAAAAAAAATACTTTTGAAAAATGACGTTCTTTTGTTTTTTTCCCGCTCACAGAGCGGATTAGAAAAAAAATGTCGCGTTTTTTTTCGATCCGGTAAAAGGAAGATTTATTACGGAAAAATTGCGCTGCATAAATGGAATTCATTAAAACAAGTTAGGAAAGCCTACAACGTATCACAAATGGGCGCGTTTCGTGGAATGGAGTATTAGAAAGAAATGATATACCTGTACGTAAGGTAAATAGCGTTTTAAAGTTCTTATCTTCATCATAAATAGTCCATTTTCTTCCTATTTAATAATACTGTATGATCACGTAAGGAAACCAAAGGTATTTTTCTGAGATTGTTTATTTTAGCAACAATGATGAAATAACCATGCAAGAAATTTTCTCAGTTCAACTCGAATTAAGACTTTCTTGTATGGTTTTCTTAATAACGGCTTCACCTAGGATAATAACGTATAGGAAAATAAATACTTTTCTTTACTAGTTCTGCAAGTTTTATTCCAAAAATATTTTGATATGAGCAATACTTTACGAGATATGACGGAAAGTTCATTTTTGTCACCGGTAAAGTGGTACCCCTGATTGGCTTACGCCATTAATTTTTGCAATTTTCTTATCATCTTTGATTTTAAGCCCTTAATATCAAATTTCATGAAAATCCGTTGGGTAGAAGCCGAGAACGATCATGCGGACGGACGGACATCCGACGACAATAGGCGCTCACGCTCACCATGCTCACGCTGGAGGCGAAACGCGTCTAAAAATTAAAATATCATAATTAGTCATCGAAATTCTTACACGTTGTTTACTGTCAAACGGCTGCAGAAAAGAAGTAAATATATTATGGGCACATTCTAGCTAACTGAATACTTAGCTCTTGTCCCCTTCTACGCCTCTCCTCTTTCCAACTAGTCTCCTTCCCCTCCTCTTTCCACCGAGAAACAGGACACGCATTCCGTCTGCTTCATCCTCGAAACTTTGAGAAGCGTACCGTATAGTTACTATATTTCGCCAGCTTGTTTATCCTCTCTTCTTGCATTTACCCCGCTATTCTCTCCAGCGCATGCTCGCAATGAATGCGTTAAGGTAAAAAGCTTGCCTCCTCTCTCGTCGCATTCCTATTCTCTCTTCTTCTCGCACTTCACCAATGGCGATGAAGCACTCCCAATGTCTACATTCTCATACAAAGTATCGAGAAAGTATTGTTATCGCGAAAAAATTCGACCTCGAGATTTTTACGAAAATTTTACGTTTTAGGTGTCGCTGAATCCGAAAAAGTGGTTTTCGCAATGCCGTCTGGCTGTCTGTCCGTCTGTTACTGGCTCTGGAGCCTAGACGATAGAGCGAAAAATCTCGTACTTACGCATTTTATCATACTGAGCAGAGTATACACAGAAATGGTTGACATTGCTCAATAATTAAGGGTAGTTTATTCTACGCATTTTTAACAACAATCCGATTTTCTCAAAAAGGGCTTTTACGATTTTGATCAAATTTCGTACAGTTACTTGTGTTTACGTCTGCAATAATAATGTATAGTTCATATTTCTCAACAAGTTAGGAAAGTGTACAATATATCACAAATGGGCGCAATGGAGTGTTAGAAAAATCGGTACAACATACATTGTACAAACTTTCACATATATGGGTACTAATGCGTCGTTTATTTATGTTTAGAAAATGAAAATAGTATGAGCCTGTTTTTAGAAAATCCAATTTTTGCTAAAATTGCCCAAGAATAAACTAGCCTTATATTCATTCTTTGAGAAATATGAAGTATATATAGTATTATTGCAGACCTATACTCAAGTAACGGTATGAAATTTGATCAAAATCTTTAAAGCCGTTTTTGAGTAAAACAAATTGTTGTTAAATATGTCTAGAATAAACTAGCCTTATATTTATTTTTTGAGAAGTATGAACTATTCATTGTGAAAAATGAAATACGCAGTATTATTGTAGATGTATACTCTAGTAACTGTAGGAAATTTGATCAAAATCGTTAGAGGCGTTTTTGAGAAAATAGAATTGTTGTTAAAGTTGCCTTGAATAACTAGCCTTATATTCATTTTTTGAGAAATATGAACTACACAATATTATTGAAGACGTAAACGGAAGTAACTGTACGAAATTTGTTCAAAATCGTTAGAGCCGTTTTCGAAAAAATCGGATTGTTGTGCCTAAGTACGAGATTTCATTCATTTTCGCTCTACCGTCTAGGCTTCAGCGTCAGTAACAGACAGACGGACAGACAGACGGCATTGCGAAAACCACTTTTTCGGATTCAGCGACACCTAAAACGTGTATTTCCGTAAAAATCTCGAGGTTGAATTTTTTCGCGAAAACAATAATTTTTCGATACTTGGTATGAGAAAGTAAAAAAATGATATTCATGTACGTAAGGGAAATAGCTTTTTAAAGTTCTTTTCTTCATCATAAATAATCCATTTTCTTCCTATTTTAAAATATTGCATGCACACGTATGGAAATTAATCGTTTGTGAGGTTGTTTATGTTAGCAACAATGAAGAAGTAACCATGCAAGAAATTTTCAAAGGTCAACTCGAATTAAGACATTCTGGTTTGATTCTCTTGATAACGGCAACTCCTACGATAAATATATATAGAGAAAGAAATACTCTACCAGTTCTACAACTTTTATTTGAAAAATATTTTGATATGAGCAATACTTTACGAGATATGACGAAAATTTAATTTTTTATCAACAGTAAAGTGTTACCCCTGATTGGCGTATGTGATTCATTTTTGCGATTTTCGTATTATATTTTATTGTAAGTCCTTAATGTTAAATTTCATGAAAATCCGTTCAGTAGAAGCCGAGAACGAACTTACGGACGGACGGACGGACCAACGATAATAGGCGCTCACGCTGCAAGCGAAACGCGCCTAAAAAGGAGATGAATTAATTCTCGTTCGGTGACGTCCTATATTATGTACTGATGGATTCCGTGAACGGTGGTTTATCAATTCGACAAAGAATTTTTTCGATATATATATTCTTTCTTGTTTTCTGAACGACGAATAAAAACAATCGGAGTATTCTCGATCTATCGAATATTTTTCTGCGCATAGGATCAAGCTCGGGGAGAAATGCGCAATATCAGCGCATGGCATATGAGACATTTAGAATTATTTTCATAGAACTTCTACGCGGCTTATAAGATTTATAAGATTTATAAGAGGAGAACGTCGCGCAGGTTTCGGAATTTTATCCATTTATGGAAATGGAATTACTGTCAACCTTGCACCGCTCGAGGTGATAGGGTTTTGAATTCCTTCTAAAACTTTTCGTTTTTCGACTTGAATTTGAAAATTAATTATTCGGATAGGCTTCCGGCTTGAGTGCAATATTTATGACATAGATAATTCCTGCATCCATTAATCAAACGCTTACAAGAATTGCCTGCTCATCTATTTAGTTAAATTTATTCTCGACGTAGGAAAAAAGTACAAACATATTGGGGTTACGCTTTATTACGATCCTTTGCTGATCTTCTATGCGTTTTTATATCATGTTATTCCATGAACAAAGGTCTATTTAAGGTTTGGGATTTTAGCTAACGCATAAATATAAAATATTTAGTTTTAGTTCGTATAACGGAATAATAGAAATGAAATCCAACTTGCTGCCTAAATTTCCACTTTAACTTACTTTTGCAACCGGTTTCACAGTGAAAACTGTATCATCAGGTGATTAAAAGTGTTTGTAATATAAATGCAAAGGAAGGACGGGAAAAAGAAGGCGCATTACTATGGATGAGGTATTTACTCTACGTATACTATAATACATTTTCATAGAAACAGGTAACAGTAGGATTTTGAATGCTGGTGTACAACTGGAGACATTTTCATAGCAAATGAAATTTCATTTATCTGGCGTTAGTATGATAGTTAAATTATGGAATCTCATTAGTATAAGTGAACTAATGTGATAATGCAGTAATTATTTTATGCATACTCACCAAGCGAAGAAAATTAATGAATAGAAAGTCACAGTCTTGCAAGTGAGGACTTTGAGTGGATAATTCTAAAAGTCGCAAAGGAATGCCGTACATTTTAAAAAGTGTATGTACATAATTAAAATTTTTGACAGAGTGACAAAATGACAGATGTAACGTCTTTATTTAACCTAGTACGAGAATAATAGAACGGAGACATTAAAACGAAACCCATTTTCAGATCCGATTAAAATGTGGATATAATTAAGATATGACGAATTCTAAATCGATAAAAAAAGGCAAGACATATTATAAATTCATTCACGTTCAAAATTAAATTCGCATGCGCGGTTCGTCGCGTAATGGTTTATTTTTTTTCCTTTCCTAACGCGCACTTAGCCATGTACGTTATTCCCTTTCCTAAATCTCCTTCATCTTTTTTGGCTTGGACCACGGAATCCGCTTCGTTTGATCAGGACACTCCACAAACACAACAGGCGGTCTCTTTTCCATCCCCTCTTCCCATACTCCTTTTTTTTCTCTCCCATCCTTTTTTCCCCATCCTAAACCTATATCCTTCCATCCATCTCACGTCGCTCTCACCCTCATTTCCGTTTCTGCTCTGTTTGCCCGAGCAAACTTTTGGTGACTGACTCACCGTGAGAACCGCCCAGGTTACGACCCAATGCCCACTTCTGGCTTCTGTTGGGATCACTATGCTTTGTTTTGACTGTCCGGGCGAGAACGAATTTTTACCTCTTTTTTTTCTCTCTCACTCTGTCACCGGCTTAAAGTTGACTTATTTAAAAATTCTTAAAACGATAACTTTTCGTTTTTATTTTGTTTTTCCTTTTTTTTTATACATAATGTCTCCTTCCGTTTCGATGAAAGTGTTAGGGAATTTTATTTACCTGTGCCTTTGTATGGATTCATTCTCCAGAATAATGGTTTTTTGAGCGTTATGGATTAAAAGTTTCCTTTGTATGTTTTTTTTTTTGACAAAATGCCTGCCAAAGTCATCTGGTCGACGCGTATTGTTCTCTTATGGATGTGTAAGAACAGTTCGCGGTTATAAATTGGATCGATTTTTTTTAAATCCGCTTATATATTCGTTTTTTTCCGAAGGTCACGCTTTCGTGTCCGGTGAACTGTTTCTACGCCGTACAAGTACAGCAGCCAAATTTTGAGGGATTTTTCATGGCCGTAAGTTTCTCTCGGTGTTGAAATTGTAAATTCCAGGGGAAACCTAAAGGATGCGTTATTATTTAAGAAAACCTTTCTTTATTATCTGATTCATCAGTTCTTTCCTTACTTGTTGTATTATTGACAGGTGTAAGTGTTGAGAACAGCATTGTTCTTTCTTCAGTGAGCTTAAGTGTTTCTTTTAAGAATAGAATTTTTTTTATCCGTAAGAATGACGCTTGACGTATTACATAACTACAAAACGTGTGTTGGGTGTCTATTAATACATATTTGGCATGGATTGGTAGTGTTACGACTTGAAATCGCTTTGCGGTAAATATCATTCAGAGGAGTGTTTGCCGAATCCGTAGATTTAGGTTGAAATTCATTCTTCATCCACAGAAAGATAGAGAATATTTCTTTATAGCCTCTTTGAGTCTATTAGATTGAACGTTTTCTTCATTTGATGAGTGGTCGTGACATTGAATGTTAACAGCTTAAGTGGACGCCTATACGTACTTATCCTGCACTTAAAGTAGCCATTTATTGCTTGAAAACCAGTTTTTTTTTAGTATTTGGTACAAGCTAGGTAGTAGGTAATTTTAAATGACTGAAAATATGGTCACGGCTCCTTTTTATTCCTTCCTTCTGGTTCATTTGACCAATTTATTTCTGATTTCGGTTTAATTTTAGTCGATTTGAATTATTAAGCGTACAGTTCGATACTCTCCAATGATTGAAAATAACTTTGGGTAAACTCACATTAAAAACTCAGTTTGAATAAAAACATCGAATTTCCATTCCGTTAATTGTTAAATTGTTAATTTTTCACATATGTAATATTTTTCATTTTGAACGGTGTATTTATTTAAAGTTTTCAGATTTGAAGATAAATTGGCATAGAGAATTTGAAAGAAAATCAGTATTTATTTAATTTTCCCTGTCACTTGATTGTCTTCGTATTTTTGAAGATGTCAACGAAGACTTTGCAAAAATATCATCACAACCAAAGAGTATCTTTACAGCAAAACAAAAAGTTTTGGTTGTTATAAAGCTCAAAGTCATTTAAAAACATTTCATGAAATGAGTATTCTGAGACATGTATACTAAAAATATATATACGTGAGCGATATTCGTCTAATGTAGTAGAATTAAGGCGTTTCCCTGAACCAAATATCGTAGTGATGCTTCGAAACATCGACTTACCTAAGTGCAGGTCATATGATCTAAAAAAAAACACAAAAGAATAAAGGCCAAACAAAAATAAGCGCCAGGCGAATAAGCAAGGCGCGACCCATCGGAGAAATGTTCCATATCCGTCATTATCGCCTCTCTTCTCCTCCGATAACCTTCCTTCGGAATCCGCTCGCGACGTCCGAAATACACCCTCGTTTTCGCCGTTCTTTTGTTTGGATCTGTGACACACTTTGCCCTTTTTTCCAGGAGTCATCTTTAGGAGAAGGGGTTTTTTTTGGTCGGTTCTTCCATATAGAGCGCGGATCTATCTTTCTAGTATCTCCCTTTCGTTTCTCCTAATGAGTCCAGCGTACGTGACTATGATATCCCTCTTAAATCCAGCGACGGATAAATGCGGATGAGAGAGATACCAGTTAAAATAGGCGGAGAATGGAGGATTGGATAGAGCAATGAAAGAAAATTTTGTAGCATTTTATGCTGCACTAAAAAATGATTAACCGTAGAAAATTCGAGCATCTTGAATAATTAAAAGAGATTTCGGGAAGAGGAAATTTTATAAAATTTCATTTTTATTCTCCCCGTCCGTCGGAGGAAGCAGAATGAAAGTCTTTTGTCCGCCATTTAATGGCTCAATAAAAACGTCTGTTAAACGAGACAATATGAAACGGCAGAATGAAAAAAATCATCAGGTGCCCGCCAGGTGACATGACGAGAGATTATGGTGTTGGAAGAATGAGTGGAAAGGAGAGAAGCGGGAGAAAAAAACGAGTGTGAGATGTCCTCCACCATAAAAGTGGGACACAAAAATGACAAATGAGCATCGTGACCCGGATTCCCACTCGTTTATTTTTACCCCCCTCGAGCTGTACGTGTCCTATCAGTTATCATTAGTGTCGAAGGCGTCTTTCGGATGTAATTAGAATCTTTTTCTTTTATAAAAGGGTTAGCATACCTCCAGGTACCTACGAGAGACGAACGGGATGTGCCTCATTGTTGCTTCGTTTTTTGAACGAGGCCGTCGTCCACTTTCTCGAATATTCTAGAGCTTTTCTTTGGTAATAGCCTAGGTTTACGAAACTTAACTATAAGTAAAGGAGCAGGTTAAATTGATTTTAATTATGGGAACCGGATCTCAAAAAACTTTGAGTGAAAAAAACCGAAGTTTAACAAAGAATAAGACTCTGATTCCCATTGAAAGCTTACCTATATGAAAGCATTAAGACTGTTGCCTAGGTAGCTGATTGTTGGACCCAGAAAAATTTGCACTTTTTTTCGATAAAAACTATAAATTTACGCTAATTCTACTCGGACTGAAATTCTGTCTTCAAAAATAAGAAATTACAATTTATATCCCATCCGATAGTTTAAGTCTCGAGTTCGTATCTTGACGGGAAATAATTTTAAAGTGCAAATATAAAAACCTCTACACCAATTTACATGTTTTCTTATGGGCCAAAAATGGGGCAAAAAAGGGCCAAAATAGCCCCTCAAAGTGGGAATTTCGAAAGTTTCGGGTTTTTTCCTTCGGCTGTGACCAAAAACCTATAATCCTACCAAATTTTAAGTTTCTAGAACAGGTGGAAGTGCCGCAATTTTGTATCTTGCCAAAGTGGTTACAAACCGCTATATGTATCGAGTGAGGTTAATATAAAAGTTATTAAAAAATAAATATATATTTCAGTTAAAAACTCGTGATTTTTATGGAAATTGTTGCTATCCTGTGACTTATTGAACGTACGAGGGATTCGGCAGGAAGTGTCATGGTATTGTAAACTCATTAACAGTAAATAAATTTGTAGCATAAGTTATTTTAATTATTGTAGGAAAACTCCAAGATGGAATGAAAATGACGTAGGACAGTATATCCTGGGGGGTTACTATGTTTATGGGGCTCCTATACAACTAAAGATTTTGATGCCCTTATCTATCAATATGTAATGAAAAACTAGTTGTAAAACTATTTTCATACTACTATTTTAATTTTATTTTCGACATTTAAATTTAGAAAATTTCTCTATCAACTCATTAGTTTTAATTTTGAATGCTTATGTTTTATACTGAAAGAAGTGATATATACTTTAATCTACTTATGCGCATACAAGTGAGTAAATAGCTTTATAGTAAAATTCATTTTGGAAAATATATTTAAATTGGTTTTAGTAACCGGCAACGTCAAATATATCATCAAAGCTGCACATACATTTATTTATCTTGAAAGCAGTCTATTAATTGGTCATTATTAAATCCATTATTTCCTTGATGTCCATACATTTTTCGATCTTACAATTAGTTTTCAAAACAGTGCATGTTGTTAGCGAGTGCTTGTTGACCAATAAATTTCTTTTAAATTTTGGTGAATATTCTTTTGATTTCTCGTTCATTAAATTTAGCGAGAGTTCTGTTCTCATCAAGGCCTCCACGCACTGTGCCAACTCAAGTTAACGCCCTTGCGAGAATAGAAGGCGGTGACGTGCCGTCATTCGAAAAATTTTCCGGTGACCTCTGGCGCCTCCCAATACTGTCTGATCCTCTCTTAGACCTTCTCCAATATATGGGCCCCAGGTGGCTATTTTTCCTTTCCCGCGGAATTGGAACAGTTACGATCCGAACGACCCGCGATCTAAAGGCGTCATTCGGAACGATGTCGGGACGTTGACTTTCGCCGCCCATATTGTCATTTCCTCCCACTTTTTTTTTTCTTTATGTATCGGTCCCTTCACTTAACAGGGAGATTGGCTCCGATATACCTCGAAGGGAAGGATGCCCTAGGACCCCACTTTAGGATACTGCACTTTGTTTGGCCCTTTGGCTGTTAACAGTAAAAAAAAAGAACCTTTAGCTTCGCTCACATCTTCAGAAGTTAAAAAAAAAGATCTCACGTGGCTGGGAGATGAATGGAGCACGTGTATTATGATAAAAAACTTAGTTAACAGGCATTCACCGTGCACGGCTCATACACAATTCTAGAAAAGAGGTTTAAAAATACACCAGTGGTACCCAACGTCGCTAACATTCACTTTCCCGAATCCCACTTTCCCGAATATCATTTTCCCCAACGTACCCCTTGAAACTCTTAAGCTATTCTTAATACGCAATCCAATTTAAAATTACGATTTTGAGCTTACAAAATAATAAGAATAGTCATGGGGAGCATTTTCACCAATTAATCATGATGATATCATTCCACCTCTGCTTTAAATACTGGTATATTTAAAGAGATAACCATAAAAGCCACTTAATCCTTCATAATTATCTTTTGTTTGATTTTAGTGGAGTTTATTGTATTATATTTCTATGAATACAGTCAAATTGTTTAGGTTTTGTTTTTACTGAAGCGTTTACTATCTATAATTGTACTGAAATGTTTTGTTATATACCTCTTTACGAGGAAGCTTCGTATTGAGTTTAACTATTTGCGTTACTTGTTAAAAAACACGGTAGGGTGCTCTCTGGTTACTTAAAAAGTATCGGAAGTGAGGCATCCTCTCATACACCAGGGCTCCGCACCTCTGGTTAAGAACCACTCTTCTATACGAACACCAGGGTTTGTGGGCTGTTACGCCGCTCAAGGAATAAACCCACACACTCGTGGTCGTAGGGGACGTTGTTCCTCGCAAAGAATCCAATCTTCGAATACACGTGGTTGCCGTAACCGTAATACTTTGAAACTATGTATATACATGCGCATTTCAACATCGAGGATGTCATATTTTTTAGGTTAAGTCTCAGACCCCACATTGAAAATAATCTCACAAAAACGAAATGTTATCGAGATAAATGATCATAGCTTTCGGATACCAATTCTGGAATCGGAAATCATCGATATTTTTATATTGCCCTATTTAATATCATAGAGTATTTTAGCTTCAACTACTGCATAGAAACGAATTTTCATAAATCGATACTGGAATGTTGATGAATGTGAAAGTTTTAAACATGACATTGTTCGATAACCAACTTTTTCCGGAGCGAACGTGCCACGATCATTACTAAAAAAAATCATGTCGAAAAATAAAAATACAGAACATAAATATCCCAACGTAATAAAAGAACGAATTACGGTAACTTTAAAAAATTGCGCTTGACCGAATATATGGAGGTATACTGTACTAAAAAATTTAAAGAAGCCATCTCACTTGGAAATCATCTCGATTCAGATAAATGTGATTATTTGGATTCGCAGGAAAATAATGCCTTATAACACTTAAGTCAACGATTTATGTTTAATATTTTATCCGATATGACTTAACCAATTCTAAGAGATCTACCCAATTCCACTTTACTTGGCCTTCTCGGACATTGACGCCGCCGCGATTTTCATCGGCTCCGCTTCAATTTCATTCGCGTATCTCTACCAGCAGCAGCAGCAGCATCGGGAGCCAAAAATCTTGTTAAAATTTTTCGGAATCTCTCATTTTTTATCCGAACCTTTACGTTACACGCGGAGAGTTATTTTTCTTTCACAGGCGTTTGGTCCGATTTCAGTTATCCAGTCAACTCCGTTTACGGTCGAAAGCCGCGAGCGATATATATATATATATATATATATATATATATATATATATATACACACATATATATATATATATATATACATATATGTAAATATGTATATATGTATATCTATATGCACACACACACACACACACACACACACACACACACACACACACACACACGCACGCACGCACGCACGCACGCGCACGCACACGCACGCACACGCACGCACACGCACGCACACACACGCACGCACACACGCACACACACGCACACACATATATACAATGCGCGATTCCTTTTCTCTGCTTCATAGGTGGACTGAGAGAAAAAGGAAACTCCCTCTCTGTGTCATTGCCTTTCTGCTCACGCGAGGGTTTTTCATCCCCTTCTTCCGTTCTTTCTCTCCTTTCCTCCCTCAACATACGTGCGAACCCCTTCCTCCTCTTACTCCTACTTTCTCTTGAGATCCCTTAATTTCAACGGATGACACTCTTTCGCCTTCAGGGGGAAAAATCCTTTATAGGAGATTTTTTTACATTCGGTTTTTTAAAAATCTCTCTGGCGAATATCTCTTTTCGCGGATGAAAATAAATAAAAAAATTAATCTGTCCTCCTCACCTCGAAGCGGAAGTTTTCTTTCAATTTTATCCGCCATTAGATCTTTGAATCCGAAATGCCCACAGTCTTAAGACGCGTCATATCATGTTTGATCCGGAAGATCCGGGGAAAGGGAGAAAAAAGTAAGTCTGAATTGCAGGTTTCCTCCTTCATATGAAAGCTCTTTCTTAATCTTATTTTGTGTCGTTACCTTGTATGAAAGTTAAAGGAACAAAAAATAATTGAGGCAAATATCTATATCGCTTATGTTTTTACTCGTGTGCAGCTCCTAACGAGCGCCAAAATGCGGCATTGTGCAAATAAGGATGTTATCAAGACAGTGAAATGTGGGCTGCGCAGAAAATTAAACCGAAAAATAATTATAATATTATCCTCTCATTTAGAGCACACGCTGGGGAATTTTAGTCGCTTTCCAAGTTTCATGCATTCCGATCCACGAAACGTTGTTACGCCACCGACTCGTGATATTCTGTGACGTTAAATAGAAATAATAATCGATGGGAATATTACGCGCATAGGAGTATTATTAAGTATTTTTGGAGGAAAATACGCACATCCAATGAAATGCGATTTTTTCTTTGGGAAAACAGATACATAACATCAGAATCCGTGGAACTTTCTGGAAACTCTTGTACATCGTGTGAAGATAGAATATTGTAATCGATTATGTATTCCTTATTCAGGTAGCCGCGGCGAGTACAGTTTTGTTAAGTATTTGCATTTTCAACGTACACTGAAAGTCAACCATGTATTCTTCATGGCGTGATGAAATTGCTATCCATTGAACTTATTTTATCGTAAAAATATATTGAAACAGTAGAGTGAATAGCGATTTTGTTATAATCAATGAGCTTTAGCTTTAGAAAAATATAACAATTAAAAACCATCATTCCATTATGGAGACTTTATATGTTTTTAAATTGTATTTAGTGGTTTATTCGTTTTATCCAAAGCAGAAAAATTATGCGAATTGTTTTTTGATTGCCAAATATAAATGATTTTAATGAACCGTCAGCATAAGAGGTACTTTGGCAGTTAGCCGGAACAAGTGCGTCTTTTCCAGCTGATAACGATCAACACAATGAAAATAAAAGTGATACCAACCATACCTAAAATTCCTTATATTTTTTTTCTAACAGTCTAACCTTTCACTTTCATCTAATCCCGTATTCTGAACCATTCGCCCTCTTTACCTTTAACCCCCCTCTCTCCACACAAACGGCAACACTCGTTCCGACATTGCTCAACCTTTTCGTTTCGACCATATTTATTCGCTAACACCTGAGTCCTCCTCGCAAACAAATGGACGTATTTTCCCTTGCCCCGACTTTATTCCATATTCAAGCCGTTGATACGAATGGGATCTCTGGGAAATCAGGAGGAACCGTGTCGTAGCAACGCCTCCAAACGCGAATGCTTCCCACGCCCCCGAGGATTCCGCATAGAGACGCGAAAGGTCGGATTCAATTCACGCAAAACTCGCGAAATCTTCCGAGTGCGGAGGAGGAAAGGGGGATGAAATGGCGTGATTAGTTACATCCGCGGCACGGTTAATGGCGGAGGGAGGGAGAGAGAGAGGAAGGAAGGATGAGGCGCATCGACTACAAATTGAACGCAACGCGTTCCGCTCGCCTCCTCCTCCTCCTACCTCTTTGCGGATGAGAAGGACGTAGGCAGAAGGAAGCCGTTGAAGAAGTTGACGCTTGTGGAATTCAGATCGTCGCCTCGACCCCAACTCCAAAGCGTAACAAACATGGGTTCAAGAGTCGTTATTTTTAATCTCCCAAAATCAACTCCCATGTTTTCCGTTTCGAAATGATGTTAAAAAAAATGCGTGTTTATGATTTTTACATGGCGATTTGAAACGGAAATGGAAGAAAAATGTTTGTCATTTTTCCGCTTGAAATGTTTGATCAGGAAGTGAATTGCGTGGTGTTTAAACTCCTCTCATTTTTCTCTTTCAAACCGAAACTCTTTCTTACTTTTAACATTGGTTGCTACAATCCGATTCGGTTTTTTCCTCTCTTCCCTGCAACTTACAAGTGGATTCCGTAGATTTTCCGTTCATTATTCCACAGATATTTTTTTCTGTTTTCTTTTTATTTTTTTAAGTTTCGCACTTGTTTTCTGAGAATCAGTGATGTAATGCCTGAAAAATAATTCCCGAATAACACTGATCATCCTCACCCATTATATAATTTTAACCACGGTTCCGAGTAGTTACGACAATGTCAGTTGCTGCAGTCTGTATTGGTTGCTATTACTACGCTTTCCATAATTGAAAAGTATTTTTTGTTTACTTCAGTGAAGTTTAAAGGTGGAAATAATTCTTCCTTAACCGTGAATTAAATATTTATAGGTTTTCGAAGAAGAGGCAGGGGGAAAGAGTGATACGGATGAAAACATGTACACAAATGGGAGGAAAAACTTGCAGGTTTGCGGATAGTTATTTCCCGCCATGGTCCTTGTGCCATCTACAAGGGTAGCTAGGATTTAGTGTGTTATTTAACCGCGAAAGATACTTCTTAGGTGCGCGCTCAATCGCTCAAACGATACTATATCCTGAATATGTAAAGTTGGGTAAACCCTAAGTTTACGTAAAATTATTCAATAATTATTAATTTCTTCAATTCTGGAGAGTCCTCAATAAAGTTTGTGTCTTCCGACAGCGACAACGGCATGCTAGACAGCAGCACTCACACACGCATATAATCACGTACGCACTAGCACTGTACGGGCCTGATTTTTTAGGCCCGCCCATACAAATTCGGACCCAGCCCGGTCCGTACGATGTCGAAGAAATGACTTCTTCTACAATTATTGTAGATCCAGCCAGTCATTACGGAGGACCAGTGTGACTCGCTTGGTTTTGAAAGCCCGGCCCGGGCCCGTAATTAATTCCAAAGGATCGGCCCGTGCAGGACTCTACTCTTATCTCCAAATGTCAAAAAGCACACTAAATACGTATTTATACAGCTAATCTATCATCAGTCAGTTGATAACGTGGAGGATGAACTATCCTGTAAACCAGTGTTTTCTCATACTTTTTCATTCCACGGTACGCTTACTCGAATAAAACAATTTTGGCGGCACACCATCTCCTATTTTTCAGTGTAGTTCTCCCGCTTTTCCCAAATTCCGCGTGACACCAGTTCATGTCTGCCGGCACACCAATGTGCCGCGGTACACCGGTTGAGAAACACCTCCTTAACCTTAAACCTATGTTTCTTACCACCCTTTGTTTGACCGTCTTTTTATCCCTATTGTCTTTCACTATATCTCTCCCTCTTCTTTGCGAATTGTAAGATAACGTAATTTACGGTTGAGGAGGAATTCTTTACACAACGTGTTTCTTTGTTGACAAAGTTTTAAGCGGGGCCACCAACATTAAATATACATATACGATTGTAAGGAAAGTAGCCTTTTAGCAGTCGGATGAAAAATTAACCTAATTAAAATTCATGTTGCGCTTGATCTCTCCGGTCGAAAAGGTCTCACAAATTTCCGAAGTTGTAGTCGATCGCTCCTCTTCCTTTCTCCCACCCTCTCCCTCCCTTTCTCCCACCCTCTCTCTCCCTTTCTCCCACCCTCTCCCTCCCTTTCTCCCACCCTCTCTCTCCCTTTTTCCCACCCTCTCTCTCCCTTTTTCCCACACTCTCACTTACAAGCCACTAACTCGAGATTGCGTATGCAAATTTTTGCTTGTGCATATATAATTAAAACTGAAATTTTAATTTTAAAATGCAATTTAATATCCATCGTCCACCTGTGAAGCTACTGGTTAGTACTTCATATCCTTCCTCATTAATTACTCGAGTTTAAATGCCCACCATAAACGTCGGTTTCCTCGGAACAGTAGGCTATGAATTCAAGGAGCGATTGTTATGGCGGAAGGTAAGCACGGGCACGCGAGTGTTTTATGGATCCATTCCACGAGACGGCTTGCTTTAATCTACTCCACCGGACACTTACTAAATGTCCGCCGCTTAGTATTATGGCATTCATACGATGGGCAACCTATTATGTGACCTCCATCAGTGCATCTATTAAGGATCCCATTACTCTAAAAAGGGTTATCGACGGATACTTTTTTATTTCCGATTGCGCATCCATAGATTTATCGACGCAGACAAGACACACTGTTCCAGTTCCACCTACGTATACTTTTTTTTAGTAACGCTCTCAATCTGCGACGATCAAACGGGGACGATCTATTGGAAGTCACGTTCGCTCCGGCGTATTATGCTAGAAACAAAAAAAGCAAAAGTGACGAAATCCTCGCACGCTGAATTCGATCGACACCATTCGTCCGGAAATCAAAATGTCTGGACGTTCTTCGGTGGGAATGTTTGTAGACCTGATGCAATTAATGTATCGCGTCATTTTCATAGTGTGCTTAACAAAAGATATGAACTAAGCAGTATTATTGAAGACGTAAATTTAAGTAACTGTACGAAATTTGATCAAAATCGTTAGAGCCGTTTTTTAAAAAATCGGATTCTTGTTAAAAATGCGTAGAATAAACTACTCTTAATTATTGAGCAATGACAACCATTTCTATGTATACTCTGCTCAGTATGATAAAATGCTTAAGTCGAGATTTCATTCATTTTCGCTCTACCGTCTAGGCTCCGGAGCCAGTAACAGACAGACAGACGGCATTGCAAAAACCACTTTTTCGTATTCAGCGACACCTAAAACGTATATTTCCGTAAAAATCTCGACGTCGAATATTTTCGCGATAACAATACTTTCTCGATACTTCGTATGAGAAAGTAAAACGGTTAATTCAATTCAATGAAGTGCCTTGTGGAGGGAAGAGTGGGGAGGGGGAGGAGGGGGAGAGATGACGCGAATTGACTCTTTTTATGCGTCATCATTCTTTAAATATGAATATCGCTCTCGGCGAGGTTTTATTAATTGAGAGATACCTTGATTTGTCGCTCGGCCTTCCTCCGGATGACACGGGATTTTGTTTTTCGAAATAAAAATGGGAACCTTCACCGTCGCTAATTCGGATTCTATCTTTAAATATGGAGCTCGGGGGTATAGGAAATACTCTTTTAATGAAATACACGAAAATAACGGAACATAGGGAATAACGACCGATTTGTCTATGGAATAGAATTTAGCTTGAGTCTATAAAATGCGCTTTCCGTATGTATTTCATTAATATAGTAATGCACTTCTGCTGTAATTGACAATCTTTGTATTTTTATATGTTAAACGTTTTATCCATTTTTATTATACTACTAGAATAAGTGCCCTTCATTTCTGACGTGGCATGAATTTAAATATCCTCGAATTAAAACATAATATACAATTTATACGTTATATTAGGATCGAGACAACATTAGAAGCTCGAGTTTTGACAGAAAACGGTTAAAAAGCAATTAATTAATTTCCAAACTATGCGATTTTAAACGATAATTTTTTAGCGATTTTGAATCGATGGAAAAACTTGTCTATAAGAATATAAAACTATATTCGTTCTTATTTTTAAAATAGTCCCAGTTCGAAGACCGATGGTTAATTTTTCTAATTTTAATTTTCAAAAGAATGCACATCGAAAAATCTCTTTTTACGTGTTGTCTTAACGGGAAACAGAAGTTCAATCCAGGAATCGATTACTGGGTCTTTCTTTGGTTCTTTCTCTTTTCTCCATTGTATTTTAATGCTTAATTGAGGCATTCCTGCCAAATTTCATTCTTCTGCCTAGTCGAGATATTTTTTAAAAGCACGTTTAAAAAACGTTAGGCAGACAGACAGAATAAGCGTTTTATGTCGAGGATTCATCCTTGTGGGTAAGAGTCCCTATGTAATTAAAAGTAGTGTTTTTCGAGCGAGAGACCGCAATGACTTCTGAGGAGTCCCGTAAAAATTCATTCTTTTGTACAAGTTGACCCCTCCTTCCGTCAAATTTCACCATTTAGTGAATATTCTAACAAAGCTAAGCTATAATATGCATCGTAAAAATACGTGTATTTAAATGTCAGAACTAGTAAAAAAAATCGGTACAACATACCGTGTCAAACTTTCTCATATACTAATGCGTCATATAGTTATCTTTTTAAAAATATGAACTATGTAGAATCGTTATAAACATCAACTTAAATAACTGTACGAAATTTGATGAAAGTCACATTAGCCGTTTTTTTAGAAAATCCAATTGTTATTAAAATTTCCCAAGAATAAACTAGCCTTATATTCATTTTTTGAGAAATATGAAGTATGTAGTATTATTGCAGACGTATACTCAAGTAACGGTATGAAATTTGATCAAAATCTTTAGAGCCGTTTTTGAGAAAAACAGATTGTTGTTAAATATGTCTAGAATAAACTGGCCTTATATTTATTTTTTGAGAAGTATGAACTATTTGGTATTATTGAAGAAATTTGATCACAATCGTTGGAGCCGTTTTTGAGAAAATAAAATTGTTGTTAAAAATGCGTAGAATAAACTTTCTTTAATTATTGAGCAATGTCAACCATTTATTCACAGCTTATATTCTGTATGATAAAATGCCTAATGCCTCTACCGTTTAGGCTTTAAAGCCGCGAACTGACAGACCCACAGACAGACAGACGGCATTGCAAAAGCCCGTTTTTCGGACTCAAGCACGCCTAAAACGTATATTTCTGCCAAAATCTCGAGGTCGAATTTTTTCGCGATAACAATACTTCTCAATATATGAAAAAGTATACATTGTACAAACTTTCTCTTACATTAATGCATCGTTTCGTTATCTTTTTAAAAATATGAACTATTAGAATCATTTTAAACATCAACTTAGATAACTACGAATTTTGATGAAGATCGTATTAGCCGTTTTTTAAAAATCCAATTGTTATTAAAGTTGCTCAAGAATAAACTCGACTTGTGTTAATTTTTTGAGAAAAATGAATTATGTAGTATTACTGGAGACCTAAACTCAAGTAACTGTAAGAAATGTGGTCAAAATCGTTGGAGCCTGTTTTGAGAAAATCAAATTTGTTAAAGTTGCTTAGAATAAACTGCCCTTAATTATTGTGCACGCTCAACCATTTCTCCGTAGTTTCTATTTTGTATGAAACAATGCTTAAGTACGGGATTTCATTCATTTTCGCTTTACCGTTTAGGCTCTAGAGCCGCAAAGAGACATACAGACATATAGGCAGACGGCATGGTGAAAACCACTTTTTCGTACTCAGGTACACATAAAACTTATATTTACATCAAAATCTCGAGATAGAATTTTTTTGCAATTACAATACCTTCACAGTATACTACCTATATGAGAAACTAAAAGAAATAATAAAATTTAAATAAATACTAGGTTTATTACATAAAATGTTATAATAAAAACCCACAATTACTACTCATAGGGGAAGAAGGTTTCCATTAAATCTGAAGTGGCACTTTAAGGGTGCCGTGACTCTAAAAAGGGTGAGAAACACTGACATATAGAGAGTATCTCTCTACATTCGCCCTCTTGTGTGCGCATAGGCATTAGTCTCGTTTGATGCTCTAAAAAATATTGAAAGAATATATGCTCTGTGAGTATTTTCGACGGTTTCTTCAAAGAGATGGAGAACCTTAACTCAAAGAATTAATGCACTGTTTGTGTGTCATTCGCATCGGAGCCGTTTAAAACGGACAATTTATTGCCTCCAATTTGTCCGCTCGCAAATCGTCTCCCGCTGCGACGCGACGCTCTCATTAAATGGCGGCGTCGAATCGTTGTCAGCGCGTTTGAGTAACGGCTTGGAACACACACACACACAAACACACTTCTTTCGTAACATCGTTCCGCATTACGTAATACTCGAATGATAAATATTTGCCCATTTCCAGGTTTTTCACATGCTGTGGAACGGTAATTAATCTGTTCCATATTCATATGTTCGTTGATCATGAATGATAATATATTGAGAACGACTGCCATTGCAAACTCTGTCGAAAAATTAACCGCTTAATTACGTAAAAAACCTTCCAAATGATCATTTAATTGTCAGTTATTGATGTATGATATAATGAGAACACATTATCTAGGATGCGATTCTGAATTTAATTAATCTACTTAAGTTACTCTTCGATAATTACGCTATTTCTCAGTAATGAGCGAAAAAATGATTAATTTTGTTTCCTTCGAAACGAAATTCATACCACGTTTATGTCATGCTGTGTCCATTTTAGTTCTGAATAATGTGGGTTTATTCTATGAAATAGAAATTACTGCATATTTAGAAAAAACTTCTCTGAGGCTGCGGAACTTTTATTTTGATATATCATTTATGATTCTGTTTTGTTCAAGTCTTTTTATTTCTTTTGCGAGAATACGTTTTCTGCTACTATACAGTTTCAGAGAGGATTGTTTCGTATACCGTAGAAGTCCACCATTTTTTATCATCAAAACCCCATTCCACGATTCCAGGTCTTAGGAGTCCCAAAACTACGAAGTCTGTTGTATAATTTGTCAAGGGGTTCAAAAGTTGTTCATTCCGGAGGTCTGGTCTCTTATTTTGGAAAAGATATCTAGTTGGCACTCTTCGTGTACTTTATTTTCATGCGGTAAAAGGACGTCATACATTTGTTTTTTTTTGGCAAAATAAATGTTAACATTTATTAACGGAGTATATTTTTTGATAGATTACATGGTGTTTGCTCTCCTGAATTCATAATAAAATACACGTCATTCTGATTTTCTGAATTTTTAAATGTGATTCCGCTTAACTCTTCTGTGGCACGTGAAGTAATGAAAAATTTATTTGAATATTGCTTCTAGTTTTTTTAATGACTCCCTATTATAATCTCAATAGAAAAATTAATAATGAAAATAAGATCACATAATTAAAACGTGTTTTATATATTAGGCTGTCGATGAGAGGGCGACTAATTACGAAATGTTGAAACACAAAGGATGCCTTTTATTTTTGAAATCCTCCCTATGAAGAATTTTTTTTCAGCGACAAAGAGAAATATTTTATGATTATGAAACAGTACAAGATGTGTTGTGCAAGATATTTAAAAAATTTTTTATAATGATTTAAATTTTCACGCTGATATTAAAATTCGTATATAGTACGGAAGACTTTTTGAAACCGAGCCAAGTTTTTATGACATTTGGATTACTAAAAAATGATGAGTATATAATGAATGTTAATTAAATCTTTGACGATAAATTACTGCCGTCATTTAAAAAATACAAAATTTTTCCTAGTTTTTAGTGCGTGCCGGGGAAAGATTATGTTTATGTGTTGGAAATTTATGCAAAAATGTTTGGAATACCAATTCGCAAGTTTAATTAAGCAACAATCCGAAAGAAGCACAGCTGCAGTTTTTAACATTTTAAAAATCCACATAAATTAGGTTTTTCACCCTTTCTATCGAGCTAATTCCTCCATAACGAAAGCAGATAGATTTTTTGCTAATCCATTCAGTATTCTGCCTCGTGCACGTTTACTTGTGGAGGCTCTAGTTTTAATATCCTTTTAGATTAATTATGCAAGTATACATAAATTTTAACATCCTGTATTACCAAATATCTTTGCTGTCTGCTTCGGCAGTTCTCTCCGTACTTATTATTAGTTAGATAATGCCACAAAAATTCCCTTTTTAATTAAACATTAATTTTCTGCTCGATAAAATCTACGAAACCGCACCAATGGATAAGGGTTAGCTCATGTGATAATCGCTCGAGGCATCTTTCGATTCTAGCGCTGCGACTGGGTTACATTAGATCCTGACATCGACAGCGAACGCAGTTAATTAATAAGTTAGCTGCAAGGTGTTCTGCCCGAAGCGATGCTGCATGCATTGATCCATGTTAATGCGTCCGCTAGGCTGCAGAATAATTGGCGTAATTTGATGTAGCGAAACGTACCTAGGACGAATTAGCTAACCCTATGTTCAGAATAAAGTTACAACGAAACGCTTTTCATAATTTTGGAAGTAAGCTTAATCAAACCGACTAGAAAATCTTAACAAAGTTTTGCTTATTTATTCTCTGTTGGATAAATTAAAGATATCATACCTCGTTAACGCAGATTGCATGAAAATTACGGAAATCGTTAAGAATTTATATGCAAATGTTGTATTATTCTAACAGAGGTAGAAAAAATCGGTTAAATTAGGATAACTACATATAGAGTACTTCCGGAACTACAGCCTTATTGCAAGTTATTCAAGGAATGTGACTTTAGTATGGTATACCACCTAGTATACATCATCCTTTGAATGTCATCACCGACGTATTCCTGGTTTGTGAGCTAAAATCTCTCAAAATTACTCCAGGGATGGGATTTAAAGCCGGCCACATAGAGCTAAATGTTGAACGAATAGGTCCACGGTTAATATAATCATTGCAATCGCAGTTTATTTGTATCTTACGTATTCCCCTTGCGTAAAAATATGACGTTAAAAATAGAGCCAGCCAGCTGGCTCAATGAACCGGAATTCTGAGTCTACGCCTTAATGCACCGAAAAATTAGTGGTATTCAGAAGAATATAAAAAAGAAGACTTTGAGATAGGACTGCAAGACTAAATATAATAATAATAATCCTTCTTTTATTGAGAGCCATGATATAGACAATCTTGTCCGATCTTACATACATCCCTGGCGAATACAAACATCCATGTCCTATGCGGGATTCGAACCCGCGAACTTAGTATCCGTCGGCAGATTCTCTACCCATCCCTACGCCAAGGTGTTGTTTTAAAAGAAAAGTTAGGCAAAGCGATGAACGAATCGAGAAATACGAATTTGAAACGAATGAGGAAAAAGAATAACTCTGACGACAAGAACGACGTGATAAGATTTGAGCATGACGTAGAATTTGACGAGAAACAAAACGCAAGTTGCTAAAATTCTTTATATCTTGCTGCAGTAATTTTCAAAGTGTCCTTGCATTGATCCTTCTCTATTTATTGTCTCTCTTTCTTATTTCGATATGCTACGCCATTTCGCATACCACGTCATAAAGAGAACAGGCCAGCTCATCCGACAGAAACCACGTATTTTTCTTAAATTCCCCTAGACGAAAAAGAAAATGTTGGACCTTAGCCGAACCCATAGCTCGGGAATAATTATCGTTTTTAATTATAAAGGTCGTTTAGCATTCCGAAGATGCAGTTGAAATTAAACCCCGTCCTCCCTCAACCCTCTGCAATCGCTTCACGCAGCCTCGAGGATTTCTCACCTTTTCTCCACCTTACTTCTTTCGGCTCTTAAGTCGCCTTTTTTTTGACTAAAAAAATGAGAGAGAGAGAGAGACGTTTTCTTCTTTTGATTTCCTGACTGCTCGCGCTCCCACTCTTGATCGCTGCAATTAAAGAACCATCCTCCCTACCATTCATCTTCGGTGGTCGGGTTGGGAGAGGATGGGGGAATCTTTCGTGGAGGAAAAAAATGGCGTACCATTGTGTGTTCCCTTTCTCTCTCTCTCTCCCCTCCACTTCCTCCTCCTTTCTCCTCTTCCGGTCTTTTCGAAGCGTTATCTCCTTTTTTGTGTGTGTGTGCGCGCGCGCTCATCCTCCTCCTTTCTCTTCTTGTCTGTTGAACCTCCCTTGACCTTATTTTTCCTCTTATTCCGCGTTTATCGATTTTCTCTCGTGCCTCTCTCCGTTTCGTTTTCGTCTTCCTCTTATCCTGTCTTTCTCTCTCTCTCTCCCTCACTCTCATCCTTGCTTATTTTTTTTAATGGCGATTTTTTTTACATCCTCCGCGTATTTTCCCCTCCATTCCTCGTTTTCTGCGACTATCTCCGAATCTTAAAGACACTCCATTCAACCTTTGTTTCCCTCCATTCCTCCACCCACCCCCTATATATATATATATATATATATATATATATATATATATATATATATATATATATATATATATCTTTTTTTAACTATCTCTCTTTCGGCAATCTCTCTTCTCTCTTCCCTCTGCACCCGATAAGAGTCAGTTTGTCTCTCTTTTGGATTCATTCAAGCTCTATCTCTCTCCCTCTCTTGTGTCGCCACTTTCCTTTTAACGTCCCTCATTTTTTTTGTTTTGTTTTGACAACCTCGTTTTAAACGCGTATATCATCGCCTCGCGTTTCTTCTTTATTTTCGGTAATATATACATCCCTGTAATCTTTATTTTTTACTTTTTTTTATCAGCCGCCGTCTTTGCTCCCGTTCCGGAAAATTCTCCAAGTCTCCTCTCTCTTGACGGTTCATGCAGCTCGCTGAAGTTGCTGTCATTGCCATCTTATTGTGTGTCTCTATTTGCGTTATAATCTGTGCTTTCTTCTTCCTGTCTTTCCTCCTGCTATTGTTTCTATATGGGGTTCAAAAAGTATCTGTGCAATTGGAACGTAAAATGTACATGTAATGCTGATACACAATTTTATAATATTGAGCATCCTGTACATACACTACAATTCTTATGACTTATTCTTACATTTACGTCCATCTTCATTCATCATGAGTGTTTAAATATTTTCTGTACTTTTTATCCTCTTCAAAATTCAACTACCAACAATTGTTTGTGTAAGAGTCATATTTCAATGATTAAAAAAAAATGATTTTTGTGTCCTGCTTTCGCCATTATGATTAATCGAAACTTGGATTCGTTTTTGTTCTGTGTGTTTTAAAGGTTGTATAAGATTCAGGATGTGGAATGTCGTATATTTAAAACAGGTGGGCAAATGCGGTCCGCGAGATCGTTTTATGTGGCCCCTGAGGCTTTTGTGAAATCGAAATTTATACTAAGCATTAAAATCTCATGGAAGGTAAAATAATTTTTCTTTCATGATGCTCGTCCGATATTTAAACGGGTATAATTCATTTCAAATTTACAGTGTCTGTCATTGGACAAATCAAATTTTTTTGTGGAATGGTTACTTTCCTCCGTTGCAGTATGCAAAATGTTCAAAAATCCTTTGATCGATCGTTCAGATTCATAACACCCCAGGAAACGCGAAGGAACAATATATTAGACAAATATGAATTTTCGAAAGAAGAATGAAAATAATCCCCTGTTGTATGTGCTCATTAGAGTCGAAATCACTCTTTTTTGAAACACTGTGACTTGCTCACATCAATAAGTACGTAAATGTCCCTCAAGCAGGGGCCGGCAACCTTTAAATCTACGTTGTTTACTTTTCTTACGGAATTTTTATGCGGCCAGCGCTTCCCATCTTGAATGTGCATGCGGCCCCCCAGTTGAAAAGTTTGCCCATCCCTGATCTAAAAGTAATGTCAATTCATTGTAATTTGTGATGCGCTAGTTATTTTAACGCAGTGGTGCGCGGGACGGATGCGGTCCGCGAAAACGTGTTGAAAAAGCAATCCGAAATAAATGACACACCAATCCATACATTTTTATAAAAATTTATTTATTAAAGCTTTATACAGTGGATTTTTTTTCCATAAAAATCCAAATTCGTTTTGATTTGCGCTTAAATTTCACCTAATGATATATAGATAACTTCCTATTTAAACTCTAATGTGGCCCGCAGAAGAATTGGAAACTTCCAATGCGGTCCGTCGAAGGATTCGCAACTACGGATGCGGCCCTCCATGTAGAAAAGGTTGGGCACAACTGTCTTAACGTGTAATATTGTTTGCTTGAACTGAACTTTTTTTGAAGCTGTTAACATCGCTCCGACAAAAAAAACGTTCCTAGCTCCTCCTAACGTGCCCCCATTTTATGCCTTATCAATCTTTTATATCCTGTCCTCCTCCGTAAAGGAATCGTACCAGGCCAAGTTGTAAGACTTAATTTTTTGGAATGTGATCCTAACTCTCTTTAAAAACTTATCTCATCCTCCTCCATCCGCGTTCTCCGACCTCCATTCCTTCTTACCCGTCCACTTTTACCGTAGATCTATCGCTTGAAATCGCCGGTTGCTCTTGGCTCTTGCGTTTTTTGCTTGCCTTTCTTTCGAATCTTTGGCTATTCGTTCGTTATTTCGATGATCTTTTGCGATTCCTTACCCTTAACACTTTTTTTTTGGAACGCAATTTTCGTCCGAATACGGTTTTCTTCTCGAAAATATCAAATGCTCCAAAGTTCGAAACTATAGTTTGTCTCGGGAGATTTTCTCGTTTGGGATATTTGTTATCTAAGAGTTTTGTCTCTTGAAAAGATTTATCCCATTCCTTATGTGTAACCTAAAATTTTGGAAATGAATTTTTATATGAGCGTCAGAACGTAGTTTGATAATAGAAAATGAGTAAAACAAAGCTTTCAAAATCGCAACTCCGCAAGATAAATATGATATTAATTACATTGAAAATACTACAAAAAATAGCAATTTTTATTTCCGTAAAAATGCTCCTCCCATTGGATAAATTCTGAAAATCTTAAAAATAATGCTAATATTTAAACTTGTTTTTTTCTGATCGAAAAAATGTATTTATCATTCCTTTTTATTTATATATTTGAAAATAACGGCGTCCTTAAGAAAAATACTGTTCTTCTAAGTAGCATAGTGAGCAGCAGTGTCTATGCATACTATAGAAACTTAGAGACTCTGTTAGTGCAATGAGAAAACCAAGAGATAAAAAATAAAATCTTATCCCTTTGAACGAAACCTGATAGCGAGATTTTTTTTTTGCGATTTTCCCCCCTGACTGTAAAGGAACGAGCGTGTGGAATGTTTGTATGTCGGCTTGCTTCGCGGAAGATTTTGTTGATTCAATCCAGTTTCAAAGTTTCGATTCATCATTAATTCGCGGAAGTAATAACGAAATCCTCAACCTCCGATCCTTTGAGCAATCAAAGGAACTTTATATCTCTCACAAAGGCACGCGGAAGAAGAAACACCGCTCCGCACTCGTGTTTCATGCATGCATGAATCGTGTGTGGCGGCGGCGGCGCGTGGATTGTCTGCAGTCCTATTGGCAGCCATTTTGGAAGGAGAAAGAGGGAGGGAGAGAGAGAGGGAGATAAAAAGGTAGGGGGGAAGGGAAATAAAGGAGAGATGGATAGGGTTTTAAGTTAAATCCGAGTGAGCGATGGGAAGAGGGTTGTACGAATTTTTTTATGAGTGGTCTACTAGTTTGCATTAGCTCTATTGCATTAGAATATTTTTCAAATCGTTCTCTATATAGCTTTTTTTTAAATAAATCATTTCGTCTCGTGAATCATTAAAAGTGGAGTCAATTACAGAAAGGTAATAAGTCTTTTTTCCGAGCGATACGAAATACTTTTTCCGAGTTTAATTACCTTCATCCGATTGCGAAATGCACTCTGAATCTGATTCGTTCTGCTGATAGGATCGGCGTTACCTTAGGTCATTAAGGATAGACGGAGTTCGCTGAAATATTCGCCTCGTCGTCGTTTATGAAAGTAAGGGAGAGAACGGTAAACCCCTCTGATCGCCTGTCTCAAGTAGATCGATGTGTTTTTTTGTTGAACTTTTCTCTCGAGTTGGGTTACGTTTATTGCTAGTCATCACGAAAGATCTTCTCTCGAATTTTACCAAGACTGGTGGAATTGGAGTCCGGAATGAAGCCAATTGATGGAATAAAAATAAATTATGGTTAAAGAATTCAAATAAATGTGTTAAGAACTCCTTGTTGATGAAATTAATATGAAGTTTGAAGTTAAAAAAAAGGATTCTTTTGGTTGATTGCTAAGAAGAGGATTAAAGAGGTTTGACTTATTCCCTCCAACGCAAGGGCGGTTATAGAAACTTCCCAAGGGGGAAGGAAGGCTGGGGGGGGGGGGGGGGGGGGAGGGCGATTATCGACTATTTTTCCATGGGGGTGGGGGATATTTTTAATTTGTACACTAAATGCTGGTCAAAATTATTTTCTATTAATAAAACATGTTACACGATAGAATAGTATGATAATTATCGTAGTGAAGCCTATCGGGGAAAACCTCCTGCAGCGTGAAAACCCTCTCGGCTTCCCCTTTTGCTACCGCTAAAGAATATCCCAGGGGGGAGGGGGGCGGTCGCCCCCCTTTCTCCTCCTTGGATCCGCCACTGCTCCAACGCGAGTAAAAGCTACCAAAATAATAATTGTTTCCTAGTTTAATCAATTTTTCTTTATTTTAAAACCAATTCGAATGGTACGATAACGGCAAAACTCTCAATGATGACTAGATATTACTCGAAACCGGTCCTATCTATTTTAATAAGGTGGAACTTATACCATGTAATTTTTCTCATTTTATTTATTTCTGTATTGTAATATTTTGAGTAAAAATAAATTTGATGTGCATTTTAAAACTCCTCAAATTTCTTGCACGTGAAACCTTTTCCACCTCGCTGCGTTTTTTCCAATTTTCCAATTCGTCAAAATATTTCGTAATTAATATTGCAATCTGAATTCGATTCAATTTAAAACTCTTCTATGTTTTTATCTTCCTTCTTCGAAACTCAGCTTTCGTAATGTTGCCTTAATCTAATGTTCCCTCTTTTTCGTGTGTTAAAGAAAATCCACGACATCCGTAATCATTACGATACTTAATTTTTAGTAGTTTTATTTATTGCTTTGTCAAACTGGATTATTTTCTTCGTCCGTTACCAAATTTTCGTTTTGCTCCTATCCTCGACTGGACTTGAACGAGTTCCTTCGTACAAACTAACATTACACCTATCCCCCAATGAAAAGAGTCGCAATCACAATGCCCATTCTTCCTGATGTTTTCATCCGCAAATGTTTCCTCCTTGGTTTTCTCCAAAGGAGTAATTTCACATCCTTGGAGATATCGGCTCTCGTATGTGGATTGTTCGTTTCGGCGCGAGCGGTCGCCGTCTGGATGACGTCGGAGATTAATTCCCTCCGAGTTTTATCGAAATAAAAAATGCCTTTCTCTCTCTCTCTCTCTCTCCTCCAATGGAGTGGAACGCGATTGACCTTATCCCTTCTCTACTCTATACCACGCACTCTCTCCATCCATCCATCCACTAGTTTTTCCCTCTCGCTCTTTCAATATCGCCATTTCCACCAATACATCTCTCTATATCCGCCGTTCATTTTGACCATTTTGAATCGCGTGTGAAATGAGATTTGGAAATGATTTCATTAAGACTCTCTCTCTGTTTTCCTTTCCTTCCTTTTTATCTCTCTCTCTCTCTCTAAAATTTCCCCTTTCTCTTTTCCTTTCGCCCTTCTTTATTTTCACCTTTCTTTTATTTTTTAAATTTTTATTCCCTCTTCTTTCATGATTTTCCCGGTAATTTGAGGCTTTAAAAGGCGAATTTCAAAAAATCCTTCACTAGAGCTCACACACACACACACGCACGCACGCACCACTCCCTCGCTCCGTGCATGCTTTGCCTCTTCCCAACTCGCAATGCAAAAAGGCCGTGTTATTCTCCTCATTACTCTGCTCTGGATTACGGCTAGAGGTTATACGGATTTGTGGTCATTTTGTGTGCGCGAGTCTGTGAGCGTGTGGGCGCTGGCAAATTTGAGCATTCGGTTTCTATGTCGATGTGGGAGTGGCTTTTATTCTATGCTGATGTTTGAACGAGTGCTTCAACATGGCAACGTAGTCGGATTTTTGCATACATTCCTGGTTATGAATATTACACATGCAATAGAACCGTGTCTAAATTTCCTAGTTAAATGTTTTTTTTTTCCGAATTACTGCCAGAAATTATTGGACTATTTCATATTCAGTGGGATTTTCCTAGTAATGTTGCGGTCGGAATTCATGTTTGGGCGTATGTTTCTCTTACAAGGGGACCTTACGACATGTTCGTCGCCGATTCGGTTGAAACTTGGTGAGCACGTAGCGCACACCTATTTATGGAAAACGCCAAAGCAAGAAGACGCACCTCTCAAGCATTCGCGAGATATTTGCAATTACATTTAGCGAAATTACTATGGGTCCATTGTATACCCTAATATGAATCTCCACGGATAGATGAGGCGGTGGCCGAGTTGGTTAGGCGTCGGGTTCGCGATTTTTTGGGCGCGAGTTCGATACTAACTCTAAAATTTTTTTTTCAATTTTTATTATTTGATTTGTTTCTATTGTCTAGTCATTTTTGGGATATATTATTTGCTGAAAGTTTACTGTATTTATAATTACATTTTCACTAATTAAAAAATATTTTTCGCAATAACGTTGAAAAAGAATTGGATTAGAATTATCAGCAAAAATTAAAGGGGAATAAGGGCCGTTTATCACACATGTTCAACTCTTTTCTTTTACAGAGAGCTAATGCTTCATTGCAAATTATTATTGTACACATTTATTAATCGATTTTATTATATGACGTACAATGTTTCGGGTGGTAGTTATCGTAGAAACAAGAAAAGCAGAGATCTAGATTACACCATGCACACCAGAGGCGTATCCAGGGGGGTGCGTATGGTGCTACAGCACTCCCCCTGGATATCAAAAGCAATCAATTTTTCTACTTTAAATACAAAGACTTCAATAGATATACAGAAGAGATCAAGACGACGGCATTGGCTCTAATGTAATAACCGCTTTAGTCGATTCGAATTGTTCTGCCGAGCGTTCATTCATTCATGTAAATCTACTTTTACTTTTGTATTCCCAATTTCTGCTATGTGAACGACGAATGTCAATGTCACTGTTACCGTTATAATTACTTTCGCTCCTCAAATTTCCCCAGTTCGTGTTAATTTTATATGAATTCAAAATAATTTTCTTTTTTCATTAGCGGAAAGGCTCGAAATTACAAAATTTTACTAAAAAGCTAAAAAAAACGCCAAATTTCGCAACGTCATCCATGAATATTTTATTAATCGCCAAATTTTTTACTCTTCATCCGCAGAATGTATGTTTTAGAAATTTTCCTTAAATTACTTTAGTGGAATTTCCGTAACGTTGAGAATTTTACGGTATAAGCTCTAACTTCTTCAAAATTAAAAAAAATTGTAATCAATATATAATGACGTTTTCTTAGCGTTCGAGTGCCGGCCTCTGCACTTGGTTATCTTTGCTCTAATTTACTTCACATGTACGAAAGTTTTTGTTTTCGTTCATTTTCAGAAAATATCATGAATGATTAAGTTCTTTCACTTATTAGAATAAAAAGTGTATTAATAATAGTATTAGCGAAATTTAAACTCTTGCTTAACAGCAGAAGGCAATTATATTTTTAAGATGTGATTAAAATGGAAATGTAACTGCAACGTAAGGATTTAGTGCTATTTAGGCTTACATTTGTCACGTGTCCCATCTTCTGTACCCTAGAAATTGCGTTTCCGTGAAAACAATAATTTAGACATACTTAGCGGTCAAACATTTTACCAGAGATAATTTATCATTTCCAAAATTAATGGTCAGTAGAAAGTATTGAAAATGATTTCTTTCGGCGATCGCTTCCAATTTAAAACGATACGTAAGAATTATTTCCGAGGAGGAAATTATGTTTAACCGTTGCCATGACAACAGGAAGTTCATCCACCACCACCGCAACCGTTGTTGGCGTTTCAGGACGATGTATCATCAAAGTAGCCAAGTTGAGATTCATATCCGATAAACATCGCTCTTCCCTTCACGAATTTCCTCAGCCATATTTCCTTCATTTATTTCACTTTCCCAAACAGCTATTTCTCTATTCCCCAGCAGCCACGATCCATTTATTTCGCCATTCTAATAATATCTGCCCTGGTGCAAGCCTATATTTTAGCTCTATATGGTATAAAAACATACATATATATATTCGTTTGATCATTTCTCCTCCTATCAGTATATTTTCGCTTTTATGCCATGATTATCAATTCACACGTACGTCTTTCAGAGATCGAAATGCCATTATTAACATTAAGTGATTCCATTTTAAATCTCAGTTTCTATTTGACGAAGAAATTCACTTTAAGAATAAGTTGTATATCCCTATCTCTCCCATAAACTGTTAAATTAATTTAGTAATTTTTCCAGTTCTTTTTTTCCTCATTGTGTGATCACTTTAAGAAATTTTCTATATGAGCATGGAAGTAAAATTTTAAAAAGGTATTTTGCATTTATTAATCCTTCCCTGCTTCCTTATTTCTAGACTCTTACGTTTTTCCTAACTCACCATTGAAAATAATTTTATTAAAACCGCATCCATCCCTTATTTTCGTGACCGAAAACAATCCATTAATATCATTTCCATTATCTGCGCTAGTCGAATTTTTCCGGGTTATACAATTTTCTCTCGCTTTCTCCCGTTGTTTTGTTTTTACTTTCTCATATACGAAGTATATTGAGAAAGTATTGTTATTGCGAAAAAATTCACCTCGAGATTTTTATGGAAATATGTATACGTTTTAGGTTTCGCTGAATCCGAAAAAGTGGTTTTCGCAATGCCGTCTGTCTCTTACTGGCTCTAGAGCCTAAACGGTAGAGCGAAAATGAATAAAATCTCGTATTTACGCATTTTATCATAGAGAGCAGAGTATATGAGGAAATGGTTGGCATTGCTCAATAATTAAAGGCAGTTTGTTCTAGGCAATTTTAACAACAATTTGATTTTCTCAAAAGCGGTTCGAACGATTTTGATCAAATTTTGTACAGTTACTTGAGTTTACGTCTTCAATAATTCTATGTAGTTCATATTTCTCAAAAAATGAATATAAGGCTATTTTATTCTAGGCAACTTTAACAATAATTCGATTTTCTCGAAAACGGCTCTAACGATTTTGCTCAAATTTCGTACAGTTACTTGAGTATACATCTTCAATAGTACTACTTATTTCATTTTTCTCAATGAATGAACATAAAACTAGTTTATTCTTAGGCAACTTCAACAAAAATTGGATTTTCTAAAAACCGGCTTACACGTTTTTCATTTTCTAAACTAACTAAACGACGCATTAATATATGAGAAAGTTTGTACAATGTATGTTGTACCGATTTTTTCATTTCAATTTACTTATCAAATTTCTCTCACCCGATCGTTTCCAATTCCACTTCCCTTCGTTTTCTGGAACCTCCATATATTTCTCCCTAAACCACTTCCGTTTGTCTCTCTCTCATTCCTTCTTCATATTTTTACCTTTTATTTCAATCCTGCATCGCCTCGATACACTAACCGACCGTTTATTCACACCGAAGTACAAGGAGGAAGAGGAGAATTTTTCTCCCTCTCCATCTCCTACCATTGCTCACTCCTCTTCCGACCTTTTTCTCCCTCCCATTCTCTTCATAGGCCGAACTGTAGCCTGCTCGCTTTCTGTAGCTCTTTCACGTCGTGGCCTTAATCCTATGATCCTCGCTAACACGCTAGGAACTCTACATAATCTTCTACCCCTCCCTCTTCCCCTACTTCCCCCCCACCCCTCTCTCTCTATAGCTCTCTTACACCTTTTCCTCCTTTCATTTCGTCGCTTCTAAAAAGAAATCCACTTTTCACGCCATCTTTCTCTCTCTCTCCTTATCTCCATCTTTCCCAAATCCTCTCTCTCTCTCTATATCTCTCCTTCCTCTCTTCTTCGGCCATAACTCACGGCGCCCCACTCTGCGATGAATAATAGAATGCACGCCTCGGGTTTTGGGTGATGGAGGAGATGAGGAGGGGAAAGAGGGGAGAGAGGAAAGGAAGGAAGGAGATAACAGAGAGAGAGAGAGAGGGGTGGGAGAATAGAGGTATTGGAACATTGAGGCTCCAAACACGCCGCCAAGTGTGTTGGAAGTTTGGTGTGTGCTAGACGGTAAGGTACGGGAGATGAAGAAGAGGAAGGCGTTTTATGAGTAAAGTGGAAGGAGTGGAATGGGGCGAGGGGTTGGTGAATTGTTTCTTTATGATTGCGGAGAGAGAGAGGGCGGAAGTGCGTATATCTATTCCTTTTTACTTTCTGATATACGAAGTTTACTGAGAAAGTATTGTTATCGCGAAAAAATTCGACTTTGAGATTTTTACGGAAATATTCGTTTTTGGTGTAGTACCTGAGTCCTAAAAAGTGGTTTTTGCAATGCCGTCTGTTATTGGCTCTAGAGACGTAACGGTAGAGGGAAAATGAATGAAATCTCGTACTTAGGCATTTTATCATGCAGAATAGTAGCTATGAAGAAATGGTTGACATTGCTCAATAAGTAGGGAAGTTTATTCTACGCATTTTTAACAACAATATCATTTTCTCAAAAACGGCTCTAACGATTTTGATCAAATTTCTTACAGTTACTTGAGTTTACGTCTGCAATAATACTACATATTCCATATTTATCAAAGAATGAATATAAGGCTAGTTTATTCTTCGGCAACTTTAATAACAGTTGGATTTTCGAAATAAACGGCTCATACGTTTTTCATCCAATTTCGTATAGTTATTTAAGTTTATGTTTATAACGAGTTCATATTTTTCAAAAGATAACTAAACGACGCATTAGTATATGAGAAAGTTTGTACAATATATGTTGTACTGTTTTTTTCGGATGAAATGTAGCTGTTTTCATATTTTTCATGAAAACCATTATAAATCGAGCATTTGCTCCAAAATCTGTTTTGAATGAGACGTTGTTTTTATCACACTTTGATATCAATATACATAAAAAAACTATTCATTAAAATTTTCATAAAGTTTTGAATATTTTTGTCTCAAATTGTTGTTTGACATCACATATAAACGAGATTCTCCTTGGAATGCAAAAATATAATCCTAGTAATTCATGGATAAGTTGAAACACACAGATATTTATATATTCGTGTTACTCAGAAAATGGTGCATATATTATCTAATAAAGTGCTTTTCGTATAACTCGTTATATAAAAATATTTTTTAGCTTTTCGTATAACATAACTTTGTTTAGAAAATTCTTCGATTCAAATCTAAATCGAAACACAAAAGGAAAATGTTTCGTGTTTCTTGAACTACTATTATTAATACGAATAATGCTTACTCTTTTTTATTCGCTTATATTTCGCACTAAAATAACCTTCTTCGTGAGTGTTAATATTTCTTTATATATTGCGACTAATATTCCTGCCAACTATTGCATATTACAGTCAAGCTTAACTTTTTCGATTTTTCTGTCTTTAATTTTGATTAAACACACCACTTTGTATTCATGCTCTTGTTATGGTGCGTGGAGAAAAAAATATTAAGAAACATTTTTATGATTTTTGTCAACTTTACGGTTGCCATAACTTTTAAGACGTTAAGTCTTAAAAAGCTATCCGAAACGTTTGTGCAGAATATTCGGCGTTAAAGTATGTTTACGTGTACATACCGCGTCTTAATATGCGGTCTGGTGAGAAATTTATGGCTAACGATGGAACTAAATCAAGAGTGTGAAGGGTAGTCTTTGAGGATATGGAAGGCAAAGTGCCGAGCGCGCGCAGTTTCCTCTGTGAGATAAACCTTTTAATCCATGTTAAACATGATATCAGATCTACTAAATAATATAAATGTAATGTATTAGACCTGTAAAAAGAAATAACAAGGACGTAATATTTCAAGCTTTAGGTTATTTTTATAAAAAATTCACATTGCTTTACTTATTTGTAAAATTTAAATAATTAAAAAGTTTTATTCTCCGTCTCTCTGGTTCCTTCGAAAAATAACCGTGAATGTGTTTTTCTTTCTACGGGTATAATTTCAGAAGTTGGGCGTTTTCGATTAAACTCGATTACTTCACTCGATCAAAACATTAAAATTCAAATTATAGGTTTAGTGGAATGCCACATTATTTATATTTATTTCCCTTAAATCGATGTATATATCTCTTCTATAAAGTAATCGGTTCTCATATTAAGAAAAAGAAGAAATTGTCGCAATATATATATATATATATATATAAATAATGACTGACCAGGTAAAAAATAAGTTTTCGGAAGGAATGCGTTTGCAAAATTCTCGAAAGTGTTTTGCCGATTTCATTTCGTTCAACGACCTCCTACAATAGGTATGGTATTTCATCGTCGTTCAAGATTGGTTAAATATATTACGCGTAGAGCATGGAAAATGCCTATTATACGACACAGAAAAGTAAACAGTATTCCCCCAAAATTTCGGGGTCTCCTTTAACTTTTTAGGAGACGTATGAGGGAGAGCGGGAAGGGGGGGGGGGGGCAGCCTCTTATTATTCAGTGCATGCCTTAAAAACCCCTCCTCTTCCCCATGATTGCACTGTGGATCCCTACTGAGGAGTTATCGAGAAGAGAGAGAGAGAGGACTTTTATTTTTCTTGGAAGCCGCACAATATGTGGAATGGGGAATGGGAAGCGAAGGATGGAAGGGAACGACTTGGGGAAGAAGTGGTTTAGATGCAGAGCTAGAGAGAGAGAGAGAGAGAAGCAAGCAAGAGAAGGGTTTTTTTGGGTAGGGTCGAGTTGCCACGATACCCCTTCTTCTTTATGGTATGGTTTTGGGGACAACAAAGAAAATTCAAATGCAGTGTCGTGTAGGGAAAGAGGAATGAAAGAGGAGGGGAGAAAGGAGGGCCAAAGGGATTGGAGAATAAGGGATTGACGCGGAAAGAGGAGAAGAATAAGGAGGAGGTGAAGGAGTCGGGTTCAATGACTAAGAAAGGAAGCCGCATGGAACGCGTGAGGGAGAGAGAGGGGGGGGGGTATCTCTATAAATAAAATTCTGATGTCTGTCTGTACATTAGTTTTTTCTTCAGAATTTCACTTTTATTGTGCATTTCGCGTGAAATGACGATGGTTACAGCAATTTACAGACTTGGTGTCTGTTTGTCTGTCTGTCTGTTTGTTCCACCATTACGCCAAAACGGAAATTTGGATTTTCATGAAACTTGGAACCTACCTTTAGGTCAGCCCAACTTATAATCTATGGTGTATGGTATCCGGATATTCTTGACGGGAAGGGGCGGTTGTGGTGGGGGGGGGGGCGCCAACCATAAAATTCACAAAATCTCGCTTACCATTGCCTTTAAAGCAAAAATTCATATAACAAAAGTTGTTGTAAATTAGATTTTGGATCGTTTTTGTTCTGTACAAATTTTTGATAGGAAGAACAGTTACTGAGATATCGTCAAAAAACGAGATCGGGAGAAGGGAGTGTAGTCTAGGTTGTGAGACGTGTTCCCGATCAACGACGGGCATTTTCAGTGGAGAGTATAAACCGTGCGTGGGAGGCAATGGAATGTGGAAAATGGAGGAAATGGCAAAATTAGGGAATGTAGCAGTGTGTTAGGGTAGCGGAGATTGAATGCAATGGGTTTTCAGATCTGACGTGATATTTTAATGTCGCGCTGTTATGGCGTGGCCGAGGTGTAAAATTCTAGAGAGGAAATGAGATTAATCCGAGGTTTTAGGGTTAAATCACGAGAGGAAAAATCTTAAGAAGCGATTAGAAAACGTAAAAAAAATCGTTGAAAGACAATTGCGGGAAGAAGGAACGAGGGAAGCGAAATCCTATAATTTGCGAGACGCTATGGAAGTATTCGTTATACTAGAATAGCACGTTATCATTTGGTCATTATACGAAATCGAAGATAGGAAGCTGTAATTGTGTATTTGGAATGATGTCGAAAAGACTACGGGGTATAAGATGGGCAGCACAGAAAAAGAAAGCTCATAAAATGCTTTTGAAGTGGTGGAATGAAAACGAAACAGAGGAAAAAACACCTAAAATATAACTTCCTTATCGAATGTAAGAGATATCAGGAGAAAGAAAGTTTAAAAAATTAATTTTCTTGAATAGAGGAACAAACCTCAAGGAGTATCTATTGGGCTGCGATTAGCCGATACCGCCAGGTAAGGATGTCATTTATGGATATCTATGTCCATGGAAGTTGCAAACGGTCTAATGTAAGCACAAAGAAAAGGAAAAGAAAGAAAAAAGAGGGTTTGTATATGCAAAGGGTAGGAAAAATGCTAGGAAAATGGAAGGAAATGGAAGGAAATGGAAACTAGAAGGACTTTGAGAATGGAAGGAGCGTGAGGAGAGACGAGGAAGTTCTTTTCGCATTGCATTATGTTCCGGGAGGAGGGAGGGAAGGGGAGGAAGAGAGAGGACTTTTAATGAGTAAGTTAAGCGGCAGGGGTCGACGAAGGACCTGGAAATGAGCGGAGTGATGCAAAATGAGAAGGCGAGGCAGGAACGGTTTTATGGAACATGTTAAGAACGGGGAATTTGAGGCGCTGGAGAATATTGGCACTGGACGAGGTAATAAGTGAGAAGCTGTGAGAGGGATGAGAATATGTCCACAGAAGAGGGACGTTCATTTTTAGAAAGTTAATATTTGAATAACTATGATGCTCTAGGAGATGCCAACTTCTAAGGAGAGTGTGATAGAACACCGATAAGGAAAAAGAAAAGCTTTGCATAATTTTGTTACTTTAGTGGATGAGATGGAAGAAAAATGTCCACGTGGGATAAGGGGAAAATAGTTAATTGTAACAAATGTTGACAACATTGATAAATAAGCGAAGTTTTTTCGATAAAAGCTAATTAGGATAATTGATTGTAACAAATTTTAACAACATTGCTAAATCAGCGACGTTCGTTCGATGAAAGCTAATTAGGACCGTGTCTTGGTTGTAGAACATGAAACGGTTGTTTCCGTGAATAAACTAAATTAGGTAAAATGGAAATAAATGATAGGAATATAATTCAGGAGAAACTCTTTTGACATAAATAATAATTTGATGATCGGGATGAAGAGTTTGTGAAGACGTTAAGATTAATAAACTCAATTAAAGTAAAACAGTTTGGGGTCGAAGGTCAGAATAAAAACGAACTTAGGTAATGAAGAAGGGCGAAAAATCAAATTGAAAATGTTTGAACAAAATACAAAGAAAGTTGAGAAATGAATGGAAGAATATATGGAAAACGTGAGATATAATTATAGATAATATAACATTGACGGAACTGAAATATTATTCATTATCGAAATGTGACGATTTTGTCACGCTATAATAGAGGAAAAATTTTCAAGTGAAAGGTGTCTATGTAACAAAGTGACCTTTAAAAGGCGGCGACAGCGTAGGAGCTATATTACTGACTTCCTTTGAAAATCCATCCACAACGCATTGCTTTATAATAGAAATGCAGCCTAATTATTTTATACCACCTTATCATCTCTATATGTTAAAAATCAGTCTAATCAAATTTATATAAATGTTAACATCCCTGGAAACAGTTCTTAAAAAATTGGGTAAGATATTGAGATGGATTGAGCCCTTCTGAGGTATAAATGTACGTTAATGGGATTTTCCGTGGAAAGTGAGCTTTCCGAAGAGTTTGATAAGGACTCCCAGTAACCCGTCGCCCCCTCTTTGCATCACGATCATTACTCGCACACAACATAGGTCCGCCTAGTGAGAGGGAGATTAGATGGGATCTATGACAACGTCCCTCCAACTGCCTGCCGACCGTACTCTTATTTTACCCCTTCCCTACCTGCTTTCGAGATCCATCTCTAGGCAACAAAAGGTTAAGTTGTTTGGAACTTGGTGCTAAGGTTGGTGAGGGTTGTTGAGAGAGAGTTTTCCTCATAGGGCCTGTAAAAGAGAGAGAGAGGAATGCATGCGTAAAAATGTGTGGTTGGCCCCCCTACCGCCAGAGGCGCTATGCACGCCGCAGGAGGAATTGGGTATCTCTCTGTCTCTCTAGAGAGGGTGCAGGGCTTACGTATCTTTCTAGAAGCTAGCACGATGACTCTATCCCTTTGTCTGTTTTCCCTTTCTATCCTACTATCACCCTATCCAACTCACCGACGCTTCGCTTTACCTTCGATCGTCCAAACCGCCCTTTAAACCCTCAATCAACTGTAATCTTTGGGCTAGCCAGTGACCCTTTCTCTCTCTCTCTCTCTCTACCACCTCCATCCCAAACCGCTTCCCTCTTTCGCTATAAAAGTAACTTCGAGTGCGTGCTACTTCAGTCTGAAGTTAGGGAATTTTTTTGGAGGGTTTCTTAGGGGTTAGGTCGCTAATCAAGTCGGGAGGCGACAATAGATGGCGAGAAGGGGTCGGAAAGGGTCGAGAAAGGGGGTGGTGGAAGGGCGAAAAAACCTCGCGCGTACCTGTCTGGAATTCCAGTCTCAAAACGAATGGGAGGGAAGTGCTGGCAAAATTAAGTGGAGTTTTGAAACGGGGGAAGGGGGAGGGAGGGACCTTTGTTTGGCCATAGCCATGACGCGGGTTAGGATTTTGAATAAAATGTATCTGAGGTAAAATGGGATTCAAATGGGATAAGTTTGGGTGGAGGATGCAAAATTGGCATGAGAACTATTTGGCCACGTTAATTAAAAAATAATTCTAAAATTTTATTTCGAGCGCGCGCAAAATATTTTCTCAAAAATACTTTCGAAAATTTTAATTTAAAAAAACTGCTATGCAATGATGTTAAAGAAATGTTGATAGAACGGTGAAATATAGCCAGTAACATATTAGCAAAAAGTCAATTTAAATGAGCGTAAGTAAACGATTTAAGTATTCGAAGCGGTGGCGACAGATTTTAAGGAGCAGTTCTGAGGCTCGTGGATTTGTCAAGAGCACAATTTAATTTTTTCATAAATTTAATTCAAAAAGTTTTCGTGCCTATAATTGGTGAATTCAAAGAAGGCGATCATAAAAAGTTGAAAAATTTGACACAATGGTCGAACATTTAATCTCCTGGTATAATTGGAACTAATTTTTCAGCTTTAAATAAACCTTAGTAAGAACAATAAGACTACAGAACGATAAGCCTACTGTCAAACACTTCTTAATAAAAGGCTAGAGAAAAAGGCCGAAGAAATGTTACGGGAAGATCAATTCGACTTCAGAAATGGACGAGGAACCAGAGATGCTATCGGTGTGGTGAGAATCATATCCGAAAGGGCAATAGAGTAGAGCCAAGATTACTGAACATGTTTCATCGACTGTTAGAAGGCTTTGATAGAGTAAATTGGGTACTGCTGATGAGGATATTAAAGGATATAGGCGTAGACTGGAAAGACAGGAGACTGATCAGGAATCTCTACTCGAATCAAGTTGTAAAGGTCTGGTTGGAGAATGCAGACACCGACGGAGTAAATATCGGTAGAGGAGTAAGAATTGTCTATCATCGATTCTATTCAATATATATGGAGAGAGGCTAATGCAGGTAGCGTTAAAAGGCAGGAGAGATTTCAAAATCGGAGGAAGGATTATAAGAACAGTGAATACGCTTTATATACGCTTCTCAAACTTCAAAGAGTATGGTTACGCGCGAAGTTACCAGTGATTTAAAGCAGTGTTCTTAAAGACGGATTCGCAAGGCAACCTTATTTTTAGGACGATTTAGGCATTTAAAAAGATTATTTACCTAATTACTTCATATATGGAAGAATAATGTGACTCTTTGAGAAATAACGCATACCCTTTTTTTGAAAAACTATTTATTTTAAATTCATAGTTTACGGAGAATACAGTCTTTTATATACTCTTAAATTTGTTCCTGAACCCTTTTTTCCCAGGATAGAAAACGAATGTCCAAGATAACTGATTAAACTGTTAAACCGCATGCGAATTTCCATCCTCAGTGGCATTACGCCGATGTTTGATTCTAAAGGAGAAATGAGGACCAATCATCAGTGCATCTGGTTTACTCACACGTTTTCGTCTAATTTATTTTGACCATCGATCGCATTCTAAGCATTAGATGAAATCGATAACACATTTGAATTTATAATTTTTGAATGAATGCACAAATGATAACGTGGATATGTCGTTGATCATTTCAGTTATTCACGTAAGGGAGTAGCGTTCCGTAACCTTTTCCTCGCTTATTATTTAATCTCCGAACCTTAGGCGGTTACTATTTTCTATTTAACCGGGATTTCGGTTTTCAGGCATTAACCCATATCCGTGAGAAATAGATCCGCGAGCACCGCAACATGCAGCCATGTCTGTATCAGTGGTTTCCTCTTGTTTTCCCAGGCCAAAATCGGGGGAGGCAGTGGGGGAGGGGGGTGTAGGGGGGAAGAGGAGAGGGCAACTTTATGCGGTCGCCAGATTGGCCCAATTTCCTTTCCAATTTTGTATTCGTGCCAAAATTTCCTCGCGCAGCGGCAAACTGCGATCAGGTGAAAAGATGTCTCAATGAAATCACGCTCGGTAAGGTAGAAGGGGGGGGGGGGGGGGGGGCGTCCCCTATCTGTTTAGCAACGGTGGAACATTATAGAGTTTTAATCGTATCCAGATGGAATATTTGCCCGACGTGAGTTGCAATTTCGTCCGTGTATAAAATTTAATTTTTTTTCCGCTAAAACCTGAGGGGAATATTAATCCCCGTCAAAAAAAGCGACAGAATGTATTTAAAGTTTGTTCTAACTTGGAGAATTACATATATCACAGCTTTAAAAGTAAAACCGTTTAAAAGTACTGAAAACGTCCCAAAAAGAAAAATACGAGGATTGAAGCAAGTCGTTTTGGACGAGTTTTTCCACAGAATTCTCTCTCTCTCTCGCGTTCTTTGGATTTCCACTTCCAAAAAACCCCTTTTCCCCCTCGTCCGCTCTTCTAACAAATTTTCGAGCAGTCATCAAGTAATTTCTTTGGTATTTTTTTATTTAGAGTACAACTCACAGAATGCGGCGGTGGAATTTCATACGTTGTCGTTTTCGGAGAAATTAACTTCGGTCCGGTTTTTGACGTCGGGGTGTCGTGGGAGGGGAGGGGGGGGATGTGGGTGGGTCGGGGGGAGAGAGCGGACGGCATTTTGGGTAATGCACCACAAAGCAATTACACTCAAGTGCATTTCTACGGCGGTTCTCGTTGTTTTCCTATCCCCCCACCACGTGTTTGTTACGTGTGTGGATTCGGATGTGTTTTCGGGATTTTCGCGTCTCGGCTCAAGAGTGCGAAGAGGAGAAGGAGTGGGGAGAGGAGGGGAGGGGGGGGTGCGGAATGGGACTTTCTGTTGTTTTTGGCGTCGTTCCGTCTGTCCTCGTGGCACGTAATGCAGCGTGGCGTCGGTCGTCTGCATTTAGGGGGATTAAGTTTCGCGGGAGCGGTCTTGGTCGTTAAAACTTGTATTTTGTTTGGGTCCCATGGGTGTGGGTGTATTGTCCGCGTCCTCTCGCGCTTATCTCTTTAGATCGCGAGTGTGTTTGATGCGGTGTTGCAAACGTCCTTATCCTTTTTTTACGGCCTTCATGGTGACTTTAAAAAAAAAAAACCGCCCTTTTTCGTTTGTCACCATCACAACGTTTAAAAAAAAGCGAGAGACGAGCTGCGTGCGCGATTATTAAATTTCGCGTTGATAGGTTTTCTTTGATTGCGGAATGCCGCCGTGTCTGTTGAGAATAACCGCGAGGTTGACTCGTTGAAAATTGTCTCGTGGTGATTTATCTGGTCCATGTGGTGGGCTTAATTCTCGAACAATGGTCCGTTCCTGGGAAATTGAAGCAGGGTTCATTATGTTGAGCGCTGTGAATCATCGCTAGTGCATGAATGCGACACTAGGCTTCTCAGAATATGATTATGGAACGGAAAAGTAGTGCTCTTAAGAGTAAAGAAAAGACTCGTGAAGTAAGGTCTCGTTGTTCCTCCGTATTCGGGTTCCATTATCTCCGCATATATTAATTTGAATTGGATCATATTAAGTCACATCTTCAAATAAAACATGGATGTAAATAACAATACACACAGTATATCTCGATTGATTGAAAATGTTTCTGTTACACACTAAAATTACTTATTACTGTTTTACATAATCCAGTTAATTTTTTATGAATAGCCGAATGAGATATTTTTACCAAAACCTTTCCTCACGAGTATTTTTGCATAGATTTAATAAGTGCAATCCGTTTTTGTAACCAAGAATAATGTTAAATATTAAGGCGTAATATTTTTAAAAAATTAAATTAAAATTAAAAACTAACAACTTATTATTCATAAAATGAATGCCCGGTGATGTATCGTTAGGTGTTGCTAGCAAAAATTGATCGTGTGGCTTGGCTTAAATAATGTGCGTTCGTGAATACTATTCTCTCACTCGGATCATCTTTACTTGGTTGAATAATCTATTTATATAAGTCTACATGGAGTGAGCATAATATATATAAAATTTTATATGCCTGTCCTTATCTGAGTGTATCACACACATAATTTTCTATTTAGAATAAGTTAGAATGGAGAAAAGAAGTGTATGCTTGAACATACGGACGTGTAAAGGTGCATAGTTTATTTTTTTCGTTAAACACAACATCGGTGTGATTTACGCAAATCGTAAATCTCTCTGTAATAGTCCTTTTAAAATATCTATATAATGGAGACCTGAAAATGTGATATTCCATACACGTTAAGGTACAAAGAAAATCGTAACTGTTTACAAACTTTAGTGTACGGTCTAGTTTCTGTTTCACTGAAACCAATGACCTGCAATGAAAGTTAACCACGATCGGTTAATTCAGGGGCTCCCAACGTGCGACCCGCGGGCCGTATGCGGCCCACCGCCAGTGAGTGTTTCATAGTTTTCAAATACTTTTTCATTTATTTTAATTAAATATCAATTATTTTTTTCGAAGTAGCAAAATCTGTTAAAATATATACCTAACGTTAAATTTGGACAGCTTAGTAAATATTTATCAATTCAAATAAGTTCTTTTTAATGCTGTTTATAATTTTTTTTCGAAGATATTTCAAAGATTGAATTCCATCATGATTTTTAATTTTAAAATGTTAACCCTAAAAAGCTAATTATTAACTTGATTTCCACGCATATGGTGCCTAAGAATCTCTAGGTAACTTCCGATTTAACTATAATCCATTGACAGTTTCCAATTCGGCCCACCGAAGGACTCACTTCCACCAGTGCGACCCAGCATGCAGAAAAGGTTGCCCCACTCCTGGTCTAATAGGTTGTTTTTTTCTGCAAGTTAGAAAAAAGTTTCATTTTATACCTTTTTAATTCTTCAGTTGAAATCGCGAAAAAAAGGATATCGCAAGTCCCATTTTAAATTGAGTGAATCAGCGCAAATTCTGGTCTCCTGAGGGGAAAAAAGGCGTTTTCAAATTTCTAGAAAGATGTTTTCACGGAGGCGGACAAACGGTGATGGCCTCACTGCTGAAATTAAAACGCCCTTCCAAATTAAAGGGAAGCGCACGCGAAGGCGGACGCATACCTGTCACATTTAATTATGAAGATGCCGTTGCCTTCGCCAAACGCTCTCTCTTTCTTTCGCCGGAACATCGGAGCCCATTATTAGTTTTATTTCGAGACGGGAGTTTTCTAGTTCTTTCTTTTTTTTTGTTAGACGTTTAACTTAATTGAAAATAAATCCTGCGGGGTAATGTTTTTATCTTTATCCGTATCCCGTTTTTATATTAAAAAGATATTTTCCCTTTCCAACGTCACGTCTTCTGTCACAGAACATGCGATGTTGTTATTTGCGCATTACTTTTTTCTTTTTTGCGAGGAGGGTAAAATAAACTCTTTTCAGTCCTTCGACCAGAAAAAAAGGACTTCCACAGAAAATTTTGCAATATTTTAATCTAAAATTTATAAAACTTCAAGAGAGACCGGATATCTCCAGAGACATGACTTATTTATATATTTCCTCTCTCTATAATTGCATGAAAAAATCTTGCTTTCACACGCTTTATTCACAAAGATTGAATTTCGTATTAGGTTAAACAAAAATACTGCATGTGGAATGCACGCGTTTGTGCTGCTTCAATAGAGGTTTGTTTTCACTTAGTTACAATTCCATTAAGCGGTTGAATTATGTGCATATGTTCTAGGTACCTCTTTACTGTTTTAAATTACACATTTCGTTTAAATGTCGCTAGTCGATATTCTGCAAGCGATAGAATTTTTTTTTTACAAATTCTCATCGGGCAAATTCTTTGGAAAGATATGTTTTTATGTTAGACGAACAAAATTTAAACAACGCGCAATATATTTAATTAACAGATTCGCATGTGCTTGCAGATAAATAAACATTTTATCGTAAGCATTACTTTTTCATGGTAGGATTGTCGTAAGAGCGTCATGATACATTTTCTGTATCAAATTGATTTAAAAAAATAAGCGGGAAGAGCCCTCTCACCCTATTTCGCTCCCGAAAATTATGGAAACGAACTAAATTCGGTTTGGGAAAGTGAGGAATCCATTTAATATTTTCTCGTGATTAGAACCGTGAATCACATTTCGTTCCCTTTCGAAAAGACACGCCCAAACACGAGCACTCGTCCAGCTCTCTACTTCTGCAGACGCAAACCGAAGAAGAGTAATGGCCATTAGGGACATCACGCGATATTCTCAGAAAAAGAGAGGGGTAACTACCTCTCTTTCTCACACACACTCCTCTTCCTCTCATTTTTATCTCTTCTCTCTCTCTTTCTTTCTCTCACTCTGTCTACAATAAAAGCCTGCCATTGGAGCGTAAAGAGACGGAAATGAGAGGGAGCAAGGGGGAGGGGAACTAAGAATCGGTGGAAATATGGCTATCGTTCCATTGCATGTCTAGGACTGGGATGTGAGAGTGAGAAGAGGAAAGGGAGAAAGAGAGAAAAAAGAGAGAGCGGGGGGGAGGAGGTTAAGGGCGCATCGATTGCCATTGGCGTCACCGAAAAATTTTTCCCTCTTGACTTTCTCAGCTTATACCAAAGGAATAAAAACAAGACCATCTCAACTATAGCTTCTGCCTTCCTCGATAGGGTTTAAACGTTGTCATAATCACGGCGTAATAATTCGGCCATGTGCTGTTTCGAGCTTCTGATGAAAAGAAGCGAATTTATCGTCTATTAAAGTCAGTTCGATTTCTCCGTGCCTGGGATCGTCATGTTGCAGTTTACGGAGAGAAATCGCTCGAGTGTACTTTTTTGTTTTCTAAGTCTGTATCAGTCTTTTTACGAAAGCATACATCTTTATTGAGGTTCAGACGAAGTACACGTGCTTCATTTTTTTAATTCGTTCTGTAGGGGAAATAAAAGACATTAATGCAGTAGAAACGTGTGGTAAAAAAGTTCGACGTATCAAAAGATGAAGACGCTGCCTATTAGAAAATCGGAAAGAAAATTAGGAAATTTTTTCGAACAAAATATATCGAAGCTTAAAGAGTTTAAATCTGGGCAGATTGATGCGAGAAAACGGCGTGAAAGATGGAATGTAATTGGGAAATATAACTGTGCGTTTCACAAAAGCGTGCCACTACATAGCCTTGGATCATCGGGTAGTAGTTCAGTTTTCACAAAATGTGTCTATTCTTTTTCGACCGGTTCACATTCACATATCAATCAATGCACATTTATGTTGAATTATTCGGTCTGTGGCATTCAAAAATATATTGTAGGAAACGCTGAATTGAAATCCAAATAATAATCGCATTTGTTTTACAAATGTGGAGCATTACAAACACATTGCTGGTATTCGTTGTACCAAAAAGGCCTTGGGAGACAGTGGACGAGGAGAAAGGCTTGGAAAGCGCTATTGTGGAGAGAAAGGGTATACGGCAGAGAAAGGGAGAGATAGAGGAAGAGAAATGAACAAACGTGGAGTGGGAGAGGAAAAGGAATTGAATGTACCATAATGGAGAAGCAGGAAGAAGTCCTGGAAGTAAACAGGATGAGTATATATATATATATATATATGTATATGTTTGAGGACACGGCGTCTCTGGAGATGTGTTCTTGGGTCTCCCTTCGGACCAAAAAAGCGAGCGAGCGAGAGAATGGAAGAGAGAGAGAGAGAGAAATGAGAAAGAGGTGGAAAAGCGAGAGGAGCAAAGAGATGAGAAAAGAGAAAAAAGTGGGAATGGTGAATGTAGTCGGTTCTCTATGGACCCATTGAAGCACTACGCTAGATACTTCTCTGTGCATTTCGAATATTGCACGTTCTGTTAATTTTTAAACTGAGCTCTAGGTGCTATACGGAAAAAACCACCTTATATAATGTAAATAGTGCATAATGTATAAAAGAGGAAGTAAAATATCCAATAACTCAAATAGGTATTTTAACATCGAAACTCGAAATCAGCCATAATTCATGATTCGGAATTGATCAAATCGCTTGGGCAATGTCCAAAATATCTATTAGAGTATCTAATTTATGGATAAACCACTTTAGACGTTGGCTATCACCAGTAATGTCCGTGCTCCGTTGGCCAAAGTTTATTTCCCATTAGAGATATATAAAAAGCGTATCATAATTTTAAAAGATTTCGCTGTAGACATTCTCGTTAACAGAATATCTTAGACTAATTTACTTCGGAACCCTCCCTTTAAATTTACGTCACTAAACCACTTTCGGATAATTAACCCCGCCCGAAAATCACGGACCCAACCCAGGAATTCCAAGTCGCGTAGCATCGGTGAGTAGACGATAATTAGGTGTAGAGGTTTTGGCTGGCATAGTTCGGCCAAAGCCCGAAATGTGTGATTTTTCCAGTTGTATCGGACATTGACCAAACAACGTGGTCAATATTAATGATGGTCGGCCATTACGAATAGGTTTCGAACTTGTACGGTAACAGATATGCCTGTATAGAAATGCGTCACTATACACGTCATTATAAAACGACCTTTATTCGTAAATAATTTACTGGCGACAACATCGTGTCAAAATGCCATTTGAAAAGTCACTTTCGTTTATTTTATGTGGTATTTTGTGATCGATGACTCAGCTTTGAATCATTTATTATGCGGAAAATGAGATATCTCCAAACTCGAGCAAAGTTATTGATTTGGAAAGTAAAGATTCTTTCCACAAGATGAAGGTTTATGGACGAAAATGTCTTCTTAGAAGAAAAAATACATTTTTTCGCTGGCTCGAACTAGATATTGGAATTTGATTCAACGGAGTGGGCATGCTCAAGTTGTGTGAGCTGTAATGGTACTTCAATATATTCGGTTCTTATCTCAATATTTCGTTTTCTTGCATCCGATTCGTCGAGTTTCTCATTTTTTAATGGAAAAAATACATTTAAAGCCTTCCTTAAAGCAGCAGAGTTGTTGAAAATAGTGTAATAATAGTTTTATCTCCGTGGAGACTTATATTCTATCAATTTTATAGCATGGAATACTGTGGATTTATGTTCAGTTAAGTAACCATAAATTGCCTTCCTATTGTTCCATCTATAAAAAGTGTTCATTCAAGTAATCTTCCATACTCTTGCTCTGGCTGCATCTCCTACAGAATTAATTGTGCATAAATTTTTTTATGCGTATGCTTCAAAAATAGCAAATTCCAATTAATCTGTTTAACACTAGATAAGTAGGCCTTTTTTTTAGTAAAGACTCTGGTAAGGTGGGGTCCATACGGACCCCAAATTTAAAAAAATCATAACAATTTAAAATCGAACGAATAAAATAAGATAAAATTACATTTGTTATCAGTAATTTATGCAATTATACAGCATTTATAAACTTTTTATTTTTTACAAAACTGGATCTTCATAAAAATATATTTTCGCCATACTGTATTTTTTGTCACTATTACGAATAAATTACAAAAATACCATTTTTTCACTAAAACAGGCCAAACAAACTGCTTTTTTATGTTCCTCACATATATGTTTTGCGATCCTTTGTTCTGAGGCAAAGGTGACATCTTCCCTTATGATATAAACAAGGTGTGGTCCACACGGACCCCGCATTATTTATATCTTCTCTTCTGTTGAGAGAAGGAACATTTGCACATTATGACGTTACATACAGCCAACTAAGATAAAATGTCAATGAGGCTGAACTTTGTCCTCGTAGGATAATCATAGACAATAACAATAAAAAAACCCGTTACTCATCCAGGGTTAAGAAAAGATAACTATGAGCCTTCTTAATCGTTCTATGCGACTAAAATTTATAAGAGATATTTTACAAGTGTCATATCAGCAGTTAAATACGTGCAATCTTCACTTTTAAAATATTCCTCCAAGGTAATAGGGATTTTTAAGTGCAGTTGATATACAGTCCTTAGCTACAGATGTGTCATCTTTTGGTTAAATTTCAACAGGCAAGTCGGCGCTCCGTCCTTCGGAATTGACTAATTAGTTGGCCCCCATGGTAGAGTCCTGCATGAGCCGGGTACGGACCGATCCTTTGGAATTAATTACGGGCCTGGCCGGGCTTTAAAAATCACGCGAGTTACACTGATCCTCCGTAATGTCTCACGGACATGGGTCAGGCCTACAATTTCTTCGACATCGTACGGGTCGGGCCGGGTCCGAATTTGTAAGGGCCGGGACTAGAAAATCACGCCCGTGCAGAGCTCTAACCCATGGTGCTCGTCGTAAAAAGTGGGTTAATGCCGGCATCTGGTTTCCCACCTCCATTTCGTGTGTATCCGGTGTGGAAAGTGTCATAGTCATAATAATCAAGGAGGCTGATCGGTCAGAAAAACAAAAAGACAGTGGGTTGGGTTATTTAGCGAATGGCAATTTTACAAGAGCTCGTTTACCGTGACTTTGGAACGCAAATATGGAAGGTAGTTTTTTTTAACTATTTTGCCAATACTGTAATTTTGCAAGTTTAAAAAAATATTTTTTCAAAGAATGTCAACGGGTATCCCAACACTCCATTTAGGGGAATTAAATAATTATCCAATTCTTTTTGCTTTGGCGCGCGGAAACGATTCATCTCGTTTTTATATCTGCATGTGAACGAAAACTCATATCTTCACTCTGGAACTTTCAAATCCTCGGTCGTTTTTCTATTCGTTTTCTCTTGAATAAATTATTCATTTTTTTCATTCAGTCTAAAAACTTCTCTTAGGATTTGCCCGAAGAGAATGCGAACCTAAATTTCGAATAAGTTTTTCCATGAAAACTTCGGAATTCTTGGTTCGTTTCCCACTTTGCCGAGCGCGTCTTTAAGAGGACGCTGAAATTTTTAGAAAAGTGTAAATAAATACATCTTTGCGTCTCATACTGCTGCTATACGACTCTTTACTGGTAAATTGGCGGAATGATTGAGGTGACTTGAACGAAAGACAAATTAATATAATTTTCAATATAAACGGCAAAATAATTTATACTGCGCAATCATCGTCTGTGTGAGTAGTTAATATGAATGGAATCATGATCGGAAATATGATAAAATATGAACCATTCCAATGAATATTAGATATCATTCATTCCTACCCGTTGTGTTTGACAGGCAGTGATCAGAATTTACGTATTTTGCAAAATTCATTACGTGTTTACAAGGATCTTCGGATTAAAAAATTTATTTGCTAGTTTAAATTAACGCTTACTTAGGAACTGCATCTTGAACTCTTTCAACGTTAATTTAATACTTCATCTACACCCACCCGTTATTTTTGATGGGCAATCGAACTATCAATCTAATAATATAGTCGGAAGCTGACGGAAAGGAACCAACTGCAGCGAGTACCGTATTCACACGATTTTCGGATTTGTTTTTGATTGGGTGTAATTCATTAGATAAAATTAAATTCCTACCATAAAGATGAAAATTCTTTATCAAGAAGGATCACGAAATTAAGCTCTACAGTATTGTACTTCGGTCTTGCGAGAACGTGTGCCAAGTGTGATTTCATTTCATGCTGATGCAGTTTGAAAAAAATGCCAGTTGGATTATTTTTTATAATAGTATGGAAAATCTTCAAAGAGCTCGCGACTTAGATAAATCATGCTTACAAGCATGCGAGATTCCACTATCCGATTATCCCTTACTTCTAATTAAATACATTTTTATATTCTTTCCTTCAGAGCGATTACCGTACAAAATATTTACAGCGTAAGACTTAGTTTAATTTTCCGCTATCTTGTCTTTACTGAAACCAGTTTAGATGCGAATATCTCCTCGGACTCTTTTGGTCCATTGCGTCCATTTAACCAGGAATTGTCAACTCGAAGGACATTTGAATTCGCATACAATTGTGTGTACATTAAGGTCAATAGAGGGTCAGATGAACCTTAGTATTCCAATAGTATTTTGAATAATCATAAGTAAAACTTGATTCACCTAATTTATGAGACATGCGTAAAGAGCAATAAAGTTTGTCATTCATAGATAAAATATGAAAAGTCATAAACTAACTAATAGAAAAAAATGAAAAATTATATTTTAGATTGTATAATAATTTATTTTAGTTGTTCGCGCTGACATTTTTCCTGGAGCACCGATGGCATTTATGGTCTCGAAAATTCTTTAAAAACACAATTTTATCCGCAATAAATTTGTTTGTTGAAAAGAATCCCCGCCCACGTGATTTATAAAGCGCTATAAAAATTCAAAAATATCTTTCCTGCCAATTCCAGCATTGTTCGTTATTCTAAAGTCAATAAATTCCATCGAAAAACCTTTAGGGCTTTAAAAAAACACTCCGTTAGGACGCACGGACGGGCCAGAAAAATTGGATTACTAGTGTATGATCCATCTATCCAACTTTAAAAGCGAATTTATAGCAACTAATCCGCGGAATATCAACGTCAGTTAGCCAAAAGGTCACAATTTCATTCCCATGAACTTGAGATATATCATGATCAACGTTAGCAGCCGCTTAATTTTACTCCTAGCCCATGACGAGGAGAAATAAACGAACTCTATATATTAAAGAGACGGTTGATTGTCCTTAAATCCGTTTTCCTTCGCCTCTTCTCCGCGTCCTCACATCATATCGTGTCGGCTACCTTATCACACATGCTCCCCTCCCTCTTGTCTGCCTCGCCCATTCATTCTTTAAATTTCGCTTCTTCCTTCTCCCCTTGCGTCATTCACGCCCTCCATTTTTTCTTTACTCCTTTCTCCTCGCAATCTCCTTCATCCCTGTCGAGCATTTTCTCCCTTTCCCTTTGCTTCCCATTCTTCGATACTAAGGACCGAATCATGGCTCCCAAGAACATTCCAAAGAGACGCCCTTCACCCAAAAGTGTCGGTGTGACACAAAAGGGTTGTCACGTATCTTATTCATAGTTTTTTTTTCTTCTATTCTAGGGAGTCGTTCCTTTTAGGCAATTCTTGAAGGCGCCATTTAAAGTCGCTTAAAATCGCGCGATAATCTCTCTCTCTCTCTCTCTCTCTCTCTCTCTCTCTCTCTCTCTCTCTCTCTCTCTCTCTCTCTCTCTCTCTCTCTCTCTTTCTCTCTCCTATCTTACGTCGTGGCATTGAACATCGCTTAGGACTTTAGGACGGTCTCGAAAAAGTTTATTTTAATTCTCATCTTTTGATAAGAGCTATGTCGCTAGGCGATTGCTAAAGTTAAGTCCATTCATGTGAAACGCAACCAGTTCTCCGTAAGCATATATTATATTAGAAGTAGGTACCGTTTATTTATTCGAAAAGGATTATGAAGTCTAAGTTTCTTACTATTTACAAATTTTAATTTACAATGCTCGTAATGTGCTTTGTGAAAATATGAATTAGTCATATTCATTCCTGCACCTGCTGCCATAATTTAGGTTCTAGCTTAAAATAATTAATTAAATTGACTGAGCGGAATTTTTAAAATTAATAGCAGAAATCATTATACAACTCGAGTGATAAATTGCAAAAAAACTACTTTCTGAAAGTCGGAATCATTTGAAAATGCCATTGGGCCATTCTTTGACAGCAAGCCTCAATGTCGTACACCCTTATGGGTCCACGTTCGATAGAAACGTCGGAACGTGACGATTTGTTAGGGATAAGTTCGAAACAGATTGGAAATATTCTGGAACATGCAAGATACCTCTTCCTTCACCCCTAATGAAGGAAGAGGTATCTTGGCAGCAAACACATATTCCAGTTTGTTTATCTCGGAGTGTGAAACTTGGCTCGTGTCACAGGAGGACGCGGCGGAAAAGGCACCGCCGAGCGTAACAGAAGCGTTCGGTTTCCTCTTGAGGATCCGTGTCATTACATTTTCATGATCTCGTCTCTCTCTCTCTCTCCTTCGTGCGGTCTCTCCTTCACTTTCTCCTTAAGTAGGAAGGCGTTTTACGGAAGATGTTGCCGTTTATTCAGACCTCTTTAACTTTTGCATGAGAATGGGATGGAGAAAATAGTACCTCGTTCATGCTCTTCTACGATTTTTTTGACCTAGGATGTTTTTGTTTGTTTTTCTGGCTAATAAGCCTCTTGAACTTGGACTCTCCAAATTCCCTGCGGTGGAAAACCTTTGTTATTTTTTAACAAAAGTGGCAGTCTTTTTAGAAAACACTTTCGCCCACAAATTTTCATTAAGGAATTTCCATAATACTACTTTATAATGACGAGAAAAGTGCTCGAAGAGAATATTAGAGTTTCCGCAAGGACAAACAGCTACGCAGTGCTCCCGCATAATGTATTATATATAAATTTCGCTCTATAAAAATATTCCGACGTTTTGAGAAATATTCTAACCCAAATTAAATTAAATTCACACCAGCTATAAAGAATGATATATCGCGTGCACTATGAAAAATTATATTAAAGCCAAATAACTCTTCGAATTGCGTCGATATTTTTCGACTGATCCGTGAGTAGATGTATAAATTATAACACTCCCTCGAGTGTTCTTAGTTTCGTGTCAACGGGATATTATGATCATAGTAAGATACTAGTATCGTAAGTTTAAATCTTAAAGACATCATTTGAGTTACTAAATGATCCTCTTTTTAGACTTTCTTTCTAAAAATAACATTTACGAACAAATTACACAAAAAATTACAATACCAAGATAATATTTGAATGAATGTGTGAAATAATCAGGTTGTAATTTTTAGCAATACTTTTCTTATAATATTTATGCATGGTTTAAAGGGCTTTAATCAAATCCCGCCGTGACTGTTCTATGGCTTATGTATACTGGACGTGTTATAGCCGACTCGTTCGACACGTTTTTCTATGCATTAATGGCTTTTGAACTCTGAGCCAAAGTTAACCATGTATTTAGGAAGCAATGTGTGTAACATAGCGTGTAACAGGCATATACCATCATGAAAGCGATATACAAACTGACGAGACCGGGTCGCCCCTGGCCGCTGCGGCCACGAGGGCAAATTTTCTCTGAATAATGATAGTTACTCGGATTAAACTTCTTGTCAAACGAAAGACGGGGTCTGCGGAAAGATTTTTTAAAATTAAAATACTTTTTTAACCTCGTTGGTTAATTACGTAATCTTTTAACGTCGTTCAAACTGCTTTTGTCCTTCTCACATTATTGGAGGTGCAAAATTTGTGAAGGTGTAAAGTATGTCGAGTGGATCTCTCAATCGTGTTGTGGCCGTGTTTCATTTTTATTACGGAACATAAAGATTTATTTTAATGTTACATGTTCTTATTTTGATTAACTTTCTTTTTAAAAATCGGTATATTAGTGCTTAAGCTACTCTTTTTCTTTTGTATATAAATCATAAATATAAATCTGAATTCTATCCTTTGTAATAAGCTTACTGGTATACATAACGTGTATAGCTTTTGCGAGGTCGGATTAACGCCACTCAGTACTCCACCGACCTAATCCATAAATCGCTTAAGCTTCTGTAATCCGTAACACCGAAAACGACCACATCGCTGTTTAAGCGATCGATCTCATTCCTATCATTCCGAATGAATGTAACGATTCCGAACACCTAACGATACCTCTTTCCTCCTCACCTCTCTCTTTTCCCATTTCACCTTTCTCCTCCCTTTCTTCCCCCTCCTCCCCCTTTCGCCTCCATTCCCCTCCCCTCCTGGACAGAAACGGACACTAATATATCCTACACGTTATTCTTCCTCTTTCTCTCTTCTTCGCTTAACTGCCGTTGCCCATTGGTCCCGAGGCGCTTCTGGAGAACCCTCTCTCTCTCCCTCTCTCCCCTCTCTCCCTCTCTCTCCCCCTCTCTCTCTCCCCCCTCTCTCTCTCTCCCTCTCTCTCTAACTCCGTCACTTTCCTTCCGCCGCTCGGATTACCTTCTCTTCTCGCGCCTTCGTGGAGATTAGCCTCTCTTCGCTCGCGGTGCTTTCCTCAATTTATCTCCTTTTCCTCATTCTCTCCGCTCGTTTGCTCTCTCGTTTTTCTACTCTCGTTTGTGGTTTTCTCCACTTTCTCTCCCCCTTTCAACCGCCATCTAGTCCCATTCCTTTTCGTTACTGGTTGGGAGAGGAAAAAAACAAACGATGCCCCCCCCCTTCCTCCCCCCCCCCCACACACACACACTCTAAGTGTGGCGGTAAAAAAACAGCAAACAAAAAAAATTTCCGCAAAAAAATTGCGTCTGCTCACCTGTCAGTTTGACGTCATCCCTCTTCCTCCCGTTTCTTTCCTCCACCCTCCCCCCCCCCCCCCCCCCCTCGGGACCCTCATCAACAGACTGGAAGTTTGGTAATGACGGATTATTGACAGTTGAGGAGCGCAGTGCGTTCGGTGATTAGGATTGGGAGGGGTAACGGGTGGGGAAAAAGGAAAGGGGGAGATTTGAGTGGAAATTGTAGGAGGAGGTGTTTTGGAGCCTCTAAAAGACTGTAGAATCTGTTTTGCGTGGGTTGGTGTGCATGCGTGTGTGTGATGGCGTAAGGACGGATGGGCGTGCATGTGAGTAGGGGAGGGGGGTTGAGAGATACAGGGAGCGGAAGAGAGAGAGAGAGAGAGAGGTATAGAGAAAGAGGGGAAAAAGAGAAAGGAGGGATAATGGGAAAATTCTGATGGAAATCCGCAAGCGAGATCGAAAAGAGCGTAAGAAAGGGAGTATGAAGGTGTCAAGGGGAGATGGAGGGAGAGGATATATGTAAAGCCTCGAGAGCGTTTTTCGATATTAGTCAAGGAATCGACTTGGAGAGTGATGAAGAGGGACGTGATAGTGCGATGCAGGTGTTTGTGTGTACATATGTATATATATAAAGAAGACGTTCTCTCCATTTCTCCTTTTCACTCTGAAGCGGGGCCGCCCAAAACACAGCTCGCGGTCGACATGTTGCCCGCGAGGTACCTCAAACTTTCCCGCGAAGCGTATCAAGTTTCAAGCAATAGCAGGGATTTTTAAAACCGTATAAAATATTCGTTTGCACTCTTTTTCGATTATTTTCGAGATGATACAGCGAGTAAATTTAGAACATTTACAAGTGAAGACCGTTTTTTTTAAAGGAATGTAAATTCTTGAATTCATAACAGATTTTCCATTGAAATCTGGATCACAATGTTGGTCTTTAATACATATTATGAAATGCCTCTTCTAAAATACGCGCACCACGTTCGTCCGCGATTCTTCTCTCATTTTCATTTTATTGCACACTCTTCAGTATCTCAATTATTACTCCCATCTCCGCTCGTTTCACATATGCTGTATCATAATTCGAAATAGCTAATTTTCATATTTAGTTTATTCATTTCACGCCATACGTGTACATAACTGTATTCTATTTTTAAAATTCCAATGCGACATATTGGCCTTAAACATTTATACTTACCGTTTACTTAAATAAGTGACTATAAACAGGCGGGAACACAATAATTTAAAGTGCGTAATGACTTTCATTGTAAAATAAAATTAAAAAGCAATCCAACAATAATGCTCATGGTATTTATTCAGTAGGTTCGAACATAGCGTCCCACTTCATTGAGGGACATAGCAAAAGTAGTAAATATCGGGAAAATAAGGTCCAAGTAGCACTCCGAGTAGACTTTGTACCTTTCTTTTCACTACTTGCACTTATCCCTTACTTTCACATCTGGTCATGGATTCCTTCCATTCCTAATCAGTTCCTGATTCATTTCCTTTCGGTTTCTTCTATTGCGCACAGAATTCCTTAAGAGTCGTTCACGCGTGCGACCTCCGTATTTTTTCCTGCTCTATCCGGGAGACGGTGGTTTGGTGAGTGCTCTGGCTGAGGCATCCAGTTAATTGGAATCGGATCGGGAGGGTGATACTCCTTTCTCATTCTCAGATTATCCCTCGAGGGTTTGCATCCAAGAATTGGTGGTATTAGCATTTCGAGGATCGAGGGAGACTCACTTGAAATGGGATCTACCATCTTTATCATCATTAAAAAGTAATTCCGAATTGCCCCGAGGATATATTTTCACAGTTCAAAATCTTTGAGTCGATAAAATAAATTTTAGGTTGAATATTTTCCTTATATTGTTAAACAAACGTTTTTAAACATCTGTACTCTCTTAATTTACATAAGACAAAATTTATTATATCTTTTCAGTAACGTCGGAGCGAACAAATTATAGACTGTTTCACCAAGATCATTATATATATAAAACAAAATTTAATTGTATAGACGCCAAAATAAATTATCAAATTTAATTTGGTAAGAAATTTAATGAAGTAAGCATGTACAATGGAACAAAATCAAATATTGATTTCGCCTGGTAAGAATTTTATTGGAACGTGACAATGCTGAAATTTCCATGTTTCTTATATTACGTAAAAATATTTGTAACCCGTAATATAACATGGAAAGGAAATTGTGCTTAAAAATTCTGGAAATCATATTATCGTAATGTTCAGTCTGCGTGTATAGCGGCAGTACTATTTTCACGAATATTTCTCAGAAATTACGCGCGTCCGCCCTTAAAATTCGTTTCATATCCACTCTTTTTCATTACTCCCTGAAGGAGAGTGGATGATGTCCCGTCATTTTCACAATGCATTAATATATAAATGAATCCTTTCGCGATAACCTTTTGAATGAAGTAAATAAAATATGCACGAGTGCTGTTTACCTTACCTTCAATCTTCTTATTTTTCTCTTTCGCAAATTTAGTAATTAATATCTAACATAAAAAATCTGACGTGTCCATCGCATGGCTTTCTCCATACAAAGTAATGAATACGATTGCAATAGTAAGGAGAGGTTGCTCTCGACAACAGCGTCCTCAAGAATAATTATCAGCAATTATACTCGTGAATTATTTTTAAACACCGAATAATTTTCTCCGTGAAAAATACTAATTAGATTCACTTTCCACATTGAAGTAACAAGTTAGAGCGAAATTTGTTATTCGTTGGTATGGATAACAAAATATCGATGCGCGTTTAAAGTAGCCGTTGGAAACACGGAAAAATTAAAAGAATAATACTTCACTTCCGGTTGACCAATTTTAGTAAAAAAAACACCAAATTTTTAGTATCTAATCAAAATCTTAAATATAAAGTATCGTGCTGATCTAGTTATTAGCGTTTTAGCTAGAGCGCGCACAAAATTACTTTCTCGCATTGATCTTTTCCACGGAAAAATACCTTCTCCCATACTGCGTGTGGAAAAAGCAAAAAAAACTGTTCTGTCTCACCTTTGAGTTTGCTCCCTTTTCATGTACCTGCTTGAATTACTTCAAAAACCTTATTAAAAATTCATTGCACATATTATGTTCCCTTTGTCGCTCGTCCTTTTGATCGTCAGCTAGCGAGTTGGGATTGCCCGGACTTACGCTCTCTCTCTTCTTTCTTTCTCCTATCCGCATTTCCTCTTGCCGTTTCATACCAAAGTTTCTTTCTTCCTCAGTATTCGCCAATTTCCAATCTATCCATCTCCCGGCATGCCTCCAACTCCATCTTCCATTTTTACTTCTCCAGCTCTCTTTAAGGCTACAAATGCCTCATTATCTCTCTCTCTCTCTCAAAATAATTTCTTCGTATTCTCTTTTATCTCATCAACCCAATGGACGTTTTCTTTCGTTTCGCGAGTTCGTTCACATGCATCAACATTTACGACCCCAATCGCCAAATGCCTCTGTTTATTGAGTGAGAGAAGGAGTATTTACTTTTCATTTAACATAGAGCTCGTCTCTCATTGCTGTTTGAGAGTCTTCTTATATTAGGCATTATATAAATGTATATCTTAACCGAATTGTTTTTCTTTCATACAACCGAAACTGTTTCCGTGAGAAGATGAGAAACTTTACACATTATTCCTGATTTCCTTTAAAGTATCATTAAATTGAAATGCCCTGAGATCACGTTTCATCTCGGAAATAAACTGCTTGTGACTTCGTAAAAACTTCTTTCATCTTGTCTCACAATTACTTGTTTCGACGAAGCTGTTATAATTGATTAAATAAATATATTTGTTTATAATTTTAAATCATCATCGAATCTGAGAGATGCAATAATAACGCAAACAAGTGATGTCGGTAATGAACTATGATACTTTCTGATCCATATATACGTAAACCAGTAAAAGAGTAACGAATGCATGTACACGCTCGCACGCAGACTTGGCGTGACGTCCAACGTGTTTCATCCATTCTTCTGCATGTGCATGATTTCCCGATCGGTTAGCTCCATAGAGGAGGGGACTGGCAGGCTTCCATTCTCTCAATTTCGCATCCATCACAGTTGGTAACCCTCGAGACCAACCATTGGCTTATTGCGTGAACCATCCTTTCCTCCTCTTTCCTATCATCCCTAAGTCAACCCCCATCCCTCCCTGCCACCCTCGCCGCCATCTTTTTCTCCCTTCTGCAGAATCCCTATCTTCCATTCCGCTCCTATCCAATTATACGCATCATTAGCCTCATCTCTCTCTCTCTCTCTTTCCTTTTTTTATCTCTCTCCTTCTTCCTACAGTTCGGTCGTCTCATCCAAGTTTTCCCATTTCGCTCTTTGCACTCACTCGCTTATTCATTTAGCTCTTGTTCCATCCAATGGTTTTTTGGAACAAAAATTGTCAGTATGTAAGTGATGTGTTAAACGTCCAGTTTTAATTGTTATACTACAATAGTCTCTTATATATTTATAAAATGATTTTACGTCACGTAGTCTCATTTTGTACTACCTTTTCAGTCGGTAAATGTGAATGAAAACTCGATACAGAAAACTTCAAATACAGAATTTGTCTGTACGCGTATTTAGCATCATGCGCGGTCGTTGATTGATTTTAATGGATGAATATATGTTTGCATAAAATTTACTCTTTTTTTTTTGGTGTGTTCAGATTTTGAGCTTGGCTTGAAAGGATGTTTCTGTTGCGTGGATAACGATTCAAGTTTACATTAGCATTTTAAATTTATTATTAAAGCGACGAACAGATGTCGTTATGATGTTCCGGCGCTTAATGAGCGTACTGACCTACGCGATACGAGCTGCCGCATTGAAATTCCATGTGGCGGCATCCTGTCAAACGATTTGGCTGATATATCAAAATCAGCGTAGATGATAAATTTATTTTTAAATAAATTTTTTGGCGCAGTAATAACGAAATGAAACATTTTTTGTAAATCTTCTTTTTGGAGTTAACATTATCGGAATGAAATTAACCCATTAAATATTCCTTTTTTTTAAAGGCGTTAGCGAAGAAAATGTCTTTTCTTAAATAAAGAGTATTTCACATCCTCAAAAGATCTGCAGAAAAGTTTGCCCTTCGTCAAGATTTCTGAAATATCCTTCGAATTTTCCGTGAACGAAGTTTGAAAGAAATGTTTTTCTAACAAATTCTTGTCCCGTTATCCTGTTTGCTTAGTTGAAAACTGAGCGGAAGACTGAGTTAGAAGGACCAAATTTCTTTTATGAATACATTCTGATTAAATTTTTTTAACCCAAGTTACTTTTTAATCGCAGTAATCAAATTTTACTCCATTAGCGGAAGAAATAATTTTCACAATTACCTTCGCCCGCTCACCCAATTCGTTTCGAAAATTTAAATCTCTTCTTTATTCTTTTGTCTTTTTATCATCAGCAACTCGGAAGAAGTCCTACTCTATTAGATTGTGGCTTCTTTTTCCAAATATATACCTTTGCCTTCATTTCGTAAATGAATGTGTGTTTATTCTATCTTGACTTTTTGGCAAGTTTCTTTATATATTTTTTTCATTTTTATTTGGAGTAATTATCGAAATTCTTATATATACGTAAAATTCATTTTTCAATTTACGTTGCAGATTTATTTAAGGAATTCGTGTAATCAATAAAGAGGTCAATTGCAGTCAGGCTATGTATCTGTCGCTGTTTGCGTTAAGTGTCTTTGTGATTATCATTTTTGTGCATTTATTATCCCATATTTTGTATGAAGTTGTAATGCATGCTTTAACTTTCTTTTAAAATTTTATGCATTCTATCATTATCTGTTGCAAATTTCTCTCATATTGCATTTCATCGTTTTATTTTCGGCGAATCTTCTACCATTTGAAATATTCTTTAAAAAACGAAACGAACGTTGATCTTTTTTCGCGTGATTTGAAAAAGACTAGGTCGTAAGAATTTCATAACGCGTCACGTACTTCTTTCAGATTTCCTTGGTCCGTCCCTTCTTCTCATATCCCTTCTCCCTCCCCTCTCCATCTCCCCTGCTACTTTCGTCTCACCTCCTCTGCAAGTGGGCCCTTTGCCTCCCAGCTCGTTGAATTCCCTTCTTTTTCCTAGACTCCTCCCCCAAGAAAAAAAACCCTTCTCCATCCCTCTCATTCTTCATCCCACCCATGTCCCACCCTTTCCATTCAACTGTTTCAACCTTCCACTCTCCATCCTCCCCCCTCTCTCTCCCACCCCCCCCTCTCTCCCCACCCTCTTTCTTCTCATTCATTACCTTTTACGCCCTCTGCTCTCAAACCGAGCGCCATTTTATTCCTATTCTCGCACTTCGAGTTGATCCTTTAAAAAAAAAAAAAGCTTCCGCTCTCCCTTCGCCTTGTCCTTTTTACCAGTGACATGCGCTTCGTGGGGACCTTTCCATTGCTTTCCCCTATCACGCCTATTCAATCCTCGCTCTTGGTCTTTTTTTAGCCGTACCAAGTGATGAAGTGAAAAAAGAATGATTGGTAACTTTCATTTTTTTTTCACATTGCTCCTGAATTTTATAGAATCTCAATGTATTCGCTGGATGTCTTATACGAATTTTTGCACGATTTTCGCTAAACTCAAATTATAAACCATGTAACTGACGCATAAGTTCCTTCGTGTATGTTATTTGGTTAATATGTATAATGTAAAATGCTGAGAAACTTCGAATATTTAACAAGAGAATCGAGTAGTGTGCATATTTTTTATACACTCTAGTTTTTCGCGGTATAAATTATCCACATCAGATTCACATACGCATAAATGTACACGCTTCATTTTTAAGCATAATTGCCCGTGAATCATTATTTCTCATATTGTTTCCAAGATTTCTTCTCTTCCAGGAAATTTTACTCTCAGCAAAAATAAACTTTCTCTTTTTTCAGTTTGATTTATGGCTTTCTTTTTTTCTTCTAGTTTATTCATGAGAATTTTTCCGTCATCCCTATTTTTTTCTTACTTCCCATATTTCTATCGTCCACGGATAACATTCTCAAACCGCGTCGTATTTTATACGGCGTAATTTAAAGTTATCTTTCGCTTTCATTTGGCACGCCGTACTTTGTTTTATTTTCTTGGTGATTTGTTTCAATTTAATCGAGAGGAAGACGAGTTTTACGACCTTAAAATTCGACTTTATAAGCTCTTTATCTTCGGGATGTCACGTTAATTGCTGTTATTCAACTCAAAAGTTTTCCAGGGTCATTCAAGCCTCGGTCAATCTTTATTAAAGTCTTTCCAGCGTTAAGGTCGTCTTCTTTCTCGAGTTAAGCTCGGCGCCGAAGAAATTTCAGCTATTATGAAAATCGATTTCGGGATTTGTGCTCCTCGGGCGAATAACTTTAATACAAAGATGAATGGATGGAGTTGGAACTTTTGTAATGATTCGTCCCGAGTTTTTGCAGTGCAATAAATAAACTTTTTTCAAATGGTCGATTTGTAAAGTTTTATTTTTGATGGTTGTTTAGTTTAGACGGAACATCTTAAAGTATTTTGCCAACACATTTTTCCATGCATAACGCTGAACTTAAAAAATCGGTACAACACATTGTACAAACTTTCTCTTATATGGGTACTAATGCGTCGTTTAGTTATCTTTAGAAAATGAAAATCGTATGAGCCTGTTTTTAGGAAATCCAATTTTTGTTCAAGTTGCCCAAGAATAAACTAGCCTTATATTAATTCATTGAGAAAAATGAAATACGTAGTATTATTTTAGATGTATACTTAAGTAACTTTACGAAATTTGATCAAAAACGTTAGAGCCGTTTTTGAGAATATCGAATTGTTGTTAAAGTTGCCTAGAATAAACTGGCGTTATATTCATTTTTTGAGAAATATGAACTATACAGTATTATTGAAGACGTAAACTCAAGTAACTGTACGAAATTTGATCAAAATCGTTATAGCCGCTTTTGAGAAAATCGGATTGTTGTTAAAAATGCGTAGAATAAACTGGCGTTATATTCATTTTTTGAGAAAAATAAAATAGGTTGTATTATTGTAGATGTATACTTAAGTAACTGTACGAAATTTGATCAAAATCGTACTATCCGTTTTTGAGGAAATCGAGTTGTTGTTAAAGTTGCCTAGAATAAACTAGCCTTATATTCATTTTTTGAGAAATATGAACCATACAGTATTATTGAATACGTAAACTTAAGCAATTGTGCGGAATTTGATCAAAATCGTTAAAGCCGTTTTTGAGAAAATCGGATTGTTGTTAAAAATGCATAGAATAAACTACTCTTAATTATTGAGCAATGTCAACCATTTCTATGAATACTCTGTTCAGTATGATAAAATGCTTAAGTCGAGATTTCATTCATTTTCGCTCTACCGTCTAGGCTCCAGAGCCAGTAACAGACAGACAGACAGCCAGACGGCATTGCGAAAACCACTTTTTCGGATTCAGCGACACCTAAAACGTATATTTCCGTAAAAATCTCTAGGTCGAATTTTTTCGCGAAAACAATACTTTCTCGATACTTCGTACGATAAAGTAAAAAGGGAGGACATATATGCACACATACATACATATATAAACATAAGCGGTATTCAGTTTAATGTAATTGCAGCTGTCAATCTGTCAATATAATTAGGAAAATATGATTATGATAATTAAACTAGCGGATATTCAAAGTATCATTCATATATCCTTGCAATTTTGCTTCTTCTAGAGACTATTCAATATTATACTAAAAATTTCAGCTCCAGTGGATATCTAGCCATATCGTTCTTCTTTTGTTAATGATTTAAATTATGTTTATTCTCTCCAAATTGGTTTTTATTTAGGAAAAATCGGTTTGAACATTGTACGAGTCTTTTTTCCTAAATATTGGAAAATAATTATAATTTCATGCATATTGTCTCGCATAATTAGTAACTTTAATTTTTAACGAAGCTGCGGTACCATGTTTCATTAAGGCGTCGCTTCCAAACTTAAATATGTGCTTCACTTAATTTTCTTGAAAATTTAGGAACTTTTTTTGGCCCTCGCGTGCTTCTTGATAATGCGCCGTACGCCAATCCGAGTGTAAATGTCCACTTTTGGATCCAATCTCATTCCACACCCTTCAACTTTCCCATTTCTCCATCATGTCTTATTCTTTCCCCCTCTCCGGGGTCCCGCCCTCACGCTCCCTCCCCCTCCTCCCTCTCCCCTCCCTCCCCTCCTCCTCCTCTCCACTTCCTAAGCCCCGGACTCCTCCTCCATTTCTATTTTTTTATCCTCTTTCTTCCCATCAGAAGCTTCCATAGCCCTCAAGGGTCTCTCCCGCCGCCTCCTCCGTTCACTACGTAGGCCGCTTATCCCTCCCTTTTCGCCCATTCTCTCCCTCTCTCTCTCCCATCTCTGCCTACATCATCCCTTATCCATCTCCGTGGAAAATTTCCAAGAAATCTCTCCCTTGCTTGAGATTCCAGCCTAGCTAAGCTGAAAAAGTGAAGAGCGTGAGGCTGTCGTCACTCACTCGCCCCTTCTCTCTCTTTCTCTCTTCTCCCTCACCCTCCCCCCCTATCACACTCTCTCTCTCCCTTCTCTTCCCTCCTAATCCTCTACCGTCCAAAATCTCCCTCTTATCTCCCTATAATATTCTCCTCCCGTCTCTCGCTCTCGCATCTAATCCTTGCCTTTTTATTTCTGACCCCATAACCGTCCCAACACTCTTTCCGTCAATGCTTCCCCTCATTTACTCCCCCTCCCTCCCTTTTTTTTCCTCTCTCACGCGCGATTAACCTCTCTTCCCCTCCATCTCACTTCCAGTGTCACTCATATTCACCAAACTCACCCCTTTTCCTCCTGTACTACATCCTTCAGCTTTTTTTTCCCTCACTTAACACATCCATCTTCACCTCATTTCTTTCTCTTCGTCTCCTCTCGCTTTCTTAACCTCCTCCCATTTCCCCTCCCACTTTCTCCCCCTTAACCTTACCCCTCCCACTTTCTCCCGTTACCTTTCCCCTTCCACTTTCTTCTCCTCCCCTTTATTTCAACTATTCCTCGTTTGCGTCTACTGCCTCTCTCTCTCTCTCTTTTAAAAATAAAATAAAAATCCACTCTGATGATGCCTTTTTGTTTCCCTTTCCTACTTCACCTCTCCTCACTCCCACTTCTTGTTCTGCCCTTCGCTTACTCCTCTTTTTTCTTCTTATCCCTTTCACCCTTCATCCCATTTTATCTTCTCCATCTTTCTCTCTCTCTCTCCCTGTCATATTAAGCTCCTCTTCGTTTTCCGTCCCTTTCTCTTCGCCTCTTCTCCACGTTTCCCTTCCACCTCCCATTAATGTTCATCCTTCCCTTTTCTCTCTCTGCATCGGGCACAAAAAGAGTCCTCTTGGTCCCTAGGAGTTTTTTTTTTTAATGTGTAGGATACGGGATGAAATTCATCCTACTCGACTTTAATTGTACTACAGCGTGAATCTCCTTAATGCGTTGGAGACCATCAAGTTGGATTAATTCGCACTCCTTTTTGGACGACGGATTTTGTTCCACCCCGAATGGTCAGATCCTTGACATAAAATGACGGATTCTAACGCCTTCTCTCTCCCTCTCTCATAATCAAATATATTCGGCGTTTAAAACACCGTTACCCTGTTACGAAAAAAACGCTTAATCCATAACCCCATCCTAGAATTTGATCACATTTCCTGTCTCTGGATGCAACGCTCCTAGGCAGGAGTTCTCAATCATTTACTGACAGTCCAGGAGAGCAACATATTATCAAGACTCACCATCAATCACTTGAGGATTATCGAGTCCGTCTAATGGCTGAAAATAAATCACAGTGTAATCTCTGTAACATTGTTATGTCTACAGGAGATAGCTAAGAGGAGTATTTAATTTTTCAATTTTTGATACGCGCTTATTCCGGAACAATCAATGCTTTTGTAGTTGGAGTTCCGGGTAATAATAACCCGCGCCACCTTCATTATTATAGCGTACAGATTTAAATTCGTTTTTTAAAACCTTTTATGAATACCACGTGTGAATAAATTCTGCTCTTAAAGGATTCGCGGTGAAGAATGGCCATTCGAAATTAAAATGCTACGCAATCCAAAATTAAAATTCTATTCATTCGAGTTTTGTTTTAATTTTTATTGTGTGAACAATGTAATATGTATAATATTTCTCTACCACTATTTAGCATAATCTTTAGTATTTAATACATTTACGGAAATGTTCTTTTCTATTATTTAATTATCTTAAAAGGCCATTACGGAAATGGATTCTCTCCCTCCCTCCCTGTGCCTCAGTGAGTACATTTAATGTGGCATGGACCGCCTCCTTCACACTAAAAATCGTAACATTTGTGCGTGGAGAATGTCTCATAGCTCAGGTGGTAAAGCATCATCTCCGAAAGCAGATGAGCCTGGTTCGATATCCGGTCATTTATCCTTCGTAATTTTTTATATGAAGAGTTCCCGTTTGTTTTATCTGGTATATGTTTACTCCCTGATTAAGAATGAAAAATACCTATCCGTGAATGTTTCTTAAGTACGTCAACATCTTATTTTACTGTTGACACGGGCGTGAGTTTAACAAGAAAAGACGTTCCATCAATCACTGCCAATCCCATACAAAAAGATATTTATCAACCCCCTCTACCTTTCCATCGCATTTCTTACGCTTGTTTGTGCATTCTCAGCTCACGTAAATACTCTCAACCCTTTTCCTTTAACCCCCTCCCCTTAGTTTCGTTTGCTTGTTCTTTTATCTGTCGCTCTCATGCTGTGAAGTCTTCTCCTTTTTTCCTCGAAATCTTCCTCCTACTGTTGGCTAAGTTTCGTATTTCCCAAGAGGGGTCTTCCTCGATGTTATATCGCAAAGTAGTTCACTCATGTTTACTTTGGTCTCCAATAAAAATTATATTTATCTGGTTTTATTGTCTTAATTTGGTCACATGAAATATTCAGTTGTGAAAGCAAATATGGCTATAAATTTAGAATTCAAATGAAAATTCGTATAGGGTCAGCTGTCGTTGTGTCTAAATAATGTTTATCAAGTTTTAATTATTCTGGAAATATTTTTGATTAACGAAAAGGAGTCAGTGTAGAACATCCTGCACAAGGCTTGGGTTACGTGTTTTGAACGTTTTTGCGTCTCACCAATTTGCACTTTGTAATTTCCTCTCTTAAGGTGAAAACAGTTAGTAGCAGCGAATATTAAAACACATTTTATGCAGGGCCAAAAGTTGTATAAATTTTCTCAAGATTGTATACTTTTATTGTCAATTTCAAGGCCGTTGCGGAGGAGGGCAGAGTGGGACAAACCGCCATTGGACGTAGAATAGAAGAGACGCCAACAGGCGAGTCGCAAGTCGATATCTTGTAACAATTACAGTAGCTCCTAGCCAACCGCGGGGGTCACGTTCCCTATTAAACCCGCGGCTTGCAGAACAGCGGTTGGTGAGAGCCAGGGTTATAGGAAATCGGAGTTAGAGCTAGTGATTCCTGAGAGGCATATTTTAAATCTTATAATGTATATGTATAGCTTTGTATGGAGCAGAAATATGGACGCCAAGGAAAAATGATATTAAATATTTAGAAAGCTTCGAATGTGGGCATGGAGAAGGATGCTGAAGATAAAATGGACAGATAGGGTGAAAAACGAGTAAGTACTACTAAGAATGGGAGAGAAGCGAACGATTATACAGGCTATCAGAAAGAGGAAGGCGAACTGGATTGGGCATTACCTGAGGAGAGAGAGCATGGTTAAAGAAGTGATAGATGGAAAACTGGATGGAAAAAGATAAAGAGGTAGGAAAAAGTTTCAGCTGGTAGACTACTTGAAAGGGAAAGAGAGCTATCAAAACATGAAGAAGACTGCGGAGAATAGGATTATATGGAGAACCAAGTTTAACCATGAATAATCACGGTCCTATCTACGGACAGACTACCTATGATGATAATGATGAATGTATACTTTTTTTTAATGATGCCTTCCCCGCAAAGCCAATTTTAGGCTTGTCTGCAGGTAGAGGAAAAAACCCCAAAACGAATCACAACATCCATGCCCGAAGCGAGATTCGAACCCGCGACCTTTGGATTGGAAGGCAGGCACACTACCTACCAGTCTAACCCGGCCGTAAACTTAAAAAATGAGTACATAATATGCTATACTACTTTTTAAAATATTTATTGCTTAAAAATACAAAAAAATCGCTTTCAAAGTATAAAGAAGTACTGTGCGTTAATAATATAGTGGCAGAGCAGCCCCTGCTGATGCCGCTAGCTTGACATTACGCTTCAGATTAAACAGCCCAATACTCCACAGCAATACTAAATCGTAGTTTTAACGTGAGATAAGAATCCTCTTTTCTTTGTCTCTCTTTCCGGTAAAGACTATTTGGTACGTAGCTTCTTCAGTAACATTAATTTTAATATTGGTAAAATTAACTAACCATACACGGCGGCGCGGGTAACCGCGGTTAGTCAAGACTGGATATCGTGTTTGGGCGAGGAACTGGGCTTTATTTTGAAAAATGTTTTTCTCAATAAGAATTTTTGTATATATTGCTACGAAATCAATGTTTTTCATTATTTGATGCATGTTTGCATTACTAATATTTCTATAACTATTAAAATTTAGGGTCTTTTGTTTCGACTGCGATTTTGCTTACTGAAGCACTGATCAAATCCGCCCTATTACATAGCGACGTCAATTGAATAACTCGAGAACAGCTGCATGTATTTTAGCCATTCGTTCAATTTTAAAGATTTCAACACATAAAGACTCTTATATGTAATAACCCTGCAAGATAACGACACGAGTATGATTCCAGGGACGATTAATTCTCCCAATTGGATAACTCGGGCGATACTATCGAAGTTTTATCTCCTAAACTATAAGTCTTAATTATAATATGCTCTCGCGAACTTTTTTGGTGCAAATGTTGCACTCTATCTGACTAAATTTATTGATCGATACCTTGCAGATCATATAATGGAAAGTGAAAGTAAAATATGGTTTTATTATTGTTGGATTGATGTATTTGACGTCTCTTTACTGTGGCGCCGCAAATTGCTACTGCCATATACCGTACTACGTCCTACTATCAACCCTTAAGAAAGATTCCGACTTTTGAAGAATTTATGCGAATGTTTGGAAACGAATAAAAGACCGTACAATTTTTAATTGATAGTAAAATCATCTAATCAAACTGTTGGATTGGGTTGGTGTTTCATATTTACTCTATACACTTCCTAAAAGTTGTTTAAATTAAAAAAAGTTGTTTATATATATAAATATGTACTTATATATTTTATATATGCTGAATTATGGGGTTCGAAACCATTGTAAATTTTTAAAATTTCTTTCGTTTTAATCGTATATTTTTATCCGTAATATGATATTAGTTGCCGCTAATTTTAAAAGATGATTATTAATTTTTTACTTTATAATGCTTATAAAAGTTGGTGCCATTAATTTTTATTTTAACGTGATACTTATTCACGCACACCCGTCACTTTTGACGGGCAATTACGTTATTCCATTATACAAAGGCCTAATGGTGGCTCTTCTTGGATTTTATTTAAATAAATAAAATTAATATTTCCAAAAGAATTTTTCGCGAGGAACTACCTCATGTTTATTCACGTTTTTTGATGAAGTAGGATACGTTCAATTAAAATGATCAGACCCAGTAATAGCCAGAGCAATTGAAATTGAAATAGGGTAAAATCTTGCTTCAGAACGAAATAATACGGAAGTCCATGTGAAATTTGTCTTTGCCGACGAATTTTACCCTTTTCGTATATAAAAACTACATAGGACATGCGCACACAAAAAAAAACAGGCGTGGACGTACTCAAAATATCAGACGTCAGAAAATCCACCGAAATATCTATAAAACCCGTAAAAATATTCAACTTGCGTCGACCTCCATGTCCCTAGAGCCAAAAGTTATCGCATTCGCTTTTTTTTGCTCGTTTTTTTGCGTGTTCATTTCGTCGCCTCTTACTTCCCTCGAAGGGAACGTGGGTTGTCATGTCCCGCGTTTCTGAAATATTCATTGAAGAGAAAGAGGGATAGTCGGTCTCTGTGTTTTGGGTCGAATGAATCTTGATCCATTCCAGTTTTAAAATTTTTTTTTCGAGGTCCTTGGGAATTATTCTTTAATAAATGTACGTTTCTGAGAGAAACACCTCTTTCTCTTGATATTTTTTGAAGAAATTCGCGTTTAAATTTTCCCCGTCCTCTTTTTAAAAATATCCTCAAGAAAATTAAAAGTTTAAGTTTTCCGATGACGCAGCAAATAAAACAGGATTTTTTTTAAAGCGTGACAATAAAAAATTGTATTAATAACCTTTTTAAAAAAATATATTACACTTGGGAAGTTTCTCTACAGTGGCAAGATAATACTTTCATGTTTCATAACATCTACGTATAAGTACAGAAAGATTTTTATGTTATGAAAATTTCCCCATAAATTTTTAACCTATGTGAAACGCGGGGACAAATCATTTAATGAATATCTAGACTGGAACTCGGAAAATCCTTGAGTTAAAATTAAATTGATGTTTAAAACATTTTTCCCCGCAAAAATCATAAAAAATAAAATTTAATTCCGAAAAACTAAACTGCACGGCGATTGCCAAATTTAGATATTGTTCAAACCAAAAAATCACGGTATTTAATTCATAATTTCAACGTTTAATCGATTTGGCAATCACTGTCAAACAAGTTTCTATTAAAGTCTTCAAAGCTATTCATCTTGTCACCAATGGTAAAGAAGTGAAATTCCGCCTTTCAGAAATCTTTCGTCGTCTACCGTGGAACTAATATTGAAGGTCTGATAATTAAACCGTCTGAGCTCTTCTCCCGAGTGATAAATGGCCTGATTTCGTTGGAATTAGAAAGTGATCGCATAATGGAAGGCTTAAATTATCATTTATATCGCTAAAGCAAAGATTGACGGGGTAATGAGAATGTCTTACTCTTAAAAAACATAGGATTACAGATAGTCGTCTAGATTTGCTCATTGTGTGGTCTTTTAATCATGCGAAATATCGAATAGTTTGAGTAGCAGTATTATAGACAATAATGATGTTGCGATATCCACTTCCATGTTTTTTTTAAGGAAACCTCTTAAATGTCTGAAATTAACATTTTTCACATTAAGTCCTTCGTTATTTTCATTTTAATCTAAAAGAAATATTTGTAAGCAGTAACATTTAATTTGGCCTCCAAAACAAATTTTGATCTTTGTATGTACTTGTTTTAGCAACAAAGTTGGGATTTTTACGATAAAATTCGTTCCGCTTAAATATACATAGATGCATGCGTCTCTTTATTTCAACAATTCTCTGAATAAGGGTGTTATTCTGAAGAACTCTCAATGGAGCATTTTCTTGTCAACACCTACCTATAGAGAAAATTTCAACGAATGCCTGACGATTAATATGAATAAGAATTTAGCCCCTTACAAATGCGCAAACGAAATGAATCTTTTATTTGGCGAAAATTCAATCGAAATTTTTTTTAACTCGCTACCAATTTTGGAGGATTACAATTAAAACGAGAAGACGCGATTGGGGAGTGGAATCGAGGCGACCTTCGTGATATTTGTGTGTAAGTGTGCAAAAGACGAACGGAAGGCGCCGTGCCAGAACAAAGGACTTGCGCTAAAGTTTTTCAACGTCTTGTCCCTTCTCCTACCCACTTTTCCGCGAGTGTCTGCCAGCTTATCTTCATCGAGTCGACTTTTTTTTTCAAACTTCTCAAACAGAAAACTGCGCTCTCCGCCTTCTTTTGTGAAGAACAGAACAAAAAAATAATTTTCGCATTTCAATTCTCGCTTGGACGTTTTATTCTAGACTTTCCCTCATGGCTTCCAACTCGGGAAGCTTGATGCTGACGATTAAGTATGAGCGGAAGATAATTTGTATCTTTTATTTTAGAGGAGGTAAAGTAGGACGCGCGTCTTTAATTTTTCATGGAGAATATCTTCTTCATTTTTTTAACGTTAAGTGTGACGGTTCCAGTGTTTCAAAATATTTTCTTAAATCGAATCATTTCCGCTATAGTTTTGCGAGATTAATGGCGATAAATTACTAAATATCAAGTTTTTATAAGTATGTAGGAGAAATACGTTTTCTAAAACTGCTTTTTGATCTCGCATATTATATTTTACGGTTAGGTGGAAGAAGGGGCTGTGTAGCCTCGCCGTTAAAAGTTTAAATAAATAAATTTTTCATGTTTCGTGGTACGCGTACTATGTGAAAAATTTTCTCTCTGAATGTAAAAGGCAAGAGTAATTTAGAATACTCATATTCATTTCATTTTAATGTGATTTTCCCGTCGAACTTCCAACTTTGTCTAGGGGTATTTTGCATCAAATGGCCACTATATAGATTATTTACATCATTCGATTATTTAATGCTGTAAATATATTTTTCACGTATTTTTCTGAAGATATCTTTCATTTATCACAAGGAAAACTTTTAAATTCCATGATGCACATTTAAGTAATTGAAGTAGAAAAAATTCAAGGCACAAATTCACTTCTGTACTGTTACGATCTAATGAATTTTTATCTACGATACCACTGGAATAAACAGAGTATTAATGCAAATAATTAAGTAGTCATTTTAAATCTGTTAATGATTATTTTTTAGAAATGTCTAATTTACAAAACTGTATATGATTTCGTTTTAAAAATTTTTTGTCCCATTGTACGTTCAATTATTTATGTATTTCGGCGGATACGTTGATTTTACATCAATATTTTATTCTGGAAAAGACAACGTTGGCGACTTATGAGAAATTGCCTCCTTTTTTCGAATGTTTTTTTAATTCCTCTTAACTACAACGAAGGTCGTTTTTGTTATTCATGGAAAGGAAATTAAAATAGACAATTTGAGATTGGCGCAGCTCGAGGGCAATAAATATAGGACAGTCACAAAAGAAAAAATAAAGCTCAACGAAAATAAAATACTTTCCTTCTGGATGGATGAGAAAACATAAGCCTTAGTCACTTGTTAAAAAATGAGCGTTCTTCGTGTTCCCCAACTTTTCGCGGAAGGAGGAAGGAGATAAAAAAAACGAGAACCAATATTTTTCGAGGAGTAGACTTATTTTTTCATCCCCGCCGCTCCCTTTTCTTTCTCTATCTCTCTCGCGTGCGCCCGCTTTCTCCGCCAATTTTTATTTACTCAAACTTTCGTGCAGATGAGAGAGAAAAAAATAATATCCGGCCCAATATGTTTAAACGTAGCTGCTGCTATATATGATGGTTGGGCGGGGCCGCTTCCAAAGTCTCTTCCTTTATCGCTGAGAGAGGCATTGTGCCGTGCTCTTCCGCCGCGACCCACCAAACTTTCATTCCCGCCTCGCCGACTCGATCTTCCCTCCCTACGCCTCCGTATTCATCCCTATAACCTACCCCCCCCCCCCCCCCATTCCACTCACTCCATCTCTCCTATCCTTTTTACTATCTACTACGCCTCTTTCTATCTATTTCTTTCCTTTTTTAAGCTATTCTTCTTTTGTCAGCGCGACGTCAGACTTCCCGATGTTTTCACGTCGTTTTTTCCTATTGTTTATATATATATATATATATATATATATATATATATATATATATATATATATCCCTTATATTACATTTAATTTCCTTTGTGATCGCTTCCACGTTTTTATCCGATGTCCGCCTCTTTTCACATCTACAGGCGATTCGCGACATCCTTTGATTCTCCAATATTTTCATTTAATTATTAGTGAAACGTAACATTTTTCTTTTTCTTCTAATTTTTTTCCTTTCTCACTTGTTTCCTTACCTTCTGCCTCTCCCACGAGCTCTTCAATTTCATGAATTCGCTTTCTTCTTTACCTTCTGTGGTTTCCTATTCTTTCACCTTATGCCGTTCTCCGCCTTCTTTTTTTCTTTTGTCGCGTTTTGTATTCCTCACTCTACGTCTTTTTCTTCTCCTTCCTCTCTGCTGCTTCTCTTCCCCTTTTTCATTCTGCCGTCCCTTCAAACTCTGCGGCTTCTTCCTCCAATATTTGTTCTCCCCTTTTCAGTGTTTTTTCTTACCGCTCTTCATCCATGTTTCGTTTCCTTTACGGACCGCATCTTTTGGTTATTGTATTTTCAGCTTTCCCCTTCCTTCAAACCCTTCCTTCAAACCCTTTCTCCCAATTTTAAATTTATCTTCCCTTTATATATATATATATAGATATCGTATATTCTCCTTCTTTATTATTTCTCTTCGCGTAACATCTACGGGCGAGAAATTTATTACATTATCCATCCCGTCTCTGTCCCATCGAAAATGCTGTTCATGTTTCTGTACGTGTTTCACGTAAGAGCTCCAAGGATCTCGGTTACTTGTATTACGGAGAGAATGCTGAGAATTAAACATCCGTTTTAAAAAAGATATTGGAATATTAAGCCACCAAAAATCAATCAATTTCCTTTATTTTGCGTAACGAATAATTATCCGGATAAAATTAATTTAATGATTTGTCAATTATTTCGACGTTGTTTATTTATGTTCGCTCAATTTAACGAGAAATTACTTAATTAAGACTATTTAGTTTTAGCGCGTTAGTTGCTTATGAGACTACCGACTTAATCGAATTTATTGAAGTGCTCTAGTGAATGAAATTGTTTATCGATAGATACGTTGACAATAAATGAGTGTAGTACAGATACAGCGTTCTTTGGAAATAAGACTACAAATCAATAATTTCTTAATTTATTTGCATTTAAGAAAATAACGGTACCAGTGGCAGTTTTATGTGAAACTAAAAAAAATGAAACGCACTGATCACTAGAGCATATGCTCTGCATTTTTATTGCGGAACCAAACGAATATCAATATTACTCCTTTTGTAGTCTAGCCTTTCTATCACAGGTTTAAAATCTCAGTTTATATTAAAAATTCTCTCCCTATTACGGAACCATTAAACTTTGGTTCTTTCTTTTAAACTTTCTGCGTACATTTATCATTCTTCTTTCCATCTTTCTCTCCATTTTGCGCACTTCTACTGCCATCCCCCTCTCCCCTCTCTCTCTCCTCCACTTCCTCCCTTCCGAACAGCCTCCCTCCCCCTTCCGAACAGCCTCCCTCTCCACTTCCGAACAGCCTCCCTTCCCCCTTCCATTCACTTCCCTCACTTCCAATCGAGTCACTTTCCCATTTCCTTCCAAGCGGTTCCAGCGCCACACCCAAACCATTCCACACCTCTCTGCTCCAGGACGCCTGCAAGCAACCAACCACGCCCCATTTTTTTTTGCTTCCTCTCTTTCTTCATTGCCTCTTTATCTTTCTTCCTTTCTTTTTTCCAACTCCTTCCTCTCTCTCTCTCTCTCACTCACTCTCTTTCTCCCTCCCTCTTCTCCGCCTCTGTTCCGCCGCGCATTTTCTGTCCCTCACGTCTCCGCTTCGCATTCGTCGTCCCAATTCCACTCTCCTTTCTCTCTCTCCTCTCGCCCCACTCTCGTCTCCCTCCCCCCATCCTCCTCCCGAGCAAGAGGTTCCTCCCTCCATTACACGCGCCGTTTCCCTTTACTCTCCGTAACCTACGTCGCTCCACTCCTCGGAGTACGTGCTCCTTCACCCTCCCACCCCCCCCTCTTTCCCGCCCTCCCATTCCCCATCTCTCTCCCTCTCTGTTTCTTTCTTTTCTTTATTTCGCCATTTTCCTATCTTTAATTTCCTCTTTTCTCTCTTACGTTCTTCCTTGCTCCCATTTCCACTTCCGCTCCGGCGCTCCTTTATTGTTCCATTGCGATTTCTTTCTCGCTTCCTCTCTGACGCGCTCTCTTTCCTTCCTACTTCCTCTCTCGTTCTCTCTCTCTCCCTCCCTCCCTTCGTCTGCCTCTTTCTTGCCTTCTCCTGAATTTCGCGAAGCTTTCTTTAGCATGTGAATCTATTATTCTGACGCGTAATTTTTTCATTTCTTTTTTCTCATTTATTTCATATTTGCTCGGATAGCGAAATGGAAATAATAATGGAGGAAGACGGCATTGATATAGTATAGTTCAATATTTACGAATTATCATTCCAAGGTTTGTTGAAATGTTGATCTAGCATGATGAAAATTCAGTGTTTAACGGCGTCATTCTGTAATTTCAAAATAAGAATTGTTTGAATTGTCTTGTAACTAGCGAAATATTGTATAGAAATTTCTTCTCAAAATCAGAACATTACTGGTGTTCAATCTGGTATGACACAACAAGAACGATTTTTTATGAAATTTACAAAAGAAAAGAGTAATGGCTTCTTATAAGTTGTTTTAGTTTGTCACAAAGGTTTGATAAACTGGTTATACATTGTTCGCATTTTTATATCAGAGGAACAAATTATTTAAACTTTCTGTTGACTAAAAAGCGCGCCTCGAATTTTGTATTCTTAGCTCCGACAGTTTTCACACAAACAGCGTTGAAATCAGGCAATGGAATTCGGATATATACCTATACGTCTTTGTTTAAGCCTTCACGTGATCAATAAATTCACGAGAAGTGGATAACTTAAAAAAATCAACGACCGAAGTATTACGTTTGAATTACGTGCGAATGTGGTTTACTCAACCGTCTAATTGGCTACATTAGTTTCCATTATTCACCTATACGAATATCTTTTTTATCTTCAGCTCTTCAACTTTTGATTTGTTCACAGAACATTTTACTTGTGTTTAAATGAGTTTTTCTTAAAAAATGCTAAAAATCAGGTGCGGAGATTTGCTTGCGTAGACATCTATACAGAGGTTGATCGTCTTAATTTAACAGGCCATGATCTAGCGTGGCAAATTGGATGTGGGGCAAGGAAGACATGCACTCACGGCAAGGACGAGTGGCTGTCAGGAAAGAGGCAGGCGTTATCGTGCGGCCTATATTCAGCAAATTGGAGACTTAAGTTTAAGGCCTCGTAGGAAAGATAGGACATGCCACGTAGAAGTTTCCCTCTGGAAAAGCCGGAACCGTGGCGAAAAACTGAAGCCTGTCACGGTAAATTTTCGCTAAAAATAGGTGAAATGTTTAGGGAGGGTAAACGCTATGGAAGATTTTTTTGGGCGAAGAGCGCTAGCGCGGTGTCATGATACTGAATGATAAGCCTGGATTAGGAACCACGGATTCAATTAAGCTGACGGAAAAGTTTCGTTGACTGATAGTTACATAAGTATTGGGTTGGAAGAGTTAGGAAAGAAGATCCAAACCGGATTCGTTACAGGCCATAAATCGATGCGAGTTTTTGGCGCAGCAAAAATATTTGGAACATAAATACTTCTATATTTGGATAGATCTTCTGCAACTTTACTGATTAAGAGGAAAAATTAGGTATTTACGTGGAGCTTGAAGAATAGGACGTTACATTGACTCTTATAGAATAAAATGAAATATAAAGTAGTATTTTTTTGATGAAGCTAATACAGCGCACACTAATGTGCGGAAGAAAATTGAAAATTCCTGTAATTTTTAGTAAAATTCTCGATAAATATCCCAAAGGGAGATATTTCCAAAAATGTCAACTTCAGAAAGTGGTAGGAAAAATGATTTCAGTACAGATATATCGTTCGATAGTTTCGGCTTGAACTTTACGACATCCCGCAATAAATCAAAAATGAAAAGAATAACTTCTACGCATCGTAGTTCGTGAACTATGACATCGAAAATGCTATGCTTTTTATTTTTTTATTGAGAAAAAGAATACATTTGCTTGTTAATTTTATGTTCTCGAAAGAAATTGAGTAATGTCTGGCTGCGAAATAACCAGAAAGATAAATTCGACAACAGAAAAAGAAGTAAAAAAATCGGTACAACATACATTGTACAAACTTTCTCATATATGGGTACTAATGCATCGTTTAGTTATCCTTAGAAAATGAAAATCGTATGAGCCTGTTTTTAGAAAATCCAATTTTTAAGTCGCCCAAGAATAAACTAGCCTTATATTCATTCGTTGGGAAAAATGAAATACGTAGTATTATTGTAAATGTATACTTAAGTAACTGTAGGAAATCTGATCAAAATCGTTAGAGTCGTTTTTGAGAAAATCGAATTGTTGTTAAAGTGGCCTAGAATAAACTAACCTTATATTCATTTTTTGAGAAATATGAACTATACAGTATTATTGAGGATGTAAACATAAGTAACTGTACGAAATTTGATCAAAATCGTTAGAGCCGTTTCTGAGAAAATCGAATTATTGTTAAAGTTGCCTAGAATAAACTAGCCTTATATTCATTTTTTGAGAAATATGAACTGTACAGTATTATTGAAGACGTAAACTCAAGTGACTGTGCGAAATTTGATCAAAATCGTTAGAGCCGTTTTCGAGAAAATCGGATTGTTGTTAAAAATGCGTAGAATAAACTACTGTTAATTATTCATCAATGTCAACCATTTCTATGTATACTCTGCTCAGTATGATAAAATGCCTAAGTACGAGGTTTCATTCATTTTCGTTCGACCGTCTAGGCTCCAGCGCACGTAACAGACAGACAGACGGCATTGCGAAAACCACTTTTTCGGATTCAGCGACACCTAAAACGCGTATTTCCGTAAAAATCTCGAGGTCGAATTTTTTCGCGAAAACAATACTTTCTCGTTACTTCGTATGAGAAAGTAAAAATGTTAAGGACAGGGAGGAGGGCGGTGGTCAAATTAGCCGAACTACGTTGAAAACGAACCGGAGAGGAAATTGTGGCTGGTTGCTATGGTTACCAGCCAGTGAAACGGTTGCGTTAGTCTGCGGTGAAGAGGATGTCTGTGTGCGCGCAGAGAGTTTCGGAGGTCGGAACTAATCGACATTAGGTTATAAATGGGCGCAAATGAGACGAGAGAGGAGATGAATGCCGGGAAAGAAAGAAAGAATTAGACTCGCCAAACCTCGCGTGGGGAAAGGGAGGCGTGGATATCCCCCGACAGACTGTAGGAGCCCGTGAGCTGTTTGTATGAGTTGACTGGCGTGATTTCCTCCGAATTGATGGATATCCGTAGGGATTCGAATGTGATCTCTATCTCTGTCGCCATGCGACGCGATGAAGCTATTTTCTCGGGCCGAAGCGTCTCTCGTAAAACTTTGTTTGAATTCGTCTGAAAATTGCTGTATTATCGTATCTGTATTTTTGTGTTCCAGCCATCCAACATTTTGGGAAATTTGGCTATCGTGGTCATGTTTTTCCCAAAAATTACTTATTTCTTCTCCACTGTGTAAACTTAATGACATCAAATTCTTATTATAAAAGAATAAGTAATTATCTTACGGTTTCGGCTGTAAAAGTCAATATGAATTGGTTTAATGGATCCTTCAGCGTTTGCCATTTACAATATTAATTATATCACGAATTTGAAATCCTCGTCAAACAATTAAAATGTAATAACCGCTTTGGTAAGGATATGGCAAGTACTTTTTGAATTAGAGCGCCCACAATCACATACACACGCACACACACACAGACATCATTCCGAAAATAGTCAAAACGTGTTCTAGGGACCTCAAAACGTGTATTTCCGTTGAAATTTCTAAGTCGATTTTTTTCGTGAACACAATACTACGTATGGAGAAAGTAAAAAGTGAAAGCTCGGAACTGTGCAGGAGTCAGACCCCCATAATCCAACTGAGCAAACAATGGCAGCGAAAACAGAACTAAGGAGAGATAAAGAGGGGTTTTTTAGAATATGGGTGGGCGCTCCCTTAAGTGCGGTCGCACATTCTCTTCTTTCGGAATTGTAAGGAATATTAAATGCAAGAGAACCGTGCAATCTTATATGTATGCAACTCTCTCTCTCTCTTGCTCAGAGGTGTTTTTGCTAGGCAAAGGAGAGAGAGAAATCTAGAGAAGCAGGTAGGGAAAAGGGGAGAAAGTGAGAAAACATCTTTATAAACAATTTAAAGGATCAAGAAGATGGTGGTAGTAAAATTGTCGAGTAGTGCATCGTTGTTAAGATATGTGAAGAGCTTTTATAGTATAAAACAAATGGTAGTTATTAGTAATATTAACCTATGCAGTAGGACGTAAGCTCACTGCATTCTTTTAATACCATAATCGCGATAGATGACTTCACAAATAATATATACATCCATATTGTTATTATTAAGCAGTTACTGCTGTATTATGAAAGGCACTTTGAAAAATATCGAAATCTTTCTAAGTTTAAAACATCGTAAAAATATGTTTTCATTGGAAAGAAAAACAGATAACAGTTTCCGCAGCCAAGTGAAGCATCTAATATTTTTATCAAAGTTACAATGTAAAACTGTAAAAAACCTGTAATTAGCCGAGAAACTGCTATATGTGTAGATTTAATGTTACATTCGTAAAAGGTGGCTCAACGTATAGTGTAGTATGTATGATCTGCTTCATTCCTTGGATGTGACTCTCAAACTCACCGCATCTACACCAAAGTGGACGCAAATACTTTATCCCACTGCTACCATTAACTTTTTTTTTTAAATGGGCAAACATAGTTCGACTTATTTAGAGAATTTCACACACGTATTTTACGTCACCCCCTAATTAAACAATTTTTATGACGAAAATTCCACTGATTTTTTACGAACGAATCTTCTAAAGCTTTAACAATCGCTTTCTCTTTTGCAGATCTATTTTGTTGAATAATGTGTTTTTTTATTGTTTGGTAGGCGTTTTTTTAAAGAATCGATTTGTCGCACGAAAATCCACAATTTATCATTGTTTCCCATGTATCATCTCGTCCCTTTCCAAAAAAAGCGAAGTGCGTGTGAGAGGGATCCATATGCTGCTATCAATATTTATAAAAGAAATATTTCATCCACTCAAATATGCGGTCTTTTTTTACGGCCGCTGAAAGGCCTTTAGCTTAGTAACACGACAAACACCCTCGCATCACGTAGTCAACATGAATAGATGTCAAAGGGCACGCTTTGAATATTCATAGCGTAATTATCGTGTTACAGCTTTTGTTCGACATATATTTATATATATTGACGGTTTAAATATTCAAATTCGGGTGAATTCACAACGAATCATCTTTCCGTTCTTTTATTTTCTGTTGTAATATTTTTTCGATAAAAAATCATACTGTTCTAAAAAAAACTGGACTTAATATTTTATGTCGTTCGCTTCGGGACACGAATAAAAATTCGATTGCACAGATTATGCTTTAGAGCCGAAGTAGTGTAACTCTCATAATATTCCTACTCCAACGAACAGATCAAGATTTGATATGACAAATATAAAAGTATTTATGATAAGCTAGCACTTCGTTCAGGTATTAAAGTTTGCTGAGTCTTTATGGAGTGACAGCTTTTATGCGATATATAAATAATCCTGTATTTAGGTATTTTGTATAACAAAAATCGTATTAATCTTCTGTTTACCAGTGCGTCGAGGATAAAAATCTGCGTCTTTAAAAAATACATAAAAGCGTCTTATTTTATTTTCAAATCTTTACTCATAAAATCCAGCCATGCAAATGAATTGAACGGAGCCGAACAAAAAAAAAGAAAACGAAACAAGAGAAAACGCGTAAACGCTCTCCCAAAAGCCTCGATCAACACCAAGGTCCTCGCTCTAACCGACGGTTGGTAATGAAGCAGAAGCTCCGTGACAGGGGGGCAAACACGACCGACCTGTTTATACAAGCTTTCAGAGATAAAACCGAATATCGTCCAAAATTTTTTTTTATCTCGAGGTCGCCATCATCTTTTGGAAGAGGTGGGAAGTGGGAGAGGAGGAGGAAGACCTCCCCGTCCCTCTCCCTTCCCGTCATACACCACCCCTTCCAAGTAGATCTCCCTTTTAATAGCCGCACGGGAATAGCCTTCTGCGTTCAAAAAATAAGAAAAACTCCCACCGCGTCTTACCTTAGCGAAAAGCTCCTCAAACTGGAAACTCCCGGAGCATCATAAAGTCCTATCAGCTCCCAACACAGGACCACTTTGTGAAATGTACCTTTCCTCTCCCCCTCCCTCTCTCTCTCTCTCTGAAAAAAATATGAACTCGGCCGAAACTTTCTTGTGGGTTTCTATCTCCTTCAGTCCGGCGTGTTGAATGTGCGGAGTGGTAAAGGAGAGGGAGAGAGAAAGAGAGAGAGAGAGAGAGAGAGACCGACTTCAACTCCATTCCGTTATCCTTCCGCCTTATCTTCCTCTCTCATCCACTATTTTTTCGTTTTCCTCTCTTTTCACATCTTACATTTCTCCTTTTCGCTGCTGTGAATGTTTCTCTTTCTACCTAATCTCTCTCTCTCCCTTTCATCTCTTACTTTCTCACCTTTTCTGTAATTTCTTTTTATCCCTTCATTTATCCAACCTTTTTTTTTAGCCTTTTGTATTTCGTTCCCTTTTCTTTAATATTATAAATTTCAGAATTTTAAAAATCCTTTTACATCTTTCTTTTTATGAATTTTCATCAACATTTCCTGAGATTCTCTCTTTTTCGGATACTCATTTTTTGCACCCTATCTTCATTTGTTAACGTTGTTCGTTCTCACTTTCTCTCCTCTTTCTCTACGTTTCTTTGTTATGCCTCTCTCTTTCTCTCTCGTTTTATCTCTCACTTTGACCCGCCCTTTCAACCCACTCTTTCCACTTGACCTCGAGGTCCGCTCTTTTCCCCCAAAAACGGTGAAAATGTAATGCAGCTGCGTCTTCCCCCAATGGGAGATGCAAAACGGGGCGTTAACCGGTCGTTAGTTTAGATTGACCTTTTTTCATTTAAGGAGTAAAGAAGAGAATGCACTTTTTAATGAAATGCACATCTGTAGGACCGATATTCATCGCTACGACATCTAAAATATTCTGTAATACGAGCTAATTTTTATTCACAATGAAAATTATATCAAAATTCAGCCGATATGAAGTTCGTGAGATTTTGAAGAAATGGGACTTTAACGTTCCACAAGAACAAAAAAAGTTATTATTAAAATGATTCCGGGAAGTGGTGTTGGAATGCGATTAGATGAATGAATACTTTATTTTGTCGTTAAAGTGTTTTATGCTCAATTCTATCAACGGATTTGCCATAAATATTTGGAACATTCGGTAACATCTAATAGTTAAACTTCTGAAGGTTTTAAAATAGTCATTAAATTCCTAAGAGAATATGTTCATCCTACCACTGTAGAATTTACATCATACATACATAACTTATTAAATTTTAACGATTCTCTAGTAAGAGCAATAATGAGCAAGCGATATCATACAGATATATGATAAACATGAATATTTATATTTCTAGCTTAACAGAGTCATATATTCGTTTTGGAAACAGTACAGTAATTCTCAGAAGTTTATTTTTAAAAGTAGGACAGAGGATTTCAGTTTTTAAAATTTATTTATCAAACATTGTAACCTTTTCTCCATCAAATCGCCTCTGAAATTAAAATTTATCGGCAAGTTTTGACGCTTTTTCTTATAATTTTCTCTTTTTTTTGCTCTTAATTTGTATTTATCTTATTAGCTACCTTCATTCAGTTTCCATGAACGCCAATAAATTTTTAACGCATTTATCGAATAAACCGCTGATGTTTTCGATCTGTCTGTCACGAAATAATAATTATATTAATAACTGTTAATAAAATTAAATGAATGAAACGCGCTTTTTCGCATTGCGTCAGTCAGACCGTTCACTCTCCATCCCTTCCTATCACGCTAAATCCATCGCTACCTCATATCTCCAAAAATTCCCTCCCTTTCCTCCGCCCACCCTTCTCCGCTCTATCGTATGCCCTTTTCACCCCCTCTCCCATTCTCTCTTGACCTCATTGGAAAGGTGACCTCCTTTTTTCCACCTTACCGATACCCACTTGATCCCCGCGAGTTGGTGCAATCTAGAGCCACCCATCCCCCTCACCTCGTTCCATCCTCTGGTATATTTCCGCGTCCCTTCCTCACTCCTCCCGTTTTCCTAAAAATAAAAAATAAAAACATCTTCAAACGCCTCCGCGCACACACGCACACACGACCCCATAAACCTCTCCATCCCCCTCTTTAACTTTGCTCACCGGGTGCAATTTCTGTCTCCTTAATTCCGAGGCTGACAGGATAGGTTTGTTCGCTAAAATGGATCGCTTTAAAGCGTCGTTGGTAGGAAATACTATATCTTCCTCCAGCGATAAGCATTTCTTCGGAATGTGCTTCTTTTCCCAGTTATGGCTTTTTGGAAATGTTACCAAGTTTTACGCATATATTATTTATATGGGAAAGTCACGAATATACGTACGTATGTATGTGTGTGTGTTTGCGCGCATCTACTCGATTTTACGAGGTTACAGGAAGGTCTTTCCGTGGAGGTCAATGCCATTCCATCATTTTCGAATTTTTAAATCATTTTGGTTAAGATATTGCTAAATAATTTTTAAAGAAGTGACTGAATTTCAAAAAAAAAACATCTAATACCATTCATTAAGATATAAGTGGATACTTTAGCACGCTAAAATATCCACTAAAATTATTTGGTGTACCTTAAATGACGCTATTTAAATAAAGCGCATCTAATAGTTTTAAAATGCAAAGGGAGGTTATTAAATGTATATTCAGTTTGAAATTACTTTAAATGCTAAAAAAATGTATCGATTCTGAAGAAAAAGTTACGAAGAAAGTTGTTTCCTCATAAACTCTTAGATTTTATAGATAAGATTAAACCAGTCGTTTAGGGATAATATTTTTTTATTTATACATGTCGTCTACACTTGTTTTATGACGATAGCCCTTCCAGAATTAGTTCTCCAGCTCTCTACTCAATCCTCCATTTTGTCTCCGTTCTTATAGAATCTCTCTGACTTTTTTTTAAAAAAAAAGCGTCTTTCTTTTAAGAGTGACAAATCAGGAGTATATTCTCAAAAGCTCTTTACTAATAAAAACCCAAATTGTTTCTGAAGGATAAATATCTCATGTATCGTTAAAAGAAAATTCCAAGCCCTTAATAAATTCAATAATAAAAGAGGAAGAAGCGAAATGTCAATTTTTTAAAAACATTTTATTTTTGCCCATTCGATGTTCTCTTGTTTGACTCCGTCTCGATGGAAATATGTAATCTCGACCCATATTGCTCCTTCGTAATTGAATCCTTGTGAGTTCTGCGATTCGAAAAGAAAACTTTCCGAAATTTACGACCAATTGAAACTCTTATTTGTATTCTATCAGGGACGAAAATTGAAAGAGCCCGTCTTCGTCAAATATGGCCAAACTCTTCTCCCAATTTCACCTTTATATATACATATATTTTTTCTCAGATTCCCTATCGAATTTTTTTCATTAGAATAAAAATAAAACACTATTCTCTCTCGCTTCGCAAAAAGCATTTGCCTCTCAAAAGCTCCGGGAAAAAAATAACTCGCTTTATTATAAGCGAGTTATACTTTCCGACGTTTTTTGTCGGTTTTAGTAGCGGGAAGGATAATACGTAATATTAAATATTTTCTTTTGTCTCCGTCACATTACTTTCAGAACGAAAAATGATATCCTTGAATGTCGCAATCTCATCACGAGGAATATTTCTACTTTATTTCCATCTGTACGTTCCACACCTGTATATATGTGTGTGTGCATTTATTAAAAGTAAATCATTGGATTGATTGATTAGTGGATATCTATAAAAAGTATAAGATTAGAAAGAATAAAAAAGAGCTATTGTCACTTATTTCATTGCCATTTCAAGTTTTTTTTTATGGTAAAAGTTCTTAAAGATTTGTACGATACGAAGTTGATTTAAAGTCTAATTAAAATGAGGTACATTTTTCAATTGTCGATACCGTTATGGTCCATACCTTCGGGAACGTATTTTCATTAGTTAGGTATCCATTAGGATTTCTCTCGCTTTTATCCAGGTGAGATGTTTAATCGATCCATAAAGAAGCCGCCGCAGATACCGTTGAACTCGCATCTCCTCAAACGACCAGTCACTTCATTCGCCGTGTTCATCTCCCTTAACATTCGTCTTTTGTGAGCTGTCGTCCGTCTGATCATCTCCCCTTAAGAAGAACAGCTCTCGAAATTGACCTTGCTCGAGACCAACGCCCACGGAGGACCCTTCCATCCTCGCATTCTTCTTTCGTCCTCTCTCTCTCTCTTTTACCTCAGGACTCGCTGAAATAGGTCCGAATAATCGTCGAAAATTCCTTCCGTCCTTATTTGTTCTCTCGTGCAATGCATTTTACATAGATGGTCCCTCCGCCTCCCACCTCTCCTCAACGTCCTGGGCCGCAAACCACCATCTCACTGAAGATTCCACCATGGCCTCCATTCCTCCTCCTCTATCTCTTTATCTATCTCTCTATCTCTGGCTATCTTCTCAATTTCACTAAAATAGCCTCCGTGTCCTAGTTCGCGCAGCTTCCTCTTTACGCCCTCATTCATCCCTTTCTTTCCCTTTTCCCCAGCTTTATCTTCGCCACACCAATTCCGTTTGCGTTTTTCCTTTTATCTTCCTATTCTCTCGCGTTCCATTTTATTGTGATCTTTCCTCTCTTTCGTTTTATTTTCGTGAATGGTTTCCGTCCATTTCGACTGATGCTTTGTCTTCTCTCCTCCCTATCGCTTTAACCTTCCAAAATGTCGCTGCCATTAAATTCTCCATTCCCTTGAAAACGAACTGTAGCAAATAACAGATATTAGCTCACTTATCTAGATTGAGGACGGCTTCTATTTTTTTCAACTCTTAAAATTGAAGTGAAGCATCGTCATATATTTGTATGAATACAGTACGCTTAATATCAAACGTACTACATATTAATTAAGGGAAGGTCAGGTCCGTCACAACCCAAAGCGAAGCATCCCTTTCACTCAGCCACGCTTGAGTGGGTGTAGTGGAAGGTAATGGGCGGGGCGCAAGGAGGACCTGCGGGTACCTGGAAAAAGGATCCGAACCTCAGTGAGCGACTGCAGCTACCTAAATGATTATTACATAAGTAAAAATTTTGGCCAAAGCAGTTCAATGTGAATACTGAAATCGTATCCATTTCGTAAGTAAAATCTTCTCTTCCATTTTAAATCGGCCACGCTTGAGGGCAAGTGGATGGGAAGGTAATGCGCGGGGCTCAAGGAGGTGCATGCGGGTAGATTGAATAGGGTATCCTAGGCTCAGTGCGCGGCTGTGGCAACGGAGAGCCTGATTATCACAATTCTGCAACAGAGCTCCGATTTCGGAGCTAAACGGGCAGTTAGTATATTTATTAATTTACCGCTTTCAGCATCGTAACACGTCTTTGCTTGTCTTTTAACCCGCTACTTTATTTTCTTTTTTTTTTAAACGTCGTTAGAACTGCTTCTGTTTCATTACTTGTCCTCAAAAGTACCCTCTTCTATTCCTCTGGTCCTAGTCCCAACTGCTCCCATTTCCAAACCCTCACGCGTCATCCGTACTCTTAAAAAAAAAACCCCGATAACCGACAAAACCCTTTTCTTTCTTATGCGACTACTTATCCCTTAACCCCTTCTCCCTCACTTTTGACCTCCACGGACCCGTAGATCTGCGTTACCTTGGCAATAAAAGATGCCGCCACGATCCCTTTCAACTTATTTCCCCCCCTCCCCTCCTCCTCTTCTTTTTTTTTATTCCTTTCAACCGCCGTACGTCGGTGGAGGAAATCGAACTCGGTCTTTGGAGAGGAGCCTTAACCTCTGGAAGCATAAAGGTTTCGCCCCTTTTATCCCGTCGAATACGCTTTCGCTCTATTCCTCCTCCAGCCCTCCGCTCCCCCCTCGGAATCGCATCACGCGCTCCTCCTCCAATACCCTCAATCTCACTCCAATTCCTTCGATCTCCTTTATTCTCCGAGGACATTCCGATCCCCCATTCAACTGCCGATCTTCTTTTTCTTTTTCGGGGGGAGGGGTGAGGGGAGGTTAGGGCTTCTCGATTTCCTTTTACACCTACGTCATCTCATCCCCTTTCGCCCTCTTTACATCTTTATGCCGTTATCGCCTGCGCTCATCTTTTTTCCCGGTTCTCTCTCTCTGTCTATCTATTTCGCGGTACGGAATCTGCGGTTTTCCTTCTGATAGATATTTGGTCATTTTTCGCTATTTCATTCAGCCCCTTACCGCGTGTTTCTGCTATTTCTACGAGGATGCCGCGTATACCTTCGTCCTCCTACACGTTGCAATTCAATTTCCGTAGTAGTTTCTTTTGTTTTCCGGCTTTCGACAGTTTTGGGAAATTCTCCACGAAGGTGTTTTCTAGCCAGTAAACGCCGCATTCCACGTCGTGGTGCTAAACCGAATCAGGTTTTCCACTTTTGTGGACACGTTTTCAAGGCTGTAGCTAAACATTTTGCTATAACTTTGCCCATTCTACTTTCCTAAATTCTATTCATTATACGTTAAATAATGTTCATTAACTATTTATTTATATTTCCTATTTTCGGTTCAGCTTTCTAGCCATTGCGAGCTTCCTCTCTAGCAACTTTCATTTTGCTCCAATGTACTATATATATAATAACGTAATATAATATAATTGCAAGAATATGTATATTATGATTTACCAATATAAATATCGATGTCTGAGATTTTTCAATACGTTGTTTTAGGCAGTGTATTTACTACAACGTATGCAACTACAATCTAGTAGTGTATTTGTTAATTAAACTCCGTATCCAAAATATCACAACATATTTTTAAAAATTGCTTTAGCTTCTTATATTTTAATCGGTTGGCCTCGCCCGCATTTATAAAAAAGATTGTTTCGTACGCAATTTTTTTCTAGAAAGTGGACGTAGAAGCTAGGGATGTAAAGGAATCGCGCACAAAATCCTACATTACGTGACAAAGGCGTTTGGATATCTAGGACCTTATTTCCGCTAAAGGAATTTTTCCATTTCGGTCCGTTATATACTATGATCCCTCTCCTCCCCCCCCCCTCCCCCCTCTCCCCCCAAACGCTATTCATCCTCCTGCGAATATCTCCACTCCTTTATATAACTTATCTCTTCCCCTCCAATCCCCTATCCAATTCCCGATCCCTTTCCCTCACATCGTTGTCATCTCCCCCGCCCCTATCCCTCCTCTCCCCCCCCCTCTACCTCTCCTATTCATCCCTCTCTCCTATTCCTCCCTCTCTCCTCCCCTATCTCTCTCTATCATTCTCTTTCGTCCGGTCTATTTCTCCCAATCACTTTCTCTCTCCATTCGTGTCGGCACGAAACCACTCTTGTGAAAATCCCCATCCCTACCATTTTTGCATTCCTTATTTCACCTCTCCCTTTTCTCGTCTTCGTCTTTCTCGATCTTTCTCTCAATCTCTCTTATGCTCTGAACTCGGTTTTTTCAGTCTGCTCATGGGGAAAACTCTTTTCGTTTTAAAAAAAAATTCTTTTTTCCATCTTTTTCCTTCATTTCTCGTTTCTTCGCCATGGCACCCTTTTAATTTTTTCCCCAGAATCTAATTTTTTTGACAGTTCACTCCCAAGAGGAGCAAAAAATTCCTCTGGGATGAAATACATATACATAAATACATACCTATACACATATGTGTGCATGTATATGCACGAAGAAAGAGAAAGAGAGAGAGAGAGCGGTAGAGGTTTCCAAAACTTCCTTTTTTCGCATTCCTGAGGCGACGGCGGTCTGAATGTGACCTCAGATTCATTTTTCAAAGACGAAGAGAATCCGTTAAGTTCAATATAAAAGGGTTTTTTAAGCAGAGAAATAGGAATAATTGAATGCATTCATTATTTTTTTAAAGGTAGAACTTTGCATACACAGTCATTTTTTAATCTGCTCGCAAGTCCACATGCTGCGAAAACTGTGCCATTCGGTTTTAATGTGGAATACGTTGACATTGTCTTATTTGACATCGACATTATTTTTCGTTTTCTTTTTTTTAATAAATAATATCCGCTCATAAAACGAAATAATATCTCCCAGACGTTTTGTAATTCTTAGGCGTGTTATAATTTCCAAATAAAGCAAATTTATCAATCGATATTTGCACTATTAACATTGAAATAGTAAAGTTACACATGGTAATAATTTATTAGCCATATATTTCACTACTATTTAAAAAATAATAGAATTGAATTATATTTTGCCGTTTAGTGATGTAGATTAATGCAACTGGATAAAGTCGATGGATAAACTAACTAAGTTTTTTTCTAAAGACAAGCTTCTATTGTCACACGATAACGATTCGTAAGTCAGTTTGGATTTTATTGTATGTTTCATATTTAAAATGTTGGAACTTATTGAATTAGAATTCTTTTCCTTTTACATATTTGATTTTCTGGCTTGGAGTATGGCAGGAATGAGTTGGTGATAACATCTTCAGGAAATAGGTGTTCTCCCTCGGTCTCCATAGCGCCACTTTCCCGAACGGTTAAAATTGGGTTTATCAGTGAGTGGACTTGTGGCCAACCATTTCACATCTGGGCAGAAAAGTAAAATTGCCTTCTCTGGCAAGCATATCTCGAATTTGCAGAAGTCAAAGACCTGAGGAAAACTCATAAAAGTTAAGCGGAGATTAATCTCTTTAATTATGTTTTCATTTAATGTTCTCCTTAACTCCTAGCTTTCCGTAGCAATAAAATAAACCTCGATGGTATTTTGCTCATTGTTTATTTACGAAGATTCATTTTTGTATCCAGTGACATTCGTTGCATTACTGGTCGTCATTTTCTTGGATAAATAAACGTTTTGCCACTGAGATTTTAGTAATGCCCCTTTATTGCGCATTCAAATTTTGCGTTACTTCACGGCATTATAAACCGGCATGGCAGCCTTTTGTGTAAAAAAATAATCACAACCACGATACCGTATTAATATTTAGGACAATATGTAGAATATCGAAAATCAATAGAGGCTGAACCTGTCGTTAAACCAAAACACGCGATGAAACGGGATTGAATATGAATGAAGTAAAGAGGTGAAGTGATATCGGAGGTGAAAGGACTCCCTTATCTCGACCGACAGCATCTGTGACGTAATGAAGTGCTGTTGTTGAAAAGCGATAAACGGACGAAAACGAAGCAGTTAGATTGTAGTACACTTAACATGCGCAGTTCAAATCTTGCCGCGGGGAATTTCTGTTGTTACTGGCACTCCCGATCTGTCTCGCGCCGCGTATGGAATATGTACCTCATTTTTTATTCGCCGAATTTGAAATTATCACTCTTATATATAATTTTTATTGAGCGTAGTAAAACTTTCTGACATTATTAGAAGCTGCTATACAAATTAGTGTTCAACATTTTACGTTTCTGGTGCTGAAAATGAATCATATCCTAATATTATGCAAAATCTGTTTTATTACTTCTCATGTTGGGAAGGTTCATTTACAAGTCTTTGTACAGCTATATAAATGTTACTTTCAGTTGAGGCGCGATTGTTCTGGAATTTAAAAAAGGTAGTTTTATATTCTCACTTTCCTTTTTACCAGGATTGCACAAACTTTTAAAACTCGAAGGTCGCATTTGATGGTTTATACTTATCCGAGGACCGCACTTAATTAAAAGTTGAATAATGTAAATTAAAGAAGAACAAAAATTTAAATATCAAGTTAATCAATTTTTATCTATCAATAATCAAACGCAAAATTATCACAAATATACTCGTATAGTTCAAGTTTGAAAACGGTTATTAATATTTTGAAAGAAGCAGTAAAGGAGTAAAATTTTTCATGAGTACAGATTTACCAAAGGTTTTTCATTGGTAGAAATTTGCTAAAAGTAGTACGTTTGGTTTACCTCAGCAAAATGGTATAATTTTCATTTCATGATTTACCAAATTAATCTAACTTAACCATCGTTCAATATTATGATGCAAAATCTTCCGCAGGCCGCACAAACATCAACGGAGGGCCGCACTTTGTGCACCCCTGCTTTATACAATTGGCGATCGACATTAAAACCTTTGCAAGTCTGTACGTTTACGATTTGACGTTCTTTTTTCCGTTTATCCTTCTCAGTAGCTGATGAATTTAGTATATGAGAGAAATGTGGTGTTTTTCTGAAGAAAGTAAAATGATATAGAGCTTGGCCAGCAAATATATACAATATATATATATATATGTATATGTCTCCTCATGAATTAATTCCTTTCATACACATATTAGGTATTCCTTTGTTTAAGCTCTTAATTCCATTTCTACGTTTCTTTTTTCCTTTACTACTTTAAAAGAGGGCGCAGAATTTCCTATGGAGATTAGTAAAGACACGAAAAGAGAGAGGGATTGGAGAGGAAAAGCAGAAAATATCTGCAGGAGAGAAAGAGCTCAAGAAAAAAGAAAGAAAAAGGATAAGAAGAGAGGGAAATGAGGATTCCTTTGTTGAACATAAGCCCTTTTGCACTTTCTATCTCTCTCTCTCTCTCTTTAACTGTTGGAAGACGCTAATTGGATTCAGCATCGAAAACCAATCAAATCCATTAACCACCTTCTTGTTTTTTTTACCTTCACAATTTCTTAAGCTTCTTCGTAAAAACTGCGAGATCTGATGCGTACTTAACGCACATTTCTGTATTGTAAATCCGATAAACTTCGTCGCAGGAATCGATACCATCTTTTACCACATGTCTCCATCTTCCTTGTTTCATTTCGAGCCGCCTCCTTTTTATGTTTCGTCTTCTTACGAAGCAAAAGAAATCGATAAAGGTCCTCCAGGCGACGACGTTGTAATTAAATTTTGAAACTGGTCGCCCTGGGAACAGGACTAGTTTTCGAATTATATTTTTTGTTCCTCCTCTCTCGTTTTCTCCGTCGGGCGTGCCTTCGGAATATCGGATAGGTTTTCGGAAATTGCTGTCGCGAATACGGCAGTTTTTTCTTCTTATTCTCGTCGATGCGTTTTTTTCGTAAAAAAAAGTTCCTCTCGTGTTTTCGTTCATTATTTTTCTTTTATCTTTCGAGTGTTGTTTTAATTGATTTTCTCTTATATCTCCGAAAGAATCGTCTGGAGTCATTGAAAAGCCTTTCTAGTCGGAATGAAAAAATTCTTAAGATTCCTTTCGCGACGGATTGGCGGAGAAAAATATTTACGCTCTTTTTTCTTCTGAAATTATTTTTTAGGTAATTACGTTAATGAGCTCCTTTGGTGGTGAGAGAGAACGTTTTTTCTAAGAAACGCAAGAAATTTTTATCCATACTTGCTTAAAACAATACTCATTCAGATACACAGAATTAATCCGTTCAGGATCAACGTGGGACGAAGTAAAAAAAATTCCAGTCCTACATTTGCTTCCGTGTCTTAAGAATCTTGGTTTTAATACGACGATAAAAATATCGCTAGGCTGACGCTTGAGTTAGAAGAGATATTAAGATATTGAGAGATAAAAGAAGGAAATGGCAGCAGATATAGATTGAGAGAGAGAGAGAGGGATTTTCAGAAGAACACGCTAAAATTAGCGGCGGAAGTTAAAAGATAAACTGAACAAAGGAGAAAAAATTATAGCCTCGAAAAAACCGAAAATAAATTTCGAACAAACGGCTTGATTCGTAAAAATTTCGTAGGTATACGTAAGTAATTGGAGGGTCGGTAAGTTGGATTGAGAATTCTTTTGGTTTCACGAATCGGAAAAAAGTGAGATATAGCTATAGTTTAAATATATGTAGGGGAATAGGGTTAAATGTGGAGGAGAGAGAGAGGGAGAGAGAGGAAAGCGTGTATTATAGAAGGCTGTGCGAACCGTTCTTTTCTCCGTGTCGGCGGAGAATTGGCGGATATGTGTGTAGGGAGGGGAACGCGGTGAATGAAAGTCTTTGGAGAGAGGGAATTCGGAAGGAAGGGGAACCTGTCAAGATGACTAGAGAGAGAGAGAGGGTGAGAGACTTGGGGGAAGGGGAGAGGACGATAGAGGGGGAAGGGGGGGGGGGGGGGGAGAGATCGATGTGTTGGAGGCATATTCTTGTTGAAGGAAGGGAGGAAGCTGGGAAAGAGGAAGTGGATTGTGTTTTGAGGTTGAGTGGGTTGGGCAGGAATGTATGGAGGCAGGTAGGATAGAAAGTTCGATCGACAAGGCCGCCGTATATTAGAGAGAGAGAGAGTGAAAGAGGTCTTGGACCTCAAGTGGGAACGGTCAGAGAGGATGCTAGAAACTCTGTAAAGAAAAAGGGGAGGATGGCGGAAAAAGGCAGGTTGGTTTGGGACGAAGAAAAGTGAGGCGATGGATGGAATGGAAGAGAGGGGGGAGGGGGAGGAAAGCGTTTCAAGAAAAGAGAGGAAGAGAGTTTTAGGACCCTAACTCCACCTTTGTGATGAGAGGAATGGTAGAGAGGAAAGTGCAAAGGCAAACAGGAGAGTTGAGGAGGGAAGTAGGATGGTTTATGGGAGAGGGGAGATAAAGGGTTTGGGGAGGGGAAGGAGAGGGGAGGGATAGGAAGAGGTAATGGAGGGGAGGAAGGTGCAGGGAAGGAGGCGTGAAGTAAAGCGGGCGCGTGATACGGAGGTGGAAGCTGGATTCTGCCGTACGTGGAAGGAAATGGACTCTGCCGTAACGTTGGAAACGAATCTACGGAATAGGAGGGGGGGATTGCGAAATGCGAATTAGAAAACACGCACGCGCACGCATAAGAAAAAATTATATATATATATATATATATATATATATATATATATATATATATATATATATATATATATAAATATAAAGCGGAAAATGTGGACTTTGAAAATAGCGAAAAATGAAGCGGTCCTTTTTTCTATTCTCTTTATCTTATGCATTTCCTTTTTTCTCTCGCCCTCTCTATCTTCCTCTCTCTCTCTCTCTCGATCCCTTTCATGCGTAACGAAAGGGACGCGATTGGAAGTTATCGCTGCTGCTCTCACTCCAAAACCCAAGCTTTGGTTTTTTTTAACTTCTATTTATTCGTTCCATTTCATTTTTCGCTCTTTTTTTCCCTAAATTGTCTTCCGAGCTCACAGAATTTTTTGGTGAAATTAGTTCTGAGAATTCTTATTTCTTTCTCCGAGGGAATATTTATAAATAATGGGGCCGAATCTGGAAAGTACAAGTCATTCGGTCGATTCGCAAGTGGAAATTTACATTTAAGAATAGATGAATAACTAGAAAACGGAGAATGTCATAATTACTAGATTTTAAAAAATAACCCTCTTAACGAATTAAATTGAAAGTTATAAATAAAATTGAACCGAACGTGGCTTTAAAGTTGAACAAATACTTAATATCTGTAGGAAATGCGAATTTTTATTTTTAATTTAAAAAATATTTTATCCGCATATTTATTTTTCTTATTTTTATTCTACGTTTATCCTTAGATATTTTATTACCCTTCAGGTAACATTTCATTTTGGCTTAAGTTATAATTCTTAATTAATTTAAATTGGAATTAAATGCATACTTGAACAAAAAGTATTGCTATTTATTCGTGTTTCGTATTTAGCGCCATTTTAAATTATCGAAAGGCCACTAGAGGGAGTGTTGCTTTTCTCTTACTACTGCCCTCTAGGGCTAGTTCGTAGAAACTACTTAGCCTGAGTCATCGGCTCATTACCGATGGAAGAGTTTTAGAAAGTGACACGAACGGAGGAAGCTCAACGAGCAGGAGTTACAAAGGTAAGCAATACCAACTCTTGTGGCCTTTGTCGGGGCAGTATCTCATGTTTTCTGTGCATATCTATTCAGTTCACTTATCAAGGTTCGAGTGAATTATTGCAATCGTCGCGTAATACGAGAACCGAACATTTTGGTCCTTCGGGCCGGATTTTCTTTCGTTTTGACCAGACTAAGTCTATCGTTTCATACGTTGTCAAATTGAATTATCGTGACATCTTGCTTATATCATTGATGCTTACTTATCTTGGGAAAAGTGTGTCTTTATGTAACTCTTAGTATTTTCATTTTGACCTGCTATGCTATCTTGCCGTTGTGTGTCATATATCTATATGTATCTTAGTATCTTGAAATTGTATCATTTGTTTCTGTAGTTGGATATCTTTGTATTCTTGAAAACTACCGGGTGTTGTATTTTATCTATTGGTTAACGAGAGTTAAGTCTCACTATGTTTCAAGACAGTGAAAAGGAATCAGGCAGTGATACACGGACGTTACGTGTACTCAAGCGAAATTATGCTCTCGCTAAATCGCGACGTGAAGCCACGATACGTACGATTGAACGACCTTATGCATTGTCAAATACGGTCGTTATAGGCTTTATCAATGTTCTAAATTCAATGCATTCGTCATCGAGAAACGAAAGGAATTCATCAAGAAAAATTTGTTTCATTAGTTTAGGTGGTGTCCATAAATCACAAGACTGTCTTTCAAAGCAGGTGTGTAGATATTGTTCTTGTAGGCATCATTCATTATTGTGTACACGAAACAAGTCTAACAATAGTTCAAATGCTAATTCTGTGATAACAGACCTAAATCGTTGCATGTTGAATCTAGTAACTCGAAAGAGGACTCATCTGGAGTCAACGTCATCTCTTCTTTTTCGAATGGACCTACCATTAATACATTGTCACGTACAAATAATCATAGTGAATCCAAACCTTCTTTTGTACTTCTAGGAACTTCTAGGGCTATTATCAAGATATATACTGGTTCTCTAGAAAATGTTAGAATATTGATTGATCCTGCGTCACAAGCCAGTTTCATCACTACATATTGTCAACAGCGATTAGGGCTTCCTCGTAAGAATATTCACATTAATTGCCTGGGATTATCATGCACTTCTGCTTAATCGACAAAGGGTATTACTTCGTTCGTTTTGAGGCCACGCCAGGACGGCAGTGATATTAATGTTTCTGCAATAGTTATTCCAAAAATAACGGCACAGCAACCAACTTTTCCAATCCCTGGTACTGTTTGTCAAAAATTTCATTCGTTTAATCTAGCAGATCCTGACTTTGATAAACCAAGACATATTGATTTATTACTAGGTGCTGATGTATACTCGGATATTATAACAGATGAGCCTATCTTTCGTCAGGAAGGCTTTCCAACTGCATGGTCTTCAGTTTTTGGGTATATCCTTATTGGACCAATAAATTCCGATTTCTATAATCCAATGTCGTGTGATAGCATAACAACTTGTTTAGCATCTAAATTTATCATTGCAAACATTTTGGAATGTAGAGGAAGTACCCAGTATTCATGTTCCTTTACCTGAAGATGCATATGCAGAAAAACAATTTGAATCTTTGCATTATCATAATAAAGACGGGACTTATGTTGTGCCATTGCTACTAAGAGATTTGAAAGAGCCATTAGTTTTAGGAGATTCGAAACCACAAGCTATTGGAAGATTTATGAATCTGGAACACAAATTTCAGCACAATCTTGAATTGAAGATAGAATATACCACTTTTTTGGAAGTGTATCTGAAATTCGGACATATATCACCTACACCATGGGGGTCCGGGGAATACTGTATCCCACATCATGTGGTACTTTAACCTTCTAGTAGCACCACTAAAGTACGCATTGTTTTTTATGGGTCTTCAAGATATATCAAGATATATCAGATCTTATCATTAGGTTTAGGCTACATCGTGTGGCTATTGTAGCAGATATTTGTAAAATGTACCGGATGATTCAATTGCTACCTCAGCATAGAAAATATCAGCATATCATTTGGCGTCCTGATGAGAGGGTTTCTCTTCAAGAGTATGAGTTAAATACTGTAACATATGGACCCACATCATCTCCTTATCTTGCTATCCGGACTCTAAAGCAGTTTTCTCTTGACGAAGCTGAGAGTTTTCCATTAGCTGCTCCTGTCGTATCTCATGATCTATTTGTTGATGATTTTCTGACAGGGACTTCGAATTTTAAAGCCAGTGAGATAATAACCCAGCTGATTGGAATTATAAATTCAGCTGGTTTCCAATTTCGCAAATGGTCATCTAACATGCCTGAAATACTCAAGCAAATACCTTCTGAGTTATGTAAATCTGATATATATTTTGATAAAAATGGTGACCAAGCTCTCAAATTATTGGGCATCCACTGGAAATCTAAATCTGATATTTCCTTCTTTCATGTAAATGTAACTAACACAGCTTTCACTAAGAGAGGTATTCTTTATACTATTGGGTGATCTGCCAACAGCTAGAGTGGAACCGAGCCGTCCATTTCTACACACAGGGGTGAACTTTGGCGGTCCTTTTTATATAAAAGAATTCTGAAAACGGAATGCTAAAATCTCAAAAGCCTATTTTTGTTTTTTTATTTCGTCATTGTTCTCTGTAAACTATATTTTCTTGGATTAAATAATAAATAATAATAATTTCTTCGTAATAATTATATGTTTAACTTTATTGAATTTGTTCAGTTTATCACGGAAAATTTCTGACGATATTTTTTCTTTCTTTTCAGTCTCGGAGAAGGAAATACGGCAATGGTGAGTACTTGAAATAACTTTTATTTTTATTTTTTATTTCGGTGTCAGCAGTCCAGTGAACAGGATTTCAATTTATAATTATATTGCATCACTGGTCACACTTTTATTTATTTCTCTTTAGTATTTTAACTAGCTCAGTTGATTAGGAATCGATTAAATTCCAGTTTTATTTAGAGACACGAGTTAACTAAAGGAATCTATCGGTAAGGTAACATTCGTGGCATATCTTCCAGAGTGAAATGAATTATAAGTAGACACAATACACGACTGCCTTATAGTGTGGTTAATTTGAACGTTTTATAAATTCCGAAATATTAATTTAAAATGTTAAAAATTTCGGATTTAAGTTTCTGGCATTAAAGTTTTCAGTTCTATTTTTTTAAACGAGAATTCAAATTCCACTTAAATTGCATTATAAAATTCTTTAAGTATAGGAGATATTTAAGAGGGAAATATTTTTTCTTTTAGAGAAAAAAGTGGGAGGAAATGAAACTCACTTCGAATTGCATTGTGAAAAGGACGCAGGAACTTAGGTTAGCGCAGTTGAATTGATTGACACGTGTTTATTGGGCGTTGGCCACCCTATTGCTAGATGGAAGACGTGACCTTTTTCGTCCCTATTATGAAACCTAAAAGCCTTTTTTTTATTATTCCAAAAGTTCTCTTTAAATGTTTGTAAATAATCAAAAAGTGCCAATGCGAATGTCGTACTAATACTATTTTTTAATATTACAAAATCGATGTTTTGGTCTTGGATGAATTTAGTTTTATGTAGTCATAAGCGCATATATTTAAGTTATATTCACCCGATTTAACAAAAATATTGTTTTTATAGAGAAGAAATGATTAAAATACATTCAGGTGGTAGGTTGTACCATAAATGTCATAAAATTATCGCATGACCAAATACGTGGAAGACTCATTATCAGAAAGCGCTTTTATTTAGGGAAGTATAATCCTATTAGAATACAAATAGTACGTTAATTATGTCATGGGACTGCAGGGTAAATGTGAAAATTTATTAAATCATATGTTGCTGAGCGCTTCCTGTGTTTTTATGATGTAATATCTCAAAATTCGCATTAATTCCCAAATTTTTGTTCTGTTCTCTCGTAGGTCGAATGCTCTAATCACTGATATAAAACGCGGGTTAATTGGTGTGTTATTGCGCGGGCATATAGATTAATAGTGTTTGTAATATGAAATTCCATGCGTGGCTAAATTAACGGTAAGGTAAAGTAATTCTTCGGCGCGTTCGTATCTATATTTGAAAAGTTGAATAATTTATGATTACTTATGCGAAGGCGATTTTAATGTTTTTTATTTAAAAATTGGTGGATTGATAAATGTATCACGTCCTGCATGAGATAAAATTATTGCAGTTCTTGAATTGAAAATTTCTGTTCTGCCTGCGTAAATGTAAATGAGATTGTTGACATATGCATACACTAAGGCATCTGCGAGAAAAACTAATAAAAAATGAACCACGTATTTTGCACATAATAGAAGCTCCTTCAATTAAAATTTGTTTTTCCGTGAGCAATATTGCTTATTGGAAATATATTTTTAATTTCTTTTTTCAGACAATTTCTCTCGATATACGTTTTGATTGCCACATGAAAAAATGATCAGCGCTGAAACCTTTCTTTTCAAACTTTTGTCATTTATATCACCACCACTGAAGTTTTAAAAATATTCGACAATTTATGTTTGAGAGAAATGTCAAAAGAATTGATATGACATTTGCAATCGGACGTATCCACTCATTTTTATGGAATTTTCATGGAAATATTTTTTCTTAATTTATCGCGTGAGCATGCGGCGCATTAACTCGCTTATGTGGGCTGCACGCCACTGGTTTTGATGTATTTTAATTAAATTTAAGTATCAAATAACATCCGCAATGACAGGAAAGATTTCCCGAGGCAATCTTTCGGGAAATCTTTCCTGTTATTGCGGATGTTATTTGATACTTAAATTTAATTGAAAATACATCAAAACCAGTGGCGTGCAGCCCACACAAGCGAGTTAATGCGCCGCATGCCCAGGCGATAAATGAAGAAAAAATATAATTATTCAGAATTCATAAATATTGATAATTAATACTTGCATCAATAAGTATAGAACGAGAACACAACTAAAAAGAAAAAATTGGGATGTGCTTCATCGCCATAGGTGAAATACGAAAAGAGAGAGATAATAGGAAGGCGACGAGAGAGGAGGCAAGATTTTTATCTTAACGCATTCATTCGCTCGAGATAATATCGGGGAGGCGGCTAGAAGAGAAGGCCAACAAGCTGTCGAAATATAGTCACTGTATGCGTCGATACGGTACGCTTCTCAAGGTTTCGACGAGGAAGCAGACGGGATGCGTGCCACCCATTTGATCTTTATTGTCCTGTTTCTAGGTGGAAAGAGGAGGGGAAGGAGAAGATGGCCAACTATGATTTTTTTAATTTTTAATTTTTGAAAATCTCAAAACATGAAGGAAATATCGGAGTGAGAGAGGGGGAAGTCAATATTTAAGAATACCGGAAGGGGAGCGTTAGACGGTGTTTATTGTAGTTTTAAAATGTTTTGTATGATAGTTTTCGAAAAACACGTAAATGCACCTCACATTGTTTGCAACAATTAAATTTTCCTTATCTCTTTATATATATATATATTTATTTATTTCGTTTTTTTTGTTGAGGAGCAAACACACCATTTCCTTGAATGCGACAGACTAGACGTAAAAGGGTTATAGCCTATGACATATTTTCCATAAGTCGTAATGTTGTTTCTATAGATGGTTGTCTTGCACTCTTTGCTTTTCGTTTACTTTCACAGTATTTTTCTATCCAGACAGTCACTACGCTAAAATTTGGTTTACTCATTTGGTCCACGTGTTTTAAAATTGCATTTACTATAAAAATTGTTATTTCCAATAAATGGTGAAACATTTTCATGTAATATTGTAGTGGCTTCCTGGTGATGATGCACTGAAAATTTGACTCATCCCATCCCTTTGCTATAGTCAACACTCATTAGATGTTTAATTTTTTTACCAGTCAAAATTTCAACAATATTAATATCAGCGAAATTTTTCTTCTTTTTAGACGAAAGTCTTTTACTCGTAGGCGCGATATTTCTGTGCAAAATCTATCTGGACACGGGGAATACCTAATATTTTTTTAGGAAACAGTTCAAGGTAGCATATATTATTAATACAACTCGGCCACCCATAGATGTGAAAATGTAATAGGGAAGTTTAACGTGTATAAGCGGTTAGAGTTACCAGCTGAGAGCAAAATAAATACATAAAAAAGCTTAAAAGCTGTTCACAAGCAAACAATGAACACTGGTTGATGCGTACAAGGGTTAAAGTGTCTGTCAACCAGATCACCCTAAAAATATCACCGCGCGCCACTGATCAAAACACCATTCGGGTCATTGGATTTAAAAGTTTATTCACTATCGCATGCCCTTAGGATTAATTTCATCAAAGCGACCGCGGAATCCGGATGCATAGAATTGCATTTTTCTTTAAAGTTCCGCTTTTAGCAGTACTTTCTCAGCCAAATTGGAACTGCGTCGGCAATGAAGATACACTGCATTGTATTTGGATCAAATTTAGGTGATACAAACGTTCCAATAACAAATAATCGATTTAAGATATATTATTATTGGAGCTCCGTTTGTTTTCTGTTTCAAATAAATTCACAACAATATGATTGGGTAAACTGTAAACGCATTTCCGCTGCAAAGTTGCCGCTTTCGACTGTGATCCACGCGTTACCTGTTGTTTTAAATCAACGATGCGTAAATTACAGTTGTTAAAATCTAATTGAGATAGGAGAAATGCGCATTCTGTTTACACAAACTTGTTAATGCTTTATGTTTTGCCTATGATTCACAGTTGCCCTGTGATGGCAATTTGCATTATTTTCTAAAACTCTTAAATAATGGTACAACAAGATTAGTTAAAGCTTTACAGTTCTATGCCACCGTTAACTGAAAATGATAATTTTCAAGCATTTTTAAATCAGTCAAAAACAGATTTTTTTAATCAAGGAAAATACCTAGAAATTAAACTGCAAAAACTTCTTAGGCTGTCAAAAGGAGCATTTTCGTGTTTGTCACAAATTCACAAATTTGGCATCATAGCAGCAAATATACAAAAGGATTTCGTCAGTGTATTTTATGTCATATTTAATACAGCGCGAAAATCTTCTGTATAAATACCAACCACGAGTATTTTTTTTCAAATTCGAGAAAGAGACATAAATAATGGAATTGTATTGTAAATGAGCGTGCGTTTGCTTATGTTCTTCCGTGTTGGACTAATAGAGTATATTAATACCAAAACCACGGACTGTCTTAAATTGTTGCAAACAAATTAGAGCAACTGCAAACTCCTTATTCAGAATATAAAGAATAAACACTGAAAAAATTAAATTCATTCATTTTTATAGCCTTGTTATAGTCATTGGAGATACCTAAAGTACTTATTTTTTTCCAATTGTTATTCTTGAATATTGTTTTCTAGTATAAGACGAACTCCATATTTTATAGTTAGGAACCTTTAATATTAATAATTTGTACTACCACAGAATTAGAGAATAAAATTTAGGCTTTAAAGTGATCTAATACAATTTTTGTTAAACAATTGACGTGTGCGAATGGCATTATCGTAATTTAAATGTAAGCTGCATTCAATTTTTTATGACAATTATTACATTCACAAAAGATAAAAGCGAAAATCCGACGTCGAATTTGTCTCAGTCCTTCCCAACGAACTGGAATTGTTCCAAGTTGAACTCACCAGAAACATATCTTGAATGCAGACGTTTAACTGATGGAAATGCGAAAAGATGCGCAACTGCTAAAAAGAATTAACGATGAGAGAGGCGGAAGGGCAATTAAAACGCGGTCCAATTCTCTTGATGCTCATGATCCATTCTTATTATTAAATTCCAAAATTTTCGCCACTTTTACCTAAATACGGGCGACTCCCGAGATTCGATCAACTCGAGAATTCGACCGGTCGAAGTTCGCTTATTCGACCCAGCCGATCGGTCGGTCGAATTAGGAACTAGTTTACGCGAAGTAATTTTCGGTCCGCCCAGCCACGCAAGGTTTGTTTCAGTCTAGACATCGTTATTTCTGCTCCAGTTGTTTGAATTTGTGCTGATTTCATTAGTTTTTAGGCGCGTTCGACATTCGACTGTTCGATATTCTATCGCGTTTTCAGGACCGCATCCCGGTCGAATCTCGGGAGTCGCCTGTAATGGATTTCATGCCGTAGCTTTGCTCATAAGGAGTAATTACATATGTATTCCTTATTATGAATACTCGAAATTTTTATGGCAGAGATTGGGCGCGTAGAGTTATTATAACGATTAATGTATTATAGACGGAGCTTAATCGATAAAATGTACTGAAACTATTTAAACATAGTTGAAAAGATTGTACCCTTGGTGTCGCTTCAAGTTTAGCTTAATCTTATTACTGTAATATCTACTTTACTCGACAATTATGAATTAATTGGCGCCATTGAATGGTTATTTATTATTCCTTACATTTTTTTACAATTAGCAATACAATTTTCTCGATACAGGTACACCATTTGATCAATGAAAATGTTTTGATTTGCGGCTTTGAATGTGCTGAAAACGATCAAGCATTTTTCATTAGCTCCTTTCAGCTGTTAATTGGAGGATTTAACTGCTGCTGAGAAAAGGCGATTTAATATTATCACCGTGCATTTATAGAATAGCTCATACAAAATGGGAGGAGAACATTAATGTTTCTCAAATTGGATTATCGATCTAACTTTTGTTAGAAGATGGGCATTTAATTTTTTTGTTTCACTGTGATGCAAAATTGTAATTCACACACACAGACACATTAAATTAACATCATCCACCTTGATGTTTAGTATTATATCCCTGGAAAAGGCTATAAATTTTTCTATTCGTATTCATTGTCTTAAACCAAAGTTTTTACTATAAATATTCTATAGAATTGTCGTTTATAAGGCTTCAATTAGCGTGAGTGAAATGTTATAGGCGTAAATTTGAGAAATTCGTTAATATTTATATTTGAAAAGCGCAAATAATTTTATTTGAAATTTTGAATGAAAGGTTACATTGTTAATTTTTCACATTAATAGTTATTAATGTGAAAATAAAAGAATGTTCACATTAACACATAATTTCAAAAAGGCTGCTTTTAAAAATACGCAGGCTGATCATTTAATATTAATTTTACAAATGGCCAGTGAAGTGAAATTTTATATTTATCATTGAGTAAATCGCATACATTTGGAATCAATTGGAATTTTTTTAGATACCTACCTACATAGGTTTAAAATAAAATCTCTCGACCTTCATCCATTTGGAGCATGGTGAATAATACCAAAAACTATTCTGGTGGATAATTTGTTGCTGCTTAAAAAACATCGAATAATAACAAAAATTTCCTGAAAGGTTCTGTGGGTTCATGTTTTGTTCGGTTCGGTTTAATTGATCTTGTTTTATTTTGGTGATATAAATATCCAAATTCACACGTTATACCAATGCTGCCGATCTGGCTTTTTTCCCGCTAGATCTGGCGGGTATTGTTCCAATTACAAAATTCCTGAAGTACTTTTCCAAATAGGAAAACTGCAGTCCTGCTCTTACGAGGGAGAGGAGGAAGATTTGGATGCTTTGATAAATTTATAACAACTGTGTTAATCTTTTGCTTTCTGTTTTTTACTTTCTCCATACGTAGTAATGGGAAAGTATTGTATTCATGAAAAAAATCGACTTCGAGATTTCAACGGAAATACATGTTTTGAGGTCCCTAGAACACGTTTAGACTATTTTCGGAATGATGTCTGTGTGTGTGTGTGTATGTTAGTGTGGGCGCTCTAACTTAAAAAGTACGTGCCATATCGTTACCAAACTTCAAATATAACACTTTAACATGAGCACAAAGAACTGATTAGTTTTTGGACAATAACGGATAACCGGAAGTCGAGGTTTATTCGAAACCCGATTCGGTTTTTGCGATATTTCTTGGTTAAAATATCATTTTTGTATATACAATTCTATACAAAAGTTATAGAGAATGTAATTTCCTACAACTTTCATTAGAAACAATTTTCTATAGGAGTTATTGTTTAGGAGTTATTTATAAATAACCGGTTTTTCGGTTTCCGTTAAATATCACCTTAAAAACATCGTTATTGGTAATCTTCGTAAGGACCAAAGTTGTAGAGAATAATATTTCTTCCAAGTTTTGTTTGAAACTAATTTTCGTAGAACCATCTATTTCGGATATATTTCGCTTTATCTTAATACCAGTATACAGCGTCAACGCCATGTAGCGGTGAATTCTGTAATCATTCAAAATATACGTAATTTACGGCAACAAGGACGTGTCTTCCTTTATGATACGAAATAATAATTTTGCTTAGTAATATTATTCATAATAATTTAAATATCTATAACCCAAATATGGAGAAAGTCGTGTTGGCCACATCAGATTTTTTTGTTTTGCGGTTTTTATGATTTTAAAAATAGTAAACTATTTTACATATTGTAAATATAATTAGAGTATTTTAAACTATCTTGTTTATTATTTCATGATTGTCTTCCAGTATACGCATTTTGAAACGCATTAGCTATGCATGACCTATTTATATTCTCTGTATTTTATGTGTTATATATGTTTGACTTAGGTATTTTTACTTCCTCCATACATAGTATGGGGAAAGTATTGTGATCACGAAAAAAATCGACTTCGAGATTTCAACGAAAATACCTACACGTTTTGAGGTCCCTAGAACACGTTTAGCCTATTTTCGGAATGATGGTACGTGTGTGTGGATGGATGGATGTATGTGATTGTGGGCGCTCTAACTCAAAAAGTACTTGTCATATTAATACATAATTTCATATATAACACTTTGGTATGGGCACAAAGAACTGATTAGTTTTTTGGAAAATACCGGTTAACCGGTAGTCGAGGTTTATTCGAAACCAGATTCGGTTTTTGCGATATTTCTTCGTTAAAACACCATTATTGAATATACAATTCTATACAATTGTTATAGAGAATGTAATTTCCTAAAACTTCTATTTGAAACAATTCTCCATATCAGTTATTGTTTAGGAATTATTTATAAATAATCGGTTTCTCGGTTTCCGTCAAATATCTCATTAAAAACGTCGTTATTGGTAATCTTCGTGAGGAACAAAGTTGTAGAGAATAATATTTCTTCCAAGTTTTGTTTGAAACAAATTTTCGTAGAACCATCCATTTCGGAGATATTTAACTTCTTCGTAATTTCCATTATACAGCGCCACCACCATGTAGCGGTGAATTCTGTAAACATATTCAAAATATAATTTACGGCAATAAGGACGACTGTATTATTTTACGATTCGAAATGTTAATTTTGCCTCATAATGCTATTCATAATAATTTAAATATCTATACCCCAAATATGGAGAAAGTCGTGTTGGCCACATCAGATTTTTTCAATTACCTCTTTTAAAACTCCATTTTTTAAATAGTTTATAGTATAAAAATTATAGTTAGTTTAATTCTCAATATGTTTTGTTTGAAACAATTTTTCATTAAACGGATAGTTTAAGAGATATCTCGATTTTTATTCTAAATTTACGTTAAATACGTCGCTAAGTTATACCATTGTTTCCGCTGCTATGATACAATTTTCTAATTGCTGATAGCTTTGCGTACGCTGTCAAGGGTAATTGCAACTGCACATCGACATTTTGTTTTCCATAGAAAAAGTAAACAATTTTCTTTACTTATTTTTGTTTATTCGTTAACAAAGACTATTGAAGATGTTTTAAAATTATTCTCGAGTGTAATCGCTGATAAATATTTCTGATCACACTGATGTCGAGAGAGTAATCATAGTCATTGCTCTGTTATATGGAGAAAGTCATGTGCTGGCCACATCAGATTTTTTACTCGTTCTATGCATGTACGTACATGTCCCTTGGATAAAAATAATCTATTACTATTACTATATTTTAATCTACCTTGACTATGATTTTGATTAATGAAAATAAAATGTAACTGAAAAAAGTGAAGAAGTTTAAAGTTAATGAAAATACGTTGACATTGAAAATAAAAATTCAAAGAATCGATAAAAATGTGGTAATCAGTTTTTTTATTTGCTTTTTTTAGTTTGTCGTTTGGTAGGCGGTATTTTTGCTTTTTTTCCGAATGAATCTAGCGGATCTACCTTTTTTTCCGGTAGTTTTAGGGTATCTTGTGGCTGGGAGTCGTCAGCGCTGCATGAGACTCTTAACAACTAATTGTTACCGTATGACCACAATATTAACATAAAATATTTTTTGTATGGGAGACTAAAGTACAGGTTTTCTTTTACATTCCATTTATATTTTTTTATAATTCTGCATAATTAAAAGAAATCTTTTTGTGCTACGTATTTACTTTAATTTACTTCCTAGATTTTAACAGTGAAGCTGAGTAATAAGATTTCACATGATTACAATTCTAATCCATATAGCTAACTTTTCATTATTAGAAATTAAGCCCCGTTTCTTCGAATCTGCAGGATTCAACAAATTCTCGCAATCATCGAAAATCAAAGTCTTAACCAATTCCGATTAAAGGTATACAGGAAATTCCGATCTGGGGTCTTAATGTCTCTTGCTTCCCTCTGCTCCTTTCTCTTCCTCTCTCTTTCTCCCTCTCACTTTCTTCCTCTCTCTCCACTCGCCCAGCCATCAATTCTCGTTTGCCCTTACACTTGTCACTCGCACGCTGCCCTGGAGAAGCGTAGGACCATCCTCGGTAGCCATGAGATTTGGAACTGGAAACCTCACGCTGTAAATTCAGAGGTGCCGCCAAGACTGGACGGCCGCCGGAGAAAGCTTTCAAAAAACTTTCTATTTCCTTCCCTAGCCTCCTTCCAATATAAGTCCCCTTCTCTTACGATCCCCGTTCCACTTTGTTTCTCTTTCCTTTCTGCGCATCCTCTCTTTCAAATCCTCTCTCTCTCTCACACACACTTCCCTTCAGCCCGCATCCTCCTACTTTCTTCTGGATATTTAACGTTTGGGCATTTGCAGCCTCTTCCGAAAATTTTATTTCCTGCGTTTTTAATCTATTTTGTCAGTTTTATTTCTTCTTTTCTCATTTTTACTTTCTCATACGAAGTATCGAGAAAGTATTGTTTTCGCGAAAAAATTCGACCTCGAGATTTTTACGGAAATACACGTTTTAGGTGTCGCTGAATCCGAAAAAGTGGTTTTCGTAATGCCGTCTGTCTGACTGTTACTGGCGTTGAAGCCTAGACGGTCAAACTAAAATGAATGAAATCTCGTACTTAGGCATTTTATCATACTGAGCAGAGTATACATAGAAATGGTTGACATTGATCAATAATTAAGAGTAGTTTATTCTATGCATTTTTAACAACAATCCGATTTTCTCAAAAACGGCTTTAACGATTTTGATCAAATTTCGTACAGTTACTTAAGGTTACATCCTCAATAATACTGTATAGTTCATATTTCTCAAAAAATGAATATAAGGCTAGTTTATTCTAGGCAACTTTAACAATAATTCCATTTTCTCAGAAACGGCTCTAACGATTTTGATCAAATTTCGTACAGTTACATGAGTATACGTCTTCAATAATACTACGTATTTCATTTTTCCCAACGAATGAATATAAGACTAGTTTATTCTTGGGCAACTTTAACAAAAATTGGATTTTCTAAAAACAGGCTCATACGATTTTCATTTTCTAAAGATAACTAAACGACGCATTAGTACGTATATGAGAAAGTTTGTACAATGTATGTTGTACCGATTTTTTATCTATAAACACATCTTTCCTTATCCTTTCTCCTCCATCTCTCCCCCTCTCTCTCTTTCTACCTTCCGATATCACTCTTATTTCTCCTAAACTTCTCTTCCGACACTCCTCCCATCCTTTTCTCTCCTTTACTGTCGTCCATGAGTCCTTCTCTCTCTCTCTCTTCGCCATTTGTCCGTCCCGGACCTAACTCCGTATATTATCCTTATATGCTCCGCCCTATCGCACCCAACACTCAAAAACCTTCTTTCAAGCTCTCCAACTCTCTCACTTCCCAGCTCGACCCGTCTGCTAAATTTTTCCTCTTCTTAAGCTTCCTTTCTCTCTCTCTATTTCTCTCTCTCTGATCCTACTCGAAAGACGCTTTCTTTCTTTTTCTCTGCATTACTAAGCTCTCTCTCTCTTTCATTCAATTCTCTTTTTTAGCCTGTTTAACTTTCTTCTCTCCGCCGAGAAGGACTCTTTCTCCTAAAACGCCCTCTTTTCCTCTCCTATCTCACAACACCCTCTTCCTCACACTCCTATCACTAATTCCCACATATGTCCTCAATCTTTTTCTTCTCTTATCTCTTTCTAATTCTTCCGTTTCGGTCATTTTAAGATCTCTTTTCCTCTCTCTCTCTTCCTCTTTGTCCAGTTCGTATTCCCCGCCTTAGTTTCTGAGCGATTCAATTGTGGAGGGAAAGACACTTTTCAGAAAGCGTTCCGACTTCGCATCAGATTCGTATGGATGTAAAATGTGCTGTAATGTTTAAATGACTTATCCATTTGCCGATTTTTTCAGTAAAGAGATACATGGACTGCTCCGTCCGTATTTCGTTAAAATTAAGGTAGGATTATTATCTACCGGTGAAGGATGAAAATTCATCGGAAAAATCGCGGATTATCTTTCGAAACATTCCTCATTTTAATCGCACGGTTCCTCTGGACGTGTTGTCGACGTTTATTATAATAATGAAAATTAACAGGAATTCCCACGACACAGCCTAGGAAAAACGACGATCATCTCTTTTCCAGGAATTCTATGGCTAAGAAATACGGTTTCTTTTGTCGTCGCTTAATACACTAAGCAGGAATAAACGCAAATAACTGTATTTGGCACATAATCCTCATTTTGTCATCCCGTTTATTCTATTTCCATGCAAAAAAAATACTGGTCGTACTTAAGTGCGAAACCATTTTAAATTTATTGTATTTGTTAACGTATATAATTTACTCATAATTTTAACCTTTATAAGCACCCTTTGGTTAAATTAAATAATTGCAAATCGCCGAGTATAAATTGAAAGCAAATAATGGCTTCCAAAGTGGAAAGCTGGAATTTTGATAATATCGGGAATTTATTATATTTTTCTTTCTAATTTTAAGTCCCCGTTTCAATAAATTAAACGGCGATTAAATTCGCCCCGTTTTATTCGGCTGTATACGAATGAACTTTCGTTCCCACATTACGTATAATCCGATCAATCGCGGACGCTATTGCCATATCGGGCGATTCTACTCCTTTTCATCTTTGTTTCAAAGCGGTTAATACCTTTTGTCCCTCTCCTGCCTTTTCTATTCTCTTCCGGGCGACCGAACACAGAGTTTAAAAAAGTCCCTTCCTCAAACCTATCCTCAGGCGATTTTAGTATTCGAAAAAAACATTTCTGATCACTATATAACTTCGTATTCTGATAGGCGCAACATCCGAGGGTGTGTCTACGTATTCGGAACTGTTTTTATGAACACGTTTTTTCCTTACGTTTTGTGTCGCGAGGCATGTACGAGATAAAAACAAAAGAAAAATAAAACATTCCATCCCCCTTCTATCTTCTCGCCGTTTCGCTTTCACGTCCGTTGCTGGACTTCTTCCATGCATACACACACACACGCAGGGAAAACATTTCTCGTTCACGCACACACACACACACACACAATCTCGTAATACGGCTCACATGGCTCGGAACACCAGCGCCGACTCTCTTTTAAACAAATGGCTCTCCGCAGTGGGAATTAATGAAGAAGGCTCTCTCCAGATTCATAGGATGTGAGGCTGGGATGAGGGGGAGATGGGGGATAAATGGGAGGAGAGAGGGGGGGAGGGGAGGAGGGGGGGAAGGAGGTTGTAAGGGTGAGGAACAAAGTAAAAGTGCGTGAGGGAGAGGACGGGTTTGGGAGGCAATTAAGCGGAAAGGAATTTAAAGCATCCGTTCCCAGTTTTTTTTCCTAGCCTTTCCTCGCTAAGCGCTCATCCATGATCAGTTTTCTCTATCATACGTGAGAGGAAAGAGAGAAAGACAGTGCGAGAGAGGAAAGGGGAGAAGAAGTATGTGTGCTTAGCGCGGCGATGCGAATTTTCAACCGATGCTGTGTCGTAACAGGGCCGTAAATAAAAAAATAAGAAAGATTTTTTTCACCGAGAGTTTTAGTCGGGAGGATCGATTACAGCGGCATGTAATAGAAGGGAATTTCAGACGTACGAGAAATTCATTTATCCGGCACGCTCGATTTTTTTTTTACGAAAGCGAAATTTTTGCGTAACGTTTTTATTTTGTCTGACGGGAAACTTTCAATAGCATTTTCAATCGACTCTTTCATACTTTGTCTTAATCTATCGCATTTTACTGAAGTCGTCACAATATATTCGTTATTTTTAATTTCCTGCCGAATAAATAAATAAATTAATATTTTTAATGTGTCAAATTTCAAATTAATAATCCGAAACTTATGCAGTTTTTTGAATTTCGTCAATGAGCAGTCTGAATGTCAATTATACTAAATTGACTACGCCTTCTTAACGATGATATTTATCCGTTCCATTGCGATGCTAATGCGCAATAAATCTTAATTAAATTAAATTAAATTACCGACAATCCATTTCATATTCTTCCTTTGGAAAAGCCCGTTTGAATAGCAGGGAAATTTTGCGCACGCCAAAAAAAATCTTCTACGGCTCAAAACAATGATTCGAATGGCTTAAAGTTTTCTTCTGGATTTAAAGTACGTCGAAGTGAATCTTTCATTGTACTCTAGTAAATTTAAAATGTGATTGTTTACTGATAAGCAACGGAGAAGCAATGGAAATCATAGGAAAGAGCCAAGGTGGTAGGGAGAGAAAAGGTTGATATAATATTAAAAGACGATGATGATTAACATGAAAGAAAATTCTTGGAATGCATTGATTTGGTTGAGTTAGCTAAAATCTATCTAAATCACGATGATGCTGCACAGAAAGCGAAGATAAATCAGAAAAATTTTCCGTCTTTGACGACGCCGAATTTTCCACGCTTTGTATTATTTCATTTGAATATATACGTTAATTCGTTTGATGTTCCAGTGTAAATACACCACTATGATGGAAACGTCAATTTCTGAAAATGTCCGGTCTCTTAAAATTGAAAATATTCCAATCAAGTTAAAGAAATATGAAAATCAGGAATTTTGCAACAAACGTATATTTCTTAAGGTGTGTGTCAGTAAGATGGTAGAATTCATACTTTTATGATCGAAATAGACAGCTAAAAACTTTATAAACTTCAAAGGTGAAAGTTTCTCAAGGCAAAACGTTTTTAGCGACTAATTTAAAAATAACTCCATTTTCGCTAAAGAAAAATTAAAAGCAATCCCAACTAAAGCGTGTCTGAATTTATATCCTAAAAATTACGGAATGTGGAACAATGAAAGTAACACAGAGAAAATTAGTTTCGTGCGGAAAAAAATATCAAGAAAGATCAAGTTATTGTTCTTTAAAAAAGGGAATCTCTGGTGTTTTTTCATTATACCTTCCAAGTTTCAAGTGTATAAACTTGGTCCTTTGCATCTCCTTAATGCTATCTCGATTTGTCATCTTTCTCTATCTCAACGGACTCAAAGCAATTAAAAATACGTCCGAAACGAAGGAAGCTTTGTGAGGAGGGAAAGAGATGTCCTTTTGTTTGTGTGCGAGAGAGAGAGAGAGGAAAAGGGAGAGGGTGAGAGAATTTAATTAAGACACTGTATAAAAGGATAATAAGATTCTAGAAACAAAAGAGAAATTAAATAAATGAGAGAGTTACGTAGGATGTTGAGAGTGAGGTAATAAAGAAATGATGGCGTGGTATTTCTGTGTCAAGTGAGTGAAATACATTATTAAGCCCTCTGTTCTTGAATGAAAACAGCGCCTTCCACGAATTTCAAGTTCAAAAGTTTCCATTATCAGGCGTAAGAAAATAAAAATAAATAAAAATGCGCAGTTTCCATGTTTCATAACCTTGGTGTAACCTTCAAATGCGCTAAGTCAGATATTTGAGCGATTCCGATTTCATTTAATTAAAACGAAATATTAAACGTATTTTTTGAACGGTCATGTTTTCTGAAAAGGCGGACGTCAGAAAAATTATAATAGGATGGTGTCACCACTGACATTGATGAGAGAAATGCTAAAATTTCACAAAATGGGTGGAATACGGACAGACAGGCATAAAAATGCCTCTATTTGAGCGAGGTTGAGGCTTTGGGAAGCGGAATACGTTAACGTAAAGCTTGAAAATTATTACAATTTTAATAAAGTGCAGGCGATTACTCAGACGAGAGTCCATCTCATAACAAAGGTCAGACGAAATGGACGTCCAGTTCGACGACTGCTTTTTTTTGAAAATGCAACCTTTTCTTCTGCAACGGATTTAGGCCCATATGAATTTCCAAAAACGCATTAAATTTCGAAGCGTTAGAAAAAACTAACATCCCTTTGCGAATTTTATGGCCGAGCCACTTGATCGCGGAATTTACGGTATCACGTACACAGAGGGAGCATTCGAACAAAGAGACAGTCGTTTACAGTCATCGTTGGACAATTGGACAATGGAAAAGGAAAATATGTAAAGGACATTGAAATTTGACGCAGCATAGCGAATTTATAACAGCTATAAAATTAAGGGGAAGCATTGCAAATGTAGTTCAGTTTATGCGACTGTAAAAGTTATTGCTAATTAGATTATAAAATAGGTTGCAAAAATACAGGAAAGAAAAGCAGCGAATAAATAGCGAAAGTTAGAAAAGAAAAACAGCTGGAGGAATCGCAGAGGCATTCCTACGAAAATGATTCGCGCCTACTGTTCTTTTATTTACATCGGCTTTTAAAGAAAATTGACTCGAGGAACGACTAAATAAAACAGTATCCCCTCCTTTTAATCTATTTAAAGATCCGTGAGGTTCGATTACAAATTTTATTCTGATAGATGGAAAGTTATACCAAAAATGCCGTGCGAGAGAGACGCTACAAAATTAATACATAGGATGAGCATAAAAATGAAATTGTTTACGGACAGGTCAAACTCTTAAAAACGTGAGAAACTCGAGCCTGTGCGTACGTATGCATTTATATAAATACACTTTAGGAGGAGAATTAAAAAAAACACCATATCACTGCGAAAAAAAAATCCGAACAGAAACAAATGCGGACCAAATGAGAATGTAGACAGTCCTTAGCAGAGAGCATTTATTGGTCCCTTTGGAATATCTGCTGCTGCTGCTATTCTCTCTCCCTTTATCTCTCTCTTTCTCTCTCCACCCTTTCTTCTAACCTTTCTCTTTCATCCTGACTCACGCGTGTATATACGTACATATACAAACACTGGGGTCCACCCTTCACCTCAACCGTTTTTATTCGACGCCTCGGGGAGCTTCCATTCTCTAACCGGATAGCTAACTCTCCCTCTAAATCCCGCGTTCGAAAAGATCCGCTTCGTCCATATCGGGATTACGCGATACGGAGGCGAGGCAATTACGGGATTGGCGGCTGTGGCGATGCCCTCCAGGGTGCGGCGTACCGGACTGCGAGAGGCAGAGGGGGTAGCTAGGGTGTAACGGTTCGGAAGGGGAGGAGAAAAAGAGGCGGCGCTGAGAGAATTGAGGAGGACAAAAAGTTGGGTGTGTCGAGGCCTCAATCCCCCTTCGGGAGCCCTCTTTCGCTACAGACCCTGTTGGACGCTAACTCGCCCAAAAACACAAGAGATCCGTGGGATCCAAACTGGAATATATATACTATATATATATATATATATAAAAGAGGTAGACGAGGAGGATTAGATCAGGTAAACTGGCAGGATACGGGACATAAAGTGAGTGAGAGAGAGAAGATAAGGGACTGACGGACGGAGGGAAAAGCCAGGGCCGCTCACAAAACGTCGACGAATACCTTTTATCACGGTCCGAGTGACGACGGAGTTGCCCGCGTGTTGTCCAGTGCTATAGAAACAACGCGTGTCAGAATTGTGCCTCCTCCCTTTCCCTCTCTCCCTCTCTCCCTCTTCAGTATTAAATGTAAGAAGAGACTATATAGTCTCAATTTCGTCCTAATAAAGTCGTTTGTCTGTCTGTCTCTTTCCCTCCCTTCCCCTCTCTCTCCCTTTCCCTCTCTCCCTTTCCCTTCCTCCCTTCCCCTCCCGCCAGTTCCTCCCTCCTCCTACCCTCCCTCCTCCTACCCTACCTCCTCCATTCCCTCCCTCCTCCCTCCTCCTACCCTACCTTCTCCTACTCTACCTTCTCCTACCCTCCCTCCTCCTACCCTCCCTCCTTCCCTCCCTCCTCCTACCCTCCCTCCACCTTCCCTTCCTCTCTCTCCCTTTCCCTCCCTCCTCCTACCCTCCCTCCTCCTTTCCTCCCTCCTCCTTTCCTCCCTCCTCCTTCCCTCCTTCCTCCTTCCCTCCCTCCTCCTTCCCTCCCTCCTCCTTCCCTCCTCCTTCCCTCCCTTCTCCTACCCTTCCTCCTACTCTTCCTCCTCCTACCCTCCCTCCTCCTTCCCTCCCTCCTCCTACCCTCCCTCCTACTCTCCCTCCTTCCCTCCCTCCTCCTACCCTCCCTCCTTCCCTCCCTCCTCCTTCCCTCCCTCCTCCTACCCTTCCTCCTCCTACTCTCCCTCCACCTTCCCTTTCTCTCTTTCTCCCTTCCTCTCTCTCCCTTTCCCTCCCTCCTACCCTCCCTCCTCCTACCCTCCTTCCTCCTACCCTCCCTCCACCTTCCCTTTCCCTCTTTCTCCCTTCTTCTCTCTCTCATTCCCTCCCTCTCTTTCCTTCTCATTCCCCTTCAATCCCACTCTATTCACTCGCCCTCTTTTTCCCTCCTCCCCCATCGTCCGTTGGTTTTCCTACGCGGTAGTTAGCCGGTATTGTACTCACCTAATTTTTTTTAGGATCCTCTTTTTATTTTTATGGCACGGAAGCATACGAAAGAGATGATCGGTTCAAAGAGTGTGCTCCGGTCGAATCCGGAGCTGAATATGTTTCGCAGGATGATTCTATGAACTTATTGCTGTTGTCATATAAACGAATCTCTCTAACTCTAAAAGAAATTTCTCATTCCAAAACGTTTAGGCGGTTCTTTTTTATGTCTGTGTGTCGCAAATACGTTTTACAAGTGATTTAAAAAGACATGTCTCTCTAGTCTTGTTGGAACATTTTTTAGGAATTTTTCATCTACGTACGCCAATTGAAATGAAGTGTTGGATGGGCGAAAGAGAATTCGCTTGTAAAATATAAGACCTTTTGAATGAAATTAATATGAACACTTATAGCATTTTTAGAGTTTAAAGTGAAAAATTAATTAAACACGCCGTTTCGTCTTTTTCGATTATTTAAATTAATATATTAGAGAACAGTGAATTTCTACTTTAGTTTTTATACTCAAAACTTATATCTTTCTGCATTTCAATGTTGAAATTTATCGAATCGCCCTGTTTTAGATTTTTTCCATTTTTATATTTAAAAAAAAGTACTTTCAATCCGGATAGGCGCATACTATGTTCTCGTAAGGAATCTTAATATTTCGCTGTGTGGCGTGTTGCGCTTTTGAATGTTATAGCAATTGTTATAAGAGGATAACTGAAGTGTCTATATAAGTCCATCGATGCGAAATGTTATTGTTTGTAAACGTCTTGTTTGATGAAGGTCTTTGCGGATAGGGAAGAACAAATTATAAGAATAAAACAAGCAATGTTCTTTTGATTGGAATCAAAACCTGTGTTTGCAGAGAATAATATTTGCAAGAGCATGTTGGATGCGAGTCAATTGCTAGCTTTTAAATGAATGTTTGAAAATGCCTCAATCCAATTTCTTCTCGATTTGGAACATCAAAACAATGAAAAACGAGAAAAATTGTTACCATCATAACCAAGCTCTTCCAACCCTACACGATTTGCAGTTTATGACCTTGCTTCACTAGGTACACAATTTCTCTCCTATGTATTTTTTACTATCCGCATGGTCTTTTGAGAATACTTTGAATCAACTTTATAGCGTTAGGTAACGATGGTAAATATTTCATGCAATTTGGCTCCTCCACTCCGTCCTGGCATAATCACTCTTCTAATTATGTGAGCACTTCTCTTCCCTCAGTATCCTGTCATTTCATTTACCGTCTCTTCTGTGACAAAAATATCAGCCATTTTCTCCGTTTTTACTGTCGCTGAACTACTCTATCGCCGTGCGCGAATGTTCCGTAAAAGAGAGGAAAGGTTCTTTATATCTCAGAATCCATTAGTATCGACCCTCCACGGGATGTTTTTCCAACATAACACGTTCCAAATGGTGGTTAATCGCATCTCTTGGGACAAATATTATCTTTTTGACGATTTTTTCTAATATATTTCCATCAAAAATATGTCTCTTAGGTTCTGAGCAAAGGCTTTTGTCACCTGCTTTAGGAAACCATTACGCTCCCTCTCACCTCGCCTGCTTTGAGAATCGAACAACCTCAATATAAGACGAACAGTTATTTAGACATTCGTCCTGTTGAACGATGCGGTAAAAGCCCAAACGAAACGGTTCCATCTAAAAAGGAGATTTTACGCGCTCATTAATGGGAGAGAAGAGGAGAGAAAGATTAAAAGAGTCTGCGGTTCCGTCTCCCTTTTTGGGGCCTCTTTTTGATTAAAGAAACATCCCGTTCGCCAAGAAAGAAGCGAAGAGAGACAGAGAGAGGGTGGGGAAGGATTTCGCTGGAGGAGGAAAGCAACAGTGGGGTGTGGAAGAGCGAAAGGCGATAGGATGCCGGGAGTAGGAGATGCGAATGAAGGGAGGGGATTCTGGGGCAAAGGTGAAAAGACGGATAGAAGGGAAGAGGTGGCTCCAGGAAGTCACGGTGTCGCCCTTAATTAAGTCTCCGGGTCAGATGGCTAGAATGCTTGCAGGAGTGCCCATGTTCATATCCGAGGTGGAATATGCGTTGAAAGGCAAACTGGGGAAGTGATGAAGAGGAGGAGGAAGAGGGGAGGGAGGGAGAGAGGGAGGATGAGGGAAGGAGCGAAGTTGTGAAAGTGAAAGGAAGGAAGGAGAGACGAGAAGGAGCACTAATCGATGGGAAAAACGTGGGCATGAAGTTTGGAGAAAGGGTTTCTCGTGGGTCGGGTAGGATTATTGCAATTCTCACTTCTTCATGTCCTTACAATGGCGCGGCGAATTCTTTAAGGTAAGGGATATGTACGCCTGTTAGTTTTCGACGTTGCTCCTTGTACTTTTACTTCCCTCATAAGCATTACTTATGTCAAACCCTCGAAAAGCAAACTTTTTTGAGTGAGCTACAATTTTGATTAATAAGTTATTCTTGAAATACGACGTGTTCCTTTTAGTTTTGATAGTCTGTCAGGGAAACCAGAGGTTTGGAAACCGGAGTTGAATTATTCACTCGTTTTGGAAGAAAGATTACAGTTTTTTTGTAACTTTGGTTTGATGGTGGTAAATGTAAAATTGGAGGTGAATTCAAGTGTATTTTATGCAGGGTGCGGCAGAAATAATGAACTGATTTTAAAATTAAATAGCAAATTACAGGAATCAAATAATTTTATTATGAATACATTTTCTGCTTGTATGTACAGAAAGTGGAGATTTTCTTCCATATTTTATTTTCTGAAAATTATGTCCTTGATGTGTCCACCATCGCACTGATGCACTCGCACTCTCCGAGTCACGCGTTATCGACAATAAAAAGCCGTTCGCTGTTTCTGCCGCACCCAACAACGGCTGACCGAAACAGGTCTGTTAGACCGCCGGACAACATTGCCCGAGTGTTAGTGTCCGTGCAGCACAGTCCGAGGCGATCAGTACGTAAGCACGCTATTTCACGGAGTTTTCAAATCGCAATTAAACATTCAATTGTATTTAAGGTTGCTAGTGTGACCCTCATTTGCCGGGCGCTGAATGATAATATGGAAATGAAACTCGGTCAGAAACATTTTGTGGTGGCTGTTGGATATGCTGTAATGACGTTAAAGCAATGAGAAATGAGTTATTATTTAATTCGATTTTTTAATACTATGCGAAACGTGATGATCCATAATTTGCTTATTTTAGAGTGATGCAGTTTTTATTACGGTGTATTATAAACGTAATGTTTTATAATTCCATAAATATTGAGCTCACGTGACGTTTATTACGTTTTATAACGAATTTGTAATGTATACTTACTATTAAAGCAGTGGAAAGTTATAACGATGTTAATTAAAGCCATTATTATCCGGAAAATTATACTTTTAGCAATCGATTAAAATATTTTTGACTGGAGATGTTAAATATGATGCTTGTGTACAGTTTATCATGCTAAAATTAAACAAATAAATATTTTTTTCGCTGGTGTTTACGTTTAAAAATAAGTTCCTAACTTGATTAAGTTTCCCTTTCAGTTAACCATTTCAGTAAACACCGTTAGGCTGATAAAAATGCCCGTTTTTCTAGCATACATCTACCATAACCAAATAGCAAATAACTGCAATACGCAAATTCATTACGAGAATGATAAACTTGTTAGCATTAATCAGAGGCCGAGTGAGAAGCCTCGCCCTTAGCATCTCTCGTTGTAGTAAGATAGATGGAAAGTGCGTCACTGACGTGCAAACCGAAAATGGTACTCGGAAGGGAGTTACAAGGCCTTTTACCCCCTCCTCTTCTTTTGCCTATCCCCCTACTCTCAATCCACTCCCGAGACCTTCTCAACCCTTACCCCCCTCTCGACTGAGGCGCCTCTGGTGGGAGGCTCGGCAGTGCGTAGGCTAAGGGTTCCGAAAGTTTTCGCGAAGCCATTAAGAGAGAAGATTGTGCAGAGGGCGGAGCTTGGGTGAGACGGAACACGGCGGTATGAGAGTGCGGGAGAGAGAGATGTGAGGAGGTGGGCAGGGAAGAATAAGGAGAGGGGGAGGGGAGAATAAGGAGGGGAGGGGAGAGGGCGGTTGCGTCTCCATTGACGTTATCCTTCGGAAAGGACTGAGAAAGTGCGGTCTGGAAAACGTTTTCTCCAGATGGCGTGCGAATGGCGCGTAGGGTAGGGTCGTACCCAGCTCGCTGTTTTCGTTTTGTTCCGGAAGGGGCGGGGACTGAAGTTTGCCCTGCGAGAGTTCAATTGTTTGATAAACACGTGAACACCTCGTAAACGTTCTCAGAATGAATCGGTGTAAAGGAATAAATAGGAAATTATCCGTGAAATCCTGCCCAGAGATGAGTAATTAATATGTAGATGAAAATAAAGTTCTATATAATACTAGACAGTCGGTTTTGATATATAATGTTACGTCTTATATGTTATACATAACTGTAAATTTATAAACAAATTTGTTAATCTCGACCAAAATGTTGCTTATATTTAGATTGGAAGAAAAAATGAAGCTTTTACTTTAGGGATGTTTTATAATGATTGATTGATTTGACCCTTTATTGACAAGGTTAGACCGTGTTGGAGCTCATTTTCACCTAACGTTTCATGACGCTAATTCAAAAGTACGTGTTTATAATATTAATAATATAGGTAAAGACAAGAATTTTTTAAAAGACAAAGAGAGGGAATAACAATATTATAATATGTTCTGAGGAAGAACAAACCAGTAAAAGATGCGTTTTTATCGCCTTTTGATTATATACCTCTACTAAAATGTAAAAAGTATTTGTCTATTGATAGTTTGATGTCAGTTTTTAATCAATCCCAATGCTGACCAACCGGCACTAGATCCTGCGATCACATCCGGGACTATCGCCGTAAAACCGATTCCTATGGCAACCTAATCTTTTAAAGAGAATTCGAGCGACATTCGAACCGTGCGTTTTTTTTAAGTTTCTGCGGTTAAACAGGACAGGCCAATTATCCCTTCACTCGCTCCGACCTTCACTGAAACGCAGCAAACAATGGCGTCTCTTGGTTCCTTAGGAAAGGTCCCTTTTCCTTAGCAGCAAACCCGGGAGACGGAGAATAACGCGTCCGCACACTACAAGTGCTCAGACGAGACTTCTTTCTCCGCTTCAGGGCGCCACGGGCGACGGTTCGCAAGGCTAAACAATGCGGGCCAATTACCCTCCGACAAGCGCTAATCTCTGCACTGCTGGATTCAACGATCGAGTTTCGAAGAACGTAATACTGAATGGGTCGAACCGAAATGATAACGATGTTTGTGTAAAGAAATGCAAATAAAAACAATTTCGTTGGTATTTAACCCATAAACTAAAGCAGTGAAAATTGCAACATTTTCAATGATATTTTCATAAATTGATAAATTAATAATTCATCTCTGTTGATACTTTACGCTGATAGATGAGTATCTTAACTATTGAAAACGAGTGCAGAGTAACATCAAAAATACTTTTTTAAATTTAACTATTAAAAGATAAACGCCGTCACAAATGTTGCAATTTCGCCATGTTGGGCAGTAATTGGTTAAACACACGATGGAGATACGATTTTTCTTAAACGAGCAGATAGTATTTTGATCGAGGAATAACAATTTTTACTTCATACGTAATAATGGGAAAGTATTGTGATCACGAAAAAAATCGACTTCGAGATTTCAACGGAAATACACATTTTGAGGTCCCTAGTACACGTTTAGACTATTTTCGGAATGATGTGTGTGTATGTGATTGTGGGCGCTCTAACTCAAAAAGTACTTGTCATATTAATACATAATTTCATATATAACACTTTGGTATGGGCACAAAGAACTGATTAGTTTTTTGGAAAATACCGGTTAACCGGTAGTCGAGGTTTATTCGAAACCAGATTCGGTTTTTGCGATATTTCTTCGTTAAAACATCATTATTAAATATACAATTCTATACAATTGTTATAGAGAATGTAATTTCCTAAAACTTCTATTTGAAACAATTCTCCATATCAGTTATTGTTTAGGAATTATTTATAAATAATCGGTTTCTCGGTATCCGTCAAATATCTCATTAAAAACGTCGTTATTGGTAATCTTCGTGAGGAACAAAGTTGTAGAGAATAATATTTCTTCCAAGTTTTGTTTGAAACAAATTTTCGTAGAACCATCCATTTCGGAGATATTTAACTTTTTCGTAATTTCCAGTATACAGCGCCACCACCATGTAGCGGTGAATTCTGTAAACATATTCAAAATATAATTTACCGCAATAAGTACGACCGTATTATTTTACGATACGAAATGTTAATTTTGCCTCATAATGCTATTCATAATAATTTAAATATCTATACCCCAAATATGGAGAAAGTCGTGTTGGCCACATCAGATTTTTTTATTTTAAAATTTCACACCCATATAAACCTGTTCTATATTTGTATTACCATTTAAAGTATCTCCTTAACATTTCATCTCGTCATTAGTAAGTTATACGCCCAAACAAAACGGTACCCAAATGAAATAGTGGGGCATAAGTGAACATAAATTTCAGTGACTGCTAAAGGAAGAGTAGAAATGTCAGGGAAGCCGAAATCCGTGATTTACACCACCAAACGGAGCTAAAGTTCGTAATTTTCATAACAACGACACTTAGAAATTTTTCCTAGTAATCTATTTGAATCTTTCTACGAAATAAATGTGTTTAAATTTTGAAATACTCCGCATAAAAACGCACGATTGAATAGGAACGTCTGATGGGGGCCACACAAAAAAGCATTTCGAACGAAAGAGCTGAAGTGTACACGGAAAAAACGCATTTTATAATAAACGTGAAAAAATAAATAAAGCGACTTTTCGCCTACGAGAGTAAGAGCCGTTCATTTAGTTGTGAGGGGAAAAAAGATGAAGGAATTCGCGTAAAAAATAACTTTTGAATTTATTAAGAAGCGGTAGGGCGTAAAGCGTCGCGTTTTAAGAGGCGGAAGTGATTTGTAATGCGGGGTTTTTTTTTTAGAAGTACAGCGTGGAGGCGTACGTGACAGAGAGTGAGAAAGAGAGAGAGAGAGAGAGAGAGAGAGAGAGGGCGAGACGTAATGAAATTAACTTTGCGGCAGGAAAGGAGTGGAAAGTGCGTTCCCTGAGCTGGCAAACCGTGACATTGAATGATTTATCGTGGGTGGAAGCGGCGGGGAGTAACAGGCGGCGCGAAACGTCGAGGAAAGCGAGAAGAGTATCGGAGAGAGTTCGAGAGGGCTATGGAAATAGAAACAGCGGTAAGAATTAGGGCACTAGGGTTACAAATAGACGGAACTGCAGATTTTGGGAAACGAAGGTGGAGGTTTTGACTTATTGAAAGCCAGCTAAGAAATGTGGGTAAAATATTACCAAGCGATCGCAAGAATTATCATATTATATGCTCACGTTGATTATGTGATTATTCTTACATAGGTTAACTAGTTCAAGATGATTGACTGTTATCGTCACTTAAACAAATGAAATCTCTAAAATTCGAACAGGGATAATGAAATATTTCAATCATATACAATCGTACTTATGAGATTTTCCATTAATGGATAGGTTTTGATCTTAGTATTTCCTTTAAAAATGCCAAATAATTGGACGTACAACACCGGCGTTTCCAAATCCGCAATGTACTGGAATGAATTATTCACTCTATCTGTTATGCGTAATATTGGTTAAAAGATAGGAACGGCTGTTGGGAAGGGAGAATGGATAACAAACAGACAAATCAGGTGGTAGAGTAAGGAAAGCGGTGAGATTAGTGCTGGCGATAAGGTAGTAGATTTATTTTCGCGTCATTAGCATCCATATAGGTTTGCGGAAAGAAGATAAAATATCTCTTCTTAAATAAAATGTTCTATAGCAAGGAATGATTTCGAAAGTAAGGATGGAGACTAGAGAATGGAATCAGTGCCTTCGCGGATTAAAATATACTTAATATACTTCGTATATGAGAAAGTAAGAAGATTGGAGCAACGCGAATATAATTTCAATGCGAATGGGACTGAATGAGCTTTAAAAGTCTTGCATTCGTGCTGGCATAAAATTCTTCAAATGTATGGAAAGAAGCGATTTAATTACCCTGTTATAACTCCGAAAGTTTTTTTGAAGCGGACTACCGATAATTATCTTTATGTATATATATATATATATATATATATATATATATATATGTATATATATATATGTATATATACGGTGAAAGCTAAAGTTGGTTTTAGAAGGAAAGTGTTAAAGTTACTCCATAGAGTCTTCTGCGCACTTTTGGTTTGGAAGAGTGTACTTCAAGCTTTTCTTCTCGTGATACCGTGGTTGAAAACGTCGGCCTTTGCCCTCTTCTCTCTCTCTAAAATCTAGAGAAACTTTTTAATGAAGCTTTAATAAACTGCTCGAAGTGAGCCATCGATCAAAAATTGATGAATAAATGCCCAAGTTAAAAAAAAAACTAAATCCAGAGGGCGGTCGAACGTACGATATCCTCTTGAGGTTGAATTTATTTTGAACACGAAGAAATTTTCGGTTTAAAAAAATAATTCGGTTTGTATAGGTTTTTGGAGTGGAGGGCTCTGAAATCCCATCCAAAACTTGATTGGCAGCCTTAATCGGTCTTAAAATGCCCTGAGTGAAAGTATTCCTGTTTTTATTTGATTTATAGGTGTATAAACTTATACTATAGTAATTCATAAATATGATTTTTATTTTTAAAAAGGTCTGGGCTCCCGTAATATTTTGCGTCAAATAAATTAATATCCACTTATATTATAAATAATTTTATTTCAATTAAATTTTCAAAATAAGGATTTTTCGAGTGTGTTACCTTCCATGGCATAAAAAGTTTGATTTTTGGCCCAAAGTCGGCTTAATACTGTATTGCTTATTGCCTAACACACCATTTAAATAGATGAGTCAGACTCCTTGGATGAACTCCCAATGGAGATTTAAGATCCTGAGTAACCGTCAAAAATTTTCAACCGTCATAAGCTGTGAGTGACAGAACCCAACTGTCTGGTTCTTTTATACACAAGTCAGTTACAATTGTTCGTCCTCAATACATTTAAGAGCTCTAGTTCGCTATCCAGAACGTATTAAACTGCCAAATTTAGACAGGAGATGCGTGAAAAATCAAGTTTAGCGGATCAGCTCGCCACTTTTTAATGCGTCCTAAAAAAAACATGGTTTTAAACGTATAGTCCTTTTGGAATAAAACTCGAACGTTGTTCTAAAACCTTTGCCTAAAATAATCTGGATGGTTCTTTAGCAGAGGATGTTCGTGGACGAAAGGTTGAAATTGGCTCGGCGGAAATTTTTGGGGAATGAGAAAATCACAAATATGTTGTTTACCTTTGAAGCGTCATCTGCTATTTCTTTTTCTCGAATATTCAATCTCGCTTTCCTTTGACTTTTTGGATGAGATATATCCTAACTTTTGCCCATTACTATTTTGTATCCAGTGTATCTTTTGTTGAAATAATCTTGACTTTCTTTTTTCACTGTTTTTGAATAGAAAAAAAAACATTTTAGATGTCTTGAAGTATTTTATCAGGCAAACTCAATTTAAGCAAATTTTAAGGCGTTCTCCATGTCGGAATAAACAGATTCCAATTGCTATCTTTACGGTTTTGCAAGTGGAGCGTAAAAATAATTGGATTTTTGAGTATAAGAATGAAATGTAATCCCATATCAACTGTTATTTTAATGATCAAAACTCTGACATTTTATCTTCTATAGAAAGGACTAAAATTGAAATTGAGTCCTTAGCAACCACTCGTAACCTGTAAGGAGATATACGTCGGAATTCATTTATGCCCTAATTGATCTTCTAGTTGTAATAAAAATGAAATTCATACGACAAGCCTTGAAAAAATGTAGAAGAGTGGCAAGACGTGTACAGACAAACAAGATCTCCGCTAAATGTGTAGAAAGAGAGCATCAAAAGCATTGTCGCGAACACAATCATTTACTCATAGGTTTCATTTTGTGAGTTATATTAACGTTCACAAGCTACTTCTCTTCATTGTTAAAAAACTTCACTGACGCCGAAGAAATGCATAAAAATCATCAATTTTAGAGGTAAAGTACAGACAAATCAAAATTTTTGAATTGATCGGAGAAAGAATGGAATTCATTTGAGGAAGGATGTGAATCTTACCAGAGTATTCTCAAATCAATGGTAAATTATGTTTTAGTTTAGTAATAGATAAAGAGCATGTGCGAAAAACGCAACGCATAAATTACATTCCATATAATTTGATCACATCCTATTCTGATTTAATTTATAAATTTAAGCGACTGATAATCATAAACGCCTGCCTTGGATTTTGATCATATCAGAAAAAATAGTCACATTGTCGATTTTAGCGTATGCTTTTATTTTTCTGTCCACATTTTTATGACCGAAAAAAGGATAATTACCCGATTGTTTATTTACGTCTGACTGTGAAATCATAAATGTCGCTCCTCTCTTACTGCACTTGAATCATAATCCAAAGGTTTTCCTTGCAGACTTAAATCTTTGCCTTTTTTTCCACATTTTGATTTTAAAAAAATATGCGTAACTCTGCGTACGAAGGCGTTTCCCACGAAACCAAGACAAGAAACTAAATATGTTACTTTGTCGCAGGACCATAAGCCGAGGGTCAAATCTAATTATGTGCCTCGATTAAATCGTGGGTTTCGTACATCACACGATTTATTCGAAAAGTGCATGCAAAGTATTTCTTATTATTTTATCGATTTATTTCCACCAGCCAAAACTGTAATCAGATGAAATATCGATCAGAGTATGGGGCTGGCGTGTTAATAATATGCTTTTAAAAAAGCGTATATTTTAAAATACTTTTGCTATTTTAATCCAATTTTGATCTAAATTACCAGCTGATTACAATATGACTTCCACAATATTTTAAGAATTTGTTTTGCACAATGTTACAACACACGGTGATAATAATAATAATAATAATAATGGGCGGTATATCTACCGTAGGTGCGATTCATAGCACAAGAACTGTTTGGTTGTTCCGTCACATTTGCGTTTTGATTAATGGAAATGCACGGTCGGTTGGTAAACGGTTTATGCAGTGGCTTCGGGATCTTCTGGCTGAAGTGGGATTGATTTTCTCGCATGGATATATATATGCAGATGTATTGGTTTATCTCCGACGGCGGTGGAAATCGCATTCGTCACGCCACCTAGCTCGCCCGCCAGGAAACTCCTAGATGGCGATTAGGGCGTTACGGGGGCAGAGAGCACGCGCGCGCGCACACACACACACACACACACAAGGGAAATACGATCTAATGTCTGAAACTGTCCTCTGGAGAGGTGCGGCTTCTGTGCCTGCGTTCCAGCGTACAAGGTCATTTCTGTCGTTGGTTAATTTTAATACGCTCATTCAACAAAAATCTTGTGGTGTTTATGAGATAACTGGTGTAATTCCAGTTAAAATATCAACGGAGGAATTACAGATAGATAGATAATTAATATCACACTTTTACATATGAAATGTTTTGTCATATACAACATTTCTATTGAATATTCTGTTGTTGACGAGCTATCTTTAGTTAAACTTAAAATAGTTGCCCCTCTTTCCCTCCTTCTCACACCCTCTCTTCTCCTCCCCCCTCTCTCCCCATCTACTTCCCTCTCTCCCCCTCCATCTCGCTCCCCCTTCTACCTCTCTCTCCTCCCCTCTCTCTCGTATTAAAAGCATTCAAAGCACGTTTATACCCATAAGGATGGAATTAACAATATGATACAGAGATCTAACAATGGAATTAGTAGGCAAGGCAACATCCCCTTAAAATGGCAAGATTTCCTCAAACTGTGTGAATTAAACGTTTACATTGAGGAATTTCGAACTGTAGGCGGAAAAAGATGAACAGGATAGGAAACATTATAGTGTTTTCTTAAAAATGGTTCATATCCGAAGATTGTAGGCCAAATATTTCTAATTTTAATCTAAAAAAGAATGAAAGCCCGCACGTCGAAATGTCCACATTTACGTGTTACCTTATGGGAAATGGAAACTATCCCCTGGAGTCGAACCCGGGTCTTTGATCTCGAATTAAATACATTAAAACGTTTTGTTAAAATTTTATCAAATTCGGTTTAGTCGTTTGCGAGATATTAAGCTTCAAAAAGCATTACATGACAAAGGGACAAAGTGACACTATCTTTTATATTAGTTTTATGATAAAGATAAATAAATCAAGGTCAAAAGGGGTACGAGTTGAAATAGCTTCACATTTCGTTGCCGGTAATATTTCTGGGAAATGAAAACATTTTTATTTCAATGTATCTTATTTTGTTGACATAAATAGCCGAACTGTGAATGCCATTCAGTATTAACTCTGGTTCATAACTTCAAACATTCGATTTTTAATGAGATAACCGTTTATGTAAACAACTAATTTTATCGCTAGATATCAAAAGGGCAGAAATGTTTGATGTGATCGTGCTAAGTAAATTTCCCATTTCATTCTCGGATAATATGTTTATCGGATTTAAAAAATTCACTTTTTGACCCATTTTAATAGGGTTTAATCGCATAGTAAATTCTACTATACGAATTTAAATGTTGTGCCTTAGCTCTTTGAAATGAAACAAAAGCATTCTCACGAATTTATAAACCCATTTTAGGCATATTAAAAAGAAATTAATATTAAATTAATTTGGATAAGATTTATGCCTGAGAAAGGGTTTCGCCTAAACTTCTCCTTATAATTCACATTACGTTTGATTGAATATATCCGGATAACAGATGAAGCTGATTAAGTTGAAGGCTTTTTCTTTCTTTTATCCCTTACACCGCATTTTGTTTTCCCTTATTTTCGAAATTATTTTCGAATTTTAATTTTATTTCTAGTAATGTGGTGGAAAAAATTAAAACTTTTGCAAACAAATTCGCAAAGATGATTATGTGACTTGGTATATATTGTATATATTGTAAAATTATGTTAGTGTTATTGAAGAAAATTCTTATAAAATAGTCTTCAGAATATGATGGATGATGATCACACTGTAAAACGTATTTCTCTAGTTACCTAAGTATTGTCTTAAAAACGCTCGTGTTCACAGGGAAATCTTCCTTTCTCCTTCTTCTTCCCTCATTTACGCAAATAAAGGTGGATTCATTAGTTTTTTTTTTGGAAATACAGGGAAAAATTCACTACTAATATCAGAATAAACTATTAGCTGATTAAAAAATATTGCAAAAATTAAAGAATTGACTAATCAATAGCTAGCGCACTGACAAGGGTTGTGGATAAAATAACATGAACAAATATTTTTATTCGCACCTTTTACAAACGCGTTAAAAATTAAAATTTGACGTGAGTTTATGAAATGAAAAAGATTTTTTTTTTCAATTTTGAAATTCTAGTTTCAGCCCGTAAAGGATGCCATTTTGTATCTCGCTTGCCCCTTCACGCTTTCCCTTTCCCATTTAATTCCTTCCTTTTCTCTTTCCATGCCTTCCATTTCCCTCCTCTCTTCATCCACCCCTTTCTCACTTTACTTTTCTTTCCCATCTTCCTTTTCCCTTCTCAAGTTCCCTCTCTCTATCTCTCTGCGTCATTTTTCATCTCTATCTTTAGAAGTTCTTACCTATTCACCACCTCATATCTCTTCTCTATCCTTTTAAACTCCACATTTATCCAGCGATTTTCCTCACATTTATACTTGAATTGCCTTTATCCTTCATTCCTTTATCCTCTTTACTGTAAGAATGTAAGAAGGGACTTCACTGTCTCAATTTTGCCATAAATAAAGTCGTTTGTCTGTTTGTCTCTCTGTCTGTCTTACTTTATCAACCTACATCTTTTCCATCTTTTTATTCAGACTTTACCTTATTTTATTCCTCCTTATAGCTTATTACTTCATCTCCGGTCTCTTTATCACTTCCTCCCGCTGTTTTATAGTTTTCTTTTTCTCCATCATCTATCCCCGTATCCTCTCCATCTCTCTCTCTCTCCATAATTTCTCCCTCACTCTACATCTCTCTTTTTTGCATGTACCTACCTCCTTCCTCATCGTTCGACCACTCCCATTTCGCTTATTGATTATGCTCTCTCTCTTGCGGACTTTTCCGGGCCTCTCTCCCTCTCCCTTCTCCTCTTTCTCCACTCCTCCTCCGGCATACGTTGAGGAGTCAGGGTGAGGAGGGCGTAGTAGAAGATGTCGGCACTTGAACACGCCTCGTGCGCGCGGTTGGGATGCGTCGACGGGAGAAATATCGGAAAATAACGACGGTTCTTCAACTCTTGCCTCAAAGTGAGCACGCGAACTGCTAAATGAACTCAGAAAGTTTTGGTTTGACGGGAGTAAAATTGAGAGTGAGGTCGAGGGGGGGAGAGAGAGAGATACGAAGACTCAAGAGGATGTCGCGACACTTTTGAGGGTTCTCTTGAAATAAAATGAGTGAAATTCTAGCGTAATACTATAATCGGTCTTTGAAATCTTAGATTAACGGAATGTTTCAGTTTAAGGAATCATTTTTTTAAAATACTAACTCTGCATAAATTTTACATTAATGCAGTGTGTGTATGAAATTTCGTAACGCTAAGTTAAAAGTACGCAGGTTACGTAATTAATTGAAAAATCAAGGGTTACATTATCTACCTCCGGAAAATGTTTGGAATTAATTTATTTTCTTGACAGCTATTATAAAAATAGTGTATAAAATTTTTTCTCCCAATAGAAATTTCAATGAAAATTTTCACATCGACTCGTCAGAAGTAAATAATATCGAGGAAATTCTTATTATATACAAAAAATGTACATACAAGATTTTAAATTATGCAATTGATATTTTCCCAGCTATAATTAATTATAAATACATGCACTACAATATTTTCCTCTTTCAACTAAATAGCGTTGTTTTATTTTAGCGATAAGATAAAGCGTGATAACCCAAAATTTGAAGGCAAAAATAACTGTTTCTCTTCGTTTCCTTTAAAAGTGAGCCTAATAACCTCGTTTTGCTAACGAAATTTGTAATATAATTCGTTATTTCGCCAAGTCCATCAATATTTTTTACCACAAATGAAAATGAGTCAGTATGTAGTATCTTTCAGCAAATGAATTCCATCTCAGAATGCCTATTTTAGAAATGAGATGAAGTGAATCTTAAAGTGTTTAAAGACAACTCCGAAAGGTTATTACATTTCTTAGACTGGAATTCGCATTTTTCATTATCCACTCGAAGGAAAGCTTTAAGAAATCTACATTGAATACAAAATCCGTTGACTGTATTGAATAAAGTGGTCCATTTATCCTTCGAATCCATTAATGTCTTCGTATATATTGTGCGGGGAGAACTTATGATATTTCATCTATTTTAAGATCTGCATTTTGTGAGTCCTCTTCCCTATTAGATCTCCGAATAATTCGAAAAATGTATTCCACGTTTGCTTTTCAAACACTGATTCATATTCTGGCGTAGATATTAATAGAATTTTTATCTAATCTGGCGTTTTTCCATGTTTCATCTTTAGAGCATGCCCTAAAATATCTTTTTTATACGAAGATTTCATAAAAACACTAAAAGGATAATATTCTCTCGCTCTTTTCAATTTTACCTTCGTCCCTTCTTACGATTAATATAAATAAATGAAGGGAATCATTATCCGGTTTGTGAGTCCCACGCATTATATTTTAAGCAAAAACCAAAATACTTCTCATTAATGTATGGTATATAATACTGGAACCATATTTAATTGCATTCTAACCTCGGTGAATTTTCAGCACACTACAAAGTCGGCGAAAAAGATTTAGAGCGAATAATTAGCAAATTAACATCAGCTGAAATTTAAATTATACTGAGCGTGAGACTTGCGAAATGACGTTTTTTGCTTCAAATTCGGAATAATTCGGCAATAAAAACAATCATAATTCCTGCGTTCGTTTTAATGATTAGATATATGAGAATCTCTTCCTAAAAGGATTAGTATCCAATGAATATTTATGAGCATGAAATTTCGATTCAGACAAACGTGTTTTACACCTAAGCCGCCGGCATTTGTAAAGGATTAGGTAGTGTTTGACTTTCCATTCGTGGGCTCGAATTCTACATATTTTATCGACTTTGGTATCGTTATTAGGTTCGTTATAAAGGGCCGATCAAGGCCTCTTATGAGCTAGTTACGATTAAAAAATATGAATAAGTTTAATTTTACCGATCAACAAATCTCTCCCTCCTCGCACAGTATGACGTCAAATAAATAATTGCGTCTTCACCAACATTTCAGCGCCATAAATATTCCAGGTAAGATTTCTCGGCATCATATCTTTTAGGCATTAGCTAACATATCGAGCTCCTTAAATTCGCAAACGTCGGCTAATCCTCCCAATTTTGGTTCCGATACCGCAAACCGATCCGCATTAACTCTGGAACTCCATCCCATCCCGGTTACCAAATTAATACCTCGAGGTTCTCTCCCTTTAATCTCGCCGTCCCTCTCCACCTCATCCGAAAACCCTTTCTCCTCTATCGATCCAAATTACGTCCCCGACGAAATGTATTTTTAAAACATTCCTGAATTTTGAAAAGGACGTTTTTGCGCGGCCTTCGCCTCGCCGTCTCAGAAGGAAAGGGGTGGGAAAAAGGAAAGATTGAGTTATGGAGTGAGAGAGAGAGAAAAGGCAAAGGAGAAAGAGAGAGAGAAAGGGAATTGGAGGAAAGAGATAATAACGCCGAACTCAATCTTCCCACCCATTTTCCCTCCATATCCCTTTTAACATGGGAGAGGAAAACAACGAGATAACCGAGCTGGAGATGGATGTGAAAAGGGGAGAGAAGAGGAGGGGGAGGAGAAAGAGGAAGGGAGGGGGGAGGAGAAAGGAGAGGAAGGAAGAGAGAAGGAGATGTTTATGTTACCTGCACGCATGTTTGTGTGCCCGTGTGTGTGTATGCGCGTATATGTTATCCTTTGCATGTGTTTATGTCTTTGCTTGTGCGAGTGTGCTGTTGTATACTTTGTTCCGTATTTGGTAGGCAGTGTGCCTACCTTCTAACCCAAAGGTCGCGGGTTGGAATCCCGCTTCGGCATGGATGTTGTGATTCGTCTTGGAGTTTTTTTCCTGCCTGCAGACAAGCCTTTGGCTTTGCGGGGAAGGCATCCTAAAATAAATGTGTGCGTGTATATATATATATATAATTGTATACTCGACAGAATGCACTATTCATTTGGGAAAGGTTATTCCAGCGTTTTAAATGTATACAGTCACTGAAAAAACCAGATAAATTTTTAGAATAAAATCACTTTCTATGTACTTGGAAATTTTTTTAAAGGACTGTATGGAACTTTATCGATCTCTTTAAATATGGATACTTTGAAAGGAAAAGCAATACAATTCTTTACCAAGTGACTTTAAAAAATAAACCTAAAAAATCGGAGCTAAAACGCGACAAATATTACGTATTCGCATGCACATTATTGGCCGTAAATGCACCCTAAAAAATATTGCAGGTAAAATTAGGCGTATGGTAATATGCAAGGACATCCCCTACATATCGTTTAATTTGCAATTTTAAATTCGCATAGGGAAGCCGAAAAATTGCGAGATATCTCGATGAAAAGGGAAAGTGAGGGAGGATGTGGATGAGAAAACGGTTGAGGGTGAGTTTGGGTGCGACGGTCTTTTGGGGAGAGTGGTTCTCTCTCTTTCTCTCTCTCTCTCTGCCTGGGGTTCGAAATAATTTCCACTATCATAAACATGGCCCTCTTCTGCGTTAGAGATGGATGGGAGAAAGGAAGGGAGGGAGGAGGAGGGAGAAGGGACCGGACGGAGGGATGAAGATAGAGAGAGAAAGGAGAGATGGAAGAAAAATGTACGGAAGTTGGCAGAGGTGATACGGAGGAGAAAGAGAGGCGCAATGCATGCTGGGAAATATATACACACATATATGTGTGTGTGTGTATATAAAGGAGCGAGTGAACGGAGAGTGCCGCAAAAGGCTTAAGAAAAAGATTGCTTTATGAATGGAGTGGGAAGGAGATACGGAGGCTGAGAGAAAAATGGCTAAGGGCCGAATGAGAGAAAGGGAGGACGTGAAAATTAGTATAAAGGGAAGTTTTAGATCGAGTAATGTGGTCGAAATGGATACGTAACAGGGCATTGTGGAAGGATATGCCTTTCCGTGAGAATGGTCGGCGGTAAAAGTATGAATTACTCTGGTTTGAAAGGAATAGTGCGAGTAAAGCATCGGGATTTTGCATCTGACGTTGGATTCGGGCGGAGTGGAACGATGGAAAGGGGAATTTCGGCGGCGGTGAAAGGGCAGGTAAAAGATCAAACGGAGTTAGGGACGGTGGTGTCGATGGCAAATTGAAAATTAAATTAAATTCGGAAAAAATGGAGGGTTCGAAATTTGTTTGAATCGGAGGAGGAAAATGCATTACATGCGTACTTGCGATACGGTTTGGTACAAAAACTGAAGTGAAATACGATGATTCATGTTGATACAATGCTAAGGAATTGAGGTGGTTACCTTGGCATCACGCGTGATCATATTATTCGTTATTTATTCGGGTCGAATTGCTTTTCTTCTTGATTCACCCGCGGTTGATCTACAGACGTTGGCGATTTTTTCCCGACCGTTTTCATTTGTAGGAGACCGGCGGAATCGAATTCATTATTCAGAATTTGTAAACGGGAAACCGGAAGAAAAAGTTGGCACGAAATTTCGGAGAAAGCAAGTGGGAAAATAAATCCGAAGAAAGGCGGACGAAACGACAGAAAAGGGAAAAAGAACGAATATTGAGAAAGGAAGAGTTCGCCTGAGAAAGGCATTCAGAGTGGATGGGATAAAGTGAAGGAAAAAGCGGATGGAATAATTTGCGGAATTCCTAGAGCGATCGAGATAAAGACAGAGAAGGGCGAGAAGAAGATGCTCGAGGACAGGTTACACTTGAAAGAAAGGGATGCATCCGCAAATAAAAAAGAATCTCGAAGGAAGGAGGCATTGAATAAGACGACAGGAGGTATCGAGGAGAGAGAAACGGCCTGTGAAAATCGAGCCACAATGCTCACCGTAACATAGCCAGATAGGCAGCGTACAGGTTCAAGATAAAATGGATAAAAATGTGGGACAAAATGAAATAGCTTGACTACTTATATACAGGGTGTACACATGTAACGTGTACGAGTTCCCTGTAACATTGCTCATTATCTGAAAGGTATAGGAACAAAAAATAAACATATTTGGGTAGGTTATGTGATCAAGTTTTAATGGATAACATTTGTTTTACAGATGTTCAATAAGGACACCTTGAGTGGCCCGGTAGATATCATATCTGTATTCACTTTCAGTCCACACATTGCTAAGAATGTCGGATGTAACTGTAGCCGCTGCAGCTATTATCCTCCCAGAAAGTTCGTACAACGTGGTAGCCAATTGTGGCACTTACACAGCATCCTTCATGTGACCCCAAAAGAAAAAATCTAGGAGAGTAAGGTCAGGTAAAAGAGGTGGCCAAGTGATTGGTCCGTCCCTGCCAATCCACTTCCCTGTCTTGTTGTTACAGCATGTCATCGGGACCCTCTTCTTCCAAAAGAGGCATGAGGAATTCCTCCAACATATCTAGGTACACTATGCCAGTCACAGTACGTTCGGCAAAGAAAAAATGGCCCAACACTTTCTGCTTGGACAAGGCGCAAAACACGTTCAACTTTGGACTGTCTCTCATATGTTCAATTACTGCATGAGATTTTTGCTCCCCCAAATTCTCAGATTATGTCGATTAACATTCGCGGAAAAATGGAATGTAACTTCACCACTAAAGAAAATTGTGGCTGTGAAAATTTCATCTTCAAGTTTTGAAAGAAAGCCACGGGAAAATGTCTAGCAAACGTCTATGTCTTCGGCGGTTACATGTTGCAACAGTTAGTATCTGTAACTTTTAAATCCCAAACATTTCTGAAGAATTTTGCACACTGTTGAGTGTGTCATGCTCAATTGTAGGGCAGCATGTCTGGTTGATTTGCGTGGAATGCGAATGAAAACCGCTCGAACTTCATCCACCTGAGCTTCAGTTACTGGTCGTTTCCCGGGGCTTTTCTCTTTACAAATGCAGGCAGTCCCGTCAAACAATTTATATCACTTGTAAATGGACATTGTTGTTCGTGGTTCCCTTCCAAACACCGTACAAAATCTTCTTTGCCCTGTGACCACAGACTTAGACTCGTGAAACAACAGGACGCGTATAGCTTTCTCTACATGAGACACAATTTTAACAATAACAACTGACAGCGCTAATGGTGGCCAGATTTGGAAACTCAAGTTGCACTCATTCCAAACTTGATCAAATAGCCTACTCAATTACGTTTAGCTTCCATCCCTGTGTCTTTTAGTTCACGAGCAAAGTCACAGTGAAATTGTATACATTTCATGTAGATACATACATATACACGCACAAGTACGTACGTACGTGCATACGGCATTAATAGGCCAAGAGGCCGAACGCTTAAACACACACACATACCTATATAAACGTTTAAAGATGAATAGGTTGTGTCAAGTATTCAAGTAGAGGGACCGTGAGGTATATCGCTTAGGGAATAGAATTCAGAAGTGGGAGGTAGAGAAAAGGGAAACGAGAGGTGAGACGGTAAAGGGAAGAGGAGGGAGAGGGAGGAGGAGGAGGAGAAAGGAATAGGAAAGGCTTTTGAGTGGTGGTGAGGGAATTTTTTTTTTGCACGCCTGAAACTGGATATTTGAATCGAACGTCGGACTCGAGAACTGTGTTTATAGAGCCCTTCTTTCCTTTCCTTCCTTAGTTCCGCATTTCCCCCCTCGCTTCCTTCCTTCCTCTCTCTCCCCTCCTTCCGACCTCCCTTCCACTCCTACGGAGCTCCTTGGTTTCTCTGCGGTAAATGGTTTTCGGGAAAAGAAAAAAAAAGAGATGCGGATGTAGAGAGAGAGAGAGTTTTGAGGGAGGAAAGAGAAAGGAGGGAGATGGAATATTAAAAGGTCGCAGTAGTAGGAAAGGAGTTAGCCCGGAGCTATCTCCGACGTAAGGAGAAGAAAAAGAATTTTAGGTATGGCAGCGTGCGTGTGTGTGTATTGAGGGGACTGTAGAGAGAGGAGGCTTGGGAGAGGGGGTTGGTCTAAGGAAGGCTCCTGCTTTCTCTCTCCCTCCCCCCTCTCTCTCTCTCCATCTCCTGGGAGATGGATGGATCTCCGCAGTGTTCGAGGCGTGGAACGGGAGGAATAATGAATAATAAATACATGAGCAGATTGAGGGAAAGGGAGGAGGAGGAGGGAGGAATGCGAGAGACAGGGATGGCGGAGTGGGAAGTGGATGTGTGTGTGTGGTAAGGGGAGGTTATGGGAGGGGGAGGGAGTGACATGCGAGTGGAGCACCGCGATACTGTTATGTGGAAGAAGGGGATGAATGAGATAGAGGAGGAGTGATTGCTTCAAGAAGCCGATAACAATCGGAGAAGTGCCTCAGGGGGTTGAAAAGTGGAGGAGGAGGGGTGAGGAAGGAGAAGGAGCGCTCGAAGATAGGAGATTTTGTGTTTGGGAAAAAGGGACTTAATCGGAATGGATACTGACGTTTCCAAGGACAATCTTTCTTTCCATTAAAAAGAAATTTTTTTGAAAGCACGTTTTGATTTCTTTGTTTATCTTTTCGTTTTTTTTAAGAGTACTGTTTACGCGGAGGTCTTCATAAGACGATGTGGATTCGATTTGTTGATTGAAAACAAGCGAGAAGAAGTGCTTAGTTACTTGAAGGAGTACTACGTTGTTTTTATGAAGTTTCCCAGATTTCGCTCGAAATTCATTTTTGATTTGATCGAAGGCAATTTTTGTTTTAGTTTTCGATTGGATGCTTTTATAACCGAAAAGAGAAAGCTATTATTTTATTAATTTATTCTCTGGAAAATATATATTTCATCAGCATACCTTTTCGATTAAAGAAATGTTGAGAAAACCTAACAGGTAGCTTCTGCTGTTTGGAGAATTTTAGTTTTTAAAAAATTCAAATATTTTTGAATCCCTTGCTATCTTACAATATAAACTCTCATAAGTAACGAATTCACTTTAATAAAAAACAACTTGGATTAGTAACTTCTTTAATTTAAATAACATCAATTTTGTGTCTTCTTTCACAATTTCCAGCAACAAAGGGACAAATTTATTAATTTTGCTAACACCTTATTCTCTCATGTGGAATCATTTGGCTACGATTTGAGTAAGGCATGTACTATCAATATTTGGATATTTTATGCACATACGTAGACAGGGTCCGCGCCCCGAGCATCATGGCTCTCCGTGTGCCCCTTCCTTATTCCATTTCCGAATCAAAGAAACTCCATGACAAAAAGGAAGTTTTTAGTGATATTTTATTCTTAAAATCCAATAGGAAAATCTAAATAACGAAAAGGTTTGGACGACGTCCCTATATTTTTTGGCTTATATCGTACAGTAAATACTAGATATATTTAAAAAAATTAAAGTGGGTATGTTTAAAACAAAAAATACATCCAAATTGTACAATTTGACGTGCATTAAAACTAAAACGACTTCCCATGATTATTCAGCTTCTTTTTTCGCCGCACAAATCACGCGTATGTACGAACCTACATTATTGAAAGTAAACGCCCCAGGTTTAATTAGGTGAGCAATAAACTGAGTCGTACTGTAATTTTTTAATCTCGATGGCGCATTGGTATATTTTGAAGTAGAAACTCCTACGTCTGTTTTTGAGTTTCGGCTGTATTACACTTGAGACCACATCGGTTTTGACAGCCAGATTTCTTTGAAGTTCTAATGTCAAGCGCTGCCATCTCGTGCTCCTCCTAGGACTTTTCCACTTTCGACGAACAGAGCTAGGTACCATAAATTAAAATGTAGGAATTTCTCGGAGTTGAGAATGAGACTGAGAAGAGAGATTTGTGGAGGAAGAAGGTGGATCTTTGGAGGAGGGTGTGTGTGTGTGAAAGAGAGAGAGAGAGGGAGAGAGAGAGGAGAGAGAGAGAGAGAGAGAGAGAGAGAGAGAGAGAGAGAGAGAGAGAGAGAGAGAGAGAGAGAGAGAGAGAGAGAGGTCTTAAAAGCCTTATCACCGCCACAAGATGTTGTTAAGACCTCTTTCCTATGCGGAGTGCTCGGAACGGATGCGTGTGTGTGTTTGTGTTTGTGTATGCCGTGCAGAGCGGAGATAAATCTCACGAAAAAGAGTCACGCCATTTGCGCCGAGCATCAACACGCCCTAATGAGCGAAGGAAGTCAGTCCCAAGGTGTTTGCTAGCGGTATCGCACAAGCAGGGAGCTGTAACCTTACAGTTGATTCCCAAAAAAAAAAACAGGTTCTCGCGGAGAGAGAGAAAAATATGAGTCACGTTAATATTATCGTGCAAGAAACGTGTTCTCTTCCCAGACTATTCCTGCGAAAATTACATTTCATCTTCTGGTTTAGGACAGTTCGGCACGACCGGTTCGGCGACGGACTATTCGACGATGGGACTATTCGGCACCGGACAGTTCGGCGTCAGCCGTGTTCCTCTCGGCACAGTTCCAATATATTTTGGAGGGAATGGCGTCATGATAATATTAATATTGCAACTATTAAGTTACCGAATCTAATACGTAGAAATATAAATGGCTATATTTGAAGGGAATCAGATTTAACTTTCGTGAGAAAAAGTACACATAAAAATTATACGACGAAAAGTCACCGGATGATATGAATAATGATTAATTATATTAATGTTAATTTAATACAAATGTTACTGTTAAGTTAAATTAGCTGATTTGATTTAATCGAACCAATAGGTACTGTTTAAATAGAAATGATTATATTTTTAAAGAATTAACTTTCAAGTTTACTTTCGTGAGAAAACCTTCACAATATACAACAATGAAGTTAACGCGGCTGATTTGACTTCACCGAACCAATAACGTTTGAATAAACATGGATATATTTAAAACTGCTTAGAAACTAAATCAATTTTAACTTAATAGTTGCAATATTAATATTATCATGACGCCGTTCTCTCCAAAATATATTGGAATTGTGCCGTGCGAAATACGGTTGGCTCCGAACTGTCCGGTGCCGAATAATCCCATCGCCGAATGGTCCCTTCGCCGAACCGGTCTTGCCGAATCGGTCGCGCCGAACTGTCCCTTTCCTTTCATCCGGATGGAGGGACACTCTGCCGTAGTTTATTTTTTTAAACTTAAGATGCAGAATCTGGTATCGATGTAAAAAAAACTGGTTAATTTTTTATTTAATTTGACCTTATTGACACCTTGATAAAATGTTTGCAGTATATTTATTTAATTTCGTTATTCATTTCTGTAAAGATTTATCTTATTCGTGTATGGCAACATTTAATGATGTTTATGATACCAGCTTGCATGTGTTTAAATTTTCAGAAATTTCGATTTAGATTTTTCCTTCCGGATAAACAAGCGAGAAAGCAAAAAAATTTTGGGAAGCGTCACGGTTAGAGAAAATATTTATAGGCCGAACGCACATAACATCTCCCTCAGTTTTGCGACGCGTGATTTTTTGAAATTCTGTTGTTGTTTTAATTTAAATTACTTGATCCTAGCGCTTGTCACTTGTGTGACAATTAATAGCCGCGGGCACAAATTATTTTTTAAAAACATGGAGGATAGAATAGAAGGAAGAATTCTTTTGATAACCTGAGAAAAGAGTTGTTAATTTTTAGAATGGGTACATTATTTTGACCTTAGTTGTCATATAAATTGATGGAATGAATGATCAGAAGATCCTTATGCGGCGAGAATAAACTGGAATGATGGGAAATGTGGAGACAGAGGCGAGGGTTGAGGTTTTCTTCCGATGTATCTCCTTGAGGACATCCGTTGGGGCTGGTAAATACTAATATGGCTAGGCCGGTCCCAACCTAAGAAAATATTCCCGTTCTGGAACAGGAGAATTTGTCTGCTACGGTAATTCAGTGATAGAATAACCGCTCGGCAAATGGAAGACGCGGGTAATAGCAGGTTTTTTTCACCCGTTTTCACATTTCCCTTAGTTGTCATGCACTCTTTTCTCCAATGTAATGCGGTGTATATGTTAGGAAGAATCAATTTTCCTTCTCTTTTTTAACCGAAAATTATTAACAGATATCCACTTGTTAAAAGAAGAGAAACATTATGTAGCAGTCATCAGTCACATTCAGCAGAATATGTATATAGGATAAAATCACAAAAACTCTTAAGAAATGCTTTTTTATTTTACAGATACGGAAATGTAACCAGTGTTATACTTCGACGAGGTATTCGTCAAAATTTATCTGTTAAAATAAACAATATTTTTATAACTGATTTAAAAAGCTTTCACCGCCTTAGTATATGAAAATGTTTTTTTTAATTTCACGATTTTCCATTATCATAGAACAGAGATGGAATCAGAATGTGTGCTTACTAGATGGAGATGGCGGAAGTATAAACGAGGGAGGAAGAGTGAATGAGAGCGAGGAAGGCTTGTAGAATGATGGGGGAGAGAGAAAGGGCGGCGAAAAACAGGAATATAGAGGTATACATTACCAAGGAGAGAGAGAAAGAGAAAGGCTGAGCGAGAGAAATGGAACAAGGAGGAGAGATATGACAACGAAAACCAGGGGACACAATTCCAGAATCCCGTATGTGTTAACAAATACATGCGTATGGACGCGCGCGCCCTTGGTTATCCCAACGGATTTTGACGGCGCTGAGGGTCTAAATTAAGTGCGTTCCCAAAAGGGATTCCCGTGCATTCCTTCCTGCTTTTAATTTTCTCTCTCCACCTCTCATTCGCTCTCTCTCTTTCTCTCTCTCACTCACTCACATTCTCTCTCTATCACGACTGATTAGAACGCCTCTTCTCAGGTATTCCTCTCGGTTTTGCTGCACGGAGGCGGTCTGGCGTGAGGGAGGCGGGAGAGAAAGAAGCTGAGAACGAGCGTTTCGAGGCCTAGCGCAGAGGGATATGGGAGCGCAGGAAACAATTCCTTTGTTGATATAGTCAAGTTTTCGGAGATTTAGTTTAGGAGGAATATTGAAATAGTACGACATGCTCTGGAATTAGCCGCGGCCGTGACCTTCTCCGGAGAGTTTACAAACAGAGAATTGAGCGCAACGTGTAGCGAAATGCGGATTTAATCTAATAATCGCACAATAATCTGTATGGACGTCTACCAAATCTTTCGGGAAATCGCTGGAGAGGAAATCCCTTGACATAACTGGTGGAAAGATTCTCACCTTCATAGGATCAGAGATTAGGAGAGGAAACATTTGTAGGAATTGAGACGTATTCTTTATAAAGATTAGGTCGACTGCGGCTAAAATACTAAAAAAGCGAAAATATAGATTGAAGTTTTTTATAGATAAAAAGTTATGATTCAAAGCCGAGCTCATACGCGTTATTTGTATTTGGCATCATAAGAAATTATTATAATTAAGTATGTTTTCATTCGGATGATTATATATATTGGCGAACCGTATGAAAACCTTAAACAGTAGTTAAGGCAAAAGCATTTTCATGAATATATTCATCTTAATAGGTCGATCAGTTTTTATATCCAAGTCCAGTTACGTATGAAATGTATGTAGATCGTTTTCATTTTATTACTTTACGTAATTAATCTCATATTTAATATTTATCCACCCTTCAAGGTATTTACTCGTCATAAAAAAACAGGAAATTCGAAAAACATGGCATCTATTTTTAAAAGTTAAGTTTTACGACTTCTGTAACGATGATCTGACGATTTCCCTAGAAATACCGCTAATATGCGAAGTGTAATGTAACAGTATGAACACATCTTATTTTTTACACATTAATGCCTGTTAATGTAGGATTTTGCTTACTTTACATATAATTAAAGTACATAGTAGATTTTCAGGTTGTTGCTTTCAAACAAGGAAATTTAATTTATCACTCTCTATTTGGATCTCACCGGATCAGCCCCCCCGCGTGGCTAAAGTTATCTGTATCCTGAAGCGACGGTTCGCCTCGGTGAGCGCGTTCTAATTGCCCGCTCAACCAATCAGTTTGCAGCCTAGGAACCCGGGTCGGATAACAATATTGTTCAACGCATCGGTCTGTGCCAGCATCTAAAGTGGTTTTGTTGCATCCGCTGCGCCTCATCACAAACGTTCCTTCGGATCGATTGCAATTCGTGCACCCTTCCACCAACCCGAATGTTACTACTGGAAACAAACTCTCTTGTAAGCTATTCATCTTTTTCCTTTTTGTACGATCGGGGTGTTAAGCATTGACGAAAAGTTGCATCGTTAGTGATATTCAAGTGAAAAGGTATGAATTTCTTGCTATCGTGAGATATTCCGTACCTACCACTTTCTTTTTCTTCGTTCATTTTTAATTGCGCTTTTCACCAAGAAAAAGGGTGATCCATTCGGCTGCCATTGGTGGGGCAATCAAAAGGCGAAAGAAGTTGATTCGGATTCCATTGCTATTAGTTTTTTAATTTTTCCTTTCTGCGAATCCACTCCGAGGGAGAAAATGTAATACTCCATTTTGTATCGCCTTATTCCTTCTCTTCCTCGTCGACTTCATTTTCGAGATGGTTTTTCATGTCACGTCCTGAAATTACTTTCCTCCGCGTCGATCAAATTGTCTCCATTTAGGTGAATGAAAAGCAAGTCACCGAATAATTAATGCGTAGCCTTAACTCCAATTAGAATTACAAATTAATTTAATCCCAATTATAATGCATATAAATGGAAATTATGTAACAAATGAATTTAACCTTTATCGTACTGATTTAAATGCCCTCCGTATAAATCTTCGTCATTTAAGTGTACGCATATTAAAAAAATTGTTAAAATGGCTGTTATATTCTGAATGAACAAGGATTTAATCATGGAATCAGAATTTTCTAACGGCTTGCGAATTTGTATTTCTTCCTCCATTTAAAATTAAAACAGCAGCGTAAACAAATAATTTATATACTGCTTTCCATTTTAAACCTCCGTTAAGAAAGCAAAGTGCTGCGTAGTACAAAATGATTTGAACGAACATTTATTGCATTTTTCACTTGACATTCTAGGCACTAGCATCGAAAACCTGCTACATCTCACCCAGAATAAATTTAAGTAAATTTATTCGGTATTTTTAAGAATGCTTGCTTTTAAAACGGATATCCCACACTCTCCAATGCACAGTGATCTAGAATCTGAAAAATGCCGCCAAAAATCAAATTTTCAACTTTTAAAGACCGGAAAAAAACGTACATGATCATGAGTACAACTAATTGGATCACCAAACTGTCATATAGGTGGCTTTCTAAGTGCTTTCTTAATACCTTTTTTGGGACCGGAAAGTGGAACTTATGTTCCAACTTACTTTTTACGGTAAAATTTGACTAATTTTTTCGGAATAATTATTACAGTATTTTCAAAAATAATCACTGACGTAGGGAAATATATACTATCTAGTATCCAGCAAATATAATTAAACACATGTACAGATTAAATGTGGCTATAAAAATACGGTATTATTTGGACAGGTCAACTTCCATATATAACTTGAGCTACAAACCTTTCCCCGCCTCCCCCTGCGAAGTTTTTTGGAGGAGTACATAGATAGAAGTGTTGTTAAAATAACACAATTACAATGTTTTGCGGAAGATTGCAGATGTAGGCAAAAAGTCGGTATCTTGTGAACCCTGTCGCCTAGCGGGCGCGCCTGGGCGGCAACCAACGCAAATGCACTTCAAGCATACATGCAGGCGGGCGACTAGTATGACTCGTATGACTAATTGTAAGATAACTGTTCACGATCAGTATTTGAACCTTCCCTTTATTAGCAGTGTAGCACTCTGACGTGTTTGACCTATATTCGTGTGTTTAATACTGGTTTGTCACCGTTTTCGTCTATTATTATAGTTGTAATATTCCAGTGGTATTATATTCATTTATTTTATAAATATAGTTATAATATTAACGTAAGGAAAGCATTCCATGTGCAAGTAATTACCGACGCTGCGGTATGGAAATCTGCAAAACACGAAGAGAATTATATGAAGTCCTCCACCAAAAGTCTGGGCAAGGAAGGGATCAGCAAAAAAATCATTTGCTAAATCACATCATTTCCTTCAATAACGATCAACTCTCCAAAGATGACGAGAAGAAGATGCGATGAAGTGTCAAGATTTTGTAGCAAAGTGTTTAAAAAGCTAGAAAAGTGCCACAGAAAAGAAACTGTATTTTAAAAAATAATGCTAGTTGACTTGAGGAGAAAGTTATTCAGTTGGTGGTACACCTCCGGAAAAATCAGATCCTCAAGTGAATAGGGGACGACCTAGTGTGAGTTTTGAAGAGAGTAGCCAAAGAAGCAAGATCTGAAAAACCGAAGAACTTCGCCGCGAAAATACTTCCTCTCAATTGGCCTTCGCTGCAAAAATGAACCTTAGGGATGAATGAGAGGATAAACCTTCTAAATTAGTGAATGAAGTTATATTCACTACTCCAACAAGAGCTGAGAAAATGGTCCGAGCATGGAAGTCTTCCAAGTCACGCATTGAAATTAAACCGTATTCTGAGGACGAGTCTATTTCTTTGATTCTGGAGGCAAATTTAAGCCAAAGGCAATATAAATTAATTCGAGTGCAGGCCAAAGAAAGACATGCCAATATATATCCATCTTATGAACGGTTACTTAAGGCTAAAGAGCGCTGTTATCCTACAAAGGACTTAATGCACTTCACAGAAACCTCTGCCGAGGTACAGTTACAGGGTTTATTGGACCATACTACATGCCGTACTGGTTATTTACAAGATTCCGTGTTAGCATCCTTGGACATTTCTCAACCCAAAAACTTTGCGTTGCTGTGGAAATGGGGTTGCGAAGATAGTAGTGGGCAATCAGAATATAAACAAAACTTTTCTGATCCTAATTTACATGACAGTCACATATATCTATCTTCTCTTGTGCCCATACAGTTGAGTTATCAGCAGGAAGTTTTTTCAAAAGACAAAATAGTTATCTGGAATAATCCACGTCCATCGTTCCCAACATATTGTAGCCCTATTAGGATGCTATGGAAAAAGGAAACAACTGCGTTGTCACTTGAAGAAAAGTCCTACGTAGAAGATCAAATTGCATCTCTTCAGCCAACTGGCATTATTACGAGTGCAGGGCAAGAAATCAGTGTTACACATCAACTTAATATGAACATGATAGACGGGAAGATATGCAGCGCAGTCACAAAAACTTCTTCAACGCAGACCTGTTACATTTGTGGAGTCACGCCGAAAGAAATGAACAATTTAAACGAGGCAGTCAAAAGGCAAGTTGATACAAGTATTTTTCAGTTCGGTCTCTCCACGCTATATGCATGGATTCGGTTCGTGGAGTGTGTCCTCCATCTGTCTTATCGATTGGACGTGAAAAAGTGGCAAGTGCGGGACCCGGAAGATAAAAAGAAGTTTCAGGCCAAGAAAGCACAAATAAAGGAAAATATAAGAGTACAAATGGGTTTGCTTGTTGACCAGCTAAAAGTAGGGGGAAGCGGTACCAGTAACGATGGTAACACAGCGCAAAGATTCTTTCGAAATCCATCTCTAGCTGCTGCGATTACTGGTGTTGATGAAGGCCTAATAAGACGGTTTGCCACCATCCTGCAAGCTCTGTCATGTGGTTATGATGTGTGTGAGGTAGCCTTAGAAGAGTTTGCCTTAAAGACCGCCAAGATCTACGTGGAACTATACTCGTAGTATTATATGCCCATATCAGTACACAAAATCCTTCTCCATGGAGCAGCGGTCATCTCTATGGCCCTGTTGCCCATAGGACAAATGTCCGAGGAAGCACAAGAAGTGAGAAATAAAGACTTGAAGTCTTTTAGAGAACACCACGCCCGGAAGTACTCGAGATCTGCAACAAATGAGGATATATTTCGAAGACTATTGCTTTCATTTGATCCTCTGATTTCATCCATTCGGAAACTTCCGGGAAAGGTCAAAGGATCCCCTTCTGTTGAAGTAATTAGTCTCCTAAAGGCACCAATCTGTCCACCAGAAACGCCTCGGGTTCGAGTATCGGCAGAAGGTTCTACAGATACCGAATGTAGTGAAGAGTCGTGGAATGGAGATGACGAATCTGATGATTGAGGTTAGATTTTTATTTATTTTTTTACCTTCTTGTTGCTCTGATCTTAATTTCCGCATTAAACACCTTGATTTCATGTTATGCAAATCTTAAATAGGAAATTTTGTTGAGATCCGTTAAAAAAAAATTATGCCATGCTTGGCCTATTCTTTCCACATTTATTAATATTGTGTTGTTTATGTATAAGTTGTAAATGTTAAATTTGGGTAAATGTATGCGGAAAATTAAGTAGGAATACCTGTAATATAAATTTTATTATTTTTTATTGTGGCAACCCTGCTTTTTATATTTATATTAAACATCTTGAGTTTGTTTTTCTATGTTGTAAACTTTTTTCATACTAAATTTCGTCGATCTAACTAATATCTTCCAAATTCATAAAAATCTATAACTTGTATTTTGCAATATTGGCACCCCTGCTTAATATGTTAATATGTCCGAATATGATCCCTTGATTTGATGTATATGTAAAGATTTCATATATACTGAAATATAATTAAAATTAGTTGTGACGACACCTTCAAAAACCATTAAATCTTAAAAATATTATTTTGCAGTATTGGAACTCCCGATGAATTGATGCAGTCCAAATATGTTATTTTGGCCTTGTTTTTAGTTTTAAATTTTTTATATTAAATTTGGTTGAAATCGCTTTGGCCAATTTTTCCCTGATGTATGCAGACTAATGGACGGACATCACGACGATAATAGTGCTTTTCAGCAATGACCGAAAAGTAATTAAAGTTGAATTAATAATTAAGAATCTAATATTATTAGGGGTAGAAATTGGTACAATGTCCTTAAAATTGTTAAATACGAGTTCCTGACAAAGATTTGAGGTATTATACCGAGTATGAGATTTTTGCCGGTTTTTTTCGATTTCTAGATCACAGTGCAATGTATTGAATGAGTTTCTGTTACTTTCGCACCTGAATCAACATTTATTAACTCATTGAATGAGTTTCTGTTACTTTCGCACCTGAATCAACATTTATTAACTCATTCCCTTACTTTCACGCTTAAGCGGTTTAAACAAACAAGCGGATGGATAGTCGGGAATGGAAAAAACGTTATTTCAGCATAACTCATCGTATTTATCTTAAATAAATCGCAGTGTAATTTTAAATTAAAATTTTTTTTCAGAAAGCCTAAAATTTTGCAAATTATCCGTAAAAGGACACCAAACAGAATTATTACTTTTAGGATTAATATCTTATGAATTAATTTCTTGATGGAGGCTTTTAATGAAAATTAAAGTTACATAAAAGCATTTTTTACTTTATACAACTTTTATATTTTCAGCGATTTCAAATAGTGAAACGAAAAGTAGGGAGATTTTTTTCGGTGGTAGCTTTAATCATTAGTAAAAAATAAGATTTAAATAGAAAGTGTGGAATATCTAATCAATACAAAAATGTTTTCATACAATAAATTGGTAAAAGCAAAAGATATTAAGCAAAACTGGCGCGTACAGTCATATATGCATAAAAATACAGAAACATGCATATAACCTAATATTAAAGCCTCTTCCTCATTTGCCCACGCGTCTTATCTTTCCAGGTAACCGTTCCTTTCACTTCCCGCACTCTATCGTTCGTGGGTGCTTCTCCAGAATTGAGACGGAAATACAGAGTAAAGTGGGAGAGAAATTTGGCGAAATAGAGAAATGTTTGGATATAAAAAACGACTAACTCCGACTACATAGAATTTATAGTGTTGTGTTTAGATCATGCACAAACGAAACGGACTGTTTAAATAACATCGGCTCCATTAGCAAGAGGAAGCGTAAAAATTTTCCTTCCTTTTCAATGTAACGCAATACCTCGGGGGAAAGGCATTTCCGAATAAAAAAGGGAAGGCTTATATTCGGCGCTGTATGTACGAGCTGCTTGATAAACATTATGTCCGTTCTCCGGCAGTAAATGTCATCCGGTTATGATTCTCAGCTGTATTTTCATGCAAGTACAGTTAATTTCGTGAATTGTGAGGGCGGCAAATAAAATATCGAAGAAAGTTTAGGCCTGTTTATGAATTTACACACACAAATGTAAGTAAACAACACCACATACCGGATAATGTACTATTATAAATTAGATAAATAAATATAAATCACAATTATAAACTCGAAATGTCACTGAATATTGTGACAAAAATTGAACGATTCTGCGTAATTGTTATTTAATTGATGAGAAATAATTTTTAAATAGACTCTTTAAAAATACACTTAACGACAAAACATTTTATTTTACCAACTTTCCTTTTGGTTTCATTGGAATATTTGTTATACAGAAGTTTTAAATCACTCGTCGTATTTCGTTTTCAAACTATTGATTGTTCGGTAGGGATGTTTGATTAAGTCTTTTGAATGCTATGAGATACAACTCAAACAAAAACGGTTGAACACGAGCCTGTTTATAACCGTATAAATTGTATATATCATACAGAAATAATCTTTAAATGTATATAAGGTCAAATCATAACTCTAAGTTTGAAGCAATAGTGAACTTACCTGTATGAAGAATGATAGTATTTTCCTCGATTTGACAATAGCGACAATAAGTTTTTCTTGCAGTACTTTTTGAAATGCATAAAATTTTTAATGTTGAAATCCATTCACAACATGTACGTATACTTATGGCAGTTTCATTCTTTCCCAATAATGTTGAAATACTCTTTTCGGGATCTTATGTTTCTTTTTGCATAGGATGAAAGTTTGCATGGCCGTATGCATAAAAGCAAATTTTTGTAACTATAATAGAGGTGAAAAAAGTGCAAATAAAAAAATGAAAACAGAATGCGAAATCCAAAGAGATCCCTTTATGTAAAAAGTAAACAAAAATTTGAGGCTCCAGTGGGACTGTTGAAGTTTTATTTTTGCTACTGGCAATCTTCAATTTATTAAAAAATACACATGACTTTTTTCGTTTTTTGTTTGTCGATTTTAATTTTATCATATATTTATTGTTTAACTATTGCTTTTAGTATTTCGGTTAAAGAATTCGATATTTCAGGAAATTGTATATATTTTAAGTATTTTTTAGTCACTTTAAAAATTACTTCTTTGCTAATAAACTGCTCATTTAAGGATTGAAATTTATTTGAGAACCTAAATTTTTCATGCGATACTTGTAATAGCAATGTGTTATTGAAAATACTTGAGTTTCTTGTGAAAATTGTCGGATTTTAGATAGAAACGAAAAATTAACACATTCTGTTTAAAAGAAGGAAATATAGCTTTCGTTTAATATAAAAATAGTATGGCTTTGTTATTTTTTTAATATAGGCCTTTCCGTTCATTGCTGTCATGAAAGTAAAACAGATTTCTGCATTTCTTTCACTCAAAGGTAAAAATAAAATAAATTTTAATTTGCTTTTAATCGAAGGAACGATGTAATTTAACGAAGTACGCATTAAATATATTTGTAAATTTCTGAACTTTCGTATCTTTTATAGGCAGAAAAATGCATTTTTACTTAACTCACGACTGCTTTACCTTATTTCCATAAGCGCCGTAGATTTAGGCAACGTGCCATACACAACTGCGTCGCGGGAAGCATGTTTTATGGCTTGATCGTAACCGCAGAGGTATCGAGAAACATTGTTATAGGTCGTTAACGCATTTAATAACTACGTCACTGAAGTTATGTTTATACACATTTTCTAAATATCGCAAAAAAATCACTGAAGAACATATTTGTGCCAGTACTTCTTTTTCATCATAAACTTTTTCCTGTTCATATATATCCCTAAATAAGCGAATGGCTTATACACGTTTTTGTTTTTGTTTCAAATCTGATGTGATCGAAATTTTAAAGTTTATTTATTATTATTTATTTATTAATTAAAATGTTTCGTCTAATATTTTAGACTAGTAGCGCATTATAATATGGTGGCTTTTGAAAAGATATTGGCTATCGATATTTGTGGAATAATCAAAGGACCGGTTTTCGGCATATATCTGTAAATCAGTAGGTATATGTATATATTTTAATTTATATTTTAATGTGAATTTTCTACGTTAGTATCAGTTACAAGATCTTTTCTTCAAATTATTACATTTTACCGACTTATGAAATAAATTAATGCCGAAAAAATTAATAACTTTATTTTTCTAACAATATATAGGATTCGAATTTAACTTATCGGATTCTATGAGGGCCATCTGTGGCTTACGCATGTATTTGCGTGTGTTCGTAGCTTAGGATCCATCGTACTGCAATAAAGTTATTTTGGATGCGCAGGTGATATATAAAAGACTCAAAATATATCTTCGTTGTGGGATCCCTAGATTGGTATCATTAAAGGCTAAAGCCCAAAATCAACAGTCAATACTGATTTCGAATGTAATTGCTCGGTAAGGAAATAATGAAATTCAAATTATTCCTTAGGAACCAATTTTTTAATAGTATGAGTTTAAGAGAAAAAACCACTATAGAAAATTTGCACTGTAAAATACGTATTAGGCTATTTTAAACGTGCCACAACACGTAGAAAATTTGATCATATGATAAAGTTATGGTTTTTACGCAAACTCTGAACAACACGTCTTGAGATAGGTTTAAGAGCTTCTACTTCGACCACATCGCTTCTTCCTTGCGTAGTTGCGTTTGTTCTTCAGTATAGAGGTGATGAATCCCAAAAGAAAAATATTATCTCCCATGTTTGGCGAGACCATTCTTTCTTTAAGAGAAAAATAAATTTTTGAAAAAGTTAATCTTCCACCAGATGGAGTGCGAACTCACCCGTGAATTCACGCCACTTGAAAACTCGGTTTTCCATATCCTCCACCTGTTTACGCCTTAAGTGGCTCTGCCGTTTTCCAAATGAAGGTGATAAATGCGTGCCAGGTTCATTTGACCTCTCCCGTTTACCCGATCCCTTTCTCTTTCACACACAATGGTTGTAATATGGTCCCCTCGAGCACCACGCATACTTGTCCTTCGCATTCGTGCTAAGGTGTAATTTAACTGAGACGCAAACTCGCACGCTTTCACTCTCTTACTCGTTCCGTTTTTTCCCTCGTTCCTCCTTTCTTTCTATCCCTCTTTCACTAACCCTTTATATCTGCTCGGGCTCTTTTTATCTCCGTAATATTCTAAGCTGATAAACTCTTTATTCCCTGCCGCAACGACCCTTTTGAAGCTTGTCGAAGTTTTCTTCTCCCCGCCATTATAAACGTCAATATTAAAGTTTAACTTTTACGCCGCCATAAAATCCATCCACGTTTCTCGTCTCTTCCTCGAATATTTTCCCTCTCCTTCTCCCTCTCACCTTTATTTTCTCTCTCTCTCTCTCTGCTTAAAATTCATGAAGGAGAGAGGTTCTTGGAAGTTGAATCACATCTCACGTCTCCCGCGCTTTTTTACCAAAACTCGTTCATATTCTTATGAATCTATTTACCTGTTTTTTGCTCCTTTAGTTCTTCTTTTTATAGGATTTTCGTTATATGTTCTGTCGTTAATTTAATTTTTTAAATTGCAAAATGTTATTTTTACTGTAGAGTGGTAGAGCTGCGATATTGAAATATTATGACGAGAAATTACTTTTAATAATCGCGTGATTCGATATCTAAAAACTCAAGGTGTTAAAATCATATATATTCTAGCATTCTCATCAGTGTTCTTAATGATATCTTAACCTGTTTCTTGAAATGTGTTTTCTGGTTTTGTCGTATACTTATTTCGAATTCTGAACTTTGGTTATTGCGAAATTATATATCATTTAATATAAAGATAGAAACTGCATTAAGGTAACTATTTTGACTGATCGCCTATAGGTAAAAAATCATAAAATTCTTGTCAATGTTCTTTCTATAGCTATCAAGTTTTTTGCCAAACTCTCTATTTTTTGCCTGAATTTTTAGCAAATTTGAATTTAAATTATCGTTTATTTTAATTAGCTCGTCATTATTTTAATCAGATACAGTCGATTTGTTCATAAAAAACCAGAAATAATACATATCTTGAAAAGGACATGAAATGTATTTTTCAATAATTATCCCTCGCAAAGAGTAACCATATAATGTCTATTGTATAAGCACAACAAATTAGGAATTACTAGCTATTAATCAGGTTCTTTTCGCTCCGTCGTATGCACAACACAGAACTGCGCTCTTAATTAATTCCATATACATCACATGGGAAAGCTAAATCGCTCAATACAGTCGGCGTGACCGTGACACTGGAACGTTTCTGACTTCTTCCTCCCCTTCATCACCAACCGCCCTATTTGGCAAACGCGCGCTCTGAACTCCGAGCTCCGCCGCCTGGCGTACGTGACTCTTGTATAGCAATGACGCAGAGAAAGCTATGAGCTAGGTTCTTTTTTTAGTCCTTTAACCGAAAGGAAAAAAAATCCATGCCATTGCTTCGGAATTGCGTCCGCTTTCCCTTAACGCCAATTTTTCCACCTCTGTCCATATCGCTTTCCTCCTTTCTGCGTTTCCTCTGACCTCTGCCCATGACCCAAATTGAGAAGGGCACCAGCTTTCTCTGATTACGGCAGTGCCAGTCTCCTCTTTCCTCTCCCTCCTACGAGATTCCCTCTCCTCTCCCCCTTCCCTCCACTTTCTTCTCTCCCCTCCTCTCCCTCTCCGCTTCCTGCACGTCCATTATACAGACCTCAGAACCGCTCTTCCTCCCTCTCTCTCTCTCTTTCTCTCCTTCCACCATTTTTCCAGTCAGCCACCCAATAAACGTCTTCCTATCCTACAACCCCATTATCGAAATACCTCGAGAATCGGAGAACCTATCCCTCTCTTTCCCAATTCTCTTCCCCAATTCTCTTCCCCAGCACTTCCCCCGCTCCTAGGCTCCGTGACCTCTTAAAATGAGTGATCCGAACCTCTGAAAGCCTGCGTCTCGGATTTCCTAGTCTAGATCTATTAAAGTTTTGGTTACCTACGAGGAACCGGTTTTCCCCATAAAAGTGATTCGCGAATGGGTGGTAGCTAGAAGGGAAATCGTTTAGTTTTAATCGCGTCGTTCGTTCTTTGGGCATGAAATATAGAGGGCTTTTAAAAGACTCGGTTTCGTTTTTGTTACTTTGCGAGAATTGCCACTATAATTGTTCGACGGATAGTAGATGGAAGCCATTTTGTCCCGTGCGCTAATGCTAACCGTTATAGTCGATGAATGCGAAAACACTACCTTCGATTTTTTACAGTCAAATTACTAAAGCATTCCATTTCCATTAAATTAAATTACTTCCGATGTAGCCGTGCATTTGGTTGCCAAAAGTAAGTGACTTTGAATAGAAATTGAACCAAATAAATATATAAATGAAAATTTCAATCGGTTTAACTGCCTGTTTTAGGGTTGATTGCATAAGATATATACACGTAAATTCAACATGGCGTGCCATTATTAGTGCAATATCAATTCTTTGTGTAAACCATGTGATAGCATTTGTGACGCACGTCCTTATCAGTTGTAAATGAAGTATATTTCACTGTGATTTCTATCAGTGATGTCCGCGTTACGTTTTCTTGTTTGGATTTTGGTTTCAAAATGTCCTACACATTTTACATGGTATCTACGCCTTATGCTTGCTGTGTATCTCCAGCAAAAAGGGTTTGTTTCATCAAACCCGATTTCTAAGGCGCAGAAGTTGTGAACGTATCTATTTTTTTTATGGCTTCACTTGCTGGAATTACAACTTTTAAGATTTATGGTGTCATATATTATTTTGCCTCTAATCGTATTAATTTTTAAAATGACCTTCCACCGAAGCGACTTTATTCACCAAAATTGCATAATCATACGACATATTGCCTATACATTTATTTAGAACGCGTTTGAAATCGCATAAATAAATAATCAGCTATTAATGACACGGCGCTAAGATGTTTCAAAAGAAATTTTTACGTAATGTATTCCGCGTATATTTCTTACTGTGTTTAAGACAATGATAATTTTAGATATTTTAATAATATCTGCGATTCATATCTGAAATTCGTTTTCTTAATAATTAATGTCCTCCATCACCGACGTGTGCTGTATAAATAGCACACATTTTGAACGCGCAAAATCGTGACGCTATTGTACAGTTATTTTATATTGAATTAATTGGAAAACTTAATGATTTAACAAAAATTTCCGCTGAAGACGCTTCCGTTAAATTTTATTTTTGCCTCATTTTTAAATAATGACGAATACGTTCTAGTACTGCGTAATAAGGCCAGAAGTATCCTCATAATTTACCTAGTATTTCCCTGTTTAAATTCAAAGCATTTTAAAAATAGTACACGAGTATTTTTATTTTTAAATAAAATGTTTTTCGTCGAAACTTCCTCTCTCAACTACATTTCCATTTGCTGTCCGTGATCGTCGGAATCATTCCTCATATTTGGACTTTTCTTTCGCTGCATTCTTGTAATTTCCTCGTCTTTCAACATATTAAGAACTTTATTTTAGCATTCCGTTTCGCAGAATAAGTTATGGATTTTGGCTGCTGAATGGAAGTTTCCTTGATACAAGTTGAGGGAGTCTTTATTTTTCATCTCTGACGAATACGCCTGTCAGCATTCTGTGTGGTGTCTTGTTTCTTGTCCTGTCTCTATATCACTCCTTTGTTCTTTAACCTTTTCTACTCTCTTCATAGCAAATTCTCTCATCAGAGCAATTTCGAAAAAGCGCGTTCCAATTAGATTGCGTTTTTATCTTATGCTCATAAAATATTCGGTCTTTCACAGAGCACAATGCTAGCCGAAGATTTGGTGACTAGTTAATATATGCTACTGCCATGTAGGGTAATTAATTACATTAAATCACGTATCCATTTTGAAAGAGAGTGAACATTCTATTAACAAATGCCAATAATTTGTTCGTATTTTTGGAAGAGTGTAATTTCTTGTAGATAATAGGCTCAAAATAAATAACGTAGGCTGTTTCACGGTGCCGTTCCTAAGGGGTCTTAAAACTACATTTGATGATAATGGCGTAGTCATGGTTCAAAAATGGGTGTTTGCTGCCACGGCGATCCTGACAGAGATTGGTGTAGAGAGAAACAATTGAAAGCACTATATCCTATCATATTACAGTGACTTCAAAATGGTAATCCCCAATTTATTTAGGAATATTTAGAAGAGAAATAATTTGTATGGCGCAACATCTTGGCACTGTTTGAAATTCCTTAACACAATAACTATTTTTGGTGCTCGCTATACACACACACACACACATATATATAGCCATTTTCAGTAGGGATCAGTACCAGTGTTTTATCCTGGCAGCAAAGCTACAATTACATACATAGAACACAACTCGCGTAATTACGGATACGTATCTATCAAAATTATAAGGAAACACTTTCTATAGTCAGATTTCAGGATAAGTTCTTCAAACGGCTTACATTTTGAGTGGAATAACACAGAATTAGGTGAAAATTCTCTTTTTTAGAATATAAATAATGTATATGAATTGGTTTTTTGTTTTTGTTTGTTTCTTCTGGCTAATAGGCGTTATCTGTAATGGCTATATTTGGATATAGATATGGCATGCAAATTACGTTCACGAGCATTATAATTACGATTTCTTTGCGATAACTACCTTATTTTTAGACTTTCAATTGCTGACTTCGTCATCTCTATTTGATCTTGTGTAAGAGTAAGGGTTACCACTACCTCTTCGGTTACGATATCCTTTCGCCCGCCCACATCTGCTAAAATTATTTAGCCGCCATGAAAATAAATCTATGTAGAGTTCTCAGTCCTATAATAGTCTCGTACTATTTATCCAAAGTGTTCTGACATCGTTTAGTTAATGTATATTGGTTGGTATTTGAGTAATGCCAATTTAAGTTAGTAAAATAAACTAAATATCGCTTATGATGTTATTTTATACGTATTATACTGTGTCTGTTAGTTGGTCTGTGAAAGAGGTTTTCATGGGACTGGTACGTGCAGAGTTTTACAGGAGTGCGAAAATATTAAAGGTTATAATTTTTCTTCTCACTTCAGCTGTCACGCGTTAACTCTTGAATCAAGTCAAAGAGAGGAAAATTTTCTGTTAGCAACATTCGTAAGATGTGTTTATTTAAGTTACTTCCCTTATTAATAAAAAATTTTATTTTGCGTAGAACTTTTGTCTTTCTATTAAAAACTAAGCAAAAATTACAATAAACCTGAGGTCTCGTTATTTTTTACAGGCATTTACGTTAGTTATTTATGAAAATACTAAAAGGTCAAGAGTGAACTTAGCGGATCCTTTACCCAAAGACTATGCGAGGATTCAGTCAATCCGTTCTCAACAGTGTTTTTTTAACCCTTCTTATTCCGCCTGAAATTGCCATTCCGCTGCGGAGCGTTCCTCCTTGATGGCCTATCCTAAAATCTATTACTGACGCAATCAAGGTTCTCTTCATCTCGCGAAGAAGATAGGCCTCGCATAAAAAAGTATCTGCGTTTCGTATCTCTCGCGGAGGAATAAAATCCGACGGATTCCGAACGGCGGTGCGGTTAATGGCGTTGTTGAACGAAGGAAAACAAGTAAATAATCATGGGGCAGAAGGGAGTGGGCGTGGGGGGGAGGGGGGAGGAGGGTAGATGGAAGCGCATTATCCTCTGAGAAACAGATTCTTCCCGGGTAAATGGGCGATTTCGTGAATTGGCGCATTCTCTTGACCTCCCTGCCCTTCGATTACCCTTCACTTCGCATAATCTTGACCCGAACGCGCGTGCGCGCGTAGACACACATTCACGCACACACCTTCAAACGCACACTAAACAGTACTTGAAGGAAATATTCGCTCTCAGACTCCTGAGTCATTCATTCCATTACCCTTTCGGATTCGGTCTTATCACTTAAGCCGCAACGGTTTAAAAAACCAGAGTCCTTCTATTTCAAGAGTGACATGATGGAAATTTAAACTTATATGCACTCACGCATATAAATGAAATTTTCCATCATTTCACTCTAGTTCAGTGTCTCCCAACCTTTTTAGAGTCGCGGCACCCTTAAGTGACTTTTCAGAGATTGGCGGCACCCCTCCCTATCCACCGTCAGTAATAATCGCAGTGAAGTTGGACCCCTAACTCCAGTCTCCATATTTCCTTTTGTTTGGAAGTGCCTTTGCAACGAAATGAAGGTCGACTTTAACTCTGGTCTGCATTTTTGAAAGCCGACGATGCAAAATGAGGCTAAAAATGGGAAAACAATATTTTTTGCGGCACCCTTCAGAACACTTCACGGCACCCCAGGTTGGGAAACGCTGCTCTAGTTATTTAAAATCTCAATTCTGAGACAAAGTATGGGTGTTTTCCGCTGTGTCTCAGTGAGGACATCTTTTGTGGTAAGGTTTACTGAGTTAGCCCTTTCTTTACCGTAAATACCCCAATTCGAGAATGGAGAAATAGTCAAGATCGACAAGTGGAAGATCCGGATTCGTGTCCCGATCATATTTAGACTTTCTCTCCTTCCCTATCTTCAGATTATTGACTCTTCTATTTCTTTCTCCTGAAAACTCAAATTCCTATATTTATTTATTTTTCACAAGCTCATAAACAGCATTTTTTGGCCTTTTACGATGAGCGTAGTAACAATAACAAAGACGAACGCATACGACCATGCTCTCGGCAGGATCGAACCCCGCGACCCTTACATTGGGAGCTAGACACGCTAACCACCCCTCTACCACTCCCTACTACAGGGGTCGGCAAAGTTTTTCTGTTGGGTGCCACTCTTTATCATTATTCATAATCCGTGACCCTTCACGCGTGCCACCCTTGAATTCGTGTTCTCCGTAACGCTTACGAAAAGCGGTTCTTATATCATAATGAATCCTGAATGTATCTATATCTATATCTATCTATAGTTCACCCTGCAAGCCACCGCAATGGTGTGTGGCAGGGGGTGCAATAGCACCAAGGTAAAGCGCATAATAATGTATAGTATCATTCTACGTCGGCTGATTTCCTTTCGTAACTTCTGTTCTGCTCAGCTATCGTTCTAGGGAAAAACGAGCCTTTATTCCTCTCAGTCCTACAGGCTATCTCTCTTATTTTACGAGGATGGTCCGTTCTACCAATATAAGTTATTATTATTTCTTCGACATCGCTGGAGAATATATGCGTTCTAAATCTTTCGAGAAGTTTTAACCTAGAGCGTGATCGGCGCTCAGCTAGTGATTCCCATCCTGTCCTGTATCAAGGCTGTAACACTATTGTTTCTATCGTAACAATTTTTGCCGAATCTAGCGGCTTTTCGCTGCACTCTTTCTAACTCTGAGATTGATCCTTTCACGTACGGATCCCATATGCTCGACGCGTACTCGAATAGCGGTCTTACTAACGAGAAGTAACATGTCTCTTTGACTTTTTCCTCACTTTTACCTACTATGCGTTTGATGAATCCTAGTTTCTGTTTAGCCTTCCCGCATATATTTCGTATGTGCATATCCCACGAGAGGTTGCTTGTTAAAGTAACGCCTAAGTATTTGACGGAATCGGCTATGCGGTATCGTTAAAATACAAAATAAAATTGAAACAAAAGTGTAATTATTTTAAAAATACATACTTTTCCTAACTATTCTCTGGAATATCGTGCCACTTAAAATCTCTTCCCGTGCCACTTGAAATGTCTTCGCATGCCATAGGTTTCCGACCCATGCTCTGCTGCATTCTCTCTCTTTCTAACCAATATCTCTCTTCACCGAAAACACCTCTTTTCAAACTGCCATACTCTGTATTGTGTCCCACCTTCTCCGATATTACTTTTCTCTATGGTAATTCTTCCCACACGCTCTTTCTCTCTCCCTCCCTCTTCTCGTCTCACTCACTCTCCTTCCCCCTATTCCTTTCTTCCCCTTTTACTTTCTCATATACGAAGTATATTGGGAAAGTATATTTTTACCGCGAAAAAATTCGACCTCACGATTTTGACGGAAATATACGTTTTAGGGGTATCTGATTCCGAAAAAGTGGTTTTCGCAATGCCGTCTGTCCGTCCGTCCGTCTGTATATCTGTCTGTTATTGGCTCTAGAGACTAAACGGTACAGCGAAAATGAATGAAATCTCGTACTGGGCATTTTATCATACAGACTAGAGGTTATGAAGAAACGGTTGACATTGCTCAATAATGAAGGAAAGTTTATTCTACGCATTTTTAACAACAATTTAATTTTCTCATAAACGGTTCTAACGATTTTGATCAAATTTCGTATAGTTACTTGAGTTTACGTCTTCAATGATACTACATAGTTCATATTTCTCAAAAATTAATATATGGCTAGTTTATTCTAGGCAACTTTAACAATAATTTGATTTACTCGGAAACGGTTAGAACGATTTTGATAAAATTTTATACCATTACTTGAGTAATGAAATAATAGTACATACTTCATCATTCTCAAAAAATGAATATAAGGCTAGTTTATTCTTTGGTAACTTTAACAAAAATTGGATTATCTAAAAACCGGCTTATACGATTTTCATCAAATTTCGTACAGTTATTTGTGCTGATGTTTATAATAATTCTACATAGTTCATATTTTTCTAAAGATGACTAAACGACCCATTAGTATATGAGAAAGTCTGTACAATGTATGTTGTACCGATTTTTTCTCTCCCATCTCACTTTCTTCCCCCTCGCTCCCAATCTTCTTTCCCAGCTCTTCCCCTCCCAATTTCTATCCCTGTTTACCTTCCCCCTGTTTCTTTCTTTTCTTTTCATTCCATCTCTCTCCTTCTCTCCATTTTCCCCCTTTCTCTCTCTCTCAGTATCCTCCTTTCCTTATCTCACTCTCCCTTTCGCCGCCTCTCTGCTTTTATCCCTTATCTTCCCTCTCTCTCTCCTCCTTTGCCTCCCTTTATCAATTTTCTCCCTTTCTCTTCCTGTCTTCCTTTCTCTTCCTTCCTCTCCCTCTCTACGTTTTTACCTTTCTCATTTTCTTTCCTTTTCTCTCTCAATATCTCACTTTCCCTATCTCTCTTTCTCTCTCTCACTTGCACCTCCTCTCTCCCTCTCTTTCCCTCCCTCATGCTATCTTTCTATCTCCCGCATTCGCTCTCCGTATGCCTCCGAACCACTTTCACTTTCCTCTTTCCATCTCACACCCAATATGAAAATCGTTTCTGGATCCGCTAGAGCGTCTTTTTCATTATCGAATTACTTCTTTTTCTTCTACACACTAGTTTCCTATAGGTCTTCGAATTTATATATAATTTCCGCTTTTTTTTTTAAACGGACTGTTCTCATTTCTCCACCTTTCTAATCGCATCCCATACTTCTCTTTGTCCAAATCTTTTCGTGTGATTAATGCGATCTATAGTGGAAATTGTCCTTTTCTCTTTCGTTCGCCTCCCCTTCACTTTCATTAATCTCGCTCTAGTCTTTTCCTTCCTATTTCTTTCATTAAAGCTTCCGTCTTTCATGGAAAATAGCGGTCTTAAACTCCCCCCCCCCCTCTGCGCTAAGATCCTCTTCGGATACCAGGATTTTACCATATAATATCATGTAGATTAATTTTGTAGTGTAGCTACATGTTATCCTCACTCAAGTTTGGAAGTGATAGATTCGAAATATGAGAGGATGTGAAATATGACAGTTATATAGATATTTATAAACCTGAAAGCATCAGGAAATATCTGAAAACCTTGTCGTTTTCAGAAGACAAAACTGTGTGAAATACTGAGTTCGGCGTGAAATTTCCATTCTTGAACCTGAGGTGTGTGTAAAGTCGTAATATATTAAAGTTTGACAATATAAAAACCTCGTAACTCCTTTAAAGACCATAGCATAGATTACTTTCATGTAATTATGAATGTTGCTTAGCCATATTATCCTTTTTCCTTACATCCAAATTGCAGTCAGCTCTGCAAATGGCAGGCTAGTGCGTTCTTAATTAAATAATGTTACCAGATCTATGTTACTTTCTAATTTTTATATCCAAGCATTAAACGTCTAGGTTCCTGACGACATTTGATTGCGGTTATTACTAAGTCGTTAAGAATAATTGGTTCGGTTCTCAAACTTTATGCACCTGCGATCCTATTATGGCAGTCGACCCCTTAACTCCATCCATCGGCCAATCAATATAAAAGTTTATTGGAACATTTTTTAAAAAAATCAGGATTTTTGTTTATATTTAAAATTAAATAAAACCATGCAATTGAAATTAAAGAAAGACTAAAATATTGAAACTTTTACATATTACATTATTTCCCCTTGGGGTCGCGACCCACATTTTGAGAACCGCTAGTCAAGAGAACGTCTCCCATTATTAACTCTCTCGTTATATATTGGCCTTGTCATCCATCATTTTCAGATTTAGATTTTTCATTTCTCTTCCAACCGAAAGTCTATTTCCCTTTCGCCATTATTTTTCCTCTCAGTATCTCTTTCATCTTCCACCTCCATTTCTTGATCCTTAGCTTATTCCTCACGCTTCACCCTTATTTATTCTCTTTCCGAATTATTTCTCTCTTTCTCCCTCCATCCCTCCCTCCCTCTCTCTCTCCCTCCCTCCCTCCCTCCTCCTCTATCTCTCTCTCCCTCCTCCTCCCTCTCTCCCTCCCTCCCTCTCTCCCTCCCTCTCTCTCCCTCCCTCCCTCTCTCTCCCTCCTCCTCCCTCTCTCCCTCCCTCCTTCCCTCTCTTTCTCCCTCCCCCTCTCTCTCCCTCTTCCTCCTCCCTCCCTCTCTCTCTCCCTCCCTCCCTCTCTCTTTCCCTCCCTCCCTCTCTCTCTCCCTCCCTCCCTCCCTCCTCCTCCTCCCTCCCTCTCTCCCTTCCTCCTCCTCCCTCCCTCTCTCCCTTCCTCCTCCCTCCCTCTCTCCCTTCCTCCTCCTCCCTCTATCTCTCTCCCTTCCTCTCTCCCTCCCTCCCTCTCTCCCTCTCTCTCTCTCTAGTTTTCTTCATCCTCATTCCACTCTAATATATTCCTCACTCTCCATCCACCCGTTCCAATTCCCGTATCAACCTGCAGCTCTTCACATCAGGCCAGTGGGCACAGCCATGTTCCCCAATGTCGCATTTCTCGTCTCCTTCAATTTCCATCCTTTTCTCTCTTTTCGTCTTTCGTTCTAGCTCTCTCTCTCTCTGCCCTTTGACCTCCTTCCATCTTCTTTTGCTTCACTTTCCGTCCTATTGCTTTTCTCCTAACCTGTCACCTCTCGAGACTCCTGTGTTCTTATTCGTCTCCTCTCTTCCTTTTTCTTTCTCCTCTCTGCGGTCTCTTCCGTTTCACCCTAACCTCTCGCCTTAGCTCCCCTTTTCGCTTTACCGCTCTCCAATCGTCATTTGTCTTCTCTCCGCGCCTCCTTCTCACTCTCTATCTCTCTGTCTCCCCCTCTATCTCTGTATATATATATATCTCTCTCTCTCTCACTCCTAACTTTCCCTAAAAGCAACTCCTCCGTCTTTCCCTCTGCCACTGATAAAACGAAAACCTATCCCTCTCTTTCTCTCAATTATACCTTCCTTCTCTTTCTTTTCTGTCTTCAGTTCTTTCCTCGAGCATTTTTTTCCCAGCTCGCCCAAAAATCTCCTTTCTTTCTCGACTTGCATTTCTCCGGGTCGACGAGGAGAGAGATTCATCTTTTTTCTTTTATAAAGGCCACTTTAAATACGCTCCCCATGTTCAGCCTTCGCACTTCCTCATCTGTCTCTTCTTATGAAAGAAAAGAGGAAATATTCCTCTCGCCCCTGCATATTCCTCCTCATTTATTCTCACTCCACTCCCCTCCTACCTCTCTCTCTCTCTCTCTCTCTCTCTCTCTCTCTCTCTCTCTCTCTCTCTCTCTCTCTCTCTCTCTCTCTCTCTCTCTCTCTCTCTCTTTCTCTTATTCCCTTAAACCTTTCACCTCTCTCTTCCTTTCAATCCATCTCCCTCCTCTCTTCTATTCCTAACTAACCTTTTCAAAATTTACTTCCTTTTTTTTCTCCCCCTCCCGTTCCTAAATAAAACCCTCCTTTTCTTCCGCAGTGATATCCCTCCGCGTCTCCGTTCATCCGAGATCTATTTTTCTCCATCTCTTTCTTGGTAGGACGAGTTTAACCTTTATTCACTCCCTCTCTCTCCCTTTCTCCTATAACGAGCATTTTATATAGCGCACTTTTTTCCCTGTCTTTTTATATTTCGGTTTCAGGGGTTTTCCTTTTTGGGGGGGGGGGGGGGGAGGAGGGGGGTGGAAGACGGAGGTTGGAGGAAATCGGTACAAAAAGGAGAGAATTTCTCTCTTTTCTCTTAATGTCAGCGGAGGGAAAAAAATTATCCCATCGCTTTTTTTGTTTTTTAAAGCGGGTTATTCATTTTTCTCCCTCGGAAGGGATGTCATGGCCGGAAGAATAACAAAATGGACTGATTTATTGCGGCTGTCGCTCCGCCGTCCGTCCGTTTATGCCGCTGTCAAGGTCGCCGATAACTTGGTTAAAAATGTATACGAAACGCGGCGGGGAGATCTTTTTTTTTTTTAAACCGTGGTGGAGGCAGTTTGGCGTTTTATTTCTCTTTCTTTTTTCTGTGGATGTCACCTTGGAAAGTTTCCTATTCCGAAAACTGTTAAGTCGGTTTTAACGGTCTATGGAGGAAGGATTGGAAGAATCGGGATTTTTTTAAATTTTATGCTACAGTGGGTAGTTCTAATGCAAAATAGAGCATTTTGCAGTGACGGTCAGGTAAGCAGGGATATTGGTCTTGTGTTACTTTTTGTTTTTCTATAACGAGGTTCATTAATTTTACAGGAATTTCGCTGCATGGAATTTCATTGAAAACAATTAATGCGATGGTTTCGAGAATTCTGTTTCTATTACCGTTAATTATCATGAAGATTGTTTACAGATTCTGAGCTAGGAGATTACTTTTAATGCGAGAAATTGAATGTTACGAGTGGGAAGACATATAGCGACAGTTAAATTATTTTTAATCTGTTCAGTGTTTACTGAATGTTTGTTAAGTGGAACTTACGATGAAAACGTAGTTCTCATTCTCTTCGTTTAGAGTTAATTTAGCAGATATTCATAGCATATCTTTATTTTTCTTATAGTTCAAAATGTCGATGTATAGTATAAGTATACAAAATTTTATTTTATAATTAATCAAATTAACTATCTATACATACCAAATTCTTTTTAATTATTCAGTATTAAATTCATTCTTCATGAATAACTATCATGTCATTGTACATGTATAAAATCAAGAGCTTTAAACTTTATATAAATTTTCTTGTGGAAAGATTCCGAAAGACGTTAGAGATAACTTATCGCCATATATTAAAATTGTTTTCAATTAGTTAATATCGAAATATCTTCATCAGCGAAAGACAAAGAATGAAATGAATGACAGAGATTTTTCATCTCAACTTTATTATTTCAAGTTCATACATCTACTTAAATGTAAATGACGAAGGAAAGCATCAGTCACACTAGTTAATAATTATTATTATCTATTATTTAATCCAAAAGATAATGAAAAACATAATGAGATTTCAATAATAGTTAAAGTATCTAAAGAGAAATTACTTTTATTTTAATGTCTAGTATCACTTAACCTCAATATACTTATTTATTAACTTATAGCAGTTAACTTAAAGAAGTTAAATTTACTTTTTATTAAGAAGGTTACTCGAATGATATGGATTGTATTCGGTCGTCACAGTTGTCGAGCACATTTACCAACCTTCGTTTTAAATACCATCTAAAAAAAATATCGTTACAGGGGTAGGAATTGTTATGGTAGAAACTCTGATCCGAATATAATATTCAGCTTATCTCGATTCGCTATTATACTTCAGTGTAATAATTCATATATATTTTAGACTTTTAAAATTCATCTGTAGTGGAATTCGCTGGTTACATCAATCATATTATGCTTGATCCGAATGAAACCCTAGAACGCAGGATTGGTTCTTGTGTTTCCTTAAAAATGATACTTCCCGTGGAGTTAAATAATTCTGCCTGTCCTATATATATATTCCAGGAAAATCAGATTACCCTCTCGCTGCATTAGCTTGAACATTCCTCTCCCTGCAGTTAAGTCAACTTTCCATTTAGATTTCTCCATATATGTATTTATCGTGATTGCTCAACTAGCATCGACTTAATTTATGCTTCTAATGTCATTGGAGTACATTTATCTCCTGAATTTAGACTATTCTGAATATTCAACTTAATCTAATTAAACTATTAAGTTAATGAATACGAAAAAGCATTAAAAATTAGAAAATAAGTACACATCTCCTATAGATGTAAAGGTGCACAAGAGAATTACACTGTCCGTTTTATGACTGAAAACAATTTCAAAAATATACTTTCGGTGAATAACCGCTGAAGACAGCCGCATTGTAGCCGCAATGCGAGTATGATTTTTCATGACCTTGTTATGACTATTAAAGATTTCTAGATAATTTCTTCAATTCTTCATTTTTTGTTACTTAAGTGCTTATTCCTGAATTAGCTATATCAAGGTCATAAAAACCAGATTCGCATTTTGGATACACTTCAGCCGTCTTCATTGGTGACTCCTCAAATATAGATTTAAAAAAAAAAGAACATGAAATTCGCTATTTTTATTGTTTTATAGGTTTCCGGTAGAGGGGAGTTTTGGTGGGTGTTCGTTAATGGACATCCATCAACAGCCAATCCCCTCCCTTATCCTTCGCACCCCTTTCCACTCCCTGCGCCCTCCAATCTTCTCACACCACCAAATTTCCCATTAAAATCAACTTTCGATACTCTTGAATAATACGCAAAATAACTTTGAATCCATATTCATAATAATCATCTTAGGAAGCTTTTTTTTTCATAGAGCGTTTTCAGTAACTAATTGCTGGAGGTTAAAGTTTTTCGTGATGGATTTACGTAGGTACATTTATTTGCTTCGACGTTGTAAAAAATATAACTTAAATGCAGAAGTTACACTTACTAAAAATGGTATTGGAGATAGAGTAAAGAATTGTAAATTTAACCATTCCTGAAGAAAGCTAAAACTTAAAATTTCTTTAAAATATTTATGGAATCGTCTCATAATAACTTGCCTAGGATAGTATTTTTTACCCCTAATAATTATCATTTTTCGTTCAACACACAAAGTTAATATTTATTTTGGCGACTAAGGAAGAGGAAAAAGTTAATATTCTATTTGTTTACGCGAATGAATATATTCGTGAGTATTTGCGCCGCTTTTTTCGTCACTTGGCAAGTTTCTCACTTTGTTTAGGCAGCTCGCGGAAAACATTAATTATTCACGATTTCCAGCACGTAAGCCACTACGGGATGAATGAACCTCGCTGAATAAGTTATGGAGGGTGTCCAAGCAGTTCACCGGTGATTTAATTATTTTTATTTTCCTCGCGGCGCTGCTGAAATGTAATTGAAGTGTTTGCGTGTACTGTGCGGAATGTAATCGGAAAGAGTTAGTGATGTTTACATTTTGTTCGAAGCGGCAGATTCTTTTTTTCGTTTTTATTGTCGTTCTTGAATTTTATAACATATTTCATCACACACACACCCGCGCGCGCACACAAACACACACACGAACGCACACACATCTTATAATATAAAAACGTTGTTCTGTAAGGAACGCAAGATGGCCGACAGCGAAATGTAGTTCTCTTTCTGCCCGATAGATCGGCGCCACATGTACGTCAACAACTCACTTTTTTTCGGGAAAACGACGGGAATATATAATAAACACGTTTGTTTATGTAACGGTTTCTACGATAAACATTTAGTTTATTTTTTGTCAATAAGGATCTCGAATACAGTGATCCATTCAATCGTCAAGAGAACAGTTTACAATGTTGAAATAAATTGATTTGTTTTTGTTCAGATAGTATTCAAAGAAATTATTCCGCTGATTGATTAATTAGTTAGTTTTTAATTTCAATCTTTTAAAGATTTATTTACATAACGACGGAGAACATTATTGAGGATTCGAGTAAGCTTTCTTTCTTCGTAAGTACAGTAAAGCAATCATAACGTTAAGTGCACGAAATTTAATTATTTTAGCTACGTTATATATGTATACATATAATTATTTTCCTGTCTTTGCACACCGACAATTATATGTAGCATTGACGAGAACAAGGTGGGAGAAGAATATCAGAATTTTATAGCCGAAAATAAAAACCAAAGGCATTTACTAAACGACAACAGAATATTCACTAGAAATGTAATATATGACGAAATAGTTCATATGTAATACTGTGCTATTAATTATCTTAAAAGCAAATATTAATAATGAATCAATCTATAATTCTTCCGTTGTTATTTCAACGGGAATTACACTAGTGTGTGTATGTATATATATATATATATGTATATATATATATATATATATATATATATATATATACACACACACTAGTGTAATTCCCGTGGTATAGCACTGGTGGTGTAGTGGTTAGCGTGTCGGCCTCCCATTACAAAGTTCCGGGGTTCGATCCCAGAAAAAAACTATTATCGGTGCCTGGCAATAGGCAGCAGTACTATCAGTGTGGTATAGAGCCGAAAACAAATTATGTTGGCTGGGTCTATATCCAATAGTGTTTGGGACGATTTGAACGGCTACAGTACTGTGATGTGGAAAGCAAGAGAGAAACTACCACATTACAATTCCCTAGTAATGATAAAATGGTTGGACAATATGAGTTCTCTCGAGGTATAACATTCCGGAGGTAAAATAGTCCCACAATCGGATCTCCGGGCAGGGACTGCCTTGAGGAAAGCATTTGTCTAAGGTAAATTACGCATAGGTACTTGGAATGTTAAAAACATGTGGAAGGTAGGAAAGCTAGAGAACCTGAAAGAAGAATCCTTGTAGACAGGATGAAGAGCACGACAAAATGAATAGCAACGAACTATAGGTATATGGCAATAAAGCTAAAGGCAGTCCCAGTGGACTTGTTGATAATCCAGGTATATTTGCCAAAGTGCGCTCATGAAGAAGAAGAAATCGACGAGATGTATGAAAGAATGAACGTGATTTACGAAGAAGACGGAAGAGGAAAGGTTAACTGCATAATAATGGGAGATTGGAACAGCATCGTTGGAAAAGAACGAAAAGAAAATGTTGTCGGTCAATACGGACTTAGGAAAAGAAACTGAGGAGGAGAAAAACTGATAGAATTCTGCGTTAATAACGACCTAGTAGTGACTAATACATGGTTCAAAAATCATAAACGAAGGATGTACACATGGAAAAGCCCTGGAGATAGAATGAGATGCCATATAGATTACATCCTAGTAAAACAAAGATTCAGGAACAGGATAAATATGCTAATACGCTACAAGGAGCAAACATTGATTCAGATCACGTCCTTCTAATATTCGATTTAAGTATAAAGTAAATACAAAGTAACTAAAGAAAATTGGATAAAAGAAAGATGTGAGGAAAGAATACAGATTAGGACGGTACGATGTGATGTACGCTAAGGCACTGAAGGTAGAAGATAAGAAGCCTAATGGAATTCGTGGTAAAGGAATTATGAATATGGAAAAATAGTCGCATTACAAAAGGACGTAAAACAGGTATGGAAAGAATATATTAAGGAACTATACAACAAGCAGGCAGGATTGGAACAACTAGAACAGGAAGAAGAGGATAACATTGAAGAAGACAACTTCGGACCAAGTATTATGAAAAGTGAAGTAGAAAAGGCGATACTGGAACTGAAGAAAGGAAAAGCTTCAGGCAGCGATGGAATATCGACAGAGGTACTTAAAGTCGTGAGATCGGAAGGACTAAAAGTGATTACGTAAAATTAGTTAACAAGATTTACTACTCGGGAGAGTGGCATCAGGATTTCTTAGATCTAACAATGATTTCTCTAAAGAATAAGCCAAAGGCAACACAGTGTGAAGACTACAGAACGCTAAGCCTACTGTCACACACTTCGATGACATTCTTAATAAAAGGCTAGAGAAAAGGCCGAAGAAATGCTACGGAAAGATCAATTCGGCTTCAGAAAAGGACGAGGAACCAGAGATGCTTTCGGTGTATCACCTGATAGACGACTAGAAAGGGATAGAGAGCTATCAAGACAAGAAGACTGCGGAAAATAGGAGTATATGGAGAACCAGGATTAACCATGAATAATCACGGACCTGTCTACGGACAGCTACATATGATGATGATGATGATATATCTATAATTGATTCTCATAAAACTTTGAAAAATGAACATAATTTCTTATCTCTAATAGTTTAAATATATTCATTCTTGTAAGTTTTTAATTAAATGGTTTTTTAATAAAATGAAGTATATGCTATAGCATTTTGTATCTTAATCTTGGTTTTGTTTTATCATATGGCAGAATGTGATACTCGTCTTAGAATTCTTTATTTACAATCCGCTATGTTTCTTTAAAAATTTTGAAGTTTTTGAAATGTTCAGGCATAAAAGTAGTTCCGAAGACTAAACAAAATCATCTACCGTAAATCAACAGAGATTATTTCTACAAACGTTCACGCGCCGATGTTTCTGACTGTTATGATGTATTGCCATTTCTTGTCACTTTTTTCCATCGACACTTTTCCGGAATCTTACATTTATGCCAAGGAGAAACGAAAGATCTCTCTACTCGTAAGAGAAGCGTTAATAATCCTCTCTTTCTCAAAACGGAGTAAAAAATGCCTGCGGTTAACTCGCCGAAAGGAAATACGCTTGTCCTTATCTGGATTTTCGCATCTTTGTGTTATGATGGATGTGTATTAAAGACTTCTAAAAGGAAAAGAGGAATAAAAAGAGTGAGAGAGAGAGATGGAAGGTGAGAAGAGCGATGCATGAAAGTGAGAAAGAGAGAGAGAGAGGGAGACAGGCGGAGAGATAAAGTTTCCTGAAATCTTCTTGATCTTCGCCAAGAAAATGCTAATCTTGGCGAATCCATTTCTGTCACCTTTCTTCTTCTTCCTCCCTCATTTCCCATCCTCCGTGTTCCCCTTACCCTCTCCTCTCCGACTCTTTTTTTTCCCTTTCCATTTCATCCTCCCCCGGTAGCGCTTCTGTTATATTTCATTCCTCCCCTTGTCTCATCTCTTCCCCCCCCCGCCCCCGCCTCATCGCCCCCTTCCCTGTCTCACATCCCTCTTCCCTCAAGGTAGGTACGCCTTTCACTTTTCATTAAAAAAACTGTTTACCATCACATACACTCTCTCCTCCGTTCCTTTTTGCTCGCATGCAAGAAAAATAGAGTTAGATTCGCGGAAAATCAGAAAAAATTATTTGGTTACGTTCAAGGTGGGAAATGGGAACCGTGCGGCACGCTGCAAGCGTTTTTGTCGGTCAAAAGACTGGGCGACGCACGAAATTGAGGTGTAAATGGCGACTGCGATTAATTTGTGGTTAGGTATTTTCCATTTAGTCAAAAAAATTTTGTTCCATTTAAAATTTCGGCTCATAACCGATTTCTACGCCCCCGGTCTGTTTTATTTGCGAATTTCCTGTTTATGATGACAAATCTTCCATAAAACTCCTTAGACAACCAAGCGACTCCAATTCTCAAGTTTTCTACCTTCTGGATGTTCAATTTTAATCTTAGTTGACAGCATTTTTTGGGTTATCGTTAATCTCTATAATGGTTTCTATAATCTACAGTTGTATCATTTATACATTCATTATATGATTTAGGCAACGCATAAAACCATAAATAGTTTGAGCAAACCAGTTTCACATGTCAAGCTCCAATCGGAATCATAGCTTGATTGAAAATATCATTGAGAGCTAATAGTTAACAGTCGAAAATCTCGTGAGCTCAGATCAACTTTTTAATTGCAGGATTCACCAAATTCATGTATCGGATTCAAGGCCTATGGTGACAGGTCATTTTTAATGTGATAGAGAATCCATACCAACTTAACCACTATCTTCCGATTTCTGCTGTAATTGAGTCTACATCCAATTTCCTTTTAATTTCTTCATTTATATTCTGTCCAGCCTCGTTCTTATCAATATCTTCATTTCGGCAACCTCTATTCTGCCTCCATCTTTTGCGTTTAATGGCCATGTTTCATCTCGGTATGTCAAGTTTGGTTTATACATCTGTAAGATATAGATGCGTCTGATATATGATATAGGAGAACGAGGAAGAGAATGCACATTATGAGGCACTCACAAATGAGCTAGAATCTTGAAATTTGTCAAATAGGAAGGTCTTTTGGCAAAACCGATCAAAAAATGGAAAATTACATAAATGTTAATTTTTTGGCCTTTAAAAAATCCAAAAATTTAAACAAATATTTCATTGTTTAGGTATTTCTTAATGTTCTATAACGCTGAAATTTTTTTAAAGGTAGAATTTGATAAATAATCAAAACGGGATTATAGAAATATATATATGTTTTTTTATTTGGCCGTTAAAAATTCATAAATATCACACAAATTGACTAATTTTATGTACTTTAGTTCAAGCTACGGAGCTGAAAATTTTCAGAACAGCTGCAATTAACATTGAAAATTACATTGAAGTATATTTCTGTGACTGTTAAAAATTAATAAATGTTAAACAATAAAATATATACAAATACACTTACAGAGGTGCTACACCAATAAAATTTCGCAGAAATGTGAGTTAATCGTAACAAATGATGAAAAAATATAAAATTCTTATAATTATATATTTTTTAGGGGTTGTTTTTACCCCAATATTTTTCAAAGAGAAATCCGTAAATCGGTGCGTTTAAAAATTATATGTCGGCTCTTACTCGGCATATAAAGGTGAGATGAAATGTTTGCAGAATGCAAGCACCTATAACTAGTAATATATATATAGATGCTTCATAAATTGCTCTTTCACATTTCTTCGGCGTACACTTATTCCGTAGAAATCCCTTGACACCTATGCTCCTTTTTTCTTTTACTCTATGTCAATAGTGATTCCTAGGCATTTTGAAACCTCTATTCCTTTAGTTTTCCACCACCTTTTGCATCTTGCATGTTCCCTCTTTATTTTAAGGAACTCAAAATTACCAGTATTTAGCTTCATTTCCATTCTCAAAATCCTCCGTCAAATTGGTTTATGACATCTTGTAGAGCATGTTTCCCAGTTTCCCATTCTTCCGCATCGTCTGCACACATTGGTATTTTTCCGCTTTCTGCACATTCTATCTTCTTGGTCACTTCTTTCGTTGTTACACTGAAAAATCGGCGATGATATGCCACCTTTCCTCATGTCGTCTTAATTCAAATCCGATGTACCACATGCATCTCTCGGTACCTGATAAACACATCCGATTCTTTTAACCATATCATATCCTATTCCCACTTTTTCCTGAATCTTCCATAGTTTCATTCTTTTCGCACTATGAAATTCCTCTTTTATGCCCTGAAACACAATCCAAACCTCTTTTTCAAAACTTCCAGGGTCTGCAGAGATTATATCGTTGGTAGAGCTTTCCTTCGCAAATCCGCATTGCTCCTCTTCTGACTTGTTTTCTACCACCTTCCTCAGCCTAGCGTCTATAATCCGCTCGTAAATTTTTGCAACCTGATTTATGAGGGTTGTTCTTCTAGAGTTTTTTTTAAATTTTTTACATCTCCTTTCTTGTAGATTGGCACTACAAAGCCTTTTCTCAATTCTAAAATGTTCATCTTCTTTCCTTCCCACACCCGTCTCAGGAGCTTATAGAACCACCGCACGCCCGCTTTACTTGCGACCTTTATCAACTCGACGTCATTTCCTCTATCCATTGTGATTTTCCTGTTTTCGTCTTCATTTACACCTCACCCCATAAACGTCCCTCTCCCTGCGTCGATACTTTTTATCCTCTAAATTCTCATTATGTTCTAACACCTTATTGAGTGTATTCAAGACTCGTATTTTCTTCAAACTCTCATTATATGTTCTCATATTGCCGTCATACACCTTATATGGAACTGTTCCTTTTTAGGCGCGTTTCGCTTCCAGCGTGAGTCGTCGGTCTGTCCGCCCCTCTGTCTATCCGTCCGTCCGTTCTCGAACGAGTTCTACCGATCGGATTTTCATGAAATTTGATATTAAGGACTTACAATCAAAGATAATAAGAAAATCTCATAAATGAATCACGTACGCCAATCAGGGGTATCATTTTTTTCTGGTGACAAAAGATGAACTTTCCGTCATATCTCGTAAAGTATTGGTCATGTCAAAATACTTTTCAACTAAAACTTATAGAACTAGTAGAGTATTTCTTTTCCTATACATTTTTATCGTAGGAGTAGTCGTTATCAAGAAAATCAAACAAGAATGCCTTAATTCAAGTTGAACTTTGAAAGTTTCTTGCATGGTTATTTCTCCATTGTTACTGACATAAACAGTCTCACAAACAAGCGTTTAATTTCCTTACGTGTGCATGCAATATTTTTAAATAGGAAGAAAATGGATTATTTATAACGAAGAAAAGAACTTTAAAGCGCTATTTTCCTTACGTACAGGTATATAAAATTCCTTTCAAATACTCCATTGCACGAAACGCGCCCAATTGTAATACGCTGTATATTTTCCTAACTTGTTTTCACCATGCTATAAAACATTTTCATATGTCTTATATAATCTTTTTTTTCATAAAATCTTTTTCTTTTTTCCTAAAACCAACTGTTCCGTATATTCAGGTCAGTTCTTTGCCACCTTAAATCCACCTTGCCCCAAAATCTCATATCACCATTTATCTTTCTGTGTTTGTGTGTGTTTAAGTCTTCCATCATAAATTCAGCAGAATCCACTTTACACGAAAACGCCTAAGACAAAATAATGGTTAAAACGAAACACATGTTGGGCTCGTTCCCTCGCCTTTATTTTTCAAAGCATATTTATTCGTTTAACGAGATACGGATTAAAGGAAAACATCGCTGAGCACAAAAATTATTTTCGGTTCCATGAATGTAATTCGATGTAAAATCCTTCAGATAACACGAAATAGCAGTAGAGGGATGAATGTTTTCCTACCCACTCCATTCTTCTCTCAGCTGCCATTTCCTCTTCAGTTGCCATTTCCTCTTCAGCTGCCATTTCCTCTTCAGCTGCCATTTCCTCTTCCCAAATCAAATCATTTTTAACGCAGTGTAGAAAAAAATACCTTATTTTTTTGTTAACAATTAGAGACATTCAATTATAACGAATTATGATATTCAGTGTTATATAAATATCTTAAATGTTTACCAAAAATTCGAATCATTTCTCCCATCATAAAGAATTATGAACTGCATAAATCAGTTGCCTACAATTAATTAGTGCCAGCAAACATGGCGTGAATTACTTCCCATTATCGACGTGTATCACGGATTAATATATGTTCGTACTTCCACATTTGAAAGTAAGTAAACAACTAGTGAATTAAGTATTAAGGGCGGTTATTTACATAAAAATTACACCACTTTTTTTGCTCCTGGATTCTTTCTATTTCAATCTCGGGAAGAACTTATGGCCATGATCAACCCCTCAAAATTTGGTTGCTCTAACCTGAACGGTGTAGAATTAGTTCACGGGACAGACAAAGCGATTACATCAGAAGATTTACAAAACGCTAAAAAAAATTTTCATCAAAACCTAAATCATTAAATTCCGATAGCCTGAATTTTCTTTTGCATCTTCCCAACTTATCGTGTTCAGCTCTACCTACTTGTCTTCAGTGATTCCTTCCAGGTCTTCTTCGGACCAATATTTCTCCTCCTTAATCTCGTTTGTGGTGCACAAACCCGAATCACATCTTGTGCTTTAATATCCAACCTGATATTTGCTTTTATTAGTCAACCAACTACAAATTCTACCCCTAACACAGAGACAATTTCTGATTCGTTAACCACTCCACTCTGGATTTTTCTCCATAGCCATCCGGCCATTAGAAATGTATTCCCATTCAATATTTCTTTTTCACCTGACTTTTCAGTAATTTAAGAGATATCTGTATAATGATTATAAAGCCTTTTGTGAGAGAAATACGAAATCGAAACAGCAAACCTGCAGAGTAACTACATATCTGGTTAATACAAACTCTTAGAGTTTAAGTTTTTTAAATCAGAAAATTTAGCGTTCGTGGGGGGGGACTAAGCCCGTCAGCCTCTCCTCCCCCCTGGTTGCGCGCCTTGCTAGGTATAACATTTTCCCAACATCCATCTTAGAATTTTTCATTCGATTCCTCTAGATTTTTCCTTCCTCTCTCACCCTTTTTTCGTTTTTCCCTTTGTTTCTGCGATCGATTCCTTTTTGTTTTTCCGAGGAGTTCTTCCGCAGGCGACTCTTGTATCTCTCTCGGACCCAATCTCTACTATTGTCTGAACGCCGCTGCCGGACTATCCCATTGCATTCTCCACTTCAGGACAAGTGCTCCAATTCGAAGCTTTTAGACCTCTCTCTTTCCTTTCTCTCTCTCTTTCCTTTCTCTCTCTTCCTGTCTCTTTTCTTTCCCTTCCTTGTTCGGGTCGCATTCTGCACGTTTTCTTACACAACTCCAATATCATCTCCTCAGCCTTTTTCGGTTTTCACGTTTTCTTTCGCGAGTTTCTTAGTTACACTCGGTTTGAGTACACTACAACTCTGTTAATTTCGGTTCTCATCGGAATATGCAAAGGATTATTCGCAGATGAGCGCGGGTCGTGAATATTCAAGACGTTTCCGAAAGTATTTTTTACGGGTGGGTGGAAGTGAAATATGGGAGCTGTGTTCGAAAAAATATCAAGTTTGTAATACAAAAATATACGAAAAAATATTATATAAATATTAAATATATGATACGTTATGAATTTGATGGAATAAATTTAATATTCCATTTCATAACGATATACTTTCTTCTGTTTTGGATGGTCCTGCGTATGTTATTTATCCAGGATTATACGAGTGCCCTTTTTTTTGCGTAAGATTGCATTTTCTCCGTTCTCTTAACTGTTTCGTCTCAAATATTTTTTCACGAGGCTCAAAAACTTCTCGTTTCAGGAAACCGATTCCTGCATTTGTCATTCCATTTCGGTTGCATTGAAAAAATATTCGAAACGTCGATTCCATTTGCTTTTCCTATCGTAAAAACACTATTAAATTTTTGTAAAGCTATATCACGGAGGGGTAATGATCAATAGCAGAAGTTCCTGCTCTTGTGCACCCATGGAATAAAAGGTTTGCGTTATTTCTCCATTTTCCAAAGCACTGGAAATCCGAATAGAATAAACTGATAATATTTCAAATGCAAAAACTCTTTTATCTAATCTGGCATTTTTCGTTCCACAATATATTTGTTATGAAAACTCCTCAAATTTCTGCTTAATTTATGTTTAGTGGGAATATTTATCTCGGGCGTAAATTTCACCAGCAGGAGGAGTTTTATAATCGGGCATAAAATTATTTTCACTGCGAAATATTTCGTGAGTAAATTAGTAATAATAGTTGTTTAGTACCTATACAATTTGCATACTTTACAGTTTAATATAATATACCGGCTCACGGTTACGTAAGAAGCTCTAAGCGTGCCATAACCCCATATTATGTAAAGCAGTGGTTTCCACACATATTGTACGCTCGGCACACTTTCAAAGATAAACATAATTTCACAGGCACCAGAGCCAATAAAAAAACAAGGTCCTTATATTCCTACGTACGGGTATTACAACATTTTTGAAACATCTGTCTGTTGGTACTACATCATGATCAATTTATTAGAGGAAATTTCGTTGCCATAGTTACCACCAGCACATCTAAGTAGTTGATTTATTCACTAAACAGCTTCTCTCGGCAGTCCAAAAATTCAGCTGCTGCCTCCCCATTTTGGGAACCACTGTTGTAATGTGCATAATTTAAACAAGGAATTATCCTGAAAGAAATAATAAATGTTAAGAGGTGGTCTTAAGGCAACAGTTGCAATAAAGTTTTCAAAGCAGGGATCTAAAGCACTTCGGAAGAGTTCGGCCTTCTCATTAATTAAGATAAGGAACTAAAAAATAATCATGAATGTTGCGAAAATTTGTTTTTATTGACTAAATACCATCATTAGTGTTTTAACTTTCTACAAAATTGCAACCTGCCATATAGATCATCAGTGCTCATTTAGAGCCCATGCATTTTGACAGACACAAGCGAAATTGAATATTGAGAGCATATAATGGAAAAAAAATCACTTAACAGCGGTCGCACGCAGCAAAACTTTGACATAAACAAGAATCCTTTTTGGAAATCGCCGCCGGTCGCCAAAATGGAATAAGCGAACACGGGAATCACAGCAGTCCAATTCTTCAGACGAAGGAAAAATAATATCGGAGGCGTCTGACACAATGGGAGAAAACGGTATCTCGCCACGATGGATAACACGCACGTCAGTCGGCTTAAGCGCGAATCACGCGTTGAAAGGGACTTCTACCTCTTTCTCTCTCTCTCTCCCTTTATATAAACAATGGAACGGACGGCTTGAATTGAAGAAAGGAGACTTTGATGGATTGGAGGGAGGGAAAGTTTCTTCGCTGCGTTTTTGGTCCAGTCTCAAATGTAATCTGTCTCCTCGCAAGCCTCTTTCTTTATTTTTCCCCTTTATTTTTCCGTTTTATTTTCCCCTTTATTTTCCCCTTTATTTTCCCCTTTATTTTCCCCTTTTATTTTCCCCCTTTTCCACGCTTTCCTGTCGATAATTCCATTACTTTTCATCCGTGTCACTTAAGATAACATTTCTCGCTTTTTCTACTTTCTTTTGTTTCAGCGTCGTTTTCTGATTTTTTTTCCATTGGTTTTTTCTCTCTTCTCCTTTTACGCAGTTTTTCTTTCCTTTTCTTTAGATGCTTTATCCCTCTCTCTCTCTCTCTTACATTTCTACCTTCTGCCACTTAATAGCTCTTTCCTTAATACGTTTCCTTTTCATTTTATCGCTTTATGGCTCCATCCTCTCTCGTTTTCCTTTCTTTCCTTTATTTTCTTTTCTTCCTCCACCCTTTAGATCTCGTCTGTTCCCCACTTCCCTTTATTTCCTCCCATTTATCATCCTGATTCTCTCACTTTCACGACCATAATCCCCTTTATTCCTGTCGCACACGCGCTTTATCTCTTCTCTCTCTCTCTGTCTGTCTCCCGACAAATACTTATCTTTATCGTTCTTGCCGAATTCGCAGACGCATTTTTTCATTCCGATAAGAGAACTTTATTCGAATTTATTCCTGTAACTCTGACCTATATTTTACCTCCCTCCCTTCTTCTCTATATCTCGACCCTCCCCCACGTCCATTTTTCCTCTTTGATTGCCCAACTTTGAGGATTGGTAAGGTAAAGGAATGGACTATATCTTATCTCATCTCTATTATGGTGGCGTTTAAATATCTTCCGACATCTTTTATCCGATGTCTCCTCCCATTCGATCCTTTGCTATATTTTTTCCTCTCCCGATGTTATTCTTCCTCCTAATGTCTTCTTCCTTAACTATTTCTCTGTTCTTCTCCTTCATATTCTTTATTCTCTATATCCTAAGAAAAATAGCGTAGGAAATTGTCGAAATCATCCTTTAAAGTCACGCGAATAATTTTAGAACATAAAAAGAAACAGTTGGATTCGTATCGGGCTGCGTTGTCTTTTACTGTTCATTTAAAGTTTTAATAATTCGACATATCCACGAGAAAAACAAAAATATTAAAAGAAACTTTGACTGTTTGCTTCCATTTTCAAATATTACCATGAAGATGTTCCGGCTGAGAAAAAGTCTAGTTTTATTTCAATTTTCTTCCTTTGTTTCTTTTTAATCTCCTTACATTCTTTGTCGCGTTCTAATTTCGCCCTTGTTCTTTCGTCTTACATTATCTCTCCTCATCCACTTTCCGTTCTCTTTACCTTTTCCTCTTTCAAAAGTATTTTTTCATTTTTTTCCACCTTCTCCTTCCTATTGCGAAGGCTTTCCTATTTCCTTATATTCTCTCCATCTTTCCTTTACGTCTTCGTTTTTCCTTCTTCCTCTACTGCTTTTACCTTTCGTTTCCACCCTTTCTCTTTTCTTCGTCTTACAAATCCATTTGCGTTTCCTTTTCACTCTCCTAATGCACCTTTCTCTCAATTTCTCTCTCTCTCTCTCCTCCTCGCCAATCCAATACCCAATTCCACGCCAAAGACTACAGTGCTTTTATGCGCCTTTCTCTTTCTCTTACACCCTCCTGTTAAGGTGTACGCTGAGGGCTCAATCGAAGAAATTTCTGTGATTTCGGAGGCGCAAAAACAGAAAGATTCTCTCTCTCTCTCTGTTTCCTCTCTCTCTCTCTCTTTGCCTCTGAAGCACCAACACGTTTTTGGCTTCCGTTCAAACTGCCCCCTAGACGCACAAGGAGAGAGGTGGAGGTTTAGTTGGACCGGAATTCACGAAAGCAGAATAGTATACCTAAAGTGGATAAAGAAACTACGGCAAATGTCTGCGACCTAAGGAGGTTTCTTCGCACGCTTCGAAAGCGTTCTTACTATACATTCCGGAACTTTACTTACCACTCATAAATCCCTATACTCGTTTGTTTTACATATTATTTAAGTATTTCTTCGCGGCGAACACTGTATTCTGAATGAAGGTCGTGCATTTTAGACTTGTTCAAACGGTGACAGGGCTTGGTTTTCATCATACGACATTATTTGAGCGCACACTGCTTATTCTTGCGCACGGTCTTGTGTCTGGATTAAGATTACAAGCGTGTAAGTAAAGCAGTTACGCTTTCGTCCTTTCAAAATATAGTCTGTATCTTCACAAAGCGGCGATTGCTTAATTTAGGCGAATAACTGGCTCCAATTCATGGCTCAGAAAGATTTCGGAAGAATTAATGACCACGCCAAACAAAATTGTGCGCGGAAATATTTATAAAAAGATGAATTACGACCGACAGGAAACGAAATGCTGGATTTCGCATATCCACCTCAAGGAAAATAAAATAAAAGTCGATGAATCGATGAATGAGATAGAAAAAAGTGGAAGTAGGATAAGTAGGGAATACAAGCAGGAGACCAACAGGAACCGCGGAATGAGACAAAGATAAACGGAATTATATCCGACAAGAAGAACACCATATACCTCAACCGATTCATTAAAGCGGTAAGAAGTGACGTAGAGAGAGGGACAGGAGAGTAAGAGGGGGAGGTGGAGGAGGAAGAAGAGGAGAGAGAGAAATGGAGGGAGACGACCCGAAATCTTGGAGTGTTTGTCTTTCCTCCACACTCCCTAAAACCACAACCCACCACCTCCCTTCTTTTCATTTCTCTTTCTCCTTTCTCCTACCCTTCCCCGCCTTCGTCTGCTCCAACTACGCTTTCTTCCCCCTTCTTAGAACTCCCGTGCACCGCAAAAACCTCATATTTGCTTCTTCCTCCCCTCCCCCCTCCTCTGTGAAGACCTGCAAAACCTCCAACGACGCCCTCTTCCTTTCTCTCCATCTATCTCTTTTTTCTCCGCCCTATCCTTTCTCTTCTCCTCCCTCTCCTCTCCAGTCTTTCTTCTCTTTTTATCTCTCCACTCTCATTTCCTTTCTCTCCGAACTCAACCCATTGCCGCATTTTCGCTCATACAAATCATTCTCTTTACTTTCCAATTAATTTTTCTTCTCTCCGGTCTCTCTCTCTCCCTCCCTCTTCTTTTTAATAACTTTTAATAACTTTTATATTAACCTCACTCGAGATATATATATATATATATATATATATATATATATATATATATATATATATATATATATATATATATATATATATATATATATATATAGCGGTTTGTAACCACTTCGGCAAGATACAAAATTGAGGCACTTCCAGATCTGTCAGAAACTTGAAATTTGGTAGGATTATAGGTTTTTGGTCACAACCGAAGGAAAAAATCCGAAACTTTCGAAATTCCCACTTTGAGGGACTATTTTGGCCCCTTTTTGCCCCATTTTTGGCCCATAAGAAAACATGTAAATTGGTGTAGAGGTTTCTATATTTGCACTTTAAAATTATTTCCCGTCAAGATACGAACTCGAGACTTAAACTGTCGGATAGGATATAAATTGTAGCTTCTTATTTTTGAAGACAGAATTTCAATCCGAGTAGAATTAGCGTAAATTTATAGTTTTTATCGGAAAAAAGTGGTAAATTTTCTGGGTCCAACAATCAGCTACCTAGGCAACCGGCTTAATGCTTTCATATGGGTAAGCTTTTAATGGGAATCAGAGTCTTATATTTCTCCTTTAAAACCTTACTAGCGTAATTTCCATTGAAATATCAACGGGAGTAAGGATTCGATCGTATAATAAATGTTAAAATATAAAAGTTATTTATAAAAATTTATTTTTATACCCATTACTTGTTCTCCATGTGAATTAAATTCACAAACAAATTTTGTTTTAAGTGATTTCTCTTTTTGCTTCTTTCACCTTTGTCTTTCTCTTCTCTTCTCTCTCTCTTTGTCTGTCTATGCTCCTTTATTGTCTCCTTTTTCCTTTCCTTTACCGCCTTCTGTTTTTAATAATTTTCGAATAATAATGTCGCGGAATGGGTCTCGGTGAAGGGTATCTTTGCTATCCAGTCACTCCAAAATTCTGTTCAAAATAAAACGCCGAGATTTTTATTTTATTTTTTGCGGACATTGTTCTATTTTGTAAAAACTAATCAGTTTTGAATACGTGTGTGTAATTTAAAAAAAACGATGGAACAATTGCAGGACAAAATGCATGAGACGCTTTTTTCACCGACTTTCCATCGGAGTAAAGAATAGAAAATTTTATGTATTGTTGGTTCCCTAAATTAGTAGAGCGTGCACTTTCTAGCGATTTTTTCCTAATTTCTCCCCAGAAGCTGATTCTAGATCCTGTTGAGCTATCGAGCTTGGAATTTTTGGCACTTGTAAATTATGTCAGTTTTTAGTTATTTCTTACACGGACTGACGGCAAGACGTACGGATGAACCGAATACATAAGCAATTTTAAAAAAAATCGCTAAAAATAATTAAATCTTTGTAAAATTATAGAAATAAAACATCTTTTTGGGTCTAGTAGCAATTTATGATCAAATAAACCCGCAGATTCAAGTGTATGGAAACATATTCTCTAATTCCTTCATTTTTCCCAAGTCTTCCGTTGCCTCGTCCGCCTTCTCTCAAGCACTATTTTACATCACTCGTGTCTTTTCTTTCTCTCTCATTCTACTGTCATCTGTGGCGCTCTCTCTCTCTCCTTAGCTTTCTCTGCCTTCCTTTCTATTTTCCCAGACGTTTTCCTTCGTTGCTCCACGTTTTTTTTTGTGTTCTCTAATCCGGAACCCTGTAGGATTTTCAATTTTCTTCCTCCCATCCTCCCTGCCTCCTCCTGAACCAGCTCTTATTCTCTCTCTCTCTCTCTCTTGTCACTCTCCCACCCAACACTCCCTCACCCCGTTGCTATCTCCTCCCTTTCGAAAACAAAAGGTCGGGTCGCTAGGGAAGAAGATCGGAGCGAGACTTGAGGAAAGGTTGGCATATGGCTGTAGGACCATGGAATGGGTATTGAAACAGAGGTCGCTCGGGCGACGCGTGCGTGGGTAATGCGTGCGTGGGCGCGAGCGCGCACGATGCGTTTCAGAAGGGTAGTCAACAACGACTCGTGCGAGGTTATGGAGGCGGACGACGTATTCGGAATAGGACTGTGTTTCAGTTAATTTATGGACATGGAAAACTTCGCACGTAATTTATGCGCTCGTTAATAATTTTTGATGCGGAATAACAGGAACGGTGGTGTTCGGTTATTGGAGCAATGCGGAATGGTGGTACTTTATGCGGTGTTTGTGGGCGAGAAGAGGGGTGGGTGGGGTGGGAGGAAGGAGTTCGGTGTTTGGCGCTTGCAGGCCGCGGCTTCATCGGAAAGTCTCGAACACACGATGGTGTTTGATTAAAATGTGGAAAACCGAGATGTTCCGTGGCAATCTAGGCGATATTTTTACTTCGGTCAGACGCGGACAGTAATTTATGCGATTTGGCGCCTACGTGTCAAGCGCCTATATGGTGCGGCCATCTTCGTACACGTGCGCGTTTTTACATCCCGAAAATTAATCCCAGCGAATCGCCTAACATTGTGTACCTGCAAAATTGTATCCCATCAAATTGGAATGGCATGGGATGATAAAATAAATACATTCTAATTTTGGTTTAGAAAAGCACACATGAAACTGGTATATGCAACAATTCATAAATATGTCCTAGATTTACCTAAAGGAAAAAAATATTCTTCAATGTTCTTAGGCTTACATTAAATACGGGCAAGTTGATTTTTTGTGAATTTCTCTAAATGGAATTAGATTCATTAGATGAATGATGCAACACAAATTAGCTCAACTCTTATCTCTCCATGCTGGTGCTTATATTCCCATCGGACCTAATTTGAGAATACATTTCTTCAAATTTTCCATATTTCTATGATAAAGTTATCCAATTTTTTAAAACTCGTTGAAACAATTCCAAACTTCTTGTCAGGTGTTTGCGCTGCCTTAACGAGTTAGGAGGATGGTTGTTTTTATGCTTCGATTTGCTTTTTTGTCGGATGTGAGATGGATGTAGGGAGAAGAGAAGATGAGATAGAGAGAGAGAGAGAGATGGAAGGATGGACCTGGATTGGGAAAATGTATTGCGCCTGCCTCTGCTCCTGAGAGGGTAATCCTTTCCAGATAAGAGGGATCGAGGGAGAGGCGGAAAGAGGAGGGAGAGGCGGAAAGGGGAGGGCGTCCGGTGGGGAAGGGAAGGGAACTACTCTCTGGTAGGTGCCACCAGAAGAGAGTCCCTCCGGCAGAAGGGGATCGCTAGTAATCGTTTATTGAAATCGACCCATAGAAAGATACGATATTCTACAGAAACCTATCCCCGTACCTCCCTACAAACTTTCCACCCCACCTCTCTTCCACGGCAACCATCAACATCATCCACCTATACATCCCAAACACCCTCTCATGTCTCTTGATCTCTCCTCTCTCCATTTTCCCCTCTACTCCCCTTCTTCCTCCTCTATCCTCTTCTCCCTTACTTTCCCCACCTCTCTCCCTCTCTTTCTTCCTTCTCTCACTCAACCCACCCCTTTCCTTCTCCCCTCTTCCTTTCTCTCTTTTATCCTCTCTCTCTCTTCATTTCCACCGCTCCCTCTTTCTTCTTCTTACCTCCCTTCCTCTCTCCTCTCTCTCTGTCTCCCGTCTCGCTCTTCGTCACGTCTCTCACTCAACCCTCCTTTTTTCCATTACTACTTTTCTCTCTCTCTCTTATCCTCTCTTTCCCTCCATTTTATCTTCTCCCTCCCTCCTTCTTCCCCTCTCCTCTTATTTCCAAATTTCCTCTCTCTCTCATCCTCTCTTTCCTCACTCAATCCTCCCGATTTCTCTCTCCTCTTCCATTCTCTCTCTTAAATGGAAGAGGGGACCTTATGGCCTCAATTTCGCCCTGAAAATAAAACAATTATCTATCTATCTAATCTCTTCCTTTCCTATCCCCTTTATCTCTCCATCTTCTCTCCCCTCCCTTCTCTCTCTCTCTCTCTCTCTCCTCTTCTCCTTTTCACTTCCCTCCACTCTTTTCTCCCTCATTCTTCATCCTTTTCTTCCTTTTCGCTCTTCCCCACTCCTTTCCTGTCAGGTCCTTCCTAGGTTTTTACCTCAAATACTTAGTCTTCTCTTTTTAGAAATTTCCGAATTTGTAATTCAATCTCTTAATTGTTTTTTTTTGTATTATTCTTTTTTAATTTGTTTTGTTTCAGGTATGTGTCTTCTGTTTGTATGTTTATATTCTTTTTTATTGTCATTTGTAATTCATAACATTAGGATTAAATGTAAGGAGGGATTATGTAGTCTCAATTTCGCCCGAAATAAAGTCGTTTGTCTGTCTGTCTGTCTTTCGTCCTCTTCCCTCTCTCCTTACTCTCTCTCTCTCTCTCGCGTTTTTCCCTCATTCCTATCCATGTCTCCTCTCTCTCTCTTTAATTCCTCCCAACCTCCCTCATAAACATGCCTCCCGATTTTGAGTAATCCGAAGCAACCTTCGACAGTCGTTTCCAGCACTCGATAAATCCGCTCGAGGCGGATTTATTGCTATTCGGGAGAGGTTCGGGATGGTTGCGGAGAGATCGTAGAGCGCCGTTCGATGTTTGCATCGCTTCGGTAATGAAAAATGCCCGCTTTCAACTCTTATCGCCGTAGAATGTTCGCGCGAAAAAAGTTTGAACTCCGGTGATTAGCTTTCTATCCCGTAGATTCCGCGGCGTTTCATTTCGAGAAAGTTAAAAGAATCGAGCGGATGTATTCATTTCGATGTTTTTGCCTTTGTTAAATACGACAACACTTAATTTTAGTAGACGATTCTAATAAATTATAATTCATGATTTTTGAAAATTAAGGGAAAAATATTTTCTTAAAATAACGGAGTTGATTCGAATACATGCAGGTCAGGTCACAAGGCGTTTAACCAAAATAATTTCCGTAATAATATAATGTCGTAATAAGTTAAATTGGATGTGTGCAGACATTTCCTGTTCTGTTATAATTTGGGTATAAATACCGGTCGAGAATTATTCGTATACAGGTATTTTCCAACACCTTTCGTAAATTTGTAAAATAAGCAGAATTTTTCTCTATATCCTTAATCGCTTGTGTGATTCGAATTGAGATAATAGCTCTACGAAAAGCGTTTGGTAGTTACATTTCCACAATGTCTTCATCTCTTTCTTGTCTCCTGACAATGTTTTCATTTTGTGCCATTTCCGCTTGTAGGCAGTCTCTCCCCTCCTTCTCCTTTTCTCCTACCTCCCCTCTCCCCGCTCTCCCTCTTCCCCATTCCTCATCCCCTCACGAATTACAGATGAAACTTTATTTCGGGACCTACATCGCACATTGGCCTCTCTTTAGCTCTTCGGCTTACTTCGTTGTTCCTTTTTGGAAGGGTCGATGTATATAGTTTTCTGGAAAGGGTGGGGTGGAGAGGGGAAAAGAGAAAGGGGAGTGGGGGAAGAGGAAATGGTGGGGAGCGGGTTAAAGGAAGCGGAAGATGTCGTAGTGGTTGGGGAGGCATGGGGAGGGGGGAGGGTGAGAGAGGACTCGTCGAGTCTAGTTTTTCGCAAAAGGGGATTAAAAAAAAAAACGTTGATGCTTATACCCTGCGAAAATTACTCGCGTGAATTGGGGTTCAGGGGATATATGTGGAGGATCCAAGGCGCTTCTGGGATGATTTTTCCGCCGAGTCTGCGTTTTCGGTCGACGTCACGGAATCGTGGTTCTAGGGCGCAAATTCTCCTTCCATCGATAGTTTACCAAAAAATCCACATCCAATGGAAGCGCTGTTTCTTTTGGTTATGAGAAGAAAGGATGAGAATGTCTCAATGTTGCTCTTCGTAGTTTCCTTCCCCCTTTAACAGAAAGAGTGCCGCTTAGCTCTTCTTTTTTTATAGAGATCGATTCTCGAGTGTTTGAATCCAGCTAGTAATAATACCGTTTTATTCGTTTGATCAGACTCCATTTGACTCTTGAACTTTTCATTATTCATAAGATGCTTGGTGACACTTCGAAAACCTTGACGTTGCCGTATCTAGCCAGCATTTGAAAGTTAAATTGGGCAGGAAAGTCTTCAACTTGTATTTTAGAGAATAACTTGTAATTAAACAATGATTATTCAATCGATGCATTTAATTGGGCGTGTTAATTTTGGGTTGCATTTACTCATTTAAGAAATATTCATTAATTTGTATAACATTAATTTCACAAATTTGAAACTTAGTTTGACTTTAATTCAAGAATAAGTAGTTAAATATTAACAATTGTGAAGAAATAAGTTATAGTCTTAGGAATCTTCAATAGCCATAATAAGGTTATGAAAAAGCATATGTGCATTTCGGACACAATGTAGTGGCGTTTCGGCAAAAGTAGATGCTAAAATTAATCTTTTCTTATAATCTACTTACGGTGAATCATCACTGAAGTCGGTTGAATAAAATCCGAAATGCGTATTTTGTTTTTCATAACCTTGTTATGGCTATTGGAAATGTCTAACATTAGAACTTATTTTTACAAATTTTCATATTGACTGATCATTGAATTTATTTTCAGCCGTAAGAACTTTTTAATTCTCTAGAGTCTAGAGAATTTATTTGACTTGCATGAGCATATGAAAAAATCCTAAATACTCTTAGTGAGTGAGTTTGAATTCCCAGTTACACTGCTCTAAAAGCCACTCTCACCCTTTCTGAGCGTTTATTGAATCTGTCCCCGATGAAAACAGGCTGAATATCGATCCCTTTAGAGAAAGAGCTTCACGCGGCTGCACTCCAAGGGCACGGAACTGAGGAGGCCATTGTCACGCACTCTAAGAGTATTGAGTAGCAACCTAGATACCCACGTGGAAGGCGGGAATACAGGCGGGAATAATCGCTTGTATCGGTTGTTTCGCTATCGAACTAATCGAATATATCGCGAAAAAATGCATTGCGCCACTGCATGGACTACCTTGGAGATAGCGAGGTAAAACATGTTTGTAAAACTGAAAGTAGTGGAGACTCTTTGAGTATCGTGTCGATCACGAATTTGACGTTAACTGCCACCCGACTCTGACGATTGTTTCCTAAACTATGTGTACCTCTATAGGACAGCATTTTATTAAAAAATTGAGTCGTGTCAAGAATATATAAATATGCATCTGATTTGCACGTGGCTGTCACACGTGACAAATACAAATTTGTTGCAATTTTTCCTTCAAATTTCATGGTCGAGCACAAACTTTTTATCTGAAAATTATCAAGATCTTGCGAAAGCTTTTAATTTAATTAGAAATTCGTCTCGTGTATTGTAATTTCTCTCACGAATAATTAAAGTGAATACAAATTTATACCTAATCTATGTATGTTAGATTATAAGAAATAATTCTCAAATAGATATATCTCTTTATATATTCTTTGAACTTATGACATATAAATAAGTAGGACTTCAGTTACTCCTGCGTCTTCAATGGAATGAGCGCTATCTGCTCTTTATCTTTGTCTCCATGGTTTGCATTAATGAGGTTATTCTAGTGGCGTATCCAGAGAGGTTAAAAACCACCTCTCCCTGACCCATGAGCCAAATATTTTTTTACTCTGAATAAGTTTCCGTTACACGATAACATTTACTCATTACACAGCTATAAAAATTAATTGATTTTAATGTGCAATTGCATGTTTATCATTTGGATTGTGCATGCGTCAATGTTTTCTGAGCAGAATTGAGGTACGTTCCCATGAACGCGGTGCAGACGGAAAGGACGACTCAGTTAAACCTTGGCCTTTTCCGCGAAAGACTAAGAAGGACTAATAATTTACTATTTGCTCGTTTATATTTTTCGATTTTAATTTTTTCAATATCTATATGTGTCCTTGATGATTAACCCCTTTGAAATTGAATTATTAATTTAAAAACCTACAATTTACTAATGTCTAGGTACGCCACTGTGTTATTTAATAAACGCACATTCCACCCCCCCCACCCCCCCCACCCCCCCCACCCCCCCTTCGAACATCATTTTCGTTTTCGAGTACTTTATCCCAATTTACATTTCTCGCTACGATTTACAAGAAAAACACCCGAAGCAAAAAAAAAAACTCGTCCAAGACGAGAACGAAGGAACAGACATAAACGGTACGAGAAGAGATGGGGATCGTTAAGAAATGTTCGTCTTCTTCAAGAACGACGTGAAATCATGGTGCACATCTGCGTGGGGACAGCAGTTCCCTCTATCTGATGAAAAAGGAAGAAAGAGGGAGGCAGAGAGAGAGAAAAGGAAGGAGCGTCTTCTTGTCGACGCTGAGGAGTTGTTCTGTTGAAGAGCAGCGTTCGAGAAAACGGAGATAAAATCTTTTAGAAAATAGGGAGAGAGAGGAGAGAGAAAAAGCGAGGAAAATTTGTGTAGAGAGGAAATAAGAGGAAAGGATAATAGCAGAGATAGACAGAGAGAGAGGAGAGAAAATGTCTGCAGCGGATGCGATCGAGTAAATCTTTTTTATTATTTTGTACGCCTTTCTTATCCATGTCCTTCGTAGGAGGAGAGAAACGAACGAGATTCAGAGAGAAGATGGAAAGGGGGGTGAAGGGAGAAGGGAGAGAGAGAGAGAAAGGGAGGGAGGGGTTCCTCGTTTGGAACACGTGCTTTCGTCCTGTCGTGAGACGAATGGAGGAGATTTGCCGAAACGCTCTATTGGGATGCAGTCCCACGCATCGTGTCCACAGCGAGAGGAGAGGATCACTGTTCTGTGCTCTCTTAAGACGTCACGCTTTCCGCCTCTCCCCCCCTCTACACCCCTCTCCCCTTCTCCCGCCCTCCCTTCTCGGCTTTCCTCTTTTACTGAGTGGATGAAAAAAATCACATTTCCTTTTGGGAATAAAAAGTCGGCGGAAATTACAAAGGAATGGATGAGAAGATTTTTGTTCTATTTTTTGTTATTTGGTAGTTTATACTTTTAGCAGCACTTTATCTCGTGAATTACTACTTCTTATGAACAGAAACAATATTTATGAGACTTGAACTACTTACCACATATGGCGTGGATATTATATATATATATATATATATATATGTATGTGTGTGTGTATAAATGTATAAATATATAAATATATTTATATATATATATATATATATTTATTTATTTATAATGATATTGTTTATGTCTATTCCTCGATATCTTTAGGCCTTACCCAATATACTACCGAGATATGAGGTTAAATAATTTCAATTCGCATGCGAGTATTAAAAGAAATTTCATCGAAAGAGCATATGTTGTTTTTTAGCGATTTTTGTTACAAATAGCTTTCGTATTAATTTTTTCTAACTGGAGTGAATCACAGGCGTGCAAGAAAGCAAACAATCCCTGAAAGGCGTCGCATTTGAGGCGCCGAGTTAACAGTAACTCCTGAAGTTTTTTTCTTTTGATCAAACAATCACTTGGCAACGTATCATCCTAGCAAAACCTAGCAACCATTTGTGTATTTAATTGAAATTCTGTCGGAGTCTTAGATGATGTTATCTCTCGCTTTGCTGTCGGGACGTGTTTTTATGATCTATATTGCGCTGCGATTGATGAGTTCAAGCAGATGAAAAAGTTCGCATTTCCGCTGAACGACATATCTTTTCGTAAAATTTCACGATTTCTTCCATCTTTTTCGTACATAAGTTTTCCTACGGCGTATACTCTCGTCTCTCTCTCCCTATCGTAAATACGAAAAAATAACAAGCAAATCATAAGACTATGGTCAATAGAGAAACGAGAAAGGATTTTACGAAGAATAAATAATGTTTCACTAAAGAATAAGATACCGTAACTTTCCGATTATAATACGCTCCCGACGTAACACGGACCCAGTTTTTCACGAATTAAACGTCAAAATTGCCTTATAAACATGTATAATACGCTTATAAACTTGTAGTAATAAGATCGAATTAACCCGTGCAGGTTATATTGAAAATTATTGCGAACTTTTAGCAGGATATAAACATAAGTTCACCAAATTTCCAGTTGTGTACTGATTATATTATATAACTATGAAAAATGTTAAAAATCTAAAGCGTTTATATATTATTCTCAAAACCAACTTTCTAAGGTCTGAAAGTAAAATATAATTCATAGTTTTGCTTTCGAAACGAAACTTTTAGTATAAATTCCATCGAAACGCAACAGTGATAACAGCAATGCTTTATCGGTAACAGTGTACCCGGAAATATCTGTTATTGGAAGGCTAACAAAAAAATGTTTGCCCCTCACCTCTGCTATCACGTATAAATACGCACCCTAACAAATTTCGCGTTATGCACAGAAAATTACATCTTATTCGAGTCGTGCTCGATTGCCAACTAGACCTTTACTTTTAATAAAACCAGGACTACGCCACAACAGTGTAAAGGATCCAGAAATAACTGGGGATTATTTGTTCTTAGAAACTGAGCTGGTTTCAACGCCTAAGAGAGGAAATAGACAAGTGACTCCTTCCGAGCGCAAACTTTTTAGTTAAGATTGAAAGCGTTTTCTGCACTTGAGTCACAAGAGAGATAGAGTTGTGAATAATGAAGACTTCACTCGAACGATCTTGACGATTTTGATCTTTGTTACCGCTTCTTGTCATTAAATGGGTATTTATTGCAATGCCGTGTCTCTTTGAACAGGATTATATTCTGACGAGGATTTTAAATATCGTTCGTGAGCGGAAGCGCTACGCATTTACTCTGGAACGAAGGCTCTTATCTCTCTCGGATTATCTTGAGAATGAAGAGCTGCTTTCAAAACTGACCTACTTTCCCGGCGCTAAGTGGACTATTTAAATGTATGGAATATGCTGAAATTCTTATCCTGTTTTTTGAGCGAAGACTTGTGGATCTTTTATAAAATTACAGAAGCTTAAGGCAATAGGTAGTTTGATTTTCAAGCGTGCACAGGTTTTTCTTATTGCTAGCATATCCTACTTGACGAAATAGTAGTCGAATGGATGAAATTTATCAAAATGTGACTTTTTTTGCTTTACATGTAGTACGCAGAAACGTATTAAAGAAAATTATTTATATAACAGCAAATGTTTTTGTTGGCGGGTTCGAACTTCATGCGAGTTTATTTAGTTAAATAAAATTATGGGAGACATTGAAGGTTTTTATCAATTTTATAACGAGTTGATTCTTCGCCACTCTATAGCCCATCCGAAAGATAGGGAAGGGTGGAGCGAATTGTAAATCAAATGTAATTTCTCACATTAGAGAATTAAATTTCATCGTCGCAGTGTATATAAATGTCTTTCTAGTTATCGCCGTGAAATTTGCGGACTTATCGATTTTATAATGCAAACAGTTTTGTTACTGCATATTCCCCGTGTGACTCGCATTCCACAGAAAATATGCCCAAAAATTCGAAAAAATCTCACCTCCTACTTATATTCTCTTTTTCCGACCTTCCTTGTCTTAGCTGACAGCCTTGTGAGGAAATGCATCTATATATGAATAAATTACGAAAATTGTGATCCTAAATAATTACGGCTATGCGCCTTATAAATTAAAATAGTATTTCTTTGTTGACGGGGAAAAGCCATGGATGCATGGAGTCAGGTGACGTCGTGCGTGTGGTTATCTATTTTTATTCATTTTGTTTTCACGACGCTCCATAAATCTCAAACTCGATGAAATGATTCGAGGAAAGTTCGTGTTAAGATCGAAAAATATACTGTTTTAAATGCACGGAGGAAAAGCCAATAAATTTAAAGGCAACGCACGGAGGAATTTACCGAAAGAAATATCTAGTCCGGAATCGTTTCATGCAGAAAATGGATTGTTCCGTTGCGAGAATCATTTTGAGTTCCCGACTTTTTTTTTCCTAAAAACATTGGAGATGTCCTCGGCCGAACTAGTCGAGGAGCCAGCGACGCATCTGTGGAACGAAGACTTTTCGGAAAGAGTATTCAAATGTCACAGGGACGGTGGCGTTTAAGTCCGTTTTTCGCCGAGATATATGACTTCTTACACTTCGCGCCCGCAAGGGAAGAGTATTTTCCGTTGACGGGAAAGTGAGCACGTTTCATCGAATCGAATGGGGAGCATCTGGGCCAAAGAGTGCTCGCTCCGCTTGAAGATTCACGGGAGAGAAGGAGAGAACAATCAAGATAGACGCGAAATATTTTCTTCGACTGTCGTTTTCGACTTGAGCCCTCAAGAACTCCTGCATTTGATAAGGAAACGCGCTTCATTCACCCGTCACTTCGAATCTTTTTAAATTAAAATATTCCGACGCTATTGTGAACCGTTTGATGTTGAGATAACGTGAAAAACCTTCAGTAGGAAATCTATTTTAATTCTTTCGGTAAAACGTGCCGCATCTAAAATTGACGGTCACTTTAAGGTGAAAATAAATTGTTATCAGTTATGCGTGGTTCATTATCACCTTTCAGTTACAAATAATAGTGTCTTGTACCTTGTTTTATTTTTTTAAAAATTTTAATAATCTTGAAAGCTTTTAGAATAAGCCGCAGACAAATTCTTTACTCGTTATACGTAAAATAATTACAGTCCGCTGCTTTGATGCAGGTAAACGGGAGCTTTCGCCGCTCTTTACAGTACGTTTTCCGTTTATTTTTGCATGCGGCAATTCCTTCGCAGCTTATCTCATTAAATTCCTCTCCCCCTACCGCCACCACTCTTCTCCTGAAGTTCCATTGTGGAGACAGATAAAAGCGTGGGAGTCACGTGTCTTCCTCCAAGGTCCTTAAACGCGTGCCGATCAACATTTCATGGCGCGCGTGACGGCGGAGGAGGAATGATGAAAAAACCGTAAATTACTATTTAAGGGCTACTTAACGGCCTTGCTTGGAGCCTTACCGCTTCCTACATTGGCAACAACTCGGAACGAGAGAGAGAGAGAGTGAGATAGAGAGAGAGAGAGTTAGAGAGAGAGGAGAAAAAAGGTCACGACCCGCTGTGATGCATCTTTAATGGAGCCTCCTCTTCTTCACCGTTCGAAATTTGCCCAGAGGTCGTGAGAATATTTTATGCGGATTTTAAGGGTTTGAAAGTCGGCGTGCGGTATCCCCGTAACTTTTCTTCCTCACGCACGCATGCAAACAGACTCAAACACGAACCGTCTTAGATATCCGTCTCTCCGCCTTCAACGCCCGCTTCTTCATTCGTCTGCCATATTGCATTCCGTCTTTTTTTATCGCGAGTTGATTAATTTTCCGTATCGATCCATTTATCGAAGTCGAATATTTTCCCTCTCTATTTCACACTTCCAATTTACACAGCATTTGGACGCAATATCAATGCTCATCAGTCCACTATCTTGTATTCGTAGTGAATATTTCCACTTGAATCTTTCGATCTTTTTTGCCAGTCTTTACTCAATTCATATTTATTCCGAAGCATTTTTTCCTTCTTGTTTTCGAATATTAATCTCTTTATTTTTTACATACTCTTCTCTGCTTGTTCCATGTAATATATATATGTTGATGGCGACGACTAAATTTCCCGTTCTCAATCCGCATATTACAATCTTAATCTAAATTATTTCACTTTTTTTCGTTTTACCAGCGCATCAGCGTTCAGTTTTTCATTGGGTATGTATTATAGTTCAATGTTCTTATTGCAGTTTATATTTTCCTGTCTCTATTTTTCTCTGCTTTCGCCAATTATTTGTCGATCTTTCACTTTGTTCTCTGCCTTGATAAATAAATCACTCCACCCATATTAACATAATCAATTTTTTTAAAAATCTTCTAGTTCATTTACCCTCACAACTTCTTTACTCTCGAATAAAATGAGAAAAATCACTTGGTATAAGTTATGACAACTATCTAGTCATCATCAGGTACAAAAACAAGAAACAACGCAAATATATACGGAATCGGAGGAGAGTGGGGGAGGGAAATGTATAGAGAGGGGACCAATGAATGGGTAGAGCCATGAGGAGGGGGAGGAAGGCTGAATCAAGGTATTGGGGAGGGGTGGGTGTTAGGAATGAACAAAAGTAAGCAAGGGAGAGTGGGTGGGAGGAATAAGTTCGTTAACGGGGTTGCGTGTGTTATACCAAGTGATTTTTCTCATTTTATTCATGATGGAGTTCCACAAAGTCCGTTGATTTCATTCTTTCATCACTCTCTTCCTCCATTTCTCTCCTTTCTTCCTCTCACGACTCCCCTATTGTTCCCACCTCTCCATCCCTATCTATCCTCTTGTCTCTATTGTCCTACTTGTAATCCATCACGTTCTACTACTTTGTATTCCTTCCCTTTGTTTTCCCCCTTCCTCTATTATTCTATCTCTCTCTCTTCCGCATGCTCTCGTCTTCAGTTTCTTCTTCCCTTTACAACCCTTTCCACCTCCACTTAATCGACCTTCCTCTCTCTCTTTCTCTCTGTCTCCACTTCTACTTTTACTCCTTTCTCCCTTTTCTTACCCCATTTCAGCGTCCTCTCTCTCTCCCCTCTCATTTCGTATCCTCGCCTTCATAGCCGTCCGCTCAGTTTCCCTAATCCCCATTCCGGCAAATGGGGGGGAGTGGCGGTCTCTGCGGTCTCTTTCCCTCGCCATGCAGATTGCACTTTATGTTATGGGAAGGAGCGTTAATGATCGTGGAAGTTACGGTCTTTAGAACGTACTATGTGTCGCGGGGATGGGCGGCGGTTCGCTCAAGAGATGAAATGGCGTATACAGGGGGTAATTGGGCTGTAATGGTGATGGATAATTTTTTCACGATTCGCTCGAAAGCCTAGAATTATCCTCTCCAAAATTAGCTGAAATGTTTTAAGGCACTATGGCGTGGCTGGCTTTTTCCGCTCTCAAACTTTACTGGCTCTTTAGTAGATTTTTATTTCCTCAAATTATTATCCATTTATATGGAAAATAAGTTTTTTAAAGCTTGGAAGTTAGAGAGTGTAACTAAGCGAATTTTGAAAATTAATTTTAGTTCATTAAGTTGGTTGATTCAGTCATTATACGCTATAAAAGTACGATTATTATCTCGAAAATATGTCGTGTGAATTTGAAAGTGTTTAAACCTGAATTGAATTGTGGGAAACAATTAAGAAAACACCAGTTTTTTCCAGTAATTGCCCATCTTTAAGATAGGTAGATTATTAATAAGGAGTCACGTATTTATATACTAAATCTGTTATTTCGAATAAATATACATTAGTGATGAGTAGTATTCATTTGTTTCGGCAGTCCCATTCATGCAAGTATGTCATTGATTCTCAAATCTAGACCTTACCTTTAATGAAGACTCTAGCCATCGGCATGTAGTCACTCTCTAGCAGACAGTGCGACACAAACTTTACGAAGATCGAAGTTGAATTGAACGACGGTGTGGACTCATGGGTATTTAGGATATTTCGTTGCTACGTTGTTGAATTTTTATTGTATGAAACGCAAATTCGAAATTTTAATTTACATGAAACTGTTAACTAAATTTTTATTAAAATCTAATGGATGTGTACCATGATGGATTTTTAAAATACTATAAGTGTTTCTTAAATGTATAAAATGACGTACTATATGTATCAAGGGCTGGATGAACCATCCCCCATTTATTAATTATCATTTTCGATAAAAGCGATTTCTCCGTTTTGAAGTACTTAGATGAATTGCACACATCTGTGTTTATACAATTTTTCTCCCACAATAGTTTTTCACGGCATGTAATACTTCAAATGAGCTTCTATAGTATTCTAGATTCTAGGGACAAACGGAACGACATATCTGGTTTAATATTAAATAAGGAGGCATTTAGCATTTTCTGCCAATATTTTACGAAAATGATCTAAGCGTAGAAAACAACCTACTATTATTGTAAATCGGCACCGAGAGGAAGAAAAGACTGAAGGAAATACGTTAACACACACACACACGCACGCACGCACGCACGCACACATGGATTCATTCATGAATAGGGAGGCCCAACAGGTCAGAATTGTGGTCACTGATCTCACTGGATAGTTTCAAGGGCAACCCGGTGATCTCTAAACTTTGTTTTTTTTTACATATCTGAACTCAATAACTCTATTAAATGCATTTTGAAATTTTCAGCACACATCCATTGAAATACAGGCGTATGCAAATCGCACTCTTATGAAGTGGTCAAGGTAATTACAAAAGATATCATGTATAATTTCAGAACGTGGGGTTTTGGTCATTTACGCGTGGGGATTGTTTGTCCGTTTGTTTGTCTATCTGGCTAATCAGCCGCTTGGACTTATTACCGTCACAACTCCGCCTACACCGAACACATACAGAAGGGTGGTGGGAAACCCGGTGTCGACGTTAACCTATTCCATACGAAGAGCACCAAAGAGGGCCAACTGCTTAACATCCCATCCGAAAGATGACTTATCAAACCACACAAATATGGGACGGGATGGATTTGAACCCGAGACCGCCAAGGCAGACGCTATAGCCACTCCACATACCGAAACTCCCTAGTCGTGGAGGGACGCGAGAGAAAGATATAGAGAGAGAGGTGGTTCTAGAGAGGCAAAGTAAAAGAGGCAGAAAGCGGTAATTGGAATCCTTCTGGAAGCGGAAGGAAGGGATTCGTTATGGAGGTAAAAATAGCTCTTTTATCGAGGGAAGGAAATGTTTTTGAAAGTTTTAAGAACACGGAAAATTGTGAAAATTAATGTTTTTTACACGTAGGGCTGATAAATTGTTTTATAAAATTGAAGATGAACAAATTTCGATAGGAACGCACATCACAGAAAATTGCAGACAAGTGGTATAGAACTCCTTTTGACCTGATAATTGTTAAACGTTTTTGACAGTAACATTAATACAGCTGTGAGAAATAATGTTTATTTGATATTTACAAGGATGGTTTATTGCGCAAGAAAACGCAGTGTTTAGGCATAATTGAGGGGCTGCTACCTTAATTGGTAAAGAATTGAGGAGCGCTCTTCCGTTCGCTTTGGGATGCGTGCGGTTTATAGGGGAGGGTTGGGAAAGAAACACGGACTAATGGAGAGTCATTAACGCTGGGAAATTTAGCGTCTGAGGAAGATAGATGCATGATTTGGAGTGAGAGAGAGAGAGAGAGAGTCCATCAAAAGGCATTTAAAACCTTTTAAACGAGTTTGATATTATTATCTCCTATATACAAAAGGAACGTTTTGTGTAAGACTTTCACGGCGGGAGGCGAAGTGGATGTGTCCATTTTTTTTATTCAGATGTGTAAATGTGCGTGTAAAAGGTTAGGAGGGATTTGGAGAGAGCTTGGAATTAAGTGGCGAGTCGCGATGAAAGCGGCAACGCGATGGACGGTAATTGGTTGCTGGCGAGAGGAAGTGATGAGAGAGGAGTGGGAAAGGGGAATTATAGGGGGGAATTATGGAAGGGCAGATGGAAAACCTTCCCGCGACAATCTCCCTGATGAATGGAAAAAGGGGAGAAGACAGGAGCCACTTTGACTCGCAGCTCGTAATGAATTTGTTTTTATCCGTCAGTTTATTCACGCTTTTGGATACGAACGCGTCTTTTTTAATTCGTGTTGCTGAAGTCTTTCTGTCGAATCGGTGCGAGTAAATGCTTTTCTTCAGGAAAGTGACAAATTAAAAAGGGTGTAATTTCGTTATAAGTATCACCTGACACGTTTGAGAGTTCCCGAGACTTAATTTATTTAATGGAAAATTGATTCGACGAGGTGATATCTCGGGAAGCGATTCGTTTAAACGTATCAAACGCTGTTCGCGGGGAACGCGTTCCTAAGAAAGCTTAGAGTGACGAAACCGCGAATACTTATACCAAGAGTGTAAGGGAAAAGGGGAACGCGTTCCTGGCACACCAAAATTATTACAACTATGCAATAATAAACTACGTAAAAATGCATAATTGTTCTCTAAAAAACATATCATTTTCGGAAACGTCTGCGTCAATCTTCTTTACGATTGGCGTATTGAACGATCTAACGCTTCAATGGAGGATAATTATTCATCTTTTAGTCGGCGATCGCTTTGTGTTTCGTTAAGTTACTGCGTACAATATAAATCTTATTCTCTTGACTTTATAGTTCGTTCGTCAGAGTCAAATGCTAGAATAGAGCACTCTATCGAAAGGCGATTTTTTTGTTGATTGGCATTGTGTATATATTTATAATAAAGTCAACGATGACAATTTAAATTATGTATACACAATAGAAATATAGAACTTTAAAGTATATATTAAAACTAATAGTACGCTTTAGTTTACTTTCGTCCGTAAAAAATTAAAGTAAGAATAAGTCTCTGCACGTAATGGGCGAATCGCTAGCAATATAAATGAGGACAGGTTTGTACAAACTGGTACTCGTGAATATCCGTAACCACGAATAATTCTGCGGCTGGTGAGGTTTTTGCTGTATAAACATCGTTAAGCGGTCAATTTTTATTTTTAAATTAGACTAACTGCTAAATTTTAAAATATGCTGTAAGTTAAGCTTTTTAAGGATCCATTATTAAGTTTTCTTTTTCAGTATCGTTGTCTTTTAAACTTTCTGTTAGCGATTCTTTATAAAGCTCCCGAACGTCATTTCATGATTTCAAATAACAGTCTTTAACTACAACAAAGGTAACTTTTCCAAAGAATATTAAATTAACATCGTAACGTGAAGTGTGGTTAGTTTCTTCATTTGCGACATTAATGAATTGTTTCTAGCATTCGCCATCATTTGTGTTTTTGTGAAAGTTTGTTTGTTTGTGCTCGGTCCATTTCGTATACATTCAGTCAACAACTTGAGAGACGTCCTTTTTCAATTTAATGGATGAATTAACGTGCCTGAGAAACTGAGAAAGCACTAATTAAATTTTGTCAGTCAAATAAAATTCGTACATTCCGGCCTTGGTAGAGATATAAATAAAACTTTCGCCGCTTGAGGCGTAATTGGTTGGAAGATACGGTTCACAAGGACTTTCTTTTGCTGATCATCTAGGCGAAATGCTTGGATTATAATGAAGAATTTCCTCAAGACTTTGGATTCCTGCGCTGCTGATAAAAAGAAAATCACAACTAGATGAAAGCCTTTCAGGCAGGCATATTCTTTTGGACAGCATCAGTTTCATGTCTACGGAATTAATTTTTTTAAAAAGATTTAACCTTGAACTTTTGATAAAATTGTGGCGCGTAGAGAAAATAAAAAGATGATACCAGATCCAGAGCACACACTCATAAAAATCCGTCGTTTTCGGCCTCTTCTTCATTGCTCGTTCCGATCACGAGAAGAGAGAAAAGAATGTCATCCTCCTGCTCCTTGCTCGACAAGAACGCAGACGATTATCATCCGGGCATTTTCCAGCGTTCACATTCCCCTTGTACCGCCTTTCTCATATCATTACATGAAGGAAAAAAGCAATTAGAAAAAAAAAGAATCTTTGCTCTCGAAGCATCCTCTCGTTCATGGTGCAATGAAAGAGAGAGAGAAACTGAGAGGGAGAAAACCGTCCGTTTGGAATTCCTCTCGTCGTACGAACTCATTCATTGCTCTCGTTCATCGCTTTCATTCAACCTCCATTTCTCTATCTCTCTCTCTCTCTCTCTTTCACCCCCTCTTCCTTCATCCTTGGCCCATTCACTGTGCTCTTCAGCGGAATTCCCGCCATTCTTCTCCATCATTTCGTGGTATGACATCAAACTTTTCGCAGTCTCTCTCTCTCTATCTATCTCTCTCTCTCAACTCTTCGCATTTCAGAATGCCTTCGTCCATTTTTATCACGGAATCCTTAGTTTCTCTCTTCCTCCATTCTCCTCCGCCGCCATCTCTATCCCTATTTTTCCAATAGAAAATTTCCTCTTTCATTCCTTCGTTTCTCATCCGCTTTACGCAGGATTTCACCTTACACGTTCTATTTTTACCCTTTCTCTCTTTTTATATTCCGTTGGTATACATACCTCCCTTCCTCTTAACTCATTTCTCACTCACCCCCGTCCTATTTATAACGATGTCTTTTTTTGTCACCCGCCATACTCCCAGAAATCCTCATTGATCTCTCCCCCATCCTCCTCCTCCTCCTCTTCGCTTCTTCCTTTTATTTTCCTTCCCCGCCATTCGCGTGTTCTCCTCTTTCCATTCTCCGTAGCAGTAACCTATTTTCGCAGTGCTAATTTTCCCTTCCTAGCCTTTTTACCGCAATCATGACACGTAGCGGAATTTCTTCGCTCAGTCTTCCCTGGCGTCTCCCTCTCATCACTCCTTATTCTTTCTTCCCCGCGGTTCCAATCCAATCATCGTCCCCTCCTCCTCTTCCACGCTCCCTCCGTCACACACATCCCATCTCTATCTATCTGTCGCCTTGCGTAAACGTCAAAACACGTGCCATTCTTCCTAGTTTGTAAAATTTACCTCCCTCCCTTCTTTCTCTCTCTCTCCCTCTCTCTTCCCCCTTTTGAGTTCCTCTTCATCTTCTTCTTCGCCCGCATCCTTCGTCCAAGACGACATTCCTTCGCCTCTGCTGCTATAATTACCTTCTTCGGAAAATTTCACGATCTCTCGTTTTAGGCATATCAGAGAAAGAGAGAGAGAGCTCTCTTTTGTCATTTGCCCGTCCAATTTTCTCGATTTCTCGACTACTTTCGAATTTCCCGGCGTCCTTTTTTATTTCTGGAAGACGCTTCCTTTCCATCTATGCCAGTCTATTATTATTCCATCTCCTTATATCTCTTCTCTCATCTCTTACGTCTACTTCCTTCCTTTCTTACTCCCTCTCTCTCTCCCCCCTCTCTCTCTCCCTCTTTAGCATTCGTTTTTCCATCAAATTTATGGTATCGTCGCAACTCTTTCCTCTCGTTTCCTTTCGATCCAAAGTCCTTCCTCCGGTAATACTTTACCTCTCCTTCTTTTCCCATACGGCTCTCCTGTTAAGCCCCTCTCTTTCTCTCTCTCTCTTTACGTCTCTTTATTTCCTCCCTACAAAAATCTCCCCCTCCCCCCTTCTCTCTCACGTTCCGCCCACTTGCTTAAAAAGAGGGTCGCTTGCCGCCGCCCCAGAACTTTACGCCTCAAAGGATCTTAAAGGAATTCTTCATCGCTGCGGAAGGGAGCAGGGCTGCGGAAAAGGGGTTCGTCGGAGGGAGGGAGAGAGAGGGAGAGGGAGGGGGGAGGGGGGGAGAGGGAGGCTGAGGGATAAAGGTGGGAGGTGAAGAGGGGAGGGTTGAGAGGAGAGAGAGGGAGCGGCGGTTGAAGGGATTGAACGAAAGGCTTTAACGGGTAAGACGAGGGATGAAGGGTTGGGGTGGAGGCGAGGATGGAGAGGGGCGAGGAGGGAGAACGGACTCCTCCTTGGAGGTCGCTCGAGGGCCTAACTGTGACCGCTCTCTTTCTCTCTCCCTCCCTCCCTACCACTCTTCCAAGCGCCATCATCTCGGGCCGTTGGTTTGAAAGGGATATGCTAAAAAAAAAGAAAAAGGTGAGAGGGATGAGAGGATTGCGCGGGTAACTGGCCAAGATTTGTGCTCGGGCAACGGGTGCGCCAAGTAAGGTCTGAGAGAGAGAGGGGAGGGGAGGGGGGGAGGGGAGGGGAGGGGGGGAGGGGAGGGGAGGGGGGAAGAAGGGAGGACGTGTATTCAGGTGTTTAAGTGGTGTGAGGAGTGAGTATATGTGATTGGAGAAGGGACCGGGTTTTTTTGGCCTCCCGTGGCCTAAAGGGTCATCTATTCCTTCCTCTCGGGTGCTTAATCGAACGGTATAAAGAGTCGTATGTCACTATGGTGTTTGTGTGTATGTGCAAACACACACACACACACGCATAGAGAGAGATTGGGTTTGAGAGGAATTTGGTTCCGAGGGACGAAGAGGGGAAAAAGGGTATGATGGGAAGGTGAAGAGGGTTGGTTATAGGGCGGAAAGAGATGAGCGGCAGATTGAGTGAGATGTTTGCGAGGGAGAAAAGAGGATCCCTTTCGATAAGTTCATAGCCGGTGAAAGGGACGATGTCAACACGTCAAATGCTAGAGGCGCTGTCATTAATTTCGCCGTTGTTCCCAGATGGGTTATATATTAATTCTCCCGTTTTATCTCGATATAAGATTCGTTATTGATGGTCTGAGGTAGTGATCTGCGCTCGGCGTTTGACTAAACCCTTTTCTCTTACGGATGGCGAACGTGCAGAAACGTGGTCGAATCGCTGTTAAGATTAAAAAAAATCGAATTTTGGGCTTTATACTTTCCATATATAATGAGAAGAGAAAGACTTGGGACATAGAAAAACTGAAAGAAAAGAAAGACGCATTCAGCACGAAGTTGGAAGGTCGCTTTATAAATTTGGGGAAAAAATCGAAGACCGTGGATACAAATTGGGTGGAAATAAAAAACAGAATCGAAGATACCTTGAATAAAGAGATTGGAAAACAAAAGAAGAAAATCAGAAAAGCATATATCACTAAGGAAATGCTGGAGGAAATGGGCGAGAGAAGAAAATGGAAAAACGTTAACAGTGAAGAAGGTAGGGCCAAATATAGACGCATAACAATGAGAAGGGTAACAGATAAAACTAAAGAAAATTGGATAAAAGAAGGATGTGAGGAAAAACAACAGATCACGGACTTGTCTACGGACAGACTACCTATCTTAAAATATGATTTTTACTTGCTTCATGTACGTAAATATGTTTTTATGAAATTGCTTAAGAAAATCATTAGGGAAATTGAACTTTGTTATAATGTTGATTTATGGTAGTAATTCATATTTATCTTCCTATGCTCAACAGAGAATTATTCATCTCGTCTTATGGCTGAATAAAATGAAGAACATGTACTTAAAAATCAAAATATTAAAAAGAGCTTATATTAGGTATCTCCAATAGCTACGAAATAGATACCTGAGATATCACTCCTTTAACTTTTTTTTAAAGTGCTTGTTCTTAAGTTTCTCAGACATTAGATGACCTGGATAATTCTCTGTTGAGCATGGGTAGTTGAATATGTTCAGTAGAAATTAATGGTCAATATAATTAGTCTTTGGAGTAAAATGTGAATGAAGACATTCAATGGAGACAAATACACGGTGTAGATAATTGATGTTGTGATGGAGCGATTTGTTTACGATAAAGATCAGTTCACCACGATATAATTAATTAATCCAAGCAGACTAAACAGGATACGGGATAAAAATATTCTTCGAGTACCTATGCTAAACTGTATGTGTGTGAACGTGTTATTTCCTTTGCGCGTTTAGATGAATTTATCAACACCGCATAAATCTCCATAATAACGATAAATAAATAACATTTCCATATTAAAAAGACTAGATTTCCTGTCAAAAAAAGTTAATGGACTTAATAATAATAATACATTCACACGTTCAGATTGTCCCATTTTTTAGGTCAGCCATAATTTTAGTATTTAATATGAATAGATCCAAAAGCGAAAACATGAATGCATTTATTAAAATATAAAATCATGCAAAACATAAGCGTTGCAGATCTCCTAAAAATAATATATGTACTTTTATATCGCGTAGTACAAAGAGCGTTAGATGAAAGTAAATCAATTTTCCATAATTTGAAAAAGAATGATAGCTATTGTTCACAAAAATTCTTTTAATAAAAAATTATTCTCCTGTTTTTTTTAATAAAACCAATTTGTAATCTTTCTTTCTTTTCTTTATCGATTAAAGTGTCATTTTAATCGAATTTCCTCTCTGCAAATCGAAAATAACGGAATTCCCAGCTAGATGACCCGTGTTGTTTCGCTTTAGGGCTGACTGGAAAGGGGGCATTGAATAAATCATCGCCACCCACCCAATCACACTCACCTCGCCCCCGGAACTTCCTCCTCCCACGTATCAATCCACCCACACGCGCGCAAAACTAATCCTCTCAAAGGATTACACAAAACGCTATTATCCATGTGACACCACGATGACGAAAAGGTATAAAGGGATTTTGAAGCTACAGAAGGAAGATATGGTCTTCCTGTTTCTGCGCTAGGGAGATACGGCGAAAATTGTCTGCGTTGTTCTGATGGTCTTATTAACGCATCCACATCCGTTGCTAGATCCGAAATGCTTTGTTAAGGAATAAGCACATTCTTATCGAATTTGGTTACTTATAGGGTTGCCAGGTTTCGATTTGGAAGATACGGGGCATACAACCAAATTCTTCATTAAAATACGGGATGCTTAAAAAATCCGAAACAATCTCTTTTCTTGCGCGTTATAAGTATTCCTAGTGTCACTCTTTATTTTAAGTAATAAAAAATCAAGAAAAACACGATTTAAAATTTTATGTACCCGTATATACTGTAAAATTAATCTCTCGCTTCAAAATACGAAACACAATTTTGAAAGGGGATAATAAAAAGATAAGTTATCAATTCACGTTGGCTTACATTTAGAAACTTTATATTGACATTCCACATCGTAAGATTAATTAGAAAGATGGAAAATAATTAATACTAGTTGGCTTACATTCAGGAAAATTTTATTGGCATTTAGCATTATAATACTAATTAAAAAATTAACTGGCATATTTATTTTAAAAGTTTGCAAGTTAAGATTTTTCTGATGAATTTGAATCTCTCTACAACTGTTTGATTTAAAGTATATAATGATAAAACTAGTTGTACGACATATTTAAGTTTACAAAGCACTGTAAATTGGACTCCACTGTAGATATGTCCGGTCGGTTCCTCTATTTGCTCTATTGGCTGGTCAATAAGTAGAAAATGCGTTCTACATGTGCATTGTGTGTCGTAATACTGAATACAAACTCGCATATGAGTAGTATCTTAGAGAATTGTTCGTGGAATTCGATTTTCTGGAGAACACCTGACTACTTCTCATGGTAAAGTTTCTTATTCCAATCTTCACCATTTGGCTGGAGCTCTTATACTGTGATTTTCTTCAGAATGGTCTACTGACTAAACAACTGAGTATCATTTACTCCTAATCCTCTTTCGTTGAGATATATGCAGGTTTATACGCGTTCTTCCCATGTTGTGACATTCATGCAAAAATGTTAAAGTGCTTGAGAAGTTAAATACATTTCATTAGATAATCATAACAGCTTTTATAGAACAATATATACGTTGTATTTATTCATATCAGTATATTAATATGGCTAATAAAAATAAAATGCATCTAAATCTAAGAATATTATTACGAAATTTTATTTTTTAGAATGCTTAAGTGTAATATCACATTGAGTTTTGGCAGCTAGCTTGATGTTTGAATGAACATATTTCTTCAAAGCTAATCTCATACTGTCATTCAAATGTTTGTCCGTTATAATTGATTGATTCAAGAATTTGCATGCTATAAATACCAGGTTCACTTATGCATATTAAAAAAATGGATTCGTTCTAAGGAAAGCGAATTTTAAAAGTGTAATTTCATCATACGTATAAAAGATAAAGATTTTGAGTGCAATGGTCCTGATTTACACTGAATGCCTTTTCTCAATTCAGTAAATATATTTCTTAAAAAATAGTACCTCGCTTGGAAATACTCGAAATTTGACTATCTGTATCTTCATGAAAAGGATTTAAAAAGAACTTAATCGAACATTTTATACTATTTTAAATCTCTATTATTGCTTGGAGTTTATTCCTTTCGCGAGAAACATTGAAGTATTTCGTTGTAAACATATAACTCGCGAGCTATGGGTTGGACAGGACTGAGAGTGGTGGTTTATGCCATTTAAAAAACATTGAGCGATGCTTTGAAAAGCTTCTATGTTGAGCCAATCTACTAGATGTTACGAAGTTATCTCCAATCATCAGAAATTGAATTGAATATTCTAGAGTTACACGCTGTAGGGATCGGAATGCAGAGGGCCAATTCCCGCTAAGTTGCTTTGAACCTCGAATGCACGGAGTCGTTTACTGGGTCAATTTACTCCGAATTACGGTCCTTTATTACAGAGATCGCTTGTTCCATCTTTGGCTGCTGATAACGCGCAGCGTAAATATTTATAGGCTCCTGTCCATTGCACAAGCATCGCGAGCCATTGAAATTTATAGTTTCCCGCCTCCCGACGCTTAATAGAGGGAATAATATAAATCCTCTTCCTATCATCAGCAGTAAGTAAAAGATCATGCATATCTATATTCAACCTATTTAAAAAGCAGCACTCTAGCAGGGGGTTTTATCTTTCATCCTTTAAAGTGGGGAACTTAGAGTTAAATAAATAGGTTATGACGACGATTATACAAGCTGTCATGAAACCTTTTCAACCTTTTTGAACGACCACCGAGAGTCTGTATTTAACCACCCTCTTTCGGATGGAGAGATGGAAAGTACGCAGCGAAAGACTCCAATGTCGAGGTTTTTTCATTGAATTATAAAAACGTAAAAAGCCGACTAGAAGAGCGTTTTTTTATTTAAACTACACGAAAAAAAAACGTTCGGAAACGCGAAAAATAAACTTCCATCGCTTTTGAAGATAAAATTAAACACACACACGCCCACTCCCGATGCTTGAGCGCTCGGTGAGGTGCGAAGAGTGTGAGAACGAGCGAAGAGGAGTGAGATTCGCGCATCGATGATCACTCCGAAAAATGAACGACGATGAAAAAAAATGTCTTCTCGGGAGAGGGGAAATTAGATTTCACCGTTCTGAGATAGAAAGAGAGATGGAGAAGTGGATGAAGAGAGAGAGAGAGAGAGAGAAACAGAGAGATATTACCTCTTCAATCCTTGACTCCCACACACACACACAGGTAGTGCGGCGTCAGAAGAAGGGATTACGCATAATTATGCAGGCGCGTCGGCTCGCCGCAGCCTCACTTGTGGTCCGGGCAAAGGTTGAAATGGGGAGGTAAAAAGTAGAGAGAGAGAGAGAGAAAGGGACGAGAGAGTTCCAGAGAGAGAGAGAGGTCAGGGAAAGGGGCCCGGAAAGAGAAAAAGGGAGAGGATGGTCAGAGACAGATAGAGTTAGTCAGATAGAGAAGGTAAAAAAAACCCTCCCTGGCCATTCTTGTTTGTCACTATGTAAATCGCTAGGGATAAAAAGATGAATGTACCTGGGCTAGAGTATAGGGGAGATTGGAGTGACGGAATCAGTAGAGAAACGGGAGTTGGAAAGACAGGCTATACGACTACCGCTATAGAAATGTCGCGTTGGGCGGAAATAGAGGTGTCGATAAAAAAATGTCCATTGTGACGAGCGGGAGTTGTAGCGAGACCTTTTGCAGTGGATTGGCACTGTGGTCAGCTTCCCTCTTTCTCTCGGCGGGGGAAGGTGTCAAAAATAAAAAACGTTCTCTGTGTCTACCTCTTTTTCGGCCGTCCGTTTGTACTGACAACCACCTTTTCTCCTCCCTCCCAAACCCCTCGAAACCCCTTTGTCTCTCTCTCTCTCTGCCATTCTCTTTCCGACTACTCTCGAACAGCTATGTTTGCGTAGCTGAGGGATCAAAACACCCTCTGTCCGCCAAAACCCCAATCAAAGAAAAAATAAAAAATCTGATGCGATTATAAGGCAAAATTATTATTTCGTATCGTGAGGACCAAAGTTGTAGGGATTAATATATCTTCCAAGTTTTGTTTGAAACGTTTTCGTAGAACCATCCATTTCGGAGATATTCAACTTTTTCGTAATTTCCAGTATACAGCGCCACCACCATGTAGCGGTGAATTCTGTAAACATATTCAAAATATAATTTACGGCAATAAGGACGACTGTATTCTTTCACGATACGAAATAATAATTGTGCCTCATAATTCTATTCATAATAATTTAAATATCTACACCCCAAATATGGAGAAGATTTTTTATTTATATATCGTGCCCACCTTAACGGCCACCCGGAATTTCTTTCGCTAATTTGTCGACCCGCGAGATAATCGATTGCAGTGATCGAACCGTTTCCTTCTTTTATTGTGGTGGGGGGGCGGGGACTCGAAAATATGCGAAAAGTTGATTTCGGAGTGGAAAAAAATTTCTGCGGAGCTCAGGTCTGAATCAATATTTGCCTTTCTCGAGTACGGTTTGATATGTTTTTATTGCTGTTGAGAATCGCGAGAGCCCAGAAAATTGGAAAGTGTTCATCAATTTAATATCTACGTTCGCTAACAAGGAAATCGTTTAAAAATCTCAATCCAATTTATATGATTGTCGTATAGTGTACGTAAATGGATATTTGATTTCCACTGACTTATTTCTCCTCATCCAGTTCTTTAATTTTAATACCACCTGAAATGGTATTTTGCAAATTTAATTTAAAATCAAAATATAATTATAGTTGATTGCTGTTTGCTGAACCTTAAATTAATTAATTAATTAATTTGCGTCCACAGTAGGAGGAATTCATTGATTTCTAGAAAAATAGGGATGATAGAGTATAGTGCTTTCTAATTAAATGTTACCATCTCACTTTCTGAACGATGGGATTTTGTTTTTAATTTTAGGGTTCTTTTTTAACGCCTATGTTTGGTTTGTACGTCCGTTAAAATTATATCTGGCGCACTCATAAAGCTAGAGATCTCAACTTTTATGGTACGAACTTCTACCCAAGGCGCGACAACGTAAACATAATTGAAAATCGAATAACGACTCGTTTAAGTTGAAGTGCGTAATTTTCCAACCAGTTTCGGACCTCAGGCCTGCGAACGAACAAAGCTGAATTTTAATTGAGTACCATGTACGCCAATACGTTTTCATTGGGTTATACATGCGGAGTCGCCGTATCTTAATAGAATGAAGCGATGTTCGGTTTGTTTGACCCTGATCTCTGTCGCCAAGCGTAGAGCTAGTTGCGGCTCCTCAATAATTATCTTTCAATTGCTCGTTATGTATCGAGATGTAGCACATATTCGGTGTCATATTTCAAAAACTCTGATGTATTACTTCATAAGATGATAACAGTACTTTTAATTTGCCCTCGATATCAGCGTCATCAAGAATAATTTTCGGCAGTTACACTCTTGAATAATTTTTAAACGCGGAATAGTTTTCACATTGAAAATTACTTCGATTACTTTTCGCATTGAAAAAAAAACTACGTATTTATTGTTAAAAGAGATATTTGGGAAAAAATGTTATACGGATCGAGTAAACATCTTCTTCCGGTAGACCAAATGTTAGCCAAAACCTTATCAGACCTCGAATTACTAATACAAATCTTAAAAATAAAGTTTTATATTTTTATTTATAATGACCACAAAAAATTAGCACACACAGGCACGATCGATAGTACTCAGGGAACCACAAAACGTGTATTTCCGTTGAAATCTCGGATTCGATTTTCTTTTTCGCAGCCTCGCACTCGCTTCGTATTAACCGGAAGAAGTTTCTCTTTCGTCTTTCCTTCTCCGTCCCAATTCTTCGCTTCTCCCATTTTTATGTGTGATTCTTCTAATCTATGGTTTGAACATTCTTTCGTTATTGTTTTTCATCTTTATACGATGTAAGTACCTCTAATGTTGTTAGCCTGATCAATACTAAAGGACGTAGAATTAAATTAAATCTGAAAAAAAAGGTGTTACAAAATATCAATTTATCCCAGAAAAAAACTTTTTTCTGCTTCTCTTCCCCCGCGAGTACGATCCAAACTCACCACATTCACATCAAACACACACTTGCACACGACCAGTATCAGTTCGACCTTTAACCGAGCGCATTAACCACGCTTGTCCAACTACTTTACGGTCAATGTTGATGGATTATCGCGCGCAATTTCCGTATCAATTTATCGAGATGAAAAACGCCAAGGATGAAAACTTTTGCGCTCTCCACGTCGTGGCGCAGACATTAATGCTTCCATGCCCTGATAAAACGTACGTGGGCTACTTCTTTTTTCGCAAGCACGTTAGCTGGGTTTAACGTGTGTCATTAAAGTAATTTAATACTGATTTTTTCTCTCTATAAGTCCTTTTTTTTTTAATGGTTAATTTGCGCTCCTGACGGAAGGACGGCCAATCTTTGTTCCTCATCATCTCCTGTTGGTAAAATTTTCTTTTTTTTCGTATCTCTCTCCGGCAGAGAGTGATTGATGGTGGAGCGTTTATTTTTCCGACTCCTCATGAAGTTAATCGATTCTAGGCGGAGGAAACGATGAAAAATTCATCGAATCTTATCCGTTAGCCGAATATATACTCCAGTTTGATAAAACCGTCATTTTTTGTTAGATCGCATACAATAGATACGAAAACTCGTGAAATGAAATTGAACGTAATTCCTGTTAGATTCCCCGAGTGAGATTTAAGTAATTATTCATGTTTTTGTACTATTATTTCTAAGCCTTGGATAACATTGTAAGGAGCTATGCCTTCGTCATTTTCTATTCCGCTATTTATACGGTTACTTAGGCGAATGGACGAAGGCTAATGCAAAGGGAATTAGTTTTACCTCCGCCAAAGCGCTACAGAGGCTAGAGAAAGAATACGCAAACTCTGTGATCGTCAACACCAAGGTACATATAGAAAGGATTTTTGGTTGTCGCGAGAATTCTAAAATGGCAAGAAATAACTCTTATTGTTAGATAAATAAAGATTTTTTTAGCTCTCTTTAGTGTTGTGCCTATTTCTAAGCATGCATGTGCACTCAATGCAGATTTATCAATCTTACCTTCCAGCTGTATTGAATAGATTAACTACGGAGGTCAAGTAGGCATAAAAAGTTAAAGATAAATTGGTTTATCATCCGTGGCAAATGGCCCGTAGTAAATTCTAGCAATGAATTAAAGTAGAACTTAAAAAAATAATTTATTTCTCTTTATAATCTACCAAGGCATATATCCATTGATGATGGCTGCTTTGTAGCTGAAATTTTCATCTGGTTTCCTCAACATTTTCATGGTTTTTGTAGCTACATAATATATCATTGTATGTTTATAAGGGCCATAATTTTTCCGCTGAAGGGATGTGTGCCCCACTGCACCATTCTACCATATACACAAGTTTATATGGCGCCCTTTAAAGCCTTCTTCCAACGGTCCTTCACTCGAGAAAATAGGACGCCCACGCATTAAATTTTAGGCGGCCACTATGCTCAAAACCAGGTTCAGTAGAAGAGGTATTCATAATGTAACCATCGGAGCTTATAACTTTGATACGCAAACTATCATTACCAGTATATTTGTATGTGGCGAAGAACTAAGTCTGTTCACAAACAACGGATTACGTAATCGAAACACTGAAAATCCTCCCTTAAATGTCATCTGCGACTGTTTCCCATATTGTCCCAATCTATCGCACTTCATGTCACTCTGAAAGTCCGGTCTCACGCAAATTCCCTCCCATTCTCTCTCTCTCTCTCATATAATTTCTTCCACTCTTTCTCTCTCTCTCTCTCTCGTGTCATCTCTCCCTTTCTCTCTCTATCTATTTCCAGATTCCATCCTTCTCTTTTTATCCTCTGCCAAATAACGTATTCCTCCCGGCAGATGTTCGTTGTTTAATTTCATCCGTGCCGTGGTGATATCGAGGGCGAGGGATATTAATTGGAGACTCACTGCCGGTGCTACGCAACAGCCTCCTTCTCCTCCCCCCCCCCCCCACAGTGGCCTCTCCTCCTTTCCCCTTTCCACCCCTTTATCAGGCTTACCGATCCTACCCATCCCCACCTATTCGTATCACGTGCAGCGCATGGGTCAGTTGGATGACGTTGCGAATCCTCTCAAAATTTTCGAAATGTTTTCGGATTATTACCTGTTTTTTTTTTTGAAAAGAATAAGGTGATATCTCGTCACAGCTTACACTGTGGGTCGTGTAGTTGACGTCTAGTTGACATACAGAACTTCTTGATACTCATTTAAAAAATGCACTCGGATATTTTCTTCCTTGGTTTTTTATGGAAAAAAGGCTTTTTAATTCCTCGGAATGAAAGTACTAGACTGCATCGCTCAAGTAAGACAGACTGACAAACGACGAAACTGAGACTGTAAAGTCCCTTCTCACAGTAAGTGTCGTGACCAGGATGTGGTGACATAAGTGTTACGCGCAAAAGTGACGAAAAATGTATTTTCGTTCAAATAAATATTTATCTGATGTGCTGATATTACAATTTTTCATAATAACGTAAATGTACTTTTTTATATCGTGGGAAAAAACGAGCTTATACTCTAATTCGGGCATAAACTCAGGATTTTACGTGGATCTTCAAAAAACATTGTGATTACCTAATATGCATTTCTGCTACAAGACAGCCAACATCAGCTGGGTTTTATTTTCCAAAATGCAGCTTATCAATTTTATTCCAGCCATAAGGCAATTTCCATTATCCTCTTTTTAATCCTGGAATAGAATTTACATATTTCATCCATTTTTCTAGTTTTTGTCATCCATCAGTTAATCCATGCATAATGTAATTTCCTGGCTCACAAAAGCATTACAATGAGATAGTATTGCTTCGGGCATGCATGATTTATTTGTAATTATGACAATTACGAAGCACTGAAGTTCGTTTTTCTGAAGTATGTTATCATTATTCACAAAGAACATTCGACGGAAACCAAAAATTGTTTAAATATGAAGAATACTTGATAAAAGTATTTTATTATATTATCGAGAAAAATCTCGGCTTTAGATTTTATTAACTCTTATTAGTCCTTACGAAATGGCATTTTTCATGTCGGAAAGTAACTTTCCTATTCATTATTCTATATTTTTGGTCCGCGAATATAATGATTTATTATCTGGTTATCAAACTACTCCAATAGGCAGTTTCTCTAAAATTTGGCTTGAAATACGGATACAAAAATATCTAGTCGCTATATCTCAATCGGAATTTTAGTTATTGAACGGAGCGGCGTCCAACCCGTTTTCTATATGTCATTTTCTGTTAATCGCATTTCAAAATGAGCAAAAACCCGATTGCGTGCCTGAAACATGAACGTAGAAATTAAACCTAAGTACCTGAGCTTGCTTTACTCCCAAGGAGTGTTTGAAATTGCAATAAAATTTTGGACGATACATTTTAAATCTTTAAAAAATGCCAACTCATCGGATATTTAATTTATAGTTTATTTCACTGGTTACCATTAGTATCACTGAGGCATTGAAATTAATGGTCCTACTCTTTTTTCGACCATACAGATTTGCGTTAGCATTATTTGAAGTGATTAAAGACAAGATTTAAAAAGCTATTCAATTTAACACTGTACTTTATATGCTTTTAAAAGATTTCAGAATGTTGCGTACTTTATTTAGCGAAAGTTAATTTTTGTATTTAATAAAATGTTCAGTTTCGTTTGCTTAACGTTTTTACCAAAATGTCCCCACAAGAGAAAGGGAAATGGGACTCTTAATTAATAATAGCCACTTAAAATAACAAGGGATTATTAATGTCTATCAATTACATGTCCATATGAATGATGGGAGTCATTAATTTTTAAGTTTAATTACCTTCGCAATTTTTTATGAAGCTGAAAATTTAGTCTTATGCATAGTAAGACGATAGCTCGTAAATCTCGAGTATTGCAGGTGAAATAAATTACCGAAAAATCTTTTAAAGAAATTTCTATTCATATTATAAGGTTAAAAAAATAGATCTAAATTTCACCCCCCCCCCCCCCCCCCCCCCCCACACCCACCAGTAATACCGCAAAACACTTTACACGAAATTTTTGTACAGTTCAACTTATGGTACGTAACATTCATGTGTTTATATTAAAAAAAAGTATGGAAAATTAAGTTCTGTGTCAATATCGTCTCAAGCATGCTTTTCACTCAGTGCGATTGAGGAAGTCGAGAGGATGTCGTTAATAAATTAAGCACGCGTTGGTCGTTCCTTTTTATGGACGACCGTATCTGAAATTCAAAAGAGGGACTTCATATATACCCCAAGGTTACCTCGCTTCTCCCCTTCACCTCATACTAGGCCCGAATTAATTCGAGTTTCCATCGCCGCATGGCGTTGCCTTCCTATTTTTTTTTTTTAAAGAGTGGGAGTTTCCGGCGTAGGATTAGGAGAGGAGTGAGGATAAAAGGGAAAGAAAAGGTTCAAAAATAAATAAATAAAAACATCCCCCTTCCTTATTTCGCACATAATCTTTCATGGTGCCGAATAACACGCCCTATTCGCCCGTTTACACGTCATTTCCCATCAATCACACTTCAACCGCCTTTTCAGATCCTTTGACTCAACCCACTACTCCCAATCCCTTGGATACAACATACATACATACACACACATACGTACACACATATATATACATATAGGAATGTGCGTGTGTTTTCTAAGGGATGGAAGAGGAGTGTGTTGGGTCAAAGGATTCGTGCATATTACATGTGTGTGTATGTAGGTATATATTTATATTTATATAATATTAATTATTTATTTGTTACAGTTCAAATGCTCTCCTTCTTTCAAAATGTACTTTTCCTATTTTATTTTTCATTCGCCAAAAAATATGGAAAACCATTTTTTTAATAATTTATTGAGTATTGTTTAGCTCATTATCGGGCTGAAAATGGCGACCTCTCCTTTCTTTTTTCAAAGTTCTGGGAGAGAAATGCACGCAGGGTAATAATTCTGATACATATGGTGGATGAGCTATGATGACCAATCCTAATTCTTCCATGATTTGTTGGCAAATATGGAAGTGATGCGCAGGTGCATTATTTTGGCGCGATATCCAACCGTGTTCAATGAGATGGAAACGTTTTTTCTAGAGTAAGGCGAATACCAGGCCTTTCAGCTCATTGGAAAGCCATTTTCCGATTACTCCTTGACCTCTTGGTAAACATTGACCGTAAATTTTGTCAAGGAAAAGAAGATGTACGAATTTTTCAACTCTTTCAAAATCTTCCCCTTCTAATGCCGAAGTTTCTTATGGTGATTTTGAGGCTTCGATTCAGGATGGAACTAAACCACGATTCTTCACAAGTAACAGCTTAGTGAAAAACATTTCATCTCTATGAAATTGTACATACAAGTACTACTTGGGATGCATATGTTCAGGAGTATGCCAGTATGTTGGGTGGTATATATTTTAAGGGCCGATAGTGTTTTTATGGAGGTGTGATTCATGGGCAGCTAGTGTAAATTGGGTGGCAAGAAAGCAGAAGCATTTGGCGTCTGTTTGGTGGTAAACTTTACAGGTGTAACTGGTTGCCAGTTGGGTGGCATAAGACTAAGGGAAACTAGCTGCACGTTTAGTGGCCTATATTCCAGGGGCAATTCTTTTCCTATCTGTTTCCTAGGAGATTTTTTCTTTGATCACTTATTTATATTTCTAAGGAAAACTTGTTGATGTGTATTGGTTGCAGTTGTTCATCTACACGCACATGTGGGGAACTTCTAGCATGGCAAAATTTTCACGAAAGACGGATTAAAAAAAATATTATCTTAAACGAGACTTTAAATGTTTTATTCCTTTGATAAGAAAAACCTAAGTTAAACTCACGAGCAAATTTCAATTTTAGTTTATATAATGCAACCGAATGCCATGCCATTTATTTCGGTGACAGTAATACTTGCTCTGTTAAAGTTTTCGAATGCTTTATCACCTACTTCAATGATATCAATTCATATTCTCTTAAGAAGATGGGGATATTTTCATCCGTTTACTTTTTACTTTCTCCATATACGTACTAAAGAGCGTTGTTTTCACGAAAAAAAATCGACTTCGAGATTTCAACGGAAATACATGTTTTGAGCTCCGTAGAACACGTTTAGACTATTTTCGGATTAATGTCTGTGTATGTATGTGATTGTGGACGCTCTAACTTGAAAGGTATTTGCCATATCGTTACCAAATTTCATATATACTTTGGTATGAGTACTAAGAGTTGATTAGTTTTTGGACAATATCAGTTAACCGAAAGTTGAGGTTTATTCGAAACCCGATTCGGTTTTTGCGATATTTCTCCGTTAAAACATCATTATTGTATATACAACTCCATACAAATATTATAGAGAATGTAATTTCCTACAACTTTTATTTGAAACAATTTTCCATAGCAGTTATTGTTTAGGAATTATTTATAAATAATCGGTTTTTTCGGTTTCCGTCAAATATCTCATTTAAAACGTCGTAATTGATAATCTTCGTGAGGACCAAAGTTGTGGAGAATAATATTTCTTCTAATTTTTATTTGAAACAAATTTTTGTAGAACCATCCATTTCGGAGATATTTAACTTATTCTTAAATTTCCAGTATACAGCGCTACTAACTAGCGGTGAATTCTGTAAACATATTCTACATATAATTTACGGCATTGAGGACGACTATTCTTCTACGATACTAAATAATAATTTTGTCTTATAACGCTATTCATGATAATTTCAATATCTGTACCCCAAATATGGAGAAAGTTATGTGTTGGCCACATCAAATTTTATTTAGAATATTATTAATTACCTGATTATAATTGATAAATTTCCGCTTCATATTATTCTAATTGCCACTATATCAATCACATATCATTGAAGTGGATAGTGGTAGTAAAAAAACGTAATTTGAAATTTTTTTCTTGCTCGTAACCACACTAAAATCGTGGATTCAGAATTGTTATTACTATTGGAGTCACCCTTATCAACTTAATGCAGACCACATGGAATGATGACAAATTTTTTTCTCGCTTTAAAATTGCTACGAAAAATCAATTAAAAATTAGATCTCAAAATAAACAAAACCTGCTGCTTTAATGACGAATGAATATTCTCGGATCTCTCAATATTTCTAATGACATAAATTATTCTTTGTTTGAGAATTACAACCTCTTTAACTCTTGAAAGTGCGGTTTCTCTGAAAGGGAGCTTAAACTCGCAACCGAGTTAATCGCCTCCAGAATTATATTTTCCGCATGATTTGCTGCATATATTAGGAGACGTAATTCGTCAAACCGATCGAGGAGTGTTTTTCTTAGTGGAAGCGCTGTCTGAGACTCTTCTTTTTCCCTTTCCATTCTCTCTCCCCTTTCCCGCCGCCGCCATCTCCTCTCGGAATCCAACTTTTTCCGATATAAAAAAATTACTACCTCATCATCATCACCACCATCACCGCCGCCATCATCGTCTCCTCCCCTTGCTTACCCCCTCTCCGCTGCCTCTCATCTTCTTATTCCAAGGCCTTTAACGAGTTCATAGCGTCTTAATAAGCTTCACCTCCCATCAACTCCGCCCCTCTCTGCTCCTTCCAATATCTATCTTTATCCAGCATCTATCTTCCGAGACTCCCCATTCCTCTCCAAATTCTTTCCATCCTTATCTCCTAAACCTCCTCTCTGTCTCTCTCTTCGTCCAACTACTTCATTCCTAGTCTGTCCTCTTCATCTTCTCCTCCCCCTTGCCTTCCGTTCTCCTCTCCTTTTTTCACATCGTTCCTTTCACCAAAACTCACCCCTTTCTCACTCCATGACGGTATAAAATTTTCAGTTACGTCGCATGCTTTCGTTGCCCGGGTGATTTTCGAAAAAAGAGTTTTATCCTTTCTCAATTTAAACTTTTTTACATATCGCTAATATCCTCTTTAATAAATTCATTTTCCAAATTTGTCTTTATAGTCCAGTGCTGAGTGAATTTTTTTACCGAATTTTAAATAAATTACGTGGCTCGATTTTCGTTTGATACGGAGACAAAAAATTAATTGGAATTACTTCATTTTTCGCTACAAATTTACAAAATATACTTAAAATTAATTGAAACTCTAGGTAATTAAAATGAAAAATAAGGGATTCATAGCTGAACTTCAAACGAAAAATCTTATATTTCCCACTACGTGTTATTAGCAGCCATTGATACCATTATCAAAGTAATGTAAAATAATCAGTGGAACAAAACAGAGAATTCTTAAATGTGATTGATAAGGAAGGAAGAAAACTCATTATACGAGCAAAAATGCGATAACGAAACTCCCGGAAATAATGACACAATAGGCACTTGTTCCTGCTTTATGCTAAATAAACTTTCAAGATAATAAATTATTATATCAAACTATCTCTCCAGTAAGAATAAACATTGTTCTTTGAGGTGTAAGAATATCTAAGCTCTTGAGTTCGAAGCTCGATTTTTGCCTTTTTTACAATCCGTAATTTAAAATGTTTTGTACGTATTACCGTGAATTTGGACGATAGGGATGTCCTCCTAAGTTTCATCAGCATTTGCATTGATCTGAAACATTTTTTCAAACTTTTCTATATAGGCAGGCACACCCCAAAAACCACATAAATTGGACTGTATCGGCCATAGGACTATCCAAACAAATATTTTCTTACCGTTTTTGTCAACAGCTGATATTTTACTTTCAATTTACCTATAACCTTCAGTTTGAACTCAGCTTTACCCTGTTGATTTCAAATTCTTTTTCATTTTATGGCACTTCAAAGTTGTTAAATCTATTCCATCTGCTCATTCATCAATTCCCATTTATTTTTAATTATCACCAGAGACCTGCTTGTTTTAATTTACTACTTATACATATATCTTGATAAAATTTGTCTCATTAAATATTCCAACAAGCATACTACCTTATTTATAAACGTTTTTTATTCCATGCGATCCAAAATATAAAACAAAAAATCATTCCCCTTCAGTATGAAACCTTCATTTCTCTTACACTATGATTTTTTTAAATTTCCGATGAGTTTTTATTTACAATTTTAATAAAAAAATATTTTATATACACACACACACAAATATTCATTCATACCTTCACCTTATTTAGCTAAATGCAAGGTTAATTTTTCCTTTACTAGCATTTACGTACAAAAGTCGTCTTATACGTATAAGCGTCGTGAGAAATATCTTCCTGTAGTTCCATGATTTTACGCAAAGGCGTATGATATTGACTTCAAATCTGGCAGGTGAAAATGTAAAACATGAGCTCATAAGTTTCATACTTCTCTCGTTGTAATTTGACCTGGGATTGATTCAAGTAGAATAGTAACTCATGGAAAAGGGCTGCCCTCGGGTAACCAAAGCGATCGAAAATGTGCGAATCGGATTCATATTCATTATACATAGTAGCTTCAGACTATGTTTTAATTTATATACTGAAATATTAGTCGCAAGAAAGGTTAAACATTGTCGCATATATTTTTAGTTAATAGTTACTGAACGAAAATTAATTATTTGACTGTGAAAAACACTGAAAACGTAAACGGCGCTGTAGCTCGGAAATGCAGCGTAATCAAAACGAATGTGCCATGTTTTAAAAGATCGAATGAAACTCGACATTAACAGCACTTGAACGAGAAAACCATGTCATATGACCATGCAAAGGTATTGACTTCACGATTTTTGATTTTTTTTTCTAAAAATAGGGTTTTGTATTAAAAGGGTCGTCTTATCGTACCTAAAGTCCATTTTTTATTTGGAAGAGAGCGGTATACGCACATTCACACATCTTAAGTAACCGCGTTAATTCCTCGGCCTCCCCCCTTTCCACCCTTATCAATCTATCAGAAACGTCTCCGACACATCAGCTCCCTCTCTCATTTAAAAGAAAAACCTTTTCTCCAGAGGGTTCTCCTCTCTCTCTCTCTCCTCAGAGATCAGAAGAGGAACAGAGGACGGGCCATTGATGAGCTAAGAAGTTGACCTCTTCATCCTTTTCCCCCGCTGTCCACGTCACTCCACCCCCTCCGTCCCTCCTCATCTTCTCGCCACCGACACCGCCAACTCCTAAACCCCCTCTTGATCCATTTGCTACCTTTCTCTCCCTCCCTCACCTACTCTCACAATCCTCTGAAGGTCCAATACTCGAAACCAATATGGAGAGAGAGAAGTGTCTCCGGGGATTTCCTTACCTTTCGGTCGAAAGCTTTCCCGTTACGCAAAGAGGTTATATTGAACGCGATACTCTCCGAGGAAGTTTTTTTACTTCTGGAGCCAGTCCTTAAAAAAAGGAACTAAACGCCTCGCATTCCAGCGCAGTGAATGTTTTATGGCGGAGGACCCTTTAGGAATGGCAAGGTAGAGTAGAGGACTTTAAAAAGGGATGCAACCGCACAAGGACGAAACCCTTCCGCGTTAGTTTTAGAAGCGCAAGTTACGTTCCATTTATCTTTCGCTTTAATGTCCGCATCCTTGATCGTATTCGCGACGCGTTAAATTAAAACGTGCGCCGCGTTAAAACTTTTGCGAATCCTCTCTTGTAATTACTCAATTTCTCTTGTAGTAGTCATCTGTAATTCTCCGTCTTTTCCTAGGATTTATTTATTTTTTCACTGAATCCCACGGCTATTTCTGCTGGTCATTTTGGAATCTAAAATTCAATTATCGAAAGCTTTTCTTTTTTCAAGCATTTTTTCCTTCTGCTCCCTCTCGTTCCTGAATGTATTTTAAAGAAAGTTCAAACCAGAACATGTTTATGATCTATTTTATTGATTATCTTTCGCTAAACGATAAGGACAGAAAAATTTGGTGTTCAATATTTTATTTAGCTTTTAAATAATTACACGCATTTGTCTCCCATTCGAATTAATGATCTATTACAAGTGAAAAGAATTTTTAAAATTAATCCTACTTCAAGTTTTATACGGATGAATAGCTTGAAATGATATAATCTACATCTATTTCATTAAACGAATTTGTAAAATGTGATTATAGATATTTGTTGATCAAATACGACATTAATTTGTTGAATAATCCTTTAGATATAATTAATTTAAATTGTGCGGACAATAAAGATGTGAATCTGATTGTGTAACATTAATTACTGACTTAACACCATTTTTATGAATAATTTGATAAATCCTTTAAAAGAATTGATATTATTTTTATCACACTTTATTGACAGTCAAATTTTATTATGAAATATTATTACTTTGTCATTTTTCTTCATATGTGTTCATTGGTCTTTCATCTATATATTAGTAATATCGTATTTTGTAGGATTATTTTTTTATTGTCTCCCAGTCACGTTTTCGAATAAACGACGAAAATGCACCGAATGGGTAATTCGACGGCAAATACGCATTAGCATTTCATGCATAGTTTACGGCAGTCGCCTCCTATCCTCGCCAGTGCACGGCCGTGTGTAATCAGCTGTCTCTATTTCGAGGAAACGCGCATTACATGGTTTATGCCCCGAGTGCAATGCAAAAGAGGCGATGCGTGCAGATAATATGCAAAGCTCCTCTTTGGGCAAACATATGGAGTTTTGACATTTACCATTGGGATCTTGCAAAAGAGATCATTAATGCTGCCTGAAATCCCCTTGGAACGGTTTCATAATGCTCGCATTTGTATAAGTTTATTAATTTATTTAACCAGCATTATTATATTTGACCATTTTACCAATAATTACAGCGTAAAAATCATTTAAAACAGTAACATTTAATATTTCTTATTATTAAAAACAGTACAACTCGTAATACTTCTCATACAATATTTCCTATAACAAGGGTTTGATGAAAAAGCGAAATAAAATTTGTTTAAAAAAATATTTTTACGTATAGCAGAAAATTCAACTCGGCGTGAAGTTAAAGATGAAAGAACATCTTTTTAAGATATGAAATAATAGTAAGACGGGAAGGTAGAACTCGGAAATAAAATGTTCAGTATAAAAAACAGATCAATGGAGGAGCCTATATGGCCAAAGGCCTCCTTTGAATCGCTCATAACTCAGTGGGCAGTACAAGATGATGCTCTTGTTGTGGAACTCCGAGAGGTTCTTCAGAGGTACATTAGTGACGCAAGCTTAGGAGATCAATATGAATATCCTCCCTCCAGATGAGAAATAAATAAATAAAGCCGCCGTTTCCCAAAACTTTACATTTTTATTTATTTTCCGTTGCGAAATTTTAATACTTTTCACAATTTAAATTTACAAATATTCAGAATGGTACATTATATAATACACTGCAAAACTGAGTTTATTTAACAGAACTAAGATATTTATTAAATGGAACGTTTGATCTTTTAACTTTGAAAAATTTTTCCTTATTAATTTCTCCAGGCATTTTATGTTTTAGCGCCATATTTTGCTCTAAATTTTGCATTGGTTTCTTTTCACCCTTCGCATCTTCCTTCGGCCGATCCTTTGTATGTATGTGTACGTATAGGTATGTAAATATTTGTGTATGTATGTATATATGCAGGTATATAAATAAATATAAATACGTACGTACATTCACACGAGGGGATTACTTACATAAGTAGAGAAAAAGTAGATCATGAAAGAGGCATCCGTAGGGAAGTCGGAATGCGTCTTTGGAATGTAAGAGTCTTACACGAGGTCGAAAGAGATATGGTCGCTGGTTTTACAGGGGAATACGGTTTGGCGTCAAAGACGTGAGCGGAAATATTTTCGAGATAATCGCGGGAAAGGGTTTCTCTCTCTATCTCCCAGAGGAAGACGAGCGGAGAGGCACGAAGGAGAAGAAGCCCTTCCATGCTCTCTGTCCCACGCCCTTAATCCCCATTCCAGCTTCCTCCTACTCCTTTTCTCGCTTTTCATATTTTTATTTGGTATATATATATATATATATAGCTGTACGTATATTTGTATGTATCGGAGGAGGTTCCCGCTCACTGGATGACGCAGGAGAAGGCTGAAGATGATGGGGAATGCTATGTAAGACAGGATTGGGATAAGGGATGTGAGAGGGGAAGGGTTTGGGGGCGTCCATAGGAATTTGGTATGAATGGAGTGACGCAGTGGACCTGCGTGGGAGAGACGACATGGCGTGGGAATAATGGCGGAATGCTGGAGGCAGTGAAGGAGGGAAGGTTGGAGGTGTGGTTAAGAGGGAAAGAAAGGGAGGGAAAGGTGAGAAAAACATCCCGATTCTTTTCTTTTATAGATGCCTTCTCGAATGGATTGATCTTGCTAGAGGGGGTAGGTTTTAGTGTGGGGATATCTGAGAAATTGGAGGACTTCGCGTTATTTCCTTTCTGCGGTTTCTTGGTTTTTTTTTTTAAATAGAGGTAGGCGATCTGATTCGGATTGGTTTCATTTGGAGCAATCGATCTTTCTTTTTCTCTCTTTTGCTCTAAAAGATAAATCGCAGCACCTAATCACCCGGATTCTAAATTGGCCTTTGATCGGCTAATCTCCAGATAACTATAAAGTTTATGATACACTAGCAGCTGAGTTTTTATACGCACGTATACGCGCGCACTCATGTGTCTTTATTTGTACATTGTCTTCTTCCATGTAACTCAACAGAGAGAAAGAGAGAAGGAGAGCTCCACTGATAGTGAGGCTTAGGTAGCTTTCATCATTTATAAATCATAGCACAAATCAGCTAGTAAATTATCCAGATGTGCTTACAAATAATACACATTAAAAAAAATATTTATGCCGTGTGAAAAGTTGAGTTTTCTTTCCCTCTAAAAAGAATAAATGAATGAGAATAATCATAAACTGAAATACTGTGTCAAAATTGTTTCAATTTTATTAATTTTTAAAATTGTTTAATAGAATTTTAATATTAGGATGGATGCATACCAAATCATAAGGACTTTCTTAATTATTATATCGAACATTCTTTCCACGATTAGAATGAGCAGGAAGAAAACGTCGTTCGTCGGCGCCTGGCGGAATGAAATACGGATCCGACGAAAACATTTTCAATTTCATTAGGAGCGAATCGATCAAATGTTTAGGAGAAATTCCAATTAAAAGCCACTTATCACATTTTGCAGTGATCAAGCGGCGAGGGGTCGAAATCCAATGCAATTGCCTCCTCATTGTTGGCAATCTCGCCGGACACTTTTGAACGCTGGAGTTTAAATGAATGTGCTACGGATGTATGGGATGAGCCGTTGATCTGTTTTATGACACGGCACGTGCGGGGACTATAAATTCTATCGAAAGGTCGGAGGCTAATGAAGGCGGTGTATAGTCATGAAATATCTCCGTTCCGAAGTAATGAAGTGAATGTCGAAGGTAAATTCAGAGCCACAAAAGTGACTCCTCGGTATTTTTTTTAATTCCCTTTTCTTTATCACAAATGATGTATTAATTAAATGCGTAAAAATATCAATTTAATTCTTGAGAAACCTTAATGGAAAGTGTATTTTGAAAAGTGTACATGTAATAACATGTATGAATTGCACATCGATGCCATAGATTATTAATTTTTAACTGAATTACGCCACTGTCTCATTCGAATAAAAATAATCCAATCGTTATCCTTAACTCCCATGAAAAATATTACCGATTAAATTACTGTAATACTACCAGATCGGCCTTATGTCATGTAAATTCTGTCGTCGCTCTTTATCTTTTGGCGTTCTTTTTATCTACATTAGCGTTTCTTCAAATTCTTATTTCTTACTATAGAATTTATTTCATTGATAAATATTTTATTAGCTGGTCTTCATCTTTTGAGCACAACGGTGTAAGGTGTAGGGAAACAACATCAGCTATTTTTGTACAAATGTATACTTCTCTTGCGTGTTTATTTCTATAAATTATCACAGTAATTCAATGAATTACTTTTCACACCGCTACAAAAATATTCCTCAAAACTATCGTGGAAAATTTTTCATTGTTGCCAAGCGTTACGTTCGTTTTCTTACATGAATACCAATATGGGAAAGATGATCCTTTTTCGCTTGGAAATAAACTCACCTATTTCAAATTTCCGCATAGTAAAGAACAGCAGTGCAAAATAATTGAAAACAAGAATATACCAAATTGCTTCTTCACTGTCTTTTATTCTCTTGTTTTGATAGATTACTTCCACCTGAGATGCTTTCGAACTGTTTACATCCTCGTGCAGTGCAGTCCGTGTTTTTCTAAAGGTGATATGCTTTTCGCTTCCGAGAATTTTTGGCGAATGTATTTTTTTCTTCCGAAAGAGCTCTTTTGATCGTTTTTCCATCCATTTGATCCGAAAATTTTCCGTCGTGAGATGGAGCGAGCTTCAAAGATACCGCTGAGTTGCCATTTTTACGTTCTGATTTGCTCTTGTTTTTTTACTATACGCGACTCTTTACGTGTAGTAAGGAGTGTTACGTTACTGATGGATCCTGAAATTTCCCTGTTATGACTACAGCTTATGATCATCTGTGTTTATTTTCAAAATACCCCCCTTCCTTGTATAGGCAGAAGAAACTAAGTAAGGCTTTTAAAACCCTATACAGCAGTCATTGTAAACATTTTAGCGATAATCTATACGTTCATTTAAAGCGCGTTTACTTGAAAGGATATACAATTGGTCGTCTTTTTGTTACTCAGGTAAAAATTAAATGTTGAAGAGGAAATATGTTCACATTGCTGCTTCAAAAATTGTAATAATTAATTAATCTACACATATCGTTCTGTATAAAATTCATACTCTTCCCATTTAGTTTTTAGCGGAGAACCAATACATGTTGTGTCCATGCGTTGAATTTTGGTGGTTGAATTTCGTGTTTTCTTTTTGTTTTGTCTCCGAAGGGCAATCTTCGTGCCGCGGAAGTTGATTGGAGGGAAACTGTTTTAATCCCCGCGTCTTTCCATTACGGCCGAATCTTTAATTGACACAATCCTAACTTCCGCTCCAGTTCCCGCTCGATTGATATCACTATAAGGTCCGACGTACCGTAATCCAATCAACGTAGAGCGGAAGGCGGGCGGAGGGAGAAGAGGATTATCAGAGGATGAGATCCCCCGTTGAGCCGCGTCATTTCAAGCGAGATTATATCCTTCTTTCTTCTCTCTCGGTTCACGTTATTCTCTCTGACCCTCTCCATCTCCGTTGTTAATTCCCAGAAGAGACTCGCGCGAGGCTATCAAATCGCTCTCCCGAGTCATTAGCGCCTTAGAAGAGCACCGCGGTTGTAAAACCAAGTGGCGACCATTTTCGTGAGTTAACAGATAACAGGAAATTATTCCTTCGCTTAAACGATCGTTTCCTTATAGCTCTCGTTTTGTTTCCTTTCTAACATGCCCTTATCTCTCGTTTTTTTTTGTCATTAAAAGGAGTCCGCCTCGAGCCTTGCACGTTCTTCCCTTACGGTCGTTTTACCTGGGAGTGCGGTACGCACCTCAATTTCCTCCTCTCTTTTGAGTTCGAGTCGCAGAATGGCGGACCGATTCCTGATTGCCGCTTTTATGATCCTTTTTTAATTTTGTTTTTATTTCGGAACTTTTAGAACGATCACCTAATCTTGGAATTGAAAGGAAGGGAGAGAGAAAGAGAACGGAATTAAGACAAAGATATTCGGAGGCAATTAAAGACAAAGAGTGTAAAGGAGAGAATTTAAGGATCCAGAAAAAAAGGTGAGGTAGAAATAGAAAGGAACGTTGAGAGGGATAGCGAGAGAAAAGGAGACTTTTTGAGAAGGAAGATTGGTTAATTGAATACCTCTTTACAGTTTTCTCTGTGAGAGGTAAAAAATTAGGATTTTGGGTAAAGATAGATCTTACACCGTCCAAGTTAGTGTAGACAAATTTTGAGAGATTGTTCATGGCTATAAGTTCTTCCAGTGGTTAAAATTTGGAGACTCCAAGGGGTGTAATAAAAAAACCTCTTTAAAAGCTCGTGTATCAGTTTAGTCCTGACTTGTTTATTTATGTTTGAAAGCGACTAAGATGAAGCGTAAAGTTTTTCGGGATTATATTCTTTTAATTTTCAGTGAAGTTGCTTTGAGATAGTATCTCTCTCTCTCTTATTTATGTTGAACATTATAGGTGATTTTAAAGGTGGTATATGGATTTTTTGTTTTCTACACTTTTCAACCCATTTACATTATATTTTCGCCACATTCTGTTACCTTCTATATTTTTTTAACGCTAGTTTAGAGAAATGAATTTCACGTGCATGCGGCTCCGTTAGGAGATATTTTTTTGGATGAGTGAAAAGCTTTCTTAAATATATGATCACGCCAACTGTCTTGCAGTAGGGAAGTATAATATGTGGGAACGTTCACAGAGAATGAGAAGTTTTCTCTGGAGAGAGGATGAAAACACAGCATCAATATCAAAACCGCACGCTTGTTTCATACATTCCTGCTATATTTGTTCATCTTTCCCAATTTTGGCTACTTTCTCATCTATAATATCGTTCGAATTGGATTTATTTTTATCTAATGTGGATGTTTCTCGTGTTTTATTTGTTATTCTCGCATAATCTTTGTAGAATTTCAAAGGAATTTTTATATTATCCTATTTTTACAAGTGATGCGCGATGATTTTTTCGAGAATTTCAAAAGGAAAACGAAATACCTGATGGTATTTTCCTCATATGAGAAAAGTTTGTACTCAATGAACATGCTCTGACTTGTCTTCTCTGTTCATTACATTCTCTATTTTACATCTTCACCTCTAAACTCACTAGCGGGTCATTTGTATATGCTATACGAGGAATCCACGAAGCGACGCCTTAATAACTTTCTCTTGTTTTATTTATTTCCACTTTAATTTACCCTCACTTCGGATAGACCATCAACCATCTTGGAACGGGAAAATTTTTCAAGCGAAAATTCGCGCAAGAGGAAATCGTTCTTAATTTTATGGATCGTTTACAGCCGGGTCGAATCATTCTTTTTTAGGCGGAATGGAACAGGAGCTGAAGACACAAAAGCTATTGCGAGATGTCCTAGAATCTCCCACTTTGAATTAATGGTAGTAAATAAATTCCTCGGGAATGGCGCTGAGGTTTATAAAGGATTGCTACAGGCCTCCTCCCTCTCTCTTGTCTCTCTCTCTCAAAAGTTTAATTCATCTGAAGGGGAAAGGAAATTTTCCCGAAACGGATTATCTCTTTTTCAGCTAAATCGAATGCCGCATAGCGTTAACGAAGAAACCTCTCGCGGTGGTAGTTGAAAGTCGCAACTAATGCCAAAAGCGCAGCTGGTGCTTTTTTATGCTTAATATGTCTGCAGTTTCTCTGCCTTTTTGGGCATTAAAAAATCGCCCGAGTATATATTATTCTCCATTTGAATAGCACGACCTTTCTTTTTTTTAATGGGAGGTACTCGAATAGTTCCCTAGGCGTTTTTGTTGAGAATGAGATATTAATTAATTGGCGGTCGCCAGGAGATACACTTTTCACTTTACCACTATTCCTGACCGAAGAGAAAATGAAATAGTGACTTGGTTATTCGAGTTCTTTATGTGTCGGCTTAAATTAAAATAAGTTAAAATTTGAAAAGGGTTTTATTTCGTAATAGCTCCTATTCTGGTGCGAAAGGGAGGTTTGTGGGTCGCAACAAAGGCCTTTTAAAATACACTCCTGCCTTAAACATATTATTACATTTAATACCTAACCGCATTTAATTAATCTGAATTCTAACGTGAAACAAAAGTTTAAACCCATGCTTTATAGCTTAGCTAGTTTATTGTGGTTGACATAAATGGTCGAATGAACGATCTTGAAATTATAAAATCGGCATAAATATATATTAATGAAGTTTCTTCGTCCGAATGAAGGAACGATTATTTGATTTTCGTGAAACCTCTCTAAACCTTATTCTCCTAGGTGAAATTACCGTTGAATCTAAACAAATATCCATTTTGCTTTAGAGAAACACAAATACGTATTAGGTGGCACAGTTGCAATGCCTAATTACTCAGAATTAATATGGAGGTCAAGAAAAATTACATCATTTCTCCTATGCTAAACTAGTCTGCACCGTTTCGGCGTATTTGGACGTTGTGGTGGAAAGAGTTAGAAAAGAAGAGCTAAAAAAACGTCAAGTTTAACAGACAAGATTTATGTTTTAAGAAATAAAAGGAAAAGGACCCCATTAGCATTTGTTTGTTGTTATAATGATCGAATCGTGTTTTAAAAATCACAATAAAATGACTTTCCATCATTCTTCACGCTTCACAATAATTCTGTGGGTGCATTACCCAACACGTAAAATCCTTTTGTACGGAATGAATTCTGTTCCAACCCTCTCCGTAAAAGCGGAATTTTGGTGTGTCGCTAAACATTTTTTGTGCATCACATGCTCTGAATAAAATCCTCCACCAGACACTGTTGGATCGACTTTTTCGCGTATAATCTCTTCTTTTTCAGGCGAATTAAATTCTCTAAAACCGTGAATAAAAAGTGTTATAAGATAGTTGCTGGAATTTCCACTAGGAATGTTATCAAATCTGTTCCTATCTAGGAATACATATCTTTGAAACTCTATTTTCCGCACCAATTCCAACGATCGCATCAAATTCTGCTACTGTATTTTAAATCCGGCCTTACTTTATAGGATTGCTTAAAAATTCCTTAAATGCCTGCTGCAAGTCCACGACCAAATCCGCCAGTATATCTTTATTCAACTACGAATGAATTTATTCTTATCTTGCCTCCGTGCTATAATGTAAGGAATTGCGTTTAATTAATCTGTATCTCTCTCTCTGTAGCCTTAACCTGAATTTTTCTTTGGCGTACAAGTACATATTTCTAAGATAGATGTTAACAAAACTAACATTTCTTATTTTATTTTCAAGGCTTTGGATTTGCATGGTAACGATATGAAGAAAATCCTTGGATAGTATTACTATTATTCTAGGCGTTTTACTGGATATTTAATACATCTTTAGATAACATAAATCGCATTCATATAGTGTGGTGTAGACAGAGTAGTTTCAAGAGTAAAACTGGTTCTATTCAAGAGGAAAAAGGGACGTTTGGTTGATTTGCATTAAGTTTGGTAGGGAATTAAAAAAAACCATTATCAGTTTAAAAAGATGGGCATATATATCCAGGGATATAACGAGGATATTTTATTTTAGAATTTATGTTTTTATCTCCTAGGTATAAATTTTAATTATCCAAATTTCGCTGGATATCAATGACCAAGATGTATCATTTATACAGATAGACTTCCTTATAACATCTCTCGAATTCAAAACTGTTATTACGCACTTACTGTAAACACCTTAGAAGGTTTCATACTCCATCTAAAACGTCGTTTCCTCCTCAGATACATTTAACAAAAGTAGTTTAAGTCGCACTTCCATTTAATTAGAATGATGCTCAGATCGCTCTCTCCATTTCTTAAAATTAAGTTTAGGTAGCATTTCGCGGGCACTCGTGAAAACAAAACTGAGTTTAGCGAATGAGGTCAAACGAGCAAATTGATTAGTGCTGCCTTCACGTTGCCATGGATCCCATTAGGGACCATCCTCATTCCGGCTTTTCCAATACTTTTACATAGGAGTTATATTGCATACCACTTTAGTACAGTTATTTTCGCTACAACGTTCGTTTCAATTCTTCAAATATCTTCAGTTGAAAATACGCCATGAAAATGTTTATCAACCTATCCAATTTCTTCATTCAATTTCGAAAACGTATGAAAATATTTAACAAATTTTCCTATTTAACACTGCCAAGCACGAAAATTTCGAATTATGATGTAATTGACAAGATATATGCCTTCTCTTCATATTCATCTTTAACATTTTTTATCTTGTTTCAATTTGGCGATTTACTATTTATGGCATCTTTACGCGGTCATTGTCACGCTGTACTACTTTTGGAGTTATTCTGTGGGGGTGTATCACATACATCATTCCGCGCGTACTTCTACTATATTTATTAATTACAATCATTTGTCAGGGCACGGAAATCCTGATTTAAATATAATCATGGAAATAGACAAGTTTCTTCACATCTTATATTCACAATGACTATTTGCTTAGTTGAACCCCTTTCAAAGGAGTCATCTTCTGGCAAATAATGTGTCATATGTTACTAATTGCATGAAACAAATGAGAACAGTTGTCGACTGATGATTAAGCTCATGAGATATGAAGGCATTATAAAATAACTAACCTGAAATATACATAAGTAAAATGCAGCGTATATACTTATTACACGCAAGCATAATAGGCCGTAGAGACAGAGCTCTCCTCTTTTTTAGAGGATTTATTAACAAGTCCGCGGTTTTGGACAGATGTGGTTTCAAATCTGTCGTGTAACCTTTTACAGTTGGAAACAAGTTAAACAAATTCTCGCACATGCAAACGTACACGGAAGAGAATAATAAAAAAAGTCCAGTGCCTGCTGTTAACGACAGACCCCAATGGAGAACACTTCCGATGGACTGTACGCTTTTACTCGAGTATTATCCTCAAGAGACGAGTTTAGAGGGGCCTCGGCTTTGAAAAAGCCGACCTCCGTCTAGGTTGAACTAGGGCTCACAGCGTAGAATGCGAGTACTCCAGCCACTCCACCGCCCATCTCAGAACTCATTATATACTGTGTTAACTAATATTATCAGTGACGCAGCTATAGGAGTGGCAATCGGGTATTTGCTACCTCTCCAATATCGGAATTAATCTTAACAAAAGCATAATGTATGCGAGCGTCATATGGAAATAAGGTTTTCCAAATTAGAATCACGAACGAACGAAGGTTCTTGCAGATAAATCACCAAACGGGTGCTCAGATAATACTGCGTTAAAGTATTTGCCTACCTAAATTTCATGCTGCGTCACCGAATATCAGTATTCCGGAATGTGCAATCGTGTGAGGTCCAATTCTTGATGAATATTTCCATATTTCATCAAAAAACGGAGTTATTTTCCTCGTGTTTGCTTACTCCCGGCATTTGAAAAGGCAGTCGGAATGAGACGCTGGCGCCCATCTTCTCGCTAACTTACCCTCATCCTGACCTCAAACGCCCTTCTCCTTTGCAAACCCGCTGAGCATTATGCTTTCTCATTCCCGCGGGTGGGTTTCCTCCACCGTAAATACTCCGGCCCTCCTACTTGAGGACAGATATAAGTCCCTGAGAAATAAAAATGCCGTCTCCCAACGGGTGCACAATTCTCTTTAAAAAGCTCCTAGCTGCCAAGGAAAAACAAATAAAAACGGAAGAATTTCGTTTCTCTCGGCTTAGCGCAAATACCAGCTGCGGTCGGGGGCAGATTCTTTGCTTCCGTTAATATTATTCCTACGAAAAAACTCTTCTCGAGAAAGAAAGACAGATGGAGTGAGTTTCGCGCGTAATAAAAAACAATGAAAGACGCGCGGTATAAAATTATTTTTCTCGACAATAGGAACGGGTCGGAGAGAAATTCTTTTCCCAATATTTCCCTATTATGTCCAATAAACGAAATTGGACGCCCTATATATTTTTTGCTTATTCGTGTAAAAAACAATGGGCAAAAAATGACCCTTTGTTATTGTTTTTATCACGCTCTTAATAGGCAGGCATCGATAAAAAAATATTCCGGTTTTTTATTTTTCCTACCCTTTTTTTCGTCGAATATTTTTCGCCCTCTTTGCCGCCCGAACTATAAATATTTCGTCCTGTTCGGGATATTGTTGTGACCTAATTAACCCCTATCTACGGGATAGAAAATGATGGAGGGAGTTTTCGTTTACCGAAGATATTTACTTACCGCGATTGTTTTCGACTATTTTTTATATACCGCAGTTGAGAGCCTAGGGGTCGCAAATTTTGTTTTGTTTTTTAAATTTTGTTTTCGCTTTCGCATCCCGCCCAACTTGAGCCAGAAAAACAGAGCAGCGTCCAGAAAATCGTTTCTATTCGTTTGGTTTCAAGTTTAATGCGCTGTTTCTTTTTGATATTTGTTAACGCGCGCGTCGAAGTGCGTAGTGACGATGCTCTGGTGGACGATTTTTGAAATCGTATATTCAATCTATGAGGAGAGAGATAGAAAGAGAGGGACAATTGTGCCTCTCCCCAAAAATTTAGGGGTGATGTTTTAACGAACACAATATCGAATAAAAATATATAAAAAACTTTTTTTAGGTTATACTCTTTTTATAAAGCGCACCGAAAAATATAAAATAAATTTTTGGGTTCAAGAAAATATCTGGATCTCCATGAAAATTTTCATTGTATATGATGATGAATCTCTTTTAAAAAAGAGGTATGGCATATGTTGATTAAATTATTCACTGACATATAAATAGACTGTAAATTCTTGTTTAATCAACATATGTCATACCTCTTTTTTTACTTTCTCATTTTAGAGAGATTCATGATCATATACAATGAAAATTTTCATGAAGATCCAGATATTTACTTGTACTCAAAAATTTATTTTATATTTTTCGATGCGCTTTATAAAAAGAGTATAACCTTAAAAAGTTTTTATATATATTTTTATTTTATACTTTTTAGTTAAATAAATTTATAATTATGACAGTGAGATCAAATTGTAATGTATTAATTTTCATCAAACATTACTATTCAATACTGAAATTTATAATGTAACTAATATTGTTATAAAACTTTCATAGGAATTTTTTTTAATTATGACATTTTGCCAAACTATGATTTTATGCTGTAAACTATGTAGCCCCTTCAAAATGATTTTCACAAAACTGAACTAAGACACTATTTAGCCTTGAAATGATTAAAATATATCTGGACTTATAAAATAGCAGATGAAACTATTAACACAATATAAAGCTTAAACAGGAGGTGGTCAGTCTACCTGTAAATTATCAACTGAAATTAAATTTTAATATAATTTTAAATTAATTACTATTCACTCTCATGCATAGCATAAAATCTATCAATCTGGCGACAAAAAAACACATTCATCTCATGTTAAAAAAATTGTCCTTTGATTCTGCATGTTAATTCTTATTAATTTATGCTCAAAAATTCCTTTAACATTTCACTAAAAATCTAAGTTAAAAGGTAATTGAAATTAAACATTTTAATAAAACGCATAAGAATTTACCACTGTAGAACTAAAACTGACATAGGATGCAGTGCTCATCTTTTTAATGAAATACATCTACTCACAGGAAATTTACACTATTTTTATAGCCTCTTAGAAAACTTTTAATAAAATTTATCATAAATGATGTTTAAGAGAACATCCAAACAATTTGAAAAGTTCATATTATTTAGATTAAATAGAAAAGTTTCTTAACTGGAATTCATAAAAATATTTCTTGGAAAAACAATAAATTTGATCGCCGAATTTGTGAGTGTCAGCCGTAAAACAATTTTATTGCTAAGATGTGGAGATCGATTTAATCTTAACTGATTAGGACGTTTACCTCACTCACCTTCAGTTTCTTTTGCCAAATGTAGTCATTGATATTTACCTAGCTTAACTAAACGTTCTTTTCGTTGTTCTTTTGTTTCTTTATTTACAAGAAATTCATAATTTAGGTTGAACTTTTATAATCGTTCCAGACGCTTACTTTTATTTTCATTCTCTATGCTCTATCTCAGTGATGGCGAACCTATGGCACGCGTGCCATAAGTGGCACGCAAGAGGATTTTGGTTGGCACGACAAGGAAAGGCAAAAACCAATCAAAGTATATATCGTACAGAGTTAGTGCCGCAAAAACATATGTGCTATTTAGTTAGCTATTGTAAACATTAGTTTTATGGTTACAAACGTCAGTGTATTACGTCTTGATTACGAATTTAATTACGTTGGCACGCAAAAAAATCAAGAACTTTTTTGTGGCACACGAGGCGGAAAATATTCGACAATTTCGGTAATATTGGCACGCGGGCAATAGAAGGTTCGCCGTCACTGCTCTATCTTCTATTCTCTTATTTTCTTGTAGTACCTATACGTTTCGTCTCGTTAATCTCACTAGCCTTCCTTCTTCCGTTTCAGGGATATTTTGTTTATGTCTCGAGCTTCTATGAATTAATGTAAAATTACGTCCTTAAAATCACACTCAAAATAGCGTGGTTTGTTTTCAATCGTATCGCATTTTCTTGCCACTTGGTGTCACTAGGTGCGCGATAAGTATCAAGGAGGTTATAGGTATGTGGAGGCGCTGAAGGACTACTTTCTAGGCTATCGGAGTGAAGCCTATGCAGGGAGGAGAGAAAAGGCGCGAAACGCCATACTACACGCCACTTTCAAAATGCTATGTACACGCAAGTATGCAATAGACATTTATAGCGAACTTTCGGTAACTGAAAAGTTAATATGCGGAATTTTATCGGCACTTCTTGAGAATATCCAATAACACAAAACCTCTGGTGAAGTGTATCAACCGAGAAATAAATATCTAATAGCAGTAGACTATTTTATTTTCGAAACCATCTTTGAAACAATTATTCTGTAATTAAATAATAATTACAATCCGTTGTACATCAAAAATTGTGCGTGAGAGAAAAATACAGAATTTTTTGGAAATATAGAAAACACTTCCATATTTAACACAAGTTTTTCTCTCGTTTGCAATTTCGGAATTTATTTCAATCTCCTAGTTCCCGTGCAAAGTAAAAAGTTTAAATACAGAACATCAATAAGAATCTCATATATTAATAATTTTGATATTTGCAATGAAATATTTTAAAAATTTCGTGTGGATTTTTAAATCCTACAATGTATCAGTAAAAGCTTACAACAGTAATATCTTGGCGGCTATTAAATTTCTGAATACCTTCGCATGCCAGTCTGTAGTTTACTCCACACCAATTCATTTAAATTTTTAAATTGGCAATGCAACAGAAATGTCACCAAACGAAAGGAAATTATTTTTTTCAACTAATCCGGTGTATATAATATATATATACACACACACACATCTAAACGTACAAATTTAAGGATAAATATGAACTTATGCTTTCTTCATTGTCACTAACGTTTATTCAGGTTCTTTGTAATCAGAACTCAAAATAACAAAATTAGCGTTCACATACTATTCATTATAATATGATGAAAATTCAAGAGAAAATAATTTACTGTATTAGAAGACAGCAGAGGACACAAATTTAAATTCCTAGATATTATTCCTAGCAGAAATGAACTCTAAACTAATGATCTTAGTGAAAAAACGTTGATTTTCTTGAATTAGAGTTATGCCGGTTTCAATATTGGAACTGATTAAGTAGTTAACTTTTCCAGTAATTGTTCATTTATGACTCAAATATAGAAATGCTAACAAATATACATGAGGAAAATAACAAATCAAACCATTGTACATAACATTGTGTTTATTGACCCTTAAATAACACAGTTTTGTTTACAAAATTTCTGATTGAAGCTGCTTTATCTACTGACCTTTTGCTGCTATAGAAAAGGCGAATTGCAATATATTTTTCAGCAATAGCATCTTTCATTGTATTTAGTTTCATCTCAATGTTACTTACACATGAAATGATACGTGCGTGTTCTGCTTAGCACTCTTTCTTGAAGTTCGATTGCTACATCCAAAAGCAGCACAAAAACTCATCTTCAATAAAGAATATAATGAAAAAAAACAAAATTGATGGATAAATAACCGCAGAAACCAAGCTAAACAGCACAGGAACCACTACTACTTGGCGTGTAGTATGGCGGCTGAAACAAACGCATGCGCATACAGATGGCCTCACTTTCCAATCACTTCACCGACTCCATTTACCTATAACCTCCTTGATAAGTATAGCAATCGATATGTTCTAGAATTACAAAATAAAATGAAAATACAAAGAACGTGACAAATGTTTAATTATTTTTAATCGTGGAACGTCCTGATATATTTTATCATGTACAACTTTTGTTTCAAATCTATTAATATACATTTATATTTCGGATTTGAAAACATGTATATGCCTCAGCGAAGATAAAAAAAAAGATTATAAAAATATGCGCATCGATCGAGGTTGTAAAAGCAAAATGCAACGTTCTCTAATTACCAAAGTTTATTTTGCGGTCCGCGGGTACGATGGATGCGTTCCAAATTGAGTAGCCATTCACCGATATCCAAATAAACGCGCTTTAAGAGTTGATGGGAATGTTATTATGACCGCACCGCTTGGGTCTTGATTGGATTGATGGATAGCGTGTGTCATCCGCTATGCAATTTTATCGCTCGTTTCCGAATCTAGTTTCATTTCGACGAAATCGAAAGAGTGAGACTCGGTTCCGATTTTTAATGGCATGCGGTTACTTTTTTGCCGTTATCATAATTTAAGCGTTTTTAGTTCTTTTTTACTAAAAGACGTAAGTTGTGAAGGCCAAATACTAGGGTGTATATAGTTCTACATTAGGGATGCATGTAGTGGATCTAGGATTAGATGCTATGGAGAAAACGGAAAATTTAAATTAAATTACTAAAATGCACATGCCAAAAAATGTAGGCAGTCATCAGTACATCGTATCTTTGATTCTTTACTCCAATGGAAAGATATCAGCCAGTGAAAAAAGCTCCTTATATAATTTGCCATGAAATTCTTCCCTCAACTGTTTATTTTTGATATTCGAGGTTTATGAGCCTATTAAGATGATATTCAATAGGAATTTTATTTTATTTTGTGAGACAAAAATCACTCCTTCAGCATTCTCTTCATATTTTTATCAAAGAAAAATTGCTTGAGAATCACGCTATTTCAAATTTTAACGAATAAAAAAAATTCAAATTTTAAATAGTGCGCACCCTCCATTTTGTTGTCCATGACGCATAAATATTATCTTTATGCGTATCTCTGCAATTATTTCATCCATGTTAGAAATTATGGAAGATAAATATATAATAATACGATAATATTATGCCCACACAAGTTTACAGCTTTAAGGTTAATAAGTATCGACATAGATATCGATATTTGGATTAATACTATATTTTGATATTGATAGCAATGCCTCGGTCGTAAACTATCGTACGTATACATATATAATATTTGTATGAAAAGTATTTATTAAATGTTCATTAATAATAAAAACAATTAATAAAATGGTTGGATAACGTATATTTTACTAAACATTGCTAAGTGCTTAAGGAAATGGTGTTTTTTCTGAGATTCTGATTCCGATTTTTCCGCGAATAATACAAAGTGGCCGACAGAATTGCTGAAAAACTCGGTTTATTCAATTCTTAACATAGTTACGCATGCGCCCATGATCTCGGATAAAGAGCTAACCAATTCAAACTAATTTCCGTATCATTTAAAAAATATACTCTGTAAATTTATTTTTGGGGAACATTCACAATGGTAAATTTTATCACATTTTATCATTAATTTCAGATTACAATGATAAAAATAAAACATAGTAAATGCTCTATTAAGGCGTAAATTTCTACGGAATTACAGCCTCATATGGATCATTCCGACCCCCTGTGCTAATGGTAAAAGGTCCATTAAAACTCGAATTAAACGCCCCCATTTCAAACCATATTTTTCTCTTCTCGAGTAATGCAAATTAATTTATCCTCCGCATTTCTACCCGTTTCTCTTTTTCAACCCCTTTTATTTTAATCCCACTTTCGCTTTTGCTAACCCGGTAAGTTCTCCCACACAACCACCTCGTTTAAAAATAATATATATTTTCGAAATTAAGGGTTGCCGTAATTTTGTTGGCCGTGAGATACGCAGAGAGGGTTGGCTGACCCTCGAGAAAGAAGGATTTTCGGATCGTCGACAAGTGGAACTGGATGCAGAAAGGGATGGTTATCGAACGTACTGGACCTGAGGATGGGAGAGAGACAGAAGGAAATATCGGGAGAAGACGCGCGGAAAAGAGATTGAGGAAGGCGCTGAAGAGGAGATTAAAGCAGAAATGTAGACTATTGGAAGGGAGCTTTTCGCCAATAAGAAGCTAAAAGGGGAGGCGCCAGCTGAGCGAAAGGAAAGAAGAAGTAAAAAAGAGCAAAGGGATTAGGATGAATGGCGACGAAAATAAAGGAGAAAAGAGAACGTTCTGGACGGAGAATGAACTGGAGACAAATGAGAAAGAAAGGGACACAAGCAGGGGAAGAGGATTCTGCTTTTAGAAAAAGAACCATAGAGTATAATTAAATGAAAAGGTCGTCCCACCATTGTGGAAACGGTCATGCGTTAGAAGCAAAGCAAAATTTGCAAACTAACTTAATAATTAAAACAACTATTCTTGGAAACTGTATACGGTTAGGTGGAAGAAGGGGCTGCGTAGTCTCAACCTCGCCGTTAAAAGTTTAAATAAATAAAGATGGAGAATGAGAGAGGGAGGGAGGGGGAAGGGAGAGAGGAAAGGGGAAGATACAAAACGAAAAGCAGAAATTAGGATAGTGTGAAAGGAAGACGATTAAAGAAATAAAATTTGAGAGCGATGGAAGTATAGGATGGACATCCTACCTTTGTAGCATGCAACGGAGACGAATAACCCCGCTAGTAAAATTAGGGCAATGTTAAGGAGAGGATGAAAAAATACAAAATGGATGATTTGAGTGAATAAAAAACTCATTTTAAAGTGAGAATAATAGAACTGAGCTTAAGCAAAAGGAACGCCGTTGGCAATTTTGAAAAAATCGTTACAATACACATTGCACAAACTTTCTGACATATTAATGCGTCGTTAAGTTATCTTTTGAAGAATATGAACTATGTTGAATCATTATAAACATCAACTTTAATAACTATACGAAATTGGATGAAAATCGTGTGAGCCGTTTTTTAGAAAATTCAATTGTTGTTAAAGTTGCTCAAGAATAACCTAGCCTTATATTCATTCTTTTAGAAATATGAACTATGTAGTATAATTTTAGACGTAAACTCAAGTAACTGTACGATATTTGATTAAAATCGTTTGAGTCGTTTGTGAGAAAATCTAATTGTTGTTAAAATTTCCTGGAATAAACTGCCCTTAAACATTGTGCAATTTCAGCCATTTATTCAAAGATTCTATTCTGTATGATAAAATGCCTATGTACAAGATTTCATTCATTTTCGCTCTACCTTGTAGGCTCTAGAGCCGCGAACAAACAGACCCACAGACAGATGACGTTGCGAAAACCACTTTTTCGGACTCAAGTAAAACGTATATTTCCATCAAAATCTCGAGATCGAATTTTTTCGCGATTACAAAACTTTCTCAACATACTTCGTATATGAGAAAGTAAAAAGGGACAGCAAAAAAATATTCACGCGCTACGCAAAACACACTTTATAAAAGCATATTAACAGAAATTGGGAAGTTGGTGGAGGATGTAGTATCACACGATTATAATAATCTTTTCGAGAGGAATAAGGATGAAAAGGAAGAACCTAAAAAAAAAAAAAACGCCAGGGTTGAAGCGGGAAGCGTGAGAAAAAGCAACCACGCGGTAGAGACCGGAAAGGAAAAGATAAAACGGAACGGAGGAAAGTGGATAATTAAGGATCCAGCAAGAAATGCAGATAAGGAAGTTAAATTCAAGATCTCCGTGATAAAAAAGCGAGGAAAAAAAAGATCTCGTAAAGAAAAAGCTATATAGAAAAACTGCGTAGGCATGCACATTAGAAAACTGCTTGCGGTGAAAATACGTGGGAGGGATGACGGGAAGAGGAAAAGAACGCCTTATGAAAGGGTTGCGTATAAGAGGAGATGGAGAGAGAGAGAGAGAGAGTAATGGAGGGAGAGGATAGAAGGGGATTTGGTGGGCGGAAGGGAGGGCGAGGGGAACGAGAGGGGAAGAGGTGGTGGAGCGAGGCTGGGAGGTCAGAAGGGGGTGGCGGAACGGGGGTTGAAGCGAGGAGAAGGGAGCGGAAAGGGGGTTAGAAGGGGAGTACCGCATTGCGGGGGTGGAACTTGGGTTTTCAGTCGGGATAGAGAGAGAACACTCTTGTTCCTGAGAGGGATGTAGTGAGAGAGAGTGAGAGAGAAGAGAGGAGAGAGAGAGAGAGAGAGGAGAGAGATAGAGAGAGTGAGAGAAAGAGAGAGAGAGGAGAGAGAGGAGAGAGAGAGGAGAGAGAAGAGAGGATAGAGGAAGGGTTAGATGACTGATAGAGGACGGGACGGTAAGTAGGAGAGGGATGTTTTTAGTCTTCAAAAAGGGTTCACAGGATATGACATAAAAGGGAAGTATTTTTTTATTAAAGGGGGAATAGAGAAAGGTAAAATTGCGAGAAGGGTTGAGGTAAGGCGGCGTACACACTTCTCTCCTCGTCCTGCGTAACCTCCCTCCCATTCCCATTTCCGCGTCCCTTTGCGGATGAGTCCGCAGAAGACGACAATGCTGGAGGATTTGGTGATGCAGGAGCTTTTGCCCTTTTCGAGAGAGAGAAAGAGAGAGTAAGAGAAAGGAGGAGAGAGGGTTTGATGCGTTCGTGAAGTGGAGAGCAATAAGGGTTGTAATAGCTTGGGAGCAAAAGGCAGCGCGCGCGTGTGTATTTGTGTCTGGTTGGGTTGGAATGAGAGAAAGATGGAGATATGCGGGCAGAACTATGAGAAATACGCCGTGAGGCAGGGAGAGAAAGTTGAGTTGAAAATGGGAGGAGGAGGAGGAGGTAAAAGACGGGAACGACGTATCTGTGGGAGAAATAAATGAATGAAAAAGGAGAAATATGATTTTATTATTGCGTCGAAATAGGGTTGGAAAAATAGAGAAGGATGGAGCAGATGGAGGAGCGGGTGAGTTAACGAGGATATTATAATTGAGATGAGACGTGACAAGGAATGCAGACGCGCGAATTGTGGTTAGAGGAAGAAGAATGTAGAAAATGGATAAAGAGGAGAGAATAAAAGAGGAGGAGAAAATAAGAGACGGAGGGTCATAGTGGTCAAGTCGACTGTAAATACGGGCTCGCTTTAAAAAGAGATGGTATAAAGTAGGGACGTGCAACATGAGGCCCGCGAAGCTTTGGTCTGGAATATTTACTGCAGATAATTTTGTACATTTTAAGATTATATTTATCATATGCTGTCGTCATAACACGTATCCTGGTGAAGTATTAACGCTAAAAATTGTTAAAACTTTATTTACATGTTAAAAAGCACGCATTTTCTCTTGAGTGAGTTCTGATGTAAAATCTCATCCGGCTCCAAAGCACTCGCGTGTATTAATGCGGCCCTCCAAGTAAAAAGGTCGCGCGCTCCTGCTATAGACGACTATATGTAAAAAATATACAACAGGAAGCCAAAATAAGAATGGAAAAAAAGCAGAAAAAAGTAATGAAAGTGATACGTTCGTGTGTATTAGGAGCTATATTATATGAAATCAAAAAGATGGAGAGAAGAGAATATTAATAAAAATATATTTTTAAAACTTTTTAAAATTATACTCTTTTTTTTAAAAGCACACTGAAATATATAAAATAAATTTTTGAGTTCAAGAAAATATCTGGATCTTAAGGAAAATTTTCATTGTACGATATATCATCATGAATCTCTTTAAAAAAAAGTAATGTCATATGTTGATTAAACAAGAATTTACAGTCTATTTATATGGCAGTGAATAATTTAATCAACATATGCCATACCTCTTTTTTTTAAAAGAGATTCATGATCATTACAATGAAAATTTTCATGAAGATCCAGATATTTTCTTGAACCCAAAAATTTATTAAAAATTTTTCAGTGCGCTTTTAAAAAAGAGTAGATTTAAAAAAATATTTATATAGTTTTATTTTATACTTTTTAGTTAAATGAATTTATAATTATGACAATGAGATCAAATTATTATGTATTGATTTGTATCAAACATTACTATTCAATACTGAAATTAATATTGTAGCTAATATTGTTATAAAACTTTCATAAGGAAATTTTTTAATGGTAACATTTTGCCAAACTATGATTTTATGCGGTGATCTTTGAAGCCCCTTCAAACTGCTTTTCCCACAAATGAACTTCTTCCGTTTCATGGGCAACTTTTCTTTTAATGTCTAGGGCTTCTATGAAGCCATTAACAATAACTAATGCGGTATTATAACCAAACTAATATGGCGCAGTCTGTTTACAATTATATTGCATTCTCTCGCCGCTTGGTGTCACTAGGTGCGCGATAACTACAGCAATCGATTTGTTCATAAATTCCAAAATTAAATGAAAATACCGAGAACGTGAAAATTATTTAAATATTTTTATCGTGGTACGTCCTAATGTTTTTCATTATGTACAACTTTTCTTTCAAATTTATTAATATACATTTATATTTCGGATTTTAAAGCATGTATATACCTGATTGAAGTTAATAATATCCAATAAAGAAGAGTATAAAAATAATAATAAAAGAGTATAATAATTAATAAAAAGAGTGTAATAAAAAGAGTATAATAATAAAGAGAAACCTACTCGGAGAGAAGAAGAATAACAGTGGGAAAAATGAAAAGACCGAATCCGGAAAGCCACAAAAATAACTAAATGGAAAAAACGGAGAGATGAGGATCGCGTGAATAAAAAAATATAAGACCGGGAATGAGATTGGAAAGGCGAATTTCTGAAAGAGGGAGAAAGTTGAGCAGCGGTATTAATTAGAATTCTGATGGGTTAGAGGAACTGTGAGGTGGAATGAGAGAGAGAGAGAGAGAATTGGAAGTGGTGGAACGTACATGTCGGCGGTGAAGCTTGAGGTCAAAAAAAGTGAATTGAGGCAAAGGGAAAGGGAAGGAGTGTGAGAAAAATATGACTGCGGATGCGAACGTTCAGGGTTGAAATGGAGTGCTCAAGAGAGAGAGAGAGAGATCTCGAGTGTTTGAAGAAGGGAGAAAGGGTTTTGAGGGACAGGTTTGTGAAGGGTTGAAGGCGACAGAACCATATATGGTGAGTGGAATAGAGGAAATATGGCGGATTCTGGTGAGGAAGAGATAGGGAACAAGAGGATCGAGGTACGGTGATGGTTTGCAGTGCAGATGGTTAAAGAAGGTGATGAATGGCGGTGAATGAAAGAATTTGCTCGGAATTCGTCTTAAATTTTTTCCCGTGCTTCATCTGTGCCATGAGTAATTTTCTCGTTTCCGGTAAAATTTTTGAGACAGATAATATCAATTTATTTGGTCGATTGATCCAATTTATACGGTTGAAATCTTTGCAAATTAATTTGTTCGTTATGCTCTTGGGCTCCATGCGACCTGCCTTTTCAAAAAGTGCGACTCGCTCATTACTTCGATTTTATTAACGCGAGATGGTGGAAGAGGAGGGCCTTCTCAGATCGGCAAGAAAGGACGTCCGCCGAACTATAAACTCTCTCACTTTTGACGAGCAATTCTATAGCATTACTGGTAAATATATGTTTCTTTTAGTCTGCGAGGTTAGAGGCTGCGAGGTTAGAGGCTGCTAACGAAACTTAACTTGCATCATTCGCGTTGTTTCTCGCGAAAGCAAATATCGGGTAAAAAACATCAAATTCTTTTGAAAACGTTCGCAACAGTCCTTAATGACTGGAAATTGTAATTTGTTAAAATATATACATTTGAATCATACACATAAGAGTTTGAGAAAAAATTTAGTCTCATTTTTATGATATGCAACCCTACATATATTTCAAAATTATCTATTTATTCACATGCGACTTGTGTTTGATATCCCGAGTATATGTGCTTTGTAGAAAAATATTTTTGTGGTCAAGATTATGAAAGCAGCCTTTCGTTTCATTCTATTAAAGGGTACACTAATTATGTTTTTATTTATTCTATTCTAAAAGCAAAAAAAATTAGCTTACTTTATTTAATCATCGATTTAGTTTACAAATTCGATATACGAGAGTATCACAGATAGAAAACTCTCCAAATTAAATGATAAGCATTATCTAAGATTTTGCGTTAGGAGATTACTTCATTTTAAAAGTTTAAAATCGCATTTTTTGAGTGCGTATCTCCTACGAAAATAGGTTTTCGAAACTTTTAATTCGTTTTCTCCAGTGAAACAAAAGTAGTTTTGACGAAAACATATTGCGTATTTGGTAAACTTTTCCATTTATTTTTTATATAAATATTTTATAGTTTCATAACTTGTAACTAGAAGAGCACTTTTGTTTTTGCATTGTGTGTGATATATGATGCCATTTATTACGTTGCCAAAGAAATGTTATAGAGAAAATAATGGACGTCGGGATGGAGCGTAAAATTTTGAAATTAAGTTTATAAATAATGTTAAGTTTACAAATCCTATTTAAACATCATTAAATAAAAAGTTGCATCAGCAAATGAAGCTCCCATTTTATAGATAATACAAATATTATGTAAATGATGATGCGTTTTGTTAGGTTAAGTTTTTAAGATTTATATTCGCGTCAGGTACAATATTAAAAAATTCTTCTAAAAATGAATACGTACGATTGAAATACCTTATTTGATTATTTTTCTATTTGTCTGATGTTTAATAGATTTTAATATGTTTTTCTTTTTATCTTTTCAGGTAAGTTTACTGATACCCTTTGCCTAAGAGTTTCCGTGATATTTGACGTTGTTACTGTTAACCGTAAGTAGATATTTCTTCTTTAGTATGCATGATGAGAAAAGGACTACCTACGTCATTTTCTCTCTTGTAATTATTTATGTCATATAAACTCTGACTGAATAATTATTTGTGTTTTTTACCATTCCATTAAAATGTTTTCGTTTTATATGTATTCTTTGAAAGTGAAGATGACTTTATGAATCGTGAATATTGCAAAAACCTCGCTGAAACTCTAACATATTTAAATGTTCGCAGATGTTATCCTGATCGACGTAACGAATTACTTTTAATATTTTATTACAATGAAAATTAATTAGTAGAACATAGTTCAGCGAGGATAATAATACCAACATCCGGCATATATTTAAATATTTTCGGTCACGGACTTTGATATTTAAGGAGAACGTATCCATAGAAACAAAAATTAACAGAGAAGGAATCTCAGAACCCTTCGAACATTTTACCAGCCCAATTCAAACGAGTTTACGATGGAATTTATAACGCGATATCGAGTTCTTCTTTATGACACGCATAAATGACTTTTCTACTTTATTAATTAAAAAAATCACAGCGTGACGTACAATAGGAAGGCCTCGTGCAAAATGTTTGGTCTGTAAAAATAAAAGTCTTGACAGAGAGATTGAGACAGAAAGAGGAATGGTGAAAAAAAAATAGATCGAGCAAAAGACCGTAGGGGGCACGAGGGATGCAAACAATGGCCTCTTTTGCTGCAGCTGGGCTGGCGCTGCGGCCGTGCGAGAGGAGGAGGAAGAGGGAGGAATGCAGCCTGGTAAGAGGGTGGAGCGTGAGTTAAGCTGGGATTCCCTGGGTGGGGGGAGCATTTAGCCTCCCTCTCTCGCAGTTATGGATCTATTCTCGAATCCCCTGGGCGGAAACACAATGGCGAGGCGGGTTAAAAGAGGGAGAGACTTTGGAGGGATGTTCGGAAGGGGGCGTAACTCGGTCGCGGAGACGTGAGTTCTCTAATATAACCGTCCTCTTCGCTACGCTGCGACGCGCTGTGGGTTATTCTGTACGCAACCGCCCGCTGCTGCTGCTCGCGCCGTTGCCTCGTCATCATTATGATTAAAGGGGAGTTTACAGGGTGGATAATCGGACCGATTTCATACTCGACGCGATACACAAGCGTGTGGAAAACCCTCGTCTCTTACCATGGAAACTTTTTTTTTGTGTGTTACTTGGGGTGGAAGGGTTTCCAAGCGTTTCCGCGGTAACGGGTGATGGTGACGTATGAGGCACAAATTCGAGCACTTAACTTTTCTGTGACATGATTTTGTTGAGGCTAATGTGAATCTTTTCGTAAACCTACGTTTTTTTTAGTGGTATTATAGGAGGAACATCCTTTTATAAAGCAATAAAATGTAAAAAAATCCTATATAGTTTTTTTAATACCGTCAACACTGTTCTGTTTCGTCCGCGGCGGCTTGATGATTTCATTTATAAAATTTAACTTTTAAAAATACTTTAAACGCGATTTTAGAACACTAATGATAAATCGTAATTTTACTTTTAGAATCATTTTGTGGCGAAAGAAAGTCGTATTTTCAATGCGTTGCTCGCTTAAGCAAAAACCGGGAGAAGTTTCTCAATTCGGTAATTAGAGGGCATATTTACAACCACTGCAGCACACAGTGGAATTTATAACTTAAATTACCCAGCCCTTAGGGCGACATTCTCAAAGAATCTATTTTTTTTCGAAAACAGGGCCATAAAAATATTACCTAATCATTTCCGCTCTACAAAAAAAAAACTTTTGAATTTTAATTGCGAAGCACACTTCTCTAATTAAAGAAATTCCACCAAAGAGTTTAATTAAGGATACGAAGGGAACATAGATTCCAGTAAACGAGAATGTGAAATGCGATCAAGTTAATATATATATCGCTTGAAAACCGAAAGAAACGAATATGATCATCTTGCGGAGATTAATATTCTGCGCGTATGAAAAAACAAGAAAGGGCTGATGAATCAGAATTTAAGGGCGTATTTTTAAAATGTAAAACGTAAACTAAAAAAAATTTACCGTAGAAACGGACCCGTATAGATGGTTAATGAGGAGTTTTTAAAAATCCTGCTGAAAGACAAACAGACACACGGACGGACCCCAAAATTAATACGGTTCACGACTGTTTTCAACCGAAATATCCTGAAAATTTGGCTGCTTTGAAATAGAGGTGTGTAGAAGTAGCTCTCCAGACACGGAAGAGTGACGGACGGAAGGACGGGAAAAAACGAATACTTTAACGGATTTTAAAAAACGCTAAAAATATCACGTAGTTGAGCAGCGTAATGAGGTGAAAGCCCGATTTAATGCATTTTTCGCAAGATAATATTTATAACCGGTAAAAGGAAAAGGATGTACTCTATTCCGGCATTCGCGAGTATACCTCACATTTTTTTTTTAATGTCAAACTCGATAACTCGTCTACTTCCATTCTAAATATCAGTGTTGCTCCCATTTTACCTGGATTATATTTATTCTCTCGTTCTCTGTTATTCATGTCACAGCCTTCCTTACGTGTCACGCTCAAAAAAAAAAACCTTTATCCGCGTAGTTTTTAAATTCACAAGCATCGAAGGTAAAAGAGTCTTTTGAAACATTTGCCATCCAGAAATGCTTTAGAAAGAATTAAAACCAAGCTTGATGGAGAAACTATTTTTCAAGTATATTCTGTGATTTTCAAGATGGCGGAAAATAGGAAAAAATGAAATATTTGGGTTTATTTTGCTCTAGATTGTATTTCAAGTTTTTAAAATTGAGAATGTATAACCATTTTAACAAAAAAATGTGGTAGAAAGCATCGTCGGCCTTATGTATGGGCGGTTTCTCATAATAACTTTAACTGGGTTGCTTTCATGTGAAGACTGGTTAATTACTGTAGAACAATACTCATGCCCAGAAAGGCTTTATTTAAAATTTTACGGATTGAGTAAGTTTATGTTTCGTTCTTTATGGTCCGTTTCCCCATACTTATATTATCTGTTGTTCGCTCTGTTCAAACCTTTCCTTCCTTTTACGCCTTGACCGCTTTATTGAGAGGGAGATGCAGGATGGGTGGCAGCACTGTAGGGCGCCTACTCGCTTTTTTTATTCATCCCCTCTTTTCTGCAATAGTTTTATTTCACGTTTGCGATTTATAGAGGTTATGTGTGTTTGTCTGTGTGTGTGTAGGAGATAGGCTTGGAGGGAACGAAATAAAGAAAGGGAGGAAAAATATAACGGAGAAATTAAAACGTCCTCGTTGCAGTGCGCATTTCCTTTGTTCCGCCGTACTTTTCGAGTGGTCTTTGGAAACTAGGTTTTAAAATAAAAAATGTGAATTGGATATTCTCTTTGCGGATGAATAATAAGGGTAGGAGAGAAGAGATTTAAAGTGAGGCACCCAGCCTGTTAAATAGAGTCTATAATAAGGAAAAAATGATGAGAGAGAGAGAGAGAAATAAGAAAAAATTTTGCAAATATTGATTTCATTCTATACCTCGGAAAACTATGACGTAAAACTTTTGAATTCTCAAACCACCTAAGGCAATAGGATCTCTTACTGCCTATATGGAGATTATATGCAGATGAGGTTAATATAAAATTTATTATTAAAAATAGGGATTTTCGGAGGAAATATGGTGAAATGAAATGCCTCGAGGTGTGGAAATTCCCTAGGGAGGGAGAGAAGAGGAGGGGGGTGGAATGAAAATGACGAGTAGGAAAAAAAGAGCTCTGTCTACTTGTCCGGAAGTAAGGAGGAAAAGAGAAGTGAAAGGAAACAAAGGAGGTAGAAACAATAAAGTGAGCCGAATCGTCATCCCAAGATCCTTAAGCTGCCTTTACACATAGGAGTATACTCGTATAGAAGTTACTGCTATAGGAGTACTTGGATGTGTAGAATAGGTACTTTTATACGAGTACACTTTTATATCAGTGCGTGCAAGTTACTCGTGTAGGTAGGTGGCTTTCCTAGTTCCCGTCCAAGTTGCTGTTATTCTGTGAGTTTCAAAATGGCGTCAGCTGAGAAACGTGTTTTTAGTGATGAGCAAATTATGACTTTTATTACATTGTATCGCGATCACCCGTGTTTGTGGGAAACTAAATCGAAAGACTAAAAAAAATGACGTCTTACGATTAATTGACTACAAAGGTATTAGTGATGCTATGGGAATGTATGTTGAGTTAGAGTGCTCAATTTACCGTTTAGGGAAGGAAGGCGCGCTGACATTTTCCGCATAATAAACGACAACTTTCCAAAGGACACGTTCGTTTTCAAAGGAAAAATAAACCTTTTAAAGAGTACTACGCTTTTTCAAACACGTTTATCCATTTTTAATTTTCATCTGGCAGTTTAAAAATGAACATATTTGCATGCAACGAAATTTATTTTTGATACCTATGTTTTATATTTCGCCTAGAGTAATACTTCAACTCGCTGTTGTGTCATGCGTTTAAAAATAATGTCCCTTAATTTTCGCTTGATTAGCTAAATTTTATTGTTGAATGTCTATTATTAATTTGAAAGACCCATCCTATATCTGAATATGATATTAACACTGCATCATATTTGAAGACATTTTTTAGATTTATTTTATATGCGGCTGAGGACCGCATAATATCTTATTGTTAGAGTGAATGAGAAACGTTCATTAATTTTTCAACAAAACTCTATAAGTCCTATGCTTGTGGTAGTTTGGAAATTTTACTTACGACAAAATATTTAAACGTAAATTTTCCCGTAGTTATGACACAGAATGAGCAGCTTAAATGCTTATTTCCGCAGAAAATCATCGAGTTAATCAGTTAATTGCATTTTACTATCTATTGGTGTAAATGAAGCGAATATAACATTCTTTTCTTTATGAAAACTCTTCTATGTCTGCTAAACCTCATGTTATGGCGAATGCCATATTTTTCATTGAAAAATAAAAAACGTTTCCTCCAAAGAGAGAGATAGAGAGAGAGAGAGAGGGAGGGAGATAAATGAACAAAGAAGAGAGTTTTAATTTTTTACTCCCGTGTGTGTGTAAACTCTTTTGCGAAACGTTCTCGCCTCAAAGCATGTGCACCTTCATTAAAGCGAGTCTTCCACACGAACGGTTTCCTGTCCCACGGATCCCATCGGCGATCAAACTGTTTAGTCAGGAAGCCGACTCCATAGGAGAAGGCACACACGCAATCTGAACAGATCCGATTATCGAATACGAGGAAAGATATACGTGGTCGGGGTGGGAATGGACACCAGTGGATCCGTGATGATGGAGGGGGGGGGAGAGAGATAACTGATCCGAGATGCACACGCCCTTCACGGAGGAATTGACGGGTGTCTGTCAAAGGACTCGGTGCGTTCGTGACCGATCTCCGATAAACGCGCCTCGGGCGTGCATGGTGCGCGGAAGGCGCTTACACGGACGAAGGACTAATTTTTTTAAGAACGGATGTTACAGCACCGTGTATCCTCTGCGGAAGTTACGCGAACTTGCAGCTTCCGCAAAAAATAATAGGCGTTTTTTTCTTTCGCAATGAAATATATTAACTACACTCGTGTCAAAAACAATTAATTTTTTGGGAGACAATAGATTAAAGAAATCGACCATGTTCCCGCGGGTATCATTAGTTGAAGGCGATTTGGTTGTTTCAATTCCGCCTGAATTCTCCCGAAATATTTTTTAATCTTTCCAAACAATCCCGTCTCGATGGAGAAAGGATTTTTTCCATTGTTCGTAAATGTCTTTCGCTCACTCTTATGCTTTGCTTATAGCTTTCCTGGAAATTTTTTAAATGGTCATTTTAGTAAGGTTTTATTAGCAAAGAGAAAAGGATTTAGGGAGCGGCAATTACTGAGGGATTTGCGTTTCCTGGTGTGGGGAGTGGGAGATCTCCGTTATATGTCGTTGTCCGTAGTTTTTCGAAAACTCGTTCTGTGGTAAGCTTTAAACTCACTTCGTTATGAAGTATTTCATCCCTATAAAGCCTGTAGCCACTTCTTGCATCCATTTTTTTTATTCAAATAGAAATCATTGAATGGAAAATGCTTTTGAGAAAATAATCCATGCTTCTGGGGGATTAATTAGGAACGTTTCCTGTGTTTGTAAAATAATTAGTTTTTTCATAGGAAAAAGTAATCCTGTCAATAAAGTCTGCTTCATGAGATACTTAGTTTGTTATTTCCTCTCGTATTCGTGCGGGAAAAAGTTTCTATTTTTTTTTTTAAAGAAACAAGTTTGAAAATAATTGGTCTGCGAATAGGTGCTTTTTCTGAAAATTTCTATTCGCTGGTCATGAAATTCATACTGTCAAAGAGAAAGAGAGGGGCAGATATCACTTTGTATCCTTTTCCTACAATATATTTATCATGTGCTGAGAATTTGGAAGCCGTAACTTCATTAGTTAAAATGGTCTACTCTGCAAAGCCCGACAGAGAACCAGAAACTCAAGAAAATATTCCAAAATTTTAAATGCTTGATTAATTTAATAAATATGTGTATGTTCTGCACTTTTGTATACGTTCGATATCTTTTTTTTGCAAATTCTGATATTACTTATTCCAACGCATTCATACGGATGACAAAGTAGTGATCATAACAACGTTTTATATATGCTCAAAATTCGTTGATTGGATTATAAATGGAAATAATGAGAATGAATGGTAGAAAGGAGGGAAGAGGGAAGTGTATGTCATTCTACTCGATATATAATGGACATTCTACTCAATATATAAAGTACAGAAAAGCATCATTTCCTTCATGCCTCCAAAATATGCTAGCAATTCCACCCCTTCTAGATTTAAAACCACGCGTCCATTTATTTAATTGTTTCAGGTTGCCTATTAATACGTATGTTTGCGCAAAAATTTCGACGCGTATTTTTCAAGATACCTATTTTATTTGGGTAATCAATTTGGTCGTTTTGTGAATGTTTCTCATTGAACTTTTCCTGGTTAGAAAAATCACTTAGATGAATGTTACACGTTACAAACAAAAATATATCTTGATGCTTTGAAACATCCGATGAATTCCCTCACTGGAATTGACTGAAAATTGAACCGAATAACCACCTCCATAATAACATTGGACGCGCATCGATCCGATTTCGTTCATTTCCGCTTTATGCTTCCTGCATCTCCGCCGTGGTGGCAGGTTCTCATGACGTGCGATCTGATACCAGCAGAGCCATCGGATTCCTCTTTTCCGCTCGCCTGGAGGACGCGAGCGACGAAGACGCGCGTTCCGCTATTCTTCCTCTGTCAAGAGACCCGGAAAAGTGAAGCGGAACAAGAGAAAAGCAGATTTGCTTATTGGGATCGTCTCCATCTGCGTGACTTATCATCTTCCCTTCTAAAGCGTGTTTGCCTCTTCGAATCTAATTTTGACTAACTTTTGACACTTCCGCGTATTATTTTTTGAGGGCAAACTTAAAAAAAAATTAGGAAATCCGACTTTAGGCAAGGTTATTTTTTCGAATCTCGATTAAATTTAAGAGTTATACGGTTAATTTAACTTATGGGATGTCTTTAAATGAGTAGTATGCAAGTCACGCTTCATAAATAACTGCGGTTAAATTGATTTTATAAATTTGAATTTGTACTTAAAGCTGGAGATAAGATTGAATTTGTGTTTCTTTTAAATTGCAGGAGTAATTTAATGAAGAATGATTTCATAGTTAATCTACCACTAATTTTCAGGAAGTGAATTTTGTATACAAAGCGGGCAGCAAGTTTTGTGTTCAGGGAATCACATCCTCAGGAATTAAATCTTCCTTGTTTTAGTGTCTTAAAAAATTAAGTGCTCGACCAAGCAGATGGAAAAAGTAGAAACGCATTTGTATTTTATAAAGTGCGCTAAAATCGGCTTCCCGAGGCATTGCTGAATGTCACATTTACGCAACGGCGTAGTTCCTTTATTGCTTAAATCCTGTCTCGTTGAGTTGAACGTCTCCTGTGTGTGTGTGCGTGTGCGCGCGTGTGTGTGTGTGTGTGCGCGCGTGTTTGTGTGTGTACTAGCTGGAGTGCCCGTTGAATTTTAACGGATTTAGTTAATCTAAAACTTCGACCGTGTAACATGTAAGCATCGCAAGAATAAGATAGTACACAATTATAACCGTCGAATAAAGCAACAATGAAGAAAACCGCTCCGCATTTACCTATTTAGATGAATGATGCAAGAAAATCTTGCACTGTGAAAATTCGAAAATAACGTATAAACCCCCTCCGCCTCCCTTCCACCCTCTCCTTTCCTTCTCCCCCTCCCTCTCGCTCCCTCTCGCTCCCTTCCGCTCTCTCCCTCTCCCCCTCACTCCCCTCTCTCTTAAATGTAAGAAGGGACTATATAGTCTCAATATAAATGCATTGAACTCTCAGTTTCGGCGACAGTGGGAGTTGTCATGGTATTTGGTATTGTAATAAAACTGATAAAATCATGTATTTTATTGTTTCTAACCGCATTTCTACGCGAATTCGACCAGAATTCCGAATCTGTCTTCATTAAAAATAAACTTTGTTCTTTCCTGCAAAGAAGTATCCAAGTCTCAAGTTCGTGTAGTGATTTTAAGTAATTTTAAAGTGCAAATTCAAAGAAGTCTACACTCATCCCTGTATTTCAGTTTCAGGACGCGTCAAAATACGTGACGTTCGATAATTAAATCATTTGCCATTTCGAATCAAAGTGACGGACAGAAGCAAAACTTGGACCAATAACTAAGTAAGGATGTAAGGAAGAATCTTACCAAATTTGGTTATTCTAGCTTTTATCGTTTAGGAGTTCCATGAACAAACCAACAAATCAACAAACCAACAAACATACTTCAAAATATATTATAGGAGATATATATAAATATATTTATTTATTTATTTGTATAAAGTGCTTCTCCCGCTTATTCTGAAGCACTCTCAGCAGACCTTTCACATCTGGTAGCAACCTCTGCAGTGTCCCTTTTATCAAAGTCTCATCTTCATGAAGCCGCACTAAAGAGCAGCATTACTCACAGTGGAGGCGTATTTATGTCGCGGTGCCTCCTGCATTCCGATTCGGTTATTAATGGGCGTACCACGCAATGCCGTCTCCCGGGCCGACCACCTCGTCTCGCTCCCGACATGAGGCGCTGGTGCAGTCCCGTGCGGCAATAAAGAGCTTCTTGCGGGGGAGGGGAGCTGGAAGGCAGGGGGAGGGGAAGATGGGGAGGGGAAGAGGAAGAATGGAAAGGGGAAGGGAAAAATGGGGGATGGAAGTAGGAGGGAAACAGGGGAGAGGGGGTAGAAAAAGAAAAAGGGGCGTGAATACTAAGCTCACCTCGCGAAAGGATTCTTTCTTCCTTCACCCCTCTTCCTCCCTTTGCTATATCTCGAGAGAGGGATTCTGGCTTGATGGATCGAGGGTTCGGCCGCCTTTTCCCGCTCTTTCCTCTCGCCCTTTCGAGGAAAGGATCCTCCTTAATTGTGAGTCCCCTCCCGCCCATTCCGAAAAAATCAACTTCCTTTCTGTTCTCGGTAGCACGGCAGAGAATCGCGAGGTTTTTAAAAATATTGATAGTGTTAGACAAGGAGACGGTTTCTGGGCGTTTCCTTGTTTCTAAGAGAGCCATTCCCTTTGGTTAGGCAAGGTAAAATCTCTTTTTTTAAATTCTGTATTGATGAGAAATGTAGCGCTTTATCGTCTTGTAATTATCAAATAACAAAAAAGGGCTCGGAGCATTTTTACTGGGTGGAATTATGCAGTATGCAACAATAGATGTTAATAATGATATGGTACTCATATTAATAAATACTTCTGTCTCTACAAATTTAGATTTTCGAATCCGTTATCTAAGGGAGTGGCTCGTAATAAACGACGTTGATTTTTAGAACATCACAATCAACTAAAAAATTACTGTTGCTGCACAGTTTCAGTAAAATATTCTTCCAAATACTCTAATGAAGTAAGTTTTAGAATATATTTTGAATAACAAGTTTAGAAGAAAGTGGCTATCAATGATAAGTTAAGCACATAGGTGTATTTATATAGTTTGTCATATTATCAATAATATCCTATTAGTTTGGAAGAAATATTCGAAACGGATACGATACGAGTTAATGTCACTTCATTAACAGCTTTAGCCATCCTCATTCTGATTTCAGTTTGAAAATTTCCAGAGCCAAAAATTGCTTTTGAACTACACTTTTCACAGGCATATAGCAATTACCAATGAATTTTGGCGCATTTAGAACAACACATTACAGCAGTAACAGTAGAAAAGGGGTCACCTTCTTTTAAGCGCTGTGGAAAATTAATTCAAACGAGAAATAGACAAACACGTAAGTAAATCTAAACAAATTTCTTTCATTAACATATACTTACCCAATAATGCGTCTAAATCATCGTATAAAACAGCTAGAATGATATACTGAGCGAGAACATCGTTTCGTCTGATTGGGGTACATATATTTTCTCTAGATACGAATATTGATCTACAATTGCTATAAAAACAGTGATAATGGCGTTAAATGATTCATTCGTGTCCAAACTCTTATAAAACGAAGTCATGACTGAATATATTTTTGCCGAAATTAAGAGAGGTTTAATTATTCGTCTAAGGATACCATCTTATTACATTTTCAAAGTATCGAAAGCAGATTAAATTGGTGTCAATTTCGTTTGATGTGTTTTACATCAAATCCGAATGTTCTTTCTCGTGAAAACGTTCACAGTTGTCTTTACTATCTACTATTTCAACTGATAAATTACTGTATTTCCGATATGTTTGTATTAATATTCATCGGTAAAATTATAAGCAAAGGATACTTAAAATAAAGCTGAATAAATGTTTCGAATATGATTATAATTCCTTTACGTTTACAACAAAGTTTCTTCGGTCTCCTTCGTTTGTGTCAAAATTCTCCATATCATTGCCGCAGAAGCAAATAAAGATTATTTAGAAATTCGTCTCAGAGAGGAACATGGACCTAGTAAAAAAAATCCCGCTTATGATAAAATGCTCTCCAAGTCCTTTCTCAGAGTTCCTTACATCTCCTTCTACTCCAATTCGCATTTATTTCTCAAAGCCTACGATATAGATATCCTTGCTCGTGGAACTACAGATCAGAAAAATCTCAGGAATCGGGTCCTTGAGTTACGCATGGATTCATTCTATTTGTACAAAGAGCAAGAAATATTATTTGAAATGTTGGAATGATTCACGATGCAAGAGGAGAAAAAATTGAGGGATTTTTGTCTCCTGATGGATTCGGAAATCGAGGTTTCGATTTTCGTCTACGGTAAGTTGGCTGCCCTGATTTAGCGATAGGGATTCAAATTCAGTGTCATCTCACTCTGTTTTGAAACATTTCTAAATGTTGAATAAAGAATAGTTATATTCTAAGGCAGTGGTCCTCGACCTTTTTTTTGTCTGTGTCACACCATGTTCAGTTATGCCTCACCCCGTTTACAGTTCAAGTCACATTTAAAGATAAATAAGGTTTTCCTTACCACAGAAAGATAAAATTCTGGTATTTAAATAAGCACGCGTGTTTATTCTTCTGGTTTTTGTTATATTTAGGAGCGTCACCCCTTAATAACCCTGAGGTTGAGAACCACTGCTCTAATTATAAGGTTTAAGAGTTTATTTTATTTCAGGAAATTAAGCTGCCCTGTTTAATGAAGCAATAACACACAAGTATGTCATTTTCGTATTTTACTTTGTCATAAATCCTAAATACCAACTTTTTCTTGAAATTCATCAAGCTCCATTGCCACTGATGTAGACAGACAACGTGATAGAGTGATGCACAAAAAACAGTACAATAGGAGCTTTTGTTTTCTTTTAGAAATAAACGCTGAAAAATAGCCCGTAAATAGTTTTCGAATTGCTAACTGTACCAATTTAAGATAACATGTCAGCGTAATGAATGGTCAAGGGACGAACCAACATTTTAATGTTGTTAATTATGTTATTAAGGATAATATGATGTTTTTATACGATAAAAATCACTTAAAATTTGAAACAACTAAGGAAGAAACTTATGTAGCAACCTTTTTTCGTCTGCCTCACCCCGTGTTCAGTTATGCGTCACCCCGTTTACAGTTCCATTACCGTCAAGTCAACTTCAAAGATAAATTGGACTTTCTCTACCATATAAAGGTAAAATTGTTTTTTAAATAAGCACGCGTGTTTATCCTTCTGATTTTATTTATGTTTATAAGGTAGAATATGTGAATTTATCAAATATTTGCGTCACCTATAAATAACCCTAGCGTCACTCTGGGGTGTCATGTCACCTCGGTTGAGAACCAGTCCTCTTAACTTGAGCGGTACAGAGGTAGTTCACCGGAAACGGGTGGGTGGCTCACGGACTGACATACAAAACAATTACATTAGCGGATTAATAAAGAAACACTAAAAAGTGAACAGTGATTTAAAGTTTCGCTATGGTTCTTATTACGGCTGTCATTTTTTATTTACCTTATGATTCATTTAGAAGGAGAACATAGTCAACATTTTCATTTGAACAAAAAAAAACATTTCTAGTGACAAAGAGAATACACTCAAATCACTGATTAAAACTAAAAAATGAACTTACTACGTATAATGTTTTAATACGCTTTAGAGATGCGATGAGAGCAAGACCGGCTGTATTTATTCAAGCAAAAGTCCGACAGTTTTTTGGGCGTAAAATCTCCTCGACCTTTAAAAAAAATATGTATATTTATATATCCGTTGCTTATTCATTAGAAAGGAAATTTTTTTAAATATCCGACATTTTTTCGTCTTTTATCTCGAGGCTGAAACGGTGACCGGGGATTTTATTTTTTTATTTTTTTCGTGAACCTGGATAACTTGATCATTTATTGGCGTCGCTATATCACTATTTATAAGCCAGGAGATCCCTTCACCATTTCTCTATTAGAGGTAGGGTCGATGAGAGATCCAGTCACTCGTGAAGTACCGACGAAGTGATCGCTTCCTCCTCGCCAACCATAACCCCCTACACCTCGCCACCACGCCCTCCTCGCCGCCATTATCACCCCCTCCTCTCAACCGCCCTCCCTCTTATCCTACTCCACGCCAATCACAGTCAGGTATCCTAGAAAAACCTCTCCTTCCATTCCGCAGCGCCCTCTGGTTTTCAATCAATTTTTTTTCTTCATCTTTTCCCGAGACGATTGCCTTTCATTTCCGCCTGGCCGGTCACGCACAGGCGTGCCTCCTGGATGATTTTCTTTTGTTTTCCAATGTTCCTTCCGCCTCCGCTTCACTCTGGAAACCAATTTTTCCTTCCGTTTGATGTCGTCTAGCGGTCCTCTCCTTCAAATTATATCGTTTAGATCTAGGATGCCTCCGTCATTCCTACCTTGTGTAATTAGTTCTGATCGCTTTTCTTCCCGTTTCCGTGCGTTGAGGCTGCTCCATTTCAAGTACGTTTCACTCGCTGTTATTCCTATTAGTAACAATTAAGACCTTACAATCAAAACAGTTCCGTGTTATCTATCCGATATATATCAAGTATAATTTATTTAGTTATTAATATTAATTTATTATCCATTAAGTTCAATAAATGCTCATAGACTCCAAAAGCATACTTTCTCAAAAGATAGAATACGCAGCCACAACCGAAGAGTATTATCACCAAGAATCAATTTTCCATTAAATAATGGATCATCTTAGGATAAATTTGACGCTTTTTTTTGTAATGGAAAGTTACGTTACGATTTAAAATATCCTGAAAGGACAGGATCGCATTCATATTTATTACAATTATTATGAAAAATCGTCACAAAGTGATACGGTCGGATAGTAATATAGGAGAAAATAAAAAGTTGAAGGTAACAATGTGAGAACCATCACGACTGGAGACTATTTTCGAAAAGCTAAAATTGCCTCGCAATGATGAATCGGCTGCCTTATTCTTGCCAAAACACCGGTCGATAGGAAACTACTTTGCTCAGCCGAATCCGTCTTCCGTGGAAAACCCGTATAATTCTTTTGGGATTTGCCCTCCTCTCTTTCCCTGTTTTTTTCCTTTCTTTTTAATGCCGAACTTCTCTACGGCTATTGTTTGTTTGTCTGCCTGTTTGTTTTCGGTTCACCGTCTCCTTGTACGAGCGTCGCGTCCCTCTTGCAGCCATTCAAAAACCCCCTCTTTTTCCGTCTCCGCCGCGTCGCAAACCCCTTCTTCTCACTTTATACACTCGGTCATCTTCCGTCGTCGCCTCGCCATCTTCAATATTCCCGCATAATATTACGAATTCCACTCCCATTCAACTCGCCTCCCCCTCCTACTACGCGTTACACGCCCTCAAAATGTCAGTTCCTCCATTTTAGGCTCTCCCCGTTCCTCCTCTGGCCATCCTATATCCTAGCACCATTTTCACTCTTTTTTTTCCTCCATCCCTCTCTCCTTTTCAATCTTTTTTTTCTTCCTTTTTATATCTCCCTCATTTTTTTATGTCCCTTCTTACTTCCTTTTATCTTTCTCATTTATTTCCTCAATTTCATTTTCTTTCTCCTTTTAATATCGTTGCTCTTTTTTCTATAAAATTTTCTATATATTTCTTTATTTTTTTCACCTTTTTTTCTGTTTATTTTCTTAGTTATTACATCGTCTACAACTTTTCCCCCCTTATAATCTCCTTCCCTTCTTCTTCCCTTCCCGCGACCTGTTCGTCCGCCCTCAAGAGTAAAATGGCCCTTTATTCTTCGTCCTCCAGCAACAGATTCGCGTCGCCATGACCACGTCTTCATGTTCTATCTCCAATTGTTTCGTAAGAAATCTCTATCTTCCTAAAACCTTAAATGTTGCTTATACACACACACACACATACTAGGGGCCAAGTCCGCTGCTCGCTGTTTCTTTGTTCCTACCATGTACCTATTGGATTTAGATTAGTTTAACGAGAATATGTTTTGAATATGAATTTAATGAATATATTTTATAAGGGATGTATGTTTGGTTTTTTATAACAAATTAAGAAAATAAAAAATAAACTTAGAGGGATGAAATTCCCGGAGATTAAAAATGGTTGAGGTATAGAGCGTTAAAGAGAGACAACCAGAAATAGGATTTTAGTAATACAGGAAATCCCCTACTTTCTTAAACATACGTTCCTGAAAAAGTGTACGAAAGTCGAATGTACGAAAGTCTAACAGATTTACATGTTATAGTGGGGTTCCGTTCCCAGAGAGCCGAAAAATATTATAAAATCTCCAATTATGGTATAAATGGTTAGTTTTTTGAGCAGGAGCCTTTTACACACAATCGTCGATTTTATAATATAGAGAGATAGGGCAAAATGCAATAAAATATTTAAATAATTGGACAAATAAACACTAATGTACAGACAAAGATACCGACGCGGCGGAAACTGGTGGCCTGGTGGCTGGCAACCAGCAACGCTCAAAATATTCGTTCGTCATTTCGCTGACGCACGAAAGTCCGAATTCGGCGTACGGAAGGCGGTTTAGGAGTGTCAATGTATACTGAACGAAAGTGCGAGGTTTTTTCATTAAAGCATTTTGCTATTTTCGTAGTGTTTTTGTAATATTGCCTAATCATGGCCCCAAAGAGAGTGATGATTGAAATGAAAGAAAAGACGGTAAAAAGGGAGAAAAAAGTGATGAGTTTGGAGAAGAAAATTAAAGTTTTAGATAGGCTTCATCAGTTGGTAAATTACTTGGTGTGACAATAAAATCGATAAGGAAAGTGGAGAAGCGATGAGAGCTAGTGTTGCAAGTGGTACTTCAACGAGTACAAAACAGTCTTTTGTATCTAGGAAGACAGATAAGGCTTTAAACCTATGAATCGAGACCCAAACTCGCAAGAAAATCTCGCTGTGTTCACTTGTCATTGGCGAGAAAGCCAAGCAACTGCACAATCATTATGTCTCAAATTGTTTCGATCTTTAAGCCTTTATTTAAGTGCATATGCACGGAACATACCGAGGACAACAATACCGGTAACCATGGAATCTTATTATTGAATTGTTAAAAAATTTACCAAAACTCGAGTATAAATTCAAAATATTAGCGAATTCGAATAAGATTGAGTATTCGACGGTAAGAATAAAAATTCTCATTCATTTTGCCATGTTTTAGCGCAAATTTCGTGTCGATCACTTAATTTTAAGAATTTTTAAAGAGTAAAAGAATAAAAGCCTTCAAACCAAAAAGGTGATTTTTACGTGTTATCTTATGGGAAACGACATTCATCCTCTCGAGTCGAACTCATGACCTTTTTCTAAATTGTTTTTAGTCATAACGCAAAGATTCAGCAACACTGAAATCCTGAGAAATTTCAGGCTTCTAAGTTTATTTCTAATCGAGTTATTCACAAAATTAGAGCGTTACGCATCATGATGACCATTGCGATTTTATTATATATATATATGAATTCGTATTTTACGAGATTAACCATTAATCTGGCGGAAAAGATTTTGCACCGCTTTTTTTACCTTTCTAAATTCCGGGGATCCTATTACGGTTTAATTAATTTCATTTTTTCCGGTACCTCACTCGATTTTTTTTTCATGCTACGAGGCATGAAAAGTAAACCGTCACCCTATTTTCTTTTTGCATCAGGACGTCGTATCATGTTTGTGTTTGTCTTATCTCTCCCGCAGTTCTATTCCCTCAGAGACCACAAAATCCTTCCATATTCTCCCATTCCAGTGCGGTTTTATGCGCATGTTGCTGTAATAAAGAGAGAAAAAACCTTATTTTTTTAGACTGCCCTATTTCTTTTCTTTTTTCATCCTGCCTTCCCCCGAGGCATTACTCGGTTTCCTAAACCGTTCCTATCCTATAACCCCACCTATTGTACTAGACATTTTTTAATTTTTTTATATACCTCTTCGCGATTTATACCTCTAACTGTAAAAGTGTGCGTGAATGTGTGTGTGTGCGCGCGCGCGTGCGCGAGGACTCGAAACACATTTCGATCTTCTTTTGGCTCCAATTTTTTTCTGTCTCTCAGACCTTGCTTTATCTCCAAATAACGTACGAGAGAATGTGCTTTATTCTTCGTCGAATAAGTGCTTTGTTCTTTTTCCCCTCTCTCTTTTTCTCGGAAAATGTTGTTCTCCAGTCTTCTTCGCCGTATCCTGTCGTAGAGGGGAAAAAAAATAGGAGCGCTTAATTGAAACTTTAATCCCTCTTTCTTCGGCATGCTTATGTGATATTTTTTTTAGAGAAATTGCCTCGAAAAAAGTTTTGAAAACTTTTCCTCTTTTGGTTGTATTCCTTTTTTTCATGCTGAAAATATAAAAAATAAAATTAGATTTCCTTTACAGATGAACATTTTTCGCTGTAATAAATATCGAAACTGCCTATCCAGGAAAGCTACGGAACATATTTATAAATGAATTCAGTTTCAATTTAACAGTAATTTAGATTACTTTTTTGAGAAAATTCGGACTTTAAGTTGTAATAAATCGCCTCCATGATAGAACTATGGGAAATTCGTTGGAATGGTGAGGAAAGTTTACCAAAAATCTAAGAAAATGCAGATAAATATTAAAAATAATAAAGATTATATACTTATACATATATAGAGTCTAGCAATTAAAAAAGTGCTAAAAAATCTGTGATTTTGAAAATAATCTAACTTAATTGCATCACGTTACTAAAATTTTGCAAAACAGGTAAAAATTGTTTTATTGAGGGATTTATGGATCTGGTTACAACATTGCGTTAATTTGTAAGCAGTAAAAATCGCCATGTAAACAACAATCGTATCGCTCGTTTTTCTGATTTCATGGTATTCCAAAATAATTGCAGTTATGGGTTTCAATTTGCTCTTAAAAATAATAGCTAAATACATTTCAATTGTACAAATTCAAGTAAAATTCTTCTACAGCTATATATATTATAGCGTATAGTATTATTTCCAAACCGTTTATGCATGGTGTTTGTCGAAATATTGAATACATATAAATCTACGAATAATGGAACTATTCCGAAAAAAAATTAAATGACCTGTCTCTATGGCAGCCCCTCGATTGCCTTTATAATTGAACTCAACGCTAATTTGTATTTAAAAGGTGAACTGAATGGCAAGTTTATTACTATTTTTTACGACCGTAAAACCTTAAATTAGTGGAGAAATCGAAGAATTCTGCACAGATAGGCAATTTTTTTCCGGCACATAAACCGTTGAACTAGTTTCCGAAGTTATTCCCTATATCCCGAGATCGTTAATCCTTCCTTCGACAACACAGCACGCGGTTAACGAACGTGATCGCAACAGAATTTCATACCATCCAAAAAAGAAATGGACCTACTTGCTTAACTGCAAAGAGAGAGAGAGCGATGAGGAACGCGCAAAGTTATTCCACGAGAGAACCTCGTGGATGAAAAATCGTCACAGCAAAGCAAAGAGGTCCACGGCACTTAGCACAAGAGCAGTCCTAACGACGTCTAAAAAAAAAAAAAAGGACAAAATTCGGCGACTTTTGGGCGCAGAAACTTCCGCTCCGGCAAAATCTTTGCCTGAACTACCAAATCGGGATTTATAGGCCTTCCGGATATTGAGGACTCCCCAGATTCATTTCTCGGCGCGGCAGTCTCGATTCTTCGGAAGGTAAACTTGTTTTCCAAGGAGAGAGAGAGAGAGAGACAGGTTTGGGAGGTAGGGGAAGAGATGGAGTGGTTGTATAATGGAGAAAGAGGAGGGAGATGGGAGGAGGGAAGGGCGTGCGTCATCTCGAACAGGAAGTAATGCGTAGAAGGGAGAGAAAAACAAGAAGGAAGCAAATGTTTCCATCGATTCTTCGCAATCCACAGAAAATAAGTCGCCTTGCTGTTCCGTCTGCATCAACGCGTTATTTAGGACATGTTAAGAGGGTCCTAAGCGGTAATCTTGTTTTATTACATCCGAACAAAATGTTCCTTGCTGCACTAATTGTAAGATCCGTACAGCATTTATAGGGAGTACATACATTAAAAAATTCGTGTAAGTTGATTTAAATTCCTCATTATCGATAAAAATGCTTTGTAAAATTATGTTCCTTATTTAGTCTTGTATTTTCCCTCCTTCACTGCAATTATTTTGACTCTATAACATGAAGAGAGAAATTATGAGTATAATTTATCACTTAAGCGTGAAAATGCCGATCGTATTATAAAGTACACTGGATGCTTGCGAACAATAATTAATTATATAGTTTCTTGATTTTCCATTGACTACCGTACGAATACGTCGCCACATAAAGCTGGAGAAATAATCATCTCATGTGTGATATTCTACTAGATTGTCCTACAGATTTGAGGGATTATCAATGGTATTTTAACGAAAAATTCCGTTTATAATTTATTAGCTGTTGACAATGTATTCAATGGATAAAGCGAAGCACGAGTATTGCAGAAAATCCTCTGTGATCTTTATTTATCTTAGGCCATTCTTCTTTATTTACCCTTTTCCTAAAATTATTTGCTCGAAACATATTTTTGCTTGTTGATAAAAAAATGAAACTCAGATTAAAATGTCGTATTTTAAGCTCATAAAATAAGAACGAAATGAATTAATACCCACCCTAAAAAAATAATTTGGAGAGATTCGGTGAGATCTAAAAATAATAAATGATAATCTTTTTAAGCGTTTCGGGTTAATTTCACGCATTCCTCGCCGAAGAAAACAACGTCGCAGCGAAAACTCTAACAATGAGGAAAAAAACAACAACACCGGGATAACTCTTCCAACAACGGGGTTTTCTCGTATCTCTTTTGTGCAGCAGCTTATCGTTTGCTCAGGAAATCCGTTCTTCAAATTGGCTATTTCGTTCGTGTTCCATCGCGGAGTCATCTCCTATAGCAATCAATCCGGCGAAGACCCACACAATTGGATCGCTACGCGTCACTGAACCACATTTCCGATACACGTTTTCTTCTATGAGAATCCGGTCTGTTATATTCGCTCTCGATGACTTTTTTTCCATCAAGATACGCAATTTTATTTCTCTCGAAAAAAAAAACCGCCTCGTCTCACTCCGTCTTTAAAACTAGCGAGTATCCCTTATATGTTTCGTGTTGATCAATCGGTCATTCGAATAAATATACAGCGGAATCCCATTTTTTTTAAAGGAATGTGTTGGGAACGAGTTCATTCCGTATAAAGTGATTCTCCGTAAAACCGGTAGTGGGTAATGTAGCCGTAGAATTATTGTGAAATAAACAAAAATATGAATGACATCATTACGATGGTATATTTAAAAGGATAAATGCATCGGTCGCCGTTTTTTATTTTCTTTGGGTGTATAGTAACAAAAGACGATTCCTACGTAGATCAGATAAATGCATCGGTCGCCGTTTTTGTTTTCTTGGAATACATACATAGTAACAAAAAATGACTCGCACGTAGATCTTGAATGCATCTAGACGTTTTTGCAACTAAATTAGCCGAATTTCCACGACGAAGGACCTGCCGCATGCCGCTCGCAGACTACGACGGCTGGCAAGCTTCACAGACCGTCATGTCTCTGAGCATAAAATATCTTAGTTCATGAAACGGAACACGAACGTAAGACAAAAGAAGGTGCTGTGGGGGAATGGATGCCACTCTCTTTGATAGAAACGAGGCGATGGACAAGTTTGCTTTAAACTTAAAAAAATTGGATGAAAATTGAAAATGCGTACCCTGACATGACGGAATGGTCGCAGGAAGAAGGAAAGGTTATAATTAAGAAATTCTTCATCAAAGACGTGGAAATTTTACATGGACGTCCTCAAATATTTACAGAAGGAGGCAAACGTGGGACGGAGGTGCGAGCGATGAAAGAAGGGAAATGCAAATTAAATGAGGTCCAAAAGGGAAAAGACGAAACTCCTGGAATACGAAATGATAAGAGGACATGCCGAAAGAGGACGAGACCAAAACAGTGTACCACTGTGGGAAACGGTTAAGGAGAAGTCAAATAAAAAGTATTGACGCAATCGAAAAGGCAAAATTTGTCTTTTTTCCAACATATATTTATACGAGTATAACATGGATTTTTCAGGGCCTTTTTATCTTCCGGGAAATTTGAGTTTTTTTAAAGAACGTGTCTCTTTAAAATTATTAGAATTGCTGTCTAATTCAGAAGAAGTTCTTTCCCTTTTCTGTCGATTTTTCATTGTGGATTAATTATCATGCAAAATAATACGCTCGAAATATTTGTCAAACGAATAACCCCCAAGTGGCCATCGTAGAGATTCCGAGGGAAAAAGAGGAACTTGAATACGCGTTAAATGACTTCAATGGGACGATTTCCCGTTCTTACGATGTTTCGTGTACGTATATTATATGGTACTACCTTCGAGCCGATACTAAGTGCCGGCCAAGTGCTCTTTTTATCGCCCGTTGGTATCACTACAGCAGTGGTTCCCGACCTTTTTCAGCCCAACGCTCCCTTTTCGCTGAAAAATGTTTGCCACCGCCCCCTTAACGAATACCGCCCTACACAGCTAAAAATACTACAGTCAGCCTCCGGTTTTACGTCAGTTTAGGTTCCAGGCCACCGTCGTAATGCGGATGTGTATAAACCTATCTAAACATTAATAAAAAATTTAAACATTGTAAATACATAAAAAGATAAAAACTATTTCATAATGTACACAATATTTCATAGTGGCGTAAAACTAGATTCGGCGACTTAGAAATAGATTATTGGTTTGATGTGGAAATCGACGTAAAATCGGATCGTCGTAAAGCTGGGGCTGAATGTATTCGCAAACCATATATCATGCTAAAATATGCCTGAGTACGGCCTGTTCGCCACATGCGGCGATTGGGGACCGTGTTAGATGCTGTTTACTCAGTAGACGCCTCTAATGTCATGTCGTCTAAAACCGGCTCCAACTAACACCATACGTTAAACTTCTACAGATTTGTATTAGTACAACATCTTTAGTCCGCAGTCCTTGGGACATAGGTAGGTTATGCCGTATAATGGAATTTTCCGGACCACGGGAATTAGACATAATGAAGAGTAAAAAATCCATGTAATCATTTTTGTTTTCATGCATTGAGCGATTCGGCGTCCAACTGCACGCATCGCACGCGAACTCAGTTCTGTACTTTCTTATCTGGAATAACCATTTCTGCCGATTTTATTTGATTCATCAAGCTCAATCGCGAAAGAAATTATAGGCGAAGCTCAAAAATTTCACATAAAAGTGATTGTTGTGCTCGCAATGTTTTTATAAGGTGCGCTAAATTGTGATGGTTTGCAATGAATTGCCAATGATTTATCTTAACTTACGTAATTTTTCTCATGAATACCTTATCTTGGGGGTTTTAATAACTTTTTATACGAGTTATGGGCCTTGAAGCAAAACTTGAAGTGTAAAGAGAGAGTTAAATTCGACTCGACAAGGAAGTTTGTTAACATAATCATAAAAGAAACATGTGGATAAATTATGGAATTGTGGATAAATTTATTGTGCGACAATTATTTATTCTGTGAGGTGTTTTATATTGTCTGTTATATTGATTTTATTATAGGTTACGATTAATAAATGTTGTTTGCTTACGGCATCTATTCGGATAGGAAATAGGCGGAGAAAAATGGAGAATGTTAAAATTTGGTGGCGTTATATTTAAGTGATTAGATTTGAGTTTTGCCATCCTATTCTGAGAGGGAGCTTATCTGTTATATGATGTGTATGAAATATTTTTTTGAGTTTTTAATTTAAACGCACCGACGTGAGGGTGACGGTATTGGGGAAAACTCCATGATTTGTTCCAAAGCACGGGAGTTCTCGGATTAGAGGAACACGGATTAAAGAGGTTGCGCTGAATTAAAGTCTACAATTAACAGCTTCGATCTCTCATAGTCAATCTATACCATGCTATTACGATGCATAATGCCAGTTTCTTAAATTCTCACTTGCAACCAGCACCGGCTTCAGACGGTAAGCAAGTGAGGCAATCGCCTCAGGGCGCACTCTCGAGGGGGGCGGCCTGATGCCGTTTGTGGTCACAATGACGCCCCTCCCTCTCCCATCTTCGGTCTTACAGCAGGAGCGGCCACCCAGCTCATATAGACATATTTGCGAAAAATGGAGGGAAGTATAAAGCAAAACAAAGACAACATGTGCGGGTCGGATTCGCGAGGTAGTTTTTACAAGCTTTCCGTATCCTTTGTCTCCGAAGGTGAAGGAAAAAAGGGATGTTTTCAAGAAAGTGGGGGGGAATTTCCCACCTTGGTCCCATCGGCATATTTGACCTGAAAGGACATGCGGCATCCCTGATTCCAGGGATTCTGTTTCCCTCTTATTTATATTATGAAGACAGAATTTTCCCCTTTCCACTCTCTGAGAATCCAGGAAACGGAACGATTTGCACGTGAGTTGAGAAAATATTTTAAAGCACTCTATCGGATGTTTCTAAAGGAAAAGAATAATTAGAGGACAGGAACCGCTCTAGCGCCTTCGACGGCTTAGTTCTGTATGGAAATTCCATGACCACCCGCATGCGCCTTTCTTCTGAATGGGAGGACACGTATGCGAAGATAATAAATGCTACTGCTGGCAGTCTTTCTTTCTTTTTGAAGGTTTTAGATTTTATGACCTTACGGGTGGCTAGAAAGAAATCTTACCGACGCGTCGGCAAACGTCGCGACGTTCCCAAGAAAACTTTCCGACACGTGTTTTACACATTGGTCTCTACATCCTCTCTCTTTTTTCTTTTGAAATTTCTCGAAAAAGAAATTACAAATATTGTTGTTTAATGGACGCTCGTACAATAATGAATTTTGTTTAATATAAAATTAGTATATTATCATTTTTATATTATAAACTAGCAGAATTTCCCGTTGAATTTCAACGGATTTAGTGAAGCTACTACAGCACAACATATAAACTCTTTAAAATACCTATATATTTTGTGATAATTTTAGATATTAATGGTTCAAAAAAGTGTGAATTCTCGAACATTACGGGACATGAGGGTGGGAGGGGGGCGGCCAAAATCTCCCCGCCTCAGGGCGGCCAAAAGTCTGAAGCCGGCCCTGCTTGCAACCACCTTGATTCCCATCGCCCCCCACAATATCCCTAAACGTCCCCTGGGGGGGCGGTACCGCCCACGTTGGGAGTCGCTGCACTAGAGCAACCACTTGCCATAAATAGCTCAATAAATGTGACCTGTATTGCCTCAGTCGTATCTTTTGCGTGTGGGGTTTATTTTTAGTTTCTCTTACGAAGTATCGAGAAAGTATTGTTCTCGCGAAAAAAATTCGACCTCGAGATTTTTACGGAAATACACGTTTTAAGTGTCGCTGAATCCGAAAAAGTGGTTTTCTCAATGCCGTCTGTCTGTCTGTCTGTTACTGGCTCTGGAGCCTAGACGGAAGAACAAAAATAAATGAAATCTCGTACTTAGGCATTTTATCATACTGAGCAGAGTATACATAGAAATGGTTGATATTGATCAGTAATTAAGAGTAGTTTATTCTACGCATTTTTAACATCAATCCGATTTTCTCGAAAACGGCTGTAACGATTTTGATCAAATTTCTTACAGTTACTTGAGTACGTCTTCAATAATACAGTGTAGTTCATATTTCTTAAAATGAATATAAGGCTATTTTATTCTAGGCAACTTTAACAATAATTCGATTTTCTCAAAAACGGCTATAACGATTTTGATCAAATTTCGTACAGTTACTTGAGTTTACGTCTTCAATAATACTCTATAGTTTATATGTCTCAAAAAATGAATATAAGGCTAGTTTATTCTTGGGCAACTTTAACAAAAATTGGATTTTCTAAAAACAGGCTCATACGATTTTCATTTTCTAAAGATAACTAAATGACGCATTAGTAACTATATATGAGAAAGTTTGTACAATGTATGTTGTACCGATTTTTTCAATAAGAAGATGAGTATAACTTGTTTAAAAATTATTGACTTAATCTTCTCCCTGTGCAAAATAAAGACCCCAAAATATTTAATAACATTTTTATGGCAGTATTTTTAGTTCGGAAACGTCATAGTCCTTTTTAGTTTTCACGAGTAATAATTTGAAACTGTAAGCAATGCTCGCACCTGGTGATAAACAGGGCCGGCCAAAGGGAGGATTCGGAGGATGCGAATAATGGGGGCCCCAGAATTTCTCTATTATTCAAGGATCGAGTGTAAATTTTGCAAAAACTTTTGCTAAAAATCACTTGCAAACTGGTTACCAATAAATAAACACTATAAAATTTATAATATATTAATTGATAATCGCATCAGGGCCCCTTCAGTGCTTGTCCGACTCTGGTAACAATTACACTCGAATACAACTAAACCTTTCCTACATATCATACTATATGGCGCTCTTCATATTGTTTGGGATTCTAGGTTAGTGTGTTTTCGAAATGGCGCCATTCGGATTATGATAACTGAAACTTAGCCGCTTGCATCGTGCGGTCAAGGAATCCAACAGAAAAAACAGTCCAGAGTGTTTTATTTACCTTAGCCGGCATTTTCTCCACCCTAAACATCTCTTTTATGTGTCCGATTCTTCTAACGTCTCCTCCGCGCCATCTACTACATAGCAGCGGAAGTCATAGGGTGGGAAATAAAATGGTGGCCAACAATCACGCGTCCTTGGTGTCGACCTTGTTTTGCCCTGGCGTGCCTTTTTTGAAAAGCGCCGGAGAGGCGGCGGCGGCATCCAGTCCCAGGCCCACGACCAGTTTTAAACGTCCAAAAAAACCACTTCTCTGTTCCCCGCCCACAACCGCCCTCTCACGCCGTCTTCTCCCTGGCCTAAAATAAAAGAACCATAACACTTCCCTAGCAAAAAAAAATACCCTTTATACGAATTTACTGGCTGTCCACTGCAAAAACTACGCCTACCATTCCTCTTCTACTCCGCCCCTCCGCGAGCCCCGCAATTTCTCAACTCCTTTCCGCCTAAAACCAACTCGATAAAAGTAGGGATTCCTTTTTTTTTCATTATTTTTTGTGGGTATGAGGATGTCCTCTTCGTACGACCGATTTTTTTTCTTAGGGACAGCGATGCTGGCTATAGAAGATACATAGTAGTCGCAGCCTTACAAACTCCCTCGTGAAAAAAATCTCTTCTAACAAAGTTATCGGCGAAAAGTTACACTTACAAAATATCTGGGAAGTCGAAGTATGGAATATGGTCGTTCTGAAAGGCAGGAGTTATTACGTCACAAACACACATACAAAAGTGCACACGCTTTTGTGTGAATTCTACTAAAGACGCCGGATATATTTTGTTATCTCTCATATTTTTTTTGTTTTTGACAGCAGTTTATCGATCATTTTGGTGTCCAAGGATACTACAGCCATGTGCGAGACAAGATTCACTTGGTGAACGGACAGATTAAGCGTTCTTTCTCATTTTTTTATTATTTCGGATCTATTAATATCTGAGATTATAACGGCGATTAAGACTACATTTACCTGGCCAAATTATTCGTGCATATTTCTCCAGATTAAGTTCTTTTATTAAGTTTAAGAGGCGAGAATACATCAAGTTCCATATCCTTAAACCTTTAAGGCCGTGAAAAAATGTAATTCGGTTCAAATTCGTTTGTAATTTCCCTGAAAGATAATATTACATGATTTCCATGTTGCTAGATCAAACGAAAGCTGTAATTATTTATGTTTCTCTTCGAGATTACGGTTTAGCTACTCCTATTCTTCAGGATGAATGTTTATTGCATATAAGTCGGTATCAGCTTCTACATGTCATTAAATTTTAGTGCAATTGCTGATGTAATCCGTTGTGTGTTAATGAAGCATGACTTACTATTTATATTCATATTATTTTCACTATCGCTGAGTAGTAGTGTTATAATTTACTGTGTTTACTAGCTGGCTTCCTCGACTCTTCGTGTCTTAAAAGTGGTGCAGGGGACTGGAGATACAAAATCTCCTTTGCATTTGCTTTTCTCATATTGTTGTTGTAATGCTTATAGCGATCTTCGTGCCAAGTTGGTAGCATACCCAAATTATCCAATTTAATTTGATTTTTGTATTCTGTTTTTATTTGTTCTAAAACTACTTTAACTGCTATGGCAACCTTAGAGATCCGCGATGAGAGCATCAGACAGCTCTGCATATGATATATATATATGGAATAAGGCAATCGTTAATAATATACGAGAGGTGTTTGAAAAGTAATGAGAATGCAGTGAACGCTTACCGATGACACATTTAAACTGGCAGACAATTCCCATAACGATAATCTTCTGTCCTCCAACAATCTCTGGTCAGATCTCTAATGGCAGTGCTTGGTCGAGCGTCGTCAACCACTGTTTTTTCCGCCTTTAAAGTGCTTCCACCACCTGAATACTGTTGCCCTGCTAATCGCTTTTGGTCCGTAGGCATTCCGTAACATCTCTAATGTCTCTTGACCACTTTTTCCGAACTTCACACAAAATTCTATAGCATATCTTTACCTTAAAACGTACGAAATATCTTTCCCCGCCGCCATTGAAAAATAGGTTTCGTAAAACAGCTACGAAACACAAACAAAATGGAACACAACAACGCCCGTTTCACTAACGACTCATCGAATGGCAAGTCGCATGCACCTTATCGATCGAGGCCATTAAAACCGAGTAGTGTTGACAATTTCATTACTTTTAAAATGCCCCTCCTATATCAATTAACGTAGGATATAATGCCTAATTATCGATGTGAACTCCTATCGCGTACCCCGTTTAGTATTTTCGTATTCGTTGACAACGTGCTTTGGCTTTTGGCATCGAGCGCAGTAGGCGGATGTTTTCTCGACCACTTGACGGGAAAATGCATTGAAATCAGTTTATACGATTTTGTAAAAATGCTGTAGCGTATAACTCTAGTAAAAATCATAAATATAAATGAATGACTGTGATAATATGGTCGTTATTAAATTTGAGCAGGAATTAACTGCGTTAACTTGGTCACTTTTCTCTTTTCGTGAGAAATGAGATTCAGATACAAAGATTTTGTTCCGAGGAATAGCAAAGACGAAAGGCTTTTCACAGACAATAGAAAACGCTTTCGTAATTAAGGAGTTTTCTCATCGTTCAACATTTGCCATTATTGCCTGAAGTGGTTCCTTTCTTTTTCAGGAATTTGGATCTTTTTAATGAGATTTGGTTTGGAGTTGAGAATTGGAGACTTTTTTGATTTTCTTCGTGGATTGTGATTGAATTCCGTATTTCATTCGAGTTCCCAGTTAATGATGATTGAACGTAATTTTTGCTGAGATTAAATTAGGTTACGCAAATTTAGTCATATTAAATCTTACAGATTTTTATGCAGAATTTAAAAACATATTTTCAGGGAGTTTTTAAATGCTTTAGATTCTTCCCGATGAATGATTAATTTAACTTAATTTTTAATGTACCCTTTTGTCTGGATGTTAGTGTAATGACATTTTATTATATAAATTATTTAATTTCATCCATTCTGTAACATTTATATATACATCAAATTTTTATAAATATTCCATTCATTACAAAAATCTCCAATGATCAATGAAGTACAGACTAGTTTACAAATAATGGCGCCTAGAAAGATCAATTACGTTTAAATATGCACCGAAATAGTACAATTGAAATTTTGTATGCTAAAATAATGTCTGTATTTTCTTTGGATGCATATATAGTAGCTTCTCTAAATATTTATTTGATAGGGAATGGCGGACTTGCACTTGATGGGAAAATGAAAGGCAAAACGATTCAAAGGAAATAAACTGTGGTAATTAAAACTTTTCAGTTTATTCTAAATTCGTGTAACTTTTTATTTGCATATTCATAATTAATTATATTAATTAAATATTTTATTTTTATTCAAAATTAATGTCATCCACTCTGTTTTAAAGACATTCAAAATTAATTATAGTAATTCAAATTCTGTCTCTCTTAAGACTAAGAATTGTGTCTGTATCCTTAACCGTATGCAACCAACTAAAAATCTGTGAGTTCGTTCATCCTGTAATTCTTTAATTATAATTGCTTAAAATATGATTTTTTAATTAATAATTACAATATTTTGAACATTATTTCACGTTTCTGAGGTCTTCAGGGTGTTAATATGCCTTAAAGAGTCGGGATAGTACACGCTTAACTGTTCCTGGTTGCGAACGCAATATATAATGAAAGAATGTTCCTGCAGTATTCTCATTATCAGCCTCTGTTCTCTCTTTGTGGCATTCGATTGCGAATGAAATCAGACAACTGCAAAGGATATAATTAAATTTTTTTAAATTACAGACGAAAGGTGTGCAACCAAATTTTCAATCTAAGTGCTTTTTTCACGTTTCTACGTGTGAGATGGAACTCCCCATTTGTTACGAATATTTACCAGTGCAGAATAAACAGCCATTTTAACGGGATTCTGAGAGAGTTGAGGAGAGAGGGAATCCAAGAGTTCACGTGCGTTCAGAATTGGATTTACTGCAAGAGAATTTGATTTCCATTTCCAGTGAATCTAAGTTAACGTTGTTATTTCTCCAAACAGTTTCGACAGGGCTATGTCAATAGCAAAGGAATAAATGGGAAGATGGCGAGTGTTCGTAAAGTATAGGAAAGAACTAAAACAAACAGCGTAATTATTCCTCTGGTCGGTCCATTGGGGAATAGCAGGTGCGTTAAAAACAAGCTCTGTCGAAAGATTCCCTCAGTCGCATTAGCAACTATTAAAATTAGCTGAATTCACGTTTTATATAGTTACTACCAAAATTCACTCTCTTAATAATCGTTATTCAAACCACGAAGGATTGTTACTTAGATTGAAAATCCCGTGAGGATATTCTGCCGCTGAACTGTCGTTATTAGCTTGAATAGTCAGGCCCCAGCCCAAGATAATTTCACATTCTGAAACAGGAGATTAAATTTTCCGTGCTAGTTCAGCTGCAGAACGTCTATCCGGGTTAGATTCCCGGCCATGGCAGGATTAGTTTCCAGATTTATAATTTGTCCCACATTTCAGAATATGAGTGTTTCATGTGGGATCAGTTACCTTTTATTTCCATACTGTTTCAAGAATAAATAGTAAGAGAATTCAATTAAAATTTTACATTTTTGCGTGCCACTTCAACTACCGTAAAAATTCCGGGATATTAGTTTTAGTGAGGAAGGAAGATGGGTTCATTCAGATGGACATTTAAATGAAATAGGAATAAATTGAACCGGATGTAACCAATACCCCGAGATCCATAGCTTGAGTCACGAGGAATTCATTAAAAACAATAACGGTGTAGTTGGCTTTTCGAAAAAGAAAGATAAAAACGCTGCTAACATAAATTGACGAATAATAAGTAATGAAAAAATTAATATTAGATGATTGACTCGATCGTATATGGCAGGGGTCGGCAACCTACGCCCCGTGGACCTCATGCGACCCCCGAGAGCGTTTTATGCAGCCCTCGAAGTCACGTTGAATAAGCGATCGGTATAATATAACACAGTCAATTCCTTATTTTTTCATTGAAATAGTCGTCTTAAAAAATCTTTTATAGTGGAGTTTTATCACCATTAAACTAATTAGAAATGATTGTCACTAAAGATGAGACCACAAAATCTCTCCGAACAAATTTGACCCGACATATAGAAAAGGTTGCCAGCCCCTGATATATGGAATAAAAGGAGAATTTTACTTTTGGTTCACCTCCTCCACCAATCAAAATGTGGTTGTTTGTATTCGCCACTATTGAAAATCCATTACTCTTCATTGCATTAAAAACGGTTAAATTTGATGATTTTATTTTTGAATAAAACACAATTGCGATACTAAGGTATCCCCGTATGCATCCAAGGAATACTATAAAGGAGAGCAAATATGAAATTTAAAAAACAACCGCCATAAACTAAAAACACGTGCACAAACTCAAGTTTACGGGTAGTAACCCAGCTTTAGTGCTAATGAGACATTACTGCACGTCTGGGACCAAATCTTCATTCATCCGCGAATAACAAAAAAAAACTTGCCACTTTAGAAACAAGAATTTGCACCCGGGTGCGCGCGTGTGTTTCGTGTATCTAGCGATCTCATGATACTTTCCAATCGTTCGCCGAAACCGGTCGCGTAACCTTAATCTATGAAAATTGTAAGAAAGTTTATAAAACAGTGTTTTCGAATTGTAAATTACATCCGATTCCCTCTTAGATGACTAAGAATTTCGTCTAAATACGCGCACACCATAGGTTGCTCATCTGGTGTCTTTTACGGGGGATGGAGATGGAGTACCCCCTAAAACCTGTCATCGTTTTTGCATCCTAAATGCGTTACTAGTCGCGAACAACGCCATCAGTCAAGAGTATGAACCCGTGACGTCACACCCTCCACCCAGCACTTCCCCAAGAGTGTTTTGGTCGCGTCCGAAACATCGTAATCCTCCTCGCTAATTAAGCTGTCACGAGTCTCGCCTTCCCTCGTAGGTCTGACGTGCCCGGTTTCCCACTTGCTGATGGAAGACGGGAAGCCGAAATTCACGTTTTGAATCGCAATGGTTTCGTGGTTATGGGCGTTTGACATCCAGTATCTAGTGTCTTCCTCTTGAACTGAGTGGGCGTTTTTCTTAATTTTTCTTGTTTTTTTTATGACTTCAACCTTTTTAATGATAAAAAGTTCTGAAACATCCGATCCGTTAATATGTCATCAATATTTCCTTACAGCAGGGTACGAGTATTAACGTTGCTTTAGAAATTCCATTCAGGAAAATTACGCAATATAAGGTAGGAATTTCGCTTATACTCAACAGATAATTTACTATTATTACTAAACTTAATTATTAAATCGGTTTATAGATGGATTTAAGTAAATATTGAATTATGACAAAATGCTTTACGAAGATAAGTCTCTACGGTTTATTTGATTTAATCATCGTTCGTAATTTAATTAACATATTCCATTAAAATCTTTTGTGAAATCAGTTATTGCTTTTACGGATCTTTTATAGCCACGTTTCACAGATTGCGACTAAGCCTTTTTGGCCGTCATATTTGCACGCTTATCCGTATGGATTCTTTGTTCGAGCATAGTTTGATTAAATCTCGTTTATATTATTATTTGGCTTTGAATACTGTCATGAAAAGTAGACGACCAAATTCAAATTTGAGGCGATGGATAATTGGGTTACTGCTAATCGTGAAACTAAAAAACCTTGATTTGCAAAAGTTTTCTCCCGAAAAATATGTGGTGTTTTAGCCATAACTGGAAAATTTACTTCAAGTGCATTGCCTCTATTCAAAGGATAATTTTGAATTGATTACCATAGATGTTCCGAAAGCTCATTAATAGATTACGTTAGTTTATAAAAATGATCATTATCAGTACCAAGTGAACACTTAAACGCTTTGACAACAAACTCTTAACCATAATAATTTAACTAAACCGTCCTATTACAACTGTCTCAGAATCTTACATTTTGAATTTTGTGTGATTGTTCGCTTAGAGGAGGACAGCCTAACTGCTATCGCAGAGATTTAACAAGTTCCCTTTCATGAAATAAATGAAAAATGAAAGTTCCATCAGAGACAAACAAGTTAGGGAAACGGTCCATTATGAGAGCAAGCGGGGAAATGTCTCCGAAACGCAAACGGTGTGTGTTTCACCTATTGTGTGTGTGCGATATGCGTGTGCTTCATGCGTGCGTGTGTGCGTCGGTCCCTTGCGGCCGAAGATATGAATCTGTCACCGTCCCGCATGGCTTTACACTCCTAAATACGCACACACGTGAAACGGACAGAAAAGGCCAACGCACGGATGGAACTCGAATGACGTAGTTCGGGAGATCTCCGGCTCGGACCATATGGGGCGTCACGCGGACGTATAAAGGCGTGGGACACAACTGCCCGAAACTGCCGAAAAGGAACACCAGTCATATGCGACCCGCTCTGTTTCAGGAGGTGGGCGACGCGAGGGAGTGCGCACGTGCGTGCGTGCGTGCGTGGAGTTGAGTGCGAAAGGTTTAGGGAGAATAATGTGTAGAGGGTAAAATGGGGAGGGTTAAATGGGAGGTGGATGGAAATATGCGAGTGTGGGGAAGTTTGCGGAAGGGTTGGATTTTATGGCCAAGGGGTTGAGAATTTAGCGGTCTGCGGTGGAGAGGAGAAAGGGAGGGTCGGGGAGAGGGTTTTCCTGAGAAAGATGGAAGCCACGGGGGCAGACGGACGGCGTAAATTGAACTGCCTCACTCGATCGCCGTCCGAAAATCCCCACGCGTCACGTATGTACGAATTGCAGAGAGAGAGGGGGGGAGGGGGGCTGCCTCGCCGTGCCTTGGATTCATGGTCCAACGGCGGCGAGGGACGAAAAGATGGAGTCATTTCGTTTTTTTTTTAACGGAACGTATTTTTTTAAGTTTCATTTATTTTAGGTCATTCGTCCCAGTTTCACGTTGACCGTTAACGATTTGTTTTTCAAACTCGTTCCATCCTGGACACGCGGTCGATTTTACATTTCATTTCCGCTCGTCACGCGGCGATCACGTACGAGGTGGATATCGTTGTAAAACGCTTAATTTTTTTATTTCTTTCATAATCCGTTGCGCGCGAGCGTTTTATTTTTTATCAATTCGCAATGTGGATTTACTTTGCTCGCATTTTCCACCAAAATCAGAGCGATGCCTAAAGACGTGCGTATTTATTTCATTTATTGTTATTATTATTTAAAGACATTATTTTTAATATCGTCTACATCATACAACGATTTGAGTTGATTGCCATTCGACGCACTCATGTCATCACTCTCACAACGAATAATACACCGACCTACATTTTATTTTCTTAATTGAATTCATTTGTAATTTTTTCGAAAGAATGTCCGTTACCATGTATGAAATCATCGGTACGAGCGTTCTGTTTTTTTATAGGAGCGTGACGTCAACCCATAAATAAAAATACTAGCGAAAATAAGAAAAATTAATGACATTTTTTGTTGCAAGGCAATCTCTCCTCCCCCCCCCATTGAAAAATAAATAAAAACTGTCGATGCGACTTCGAAATAATCAAAAGAACGGTTTAAGAGATTTTCTCTATCAATCCTCCCATTGATGGATTCGGGAAGACGCCGATCCGACGTTTTATAATTTTTTAAAAATATTAAGGCCTCCTCAAAATATAAAAAAAAATAGAAGAGAAAGATTGATCCGAGTGACGCAGTAGTAGAAAAAAATTCTTATTTTTACGATACACCGACAGAAGAAGAGACGCTCTTAGACCGCATCCTCGCTAACGTGTCCCAGTTGCGAATCTCCTTGGAATGAATAATAAAAGAAGAATAAAAAACATACGAACCCCCCCCCCCCCCCCCCCCCCCCCCACTCCACAGGCGGCGTATGCACCGCTCCGACTTGCCTAAGGCTTAAGTATCGGTTGCACATCCTTAAGAGCACATCCTCCAGAACTCGGAAAGGGAGTTGGAGCTCTGAGAGGGAGAGAGGGAGCGTACGCTGCAGTCGCTTACTCGCTTTTGTTATAGAGAGAGAGAGAGAAATCCACCTAGAGCCGATATCCTCGGGGGCATCTGGATATCTAGATCGGAAGGCACAGCGACGCATTCTCTTCCTAATATCCGTCGGATTTCCACCTCCGCCGTCGTCCTTGTTTCCAAGCCGCGTTACATCCCCTTTTTACCTACCCCGTCGCCTCCTCACATTCCCTCTCGTTACTTTAAACTTTCGAATCGAATTTTTTTTTAATCGGCGCAAATTGGTTCAAGATGAAACGCTTTTAACACATCGGCACGTGCGTTTCTGGAGTAGACTTGTGTGTTTGTAATAAAAATATATAAATTTTTACGGGTGAGTTTTATACGGAAAGCGACAGTTCGGCACGAACGATTCGACACGACCGGTTCGGCGACGGGACCATTCGGCGATGGGATTATTCGGCACCGGACAGTTCGGCGCCAGCCATGTTCCGCACGGCACAATTCCAATATATTTTGGAGGGAATGGCGTCATGATAATATTAATATTGCAACTATCATAAACGATAAAACTATTTAAACGCAGTATACAGCCAAAGTTAAAATTGCAGCTACGAAATTTAACTATAAATTTAATGTCGTTTGTAGATATTTATAATTTTCTTGATTTAAATCTATTTTCCTTTAAATATAGTAATTTTTATTTCTACTTAATAGATTCGGTAACTTAACAGTTGCAATATTAACACTCTCATGACGAAATTCCCTCCAAAATACTACATTGGAATTATGCCGTGCGGAACACGGCTGGCGCCGAACTGTCCTGTGCCGAATAGTCCCATCGCCGAATGGTCCGTCGCCGAACCGGTCGTGCCGAACTGTCCTAAACCCAGTTTTGTATTCTCTTAAAGCGGAGTTTATGAATGGTCGTACGTTTATTTTCTTTACCTGGCATTTTTTGTTTTTTTTACGAGAGTGAATCGTGTCCGAAGACGTTCCTTATTCGTCGCCTTTTCCAATTCTTGCTTCCTCGTTTTAGTTACAATCCATGCTCTAATGCATAAGAAAATAGGAAATATAAACAACTAGGTTTTCTCCTAGAGCAGGGCTCCCCGAACTTTGTTCCGTGGAATAAAAGGATTCTGCGAAAGCTTAATGGTTATGTCTGTGAGAGAGTTTTGGGGGAGTGTGTGTATCCAGGGAAATTCTTGAGTGTTTTCCGAATCACGGTGATTTCATATTTACAAATAATGTTCTTCTCCATTATATTTCCAAAAACTCGATGATTCAACACTTATCTGACCTGGGTCCGAGAGTTAGAGGTATCGAAATCATCATTAAAGAAAATAACCAAGTATATATTATATATTTTAAACGATTTCACATTTAAAACTAAGTTTGATAAGATGGTAATTACGGATTTCTAGATCCGGATTTTAACAGAATATCCTGACATCGCCCTTCGTAATTTGAAATATAATATGTCTTTTGCAACAGCATATATCTGTGTGACATCCTTCTCTCTGTATGCGGCAGCAAAAAAAAAAAAACAATTCAAAGAATAGGCTCAAAGCAGCAGATGAACTGCGTTTGCAGTTAACGACAATTGCTCCTTTATGACTAAGAAACATCATTCAAATGCGTCACTCAATTGTTTGTAAAATAATAAATTTTCTCTATAAAAATGGCTTAAAACAAGTAACGTATGTTTTTCATTAATTTCTAAACTGTGGATTGCTTTTGTGAATTTAAAATAATCGTATCCTGTTAAATACGTTAAGTTTGTAAATAAAAAATTACCAGTATAAAGTTTGTTTTATTGCCATTTGTATCGCCACATTTTGGTTAGAGTTCGGGAGATTAAATATTTAAATAATTCTATGGATTCTCAAAGTTTAAAAAATCCTGCCCTATATGTATGTTCAAAGTACTTAAGTATTTGAGAGATTATTTCGGCTATTACATTACGTTTTTTATGCATAACGGCAGTCATAAAGGAGTTGTTAACATGTCTGTCTCTTAATTGCAAGGTCGCGGGTTCGAATCCTGCTTTGGGTATGGATCTATATGTTTGTATTTGTTACTCTTAAAAGGTCTTTGTAAAATGCCGTAGATATGCTGTTTAAGAGCTATTGAAAATAAATAAACAAATCAAACAGAATGAAAGAAGACTTGTAAAAATGATGGAATGTCTCAATTTAACAAATTTCTGTTGAGTTTTTTTATCGTGTTGTTGTATATTCCTTTAGAAATTAACACCAGTCGGAATCAATCTTGTATTAAACTAGTTCTGTAAAATTAGGAAGAATCAAACGCTCTGTTCATTTGTCAATCAATTTTGACGCAATATAGTACTGCGTAATACATTTGGAACCGTGATAATCATAACACAATATCAATAATGGAATATTATGTTGCAACTCAGCCATTATCCAATGCTGAAATAATAGTTTAAAGCATACAATCATCTATTTAATTTAAATGTGTATGAGAACCTATAAAATATTAACTTTAAATCCGGATTGCATTTGTTTTTGCCCCAAAATATTGAACGTTTTAAGTGAACTTGAGACGTAAGAGTTTTATTTTTTTTGAGAATCTCTATCTTGCGTCGGACTTCCTTCTTTAGCTCGGATCTGTGTCACATCACAAAACCCTCATGGTTAGTATCCTACCGATGTTGTTTTTTGTCTTCGTACGGTTCCCATTACATCCCGATGATTCATAAGATGCACCGCCGAACGCGAGATAAGCGCTGCTCTTGGCAAATCCATGAATCACTGCTTTTTTTGCTCGCGCCTCAAAGTGTTCCTCTCTCGTAGAGAAAGGAGTACGTATCAGAGCGGTGCGGTTATGGTAATGCCTCTCCAATTTCTGTTTTTGTCAGGAGGGAAATGAGAAATGCGTTCTCGATGCATCTGCCGCCTTTAGAAGACTGCTTCCCTGCTGTAAATTTATCTTTCTCTGCCTATGTCCTGCGGTTTCGAGTTGAACGAAGCGATCCACATTACAAACCTTTTCTGTTAAAATTTTGGCGAAATTTGTTTTGAAAAATATGTTAGGTCTGTGAACGATTGAACAAAAAATCATCAGTATATAATATTTAAAATGTTGCACAACCCGAAATTTATATGGGACAAAATAATATGATAAAATCAACTTAATTCGAGATGCAACATTTTATCCTTTGCGTTTTGGTAGATATTCTTTTGACATAAAGCCTTTTAATGAATCGATGGGCATCTATTTTGACAGAAAGATAAAGGAAAACTTGTCTATGCAAACAATTTCTAAGCAGTTCGAAAAACTCAGCTAAATATTATCGTCGATAATAAATGAAATCACTCCTTGAGGAAGTCTTCTAACCAGAGTTACTTTCTCGCATTATTTCGAAAGTCGTTTTTACTTTCTCCATATACGTAGTATAGAGAAAGTATTGTTTTCATGAAAAAAAATCGACTTCGTTATTTCAACCGAAATACACGTTTTGAGGTCCCTAGAGAGCGTTTAAACTGTTTTCGGAATGATGTCTGTGTGTATGTCATTTAGGGCGCTCTAACCCGACAAGTACTTGCCATATCTTTACCAAATTTCATACAGCAGTCAAAATTGCAACATTTTCAATGATATTTTCATAAATTGATAAATTAATAATTAATCTCTGTTGTTACTTTACGCTGATAGATGAGTATCTTAACTATTGAAAACGAGTGCAGAGTAACATCAAAAACACTTTTTTAAATTTAACTATTAAAAGATAAACGCCATCACAAATGTTGCAATTTCGCCATGTTGGGCATTAATTGATGAAACACACGATGGAGATGCAATTTTTCTTAAACGAGCAGGTAGTATTTTGGTCGAGGAATAACAATTTTTACTTTCTTCATACGTAATAATGGGAAAGTATTGTGATCACGAAAAAAATCGACTTCGAGATTTCAACGGAAATACACTTTTTGAGGTCCCTAGTACACGTTTAGACTATTTTCGGAATGATGTGTGTGTATGTGATTGTGGGCGCTCTAACTCAAAAAGTACTTACCATATCGTTACCAAATTTCATATATAACACTTTGGTATGGGCACAAAGAACTGATTAGTTTTTTGGACAATACCGGTTAACCGGAAGTCGAGGTTTATTCGAAACCCGATTCGGTTTTTGCGATATTTCTTCGTTAAAATATCATTATTGTATATACAATTCTACACAAAGGTTATAGATAATGTAATTTCCTAAAACTTCTATTTGAAACAATTCTCCATATCAGTTATTGTTTAGGAATTATTTATAAATAATCGGTTTCTCGGTTTCCGTCAAATATCTCATTAAAACGTCGTTATTGTTAATCTTCGTGAGGACCAAAGTTGTAGAGAATAATATTTCTTCCAAGTTTTGTTTGAAACTAATTTTCGTAGAACCATCCATTTCGGAGATATTTAACTTTTTCGTATTTTCCAGTATACAGCGCCACCACCATGTAGCGGTGAATTCTGTAAACATATTCAAAATATAATTTACTGCAATAAGGACGACCGTATTATTTTACGATACGAAATAATAATTTAGCCTTATAATGCTATTCATAATAATTTAAATATCTGTATTCCAAATATGGAGAAAGTCGTGTTGGCCACATTTGATTTTTACTTTCTCATACGAAGTATCGAGAATGTATTTTTATCGCGAAAAAATTCGACCTCGAGATTTTTACGGAATTATACATTTTAAGTGTCGCTGAATCCGAAAAAGTGTTTGTCTGTCTGTTACTGGCTCTGGAGCCTAGACGGTAGAACGAAAATGAATGAAATCCCGTACTTAGGCATTTTATCATACTGAGCAGAGTATACACAGAAATGGTTGACGTTGATCAATAATTAAGAGTAGTTTATTCAACGCATTTTTAAAACAATCCGATTTTCTCGAAAAGGCTATAACGATTTTGATCAAATTTCCTACAGTTACTTGAGTTTACGTCTTCAATAATACAGTGTAGTTCATATTTCTTAAAAATTAATATAAGGCTATTTTATTCTAGGCAACTTTAACAACAATTCGATTTTCTCAAAAACGACTATAACGATTTTGATCAAATTTCGTACAGTTACTTGAGTTTACGTCTTCAATAATACTGTATAGTTCATATTTCTCAAAAAATGAATATAAGGCTATTTTATTCTAGGCAACTTTAACAAAAATAGGATTTTCTAAAAACAGGTTCATACGATTTTCATTTTCTAAAGATAACTAAACGACGCATTAATACCTATATATGAGAAAGTTTGTACAATGTATGTTGTACCGATTTTTTATACTTACAATTGTTATACCACTGTTTTAATAATCGAAGATACATTTTTCTGCAGTGCTTCTGCAGTATACTCCTTTTTTATATTGATAATAAGCTATCAAACGCTAATAAATTTTTGATATGCACAAAAACACTATTCAGGTAAGGCATACAAACACCTGTAATGGTCGTATTTATCTTTTCGTTTCGCATTTGGGACACGGCCCACTGTGGAGCTGTAGGAGAGAAGGGTATTGCGCATAGTGTGTCCGTTGCAAATAAATCTGCAGAGGAATTACGTTCTTACTTACATAGCTGGTAAACGTGCAACGCTTTAAATCAACGCAGCAGAGAAAATAATTCAAAGGAAACAGTTCCACTCTCCACAGTGTTTCCTTTTCGGACGCTTTTTACGACGGAACTTTTAAGCGGGCATCATATAAGACCGTTACAGCCACTTATGAAATTAACTGTCGCAATTTTTCATTGAATAGCATACCGAGGCACAAGTTGTATTTAAATATTGTGGTGAGAAATAGTCGTCCAGATTTAGTTTAAACGACGTTTTCACAGTGAAATGTAACTATCCACGTTGAATTTATATCCATAAAGCCTCTAATAATATTGACTTCGAAAATCTGTGCTAGTATTGAATCCGCCATTGATTTTTACATTGATCTGATAAAAGAAATCCATGAAAGTTGACTTAACTTCGATCTCGCTTGAAAGTGATACTATTGAATGTAGCATTAACAGTAATTATAAATCACACCTGTTCACTTGCTAATGGAATATATCAATTTATTTCACGCTTTTAGAAGTTTTTCATACAGGTTGCTGAAGAAACTATCGACACTGGTTTTAAAACCAGTTCATAATGCGCATAACATATAAAATGTGAAATTACCTGAAGTTTGTTATTGTTAACTTTTAAAATTATTCATGCTGGTGTTAGTATTTTTAGATTTTTATTTTTCATGAAAACGATCAAACTCATATGAATTTCTTGCGTTATTGGCGTGGATGTGAGCTTTTATTTATGCGCACTCGGTTTTATACTCTCATAAATACATTTATTTTCTCTGAAACCAATCCATCGTTTCAAAAAAATGTACTAAACTGTGTTTTTTTAAGGAGTGATATTCCCGCGCCATTTTAACGGATTAACCTTTTTGTTCGATTTCTGAAAGATCAGAGCGAAAAATTAATTGATCTTTCCGTAGACGGAATCTCATCCGTCTTGAAAATTGATCTGGCGACCATGTTTGTGAATTTTTTCTGGTGCTGCCCACGCATCCGTGGCGGTTGCTGTTGTTATTAAACGAAGCTTGTCGTCTTTCGTACCGAGTGCATGATGCTGCCACGTAAATTCATTCCACGAGCGATCTAGAGAGAGAGAGGGAGAGATAGAGCGTGCGTTATGAGGTCGTTATTGCATCTTCCACGCCGTGCGAAGTAGGATGTTATTTTCCACCCTTTAATAGCTCCTTTGCAGAGTTTCGTGAGGGCATTACCTCAGCAATCTCTCTTCATGTTTTGGAATAAATCTCCTTTAAATCGCTCTCACGTACAGTTAGTAGGCCAATTCGTTGCATGCCGCTCCTGTCTAATACCCTTGTGTGGGCAATTACGTCAGCTTGGTGCAAGATCGTCGACAAAATCCCTTTGCTTACGTTTGAGGCACCGTAGTTAGTGCGAGGCTTTAGCAAAGGAGGAATCAGAAGTCCATGCGGAACATATAACTTAAAGAACAACTCATTCATCGTGGCTAAGAGTTAGAAGCGCACATTATTTTTTCTTGAAGTGATCCATTTGTTTTGAGTGCGTATGGTGACGCGAGATAATATGTTAAGGGAGCGAGGGATGCTACCAAGGGGTATGGATCCACTTCGTGGGATGAGAGGATTGAAGGGGACGAAGCTTAATGTGGTCCATCTTTCTTCCGCCTAAGATAAAACCCCGTAAAAGGGGAAAAGTCTACGCTACGCAGCACGAGAGGAGACAAAGCCAGGCATCCAAAATGCTTCGTTATCGTTATATTTCTAAATGTCTCTATTATCTCGGCTCCCACGCAGGCGTCTACTGGATCATCCAGTTTCACGAGGCCTTTTTTCTTGGCCGAATGCCTTCACACTCGACATTTCCAAAACCAAACCAAGCCTCAGTTCTCTCCCTCTCTTTAATAGAGTTGGCCGGATCGGGTAATGGGCAACCTTGAAGGCCCAGATCATGAAATGGATAGGAAATCTACGTTTTGGGTAGTTCATGACCTGGATGGCAGAGGTGACAAGGTCACCGAATGGCACATATCGCCTGTCCATGGTTTTTTTTGGCAGTTCCGCTAATGGGGTGTACCATAGACATCCACACGTACGTATATTGGGAATAGTATAGCTATACATTTACACGCAGCCGCACCCAAATTTAATTACTCCGCTGCTTGGAATTCCCCATACAGCAGACCCGTAATGTTTTTAGTGGGAGTGTATTCCTTCCGCGACGACGCCGTTATTGTTACGACGAGAACATGGGTGCCGTAAAGCGGGATTTCGTCACCTTTTCGAATGAATTTCCTTTTTTATGTTTTTTTGGAATCGAGTTTTTTTCGAGTCCAATTCTCGTGGGCCCATCCCTTGAAATTACCTTCCATTCAGCCGAGGTAGGGTACCCTCGCCCCCTCCTTCCCCTAGCCCTTCCTTCTTCCTCTCTCGCTCATTTTTTCCTCACCCCTTTCTTGCCCACTTAACTTCCTGTCCCCAAACGTATGTACCTCTCTCCCCCTTTCCCTTTTGCCTCCCCCTTTCTTTTCCTCCCACTCTGCCTTCCCCCACTTTCCTCTTCCCCCTCATTCTTTCCTCTCCCCCTTAATCTCTCATTTCCTTCCCTCTTTCATCCATTTCCCCAATATTCTCTCCTGTCCTTCCATTTTCCTCTTTCATTTCCTCCCTCTTCCTTTTTCCTTCCGCCTTCTCTCTCTCTCCTCCCCCCCTCAACTTCCCTCCCACAGTCCTTTCTCCGCTCCTTCCCCCCTCTAAACCTCCCTAGGGTATCCCATCCATCTCCGGTCCGGGATAAGGATCTCTCTCTCTCTCGCTCTGGTCCGTTTTATAATGGACTCTCCCCATTCAACCGTCGACGGAGAGTACCTACGAAAGCCAACGGTATCTCCAAGTCAAATGAGACAGTCCACGTATATCTACCGCAAAAGCTCCATCTGAGGTTTATCGTTCGTGAAACGCGGCTCAGCGTTTATCTGTTTTTTTGCCTCTCTGACGTAAGGTGTGAGAGCAATTTTTTATTTTTACGGGGAAGTTATTTTTTGGGGTTTTCCTAAAAGGTATATGGAAGCTTATTGGTCGGATAATGAAACGAAATAAATATTTTCTCAGTTCTTTCCTTAGGGCCTATGTGTAAATGCGGAGAGATTGTAAACGGGGTATTTCAGGTGTTTTCCAAGCAGAGAGAATGAATCTACGTCTCATAATGTCAAAGTTCATCTTCATCTCAGGTACGGTGCGGACTTTTTGGGTTTAAAACATGCGCTAATGCTTTATTAATGAAACTAAATGAACCTGCTGCGGTTGCATGAGCTTCATCAAAATACTTGCACTTAGATTCTCCTTTTTCTTAACGGGTAGTTTCCTTTTCCTCTTGTCGCCTTCTCTTCCACCTTTTTCCTTGATGTTTTTATCGTTGCTTTTGAAAACCAAAAGATCAAATCGCTCTTTCAGACTGGATTCATTTGTTGGATTTTTCGAGAGAATATTTTATCCAGAAGGTTTCGCCTTAAGGAGACAAACAATTTTGAAACGAATTTTAAAACGGTGTTTTCGGAGTTTTTCTTCTCAGTATTAGGAAAGGTAGCCTGAGAAAAACAATGTTCTGACTTGAATTTTAATTAACTCGCGATGAATATCGATATTTACTTTCATATTGATATTTATATAGTTTGACGTTTCGTTCTGACATTTTCGACCCACTGTTGTGGAAATGTGTAAAGAGGCAGGGAAAAATCCTTATTTTCCCCTACCTTTGCATTACATTTTTAATTACAGCTTACATATACCAAGGAGGGAAAGGTTACTTTAAGACCATCAGATAAATGTCAGTTTAATCACCGGTTCTTATTTAAAAGTGTTTTTAAAACATTGAAAATGGTTTGTGGAAAATAGTACAGAAAACATCTACTTTCCATTATTGTATCGCGATAAAGTGCCACATCAGTTACAACTGTAATTGAAAATGTTTTCCAAAATCTAAGCTAAATGGCAATGAAAATGTTTCAATGGCGTCATTAATTCACAAAATTATGATGAAAAAATTGGTCGTTTTGTATTAGTAGCGAAAATATTCGGTAGTTATATGAGAGCGCGGATAATTTCATCATATTTTCAGCATATTTTAATCGAATGTTTTTCGATTTTAAGCTTTTCCATTAAACCGTATCGAGTTCAAAAATGTTATGCGTGGCTTCAATCGCAGTTTTATTTGAATCATCAACATTTACGTTCAGGCGTTTTGCATTTATAACGTAACGTGACGATGCATTAGGTTTCAGCTGATTTTAGTATCGCGGTGCATTCGTCCGTTTCGAGCATGATCGAATGTCGTCGAAGGTCACCGCATTAAATGCACGATGGCATTGGAAAACTTTATTCGAGACGTAGAAAACTCTAAATATCTTATTTGCTATTCAGTTTTATATTAGAAACTCTTCGTCAAACAGATCGACGCTCCGGACTATTTCCGCAGCATCGGCAAGTGGAATCGTATTTCGTTTTTTTAAGTTTTCTCTTCTTTTATTATTATTATTTTTTGACCGATGGCGGATCCGGACGTTCCGTCGGGAGAAAGAGAAAGCGAAAAAGTGAGAGTTTAGATAAAGACTTGTGCGAGGCTTCTAAAGCTATCATTCAAATGCGAAATATAGCTTCAAATTGACCCGCGCGCAGATTTTCATCGTTTGCACTGGAACATAAATCTCTCGGAAAAAAATCCACGTTTCACAGTCGACGAAGGAGCGAATAAAAATCGGAGGATCACTTTAAAAAAAAAAAGAGACCGACTTTTTTTATTGATCCGCATCGGGGAAAAAATCTCGCTCGCTGTTTCTTTCGGGTCCAAATCAACCGGTTGAAGAAGCAACAATTTTTCTTCATCGGTTTATATAGATTTGTGTCTGCTTCTATTCCGCGAAAAATGTTTTAAAGAAACGTTTCTACCAAAGAAATGTTATCACTCCCGCGAGAGGAGAAGTGCGGACTAGTCTATCTTTCAACAGCTGTGGGAGATATCTTCGCGATTTATACCTCACGGAGATTTCTCTGCCTCCTCTCTCTCTCTTCCACCTCGCTTCGTGTCCTTCACGCTTTCCTGTAATCCCAGATCGTCCCGCACAGCGGCGCCCGTATCGAAATAAAAAGCATCAACGGAATTAAAGAGTGAAAGGGAGACGGAGATCGGTTCGGGTCGATTTGGGACGCCTTTTTACTTTTTTTTAGTAAAACTAGCTAAAGTAATGGTGAGCAATCTAAGGTCCGCGGACCGCATGCGGCCCCCGAGATTGTCGTATGCTGCCCCGCGAAGTTATGATTAATAAGAGATCTGTAAATTTAACATCATATGAGTTTATATAATTTCATATCATACACATTCAAATCACGGCAATAAAACACTTGAGGTTGAAACGTGAACCCTAAAAACCTAATTAAGCATGATTTTCGCTGATATGACACCTCAGAATCTCTAGTTAACGTCCGATTTAAAGTCTAATCGGCCCCGCCGATGTATTTACAACTTGCAATGACGCCGGCTGAAGAATTTGCAACTTCCAATGCGGTCTGCAACATAGAAAAGGTTTCCCATCACTGGGCTAAAATATCTAAAAGGTCACTAATTGGTGGGGAGTCCGTGAAGTCAATCATAGCTTTCACAGGACTAAAATTTAAGATTTCACACCGAGAATTGCTGCAAAACAGTGACACGACGTTGTCCGATTCTCGCCATCACGGTGCGTTTTCATGGCAGCAAAAGAAAAATCTGATTCTTAGGGCTATAAGGCAGGGATGCACAAACAGCGCTCCCAGAGCGCGCGCGCTCCAAGCGCACCCGCGGGCGCACGGCAGAGCATATATTGTGGTGGTAGCGGGAGAGGGGAAGCTTCTCTCTCGCACATAGGTCTCACTCGGCCAGAGCGCGCCGTTTCCTCGGGCGCGCCCGCGGGCGCTCGGGTGCTCCGCGCGCTCTGGAGCTGTGCATCCCTGCTACAAGGCATATCACGGGGTTGGCGCGTTCTAATGGCTCCACATTCGAGCCACTCAAAGTGGTCCGCGTGAAAGCGCCCGGTCAAAGGCTGAGGTGAGCGGGAAAAATGAGAGGAAAGTTTAGGAAAGTAGTGGGAAAACGGTTTGAAAAGATGGCTGAGAGAAAATCGAGCGAAATACGCGTAAAACTGATGGAGCAATCGCAGGGCAACGTGAAAGGACGGTGGCGAAAGGGAAGATGCGCGCGCGTGGGTCCTGAATGTTGCGTTTATGCGTGCGCGTACGACGAGCAGTCACAAGGAGGAGGGATATACCGCGAAAGGTTGAAGGATGTGTTATAGCACTTTTAAAAGATCCCTAGCTGTGGACAGAATAGGGAAAGGAATGGCTCCTTATCTTTGGAAAGGAGATCTCTCTCTCTCTATCCCATTTCTTTGCCATATCTCGACCGAGGGGCTCTAAATTGGAGAATCCTTCAAGGGCAAGAGTGTAGAGGAGAAAACAAGACACCTGGTCCGATGAAGAGATAGGAAAAGAGGCGCTAAATGCCAGAGACTAGGGTGAAAGGTCGGAGAGGGGAAAAAGGATAGAGCGGCCATAAAGGGGGCTTAGGAGGAGAAAGGCTGTGTAAGAGGAAGATAAGGAAGGAAAGCTTATCATAGTAACGATACGTTCCTATGTGAAATTCGAAAGAGTGAAAAGGGAAAGTACGCTGGAATACGGAAACGCTGAAGTAAATGGGCGAATCAAAATATAAGCAAGTTTTAAAAAAGATCTGATGTGGCCAACACATGACTTTCTCCATATTTGGGGTATAGATATTTAAATTATTAAGAATAGCATTATAAGGCAAAATTATTATTTCGTATCGTAAAAGAATACAGTCGTCCTTATTGCCTTAAATTATATTTTGAATATGTGTACAGAAGTCACCGCTAAATGGTAGTGGCGCTGTATACAGGAAATTACAAAAAAGTTGAATATCTCCGAAATGGATCGTTCTACGAAAATTTGTTTCAAACAAAACTTGGAAGAAATGTTATTCTCTACAATTTTGGTCCTCACGAAGATTACCAACGACGTTTTTAAGGAGATATTTGACGGAAACCGGAAAAAACGATTATTTATAAATAATTCCTAAACAGTAATTGCTATGGAAAATGGTTTGAAATAAAAGATGTAGGAAATTATATTTTCTACATTTTTTGTGATGGTCAATGTATACAATAATGACGTATTATCGGAGAAATATCACAAACACCGAATCGGGTTTCGAATAAATCTCGACTTCCGGTTAACCGGCATTGTCCAAAAACTAATCAGTTCTTTGTGTTTATGCTAAAGTCTTATATATGGAATTTGGTACTAATATGACAAGTACTTCTTTAGTTAGAGCGCCCACAATCACATACAGACATCCATCTATTCATTCACACACACACACAGACATCATTCCGAAAATAGTCTAAACGTGTTCTAGGGACCTCAAAACCTGTATTTCCGTTGAAATCTCGAAGTCGATTTTTTTCGTGATCACAATACTTTTCCTATATTACGTATGGAGAAAGTAAAAAGAACTACAGAAGCAGATCCCAATATCGCTTTCTTTCTAGAATGTTCGCGTAAATTTTCAGAATCTTCGACTTCCTCTCCCTTAATGTTATTTAAAACGTATATTACCGCAGTTAAGCAGTTATATTATGGTCTTTATCTCTTTACGAAAGTGAACTGTATGTATTTAAGCTTTGCTTTTATTGTTGTAAAAAAATAACCTTACCATAATAACGGAACCGTATAATTCATGAATTTAAATCCTTCTAGAAAGCAGACTGACCAACTCCAAAATCAGTATCTGTCACCAACCAAAACTGTCCTGAAAGTCGTAATATTCCAGCTCTCCTCGATGCTTCATAATTTTTCTTGCGGGCGGACAAAGTTAAAACACAAGAAATTTAAAAAAAACGCAAGTACCTGCCTAATCATAAAGTGCAACTATGTTCGAAGTATGCTGCAGTTAATTCTTATCATTACTTCGATTTCCGCAATGAAACTTTTTGGATTTTATCGCACGACCTCTTAATTTTTTGCTAGTCCAACTTCGGAATAATTGAGATATGATTTATGGATGTTAGCATATGATTTTAATCGAGTTGATGATCAAAGTACATAATTACCGCAGCCATAAAACGGTCGTGCAAACCAGACGCGAGTTTCCCTTACGGAGTATCCGTACACGGTGGTTATAACCGATGAAGAAAACTGCTTTGTAGTTAAAATGCGCATCTGCTTTACTCGTCCGTTTTATAGATATACTAGCGTAATACCCGTCAATAACATTGACTATGAAAATTTCGACAAAAAAAAGTGTTTCTAGCATCTAGCATTTTCTTTATTTTTCTCACACAAAAATAATATCGCAAAAATGGCTTTATCCCTGTAATAATTCTCTCAGTACGACATTTCTGGCAAAGGTTCTCTCATCATTGAATAATACCAAATATGGGCTTGATCCATTCACTTTTCATCGAGTTATTGCGAAAATGCTTCAAAAATCACTGTTCAGAACGAACTCTTTGTATGGCAGCTACCTGATCCTCTTCACCGACGAAGCGAAAATTTGTAGGTACAGCTATATCTTGTGAGAAAAGCTTATGCTTAAAATTTCAGCTCAATCGGTACAAACCTCTGCCCAGGAGACATGAATTTCCATACAAAACGTGTCCCCACTTCAGCACTTGTAGCAGCTCGAGATGGACCTATTGACCAAAATGTTTTTGCGGATCTAAATTTTGAAGGTTTGGCGAATCCAAAATGGTATAGAACTTGAAATTCCATCAAGTAGTTCCAGAGATATAAGCATGTCAAAATCGTTACCTACAGAGACACATCTAGCTTTTTACGTATGTTATGGGATATAAGTTACCAATATGAATGAGCTCAGCGCCTTGGCGTAAACATTGGCGCTGAAAAAATTGTTTCCACGATTCGACGGAGATTTAACGACCGCTTTTTCCTCCCTATCAATGGATCTAAGAAAAGTTTTAAGATAAAATTTTTATTTCACGCACGTTATAACGTGCGTGCACGTGCGAAGGGAAACGTCCGCAAAGTGAAACAACGGGAAAGGTTACGGGTAGAAACGTTTAAAAACCAATTAAAAGGGACAAAACGAGGGTATCGAGCAAATTGGGTCTAATCAATGAATGAAGAACGCAATTCTACGAAAGTAACAAGAGAGAGACGCACAAAAGGGTTTACTGAAAGAAAATAAATGCGACGGAATTAAATTAATTATATGGCGAACCGGGAGAAAAGAATAGCGAATTAAGTTAGTGCTAGAAAACCAGATTAGATCTTTCAAGGGAGTAATTATTAGAATACAATGGAAGAATGACAAAGGAAGAGGGATAATGGAATCCAATAGAAAAGGAGGGGAATCGGAAGAATGAAAGTGGGGAGAGAGGGAGAGAGAGAGAGAGAGAGAGAGAGAGAGAGAGAGAGAGAGAGAGAGAGAGGGGGAGAGAGAGAGAGAGAGAGAGGAGAGCGTAATGGCGGAAGGAGATTATGGTTTGAGATAAAAGTGCGGTGTGTAAAGTACTGATAAATATGGATGAGAAGCAGGTTGAATGGAGAGGAATTGGATGGTGGATGAGGAGGCGATCTTCCGTTTAAAGTAACGATATATAGTGATTCATAAAGAGAGAGAGAAGGCTCTCAAGGTTCCGGTTCTTCTTTGTCTATGAAAGAAATGAAAAGATTCCCATAGATGTATCAGGGTTTGTAAACGCTATCTTGATATCTTCTCGTGTTTTAAAGCTTATCTGAGGAAGGAACCATCGCGACACCTGAGAGATTTTCGTTACGGTTACTTTTTCACATTTTATAGAGTTATTGTTTCTGGAAAATTTTTGACGACAGGAATTTTATAAATCGACGCTAGTTTTTTTTAACAAATTTTTATTTCTGCTCCATCATTATGACATTTCTAGTTATTAAAACTCGGCGTAACCATGAGTGAGATCTACCCCTCAAGAGTGTCTGTAACGTTACTCGTATAATACATGAAAATTGTAATAGAAAAAATTCTTTCATTGGCTTGGGAAATAATCGATCTGCTCACGTTCTTAATGTCGATCTCCGAGGAAAATACCGAACAAGGTTTATAGTGAAGAATTATGCATATCCAGTTGCCATGATTAATTTTGAAAAAAATCGTGTATTTCAACTACAAGAAAGCCAACGTCAGTGACGAAATGTCCACGGTATATTCTTTCTTGAATGCGAATGTGGAAAGGAATTAATATGTATTTCGTCAATATCTGAATATATATTATTTTCAATAATATCCGTTTGAAAATGGTATATTGAACAAAAGAAAGTTCCAAGCATTTAAAAAATTAAAGTTATCTTAGGAAATTATTTAACACTTTCCTTTTAGAATAATATCTTATTTATGATTCGCTTTTTGTTTATGTTACATAAAAATGAGCCATGTTACATCACAGTCGAAATGGGGCATTATTTCGTGAGAGGAGCAGAGAGAATTCTCCAAAGTGCTGATGTCACGTATTAAGTGAGCGAGCGTCATATCTCTCTCGCACACTCTTGGAAGTTAAGGAGATGGCCGCCAGGCTAAAACTACCAGAACGTGAGAACGAGTTTGCGTGAATGCTGAATGGTGCCGGGAAATGTAACCACGAGGGATGGAAGAATTATCCCTCGTTGTGAATGATTTTGAGTGTATCACCGACTCATAATTCGCGGAAATAATTAACGAACGAGTATGTAAAAGGAAAACTGCCGAGATGGATATATGTAGAGGCAAAGGTAAAGGGAGAATATCAAAGAGCATTTAGATAATGGGGAAAATGATTGTGGAAATCAAAGTCAAAAGTTGTATCGAGGTTTTCATTTTTCGTTTTTTTTTAAACAAATAATATAGAAAACTACAAATTCAGGTAAAAATTCCCACAAGATTTCGTGGAATTTATATTTGCTCTGAAAGGTAATAACAGATGGGAAGTAATTAATATCGTGTCGAAAGTTTTTAAAATGTGCAAAGGCTTTGGACTAACTTAAACTTTTGATAGAGATAGGCTTTGACACGGTTCTTTCCGTAATTGAGAAGTAGGAAGGAAACTATTTATTTTTTGAATGTTGTGTTAAAGCTCTGAAAATCAGCGACAGAAATTTTGAAATGCTTTTTAAAAAAACATTTTACTGTCGTTCTTTCCGTACTCTTCGAAGTATTCTGTTTTTCGTGAAAAAATATAAACCTTGGAGGTTTATATTTTTTGTTTCATCGAAAATACTTTATATTTTTCGAAACGCGTCCTTTTATCGCATTTGTTTCTCTCGCCTTTTGTATTTACTTTCCTTTTTCTTTCCTTTTTTGCTAGCCCCTTCACGTTTAACTCCCACCCTCTTCCTTGTGCGCCGCCATCCGCAGAGTGAGCGTCGCAAAAACCTTTTTTCGCTTCCAACGCGGCGCCGCCCATTGACTCGTCCTCTCGTCCTTCCAAACTGCGAGGGCGTTCGGTTCTTTATTTTTCTCCGAGTGATCCCGTCCTATCGGATTATCACCTTTGCGCCTCGTCCTAACTGCCAACTCCCCCACTCCTTCTCCCCGCCACTCCCATCCTCTCCCTACATGCCACCCTCAACCCACTCTTTCGCTCTATCTCTCTTTTCCCCCGCCTAAAGTTTTTCTCCAACTCCCCATGTTCGCATGGAGAATTTACAGCGCGATGTTTGACAAAGTACTTCCTGGACTGATATGAATTCATTGGAAATTCCCAAATTTGTTTGGAACACTCGTTGTACGTCAAAATTATCTAAACGTGGTTTATTTATTTACAGCAATCAGCATATTCGTTCGCGTATATCTTTCAGAGGGTGTTTCTTTTGTGCTTAACTCCCAGTATTTGTATTGGAAGGTATAATTTTGGCATTCATTTTGTTTTTGTTTTAGTAACACTTCCCTTTATGGCAGCATTACATGGATGTTACTCGTTCTCAAAAAAACATATATTTAATAAGAATTTATTATACTTTTCTCTGATAGAAGTAGTTTAAAATCAACCCAATATTAGAAATAAATACAGTGAGAAATGTAAGTTAGAAGCGTTGCATGCATTGTGTGCGTTCCTCTCGGGAGCTCTATAGATTAAAATGTTGATATTTTCTCGTAATGTGGGACTTTTGATATAATTAAACGGTTCCGACATTCTTTTCTTTATATATTTTTGGAAGTGTCTCATATTTTTCTTAAACTATGGCCCAACTCATAAATATTGTATTCATTCGAAATAATTCATCAAGAAAGCGCCTAACCTAAATGAATTTGGATTTTTATCTTAAAGAAAGTTCATTAAAATAAGTGAAAAGTAAATTTTACATCAAAATCCGCTTACCAGATATATTTTATATCTGTTAAAAATAGAAAAATCAGAGAGAGAATGAAATGGAAATTTTTCTCTAGCGGTGCAGATAATTATACAGAACGGAAATTAAACGTATGTGTGAATAGAAGGTATTGGCGTGAATTGATATTACAAAAGACAACATGGACGATGAGAAAAATCAATAGAGATCAGTCACAACGAAGAAATTCGAAATTAAGAGCGACAATCGCCAAGGTCCCTGAAGAGGTTAGAGGTTGCGGGGTTTAGGTTATTCAGAGTGAAAGGTTATTGTGGAACAGCATATCTAAATGAATGTCTAATCTCACTAAAAGCATTAGTGCGACATTCGAGTTAATAAACTTTGAAAACCGCTTCTCACAGCTAGCAGGAAATTACTTGGATGAAAACCATAGCATTACGTGAAAGGATAAAATTAATTTAAATCGATTTTTTTCCCTGCTTCTGTGAATGAAAGAAATTCAGTGAATATTTTCAACGATCCTAAGGGCCTTTCTTGTTGATCAAACTACGGCTACTAGTTTGTTTTTCAATATTCTAAATTTAAATAATTTAATTTTAAAAATTCTACACTAGAAATATGAACAAATAATGTATAATTTTGTTCTTTATTTGCTCTTAAGAATGAAGTCTAATCATCTCCGTGATAACTTACATTTTATCGTAGTAACAACACCTGGTTCTGTTGTGTAGCTTGTGTTTCTCTTGGAAACGGTTGAAATGATGGCAACAAAGTCAAGTTTTTCCCTTAACTGTTGTCAAGGCTATGCAGATTTTTTGCTGAATTTATCCCTGGGATCCTCTCTAGAGACTAGGAAATCAAATAAAAAAGTCCAACACTTTAAAACCTCCCGTTGCTGGGGAATACAGCTGATGATCCAAGGTCTTTCTTTTTTTCTATTTCCCCGGTTCTTCTATTCTTTCTTGCTTACCTTCCTGTTTCGTGCACCAGAAAAAACGCTTGCCAAACCCATCGCCATTGGTTAAAGGGACTCTTAGGGAGGGAAATAGAAATAAATAACGACATAAAAAAGGAGGCGCACGGAGGCCGCCACAACACACGTCCCGTTGTCACTCGCACCGTGCACTACCCGCGTCACTGGAGTCTCGTTTTTTTCCCGTCCTCGTCGAGACAACACTTGTCCCGAAAAAAATCTGGGAGTATATAAACTTGACGAGAGGAGAGAAAAGAAGTTGAAAGGAGAAAGTAAGAGGAGTGGGATGAGGAGGAAGGAAAGAAAAAAAAGGGACAGAGGGGAAGGAAGTGGAGAATAAGAGGGTTGAGATAAAGGAAGAAGAGTGGAAGAGAGGGTGAAGCAGCAGAGAGAGAGAGACAAACAGACAGACAAACGAATTTATTTAGGGCGAAACTGAGACTGCGTGGTCCCTTCTTACATTTTACCCTTTAGTCAGATTTGAATATTATATACAACTTAATTACAAAATTTCACATACATATTGATTACAAAATTTCGTTAGTTGAACATAAAGAATTGCCATAGTAGAGTAATGTTAGTTTTGTGGTTTGGAAAAAAATTGTGTAATCCCTTTGTTTAGCACAGAAAAAAGTCCCACTGCGGAAAAACACCTACGAAGAGGAGGGAGGCGTAAAAAAACCGCGAAATAACCCTAAATAGATAGAGAAAAAGAAAAAAGAAAAAATAAATAAAGAAAGAATAAAGTATTTGATTACCAACAAGTGAAAGGAAAGAAGTAACGTAGACATACATAGAACTTATAAAAAATATACATAAAAAATATACATATACAACATATGTATACATACAGAGAGAGAGAGAAAAAAAATGTCATGGCATTTTTGGCATGGCCATAATGAGGCTGGCATTAAATGAATTGGAAGAGATATTACCTGCGTTCGCATCAGGAGTTCCATAACTCGTACACGAGGCTGATATGCGTATTTATAATTATTCTCCTCTTTTGAATTATTTTTCCCATAACATGTCCTTCCTTTTCGTTTTCTCTGTCTTCTACTTTTTTATCCGGCCGTACATTTTAATCTCCTTTCTCTTTCATGTTTTCCATCTCCCTTTTCTTCCTCTATCTCTCACACATCCATTACCTCTGCCTTCCATTCTCACTCATTTTCAACTCCTACTCCAATCCGTTTCGCTATACCTACTGTCATATCTCTATCCTCTGTCCCTCCCTTTTCTCTCTTTATCGCTCCTCTCTCTCTCCCTCTCCTCTCTCCCTCTCCTTTCTCCCTCCCTTCTCTCTTCCCTATCTCTCCTCTCTCCCTCTCTCTATCTCCCGTCTCTACTTTCTATCTTCCCGCCTTTTTCTCTCCCCTCTTCCCGTTTAATTTCTTAATTAATCTTTCCATCATCTGCCCTTTCTCTCTCTCTCTCTCTCACTATCTCCATTCTCACTTCTTTCCACCTTCTTCTTCCTCCCTCTCTCCATTTTCCACCTTCTCTCCTCATCTCATTTTCCATCGCTCAATTTTTCGAACTTTCGCTCACATTCTTTGCACGTTTTGGACCCCGAGGCCTTCCAATTACTCTCCGCTTGCGTCCGTTTCTTCTGATCGAATTCGTCTCCCTTTCCATCAACGGTGGTGTATCGCGTCGTGTCGTGCAATTGGGTGGAAACTTTTTTTTTCTGCGGAGAACAAGGCATGTTTCCATTTGAGTTGCAAAATGCGACGATTTCCAACAAGCTCTTACCACTTGCGATGACGAAAAACGAAGTTTTCTTCCCGGATAAGAATAGCCTTTTTTTAAAAGTGTAATTCTTTCCTCGAATTTTAATATATTTATTTGCGTGTATTTATTTTGTTACATATATTTCTCGATGTATCTTACAGTACGGAATTATTATTTGTAGTGTTAAGTGGCTCAAAAACGTTATATTAGTTTTGCTCAAAATCGGAAAAAAGTATTTTCGAGAAGACGTATAAATTTAACCTTATTAGCCTTACGGACAAAATTAACTCCTAAAGAACCAAATCAAATACAAACTATTATAATTTCTCATCCAACGCAAAGTATTTGTTTCGCATTAGAGATAAGCCGTAAGAATATCGATTCAGTTTTAATGAGATTGGTAAGTATCAAGAAATATTTTATTTAAATATAGCTCATGTCTCTTGAATCCTCTCCGTTCAAGATAACCTAAGAAATGAATTGAATCGTCGAAAAGAGAAAAAAAATCTTCGACAGTTAACAAAACCGTCGAAAATTTACCGACTCAATTTTAGAACGCGGAGAACTAGCGCCACTGAACGTGTATTTCCAAATAAACAGTACTCGGATAAAAACCCTGCATTAAAAAAATGCATAAACCCCGCAGATATTTTGCATTACCGTCCTCCTCCTGTTACTAGAAGTAATGATAAACAGATCCTTTTGGTAAAAAAAAAGACGAGAGAGAGAGAGACACCTCTAACGATGCTGCTGGCGCCATCTATTACTCCGCCCCGTCACCCTCTCTCTCTCTTCCCTTCACCCTTCAAGGATCAACTCCAACAAACACCCACCCGTAATAAAAACTTCATTCAACTCTAAGCGGCATGACCTAAATTTTCTACCAGCTTATCAGATCTCCTCTGGGCGGAGCAGGCATGAACATAACACGATCTACTCCTCCTAACACTTATTGCCACTCACCCAATCCTCACAAACCCTCTCTCTCTCTGTGATTCCCCTTCCATATCTAGCTATAATCGACTACTATCTCCCATTTCAATTCCCCCCCCCCCTAAACCCCAACCCCCCCGTCTCTCTCTCGCTACTATCATTTACTTAATCTCCTGACAAGAAAGTGGGACCCGCATTCCAGCTATTCGATTTAAGAGAGAGAGAGAGAGAGAGAGAACCGGGAAAATAGAGGAGAAGATGGAGTGAGAGGGATAGAGAGAAGGCAATAAGGAGATAGGGAGAGGAATTTAATGAGAAAAAATTAAGAATCAGAGAGTGAGAGAGAGAGAGGAAAAAGGAGACGGATTTCTTGTTTATTCTTTCGGCTCCCGTATCCATCCGTAAAAACACCGCCTCCTATGTCAATAATGTCTTGGAAACGTCCTCTTAGGATTTCGAGGCAGGTCCTTCAAAATATTGACACGCATTTGATTGCAACCGCTTTTGAGCGGATAAATGGGTTTAATAATTGCGGAGTTTCATGAAGTCGTGGTTTGACGCATTGAGCGACTAATCTGATCTCGTCGCTTCGAGTTCATTTGGAAGTTTGAAATGGAATAAAAGTGAAGGGTTAATTGGTTTCGGAGGTGATTCATGTCCGCGGTGTTGACGAGATGACTGAAATGACTGTTTTATTCGTTAGATACGAATGAATTTCTCACGGAGGTTTAACAATTTTTTTCTATTTTAAACGTTTTGAGCAAGGTCGTAAATTTTATAAAGAATTGTCCTTCGCCTAATCATTTAAAATAGGGGTCTCCGAACTTTTTTATAGGTGGACCACTTGTTCAATAAATTTTGTGCTCGCGGGACAGAGCATCAACATGAAAAACGTTTTGAAAGTATAGGTGCACAATATACTAAAATATGCTTTAGTTTAGTTGTTTAGTGAATTAGGTAAAATACGATTTTCCGAGAAAATTTTCGACATGCCCAGGCTAACTTTTGTTTTTTCTTCGCCAAATATGATTCGAAATCAGACATAAATGGAACAACTATTTTATAAAGTAGAAATTGTTCAGCCTTATTCCTGGAGTGAACATGATTTATAAAAAAAACAGGTAATAATAAACAAACATACATAATATGAAATACATGACGAAATAACACTTTTTTTCGTTTTCGTTCAAGTTATTTTGAAAATTTTGTTAATGTTTTTCGTTACGTTATTCAAACATCATTTCGTTACGTTGCGCATAACGTTTTGCAACACTTCTTGATTGTTATATCTAGTAAAAAAATATAGTAAAGACTTATTTCAGACTCGAGGGCCACATTAAACGGGGTCGCGGACCATAGCTTAGAGAGATCTGATTTAAATTATAAAAAACATTCCGTAGTGTTAAAACCTATTTTTTATGCATTGGTGATAAATAGTTTTGGAAATTTATACCTGCAATTTCTCTGTATATGAGTAATACAACTTTTAATTTTTCGGTAAAATGTTAGCTACTCTTTGTCCTTTTTTTAATAGACAAAAATACATTTTGGCCATTATATAGCTTCGCCAAACTATACTACCAAGGACCGTTAATCCTATTTTATTTTGTCAACGATAGAAAACGAAAACAATGACACTCGACTTATTGTCGTCATCCACGGCGTAACGCATTTCAGACCCATCTCATGTTTTTTTGCGACGAAATGTCGTTGAACACTCGACGATACAGTTGTTAGCATAATTAACACGCAAAAAAAAATCCCGCATGCTCGAACCACTCTCCTGTTTTTTTCTCTCCGTGCACGACTAATAAAAAAAGGCTCCACTGACAAACACACACAGACTTAGGGACGTGCGAAGATGAATCGTTAAAATAAAAAGAATTTTTTTTTAACCCGACGGACTGTTTATTTTTTCCATTCCCTTCCATATCACGCGAACCGGAATACGTTTTCATTAGGCGCTTTAATCCGCTGCTGTCAGCCATTCTCTGCGTTTCTCGTTTGTGCTTCGGAGGAAGGCAGCTTGTTGTGCAAGAGGAATCGAGAGGGAGACAAGAGAGAGAGAGATGGAAGGAAAAAAATAGCAAAAGCCTTTTTCGCCGAGTGCTAAGCTCGTCTTGGATAATAACCCAGTGACCTACACCATTAACCGTTTATCATTTGACGAGCAATCAAGAAAAGGTGTCTAGAGAAGGATGTAGTATGGCTCCAATCCAATGTCATGTTCATTTTCCTAACTTGACCTACTTAAGGAACGGTTTTCTCGGCGTTTTGTTACTTAGAAAATTATAGAAATTGATTCGTTGAATGGGGTGATTCCAAGCATAAAATATTTTTGCGTGCTTTATTTCACAGATGCTTTTTAGTTTTTATGGATTTCTAAACTTGTTTTAAAAAATTTAAGAGAATTACTTACATCCTGTTTTTAAAAAACTTAGTCTTACAGCTCATTGAGAATGTATTCGTAAATTTATTTTACTTGAGTAGAAACGACACAATCATTAATTGCATTTGGTAGATAGTTTCTTCATTAAGGTATCATAATTTGCCTGAACCTGATTATTAAAAGGCGTGGAGCATTATATTTTTTATTTATACGCAAATTGAGGCAATGAATTTCTTTGTTGCTGTAGCTTAAATTTATTAACATTGTATTTTCTAATATGGCTGCATGTTGCATTTATAATCGGACGTGAACATTTTTCCAGCAGGAACGTTACTTCCTTAAAAATATCACTTGTTCATGCGCAGTATCCAAACCATGGAAACGCTTCTAAGATAACGTCCTTCGTAAGACTGAAAATCCCTTTGCCAATTCGAAAGGTTTATGGGCAACGAAAATATGAATACATTTTGGTTCACCTTCTAAAGTTACACCTTTCGGCAGCTTAAAATACCGACATCAGGTTTCGAATGAACGAAAGCACTCTATAACTCCACTTATGCTCAAAAAGGATTTCCACGCTCTAAATAAGCCAGGGAACATTGGATAACTAGGCAGGAATTCCCGACCCTACGAGTGACTGAGAGGGAGACGGCAATTCTCCGTCCTTTTCTCCCTCGCTTCCCTCTTCGCCACTATTCTACTCAATCCCTATTTAAACCCGTGATCGTGTAGACAATGCTCAATGGCATTCCGTCAAAAGAGTCAATAGCACTCGCCTTCTTTTGCGAGAGCAACATTTTGCGAGGAGTGAGTTCGGCCACGGAAAAGGCTGTGTAATCCATACCGTACCGTTGTATTAATTGGGGGGTGAAATCTCATCCTGTTAAACCTTTCTCATTGAAATTTACGGGGGATTGAAGATTGGGTGAAATTAGGATAGTTACTCTTCCCTGATTTCCTAGAACTACGCTGATTAAGTTTACAAAGGGCGGAAGCTATTTCGTTAAATGGAGAAGCTCGGGATATGCTTGGAGAGTTGCCTCAAAAGTTGGATTTTGGCATGAATTGTATAGCCAATCGCAAACCATTTTTTAAAGATTTCACGAGCCTCTCTCAACGGGAATATTCCTGCCGTAAGGTGCAGTTTTTTTAACGTGTACATGAAAATCTTTAATTATTTTTCATCCGAAAATATTAAGTTTATAAGTTCATTTCCTTTTTTTGTCTCATTTAGTGCTAGTGTTTGCGTAACACGTTTTAAAATAAATAATTAAGTGAAGTTTTAATTTGCCTGATAAACTTTAACTTTATGGATCGCCATGTCAACGGAATAAATTGTAAATTTTGTAATTTCCATTTTAATTTCTTTAAATATTTTTTCTTGCTTATGTAGTGACAGCTGCGAAACTGACAGCTGTTTTTTTTAGGTGTAAATTACGAGTTTACGGTTTATTCTGTCTAAATTGAAGGAGTCTGATGGCGGGTTAGGCGGCATTACACATTCACGTCCTCTCCTATCCCATTACTTTCTCATCTCTTCAAAGCAGGCACAGACCATCTGCTTCGACCGCCTTCAGTCTCTTTTTCTGCCCTCTGGCGTCCAATTTTCTCCATTCAAGTGTTACCAAATTTTCAACCAGTCTCTTTCTCTCTCTCTGTCATTTTCTCTTCTTCATCCCGTTCTGAGCCCGACCTCAGCCTTCTTTTCGGCAATTTGTTAGGGATCACTGAACGCATTATTCGATTCATATCTCTTTGCTTTTGCTGCATCCCTTTTCGTTGCAGCCTCATTCGTCCCAGCGAACAGCATCATTTCTCTCTCGCCCATCCTATCTTTTTGTGTCACGTTGCACCTGGTCTAGTTCCTCCTTCCAAAACCGTCACAACGTCCCTTTTATCCAAGCGATGTCGAATAAATTACTCGGTTTGGCGTTTTCTTATTTGCATTCGCGGTTAATTTACGGGTCTCATGGATTTCGTATTACGAAAAGTTATGATATTTGTGAACATGCTACATTTTCACCAGCATTTTTCGTCCTCCCTACTTGGGGTTTTGGCTACACTTCCAGCGTAGAGCACGCCACCGATAACTACTACTGACCTCCGGAAAGACCTTGCGATTTTAAATTTTCACGGTTTTATCATTTTCATTCCAAAACTTTATTTTAAAAATGACCCGCACGTGATCAACTTGTCACTGTTGCTTAGTTAGTTCGGAGGACTTTCCTACTTGTTTTTTTGGTTGGATAATATTTATTGTCTTCTACAAAACTTCCCAGAAGTGAGATGCAAATTTTGACGAAAAAAGTAATTAAAGTATGCAAAATTCGCCTCTTTCAATTTACGGAGAAACTAACTTTAAACATTATTATTCCCACTATATAATTTGAATTATTATTTTTATGGTAAAATTTGGAGAGAAAAGTAATAAATCATCGAAGTTTCCAATTTAGCGCCCTAACTATTATTACAAAAAACAAACGAATACATAGTGGGGAAACTCAAAAACCATGCATATAAATATTGAAGCCTCTCAAGCCGGTAAAACGAATATATTTTCCCTAACATATTATCTCTCCATACTGTACGTATATGCTCCTCAAATATTCATATAAATGCAGATATGGACCAGATGGAAATATATTACGTTTATTAATACGGTTTTGCTTTTGCGTTAATATCTGTACATCTAAACACATACCTTAAAAATAAAATTTGATTTAAAAATTATAGCCAAAAACTCAAATTCACGCTTACAAAACAACAGAAAATTAAAACTATTTTTTGTGCGACATAAACTGCATTTGAATTATCTAATTTAGGAATTTAGAAGGATCTCTAAGAAATTAATTTCATCAATATTGATCAAGCGAAAATAATTTCAAAATCGCCATCTCCTGAAAAATTCAGAGACCTGTGGATTAAATTATTTTAGTATAATTCTTATTTTATTAATAAAAGAAATTCATTAAGCCTTAGCAATAAATGCGTACTTTTTTGGAACTAGACTTTTCAAGTTGCTATTTGTTGTTATTTAGATAAGAATCTAAAATAGTATATTTCATATCTCCAATAAGTTTGAGAACTGCTTAGTCGGTGAGAAAGTGTATTTATTACGATATATGTATATATAGTTAGGTAATTTTAGTTAGTATATTATCCCATAGAATAGTTTTAAACACATTAAATTGTGTGACAGACACGAAACACCATGCGGCTAAGTATTAAATCGTCCTAAAATGTCTCTTTTTATCGTCAATGTTTTTATTATTCCCGCTTAAACAGCGTATAAATGGCATATAACCATAACAAAACCTAGGTCTCTGTTAAACCGCCAGGTATGAGACGGAATATTTGCGTTCAACTTTATTAACATTTTTAAAACGTAACTGACCAGATTGCACAGGATTAACTCCCTTTGAACATGTAAATTAAAAGCCCGTGGGCTGACTATTGATCATTCAACTGATATGAACTCCATTCGTAAGAACTTTTATTGCTTTTAATTGCTGAATTTTCCCTCCTGATGTTCTTCCTATGTCCAATAGAAATATTTTTCTTAATCAAGAGAGGAAGGGACCACATTGGGAAGGTAGTTGCAGCTGATAATTCCACGGTCCTTTTCAGTCGATACTTAATCAAGAGCTGTGTTTTTCTTGTTCGTTTAAATGCGAGGTCCGTTATTGAACAACTAGCTAATTAACAATCCCTGCCATGGAAACAGTGCTGGTTTTATTATAATTTGCTTTACATGCGCATTTGGCTGTAACGCGTTTGTTTATGACAAGCTATTTGATAAGCGGATGTGAGTTGATTATTCACATAGGAGAATTACTAACATTATAAACATCTTGGTATTCGATTGAAAGCAATTTTCGTATCTCGCAGCGTATTTCTTTAATTAAACATATCGCTTTTTTTTCTTTAAATGGATTCCTTTTGTTTTCCATTTCCCAAATCGTTTGTCATATTCCCCCATACTGTCTCGTTTTTCCTTCATACATTACGTTTTTTTTTCAGAGTTGCGTCAAATTCTATGCCTGAGGAAGGATTGAGATTAAGAGATTGCGTGCAGCACGAGACCAAAACCCTTCTTCGTCTCGCTCACGCGCTTAGACCTCAGTCGTTCCCATTCAATGCGTGCGTGTGTGGGGTTTGTTAAATTTGCTCCCTTACCCCTTCATCAATCTATCTGTCCTTGCTGAACGAACCTCGTGTTCGTTCTCATGTCTGGCATGTTAACGAAGTCGGCGTATTTTTATATTATTTTTTTTGTTTCATAAGAAAGGAGGAAATTTTAATAGTTGTGTTGTAAATATGTATTTTGTAAATGATGCCTCTTTTCTTAAATCGTGAAATAAAAGTAATAGTAAATAATAGTTTATACCTATGGACACACGTTGAACCAACCAAATTAAAGTTAATTAAATCGGTATTCTTTAAATATCTATTTTAAAGTAATTGGAAAATATCTAGTTCATAGACAGAACAATTTTTATAATATTAATTCCTCGCTTATCAGTGTACGGGTCGTTAGCTTAACTTTATGAGTCGGTACTCTGGCCGATTTTCGCCGATGATTGTTTTTCGACTGCGCCGGAGACATGGCGCTGACGACAGGTGCAAATGACGTTCGTCCTTTATAACTTGTATTATTTTATTTTTTCTGGAGCGGGACATGGCTTTAAATACAATGACAGCGGTTCCTACCATGATTGGAGGAAGGAGGTACTCTGCGTCTACCATCAAATTTAGTAGATACTGCATATGTAAATAGTATACCATCGTAAAAAAATACAAGACTATATAATAGAATCTATAAGTTTCAATAAATATTTTATGGCATTATTTCCGCTTCCTAGCAAGACAAAATCGGTTGTTAATAAATGGTGAACTCAAAGTATATATATGGATTGATATTGCCAGGGATAATATTTTTTCCTTCGGATTTTTATCCTCCATTACATTTTTCGGACTTTTACGTATTGACGCTTTCCTAGAACAGGCTGGAAATTATTGTCTTCACTTCGGCCTATTATTCATTGAATCATTCATTTAATCAATGCATTCTTTTACCATTATTATAATCTTTGTATCAACACCTCATTGATTTTAAGTGACTACCATGGTCACATTTTTTCCGATAATTTATTAATGTTATTTTCAAATCTTATTAGCATCGGAGTAATATTTTGTTTAAACTTTAAAATATTTTATATGTATTTTATGATGTATGTATGAGCTATAAAAACGGCATCCTACGAACGAGTATTTTTTCATCATACGCAATGCACATGTGCATTTGGACAGTATCCTCGCTTTATTAATGTTCTGTAAACAGAAGCTGTGGCTTCTGGTTGATTTACCTGCAAAGCGCTTAATGACGAGGATAATCTAAATCGACGACCTCTCGCGAGATATGCGAGGGTTTTTATCGGCTAATAACCATTCGCGGATTGCTTTTTAACGCAATCTCGAATTCACCGAATGGAAAGCCAATTATTAACGATTACGGCGTTTTTATGCCCGGCGATCGGTCTTTCGCAATTCGTTCGTGATTCATTCGAGTTAACGGGAATCGGAATCGATGACTATTGGACTCGCGGATCGGTTTTCTTTCATTCGCGATTGGCTGCGAAATCGACTGCTTAAACCCATTCAACGCTCGTTAAGCACGCTCTGGAAACGAATGCATACATTTCGCTGTTTTCTTTCTGCCGTCCGATTGGATAATTTGATATTTTCACAGGGATAAACGCTCCAAATCATAAAATTTCACATCGATCAATATTATATGTTACACCAATGAAAATCTCTCCAGTGTATGAAATTGACGATCGTTGACGGTAAACGTTTCGAGATGGGATTTAAGCAATCCAAGGATAACTCTGCCGAATTAATTGCTGACATGTTTATCACGAAGAGGGACTGTCGTGGGCACATTACTTAAAATTTTTAGAATTTGATAAGCTAGCCCTTTGGTTCATGAAATTATTGTAGGCGGGGCAACATTTCAAATATGAGCAGACATCCCAGGCGCTCCCACCACAAAATAAGGTTGTACCTTTATACGTACAGTATTAAAAACGTTGGAACGCAATTGCTTATTATATATTATTTGTAATACTGCCCCATTGACCAAACAATTTTGGCTGTGTTATTAACTCAGAATAGTAATTCGCGGCGCTTTGTTGAATTCCTTGGCTGGGTAATATCTGGTGTAGACTTCGAGAGATCCGTTACCGCTTCGGTAGCGGTGAAGGTCTGCTTCGAGCTCTCGAACTCTGAAAACTCGTGCCACGAAAATTATTTTAAATAATAGGATAGTCGCTAATATCATGTGCAACGCCCAGATTTTAAGCTTACTTACTCAATGAGCATGATATAAAAACTTACAATTTTGTACCAGGCGCCTAATGAACAGATAAACCATTAGATACGTAGTGACATGTTCATAGATGCAGTAAAGCAGTATCTGGCTTGCCTCTATAGATAAATATGATTTTATTTTATCTCACCTGTAAATTATGGAATTACTGACTCAATGATCAATACAGACTTAATGGACAACCATTATAAAAAAAACATGATCTGATTCGTTAAAAGATCATTTTTCGATGTTGTCCTAAAAAAATCTTAAATCTAAATTTGCAATGAATTTTATTACACTTTTTTTTACCAAACCCAATGTTTTTTTAAAAATATTTTCCAACTTTGCTAAAATTGCAAACAACATTTTAAATTTTACTCACGAGTGGGTAAAAATTTCCACTCCTTCATACTGGAACATTTTCCGAAAAATGTAAAATGGAAAGGAAACATTAACAGCGATCCTTAAATACATTTGCGAAAAAGATTCTTACGCGCGAATTTCCTTTTTTCTCCCGGGGCCGCCTATCCTTTGGCGTTCGGACTTTGGTGTTATTTCTCTGAGCTCCCATAGGAGAGAATTGTTTTACTCGTTTCCACCTTCCCGCATTCCTCCATTCTTCTCAAACACACACACATATCCTTTTCGTTCCATCGGCGTCCCCGTGCGAACAGATATAAAAGTGCGTCCACTCGTTCTATCCCTCTTTCCTGGAGAGATCTTTGTTCGTCCCTTCGTGAGGTAAGTGGCCTTATCTTTGTCGGCGAGGGGAAAGGGTAAACGGGGAGATGGAGGGAGTTGGACCAGGCGGAGTTGAAGGGAAGTAGACTACGTGGATTCAGGAGTTTTCCTCCACCTCCTCCCCCTCTCCCATGTCACTGCTCCTCTATCCCATCCCATGTATTGATCCCGAAGGGTAGACCCGCCTCTCTCTCTCCCTCCTTCCACCTCCTCGTCCTTTCTCTACTCCTGCCTCTTCGCTACATCCTTCCTTTATCTTTCTTCTCTTCCCTTTCTCTATCCTAATCTTATGTCTCCTCTTTGCCGCATCTTCCTTCTCTATCTTCACCCACCTGTCCCTCTCTCTCTCTCTCACTTCCTCATTCTTTCTTCCGAAAGTACACTTTTCCGATCTCATCCTCCTCCGACTGGTGTATTTGATATTTTTTCCTCTGAAAACGCCACCGCGGCACATGACTGCATTTTTGTATATACACTCGAGAAGAGAGTGCATTTTCTCTCTTACACATGTTCAACATTACTCCGATACATTCATCCCTAAAATGTATTCATTTTCCTTTCAGCTTTAATAATTCATTCCATAATATTTTTTAATTTTTGCTGGATCATTTTTCGCTAAAAATATTATAATTTTCTGCTTTGTGTATCCATCTTTATCTCTATTTCATTTTTCTCTTTTCTCAGGTACTAAATTCCGTCTTTATTTCTTAAAGTTCTAGGAAACTTTGCAAAGTATTCAGTTATTTACAGCTATTAATATATATTTTCAGATTTCTGTATAATGTTATTTCGTTTTAATTTAAAACGCGTATTATTTTTCCTGAAAATTTCTAAGGCGAATGTATTATGTTCTGGTAAATAGATTTTTATTAACTCCAGGAACATAATTTTTATCGAAACCTAGGTCTTGATTCCACGTAAAAAAAAGTCAAAGCGTAAGTATTACGTCTATAAACACTGAAACTTTGAAATCCCATGGAATACTCAAATAAAAACTTTGATTCAGAAATATTACTTTTTTCTTACGAGACATAACATTGCTCCGTATTCGCTATCCCTAATCGAATGCTAGATCCTGTCTCTTTAGATCTATAGATCGCTCTGCTGCTTTAATTTTTTCTCCCCGATCGTAATTCAACGTGTTTCTCATTTTCTTTCTTATATCGATATATTTTCTTTTACGTTCCTCTTTATCATCCATAACCATCTCTGTGAGTGATTCTCCTTTCATTTCCTTTGTATTTCCCCATCGATATCATAACCTCATCTTGTTTTATGACTTCGAATATCTTCCATACATCCCGATTCGTATATGTTATCTATATATTTAATTCCTTTTATTTCCTTTTATTTCCTATCATTTCCTTTTATTTCCTTTTCTTTCTTCCCTTGTTTCTTTATCTATTTCCCCTATTTGTCCTTTCTATTTCTTCTTTCCGTTGGAATCCTCGGTCACAGTAATATTTCTCACCCTCTCTTCAGCAGAAATTCATTGCTTAGCAATATCCCATCTCTGTGGAGGGATGATGTTACAGTTAAGATTCAGTTCATTCAAGGGTCAATTAGCGCCATGCCTCGCTTGTTTTACTACATGCAAGCCTTCTTATTACCGGGAAAAGCGGTTTAAATTTGAGATTACGAGGTAGTTCCTTCTTTCCTATAGAAATCAGCTAAAATTAGAGCATTTGTCACGCGATTACAATATTCAGTGATTATGTCGAAAAAGTGAAAAGTATTAAATGAAATTTATATCTTTATATTTTTTGTTTCCTTGTATTACGTAGTATGTTGATTGGTATTTTAACAATTATTAACCTCATGTTACACAACTTATCAGAACAAAATGGAAAACATTTGTATGTTCCTAAAATCAATTTTCTCCGTAAGTCATTTATTAATGAGTTCCTGCATTTTGTATTCGATAAAATCACTTTTGTAATAAAAATTGCATTTTATTAAAATTTCCATAGATAAATCGCAAACGTTAAAGAGCAAGCTCCCAGTATATGTAAGATATAATCTATACAACTTCAGGATCAAAGAATGGTTAAATACCTCCAAGGGTGGTCACATTGCAACCGAAATGCCCACCCACTCAACTGTTTTGTAGGCTCTTTTATCATCAGATTTTTATTGCCGACATTTTGTTTACACGTATATATGGCAGCTCCAGTTTTTTAAATTAATAAAATGCACTTCTCCGCAATCATATTTTTGCTTTCAAGATGAAATTTGAATTAATTTCAAAATTGCGAGAGAGTCAACCATGCTTGCCTTCATGAATGACGGAATGCTTTCAGCATGACCACAATCCAAATTAAATGCGGGAGAACGCGTGGGAAGCTCTCCAATACTTTTCACATCTACACACCTGCAGGAGGTGCGTTCTGCCGAAGCCCCTTGAACCAACCCCTAAGACTCCCTCCAGGTAATAATAGTTTCGTTCGCCATTCCCGAAGAAACACGAAAGTTCCCCTGTTGTGCCCCTTTCTCTTCCGCAGAGGGAAAATGACCCCTACGCGTAACCTCTTTAAGGAACGGATCTGCGGTGCACGTGTCGCTATCGAAGGCGCTAAGTCTCCATCATCCGCCTCTCGGATCCCGGAAACCTTTTGTGCTTTGGCGAGATGCCAGTGCCTTTCCCATATTCCCCGTCTTTTCTATTTTTTTGTTCCGTTTTTGTCGGCATAGAATCTCATATTGGTTTCCAGCGGCAAACACTGATTTTTTTTCAAAAAGTCTTCTCTGTCTCCTGCATTTTCCTCTTACCCTTGATTCCCAATCTCTTATATGTCTTTCGATCTTGTGGATATTAATAAAATATATACATATAAGGAACGGCTGAAACTCAAACATTTAATTTCCTAAGACGGTCTCAATTTTAGGGGATTGGGGACGCGTTTTTTGTCTTCGTGAGAATCTATGTGATATCTGTATATGCTAGGTCGGGATCAATTTATTGGTGATAGATATGCTGCCAGTTATTTATTTCGATCTATTATTGTTCTCAGACTAAAAGGTATTTTTTCGATGAAAATGAGAGCCTCTTTTCTTCGCTGTTGCAATCGCGGATGTATGCTCTTGAGAGATTTTAACGGGGGAATTATGTTTCCCTAAGTTTCTTGCAGATTTTTGCCATTAAAAGCTGGGCAGCAAGTCTGAGAAAAGTAAGGGACGAATTACAAATCTGGATCACGTACAAACATCTTTGTATGAAATATACAAAAATCAATTGAATTTCTAGAACTTAATGGCAATTTCCATTCCGTATTGATTGATAAATTAATCACGTAAGAATATTTCTCAGCATATAAACTGATACCATTAAAAACGCATGGAATAACGAACTGTTTATTGGTTTTCAGTGACACTAGAAATTAACGAAAGAAATTTAAAAGCTATAGAAGAAAATAATTGGCCTATAATAAACTACGTCGAGAAAGTCGTTAACTTTATATTGTTCATAAAGTGTTTTTTGGCAAAAATACTATTTGAGTTTCGTAAGATAAGAGCTACTATAAAATACGATGATGGACGAAGAAGAGATATTATGACTATCTCAGAGAGTGGAAATAATATCTAGTACGAATGAGTTCTAGGGAATAATTTTGGGGCTGTAAGTAAGAAGACTAACGTATAATGAGGGTAGAGGAAGTAGTGTTTGGCACGATCAGGGCTTCGCGGAACATCCATAGGTCGGTATCCATTTAAATGAGGGAAATTTAAGGTTCAATTAAAAATAATGGGAGCGAAATGTTGAAAATTCCGTACTTCGCCAAACATTTTAAGGGATTCCCGAAAAGGCCTTTATTCCGAGAGCCTAGCCTAAATTCAAATGAGTTATTCGAGGTGTTCGGCGCATACATCTGTCAATCTCATACAGGGAGAAGATAAAGTGAACAGTAAAAGTATTTCTGTAGTAACGCTTTACATATTCATTCAAACTTTTAAAATACGTGATGGGTCCGCTGTAACGCAGTCCTCGGGTTCCATGTCGTTCGACCGTATTACTACGTACAAGATCACGTTATAACTAGACTATTCAAAATTTCCAGATCTCTGATAATAGCCAGAATAACGCGGAACTGCAGATAAATTGCTAACAGCGGCCTCATAATTGGATAATCCATTTGAAATGACGGCGCAAACAAAAACGATTCCGGCAAAAATGAAGAAAACTCAAAGCAAATAAAAAATGTCGAGTTAGGGCCCATATTATACTTCATTTATATTGATGGCCCACGTAATGTAATAAAAAATTGAAAAATTATTTTGTATGCTGATGATATAGTTCTGATTGCTTGCCATGTTAATTTTGATTGTGCTCAGAAAGTAATGCAGGATGATTTTGATAGGTTAATATATGGTCTTGTGACAATAATATAGTTATTAGTGATAAGAAAAGTCAAGTAATGCATATCTCAAATAGAGTATCTAAGAGAGAAACTATTTAGTTGAAATTTCACTCACATATGCGCATACATAATACATATCCTGAACCATGTGACTGTTTTGTGTTGAGGCAGGTAGATAACTATTCCTATCTTGGTGTAATAATTGATGATAATTTTAGATTTAACCTAAACACCAGGAAGGTAAATGCGAAGTTGAGGGGAATTGCCTATCAGTTTTATAGAATTAGGTCTATTGTGCCTGTAAATGTTATATTATTGTTTATATTGCTTTAGTTGAGAGTATTCTTCGATATGGCCTTACCATATGGGGTAATACAGCTAAATTATATACTAACTAAATAACTAACCAAAAGCGTATATTAAAATTGATTGACCCACAGGATGTCAATATTACCTTAAGTCAATTGTGTAAAAAGTACAGTGTAGTCACTGTTGATAAATTGTACAATTATTTGGTTATCATAGATAATTATTTTATCCAGCAAGTATAAAATACATAGACATATTTCACCTAATATGAATAAAAGAAACTACTAGTTATTCTTCACTCCTAAATATTATAACAATAATGGTTGCGGAAATCTTAAAGTTGTTTTCCCTTCATTGCTCAATAAACTATCCAAGGACCTAAGAAATTTAGACGAAATGCCTGTTGTTAAATTAAAAGTTAAAGAGCGGTTGATGAATGAACTCTGATATTGTAATTCTAAACTAAGGATGTTACTCTATGGAATTTTGTGCTGTTTTTTTGTATAATGTAATTCTAAACAAATTACGCCAGTCTATGTTAAAGTTGGCAGCTCCAGACAAGCCTCTGGCTTTGGGGGACCAGTATTCGTTTCTCTGTTACGAATGTCTATATACTTAATGTGCTTTTATTTTGTAACAAATTTTTTATGTAAATTTTTTAAGATTTTGCTCCAGATAATTCTGTGGCCATTTTGAAAATTTATTGTAATTTCTTCTATGTAGTACACCTGAATTCTTAATACCGCAATCTTCGAACGATGAACTCCTTCAATTAGAGATTTTCGACGCACGCGGCTCTCGCAATTGTACCGTTTCAGTGCAATTTTAAAGAATTACACGTTTCCATTTATGTTTGACGCAGTGCGATTTTAGCTAATCGCTCACGTCTGCAGTGCAGTCCAGTATTTGATTAGTCGAGTCGCGCAATCGTTACGCTAATCCACTGTGCAAATCAAATGAACTGCAGAATGTAAGCCGTGACCTTGCCTTGCCTCCTAAGCGTCGATTATCGGGTTTATTTCAAGTTAACCAATTTTCTAATTACAAATCAATTAGTTATTCGAGAAATCACTGAGAATTCTTTGTCTTCGGCGCCATTATTTGTCTCACAATCAGTTCTACGTTCGATTGTTTAGTAAAACAACGATTTTATAGTTATCATATCCACACACCCGTGTGGTCATATGGTCATTTATTCTGCATGTTTTAATTCATATATAATGCAAATATATTGGGTAAATGGCGAATTTCCATTACATTTTGGCCTAGATCGTGACTGAAAAACTTGAAATTCAAGTTATAATATTATTGTATATGTTCCACTTACAGTGAATCGTTTGCATAACGTGACACGAATATTTCCGCTAGTGTGACATTTATATTTTAACATTGCTCGATATAAAATACTGGAAATATGTTCTGAAAGGGTGAAAAATTGGGATATAGCGCGATATAAACGTGCCCCGATATATCGCGGAACTCGATATAGCGAGCCATGTTTGTGTATCATTAGTGTAATCTCTAAATAATAACGTGTACCTTTCCAGATTATTCTATTTATATTTTCACGATGTTAAATGATGTCCGCATATGATGACGTCAGATCCATTTATATTTTAAATCATGTGGAATAATTAGAGAATGGCTGCGTCAGTCAGTGATAACAGATAATATCTATTACACATTTATTGTGCCTTATTCAATATAACATCTAATTATTTTTAGCGGGTATTAATTAAATTTTAATGTGTATTCTCTATATCAATTTTATGTTTCAAATGTATATCGATTTCATATAAAATTAGTTTGAAAATAATAGGCCAGTAAATCTGACGGAGTTTTTGTTCCGGAAGAAATTCAATATATAAAGCGAAAGCCAACATTTCACCGAGTTTTTCTTCTGCAAAATACATTAAAAATGAATTCTAAATATAATGTATTGAAAATTCAAAATGACATACAACCCGCTTAAAATGCTAACGGCGCGGCGGCCTAGTTCTTATTACCCCTTTTTACTTCCTCCATACGTAGTATAGGGAAAGTATTGTGTGCACGCAAACTTCGAGATTTCAACAGAAATACATGTTTTGAGGTCCCTAGAACACGTTTAGACTATTTTCGAAATGATGTATGTGTGTATGTGATTGTGGGCGCTCTAACTCGAAAAGTACTTGCCATATTAACACCAAATTTCATTTGGTATGAGCATAAAGAGCTGATTAGTTTTTGGACAATACCGGTTAACCGGAAGTCGAGGTTTATTCGAAACCCGATTCGGTGTTTGCGATATTTCTCCGATAATACTTCATTATTGTGTACATTGACCATTACAAAAAATGTACAAAATATAATTTCCTACATCTTTTATTTCAAACAATTTTCCATAGCAATTATTGTTTAGGAATTATTTATAAATAATCGTTTTTTTCTGTTTCCGTCAAATATCTCCTTAAAAACGTCGTTGGTAATCTTCTTGAGGACCAAAGTTGTAGAGAATGATATTTCTTCCGAGTTTTGTTTGAAACAAATTTTCGTAGAACCATCCATTTCGGAGATATTTAACTTTTTTGTAATTTCCTGTATACAGCACCACTACCATTTAGCGGTGACTTCTGTACACATATTCAAAATATAATTTACTACAATAAGGACGGCTGTATTCTTTTACGATATGAAATAATAATTTAGCCTTATAATGCTATTCATAATAATTTAAATATCTATACCCCAAATATGGAGAAAGTCATGTGTTGGCCACATCAGATTTTTCCTGTATGGAATGTCGTCGCCTCCAGCCATCACAACCCTAAGCATTGTACTTTTTCAAATTTGTCGTGGGTTCCTCAGAATCTTTAACCTCGCTGTGATAAAACGCGTTCCCCTCACAGATCGACATTTTCGGTGCTTTCGCCTACTTTTTCATCTTCTTGAAGCCCCGCCTTCCATTTTCAATACGAAATACGCCATTTCGTTTCAATGAAAGACATTCTTCTCATTCGGAGGCAATACTTACTTTTGCACACGACCTCATTTTATGATTGCTCTGACTCGTCCCCCTATCTTCCCCCCCCCCACCTCCCCCCCTTCTCTGTCTGTCCCTCTATCTTCCCCCTCCATAGAAAGAGATCGATGCGGGGCAATGGGGAACGTTCCACGGGAAATTATTGGGCTTATCTTTTGAATGACTTACCCCGAAATGTTGGTGCCACGCAAGAATGTGCGTTCATCTCCAATGTGAATAACTTCCTCTAATGCGGAAACGTCTCCATTGAAGAGGAGATTCCTTTCATCGATTTGGCCGACCTTGCTCGACTTACTCTCGCGGGTTATGTACCTCCAAATTCGTTGACTTATGCAATCCGTAGGATATTTAATTTAATTTTATGTTTTGTCATGCAGTTTTTATCTCCTAGCACAAGAGATTATTAAAATACTGAGGCGTCAATATGTCTTTAATTTATTATTCAGGATTTATGCGTCAGTAGATTTCATTACCTATTGAAAATTTTACATTCCCGATTCATTATTTTCTTGCGCAATTTTTACTGGAGAGAAATTAACTTTTTTCAGCCTATATCTCCGTGTGTACCACCATGTTTGTGCGATCCAAATCATTCCTCAAAAAGATTTTAAAGCAATTTTTTCCCGTCTAAGATTTATAACTTTAACAGTAACAATTTTTATGACACCTGAAAAATGTTTATAATTTGTCAAGTAACAGCAATAAGACTGATTGTGAGTTTAGTAGCCCTAAATTCTTTCACCATTCCAACGCGGCCTAATTTTACGCAACATTTCTTGTTTATGGAGTTCCAGTTAACGTCTTTTGAACGCAAAATTGATTCAGTTAATTCGCCGAAGTTGGATGTCATTTTATCATTTAGATTTATGCTAAAGTTTTTTTTTCAACTTTTTTTTTGCATTTTCCTAGCGTTATTATCAGATCCGTGCCTCGTTATAAAGTTGGTTGGCGATTTGTTGTTCTTTTGAACAGTGAAGATACACGACGCTTTAAAAAAAATAATTTATTCCAACTGATCGCATATACCGTCGATAACGGATTGATGTCAATCAATTTCACGGATACAAAATGAACTCCTTTATCTAGTCGATCGCTCCTTTTAATCACTTTTTCGAAACGTTCCCATTCTCCTCCTTTCCCTCTCCGTTCCATCAGGCAACGGAAGTCTCCTCTAAATTAACCCCGTCCTCCCGCATTCCTGCCACTCTAATCCTACTCACTTTACTCGCGATCTCTGAAGTTTGTTTCGTTCTCCCAACCGATAAAAACTTTTCAGTTCGTCGTCGGCGTAATTGGAGTTCGTCTTCTACATAATCAACCGCACGAGCGCAGAAAGGGAACGGCAATATCGACTGACGTAGCGGATTGAAAAAAAAAACACTACCACGAATAAGTGCGCGGGCTCTTTTAATCACACGATCTCTCTCTCTCTCTCTTCTCACTACGGAGATAGAAACGGAGAGGGAGGGCGAAAGGAAGGAGAGAGAGAGAGATAGAGGAAGTTGAAGAGAGGAAGAGCCATCTCGTATTGGTTTTGAGCCCTAAACTCAGTAAATGTGGACGTGGTTGGCGGTGACCGTCTACAAATATCGCTCGCTTCCCTAGAATTGAAGGGAGCTGACTCGCCAGGAAGGGGAAATAAAAACTTCGGGAAAGAGGAGATTAAGGGGAGCAGTATTTCAAATGGAAGTTTCATTTGGACGAGGGGAAGTTTCGTGATAGGTTTAGGAGATCATTTGGGAAATGGACGATCCAGAGGAACTCTCCATAAAAATCAAATCTTGAACGACAATCTTAAATTACGTTTTTATTCTGGGTTTCCCGATGACAAGAGAGTCCAAAATTTTGCCAACGGGTGAGCGAGGCTGATTGCATTTCATAGGGAATTCCGTAAAATTTTAAGCCCTCGCCCAATTTTCTGCGTTAATCTCTAAAATAATTTTCCCTTCGTACCATTTGCAACTACGTTGTGATATCCGATGAGCTCTGAAATACTTCCGTACATATGTGCATTTTTTTTTAGACTTGCTGTAATCTGGAATAGGGTTTGTCGCTCTCTCGTTCAGTCATGTGCTTTGAGAATAAAATTGTTTTCTTCCCGCCGAGTTTGGCAGCTGCGAGTGTCGAACGTAATTTTCTGCCGATTTGTGGACCAAATCCCGAAATATGAACGGCATGATCTCACAAGAAATGTAATATGAAGTGCGTAAAATAAAAGAGTGGTTTGCAGAACAAAAAAACAGATTATTCTTTGAAAAAACGTAACTTTTAACGTAAAATATATTTATAACAAATCGTTTTCTGTCCAATAAAACTAATATCAAACATCTGATAATTATTTCCTATACTGAAATTTTAGCTTTTTACTCCACGTGTACTTTATTGTAAGTACTATTATTTGAATCTTTATTGAACAAAAGTTGTGGACTAACGAATCTTTTATAATCAGCTAGGAGATAAACTGAAACAATGGTGGATCGTCTTATACATAATTTTCAAGAGCTTGTTGCTATAGTTCTTCGGAAAACACGGCTGGATTCGACATTTGAGGAGAAAACGATAAATAGAAACAGGTCAACGTGGCTGAGTATAGTTTATGCTATTGAAACAGGACGGCCTCTTATCAAAACATATCGCATTTTACCTTTGTATTTTCGGAATTGAGGGTTCAGGAGGTCGACGCGACTCATTTTTATCCCATTAACACTCATCTAATTTGGAACCGCACTTAAACGTACGTTTGACATTAGAAGTTCAAACATGTAGCCCGTATGCCACATTTCCAAGTGTGACCTGTTATCCATCGTCGAAATTGCTCGTCCGAACGGCGGAATAAATCAAATTCATCCCGTAACGAAACGGATCAAATATTTAACAAAAGCCAGAAAAATAAAAAAAGAAAACGACCAGAGATACGGATGCTGCTCAGAGTTTTTTTCGATCCGCATGACGTGGCACAACAGAGGGAAATCAGGATATGAAAATGCACTTTTTTTTACGCCTTCCCCCCCTCGCACTCGCGAAATTTAATCCAATCCATTTTGCTTACATCAAAAAGTCGTTCGTGTCAAAACTTTTCCCGGTTTATCTTCACATTTTAGTCAATTCGGTAACGCTTTAAAATTTTTCGGACGTTGTTTGTTTCCTCGTTATTCGATCCCCGTTGGCGGCAGTATTTCGCCAATGTTTTGTTTTTTTCCTCTCTCTCCCCCTTTTGGGTGACGCTCGTAGTGAATATTAGGGCATATACCCTGACCCGTGTGCAGACCGCCAAAGTAATTGAATTAACAAAAGTTAACGGTCTCAGTCTCCTATATTATCCTTCACATCCCCAATTTCCTCTCTCTCCCTATCCCCCTCTACTCCCCCCCCTCTCCCCACCAACTCCACAATCCCATTCTTCCTTACGGCTTCCCACAACAAAATCCTCAATTTGCATATTTATGCGACGGGAACGCATCGGTGAGGAAGATATGCACGTCTAGAAAGCTCCCGCGGAGCACGGAAAAGCGAACAGAATGATGCACTCGACGCGCGAAATATGCACATGAAGATAATGCACGAAAAATTTCGGTCCCAGCGGTCATTCCGTTTCCCCCCGAATTACTCCCGTTTTTGTTCGTTTTCCCCCAAACGGCTTGGCTGAGTCGAATGATCGACTGGGTTATTGGCTCCGCATTTGCATTTAACGGATTCTAGCGCTTTTGGTCGAACGAATCCGATGAAAGAAAAAAACATTTGCGAATGAAAATATTCGACCAAATTTTATTTTTATACATTCCGTGTGGTATTGATTTCTATGAATACGTAACAAACTATTTTTCATATGCTATGAAATAAACGTGAATATAATTAGTAACGAGCCTTTATTTTCCCAACGCTGCGCTGTGGATGTGTTTACTGCGGTTGGATAATGAAAGGGGTTAATAACAAAGAGAAATGTATACATAGAGAGAGAGGGGAAAGTCATTGTCCCATCTCTGCTCGGCGTAGATAACAGTGTTTAACTAATTTTTGAAAGTTTGTTTCGTTTAGAGACTTCAAAGATGGCGTGCAAGATAGCCGTATCATAGGATACGCTGAAACTGAAAAATACAGATAAAACACACGGTTAAACATATTATTTCAAGCCACGTTAGTAGCGGATAAAGTTTCTGACAGAAAAAATAAATAATATTAGATTAAAATATTTTTTAAATATAAATATGATCATACTTGAGCTTAAAGGAAAAATTACCATATTTTAGGAGGTTAGCTTTAAAAGAAAGTAGCGAGAAAAAGGAAGAGATTATACACTTCTTTAAGTTCATTGGCTCATAAAATTCAGAATTTCTAACATTTATCCACTAATTTAATTGGTCAGCTCTAGTCGCCTAGTCGTTTTTATAGCCTTATGTGAATTAATTTCTTGATTCTTAAATGCTTTAAAGAAAACTTTTTCGGATTATTTTGTATCAATTCTTCGTTGGCACATTTCATGAGTTTTCACTGAATTTTATCCCACGCACAAAATAAATTTTGTTATTCTTGGCTCTGATGATCGAATTTTAGACATTTGAATACATCGAAAAATGAACGCAAGAAATATATTTCAAATTCGCATTAAATGTTATAAAATATTAAAGCATATTTTCATGCAATCTAAGCAAGTGGAAGTTCTAATTTTATCAAATCTATAATAATTGTACAAACTACTTTGTAAGCATATCCGATGGCAGTTTTTTGAAAAGTGGAAATATTATCTCTGAAATTTGTTGAATTTTATTCAAAGCAAATTAATTTTTTTAAATTCATTAGTTATATTATACTCTAAATCAGCCTTAATCGACGAGTAAATCTTTTAATCACGTTTGATATGACGGTGTTTAAATGAGTTTGATTAACAGACAACGAGCGAAGTGTTACGCGATTTTCGTAAAGTCTACAATCTCATTTTATCTATCGTTTCGTTTTTTCCTCTCTTTATCTGATGTGTCGTAAAATTGTTCTGTTCTCAACATCTATGCCGACTTTATAGCCTGCAGGAATTCTACTCTCCGCATGCAGTCTATTTGTCACGTTTATTTGACGGAAACGAACGGTTTATGCTATTGATTTGGTTAGCAACGCCAGCTTCTCTTTTGAATCTTTTTATCATAATTTTGGGAAATTTCAAATAAACTACGTCCCGAGGCATAAGTTTATATTAAGTCCATATGCACGCATGTTTTTGCAGAAAAAATGAAATTTATAGTATTTTTATGAAGTGTTAATTGAATTAATTTTTGGAAATATATGAAAACGGCCATTAATTGATAGTAAAGTGGTAAACTATAAAATCGCCAGAGAACGAATCGCTTCATCCCCTCATGAATAAAAATAAATGGCAATCTTGGATTCGGGCGAATGTATTCTTTCTCATGTCCTTGTCGAAGCATTCCCGTTTGACATACGTATAAAATACCGCGTTCGCATTAACCTCTAAAAACATTTTTATTCATATCAATCGTCATCGATGAGCCAACTTCATAAAAATACGGCCGTAAGTCCTTTTCAACAACCCTGCACGTGCTACGAGGTGGATATTTTTCGGAAAAGTCGTATTGCCCGAGTCCGAGTGTGTCCCGCGGTAAATCCATCCTTACCTGCAGAAGAAAGGATCGCAGTTTTACAGCCGAAGCACTCTTTATTTTATACGCGTCTCGTTGTCATGCAGGACGGCGTTTTGTTTTTACAACCACTTCCCCATTTTACACCGAAGCGGGCATTTTGAACGGGACTTTTTAAAAAAAATAAAGAAAGAGACCTATTGCTTTTATTTACGATCGCATCCTAATTTACACCTTTATCGCTTTTGGCCCTTTTTTCTCCTGTTGTCTCCGTGATATAAGGGAGTGGGAAAAAGAGTCGAGAAAGGGATGGAGGGCGTGGTTAAGTGAGGAAAGTGAGATGCAAGGAATAGAAAAAGGAGAGGAGAATAATTAATACAAGCGGTAAACTAAAACAAGATATGTAAAAATCAAATAAGGAGAATTTGAAAAAAATAAAAGCATTACGTGCTAAAGTGTATACTTATGGATTTTGGCTTCCCCAAAAAGAAAATGATGAAAGTGAAAGCACGAAAGTGAACCCGTATAATTTCATTTTATTCCTCATTATTTCGAAAAGTTTTATTTTATTCTCGCTTTTATCGATCACGAAGATTTTTCAACAATTATTTGACCATTCTCAACACAAAAGATTGCGAAATTAAAAAATGTTTTACGATCGTAATAAATAAGTAAATCGCGTTTTAAAACTTCTGACGCAAAAAGTTCGAACGACAGCGCGGACGCTACCACCTTTGTAAGAAAGTAATAACATTCATTCCATGGCAAATTCACGTTTGAAATATGACAGGAAAAACGCGTTTTTTATTACTGGTTTGATATAAAAGCGGGAGAACGGAGCAGAGGGAGGATGTGGAGAGGGCGATGAATAAACTTGGAAAACTCTAGGGAAAGATGGATGGGGAAAATGGTAATAGGAGAAGCGAGAGAAAATATGCCGACGCAAGCGATAAGAGGAGAAGAAAGGATGATGGGGGAAGGAAATGGAGAGAGAGGGAGAACAATAGGAAGATGGCGGATGGGAGACAAAGAGAGGCGTGCGAGCGAAAAAGGTGATATTTGCGAGTTAAGAGAGGAGGATAAAAGGGACAGGGCGTGACAGAGGGAAACAGCGACAGAGATAGAATGGAAGCTGAATAGAGAAAGAGAGAAATAGTACCTTTGTCGCTTTTTACGAACTTTTTATTTCTATCGCTGCGTCATGAATTTTTCACGGAGAGGGCGAGAGATCTCAGCAGCAGCTCGAAGAATTTTTCAATTTTTAGGGAGTTTTAGGGCCGTGATTTAACACGCAAGCGTTGAATACAACTGTCTACATCTATCTTGAATGATAGTTTCATTTTTTTTATTCAACCTCCTGAAAACCAGGCTACACGTTACGTATGAAACAGATGTATAAAATAAAATTGTTTTTTCGTCTGAAAGCGGTTTCTTCTTTAACTATCAGGAAGAAAACAATAAGCTTCGTATAGTTCTTATTATGGTCTTTAATGCTGGAGAGCGTAGTTAGAAATACGTTCTTTTTTACCTGAAATAATTTTATGTATCACACAAGTTCGAATCTCTTGTGCATAATTAAATGTAATATTCAGTTTTTCCAGCTCAGATTCAGTTTTATTTAGGTTTGTTATATTGATCTTCCACTCCCGAATATGCTGTATCCTGAGAGAGCTGTGGTCTCACAGACTGGTAACTTCTACTGAATTCCCAGATTCTCCCTCGCCATTATACACCAATCAGGGACGGCAAGGGGTAATTTTGTCTCCCCGGGCGAGATAGCACTCCAGAACCCCCTCCGTAAATGCTTGTTGGGATATTTTCGAAATAAATGTTAATTTATTCGTCGCTATGTAGAAATTAACGATAATGAAAAAAATAAAATAATTACATAAAGATTATATCCTTTTCCGCATTATGAATTGGTATCCAATATTTATTCACTTGCAAGTAATTCATAGACAAATAGTCGGTATAGCGCCCCCAAAACATTGGCGCCCGGGGCAGCCGCCCTGCTCGCCCGTACATCACCAATACAACGCCACGCGCCAATGCGATCGAGTCCGGGGATATCTAGTGAAGGATGGTCCGAGAATGGCAGTCCGTCAGATTATCAGTATTCGGGACGTAACACCCAGTAAACGTCATGCGATCATTTCTTTATTACCAGTAGATACATATCAGTATTTGGAAATTTATCTCGTCCCTTATTTAATGAAGAAACAATCACACAATACCTTAAAGGATCGGTTAGCAAGAACATTGTGCCTCGCACAGAGTCCCATACAATACCATGCGTCTTTCTGTTTCGTCATTAAAATGGCATAATTTCGGTGATATTTACGTGAGGTAAACAGATTGCGGCTTGCAATGGAGTGGCGTCACAAGACATTACCGATTCGCTTGTGCTTCTACTGCACTCTACTAAATATATATTCGTATCAACTTATATATTAATTAAGGGAAGCCTATGTCAGTCACACCCCTAAGAAAGGCTTCCCCTCCACTTTCACTCAGCCACGCTAGAGGGGAAGTGGAGGCGAAGGAGATGCGCGAGGGGGACACGTCGGTATCTGGAATAGGGCTCAGTACGCGGCGGCGGCAGCGTAGGGCGGCGGCGGGCGTCGAGGGCGCGCGGGTCGGGGGCACGCCGGTTGGACAGCGAAGGGCCTTCTTACTCAGTTTCGGAGCCCTACGGGCACCTAGTCATACCTTTGAAATACATAACAATTGTCCATGGTACATATGCGTAATTAGGAAGTTTGGTAGCTGCATCGAGTATCATAGCAAAGAGATGAATTCTGCTTTTGGTACGACCGAAAAGTTTCAAACAGAATTTGCTTTTAAAATTGCGCTATATTTTCCTTTATTTTTACCGCGAATGAAATGACAAGAAAATAAAAAACTTATTCTTATATACTAGTTCATTTCAGGGTAAGATCTTTAGAAGAACCTTCAATATTTTGACTTTTTATTCCCGCAAAATGATCTCCAACTTTTAAATTGTGCGGCTAAATATTAAATCGCGTATAATCTGAGAGTCCGTATCTCTCAATGCCAACGCATCTGCGCCTCAAAGGAAACTTTTATGGCCTCAACCACTTTGGCGTGTGCATTACCGCGGATTAAGCGAAACTGATGAAATATCATTCCCTAAAACTCTGCTCTACCATGAAACGCAGCTGAGACTTGAAGGAGAGCTTTGATAAGCTGCCGGATTACACAGAGGGGGTAGTTTATTACGCAGTTATCGTTAAAATCGCGTAAAATTTGACGGTGTAAATATTTGAGCAGTCCATCTACGCTTAAATACCCTCCTAGTTTCTCTATTTAACTTTATTTGCGGGTGTGCACGCGCGCGCACACGCACACACACACACACACACACACACACACATATATATATATATATATATATATAAACATTGGAAAGGTAGCCTTCGTATTTCTAAAAGGTAGTTTCAATTGTTCTTTTTTCGTGGTTGATTTAATCAAAATGTTTACCATAAAAATGTCGCCGTGGTGATGGTTGAACATCCCATTAAGGTCTTATATTTTATGAAGTTAATGCTTTAAATGAATTCAAACCTGTTGGGAGGACATCATGAAAAATGACTGCGTTTTAATTGCCGGTTTGGCTAATGCATCGGAACAAATTGATGCTCTCACGTGAACGATGCGAACCAACTTTACGATTTTTCGAACCTGAGAATATTCTTTTTATTATATAATTTATTATTATTATCGGATCCATAAAACGGCAGTTATTTTTTTAAAGGAACTTTGTTTCCTTTTTTTTTTAGCTCTTACTTGACATTGTTTTATATTCGTATAAAATAATGCTTTTTTGAAAACTCTAAAGTCATATAGGATGACCTCTTCAAATATTTTATATATTTATTTATTCATTTAGACTTTAAAGTTTTATACCATAAAGAAACGCAGATATGTATCTTCGTCATTAGCGGATTTACAATAAGGCCAAAGTAGGCAATGGCGTAGGTGCGGCGGGGTTTTTGGGGCGACAGGATTTCTGGGCGGTCGGATTTGTATATTCATTCCCCAATTTGCAGTACCGTTAATATAGTAGGTGTATGAGGAAGCACTGTAAAGAGGGCATTCAGTGCGATTTTCAAAATTATGGAGGTCGAAGAAGGTTACTTCGAAATCACAAAGACCATTGTTACCCACATAAGGAAGCTTGTCAAGGTAATAACCATAAATAGCCGGGAAAAGAAAAATAAATCAATTTTATTGAAAAATTTTTTCAGGGAGCGGAAAAATAATTTGATCTAGGGGCAAGTTTCCAAATCCACCACTGATCTACATGAAATAAAATTTCGTTTTTCACAAAACTTGTCTGTAAGAACAGATTTACAAATTGTTAACAATTAAATTAATGTTTTTGTTCAGTTTTTATTAGTAAGAGTTTCTTATTATCTACAAAAATACAGGATATCATGATAGTAAGTTGATAAGCAAATGAATGATCTTCTCGTTAATTATCGTCGTGCAATTGAGTGAGAGTAAAAACTAAAACTGTTTCTGTATTGCATTGCTGCTATAGCTTTACGTACTTTTTATGTCTTTTAAATAGCTATTTTCGTCAATGGTTGAACGTCATTTAATTCCTCTTTCGGGCGCCGCTCTTGAAATAAGGCGAACGGAAAAAAGAGGACGTCCTAACGCCCTTTAAATTCCATGAATAAATTAGCGCTATTTCTCTCGCTAATACCCTTTCAGGGTTTTAACTCATGTCACCGCGCATAATGTAGCGCTATAAGGATCCAAGGGCACACACACAAAGAGAATTTAAGTTTCCAGTGGGATTTTTTTGTATGCGAAATGCATGCTTTCCCTCTCTCTCCCTCTCTTGTCTTTTTGGATCCATTTACCCGGACAGATTAAGGGTTTTATTTTTCCCTTGCTACTCTAGACGTTAATTCGCGTCCTTTCTCTCTCTCTCTCTCTCTCTCTCTCTCTCTCTCTCTCTCTCTCTCTCTCTCTCTCTCTCTCTCTCTCTCTCTCTCTCTCTCTCTCTCTCTCTCTCTCTCTCTCTCTCTCTCTCTCTCTCACACACACACACACACACACACACACACACACACACTCTCTCTCTCTCTCTCTCTGACCACTTCTCCTATTGTTAATACGCACTTCTTCCACGGGGATTATCGAAAGGGAGGCGTGTGAAATGAGCGTCGGCTGGGGGGAAAAACTGGAGAAACAAAGGCGAAACGAAGCATTCGAAATCGGTTTTTCTCCCCTCCGTCGTGATCCTGTAACGCGATTTCCGAATGACGTAGATCCCGACGATTCCGACATGACTCGGGACGTTATTCGAGACGGGATCGTTAAGGGACTTCGCCCATTCGACCTCCTTTCAATCTCAACCTTTTTAAAGCGAACCCCTCTTATCTATTCGCGCAATCTTCAACTAAGAAACGTTCCGGATATTGGTTCTGTGAGTTCCTAGTTGGTTCAGTCGCAGTTCATATTCTTAATTATTTCGGCTTCTGTACGGAATCCTCTCTCTCTCTACTAGGCAAAGGAAAACTTTTCTCAGAGAGAGGACCAGGTCGGGAAAAAAAGTCTTACGTTAGTTCTTATTGCCATCAGATACCTTGGATATTAGGGCGGAAGAATTTGAGGATAAATAGCTCTGAAAAGTCGATGATTGTCTTGAATCAGTGGCATAAATAATAGTAGCTCAACGGGTAGTTTAATACCCTTTCTTTTAAATATAAGCACAGCAGCTATTTAAAAATATTTTTGGGTAGATTTTGTTCACTTTTACCAATACTTTTTGCAACTAATATTTAAAACCGTACTCAGGCATAATTAATAAAGTATATAAAGGACGATATACCCGCCTTTATGATTTTAATGAATTCAGACTAACATTTATAAGAAAGACGTAATGAATTAAGTAAAAAAGATGGTTAAAACCCAAATCCCAAGGCGAAACTTAATTTCAGTTATAGGCATCATAACTTATTTACAGACTTGATTACGTAATTCCTTTTCGAGAACATGATCCAGAATCTCGCCAAAAAATTTATGGAGGCGCCCAGATGAAAAACGCAATTAGGCGCATTAATTAATTAAATAACCCTAATTATTTTAAGCAATTCGTCTTGCGAAGCGAAACCGGGAGCAAACGTATCCTCTCAGTTAATTCAAGGAGAAGAAAGAGAGTGAAAATTTTTTAAATGGAAAGAAATACTCTTTTTTCCTTTCCGTAAACAGTCCTCGAAATCCCGGCAGCACGCCTGTTTTGACCTTTGCTAATCGAAAGAACGCCTTCAAGTGTCGCCTTTCGCATGCAGCGTTGACACCTCTCCGTGAAAACCCAATAAACACACGCGATGACGTTGAACCCTCTTTTCCTGACGTTCTGAGGCAATTAAGAGCGACGCTTCTGTTTTTATAATGGACGACTTTCGCACACAAATGAAAGCCCAAAAACGAAATTGAGGTTCCAAAATAAATAAATAAATAAATAACTAAATAACAGCACATGCGCACCTAAATAACACGCTGCGTGGAATGGAGGTTTGAATCCCACCCTCATCCTCTCTCTCTCTGTTTTTCTTGTTTCTTCGAAAAAAAAGGGTATTCAGTTCCTTCATGAAGTGGGAAGCCATTTTCTTTTTCGCTCTCGCTTTTTTTCCGGAAACTCGTGTTCTGCGAGACAAGGTTAGTTTTATTTTCTCTCTTCCTTTCCTTTTCAAGGTTTTCCATTCTTGCCTATTTTTTAATTTCCCTTCTTTTGAATGACCGTTTTCGTGTTCTTAATCAGAGGTCTCTTTCTGCTCAGGAGAATGTAGGGAAGAAGAGAGAGGTTCATAAATAATTTAAGGCAATGGCTTAAAACATGCAAGTATGGCATTTTATAAGCAGTCCGTACGGTGAAAACATTCTCCAAAAAACTCATTATTTCTCACAAGTACCGATCTTTGACGAAAAGTATAAAAATGGTATGGCATTTTATAAGCAGTCCGTACTGTGAAAACATTCTCCAAAAAAACTCATTATTTCTCACAAGTACCGATCTTTGACGAAAAGTATAAAAATGGTATAGATTTTTATTAAAGATAATTTTTTCATTAAATGCGTAGATAATTATGATATTGGATTATTTTGTGAAAAATTAATATCGAGCAGTACATACTGAATCTTTATTGTCATATTTTTTTACTTAAACGAGTTTATTTTTTACGCTCAAAATCCTTAAAATACACTGACCCATCCTCGCCTTTAGTTAATGGAATTAGATATGTTTTCCATCGTGTTATTGATTATTTTGCAGTGTGAAAATGTAATTTCTGTTACAGGAAAATTAATTATTCCAAGAAACTTTATGATATTTCTAAACCAGCGTCCAAATAACTCAATAGAGTTTCTCCTACTTAAGCATTAATTTCAGAAATTCTTCAAAATTCTCCTTACAAAATGCCAAACTCAAACTTATGAGTTCATTTCAACTTCCAACTCCGTTTGTAAAAAATGATAATCCTTTCTTTTTTTCTCAACTATTTTATCACTTTTTACTTCCTTACAGTCCGTCCGCCCTGTTATTTAACTCGCTTCCTTTGGTTATCCCCTTCCTTCATCCTCATTAAAATTTCCCTCCAAATATTTGTAACCCTCTTTCTCCCTTCCTCGACGCCGCCGACCTTTCTATCGCGTGATTAAAAGAGGAGGAGAAACAAGCGCAAACAAGCGCTTGCTCGGTTTTTGCATTCCTCCCTTTTCTTACATTTTGGCGAGGACAAATAAAAAGGGATTCGTGTTTGAGGTAAAGCGATTCAGAGCTTCAACTTCTCCTCGCTTGAAATCCAAAGCGCAAACGCAACGATGCGTTCTTTTGTTTATTCGGTGACTCGCAACACGGTTGCCTACGAGTGACGCAGTCCAGAAATATATTAAATATATATAAATGGTACTTAACGACTCATAAAATTAACTTCACGGATGTCATTTACGGATTCTTTTTTATCAACAGAGTGCGTACTCTTAATGAAGCCGCCAAACACCATAATTTATGGAGTTTAATAATTATCGTTACACCGTAAGCAGCAGTCAGTCAACTTTTTTAAGATCTTATTTTTTCTTGTTGTATCATTTGAACTCAATCTTACCAGTTCCGTTAGACAGCACTTGCTTATTCATGTGGATAATAGCAACCGCTTTGGAAATCTTCTCTAACCTTCACAGTGGACTCCCTTATTATTCCCATCCAAACGTTTCACTTTTAAATTCGTCCAGAATGTGCTCGTTCTTGTAGCATTTTCTATTATTCTCTCCACATCGGCATTTGTAATAGAACACTGCTAAATTACGTCGATTGGTCTTCTCATTACAATATTACACACATATATACAATTTGTTGTAATGATTCCTCTAATATTTCCTAAAGCAAGTGAATCCTTAATATCTTCTTTCTACACAATTTGTTTTTCAAAGTAACAATCCACCATCATTTCTCTCTTTAATAGTTTCTAATGCTCTTTCTTCTCCTAAGTCCTGCTTCTACACCTTGTAGATAAACGATTGAGACGCTAGTTTTATCTTTTTCATATATTAAAAATTTTCTTGCATCATAATGTCTTCGTAACATTAATTTCTCTTGAATAAGACAACAAAAAATATTGCGATTTTTATTATATCTATCGAAGTATACTTGAACTCCATTCCTTTAAAAAATTTCAGCCATTGGAAATATGTATAACTCTTAATTAGGTGGAATGGATTTTGTGCAATACTTCTATCAGTAAATAAAAAACATCTATTTATCTCCCAATTTTTAGGTCCTATTAGTGGCCTAAACCAAGCAGGTTTTCTTTTCGTCCTACAATGTCCTCCAATTGCCGCTAATTAAGTAATTAGTCACGTGCTTAATATATATTCTATACACACTTCCGCTCATCTATTACAATACCCTCTTTCGTTGTATTTTCTTTAGACTCTTTTTTTTAAACTCGTCTGTTTAATTTCTCCTGCGGAACACTCCGTTTTAGTTTTTCATTTCATTCTTCTACCTTAACTTATTCGCAGATTAACGGCACGAGTTAAGTGAAATCCCTTACACAATACCCTATCTCTCACCTAGGGGCGGCCCGAGAAATTTTGGCGCCCCGGGCGAGAAAGAATTCCGGCGCCCTCTCCGTAAAGGCTTGTTGAGATATTTTAGAAATATATGTTAATTTAATCATCCCAGTGTAAAAATAATTTATAATTAAAAACATAAGGGATAACTTCCTTATTATATCCTGTTCCGCGATATAAATTGGTATCCAATATTTATCCACTTACAAGTAATGCATAGATGTATGATCTGTATAGCTCCCCTTAAGAATTTAGCGCCCCTGGCAGCCACCCGTACCTCGGGTCGGCCCTGCTCTCACATTTTCTTACTTTACTTTTCCTCTCACGTTATCTTTTCATTCTGTATATTACCATGTATGATATTTCTAAAGAAGATATTTTTTTACGTGCTCATAACATTTCACGGGCTTTTATACTTTCAAAAGCATAAAATTCCTTACCTATTAATTTATTTACTGCTGCCTCTTCTCATTTTTAGCATATCATATTCCTAACAGAATGTCAGCTGATTTTGTCCTCTCCTATAAGCTAAAATATATCTTTCTTCCTCTTTTGTTTTCTGACTATATGGTTAGCTCTGAAACTTGAAGTATTTGGTTTAATTAGGAATATCTTTTCATAACCAATATGTCTAGTTTACGAAATTACTATCGTTCGTTCCCTAACGAAATCTCCCTCTGTTCCATGTTTGCACAAATCCTTCCTCAGCCAGACATATATATTTAACCGTAATATTTCCCTTCTTCATGTACTGTGTGTATATATATATATATTTATATATCATCGTCATAGGTAGTCTGTCCGTTGACAGGTCCGTGATTATTCATGGTTAAACTTGGTTTTCCATATACTCCTATTTTCCGCAGTCTTCTTCATGTTTTGATAGCTCTCTTTCCCCTTCAAGTCACCTATCAGCTGAAACCTTTTCCTACATATACGTATATATATATATATATATATATATACGTATATATATATACACATACGATACGTAAATATATATATATATATATTTTCCCCGTACCGTCCCTATCGGAACGGAAACTTCCGTCCTCCAATTTCTCATTTTCCTTGGTTTTGTCCCAGATTTTCAGGGAGGCAGCGTCATTCGAAGAGCACCTCATTATATCTGTCACACGTTATTTTTATGGCGTGGCTTCGTTTGGTTGGCCGAGGAATCCCACGAGATTCGTCCTCACGTATCTTTTATCCAGACAATCAACGTAACTGGGTAACGTCACATATCTAACGTAAGCAGTAATTGAGTGAGTGACCTTTTCATTAGAAAGCTAATGTGTCTTGGTGCATTGCCGAAGTTTTTCTCGCGCATTCACTTTATTTCTGCTTTACTAATGTTTGCTAATTATATTTTTATACGAAGAAGTGTTTTAGTTTGCGAACTGTACGTCATCAGGGCCATCGTTTCGCGAATAATTATTTTTCCCCTCCATCTTACGATTTGAGGGTATTATTTCAGTAGTATGATTTTTATTGTATCATTAAGGCTCGGGTTAAAAATAGACTACCGATTCCCGTGCTCATTATAAACAAGTTAGGAAAGTGTACAACGTAACACAAATAGGTGCGTTTCGTGTAATGGAGTATTAGAAAGAAATTATATACATACCTGTACGTAAGGGAAATAGTGTTTTAAAGTTTTCTTTATCTTTATCACAAATATTCCATTTTCTTCCTATTTAAAAATAGTGCATGCATTATTTTACTATAAGTAAATTAAACGTTTGTTTGTGAGATTGTTTATTTTTGCAACAATGAAGAAGTAACCATGCAAGAAATTTTTAACTCGAATTAAGACATTCTTGTTTGATTTTCTCGATAACGGCTATTCCTACGATAAAAATCTTAGGAAAAGAAATACTCTTCTTTACTAGTTCTATAACTTTTATTTGAAAAATATTTTGATATGAACAATACTTTACGAGATATGACGAAAATTTAATTTTTCGTCACCATTAAAGTGGCACCCCTGATTGGCGTATGTGATTCATTTTTGCGGTTTTCTTATTATAGTTGATAGTAAGTCCTTATATCAAATTTCATGAAAATCCGTTCCGTAGAAGCCGAGAACGAACATGCGGACGGACGGACGGACATACGGACAATTCGACGATAATAGGCGCTCACGCTGGAAGCGAAACGCGCCTAAAAGTCATTTCTATTGAGCTGCTTATAAATTCTATCGAAACACTTGGTGGATCCATATAAACTTGAAATGAAAAAACGTGAATGCCGTCTGCTTCGCTTGCTATATCAATTAGTATAGACAAAAAATTCTTTACTTTTTTAATTGATTTAATTTGATAACTCAATGATTCATTGACATACTAACCCGAGTTTCCGCCATTCTTTCTAGCAATCGATTTTCTGCTATTACCTTTCCGTTCCTCATTAAGTAAAAGAGAGATATCTGGACATCGAAAATTTATCGTTTCTCGATTCATAATAACTCCGGCGTATTTCTCGCATCCCGTTTTCTCTCTCTCTCTCTCTTCCTTCTCTTTCCCCTCTTTAGACATGAATTCGACTCGTTTTAAGTCCCTTAGTTTCCACTGACACTTCTTTCCCATTATCGCTAATGTACACGCGTCTTTTCTCTCACGTCAACTTCAACCTTTCGCCGTTTTCCTCCTTTCTCTTCCCACACAATTAGAATCGCCGCTTCCCTCGCTCTCTCTACCTTTACTAAGAGAGATTGCCATCTCCCTTATTGTTAGTGTTATCAGGAACAATTTAGATTCCGATTGTTTCATTGACTTATGTTAGTCCTCAAACTGAGTCAACTTTCTATGATGCCATCTCTCCTATTCTAATTCCTGTCATTCTGTCCTTCTCTGTCTCTTTCTCTCTCTCCCTTTCACACACACACACAATCGCGTATCCTCAACGAACTCTATCGGTATTCAAGGCAAGCATTCCGAGGGGAAATAATCCGGAATGGGATGACTCCGAAATCGAGAACTCAAAAAGGCGGATTCGCAGAGCCCCGGAGAAAATTGAAAACGCTTCGGATAATTTCGACGCCTTATTAAACTTTTCCCGCCGCCTCAAGAGTTTTGATGTATTCCGCCGCTTTATTCTTCTTCCGATTGCCTCAGCGCACCCCTCACCCTCCCCCCCCTTTCACAGTGATATTTTCCCACCATCTCTCTCTCTAACCATTTTAAATATCACTCTTCGTCTTCATTTTACTATCTTTTTAGGAGCGTTTCGCCTCCAGCGTGAGCGCCTTTTGTCGTCCGTCTGTCCGTTCGTCTGTCCGCCCGCATGTTCGTTCTCGGTTTCCACCCAACGGATTTTCATGAAATTTGATATTAAGGACTTACTATCAAAGTTAATAAGAAAATTGCAAAAATGAATCACGTAAGTCAATCAGGGGTAGCACTTTACTGGTGACAAAAATAAACTATCCGTCATATCTCGTAAAGTATTGCTCATATAAAAATATATTTCAAGTAAAAGTTGTAGAACTAGTGAAGAAGAGTATTTCTTTTCCTATACATTTTTATCATAGGAGTAGCTGTTATCGAGAAAATCAAACTAAAATGTCTTAAATCGAGTTAAAAATTCCTTGCATGGTTATTTCTTCATTGTTGCAAACATAAACAATCCCACAAACAAACGTTTAATTTACTTAGGTGTGCAGGCACTATTTTTAAATAGGAAGGAAATGGAATATTTATGATGAAGAAAAGAACTTTAAAACGCAATTTCCCTTACGTACAGGTAGTATATCATTTCTTTATAATACCTACTCCATTGCATGAAACGCGCCCATTTGTGATACGCTGTACACTCTCCCAACTTGTTTTATTCCCGTCGGCAATTTTTCTCCCTTCTCAAATCACTCACCTCTCCCATATCTTTCTATTTATTCCCGCATCACGATTTTCCTGCTTATTTGTATATTTAATTTTCCTTTCGCTTCCCGCCCTTTTCCCCCCCGCATTTTTCCGCACTCCTTAATTATTTCCAGTCCTCTCCCTTTCCTCCCAGATGCGTCGCCATTCTTTAAATTCCTACCTTTAATTCTTTGGCGTACGGAACTTTTCTAATCAACCCTAGAAATAAAAAAACAAAGAAAAGGAAAGGAAATGAAAAGGCAGATAGAGGAATAAAATAAGAGAGCAAAGGAAAGTTGTGTCGGAAAGAATGTGCATGGGAAAGCTGACACTAGATGGCATTCCGAGTCTTAAATGCTTATATACATACACACACACACACACACACACACACACACACATACATACATACATACATACATACATACATACATACATACATACATACATATATATATATATATAGGGAATAAAACTGAAGCGGAAGTGGAGAGATGAGTGAAGGAAGGGGGAGGAGGTTGAGAGGGATTGTGGGAAGAGAGAGTGTGTTTATTTTGTTCAGATGATTGAAAGAGCGAGGAAAGATGAGTAACTAAAGAGGAAGGAGCGGAAAGGGTTTTTTTTTTAGCTGAGCGAGACAATGATGATGAGGGGGAGGCGGAGTGGAAAGGGAGAGAAGGGGAGAATAAATGGGAATTTCGTTTTGATGGAGAGAGAGAGAGATGGGGAAGAAAGAGGAATTATGACGCGAGAAGCGTATTTGAATACTAAAAACCTTCCCGTCGTGACCGAAAATTGTCCAATCTTGCTCTCACAATTCTGCGAGTTAAATTCAGGAAGAGACTCGGAAAATTTTAAGAACATTAATATCCAATCGTTTACTGAAATGTTTCAAGGACAACTAAAGCTTGAAATGCTACTAAGAACAACACAAGGACTGTTTTTTTTTAAGCGGCATGCCATAATCATCCTGTTATTGCTTTTAGTTTCTTATATAATTTAACAAAAATCTTTTCGTTTAAATTTCGAAATAGATATTAAAATTCATTACTGAACCCGAAATGAGAGGCACTCAAGTATATATTCATGTAAATTCAAGAGATTAGTTTGCATAATTTCTAGGATTTTACCCGCTTGTAGCTACATTATTTTACATGGTTAAAAAGTCGTGCGTTGGGTATAACATTCGAACGCGCCATCTGAAAATTAAAATCCAATTAATGCTAATGTCGGATATTCATTGACAAACTTTTGTTGAAAAAACTATTCCCTGCCATTATATATAGATTATGTAGTGTATGAGTTTACAACGACAGTTTAACGCTTCAGAAAACAAACATTATAAAAATACTAATAAGACTTTCCTACTTGAAAAGTTTTTTATTATCATTGTGCTTCGCTTGTAATAATTTTGCGTAAACTTGTTATTTATAATTAGTATAATTAAATTTGTTGGTTAATTGTTCCTGTGCTTATTTGTAGTGATACTTAAGCCGGAAACAATACTCGTGAATTATTTTTTCCTCTGCGCAATTTAAAAAAAGGATTTGAAATTAAGGTAGAAAATGTTAATCGTTCATAAGCAGATTTCTCTCGCAGCTTTTCATAATTGAAATAAATAAAATAGTGTAGATGATAAGTAGAAGTAGAGTATAAATCACAAATAGGGAGATGGAGGAGTGACAAAGAAGGAGAAGAAGAGGTAAGGCTTATTTGGTAATCTCGAAAAGGAAGACGAAGGTGGATGAAGAAAGATGGAAAAGGTTAAACTCCGAATGTAAGTAAAGCATAGTGCGTAAGGATAAAACTGGGAAATATAAGAAATTACGGGGAAAAGGAACGGAGATAACAGTATAACTGTATGGTAGAACAGGGACTCAGATGGGAAAAAAGAGGGATTCAACGACCCCGTTTCAGCTTCATTCCTTTTTCCACTCAAAATTTTGCTCTCATTTCTTTTTTCTTTTCGCTTTATTTTCGCCCACCTTCGGAAACAGCGCGGACTCCATCTATATATATCTTAGAAACCACTGACTATGGTCTCGCGATAGGTAATGACTTCGCAGTTTATTTAATGAAAAGTAACTAATCGGTATAAATGAAAAATTGCAGGTTTCATAACGAAGATGAAAGGAAGAGAATTTATATTCTTCTCCAAGCGAAAATAAACCTATAAGGTGACGGGGTTGACCTTTACTATTCTGTTTTAAGAAGAGTAAAGATTATTCTGACGAAATGTAATTGAAGCTAGGGTAAGCATTCGGCGCGAAGGAACGTAATGAAGTGCGAGACTCAAGATTAAGAAAACTGATTGTAGATTGTGGGAATTGTGAGAGAGAGGTTCGGGAAGAAGGGTTTAGATCGGAGAAAGGTACGAAAAAGATGATTAGAGAAAAGGTCGAATTGAAATTCAGGAGACGAAATATTAGGAAATCGATGTGACCTCGGATCAGAGGATTGCGAGAGAGCATTAAGGCGAGAAAGGCCATGTTCTCCCAGGTGGCGTCGTGAGCCTATTCCCAGAGCGCGAATGCGGAAAAGCCGTGGTCGGTTTATATGGGAAATCTGAGAAATTTTGAATAGTCAGGAGTAGGTGGAAAACCTTGATTTTTAATTGTGCAGCAAAACACCAAAGGGTTTTGTGGAGCTACTTCCACCCAGTCTAGGACGTATATGATAAAACATAAATCTATTCACAAGTTCGACAAATGAAATGATTTTATATAAAAAATAATCCTTTATTTCAAAATCCCAGTGTAAATATTCAACAGTAACCTGTCTTTTGAATGAAAACGAGCTCAAGACCTGTACAATTACTACTTGGTATATGATGACGAGCTGCATTTAAAACACCTAACGATGCCAAACACGTACGATTCACAGAACACACATGACAATTCAAAAAGAGAAAATTTCCTCCCTCCATATTTATATCCAAATTTATTATTTCATTTATTCAAAACATAAAATTAACTGCGACATTGGAAACCATAAAATTTCAAACGATTTCACGCTCAAAGGCGTGCAAACACGTAATCGTGATTAACATCCACTGTAGTAGGTATATCTCATAGTAACGGTAAAGTAAAGAAACATACACCGAAGAACCCCCCACCCCCCCCCCCCCCCCCCCCCCTCGACTAGTCATTCGCCGAGCCCCAGCCGCGCGGCTTAATTTTTGCAGAGTCTGATTTCACCTCATCATAGAAGAATGAGGTGAAAGATGAGAATTTCTGAAGGGAGAAAGATTGCGCATCAGACGATTAATTGATGAGCGAGTCAGAATCCTGCGATAAAAATCTCCTCAACAGCCGCGGAAAGAGAGGAAAGGAGAAGAATTATGGCGTGGGAAGAAGGAAAAGGTGGAGGCGGTGAGAAAATTAAGGGGTGGCGAAAGAGAGAGAGAGAGGGGAGGGGGAGAGAGAGATGGAGGGAGTAAAGGATCTTTTTTTAAAAGGATAAGGGAATGATAGAGACGGATGGGATGGGGAGAATGGGGGGGAGGGAGGGGGGGAAAGAGGGGGAGAAAGGTCGGAATTGAAAGCAGAAGAGATGAATGGGAGAGAGAGTGGAAGAAATGGAAAGGAGGGGGGAGGGAGGGAGGAAGGGAGACAAGAGATAGATGGAGGGCGTTAAAACGGGAAATGGAAGTTAAGGAGGGAAGTGAGGACGTGGAAGGTGAGGTTTTTTTTTAAAGGGTTGAGAGAGAGAGAGAGAGAGAGTGAAGTATAAGTTAAGAGGGGGAAACAAATGGAGGGAGAGAGGGAGAGGGAAGAGAAAGTGAAAGTGGATGGCTTTAAGAGGATAGAAAATGGGATGAGATTTAATGGCGTTAGGAGAGAGAGAGAGGGGTGAGAGAGAGAGAGAGATAGGAGAGGGAGTTGTAGGGAAAGAGGAATTGAACTGGATTAGGAAATGGGGGTGGGCTAAGTAAATAGGTGTAAAAAGCAAGGGAGTTTAAGGTGGGATGTGGGAGAGAAATAGAGGAAGAAAAGATTCTCCCTTGTTAAACGCGAACAATTTCTCATTCCTTTACTCCCATTTTCTGTTTGATCATCTTTATGGTCATTTCCAAAATTCGTTCATAGTCGAGTAAAGATAATTTAGTCTGTGATTGTGTCTATATAGCTGTCACTGTAGTCCGTACTCTCTTAAAGTTGCATTTCTCGGGTCTTTTTTATCTGCATTCCGACGCAGGCGTCGCTTAAATCTGTTTTTCCCTCTGGTTACCAGCATGCATTTCCCTCTTCGTAGATTTTAGCGTTGCTTTGAATTAAACTGCGATTCTTACTTGAGAATCCACGTTTCTGCAACGCGGATGGTTTCAGAATTGCACACAATGCATTCTTCCAGTAGCAGCCTCGTCGCTTAAATTACAAACGTTTCGTTGTTTTTTTTTCGGAGCCACGGGCAAAAAATAATGAAACCGACAAACCAGGTACGTATATCCACTCTCAAAAATGTTTATTCGTGCATATCCCGGGTTTACTTTTTGAAAAAAGAACTCGATTTTAAGGCAGAAAATATTAATCTACGTAATTTTTCTTTTATACTGATATTTCCCGCTCTCCAATCCGTAGAATATTAAACTCGACACATGGCAAGGAGATAGACATATATCAGGGTTCTACATATTTTTTATGACTCATCTCCGTTAGATAAAATATATGTATGCGGCCGCTTTCGATTTCAACGGAGTAGGGGAAAAAAATGCAAGAGTCACGGAACGCATTTAACCGATCTCCTCTTGTCGGTCGGATTTAATCCCCTTCCAAAGGAACGTCGCCGCCCGCTATCACCAGATGGCCTTCCGAGCGAATTCCTCTTTTATCGACTGCACTGAATCCCTAAGCTTGAATCCCATTCGCTTTTCCCATCGGAGAGTGGAAGTGATGAGACTCGGGATATCCCTCACGTGACCTCTTTTGAACGGTATCAGCGGGGTTATATCGGTGATCCAAACGGCTCTAAACAATTTCGATTCAAGCGTGGGCGTGAAGTATGGATTCGTTTTTTTTTTTTATTTGTCCTAGAGCGTTCGATTTCCTATTCGGCATTTCAATTCTTTCTTTTTCTTCACCAGGTCTCCGCGACTGTGACTGGCTGCTGCGTAGTCTACGCCGCCGCCTCCGTCATAAAATCGACGAAAAATATAACTCGTATCGGAAAACATCTAAATGTATAATTCGTCGCGTGGGGTGTTATTAAACGCAGTTATACTTTTAACCTTCCGTCCATGCCTGGCGCTCTTCGCCGCGACGTCCGCGAACGATATTACGCGACCGATTTACTAATAAAATAAAAGATTAAGCGTTATTACATGTCGTTGACCCGCGTGACCTCCTAGATGGGGGGGGGGTGGCAGACAAAGTGTGCCAAAAGGGTCCATTGACTCGCGAGACCCGCGGCGATTTTGAGCGCTCTCTGTATGAATCCGGCGCGGAAATAACGAATAATCTTTTTCCGTGGTCCTTTATCGCCATGTTATTTCTCCTTCCTCTCCCTATAAAGAGCGAGTCGGAAAGCGATTCGGTCTTGACGAGAGAGAGGGGGGAAAAAGCACGTATTATCTCCAAAAATAGTGTTCGTGGAAGCGCTCAATAAAAAATCCATAGTTGGATGGCTACGATAAGCGATTATCAATGAATTCCTCGAACGCAATAAAAACCCTTTATCGATAAATCTTTCATTTGGAGTGGGTTGGGAGAGAGAGAGAGAGAGAGGGATATTTGAATAGCGTGCGTATATTTTTTCCGTCCTAGAAAGCCTCGCGGATTCTGAAACATCGTCATATCGGTGACGCAAGTGACGTCTCCTGATACAATAAAAATGAAAAAGGGAAACCGAAAATTTCGAAGGTGAAACTCCCTGCGTAGGAAGAATCAGGGTGATTTACCGTCGCATTCGTTTTGCTATCCACATTCGGCGATGGGATACATTTTTGTGAGGGTATCAATGCGAGAGGGTTTCTTGTTATTTTTGTCAAGTTAATATTATGAAAAAAAAATAATCTTGCGTTTTTTAACTCCAGGGACGTCAATAGCTGCAAACCGTTCGTTAGAATACGATACGGGAGAAAAATAAAATATTCGTCATTGCGTCGTCGTTCCTCGATTTTTATTCGGCTTAATCCGAAACGACAGTCGTGATAAGTCGTGACATTTTCCAACGATTTTTCTCTTTGCGAGGTTTTATTTGTATTTATATTAACGCAATCATTCATCGGAAAATTATTTTTTTCTTGTGTCTGGGCCAGTTTCAAATAAAATAATTGGCGTATTTATGCATAAAATAACTCAAGAGAGATACGACATCTATACTGAATATCACGTTGACGGACCCAACGAAATGTGTTCTCATTTGCGTTACTCATCTGTTTGTTTGTTTGTTGAGTTATTTATTTGCTAATAAAATTTTTATTATGCGTATTTTCTTTGCATTCGGCTGAAACTTGTATTTACTCTGATTTTCAGAGTATTTTTTCTTTAAATATGTTGCTGTGTGATGATTCTACTCCTATTTTATGTTCAGACAGCACAGCACCATTTTTTTCTGGTTCATGGTAATTCTTCAATTTACAATGGGAATAAATTCATAATGCATCTCAAACTCTGCATATAAAAATTGTGTGATAATTTTATTTTTATGATCCGTGGTAATTGTTTAGCAAAACCATTTTTGAATTTCCATTCTTTTTTTTTTCTACGCGGCATTTTTTTGTGTTTTCGGCATGTTGTACCTATGTACTTGTGTACAAAACACGCTAATCGATCAGTTTGACTAGGAAAGGAACTCATATTTAATACCAACATAACTACCTCCTACCAAAATGTTTCTTGAGTCGCCTCGTTTAGCAAAAATTACAACATTTTACGGTGTTTTTCGGCGTAGCATGAACAATTCTTACATATTAGCGTCGTAAATATTTTAATTGCTTCTGATATTTTTTTAAGTTTTATATTTGCTTTGACTAAATCGATGAATATTAGATATATATGTTCAGTGTTATACCGAAAAAGAAAAACAACATTAAAACTTGCTGAAATAGTTTTCGTAATTTTAGAAACAGCTTGATAACAACATATAATTTAACTACCCAAATAATCCTTCGTTTCGAGTAGGAAAAAAAAAAAACAACTGAAACCCTGGAAATTCGTATATATATATATTTACCTATCTTCTCGTTACGAAACTTTGAAGAGATTCACGTGCTATAGAGCGATTATAGAAACCTCCTTATGTAATTGAACTTTGGTGATAAAATCGATAATTTTTAAATTCTATTATCGTATAATTCGAAATGTTGCCTTCGGAGAGAAAATATTCAAGGGTAGGAAAAAAGATTAGATAGCGAGAGAGAGAGACTGAAAGAGAGAGAGAGAGAAAATGGGAAAGATTTTGGAGAACACCTCGCGAAATCTGCTAAGAGGGAAGTTTAATTCGAACGGTGTGATTTTTTTTCTTCTTAAAGAGCAAAGTCTTCTTATTTCCGCGCTTGAGGAGATAAACGAAACGAAGCGGTGGAGAAAAATAATCCGGTTCGCGAGGCTCCTGCGTTTAAATACTCTTTTAATGGGGAGTAATGAGAACTGCAAAAAAAAGCGAAGTGCGAGCTTGCTCTAATGCGATAATCCGTGTGCAATGTTTTATCATATCTAGCGCCTCGGAAACTTGGAGAAGATTAAACTCAAATCCTTTTTTTTTTTTTTATGAAGCCCGTGGAGTATAATGGGTCCGAAATTGCTCGGAAAATTCATTTCTAATGCTCAAAGGTTTAAGTGAGCTAGCGGTGTTAAATAATAGAAATTCGAGTTTCACAGAAATTAAAAAGAAAAAACTAAATATTTCATTTTACGTAATTGGGAAAAGTTAATAGCAAATCATGACGCCAAAATTCATTTCCAGCTAACACTTCGATATAAGCTACTGCGAATTTCATCCGTGCAAGAGCGTATTCATCGCAAGTTATATTACAAAAGTTATTGATATAAAACAATTTTTTTATATCTGAGATTATGTTTTAGACTGTGGTCATTATATTATAATATTTTACTCAAACAAAAATGCAGCGGTTATATGGCGATTTTATTCTTGTTGTGTTTAAAAATATTTTGTAGCTGCGCTTTTAAAAACGAATCCTATAAAAGTTTTCTCCTTCGAAAACGCCGCGGAAATTTTTGAAGTTACGAGAAGTCTTATCTTATTTCGAAGGGATAGAAAGGAATGAATCGGCGTCTCTTTTTAACGACTCTCTCGCAATTTGAGAGTGAATTCATTCCCCTAATCGTTAATCTTAACACATTTTAAAAAAATAAACGTTGCAGTGACGTTCATGTGGTGGTTACCGAAAATAAACCAATTCTAGAAAAATCGTTTCTCAGAATTTTAGTAAAGTCTAATTAAAACGAGTCTACATTTTAAATTCCTAAACAGTTATTAAGCATTGATGGAGATTTGGCGTACGATCTCTCCAAAGAGGATATTACTTATATCACAGCAGAGGCAAATATTAAAAAAAAAAGGTAAGTTTTTCTATTCAAAGTTGTATCTTTAAACCACCACTATGTAATAATACGACTGTTTTTCCATGTGCACGTTAATTAATAGATTATTATTGTTTAATGTATGCCGGAATTATATATTCTTATCTCTTTCTCGTTGCAGGTGAGTTCCTTAGTCCTATTACTTCAGTTCGCGTCGCAGTGATACACGCATAAACGTAAGTGAAAACGTTTAAAATGATGAATTTAAGTCCAACAGAAAAAATATGTATAAATTCCTAGAAAATTCCGATCGTATTTCCCTCGCTCTCTCTCCGGATGTCCAATTTTTTTAAATAACTTCGTCGCTGCAGTCATTGGAACGAGGGAGAGATATGGCGCTGGTGGAAGAGATTCCCGTCATTAATTTCCAGGTGACAGATGTAGCGCGTAGGACGGCGACGGAAAATAAGCGAAAAAGAATCAATTAATCCAGTTAGTCGTTAACGCCACGCAGCAGTAATGCTTCGCTTCCACTCCGAAGCGTTCTTACGTGCGGAGAGCGGAACGTCGCCCGATTAAAAAAACATGAAAACTTCCCCTGTATTTTCTTTTTAAATACATAATCCCTCTTTTCCCTCCCTCCCTCTTCCTCCCGTATCTTACTCAAGGAGACAATTAATGGGGGCACCTATCCTCCTTCCAAGCATTCCATTATGTCGTATCCTATTGATTTCCGCATTCCAATTAAGGGATTCGAACTTGGGAGGTCGCCTTTTTTCCCCCTTTTTCTCCCCCTTCACCCCGCGATTACCTTCACTTCTCCCTTGACCTCTCCCTCTTCACCCCTCCTCCTCTTCCCCCCTCCTCCTCTTCCCCCCCTCCTCTCCCCCCCCCCTCTCCCCTCCTCTTCCTCCCCGTCTTCTACCACCACGCACGCTTATCAGATCCAACGCTTTTAAATAAAAACTCTTCTCCCTATCTCGGGAGAGTTAGGCCGTAATTCTTTTTTCTTCCCCACTCTGAACCTTAATCATATGAGTGCCTCTCCAACATTTCCTTTCCTTTCCCTCCCATTTATTTCTCCACTCCCTATTTCTCGCGCTTTTATAAAAAAAAATGACCCGCTCTAATATTTTTTTTTTGTCCCTTGGATACCGTGACTTCGTCCTCTTGAGAGGGGTGTCAAGGAGAATAGAGTCAGTTGGTTTCCTATTCGCGTTAATACGAGGGATGATCTCTGTCTTATCTTCTTTTCATGGGTTGGATATCGTTGGAGGTCTTTTTAGTCCTGTTGATTATGATAAAAAGCTTAAGAGATTAACTTTTATTCTATCTTGATTTTTCTGTCGTTGTGGTTTATATAATTATGTTCAATTAATTTGTAATTTTTGGATTTGTTAAATTGCGTGACCGATTCCTAAGAAATTAATTCTTTTTTTTCTCCTTTGTTCTTTTTTTATACAACGAAAAGGGACTTTATTGTTTTGTTTTTTTTGCACTCGTCCGTATTCCGGTGAATTTAAATGCCGTTTTGAGTGTTTGTTTAAATGTTTTTAATGTGAGCATTTCATTTAAATATGTCATTATCTCAAGTTTTATTAATAGAATGTAAGTCATTCGTTATAAACTATTTCTTTTCTCCAAGTATTCAATCTTCTGAAGACTTTAATATATTCTGTTGGTTTTTTTTTAAAGCCTCTTCTTTGCCGTCCCCAATATTTCATAGCCTTCCCCATTTTCCCTTCACCTCATGCTCACACAAGAATCTTTCCCTTAAAATCCCATTCTAATCTTTATTCACTGAAAGTGTCCAGCTGAAGTCTTTATTCGGCCAGGTGATATACGTGAACATCTTTATGGCGTGCGCAATGATTCACGGCACTTGTGAAGACGTATCTACGAATAGCTCTATATAAATTTCCCACCGACGTTGGTTTCCTGATAAATTTTATATAAATAAAAACGTAGTTATGAGTACACTGTCTTTAATACAAAAAATAATGTTAAATAACTTGCTAAAAGTAAAATTGATAAAATAATAATGCGACCAATATTTATCGTTCATCAACCTTACGGATCATCAAAGGATTATACAAGTACTAGCATAACTGCCGGTCAGAATGACGGGATATCTTTAGTTAACCTTAAAATAGTTGCCTCCCTCCCCCTCTTTCTCTCCCTCTCTCTCCTCCTCCCTCCCTCCCCCTCCCTTCCACTCTCTCCTTCCCTTCTCCCCCTCACTTAAATGTAAGAAGGGACTATATAATCTCAATTTCACCCTCAATAAAGTAATTTGTCTGTCTGTCTCCCTCCCTCTCTCTCCCTCCCTTCTTCCCTTCACTCCCCATCCCTATCTCCACCCCTTCCCCCTTATTCCCTCTCTCCTCCTCCCTCCCTCCCTCCCCTCTCTCCCTCTCCCTCACTCCCTCTCCCTCCCCCTGCGTTACCATCCCTCTCTAGCTAGTATTAAAATCATTCAGAGCACGCATACACCCATAAGGATTGATACAACAATAGGATTTTAAGGTCTAACAATATAATTGGTAGCCAAGACAACATTCCGTTAAAATGGCAATATTTCCACAAAATATGTAAATTAAACGTATAAAATGAGCGATTTCGAATTGTATGCGGAAAAAGATGAACAGAATAAGAAACTTTGTAATTTTTTCTTCAAAATGGTTCAGATCCGAAGATCTTGGGTTAATTCTTTCTAATTTTAATTTCCGAGAAAATAAAAACCTGCACATCAAAATTGATTTTTACATGTTACCTTACGGAAAATGGAAATGTCTTCCTTGGAGTCGAATCCAGGACATTTCTGGAGGTTTATTTTCGTCATTACCTTAAAATATGTTAATCAAGCATCCTTGCCAAATTTCAATCTTCTACCTATTCAGGAAGTTTGTTAAAACGCTCTATATTGGCCATCGCGAAAGCGTGACCAACCAACTGGCTATTATAGTATAAAATATTTCAGTCTCAATTATCGTTACATAGCTGTTTTATTTAGTGGACATCCAATTAAGCTATGCAAAATTATTTGATGAATTACGTTTTCTCTCAAAATTGAATTGCACAAACTTAATGGTTTCCTAAGTAGATTGAAGCTATCCTTTTAAGCCGATGAATTGAAATACATAACATTGTCAGGTCACGTATTGTCACCGGATATGCAGACATAAATCATTTATCACCTATTTATATTAACTAACTACAGTTATTTCGATGCAAATATTTCTCATTTCCTCATTTCATACCCCATGTAAAATACACCGAGGTGCACACCAAAATACTCGAAAATTCAACCTCAACTAAAATCTTTGGACGCCGCTGGACTAAATGAGACCATTCCACCTCTCAAAATTACGCGTCTGTCACCCCCGCTTCTCTTTTGTTTTTGCCCCTTAATCCCTCATAACAACCACTTCTCTCCTCTTAATCTTCACCTCCTCCGCCGTGATTTATCTCCGTGAAATTATTCCGCAGAATTCGCCGGGCATTCCGTCCTTTATATGCCTCTTCTAAGCTTTTTATCAGAGTCGACCCTCTTTGTCATAATTTTTTTTGGCGTTCCTAATATCCCAAGAGCGGTCGCCTTTTATCCTGTCCCCACGGCTTTAACACACTCGCTCGCGAGGGAAGTGGACAAGTCCTTTGTTGTTCGGTCTTTATGCCCCCTTTTGGTTAAATGAACAGAGTCGGTCACGTTAGATTTAACATTGCCCTTCGAAAAGGACGATTCGTGTGTCTCCTCCCTTTTGGAATAAACTGCACGTTCCCTTTCGTCGCCACGGGAAATGCTCGTTTTATTATAATTTCTCCAATTCGTTTATTTCAGCGGTTGTTAGGTTACCTACACATAAAAGGAGAGAGAGAGACAGACGCATGAATTGAGAAAGCTAAAAAACACTTAAACCTTTAAAACAACGCGTTGAAGGTGTTTCGTCCACGAGTAAACCGATGAGTCGGATAGTGAACGTAGGGATGGGTTTCTCTCCACGAGTGTTTGAGCGTTATCGTCGAGGGCCTTTCTCCCTGCCGCCCTTTCTCCCTCCTCAATTGAAGATGATTCGATTAATTCACCGACCTTATTTTAGGATTCAATCAATAGTCGAGTGGTTGAACCTGGTTTTTATTCCGTTTCGCTAGAATTTCTTTGTTTAACCAAGTGGTGCCCATCCTACGGCTCGCGGGCCAGATGTGGTTTTCGTGTGACCCGCGAAGCCATGATTTAAAGAGCGATCCAAAAATTTTAACACACAAATTCATACATTATTATGAAAATTTCGCCAACTATTCTATTAATGTCGGAATGTTTACTATAAAAACCTCATTAATACTATATTTTCGCTTAAATAGCACCTAGGAAAAAATAGATAACTTCCGATTTAAACTCAAATCCGACCCGCGGAAGAAATGACAACTTCCACTGCGGCCCGTCGAAGGATTCGCAACCACCGATGCGACCCGCCATGTAGAGAAGGTTGGGCACCACTGGTTTAATCAATTGATGTCATATCAGACAATTAGTGAGAAATCTAAACATTCATCGATTTCTCCTCGATGCGATTTTGTTATTAAAAACTTCCTCTTATCTTGATGATAGGAAAAATTTACCGCTCGCTACGTCGAGGTTCGTTTCCCCGTAAAACACGTTCATTCTTATTATCCTTTGCTGTCTTCTTCGTTGAGTAAATATCCATCTTTTTTTCGTTTTCTTTACTCTTTTGTTTGCATCCCTTATTAAAAGATAAATTTCTTGGCTTATATAGTGAGAATTACGTCGCTTATATAAGATTTGAAGTGGAGATCGTTAGAAGAAAGTAGATTACAGGCTAGACTAAAGCTGATAGAATAGCGTATTTCGAAGTAACTAGCGAAATACGCTATCTGGAATTCAACATATTTCGGAAGTCACGATGATAAGGAAAAGATTCACAAGATCAATTGTAGAACGAAGTGATACAAAGCATCGTTCTTCCCCAGGATGATTTGGTATAATAATAGGAAAACGATAAATCGGATTGGTAGAGACATATTCGATGCACCCCCTGACTCGTATGGTATGATGTAGATTTTTGCCCTAAGTAACTTATTATAAAGCTTATATATATATATATATATATATACACACACACACACACCTCAAATTCGTCAATGACCCGGAGATTTCCTAATTTAACCCGGATATTCTCGTATGTGAAGAAATTGAAGTACGTTTACTGTTTTTAAATGTTTGATACACAAGAGATAATTAGTTTTCATAGAAATGTGAATGTGATTAGCCGTATTTTGTCCCTCTCTCACGCAACTTGGCGGCTCCCTCGAATACCAACAAAAGATTGCAGTGATACCTACTTTATAACAGCGCCACCAATCCAATACCACCGAATAAATGTAGTAATCAGAGCTACGAGCCATTCGCTGGGATTCAGAATTAGTCGTTGCCGTAGTTATTGTGGTAACAAATATCGTACACCTAAATTCGAGTCACCCACAGTTTTAGCTGCTGATGCGATAAGATTTTTTTCCGTACGTGCTTCACAAATTAGATGCGTTTCTTCTAATTGTAAGATTCTAAATACTCCTGTGTTTGTAAACTAAAACTAAATGTGCTGACCGAAGAGAAAATGTAATATCGAGGCCCTCGAGACTGTTTGCTTCATAGAGAGCATTCTGACTTATTTATGCGTACATTTGACGATATAGCATGGGTTTGAGATTAGACTTCGGACAAAACCCTAGCGATAGATATGGTCTGTAATAAGCACCATCAATTTTAAGGCATTCTGAAGCGTATTTTCAAAACATCGTAGCTAATCTTGCTGACTTGAATTGTGGAGTGTCTATGGTGACCACATATGGTTGACTATTTTAAGAGACAGATCCTTAAAAATACCGTACTATTAAAAATTTTACGGGACTTTTTTTAACTTTGAAATTAAGACAAAAAATATTCTTTGAAAATATATATAAGAAAATTATGTTTTACAAACAAATCTACACAATATAAACGCATAGCAAATAAAAAGAACAAAACATTTATTCTTCAATAATAAAACTAAATTGCACGCAATACTAAGAACATATTCACAAAGAATAGTTTTTGTCACAGTAAAAAATAAAAAATATTTCTCGTAAGATTTTTTGCGCTTCAGAAGACCTTCATTAGTAAGAACATAATTATAAAAGTCTTGACAATAAAGATAGTTGCTGAAATTATGTCAAATCTGTTCCTATTGTCATTCCATTTATTACGACAGAAAGAAAATATTCTTTCGACAAGAACTTTAGAACCTGGTACTGACTTAATAATTTGCATCAGCTTACAAAATTATTTTTTCGCAAGATTTTAATATAACATTCCGTTTATCTAGGAGAGATGAAATCTCGTTTGTAACTTTTCGTAAAAGTGGGTTCATTTCTGTAAACTCTTCATACATTACATTACATCACATTAATTAAGTACACGAAATGGAAAATATTACGAATCTGGACGCTCGAGAGGAAAATATTACAATTCGGAACTAATCGCCGATATTTTCGAGAGAAGTGCGGTCTGGGTTCGTTCCGGCTCATTCCGAGCATTGCATTAATTACATTAAAATATGGGACATGTGATTACCCTAATATAAGTGTATCTGAAATCAATATATCTATTTTCATAAAAAATACGGGACAAAGTGCGTCCCGTATTGTTTGCCACAGGACGCGGGACATTTGAAGGAAAATTGGCCGAAAAACGGGGCATCCCGTAAAATACGGGGCATGTGGTCATTATGGTCCATTTGTGCTGTTGACCCGGAGAATTTTACCCTTATCCCGGAGACTAGTCCCGAAACCCGGAGACTCCTGGTCAAAACCGGAGAGGTGGCAACCCAAAGCGGGACTTCACCTATATTTTGTAAATATTTTTCTCCTTGCTTACGATTGCCATTTCTTAAGTCTCAGGAACCATCTAAACGAAAACAAGCTAAGGTACCACTATATCCTAAAGATAAATGAAAGGGTGATTCATTGCATCTCGGGCCAGTTCCCAGAAACATTTTTGATGACTCCCGCCTCTTTTGTTTTAATCCGACAGGATATTACGTCACTCCTCGACCTCCTAGCGGATCTGCTTTCACCGATAAAATTCGGTCCGTGAGTTTGCGCCCGGGGGCAACTGCCTTCCTCTGCACACCCCTCGCTACGTCTCTGAATCCAGAGCCTCGCTTATTTCACTTTATAAATGCCTCAAGATAAAATGGTCGAAACGTCTTTTAAAAAATAAGAAATCCCGAATGAATTCTTTGAAAACCCAAGATACTAACGCCAGAGGGGAAAGAGAGGAGGGCAAGAGATGTCGTACAGGAGAACGGCCAATCGAACGGATGCCCGTGACGTCATATCCCACCCACGCAGCCACGGAGGATATTTTTGGTTCCCGTTAACCAACCTCCCCCCTCCTCTCCCCCCAAAAGGATCGCCCTCTTTCATTTCTTCCCCTGTGCCATTCAACCCGCGATTCCTTCTCCATCACTTCTATGCACTGCTCCGACTCGATACTAATCATAACGCCAAGGCCGGTGTGATGAGGCATGCAATATATGTTAAGCAAGAAAGTGGGGGTCCCAATTTTCCTTTTGCTATAACTTCGTCGACGATAACAGTCACGGTACATTTATTTATACTTATCAATACACATAAACTGGCTGCATTTAGGGGTCAGATTCGAGTACTAAAATGACTATCCGATAGCCAAAAGCTAAATTCTCATGTTAAGAAAGTTTAAGAACTATGACGTATATTTTTATATTGGGAAACAGGCAAACTTTGTCAAGTGATGCGTCACGGGGAAAACTGAGAGCACCTAGTTTTCACTAAAATAGGCAACAGTGTATTTTCCCTGGGCAGTATGGCTGATGAAGGGAGGAATGGATGGGCAGAGCTGTGTAAAAATTCACCGCGTTTACAGGCTTTTAAAGAAAATTCTGCCTCACAGACCGATCAAAAAATTCATAGGTAATATAGAGTTCTGATTCTATGTAGATAAAGTACCGCCTCATTACCCAAAGTCACGTGACGACCATGGTTAGAGCACCTTGCAGAAAAATAAGGGGGGTACCTAAAATCGCGCTTGCATAGTGGCTCCCGAAGGTATCATGCCGGCCATGCATAACGCCGTCGTACCAGCCTCTCAAAACATTTTCCTCTCTCTTGTAAAGAACAATTCAATGCCCCCTTTTCATTTTCCCTCGTCTATCTTCCGTCATTTGTCCAACATACTAGTTCAGTTTGACTATCCTTTGTCAATCGTGAAGCCATTTCCTGAGTGAAGTTTTTTTTCCTTCTCCAACTTAACTTTTGTGATTGGAAGTACCGTAAGTAGGGTATGGCGATGGTGGAATTTGCCATAAGCGCCGATTGCAAAAGGTGTCAAACGTTCCCTCAAATGTGGAAAAAGTTAATTTTTCCATAAATAAGGGTTACTTTTAATACCTACTCAAACTTTGATTTATTTATAATAAAAACGCTGGTGATTGTTAGCCGAAAATATACATTTCCTAACATTCCCAGGGCTTTAGATATTCTAAATCAAAATGGATGCATTGCGCTTGATTGTTCAATTAGAGGCGTTCCGTTTTTGATGAGCAACTGCTGTACATTAAATCCACTGCTTTTGCATACAGTTCGTATCATTTTAGCCCAGAATTTATATCCTAAATCATCTGATTGCAGTTTCAAACCTGTATTTGCAGAAATTCATCTCATGCAACTTCGTTAATGCCAAAATAACATAATTTTACCATGAAAGCACAGAGTACCAGGTCAATAATTTAGATGAACTGTAATTAGGATAACTACAAATATATTATATTCGAAGGGTCACCGAATGCAATGGCAGAATCTCTTTCATGCGATGAAGAAAATTACATTCGCATAAATGTCACCCAGCCACTGCTTACCTTTAAAATTAAAATGTAAGCAAGCTTTAAAGCCATTCGTTGTTTTGATGTCCATAATCATGTAACAGGCATCATAAGTTCTAATTGTCTCATGCAGAAAATGCACAGTGATTACTAGTCACTTAATAAATTATTTAAAGAGCCTCTAATGTGTTCATCAATCTTTTTAAACCACATTCAACTTCTTTCCAAATTCATTACTTTATCATTCCGATTTCACTTAATTTTCAACTCGGACACATTTTCACACAATCTTTTTTATGTTCGCCCTTTCCGGTTCAACGTGCATTCCAAATTCATTCCTTCCGAATTCATTATGATCCCATACCTTCGCTATCTTTCCACCCCACTTCCCTTCTCATTCCGAATCAGTCTAAATTCATTCGTTCCACATCCCTTCAAAACCATTGCATTCTACAGCACGAACTCCCCGAGTCGAAACTACCTTTCGCCCGAACCCTCTCTCCTCTTCTAGCACCCTCCCTTATCCCTCCCTCTCTTTTCGAAATCAATGCCCAGCAACCCTTCAGACTGCTCGACTGGCTCCAACCACCCTCTCAACAAACACCTAAAGCATTGACGTGTGATAGAACTTCAACAAAATCTTCAGTTCCCCTTTTCCTTCCTCCCTCGCTCCACTTTAAAACCCCTTACCCTGCTCCCCCCCCCCCCCCAATTCTCTCCCCCTTCGCTCTCCCTCTGCAAAAACACCTTTGTTTGGCACAAACTCCGACCTACCATAAGCACCTCAAAAGCTTTAAAATCCAAACAACAACAACAACACTAGATTTTCTATCCTCCGAAATCGTGTTAATCCACTCTCTCCCTCTCTGATTTTAGCCCCTTCTAATCCGAGGCTGCGATCCTTTTTGTCCATACAAAATGAGAGAAAGGTTGGTAGAATCGCCTCTGGCATAGGAAATCAACGATCCATGTGGCTCTCATGCGCAAGCGTTTTGCGTCAGCACACTGGACGGAATACAATTGTGCCGATAGAACTCGCTCCTTTTCTTCTTGAGGTTATTAGGGATAGATAATTTATTTCACGCATATGAGAATTCTCCAAGTGGCATGTATTATAATAAATAGGGATAACAATAATAAATATAAATTACAAATTATAAAAAATACAAAACAAATATGACAAAATAACCAAATAACCAACACAACCAAAATTTTAAAATTAGAAAAATATTACACAAATATGTGTCAGACACTTAAGGTTCTAAATAACTTGCTCCAAAAAGTAAGATCGTATCATGAAAAAAGTCTATAGAGCAGGGGGTCGTCATCTTATGGCACGCGTGCCAAGAGGAAGCACGCGAAGTGATGTTAAGTGGCACGATGTTTCAGAGAATAATCATGAAAATATGCATTTTTAAAAGAATTTCACTTTTAATTCAATTTTATTTTGCATTTTAATGATATCGCGTTATATTTAGTATTCCTTATAAGTACCACTTTTTGTAAGCGTTATGGACAAAACGAATTTAGGGGTGGCACGCGTGATGGGTCACGGATTATGAATATTGATAAAGAGTGACACCCAACAGAAAACGTTGTCGACCCCTGTTATAGAACATTGGTGGGAATACCTTTTCTTTGTGGCTGAGAATTCCTTTGCCGCATTTGACAGTGCTTGAGCGGGCCAGATTACACTTTATATCTGACATTAACTAGATATTCTGAGGTATAGTGTGTGTGTAAATCAAGTCTAAACTGGGTTAACATTTCAATATCAAGTGTCTGATATGAATGTGTGTGTTATATCTCTTTTTAATCATAGCTTTGCGTGCCGCATGCGGCCAACGGCTATAGAGGATTGTTTGGCAAGCACCGTATACATTAAACCTTGAATAGGGCTCGTGTAAGAGGGTACCTACTCTGTTATTCCTGGGAAATGTAGATAATGTTTTTATTCGATGCCTGTCTCAATGCAGCTGATAGTTAACAAGGCTGTGAGCACAACCTCTCTCAATTCCTTTGCCAGTTGCTGGGACATGGGCTATCGGTAGTTGATTTGAAAGAGAAAATAATAATCGTATATTATCCTTCCACGAAGTAAAAATGCTGTACACAACCAAAAACGGGATTTTTATTTGTTACTTGTATTTGTGGACTGTAAATGATTTTCCGTGTTAAAATTTTCGAACTAAATTTAACTACCATAAAAATTTCCCTTTTTTCGGACACTCGATTCAACGAGTCTTCTAAATTTAGGTTTCCCAAATGAGGGATCAAAGACCCCTTTAGTGATTCGCGAAAGCTTGGCAGGGAGTCAGTGACGCTTGTAAAAAAAATACGTTTGTATTAATTAATATAATTATTTTCATGGAAACATTACTCAGATTTCAAGTCTTTCAAAGCAAATGAGATGTGCTCCCACTCCTCAAGTGTGTTTTCGAATCTCAAGTCCTCGCGTTCAAAGGGACTTCAGATATTTTAGTAGGGGCCCATAAGTTGGAAAAGATAGAAAAATCTGATGTGGCCAACACATGACTTTCTCCATATTTGGGGAATAGATATTTAAATTATTATGAATAGAATTATAAGGCTAAATTATTATTTCGTATCGTAAAAGAATGCAGTCTTCCTTATTGCCGTAAATTAGGTATATTTTGAATATGTTTACAGAATTCACCGCTAAATGGTGGTGGCGCTGTATACTAGAAAAAGCAAAGTTCTCCGAAATGGATGGTTCTACGAAAATTTGATTCAAACAAAACTTGGAAGAAATATTATTCTCTACAACTTTGGTCCTCACGAAGATTACCTATTACGACGTTTTTAAGGAGAAATTTGACGGAAACCGAAAAACCGATTACTTATAAATAATTCCTGCTATGGAAAATTGTTTCAAATGAAAGTTGTAGGAAATTACGTTCTCTATAACCTTTGTGTAGAATTGTATATAAAATAATGATGTTTTAACGGAGAAATATTGCAAAAACTGAATCGGGTTTCGAAAAACTTTCGGTTAACCATTATTGTCCAAAAACTCAGTTCTTTGTGCTCATGCTAAAGTGTTATATATGAAATTTGGTAACGATATGGCAAGTACCTTTTGAGTTAGAGCGCCCACAATCACATACACACGCACGCACACACATCCACACACACACAGACATCATTCCGAAAATAGTCTAAACGTGTTCTAGGGACCTCAATACGTGTATTTCCGTTGAAACCTCGAAGTCGATTTTTTTCATGATCACAATACTTTCCCACTACTACGTATGGAGAAAGTAAAAACACGTTTCTAGATTACTCTTATGAATTTAATAAATTCATCCTATCGTGCATACTTTTGGAGACGAGGCTGAAGCGCTACCTTTGAAGAATTTAACTTCTTAAACCAGAATAATGAGTCTTTAATTGAACAAAAGAGTTAAGATTGATTTTTATAGCCTATTTAGGTAAGGGACTTATCCGAGCGCCATCTTGTGTCACGCGAAGCTCCCGGATGAGAGTCAGTTAATAAACGCCCAATCCCCTTCTTCTTGATCCAGTGGGGATTCCTTTCACGTAATCCCTTTCCCACTTCCCAACTTACGCACATCCTCTTGATCTCAAGCCTTATCCCACACAGATAATTACTTCATTCAATTACATTCCTCGTATTTTTATACATTCTGCGGATAATCCTTAACCATATCCCTCATGTTTTTCATCCTTTCGCTCTCTCTTCCTGTTAGTGGAGGAGCGCGTGCATTGCGTCGATATGGGCAGCCGAGAACGTCAGAAATAATAGATCCGAATCGCGATCTGACCGACGTTAGACGTTAGAAACTTATATCATTTCCGTATAATAACTTGTCATTTGATCCGTCCGTTCTCTCTTTGCTGCTGCGGATTAGAGTTTTGATTTAGTGAATGAATTGATTCATTATCGCTTAGGAATATATAGGTGGCCGTACATACGTGTGATTTGAGTTTCGAAATTTTTATTCCACAGACAGCATGTATGGCTTGAATGGTCACCTCACTGTTTGAGATTTCATGGTGACATAAGGTTGTATCGACAGAGTAATATGATGCAACCTGGACCTTAATTACATTTTTATATGAAAAGCATCCTGTTAAAAACGAATCTTTAAATATTTTCTTATCACAGAAAATCTCAACCTGATTTCCATTGCCTAAACGTTCGTCTGATTCGACTATATGGTATTCTTAGGAAATTATTTGTAATGGTCTGCAATACGACTCTTGGCGGATTTAAAAAAATCAGTATTGCTTTCATTGGTCCTGCTCGTTCAGTTTAGTGTTATTTAATTCAGAGTATTCGACATCGAGATTTTTTGCGTAGGATACATAAGTTTTTGGTTAATGAGAAAAGTTTAATAGATTTATAATTTTAAAGAGAGGCCGTCGCAAGGAAATGAGAAAACTGCATCAAAGGTTTCAAGGCGATAAGAAAAGACAGGCATTCAGAGTTTCATAAAATTAATACATATATAGTTATAAAATATATTTTAATGATAAATACTTTTTCACCTGTTTGTTGGGGAATGGCTGAATATTCTTAACGCAATGGATTCTTACGCAAATCCGCCATTTACTGTACAGTTAACTCATAATAAACGAAATAATATTTCAGATGAATGATTGCTTGAATAATAACTTACTCTGGCTATGATATACAATACTTACGGTTTTGATTAGATTAAGATTTGTTTTCCAAAAATAGCGTCAATTTTCAAGTTGGATTTCGTTTCGCTCGCTTTAATTGGGCGTCGAATAATCAAATCTAAAACCTATCAGCAGCCGAATGACGCTAAATTATCTCTTCGAATTTCCCTTCCTTAATAATCCATCATATTAGCGAACCCAAAGGCTTTAGTGATTTCGCTGAAATGCTATTTTAGTCACCCATATTGAGTGATGTAAATTAAAACCATAATGGCTGAAATGTCGTCATTAACTCATCACAAAAATATCTAATCCTATTTTTCTTTCTTCGACGACGTAAAAGAATGTAGTTAACGCTTACAAAATTTAAGGTACTTCAATGGAAATTGTCGTAAACTCTTTTTAACCTTGCATATAAAACATTTTATATTCTCATATAAGTAGTAAATATATAGAGAAAGTATTGTAAAGGCGGAAAAAGTCGACTTCGAGATTTTGACGGGAAAAAACGCTTTAGCCGTCTTATATTCTAAGAACGTTGTTTTCGCCATTCCATCGTCTATGAATAGATAAACTATAAGGCGGAAGGACGAATCGTAGTTTATCCTTGTTGATTTTCACAAATTGTTAATTTATTCAAGAATGGCTCTAACTATTTTGGTTAAAATTCACTAAATTATAGAACATGGAGTCGTAAACGATACGGTATAAGCCATATTTCCCAAAAATTAATTATAATTGCACCCAGCGCCATTTTATTATATCGATTTCTACACCCAGCTCCCAACAATCTTCGTCAAGCAATAATGAATCCGCGCCTATACGCCTTCGCGAAACCACATAATACTTTATGTGTACGGTGTATATATTTATCAATCTATATTATCACATATATGAGATTATCAGTACACATATTAACACCATTTAGGCGCAGAAAACATTTTCTAAGGCTTTGTCGTTTTCGTAGCAGCAGTCATGAAATAGTGTAGTGAGACCAGAGGCATACGTACATATACGAGAAAGTTTTTGCGATATACGTTGCACCGTTTTTTTTTCAAATGCACATGAACTTGCTGAAAAAGTTATACATAGAGTGAAACAATCTTTCGACGTGAAATCCGTAAAGCCTTTTTATCTTTACAATCGTAGCAGAACTTTATCACGACGGTTTAGTTTAAATAAATGTACTTACGAAAACCTAACTCTTGTTTCAACACAGCACAGTCCCGCTTTTAATCTGCACGCTGTTTATTCGCAGGTTTTTGCAGCCTTGTAACGCGTCGCGCGATCCGCTTTGTTAGAGAGACACAGCTAAACCAAACTCGACGCTGTGTTCGCTTTTGGAGTGCAAGCCCGTTCCTCCTCTTTTCAATCACGAGTGGAATTTTCTTTTTATTCCTCCGCCGCCGCCCGGTCAGTGCGATTTCGATAAATTATAGGACGACTGGAATTGTCTCGTATTGTGAAAACAACTCCGGTTCTCGTCGCGTGTTTGTTTCCCCTCTGCATCTCACTTTCTTTTTCTATCGGATTCCCGTGACTGTCAGAGTGATTTGATAGGGTTATTTTCGAGTTATATGATGGACGGCAGGGACGGCAAAAAAAAAGAAATGATGTACTGCGAGCGACAGCTAAAAATAATCCGAAACCTCATATTTTTTGTTCAATCTTTCAGATTGGTATATCTTTAATTACCTTCTATATGGAATTGTATTTATAGGTTATAGTTACCTTTGAAATCATCTCTAGCTCAATTTCATTTATTTTAAAAGTAATTTTTAATGTTTCCCTGCATAAAAAGCAGTTTCTGCACTGATGATTGGGGAGAAAAGGATAGTAACTCGAGAAGTAACATTATGAAGATCATTAACGTTACAACCTTACATCAAAGGTTAAAAACTTCAAAGAGCGAAAATAATGAAGATCTGGAAAGAGTAATAGTGTCAGAAATAAAAGTGTAAAGGTGTCAGAAAGAAAAGAGTTTTCATTGAACTAAAGTTCAGAAAATCCATCTACCGAGAATAACAAATATTTGAACCTCTTCTTCATTTTTCTTCATTCCAAATTCTGATCGGAGTTATTTCTCAGGATAAGCTGAAAGCTCCAATAACGCCGATCCATCACAAACACACGGAGATACTCACACATCTTAAAGGATGTTAAAGCTGACTTAATTCCAATATTACAAAAAAGTACCTACACACAGAGATTTTCCCTGAATTTGATCTAAAAATATGTGATTTGGCTGTTATCGGATTAGGTGCCTCGTCAGTGATCGAAAGACTTCCTCCTTGCCCATAATTTTACTTCGGAGATTGTAAATGACTCGGATTTTGTCAAAGAATAAATATGTTTGAACTTCCCGGCATTTTGAATATCCTTTACCTTCTGAGATTGTTTATGAGTTATCGCTGGCAACTTTGGAACTTCAGAGCAGGGTCTTCACTCGTCACAAATAAAAACAATTTAGGAAAGTCTAAACGTATCACAAATGCACGCGTTTTCGTGCAATGGAGTATTAGAAAGAAATTATATACCTGTACGTTAGGGAAATTGCGTTTTAAAGTTCTTTTCTTCATCATAAATAATCCATTTTCATCCTATTTAATAATATTACATGCACACGTAAGTAAATTAAACGTTTGTTTGTGAGATTGTTTATTTTTGCAACAATGAAGAAGTAACCATTCAAGAAATTTTGTTCATCTCGACTTAAGACTTTCTTGATTGATTTTCCCGATAACAGCTACTCCTACGATAAAAATGTATAGGAAAAGAAATACTCTTCTTTACTAGTTCTACAACTTTTATTTGAAAATTATTTTGATATGACCAATATTTTACGAGATATGATGGTCAGTTAATTTTTTGTCTCCAGTAAAGTGGTATCCCTGATTGGCGTACGTGATTCATTTATGCGATTTTCTTATTATATTTTATAGCAAGTCCTTAATATCAAATTTCATGAAAATCCGTTGGGGAGAAGCCGAGAATGAACATGCGGACGGACGGACGACAGACCGACGACAATATGCGCTCACGCTGGAAGCTAAACGCGCCTAAAAATGATCAAAAGCAGTAGATTATGTAGCATTCTTACTTGAAAGTGTTACTTTGGACGCATATTTTGCAGGGACATACGTGTAGTTTTAGAAACCAATGGACCATTGTGGTACCATTCAGGAGCAAGCTAGTGTAAGTTGGGCGGAAAAAACAGGATAATTGGTGAAAGTTTGGTAGTATATAGTATTTCAGGGTAAAGTGTAAAATGGGTTACATAAATCAAGGGGTAATATGTGTCAATTGCTGGTATTAATCAAGTGGAACCCTAGTGCGGTTTGGGTGGCATAAAATTGAGGGGCACTTGCGTGCTATTGGTGGTATACGTTGGATTTGCTTTTGGATTTTTCCGTACTATCGCACTTTCCTATATTTTTTCTGTCGTGATATAACTAACATCCATCTCCACACGTACACACGTGCAAACTCAAATCCAAATGGATAACAAAAACGGTTATTAAAGATGTTTATATTTATCCACGAAAAATTCGGTTTTTTTGCTTTCGAGTTTTGTTGGGCACTGCTAGTATGTATGTCATTCTAATGATTAGCTAAACTGTGTTCTCCAAATTCTTCTACCATCGGCTTTATTACTTAATTACCCTCTTCAATATTCATCAATCAACTGAAAACTTTTTCCTTGCCCTTCCACATTTACCTTAAAGTTTTCCATCAATCACGTCTTTAATCATACAGACACTCCTGAGGGAAATATCCAATCCACTTTGCCTTTCTCTTTCATATCGGTCGTATCGCCAACTTTTTCCTCCCTATTCTACTTAGAATTGCGTATTTATGTAAACACACAAATAAATCTCCTCTAAGAGAGGGATTTTGTGCAAGAAACAGTTTTCTCGTTTACTTCAAGTGCCAAACTTTATGTATGCATTTGTTAGTTTTTCAATGTGTATATACGTATAGGTAGCTTGCTGTTACTTTCGACTTACGCATTTACTTCCCTAGCTTGAGAAAAAGAAGGGAGTGTCACCCTTTTCCGCACACAGTTTGCAAACACCACTTTCCCTGATTCATTGTGTGATGTTACCACTCATTTTTCCGAAAAAAACTGACCATTTCTCGTTTAATCGTTTACTACTCTTCGGCCAATTTAAAACACGATAACAGATAGACATGTTACACGAAATTGAAAAGCAACACAAATCTGTAAGTGAACCATGAAAAGTGCCGACCAAAACACATTCATCATAAATCGAAGTTTTTTTACTTTCTTCTAGAAAGAATATTAACGAAAACATCGGGCAATGCCCATATGATTTTGAAAACGCGATGTTTTTGGACATATTTTCTATCGAACGTTTTAGCTCCGCATGTTTTCCTCGCCCCTTTTCCGTCCTCCTTGGATTAATTAAAATCAATCTCACCGTCTGGAAATCCTTCTCCGCCGTTCTCTCAGCGTGATTCATCGCCCGAGCTCCTTTTTCCCTTTCGACCAACCCTGTTATTCTTCAATTAACTGATTGCTTTCTTACCAATCTCCTCTCTTTTTTTTCACACCGTCCTTATCTCGCAATTTATGTCCCCAGCTTCCTCTAATCAGAAGTGCCTTCTTCTCCCCCTCCCCTCCCCCTCCCCCCCCTTCTCGTTCCACTTCCTTTTCTCCCTATCCTTCTTCCCTCCTGTCATCATCTACTTCACTCTAAGCTCTAATTTTCTCCTTTTAAAAAAAACTATCAGTTTCGTTTTCCACTCTCCCCCGATTCTTGATTACACGTCATTGCGATAACCCTTAAAATTCGAATTGTGGAAATGCAAAGGTAAAAATGTTTACGAGTTTCAAAATAGACGTGAGAAAAGCGACGTCGTTCGGGAGATGTACTGCGCTCTTCCGATCCCAAAGGAAAACATTTTCCTTCTCTTTGCATAGCTTTCCTATTCTCTATCTCTCTCTCTCTTGGTTAGTGGGAACAAGAACTCACCATGCGCCGGATATAAGGAAGAAAATATGTTAATTTTTTTAAAATTATTTTTTCTCCGCACAGCTCGAGTGGGGGGAGAATTTAAAAGAGGCTAGGTCGGCGGTTCAAGGGTCGTTAGACTTAATTATTTCTTTTAAGTTCCGTTTCGATGTAATTACTCGAGATTCCCCTTCATTGTCCAAGTTTTCCTCCTTTTTTCTCTTATTCTCCCCTTGATACTCTTTTTGTCTTTTTTCTCCCTCTCTCTCACTCTCCCACACTCACTCACTCCCCCGCTCTCGTCGCCTCGAACGTGACCTTCTTTATGCTTTATTCTCTTTATAAACTCTCCTCCAGTGCGCTTTCCGTTTTACCTTTCATTTTTTTTATGGTTCAGCCGCAAGCTGTCTGTCTCACCCATTGTGTGCTTTAAGGAGTTAATCGTGGTTATTGTTAATCGACACCATTATCAAAAAATTGTTCTTTTACTTTCACTCCGAACCGCGATTGCGAAGGAATTGGATGTGAAAAGAATGGCGCCGTTCCCGTGGGCTTAAAATTCTCCTAGATCTTTATAAATAAGAAGTCAATTTTAACTTAAAAGAACGCACCAAGTTATTTTAATCTTTTTCTGTATTTAATTTACCGCTGAATCGTCCTTTTTAATTATATTATACGGATAACTTCTTGAGATCTTAAAAAAATTAAAAAAGTTACGAGTGAAGTCTCTGGCGTGATGTATGACAAATATTTACAGCTTTTTTATACATGCTATATAGCACAAATCAATGGTTTTAATACACATTTTAGCCGAAGACTTCCTTTTACATGGGTTACGTTACGTTGAAAACGATCTACCATTCTTTATTAATTTCACGAGATTTTTTAAAATATGAAACTGTATTAAATATCTCATTTCCAATAAAATTATCATATTCATTATTCTGACGTTTACCGTGTTACCGCCGCCATACAAAAAATGCATAAATATTTAATTTTTGAAGCGTAAAGTTCTCATCGAGTGAAAAGTTAGGTAATTTTGAGATTATCTTTCCTGATTTTAGCCTTTAATAATATTGTCGTAACCCGTACCTAAATATTCGCTGTTTACTTTTTCATTATTTCAACAAACATGGTGAAATATATTTTTGTGCATGAATGAGATTAATGCATAATTTACCCCAAATAGCCACGAGCGCAGGCCCGACGACCTAAGCTCCGGGGAGAGCATTCTTCGGAAATGTATGTAGCGGATATTTATTTTTGCATTGTATCCCTTATCAGGCGTAAGTACGGACCTCTAAAGGCTCATTTTAAACCGCAGCAATCAACCAGCACATTTTCCTCCTCTCCCTTAAACAGCTTGTATTCCTAAGTGGCGACGGGTTAGGGAGGGGTGGGACGAGCTAAAACAAATGAACAAAAGCGCCCGTTTGATTCCTTTCCTCCTTTTCCTCATATTATGGCTCATCCCTTTTCACTGGAAAGAGTTTTATCTCACCAACGCACACATACACACACAAGAGAGAGAGAGGGGAGAAGAAGATAAATCACTAATATCCAACTCTCCAACGCTCTAAATATTCACTCCTTTGCGCCACGAGAGACAGAGAGAGAGAGAGAGAGAGAGAGTTTTCCTCTTTTATTGCAAGATTCCTTGTTTTCTGCCGAGAAAATAAAAGTAAAAAATATTCCTCCGCGTCTTGAGCCGCGTCCAAGTCCAAATCCACAAGGGAGATAGAGGAAGAAGAGAGAGGGAGACGGGCAGAGAGAATGGTTTAGAATGGTAAAGAATTATGACCTCTCCTTTTCTTCACTTCCTCGAAAGAGAGAGAGATAGAGAGAGAGAGAAAGAGTAGGTAGGTAGGAAGGTACAAAAAGTGAAAGATAAACAAAGATGTTGAAAATGTTACGAAAGAGTTCATCTTGTTCCCTCCACATCCCCCATCCTTGGAAATTACTCACCTTCTTTTCTCCTTCCTTTCGTCATCTTTTTTGGATGATTCTTCACTTCTCTTGCCGCTCCACTCATCCATCTCTCATTTTCTGTTTTCCTTATCTTCTCCCTCGCCTCTTTCCCTTCCCTTTCTCACTTCCTCTCTCTCTCTTCCTGTCTCTCTCTCTCGTATTATTAAAGGAGTAACCTTCCACGAAGGGTATTCCACAGGCATTTACGAAATCCCCGCTTTCTTGTGCTCCTGAAAGGAAGAGATTGAAGGATGGAATGGGAGGAGGGAATAAAAACCGTTGGGATTAAAATTTTTAGCTTGCGTGGAATTTTTACGGCGTGCTGAGCTAAATTTGTTTAGTTGACAAGGTTCTTTACAGTATCGAGCGAGTAATTACGTTCGTGGTTAGCATTTTACTCTTACGGGCAACGTTATTACAAATAATCAACCCAAGGGACCCTTCTTTAATTTTTAAGTATATGTTGAAATCTCAAAGATGTGGCGTATAAAGATTTTCTGCGATCAGCTCCAATCTTCCAGCTGTTCGTGAAGGAATTACAGGTTTTCTTCAGAGTGATAGAAAGGTTTCTTTGAAGTTATAGTTATTTTTAACTAAATGTATTTTTTTACTATATGAAAAACAAATGTCAAGTGAGATAGAAATCGTTTCTTCTGAGATTGTGGTGAATTTCAAGAATATTGTCCATTTAAATTCAAAAATCATATTTTTCTCATGTGCCTTTTTCATATATCTCATTAAAATTGCCATATTTTCGGTATCGTATATTAAAATCATAAACAACCATGTCGCGATTTAAAATTTCCCTATGAATGAAGGAGTTTTTATAAGAGCCGTGGAAATTAAAATTACCTAGATATTATTTCGCTGGTCTCTTACTGTTTTTGTATTTTAACTGCTTCCGCATGAATGGTTCAAATATTCATTTTATTGTTTTCCGGACCATTTTCTTTTAATGTTGGTGTTAAGCTGTTGGTAATCAGATATTATCCATTTAAATTCATCGGTGTCTTCATGCATATTATTTTCATACCATATAAATATTTCAGTCTTATTGGAAGACGTCCATGATACATTTTCGCAAAAAATATATTCATTTTACCGCTATCATTGCTAACTCCTATAACTCCCTTGCTATTAACGTTTCACTCGCGGAAGTTGTGCGTAAAAAATTGTTGAATTACCATTTCGATCTCTTTATCGCCATAGTATTAAATCTCTTAAATATTAATTTCAGCGAGATAAAATATTAATGAGGCAGGAATTCTGACTGTATACGTCTAATTTTGAAGTTGGATCTCTCACCTTAAAACTTAAAGAAGCGAAGTATAATTTAAATTAAATGTACAATTTTCAGTTGGGTTCTTCGCTATAAGACCCATAAAAGAATTGCATTCGTTTAACAAAAGATTTTTATTACATAACATTTCCCAAATTTATATTGACAATTTACCAGATATAGTCATGGAATTAAAGTAGCAAATATGTTTGTGATTCGATGGTTTTAATTGATCTCTGCGGTTGCGAGCAATAATTTGGTTTCTTAAATAAAATTCATCGATGAAAATCTCTCGATGATGTTGAAATTTGTGAATAGCGTCTTTAGTATAGTCATGATATTCATTGGTTTCGTATAGAAAAAAATTAGTTATTATATTTTAGTAAACACTACCACCACCATAATAAAAATGATTTCTGTCGTTATTTATAAATAGTATCTATTATATAAACCTTTAATTATAGTTTAGTGAAACACTTAATGCGTTAGCTGTGCAGTTGTACGAAAATAAACTTTGACCTTTAAAGTGTGTGCGTTCGGTCAAGTGAAAAACACTAGTAGAACGTCGACTCAAAATGTTGATAACGTACATTTGAATGTATTAAATAAATTTAAATAATGAATAAAAGGCTTCAGAGAGTTTTTTCCAGCAGTTGTAAAGGATAATAATCTTCAAAATTTATGATCAGCGTGTGTAAAGGAGATTAACCGAAGGTTAAGCGTAGATTAAAACAAGTGCGGTCTATCACTTTACGATAACATCCCTCGCAGCAAAGTGTTTTAGAGGAAAAAGAATAGCAAGCCAGCCAGCTTAAAGGAAGGGCATAAAAACGCTGCAGTGCACCATAACGATTCGAGGACACGGGTCTATTTCACGTTACAAGTCGCTGTTGGAGGACGCGAAACGAGAGGACAGCGGCAGGAATTACGTTATTGAGGACAAGCCTAGTTAAAAGTGCGGTAAGATATAAATGCCTCTGTAAAGAGTGGTTGGAGTCCGAGAAGGGAAACAGAATCCAGATAACTCTCTTGGCCGATGTGGAGCTTCTCAGATAAAGAGCATGAAATATGGCGTAAACCCAGTAAAATAGAGGGAGGCAGAACGCGTTTCAGCTGAAATTTACTGAAGGGAAAAAGAGGTTAAATGGTCGTGAGGTCGAAAGAGGGGATTGAATTACGTGACCGGATGTGTTAGAGAGCTATCTATGACGGAATAATATATTATATGTGGCCGCGATATATTTTTCATGTCTGTCTCAAGTTTATAACGTGAGCGGGAATGTGTGATCCATAAGAAATGCAGGTGATGTTAATTGCTTAATCTTTTATTTTCTAAGTGCAACTGGGTATAGTGTGACTGGTGGAATCGCGATAATTCCTTGTATACTTTAAATAAACCCCGAAAACTTGTAATTCCGGAAAAAATCGCTATCTTGATATTTGCATCTTCATCTTGACTCATTTCAGTTCGACGTCTATAACTTCATAACATTGCGCGAGTCGCATTGATTTTTAAAGAATGCATCTCCTACAGAATTTAGAAGTTTATAAAAATTGCATTTTAAAAACGCATTCGGCTTTTATGTGTGTATGGTTCAGCATCATAACACGATTATTTCATTCTTGCAACGTCCTTTGGTACTTGCTATATTCAATTGACGCAGTATACCTGTATGATGCAAATGTAAATATAGATTCGCATATACAGACTTAACTGACAATATCGGTTATTAATTTAAGCGTCGAAGACTAGTATCAAATTCCATCTGCGGTTTTCGACCATTACAAATTCTCTGTACGAGCTAAAGTCCCTTTCCTCGCATGTATGACCAATGCGTAACGAAGGACTCTTGATAATTACCATGTTATATACATATATATATATATATATATAATATCCCACTGTTTCATTTTATGTGCATATGTCCCTGTGTGCATGCTTATCATTCATGTATTTTTTAATAAAGTAAGGTGAAATGAAAATGAATGGGAATGGAGGACCTGAAGTCGTGTAACAATGAAAATTATGCAACATAATGCATAAAACTGGGTAACATCTACCACTTTGAAACAGTCGTAAATGAAAATATGAATTACGATGTTTACTATAGATGATGCACTATTGTTTTTGATACCGTTCTCTTCTTTTAAAATAATTTTCTGTACAATTTGTCGTTCTGTAGAATAACTATTTAATTTCAAAAGTTCATATTTTTTTAGCAGCGATCTTCCATTTACAATTATATAACTGTACCAGTTAATATCGCGTACATCAGAGAATAAATATATGATCGAATATATGCGAAATTAACAAGCAGGATGACCACCATCATCAACTGCCTAATGCTCTGAACATTGTTTTCACCACTACATTTACGCACCACACCGCATACCGGTCCAATGCCCCAAAAAATCCCATCCCCCTCTCTATTGTGTTAAGATCAATGGGCGATTCCAAGCAATGCACTGAGGAAGTCCTTTAATTCTGATATCAGACACGCCCTTATAAATGGAATAACCGAATGAACCAAAAGGGAGATTTAAACGACCAAATTTTAATAACCCAGCCTGAATAGAGGACGAGTTGAGGTTCCTCCTTGTCTCGAAGGAAGGCTAACGCAAATTCTCGTTTAATTATTCGGGCGGGTAATGCAACGGCGCCGAATGCTGGAAAGGGATTATTTTTCACAAACCCTTTCGCAGCAGGCTCAACTACGTGGATGGCGGGGAGGAGTATGGAGGTCGGGTGTGCATTAGTCAGCGTTTTCTCCCCCACTTTCCAACCCCCTCACTCCTCTCCTTCCGCTGCACTTGAGTCCTCGGTAAGCCACGTCTTCAGATCTTCGCGGCCGTGAGGCTCTATCACTCGTAAAACCAGCTCGCTAAACCTAGCGCCGTCCGACTGAGCTATTCCTTACAGCCTTCCCCTAACCCTGCAACACCCCTTCCGTATCTCCCCCTCTCTCTACCCAACCAAACCCCCTTTTTCCCCTTTGCTCGTTCCAGACAACTCCTTCCCACGGAACTGATTCAAATTTTGAGCAACGGATGCAACCCAAGACGCGGCTGGCGAGACTTGGCCAACGTCTCTCATTCGTTAGAATACCAAATTTGCCCTTTCGAAAACAGGGGTGCTATTCTCCTTCCCTTCCCTCTTCTCCAACGAGTGCTCTTCGAGACATAGAAATACGGGGAGTCAAGACGTTCTGGAGAAGGAATTCGGGTGCAAAGGAGGATCGCGAGAGTTTCTCTACAGGGTGTGTGGAAACCTGGTTCCTCGAAAATACGGAAGGAGGCGAGTTTCGGGTTTGTCTGTGTGAATTAAGGGAAGCATCTGCCCGCGAATTAGCGTTGTATTGCTTAGGTGTATCGGAAGTTTAGATTGTTTTCGTATTTTTCTCGTACCAACATACGTCATAAAAGTAAATTCTTATATAATTAATTCCAAATTTAATATATAAACTAATAATTAATTATTATAAACGTCTTGATTTGTAGTCGGTCTGCTGACAGGCTCGAGATCTAAGGTTAAACGTTGACCTCCGGATCATCCTGCCCTCCAGGATCCTCTGCGTTTCTTAAAATTTTTCTTACCCCGTCAATGTTCTAATTGATGAATCGTTTTTGTTCGCCATCTTCTCTTTTCTTAAGATTTATCTCCAATTACGTGATTATTTTTTAATGAATTTAGATGTATTTTCATATTAAACGTATCAAGGTCGCCTTTCCAGCAGCGAAAACCCTTTCAAATGTATAATAGTTTTTCGTGTTTCTCATGCATTAATTTCCAACTGTGCTACTTATTATCGTACACTGTTAGAAGTGAAAGTTTTATCTTCTTTTTTCAAATTATTTATCAACAATGACTTTTAATTATATATATATATATATATTCGATTTGAAATTTTTTGGATTAGAAGTTAACTGTATTTTTTTAACGCTAAGGGCTTTCTAGTATTTTACCCGGAATACTTACTCTGCGTTGAAACTTTCTAATGAAATCATTCTTTTCAACTTTAACAAAATATACGTAGTATATATATTCCCATAGCCGAAAATAAGGAGTTTCGTGAATAAACGTTTTCGTTTGAATTCAGCTTAAACTTTTGGCTCACATTGCCTAGCATGAACATAAAAAACTCTATTTTTTATTATTCCATTCAAGCTGCTGAAGAGTTAATATTTTTCCTTCCGTTTTATCTTTTCTGCTCGTGTAGGCCTCAATGCCACTGCTGCTTTGAATCCCTTCCCATTCTTTTGATCGCATCTATCAAATCCCCCTCTTCTGCGAATATCTGTGGAACCAATTTATTCGTAAACAACCTCGCCGACTCCGCGTATCCCGCTGCGCATTTCTAATTAATTTCTCCCTGCGTAAGTTTTCATCCATGATCATATAATCACAACCAAATCCTTTCAAAAACTTTTCCGCGTTCTCCAATCCCATCGTCTGCCTTTATGTTTCCAGCGAGCAATTTTGAAATGAATTAGCAAATATTTTTAGGCTTTACTCTCATCAGATGAGATTAAAAGTGTATTTCAGACAATATTGCATTTTTACTATAAAGATGTTTTTTAGCTATGAATTATATCCTACGGAGGGAAAATAATTTAAATAGTTCTTATTTATTCCGTCAATTCTTTATCAGTTTCTTTAATTTGCGTTGTAACTTATTTAATATATACAAAACGCCTTTTTCTAAATCGATAACCTAACGTTCCATTAATTTCCTCCCATTTCAATAATGCGAATCGCGAGCTATTGTTACATTATTAGTGTCGTGTGAAATACAAAAAATATAAGGATAATGTTCATTTGGTGAATTTACTGAATTTTCGGCCTTGGTAGACAAATGGTTAGCGTATCTGCCAATGATTACTAAGGTCGCGGGTTCGAATCCCGCCTAGGACATGGATATTTGTGTTCGTCAGGTTTATCTTATAATATAAAAACGTTGTTCTGAAAGGAACGCAAGATGGCCGACAGCGAAATTTAATTAGACCAATTGAAAATATGTTTTGTAAGTTAGCTAATACTGAACGCATTCTATCACAATATATTTTTTGTAGTTGTTAATATTCGAGGGGTACATTTATTTGTTAGTGTAAATATCATACCTACCTATGAAGAAAATAACATAAATATTTTTAAAAATCTCGTTGGGTTGTTGACGTACATGTGGCGCTGACCTATCGGGCAGAATGATAACTATGGCCTGTGGCGACATTTACCTACACAATCACTTATTGGATTTAATAACTTTCACGAAAAACTGATCAAACCTGTCGCGACATTTACCAACCCGATCACCGAACAACGGGGAGGGTTAGTGTCGTTCCAGCGAGGCGAAGGGCGCGATAGTGCCCGGAGACGACAACTGATATAAAAATAAAGTGAGCCGAAGGCTCGCCAATATTCTCGATTACCAGGGAAAATAATGAAAAACAAATGAATAAAGAAAAGTTTTAGCTGTTGGCAAGTTATGGGAGCAGAATAGTGAACCTGTTCCAATAGGTTCCATGTTAAACGGGTTATCTGCTTATATTGAATCATTTGAAAATAGTTCTTTAGGAATAATTTAGGAATATTGATTTTGACCCATAATAGTTCTAAGGCTTATTACTTTCTGGAGCATTCGGGTATGTGGAATTTATATTAAGTTTTTACGTTTTAGCACACACAAAATTTGGTGTAATTAATTTTCATTTTATTTTAACGTAATACTTAATTCACGAATACCCGTCATATTTGACAGGCAATTTCACTAGTATGGAAGAATGGACATTGATGTCTAAAATATCTACCTAATAAAGGTGGCTTATTAATGGCGATATCAAAAATTATTTCACGCCAGAAAACTCAATAACGAATAATATCCCAATAACACATCAGTAACAAACCAAATCAGCCCTACGGTTTATCAGAAGATGCGACATCGGAGTGTTTATTCACTGGATGCGGTTTCGGGTTAAAGTGATGTCGAGAGGAAAACTAAAAAGAGGAAGTGCATCGAAGAATCAAATTGCGGTCTCCTTCGCGTACACGAGGAGCTTCTCAATTGGTTGTCATGGCGACGAATGTGTGTTCGCGACCGAAGATAAAGGTATCGGTGTTCAGATTGCCTTGTTCAAAGGACTGCGTGGTAGTTAAAATAAGCGAAATTTGAGCAACTGTGACAAGATGTGATAGGACTTGATGATGAGTCCCTAAAGACATGTCACTCGACACGACAGTATGTCGTCACATTTTTCCTTTATTTTCTCCCTTATTGTTATCGTACATTATTAGTGACATAAATATGAAATACAAATCGACCTTGTGCACTTTCCTTGATTTTCGCATTAGCGTTTCTTTCCGATGTGATTTCCCGTAATAGGTTTTATTTTGCAAAATTTTGTTAGTTCCGTTTCTTTGCTTAAGAGTTATGGCGGTCGGCTAGTAATTCCATTTAAATAGAAGAAAGAAAAACTTCGTCGGATTAATTTGATTTTCGGAGGGAATAACCGAATTCTGCTTGAAAAGGCATTACTTTCATATTGGAATATATATAAAACTAGCAGAATTTCCCGTTGAATATCAACGGATTTAGTGAAGCTACTACAGCACAATATACAAACTCTTTAAATATATAGTAGATACTTTTTAAATTACAAGTAGATTTTTTAAACAATTAATCATATTTGCTTGTAACAATACCTTTTTTTATTCAAATTTTATTTAATTAATTATAACAAAAATGTAAGGAATTGTATATTTTCATATAACAATTTGTTAATTTAAAGTTTTTATATTAATAAGTAAGAAGAGATTACATTCCTTCTACGCTTTTGTAAAAATCAATATTCCAGAACGATAAATACTAACAATAAGTTCTTATTTACAACGTTTGTTCTTCAAATTTTATTTAACTAATTATAACAAAAACGTAAAGTATTGTAAATTTTCGTATAACAATTTGTTAATTTAAAGTTTTTATATTAATAAGTAAGAAGAGATTACATACCTTCAACGCTTTTGTAATAAACAATATTCCAGAACGATAAATAATACGTTGTTATGTACTGTTTGTTGTTCAAATTTTGTTTATTTAATTAATTATAATGAAAACGTAAATAAAATTAGGTTCTTTCGCCCTCCCTCCCCTCTCTCCCTCTCTCTCCCATATAAATGCATTGAACTCTCAATTTCGGCGACAATGGGAGTTATCATGGTAGCTTATAATGGGTATTGTAATAAAACTGATAAAATCACGTATTTTATTGATTCCAACCGCATTTCTACGCGAATTCGACCATAATTCGGAATCTGTCTTCAATAAAAATAAACTTTGTTCTTTCCCGCAAAAAAGTATCCAAGTCTCAAGTTCCTACCGTGATTTTAAGTAATTTTAAAGTGCAAATTAAAAGTAGTCTACACTCATCCCTGTATTTCAGTTTCAGGACGCGTCAAAATACTTCAGATTCGATAATTAAATCTTTCGCCATTTCGAATCAAAGTGACATACAGAAACAAAACCTTGACCATTCAGTAAGTTAGGATGTAAGGAAGAAATATACCAAGTTATTCTAGATTTTATCGTTTAGGAGGAATTCCATTAACAAACCAACAATCACAAAAACACACCCTTCAAAATATATTATAGGAGAAGAAACCCGTGAAAAAGCAACGTACAGTTGTCCATGATTGAACACTGACTGGTAAATGTACACCAGATACGTGAGCCTATTTATGTTAATAAACATTATAATATAGAATATAATTATTTTACTTACAAAAAATGTAAGATTCCAGTATTCAATAGACGAAAGGAGGTTCAATTACTTTCATCAATCGTTATAAACGCTTCCTGAATAATATTCAGTATCTATTTACGTTGCTATCCATAAACATCGATCGTTTCGTTGGTTAAACAAAAGTGCGAATCGAATAACGCTAAACTTTCTCCTATTTGTAAGCTTCATTGAAGCTAATTGAATCGGAGGTAACAATGACGGCCGCCTTGGTTACGCCCGGAAAGAGTACGAAAAATCCACAAAATTTCGAATCAAATGGCGTATTTCTGAAAACTTCGACTGTGTAACATGTAAACTTCGCAGTAATAAGATAGTATAGAGTTCTGTTCGTCGAATAAAGCAAAAACGAAAAAAATCGGTCCATATTTACGTATTTTAATTCTTGAAGGAAGAATACCTTGCAAGTCAAGAAATGGATTCATACGTGTTATCTTATGGAAAAATGCTAATCCCCAATATTAGCAGCACTGTTTAATCCCGGTTGACCAAACCCTGACACTTCACTAAGTTAGGATGTCAAGAAGAATCTTACCAAATTTGGTTATTCTAGCTTTTATCGTTTAGGAGGAGTTCCATGAACAAACACAAAAACACACGCTTCAAAATATAACATAGATAAGTTATCAATGTTGATTAGCTATTCATTTTATATGCGATGTATTTTCTCTCAGTAAAATTATTAGAGAGTGAGTCTAAAGTTGAGTGGATGTATTTTGAAAACCTTTACTGTAATTTAATGAAAACAAGTGGAATTCTATTTTGTAATGTTTGCCATGACACGATATATATGTAGACACTGAGCACCTTAAAATATTATGGATCGAAAAACGTTAATTACAGGAGCCTCTTACATAGGCTTTTCAAGAAAGATAAAAACGAATATTTACGACATTGTATATGGTTTTACGCTCGCCATTTCTCGCTGACATAAAAATATATCAAAAGATTCCATAAGCAATCTTGAACTATTTTGTTTTATTACAATCACGTATGACATTTGTTAAAAATAAGCATTGTAGGGGAATGCGACGATAAGGATACAATCAGTAAACATTTCTTTTCACATGTTGAGATTGTAATAATGATAGTGAACTGCAAGATTTATCTCCTAATAAGTCGGATTTTGCGCCATCTGAAAATATGAGAATATCATTCGTCTTCAACAGAGAATAAATATCTCCAGGCCACAGATGGAATGATAGATGATGGATTTTTCAAAAGGTCAGAATGCTTAACAAGGCATCGAGCATTGTTGCGTGACTGACCGCACCGCGGAATCGAAAAAAAGGTCAAGGTCCTTCAAAAATAGAGCAAGGAGAAATGTGTGATATTTGCTTATTACTAGCACTCGGGTATTTTTTTCTAGAGCGCTCCGATGAAAATCTCGCGACTGTAAACGTAGCATTAAGACTCAATTTCAAGAAGTATTTTTCTCTAGCGGAGCGTGAAATACCTTCCTGCACTTAAAGATAGATGTAAATTTTAAAATGTTTAATCTCGCGACTTTGTAATGGTACTTCGTTATTATTGATATATCTGATCTTTCGTTCCCAGTCTAGCTTTAACGCGAACGAAACTTGCTCAGGTATAATAAAATCTTACGTGAAAAATGTCTCTTAAGAAATAAAGAACTCTGGTTTAAACGGAACAATTATGGTTGGTGACGAAGAGAAGGCATTCAAGGTAAATCCCCATTCCAGTGATTTTCCTTAAAAACAAGTCCTCTAAAGCAAATGCACCATTTGTTATGCATGAAAATTAAACCTACGTACCTAAACTTCAGTATCTTGTGAGACAGGATCGCTCTTCGGTAATTTCACCTTAACTGCTTAATAAGAAGGGCATAATTTACTATGTCAGTTAACTTCTTCACCAGAGTGATAAACCATCACGTTTCTTACAGTAGTGGAGCTCTCCAACCCTTTTTTAATTACTGGAGCTCCCTGCTGTCGCATCTTTGCAAACGTCCATGGCAAACAGAGTCGTTGCAGTCTGCATTCAATTTTTTTAATCGCGTAATATTTGTAACCAGAGTTAAATTTTTCATGCTTTAATATGATCACATAGAATGAAATTATGAGATAAAAATCTCTTAATTATTTTTTTCCCTTTCCAATGATGCACAGTTTGTTTTAGTTGTTAATATTGTTCACATTCTTTATTTTTCTGTGTATTTTGTTGTTTCAGGTTGATTTTCATAATTGTGATAACTTATTTTTGTTGATAAATCCATCGTAATAGGCCCAATGGCGGCTTTTTTTTGGATTGTATTTAAATTAGTAGATAAATAGTGTGAGCGATTGTACGTGGCTAGTATCACAAGTATAAATACATTATTAAAGAATAATGGGTATAGAATAAAGATCGATTTCATGTTTAAGTTGCTAGCGAATTTGAATTAAATATTTTTTTCTCTTTGGAATTTTCTCAAATTATTCCCATCAGCTCTCTGCCTCTCATTACTGCACTTCCTTCGTCCTCTTAAACCTAGGCGCGGCGCGGTATATGGAAGTAGGATTAAGTTCCCTCGACGTTTCACGTGCGCTTAAAGCTGAGAACACCCGGAATACGACCGTTTCTCCCGTGTTTTATCTGAAAAAAACACCTCAATAAAGAAAACAAGCACTCGCTCCGTCGCTAGTTCACTTCTTTCCGTTTTATTTCGGTAGGAAAACTGCAGCGACTAAAAAAAAAGTAGAAGATGGGATACTTTGTTTTAGACCCTTCCAGCGCGTCGGAGAGATATTCGCGCGACGCTTAATGTCGGTAAGTACACGCATGCGCGAATACTCGTACGAACGATAAAATGGCGTGGAACTCTTTGGCGATTTACGACGAAAATGACGCAATCGTCGAATCACAGGTTCTCTTCGCCGGTAGGATCGTGTTAAGCAGGAGAATTCCGTTCAGTTTTTTTTTTTTGGAGGCGAATCGCAAACGTGTTTAACGCTGCTCACGCGAGCCTTTGATAGAGAAGATAACGAATGCTTTCATAACGATTTTCCCTCGCACTTTAATAAAACCTCTATATATGCACCGTTTTTTAAAAATAGTTTTATCCTTGATACTCTCTCGGGTGTTGTCGCCGTTGGAGTTAAATCTGCAGAACTCGTGTTTCTTAGGCACTGCGGTTCGTTCGCTTAATCTGATTCGGACAGGTAGACTTGGTTAGCGATTCTCTTGCCTTAGTCCGCGTGGCAACCAGCTCTAAATTCACTCCTGTACTTTTAACACGTGCACTTTGAAATTCCCGGAATTCGCTGTGGAGAGATACGTTTCCCTAATGCGTATGACGCGATTTAAATTCACCCGTGCGTGAATGACATCGCTGCCGCATTTAATATGCACGTATATAGGTTTGTGTTGCATATGTAGGAGTTCAAAATGCTACTCAAAATTAGGTTGTTTCGTTTTGTATTGAAACGATGAGAACCTATGCAGACTCGTTGCATTATTAATCATCCGAGTCGACTGTTATTAATTCGTCCAGGAGAGAATTTCACAAAGCAGGTTAATTTCATGACATACAGAACGGTCTCGCCAAACGATTGAACAACATCAACCGCACCATTTAAACGCATCAGATCGTGAGGAAAAACATTAATTCGAGTATTTAATAATTCATTATAAATAATCGAATCAGGCGTGACTTCGTGGAAGTAGGCAATATTATTCATATTAAATAAGGCATTTGGTGAGATGCCGTATCACGTGCAAAAATTATAAAAATTTTGTGGAAAAGTTCGAAGTACCTTATTTAATACGAATTCATTATAATTTTATTCGGTGTAATTCGTCGAAACATAAATTTGGAAACTCAGATGCATTCTCTTACTCAATATAAAATATTTCAACGTAAAAACTAGAAACTATTCTTGAGCCGTACCTCAAGTGGTTTCAGTAGGAACCTCGTGACGTCATCTCTAAATTTATTCCAACCTTTATTAAAAGGTAAAATGCATTATTCTGCAAGGTTTAATCTCATAATTAAATATTGCTAGCTGCCATAGATATTTTGATTATTTTTTCTGTTTTTCATTCTCATTGAAATTAAATTTGTATACTTGCAAATAAATTCTCATATGTTACAAATTGTTTATTTAAAATCATTCATAAATAATAGTTATCCAAAGCACAGTGCTGCGATAAAGTGTAGCTATAATTAAATCTGCATATTTGCAAATCAATTTTCGTGGACTACAGATGGCTTGTTTAAAATATTTCATTAATAATAACGAAGAGTTTTCCAGGGCTTTGATGAAGTTTAGTTAGAAATTCTCCCACTAACCGTGAAGAATTCTTCCAGTTATTGAACGGGCGACTATCCAGGGAAAGTGATATACTGCTGGATGTGGTTCAGATTCCACAAAATGCTATAAATCCAGTCGCATGCAACATGCGCAGTTGAAATGATGTTAAACAATAGAATTAGGTTGAAGCCAAGGCTTCAATCCAACCCCCAATCCCCTTAACAGCGATCATGACACCCTCTCCCCCTTCATAAATCCCGGCGTACGCCACTGTCAAGTCCAACACCTTTCCAGCGGATATATTTCCAATCCGCTAAAAATTAAAAAAATCAGTTTTCACCATAAAATTCTTAAATATTCTTCCTCGCCAATGTATGGTTTATAGAATCAAAAACATAGTCGCCGTCTATCCTTCGTCCATCTTCAAAATAAGACAAAGTACAACCTCGAAGTAGCGAGAATTTATAAAATTTAGAAAAATACTCTTCGTAACGAGTACTTTTAGTATGCGAAAACGCTTAAAATAATCTTAAAGTGGGTCTCTTAAACTCTATGTAAATATTTCATTATGCTAAGCTAAGGTTTGAAAGAAAATTAAAGCGCGCAGTTGCGTATAGGTGAATCGTAATTTTTCATTTTAATTTTGCAACCGAATGACATTAACCCGTTTAATAATTTGAAATAAGAATAATCCTCATCATAGCATATATGGATAGGAGCCATACCACTTGTAATTACAGCTATCTTGCGCATACGACGCTCCACTGGTTTCACAGGTCTCATCTCGTGATGTTCTTGTCACATATATCATTACTTTGTTTCACAAGTATGCTCATTCGCTCTAACGATGTGCTCGTTATGGGCCTTAACTCGTTCTATCTAGGTTACACTGTATATGCCGTTTAAATCAAAATGCCACGACCAACTTCTCATCTGCGATTAGAGATAGCCGTGGATTGTCCTAACGATTTAACCAACTCTCGACTTCCGAAGAGTTTACTTCATTTATAGATACATACAAAAACATTTTTTGTTCAGCCATGGAGCTCTTTAATCATTAAAATGCTTAGTTTTTTTGTTGAAACATAATGGTAATAAGTAAGGATACATACACGAAATATTTTCTTTCCGTATCTAACTTCGTGATTATACATATATCACACATCGGCGACAATACTAGCACGACACAAAAGTGACGTTTTTAGAAAATTAATATATAAACTGCGCCTACCAACATCAGGTTATTTTCCTGTTGAGTAGCATAAGTAACAGCCTTGAAATTTGGTGATCCCACACGATAACTACAATTCTGCCATTATTGCAGGATGAAAGAGTGTCTTACAACAAACCTCTCAGCTGTATTAACTCGAAAATCACATTTTTTGAGTTGTACCAGTATTGTCGCTGGCGTGATATATGTTTAGAGTATTAATGTAAATCATGAAGTAAGATATGGAAAGAAAGAGAGAGATGCAGGGCCCCCTCAACATCAACCAACAATTTACATTTAGACTTTCCTGGCGGTCGTCCCAATTCGCCCTACTCTAGGGGTGGCCCTGCCTATATGCATTGGCACATGGGAAGGAATCCTTTATACAATTCATAGGCGTATATATTTTCTTTTCCTACATATACATTTTATAACCATGCGACTAGCTGAATCAAAATTATTATAGTTTTATTCACTCAGTATACTTGTTATAATAACCAGAGTTAATTTTGTATCTCCCATATCGCTTTTCATGCCTCTTTAATTATTTAGTCTGACAATTAAGTTCGCTGTTGACGATGCCGTTCGCTCCATACCTTCATATATTGGAGCTAAAAACAAAAACATACTCTGAGACTACACGAGATATTTTATATGAGGGTTTTCTACCATACGGTCTAGGGGGTAATTCAAGAAAGGACGGTTCACTAAGTGTCTTCGAAAGAAAATCCACCCCTTCCTCTTCATTAACGTCGTCTTAGATCGTAGAATACATAAATTTCGCCCACGCCTCCCTATTTCATTGCGTCCAACCTTACGTCCTCCCTTGTCAGCTTCATCTCCTTTGCATCCGCAAGATTTCGGAAGCGGCCGCCCGACGCCTCGGGAGTGCCCACACGACACGTATATATATATATATATATATATATATATATATATATATATATATATATATACACACACGCCACGGGTGTCTAGAGTGTAACCCATCCTCGGCCAATACTGAGGTTCGTCCGCGGCGGCTGGCGCATTTGTTTTCCTCACGTCGTATAACAAAAGGTGTCCTCCTCAGGAGAGAACACGACGCAAGGCGTCCTCTTCGCAAACATTTTCCCTCCTTCGCGACACAGCCGGGGATCCCCCGTGCGCCGCTCTGTCACCGCGACTGGATGGATGAAGGGTGTTTCGTTAGAGGTAAGAGTGGGGGAGGTTGGAAAGGGATTTGGAGTGTGGGGAGAGAAGAGAGAGAGGAAAGGGAAAGGGAGAGAGAGGGGTCTGTTGGAACGGGGTGGTGTGTAAGGAGGGGGAAATGGAGAGAGAGAGAGAAAGAGAGTAGGGCGATGTATGAAGTGGGATGGTATATAGAACGTTTAAGTTGTAGAGTGAGATAGATATATAGGCTTTATTTTAATGGGCGAGATTGATACTATACTTATACCCAGTCGTACAAGTACACAGTAGTATACAAAAGGTAACAATTAAAGGGAAGCAATATAACACACGATAACATAGGAAACGCAAATTAACCATTTTTAAGGGAAGAGAGTAGTTATTGTAGGGAAAAACAAATGTGACACAGGAATTTTTGGTTTAAAAAAAGCACACTGCAGGATAACACCCACACAAAAGAGGTGTGTGAAAAACATTTCTACAGTAAATCCAAAGGAAATACGTATACAGAGGATTTCAGAAGATGTTACGTCACAATAACCCTTTAGTCAACATAAATCAGTCAATAACAGGTCAAGTGTGTATCGACAGTATAGGAGGAGGAGAGAGACAAAGGAAGAGGAAGAGGAGAAAGGTGGAGGGCGATAGAGAATTGGAAAGTGCTAGAGGTCGGAGGGGGGTGAAGCTGGAGAAGGAAATAATAATAATAATCCGTCTTTATTAGGTCGACATTTTAGAAATTAATTTCCATTCTTCCATATAAATCTGACGAACGCAAACGGAGGGATGCGAAGTCGCAGGGAGGCGTGGAAGTGAAAGGCGGTCGGAGTTATAACAAGGGGAGTTGACGGGAGGAAGTGAAAAAGAAACGTGCGAAGGGATAGGTTAAGGGAGTGATGGCCGGTGAAGGGCAAATGGAAGGCGCTGTGGATGAGCAACAGCAGTAGGGCGGAGAGAGTGGAATAGGAGGAGCGAAGAAAGGTCGAAAGGTAGATATGGAAAGAGGTCGTCCTTTGCACGGCGTTTGTGCGTTGCGAATGTTAAAGAGTCGATTAGCATGGGAATTGAACCGGGGTCCGAGAGGCGAAGAGATATGGCGAGGGTGGACGAAGAGCCTGGTCGTTTGGCGGAGAAGGGTTCGGAAGAAATAGGAGTCGTCCGGGGCAAATTGGATGGGCGCGTGTTCGCAGGGTTCTCATGTCGTGGAAAAGGAGGAGATTAAATAATATATTTGGGTATATTAGAAAGAGCTACCGAATGGGGTTGGGTGGGAGTGTCTCGGTACTTCGTGTTTTTGGAGGCGTTTCAATTTAGAACTTGTGTGGGAGAGAGAGAAAGGGTTGTTTGTGGAAAAGGGTTAGTGGAGGGAGAGAGAGAGAGAGGAGGAGGGAGATGTAGGAAGGAGGGAGGGAGAGAGAGAGGAGGGAGGGAGGGAGAGATGGAAGGGAGAGAGAGAGGATGGAAGCGAGAGCGGCGCTGCAGAAATGTTACTAGGGTTACAAGAAGAGAGGTTAGCGTTGCGAGGTAGGTTATTTCGTGGCGGAAATTCTGAAGGAAAATTGTATGTTATTTCTACTTTCTCGCGCTGTAATCTGCGTCAGTCAGCTTTTTTTGTATACTGTTTCGTTCAAAGAGCCGTTTCGGCGAATAGGATCTCACTTCTGATAAGAGAGATTTTGTTTTCACCACGGCGACGCTGTCCCGTTTATATGTTGCCGATTTCTTTTTTATTTCTTCGTCCCATTTTGAGTGTACTTGATTCCCCGAGATTCGATAGCATAAAATGTACTGTCTATATTTTGGCTCTCGATTTTGGGTTTTTCCCCTCGACTTAGATTGTTATCGATATTCGTCTTCGATATCCTTAATCGACTTTCGTAGATTAGGTTCTCCTTGTGAAGCTGATATCTTCTTCTTTATTTTACGAATATCGAATGCTCGTTAGCCCGAAGGCATGAGTTAGTTGCGCAAAATTCGGTCTTCTTTTTTGATTTCGTTTATGTGTGTGCGAGCGATTGGTTGAATTGATAGAGGGAAATGGGTTTAAGAAATAATGTGGCTGATTGTATCCTATCCCATGCGATGTGTTCGCTGTGCATTCTCGGCTCGAATCTTCTTCGGGTCGTTTTTCTTGCGCTTATGTGTTCACTTTTCCCTTCAATGTATTTCTTTATTGTTCTTTATTGTTATATTGTTTATATACCTACGAAGATGTATTTTAATTCGGAAGATGTTTATTCTCGAGGATTACAACGATTTGTTTTCGATGCGAGCAGAAATTTGTTCGTCAGTAACATTATGGGCATGGTATTCTTACATCGTCGCATTGTGGCCCTGGTACTGATTGTGAGCGGCAATTCCACATTTCTGACTACATTTTTTTAAATGTAGCTATTTGTAGTCAAGTTTATTTAATTTTTTACGATATTTGTTAGGGGAAGTGTGGTAACTTTATTTCCTCTCCGATGATTCTAATTTCATTTCAAGGAAGAATATTCGAACTCAACTAATGGCTGAAATAAATGTATCCATAATCAAGGCTATTAGAGAAATAATTTTTTCAAACGAACATAGTTTATGTTTATTAGATTTGATTCGAATTCTTCGAAAAAAGAAATAATTGGTCATTCAAACAGAACTTCATAAAAAATCTAACGAATAAATTGACAGCACATTCTTAAGAGTTCTAGCAAATGAAACTAATAATAGTTTAACCCAGGTGTCTCAAACTCGGGGGCCGCATGAGGCCCACGCGATGCATTTGTGCGGCCCGCGAAGCAATTTACTTTATACTACGCAACCCGAACTCAAATCTATTTCTTATTAAAATATTTCGAGTAAATATTTCTAAATAATCTAAGAAGTGTATTAAATCATTCCAATTTATAACAGTCTGCACGGTTGAGTTACTGAAGAATGTCTATCCCACTGCCCTAAAAAAATATATATATCCCACTGCCCTATATATATACACACACACACCTTCTTTCAACAATACATTTAAGTTGCATCTCTGTAAAATTATTCAATTTTATTTTCCTTAAGCTTCGTTTCAATTTTGATAGTTTAAATTTATATTTATTTTATGTATATTTAAAATGAACGATGCATATCTCTCAAATTTTCTGTTTACTTTTCCTCTTTTGAAATTATTAATTACGTGACTAGCATGAAATTATTGAAATTTACTTTTTATAACAACCGACTTCCTAATAATGTGCGCTGTAATCGTTTTGAGAGAACAAACCATGGGAACATGTATCATTGGAAAGTCACACTGATTGATTTGCATTTCCTCGTTTCTTTTTTTTTTTTTGTGTGATTGGATTTCAAACTACATCGTCGCTCAAAAGTGTATATCAAAAAGATTATTTATTGCCTCAGCCTTTGGGTTTCGATCTTTGAAAGTGTTGTTTGATCAATGTTGTTTCCTCTTTTATCACTGTGTGATCACGGAATGTGTCCACCTTTTGAAAATTCAATTACACCCCATTGTGTTGTAATGCAACAAGAGCAGAATGTGCAGAAATGAAAGTCATTTTTATTTTTTGTTTTTTTTCTATTCCAAAATAGTCGTTTGTATTACGTCATCATCGAATCTTTTTTACTTTCTCATACGAAGTATCGAGAAAGTATTGTTTTCGCGAAAAAATTCGACCTCGAGATTTTTACGGAAATACGCGTTTTAGGTGTCGCTGAATCCGAAAAAGTGGTTTTCGCAATGCCGTCTGTCTGTCTGTCTGTTACTGGCGCTGGAGCCTAGACGATCGAACGAAAATGAATGAAATCTCGTACTTAGGCATTTTATCATACTGAGCAGAGTATACTTAGAAATGGTTGAGGTTGATCAATAATTAAGCGTAGTTTATTCTACGCATTTTTAACAACAATTCGATTTTCTCGAAAACGGCTCTAACGATTTTGATCAAATTTCGCACAGTCACTTGAGTTTACGTCTTCAATAATACTGTATAGTTCATATTTCTCAAAAAATGAATATAAGGCTAGTTTATTCTAGGCCACTTTAACAACAATTCGATTTTCTCAAAAACGGCTATTATGATTTTGATCAGATTTCATAAAGTTACTTAAGTACACATCTACAATAATAATACGTATTTCATTTTTCTCAATGAATGAATATAAGGCTAGTTTATTCTTGGGCAACTTTAAAAAAAATAGGATTTTCTAAAAACAGGCTCATACGATTTTCATTTTCTAAAGATAACTAAACGACGCATTAGTACCCATATATGAGAAAGTTTGTACAATGTATGTTGTACCGATTTTTTCGTTCAGGATCTCAGTCTCATATTTTGCATAGACTGTCGCGGCTGTTCCTAACATACGGACCATTTTTTAAAATATTTGATGCTACTTTTCGCACTTTGTGTGTGTCGCAAGCAATTTCAGTCTTTGTCTGTTTATTCAATTGGAAAATGTCAAGCTCATCTCCATCCCACGCCCCACGCCCCACATCGTGTTCGCTTCCTTTCTCGCAACAGAGAATCCTAACTTTCGCGTAAGAATCCCACTTTTAAAATATTTCCTCCTGCCTTTTCCCCTTTCCGTTCCTCCATTATTCCGTTTCCCCCTTGACGACCGACGATAGGAGCTTGCGGTTGATGACTGTCGTTTATGTGAATTTCCGCTAAGGATTTCATCGGAATATGCTACGCCTCCGTCGAGTCATAATTGATGGCTTAATAATGCAATTCAATCTGGTTTCTTTTCTTGCTGAAACCTGTCAGTCTTCCTAGGACACGCCCACCCTTGCTAATTAACCCTTCTCCCGTCTTCCCACTCCTATTCATCATACCATTCTGGAAACACGCCGAACATTTCAATTCCTCTCCCAGAATTCCAACCTACATACATCACCACATCTCTTACCACATCATCCTCGCGCCCTTCTCTAAAACAGTGTTTCGCAAAGTGGGAGCCGCGGTCCCGCAAGGGAGCCATGAAGTTTTTTCCGGGGGTCTACCGAAAACTGAGCCGGTAACTATGATGCTGAATTAATTTGAATCCTATATAAACAATAAGCCGATAAAAATTAGAATTAACTAAATGATACAGTATGTCGAAAGGAAATCTTATTGTTTTCACTGTTATCAAACATAATGCTAAAGCGACCATGTCAGTCGTCGCGATATTTTTTTCGGATCTATAACAAAAAGTTACTTTTAATTGTAAACGGACAATATAATTGAAAATACTTCATATATATCATTAAAATACATTAGTAATTATTTTTTGAAATTGCTATATCACATTTTAAGTCAAGTATAATATGTATATAGTTTTTAGGCGCGTTTCGCTTACAGCGTGAGCGCCTATTATCGTCGGTCGGTCCGTCCGTCCGTCCGTCCGCATGTTCGTTCTCGGCTTCTACCGAACGGATTTTTATGAAATTTGATATTAAGGACTTTCAATCAAATATAATAAGAAAATCGCAAAAATGAATCACCTACGCCAATCAGGGGTACCACTTTACTGGTGTCAAAAAATTAAATTTTCGTCATATCTCGTAAACTATTGTTCATATCAAAATATTTTTCAAATAAAAGTTGTAGAACTGGTAATGTAGAGTATTTCCTTTTCTATATATTTTCATCGTAGGAGTAGCCGTTATCGAGAAAATCAAACAAGAAAGTCTTATATGGAGTTGAACTAAGAAAATTTCTTGCATGGTTACTTCATTGTTGCTAACATAAACAATCTCCCAAACAAACGTTTAATTTCCTTACGTGTGCATGTAATACTATTAAATAGGAAGAAAATGGATTATTTATGATGAAGAAAAGGACTTTAAAACGCTATTTCCCTTACGTACAGGTATATAATTGCTTTCTAATACTCCATTGCATGAAACGCGCCCCATTTGTGATACGTTGTACGCTTTCCTAACTTGTTATTCACTTCCAGGGAGTTTGGGAACCACTGTTCTAAAACACCTCCCACTTCAACCTTCAATCATCCCGCCACGCAAAGATTGATATTCTACCTAAAAATAAAAATCATCTAATGTGGTTTGATTTATCTATAAGATTTAAATCAATAAACATGATAATAAGGATTTATTTTGCACAAAGTTTAATTCACAAAATGACTGTTAATGGTTTATTGATGGTGACCAAGGATTTTTTTAATCGCAAAATTAATACGAAATAGAAAAATACACACCGGAAACAGCTTTTTTGGAAATGTAAATTCCGCTTTCGTGAAATCCAAATGAATGTTTACAAGTATTTTCGAAATTGACACTTCATCTTCCCAAATTTTCAGCGTTCCATCTATTTGGTATATCTGGTATATATCTGTATTCCCATTTCCTCCACATGCTAACCCTATTCATCTCCGATATTATCCTCTCCCTTCATCCGTTCATTATATGGACGAGGTACGTTTCAGTGCTCCGATAATAACCGTCTAGTCCCATCACCTCTAAGTATATCAATATTGGATCGATACGAACGTGTGAACGATGCTTGAATCAGACGTACCTGTATGCGGGCGTGTATCATATATAATAAAGTGAGATCGAATCAAATGAAGGTGATATCTCTCTGTCTGTCTTGTCTCTCACATATTTTTTTACGGAAAAATATTAAATAAATGTCCAAGATGTCTTGATTTATCATCCATAACAATGGCGGAGTATGCTGTTTGGTGATCCCAGGGCAAAATCGTTTTCTCTGCTTCATATTTATATTTTTATTAAAACAAATACGTATCAACCTTTCAAAGAGAAACCAGCTTTCAATATGATACGGTGATAGCAAATGATTTTCAATTATTTTTACGAGTATTGCCAGAAATATTGCGATAACTGAAAACAATTAGGTACATGTTGCGCTTTCCCGACATCACGGATGAATTACGATGGCCTCGTGTACGCCATGAACTACGAGTTGGAGTGGTTGAATGTAATTTTCAGAAAATACGGAGTTAAAAAAAATAAATATCACAAATTGCAAATATTTTGTTATGAATTGCTTCTTTGATGTAGGAGCCCTATTGTCTGGTGGCTCCGGATCGTTGCACCGGTTCCCTATTAGTACGCTACACTAATGACTCTTGACTATTAGCAAACGTATCAAGGGATACTTCCGAAGGGTATGAAGCTTTTAAGACGCAAGTAAGATTGTTTTAATGAATACACACGTGTGACCTTATCTCGTAAGTAATTTTCCAACCCGCCGACAAGTCGGTTCACTTAATTTCGAGTCGTTTTCCGGAACCAAATACGTAGCAGCAGTTATTGATTGATGATGTTGGACTGCCGGCGTTATTCGGAGGATGTTATGGGCTGCGACGAAGGACCCCAGAATGCCTCCATCATCTCCACGAGAACCCGTAATCGAATTCCGTAGAGAGAGCGTCCACTTTCCTCGGATCCCATTTCACTGCACAACAATGTCCCATCCTCCAACCATAAAGAGCTGCGTCAAAATAAAAGAAAAAATTTTTATATATATATATGTATGTATATATATATATTTACCCTATTGATCCAGGAGCGCCGTTTATCCTGAGTCTCCGCCGTCTTTTTGGAGGAGAAAGTACTATGCGAGCCGTTTCACTAGAAGACGAGATATTGAGCCTGACGGGAAATTTTATTTAGTCAATATCCCAGTTTTACATGTAAATATTGAAGGACGAGTATTTCTTACGTATTTACCTGGGCTAACTGCTGGGCTATGAATTTGGTCCCAATCGCACGAAGAAAATGACCTCCGATCTTTTAATGTTTGTCGATTGATTTTTTTTTTTTATCTTTTCGTTTAGGCAGAGAAGAGCCAATTAAGTTCGGTTGACAGGGATAAGGTATTGGGGAAGTAAATTAAAGGGTCGAAGGTGAGCTTCCTCCGCATAAGAGTAGCCTGTCGTCCTCTAAAAAAAACGAGAGAATAGAATGCGGAGGGGCTAAGTTGGGAGTGGAGGAGATGAAGGTTGGGGATGGAGGAGGTCGGTAGTGGAGGAGGAAGTGGGGGTGAAAGAAGGGCGAGATGTCGGAGCAGACGAGATAAAAAGCAAACTTTGGCGAGAAAAAAATTCCAAAGGGGGAAATTTCCTTTTTCCCCCGAAAGAGTTCCGACCGGGCTGAAAAAAAGAGGTAGTTTTGGGTAACGAAGGTGGATTTAGGATAAAAGGGTAAGTTTCTCTTTTCCTGCGCAGGAATATTTCTCCTTGATCTCTCTCTCTCTCTCTCTTTTTCTTTATCTCCGCCCCTATCCCTTGGTAAACGTTTACACCCTTTTTTGTATATACTATAAAGTATCTTGGTTAAGCCGGAAAATTCGACCTTTGAGAAATTTCCTATCGCATGCGATGGAAGTCAGCTCACTTTCTTCAAAAGGGAAATTTTCCCCCGTGAGGCTTTTCCAACAGTGTTTCAAAACACGGAAAATTTTCACGAGGTCTGATATCAGTAAATTGCAAAATCGTTCTAATTTTGCGTTGTGTTAGTAAAGATTCAGATTCTGTTCTGTTTTGAGTTTCGGTTATAAAGATATTCATTATCAAAATCACTAATTTCGGTTAATTTTAAAAATTTAAGGTATAGCAGTATAAATCAGGGCATCGAACCGCAATTTTTTTCGCTCCGGTTCACTCAAAAAACAAAATTTCGGTTCGGTTCCGGTTTCGCTCCAGCAATCACGAGTGAACCGGTTCGAACCGGTTTCTTTCGCTCCGATCTTAAAATATTTTAAAGAAACTTTCAATAACTGATTAATTTACGTAAGTTTCTAATTAAATCCAATCCATCTCCACTTCAAATGTAAATATTTAGTATGTATTTTATTTATTTAAGATTTATTTGGAATTGAATAACTACAAATCATACAAATAATTTCAACAGGATAGGAAAGTGTAAGGTGAATTACAAATAAGCACGTTTCCTGCGATAGAGTATTCTAAACTTATTATGTTATGCAAACCATTCATCTCATTTTCTAATTTACTGTGCATAGTCTTTAGCCCTAAATTTCATTAAAATCCGCTGAATAGCTACGAAGAAAAGAATTGCATTCGGATAGAAGAACGGACAGACTGAAACTAGTATGCGTTAAAGCTGGAATGCCTTATAATGAAAGTTTAATATTTTAAATCACAAATTTTGCGGCAAAATAAGAGACCGCGTTGCCTCAATATCAGTAATTTGAATAAGACATTAACATTTGTAGATCACGTGCACTGCTCAAATTATAAAAACTGTAAATCCACTGCTTTGTTTTTTCATTTAAAGATAACGTAAATGGATGAAAAAATGTATAAAATGTTTATGTGGAAGAATCCCGCGGAAATTGAGGGTCCGAGAATCCAGAGTGGCTGAGAAATGTTAATTAACATGATACAAATTTATTATGACGGAATTTGGCAAATACACAAAGAAAACATTCATTTACACTAACTTAAAATCAACAAGATAAATGGAAGATTCTTGAAAATAGCACTTAAAACATAAATTTGACGCTTGAAACTTTGCTTTGATTTCAATGATATCATCATCAAATACGAAAGAAGTTGATTAAAAGCCGCAACAATGAATTACATTGAATTAATTTCTCACTAGGTATACCAAATATACTCTTGAAATTAAAGTACAACATATATATATATATATATATATATATGGGACTTACTTATTCCATGCTGGATGATTTATCTTTTCCTTAATGCTGGTAACACTTCGTTATTCACTCCGATAAGCTAAATATTTTGATGGAAATAACAAATATACATAAAATTTTATTACTATTTTCAGTAACGACTAACATCCAATATAAAATTGAATTTTTCGAGTTTACAATATACACCTATTTAAATTACTAACCTGTAACAAAGGGCAACTAATGCAGAAATACGCACAAGGAACAAAAGTGGAAAAATCCTTCTTCAATAATTAGCAAGGCCAGACTGATGAATGCTAGTTCATATGAAGGAATGGAAGGTTGTGGGCAAATGTAGCAGACGAAACATTGGAGAAAACTTCCCTTCTCCCACTATAGGCTTTCATAAGCTTCAAGGAATTCTCAAATGGGTAAATTTCCCCATGGAATTTCCGGAAGTCGTTAGATATTATCTTAATGTCATATTCGTGGAACGAACCAAGGGACTTCAGGATTAGTGAATTTGGTTGGGGTTTGGACAGAAAGGGACAGTTCGGCGACGGGACCATTCGGAGATGGGATTATTCAGCATCGGAGAGTTCGGCGCCAGCCGTGTCCGCATGGCACAATTCCAATATATTTTGGAAGGAATGGCGTCATGATAATATTAATATTGCAACTATTAAGTTAAAATTGATTTAAAAGTTTAGCTGTTTAAAATATAGTCATGTTTATTCAAACGTTACTGGTTCGGTGAAGCGGCGTTAACTTCATTGTACATTGTGAACATTTTCTCACGAAAGTAAATTTGAAAGTTAATTCTTTAAAAATATAATCATTTTTATTTAAAGAGTACTGGTTCGATGAAATCAAGTCAGCTAATTTAACTTAACAGTAACATTTGTATTAAATTAACATTAATATAGTTAATTAATTGTGCAAAATTATTATGCATATCATCCGGTGATTTTTCGTCGTATAATCTTTATCGTGTACTTATTCTCGCGAAAGTTAATTTAAATCCATTTTCCTTTAGATATAGTCATTTTTATTTCTACGTAATGGATTCGATATTATCATGACGCCATTCCCTCCAAAAATATATTGGAATTGTGCCGTACGGAACACGGCTGGCGCCGAACTGCCCGGTGCCGAATAGTCCCATCGCCGAATAGTCCGTCGCCGAACCGGCCGTGCCGAACTGTCCTAAACCCGGGTTTGAACCCCATGGCGACAGGGTACGGGAGAGTGAGGGAGGCGATGACCATTTGAACATGGAAGATTACTGAGCGGTTGGAAAATTCGCCTTTCGCTTACACTGTTCATCAGAACCGAAATAAAGGAACGAAATAAATATCGGTTTTCGGTTTCTGTTCTGGTTCAACACATTTAGTTTTTTCGGTTCGGGTTCGGTTCCACGTCGGCCAAAAATATCGGTTTTTTTCGGTTCGGTTCCGGTTCGATGCCCTGGTATAAATAAGACATTTGTTTCGCGGTAAATCAATTTTCATTTCTTTCTTGATAATTCTCATTTTCATGGTTTGTGGACTGAAAAATCCACACATAATAACCTCCATGATGGGTTATTATGCAGCAGATATGTGGAGATCAACGAGTTTATGAAATAGAATAAAGTCGGCATCTGTGGAATATTTTAATGATTCTATTCTAAAGAAAATTTTACGAGATAAAATGATTGCAAAAGAAACAGACGAATTAAGCCACTGAGTCGGTAAATTTTACGGTATTTACCATTATGTGTTGTTTTGTTACATCCCATGAGTTATCGTAATAGGTAGTACCTCGCCAATCTGATATTGAAATTTCTATACACTCCGTAAATGTTGTATCTATCTTATTTGCATTTAAATTAAAGTGTGTAGGCTAATACAGAGGTATTGAAAACTGTGACAAAATGAATGCCGATTTGATTATAGCTCGTATTTAATTGTCAGGATAAAGAGTGTATCACTTCTTAGAGGCACACAGTCCGATCTATTGAGAGGCATTCCGAATGCAAAAGGGAAATGATCGCGATTAACAGTCTTTCAGATAAAACTTGTGATTTAGAGCAAGCATATGTTTAAACGTGTAATTAAATTTTAAAATAAGCTTTTAAATCAAAATTGTTACCGTTCCGCCTTTATTCGTCGTTATCAATTATCGAATTGTTCCTCGTTTTCATATGCTGAGCATACTTCAAAGAAGGTGACAGTGCGCTGAGACTCTACTACGTATGTTGTGGAACTCGATATTTTTGCCAATGTCTTGAGCCAAAAATTTTTAATTTATGCCGATCAGAAGGTTAAAGAACTAGAATTTGAAAATTTTCCGATTGTTATATCTAGATGAGGTAAAATTTAATATAAACGAATATATTTCTTACGTTATGTCACCGGAAGTTTATTTAGGTCGGGTCAGATATGAGATAATTTTAATCAGTTGTGAATCATAGCATTCTATTCGCTGACTTTAGCTTTTGGAGGCACTTCGTCACGAAATGGTCACACCTATAGAGCGGTCTTGCTGTATGGATCGTGTTCTGACGAGGCCCCAGTGCGTAATCGTATCAGCACACGCAATCTCATAAAAAGGCGGTGTTCCGTAGTGGAATTTATTAATTTTCTCTTAGAACATCCATAGCCTTTTACAAAGATCTTTTTTTAAAGTAGCAAAGACGTCACAGACATCCATTTTCAAAGCAAGATTCGACCCCGAGACTTTAGCTTCGTGGGACGGATTCCATAGTCAGTAATTTACCAGACCAAAATCGTCATCATAACATTAGTATAATTTTCATTCTTGTTTCCAATTAATACAGCATAACAATTATGCTCGGATCAGGAGCCACATATCAGCTCTTCCGTTTCAAATTTGATAAAATCGAACAAACTATTTTTTGCTCCTTTCGGCCGCAGGAAAAAAATAAACAGTTTTCCTATTCTGCTGCTGTTTTATTTCTTAAAAAATCAAATTATCCCTGAACCTTTGGAGATAACTCAGAAGCATCAACCTCTCTCCCTCTCTCTCTCTCTCTCTCTCTCTCTCTCTCTCTCTCTCTCTCTCTCTCTCTCTCTCTCTCTCTCTCTCTCTCTCTCTCTTTCCCTTTGATTCCCGTCGAAAAATAAACTTAAATGTTTCTCTCCCAAAAATTTCCGCTCCTAACTCGATCCCCGGTAATCTGCTAATTGGAACGATTTCCGAGGAACCGGGTGAAGGGAGGAGAATTCGGCGCCGCGACTGTTTCTCCCAATTAGTGTTTTGTTTTTTCTCCCTACGCGAAAGCCTATCGGGAGAGAAAATATTTTTTCGTGCTTCACCCACTGCTTTTGCCGGAGAATTGTTGTTTCCGGCTGATAAATGTAATTATTCTTTCGGACTTTCAATCCCACGTCCGCTGTCTGAATGGGAATTTGCGAGAAACGATTTAATTGAATTATCTCTCTTGAAATTTGATCTTATATTCAATTAAAATGTGCAAAATTTATTCCTCCCAATTCATACATGATGGAAGTTAGTATTATAGATGAACCTTCGATACGGAATCCTGTCAAAACTAACCTTCGAGCGCTTTCAATGTAAAGCTATGCCTGTAATCAGAATTAAGGAAAGTTCTGACATTTAGCATAGCATATAAAAACACCAAATTCTTATTTTCTGTTTTTGTGCATGCCTGTAGACAGTGACATCAAACTGCGTAAGCGTAACAAGTTTCTCCATTGTAAGCAACATAAAACGTTTTTCCTTTAAATAAAATTCTAAAGAGTTTATAAAAAAATTTTAGTAGCAACTCCAGTATCAGTAAATATTATTACTTGTCTGCTTTATTGGTAAACAGTTGCAACAAACTTGACCGAATTGATATGCGATTAGGTTTTGGAATGAATTAGATTAATGAATAGGAAATGAAGATGTTTGGCTGGTATTTATGCAGAAATGTATTGATGTTGCACACCTGTTTCTCTAAGCGTTTTTTTTCAGTGTTCGCGGGATAACAAAAACACGAAGACAGGACATTGAAATGACGGGTCACATCAACCTGCACAGGCCTCAAAACGACGTAATTTTAATAAAAAATATGCCCCTCAGAATTACACGTTACACGTATTTAATCTAAACGTGGATATATGACAGACAAAAGCGACGAATATCCAACGGAAATAAATTGATGCTAAAGAAATATTCTTTGATCGTTTGCGTTGTGATTTCAAAGCACAGGGACGAATTTTATTTCGAAACTCAACGTAATCCATTATCCTTTTAAAAAAACTCCCGTGTTTTACGTAACACGCAGTTTTCCTGACCCTTTCAGCTCGTCGAAGCAACGAATTCTTCGTCAAAAAAAGGTCCACGCTCCTTCTGTTCGCAGCTGGACAAAAAGTTTGAACATGCTATAAAAGGACGAAACCATTCGGTCACATTTTGATTTAAAATTTCCATAACAACGCGACGTTTTTTTTCTTCTTTTTTTATTCTTCTAGTTATGTTTCCGCGTCTGTCGCGGTGTTTATAAAAAGATATTCTTATCGATTTAATTAATTAATTAAAAAAAGGTTTTTTAAAAAATAACTTTTATATTATGCACTAAAAAGGAAAAAATAAATTTTTATTTATTTATCGATCGTGAGTTCGGCTGCTAAGGAAGAACAAAATTTACAACAATTTCAGTGGAATAAATTCCTTCTTGCTCAACAATGTTGATTTACTAAACTTTATTTAGAACTTTTGTAAAATTTATATGACGCAAGATAATAAAACCTGTAAGGCGCCATATTACTTTTACAAAAGTTCTAAATAAAGTTTAGTAAATTAACATTGTTGAGCAAGAAGGAATTTATTCCACTGAAATTGTTGTAAATTTTGTTCCTCCTTACCAGCCGAACTCACGATAGATAAATAATTAAAAAGTAATTTTTCCTTTTTAGTGCATAATATAAAAGTTATTTTTTAAAATGCCTTTTTTATTTAATTTAATTTTTCTTTTTAGTCTCAAGCAATGAAATTTCACATTCTTCCATGGTTTCTATAGGTAAGGGTGTTAAATTACAAATTTTATCTCTAACTAATTGTTGATGTAACTGAAAATGTTAACATTCACCATTCAAGCTCTTTAAACCAGTATGACGTAGCATAATTAAAAGTGTAAGTAAGTTAAAAGCTCTATAACAACCTGAAAAAAACGAATGAAGACAACCGAGTAACTACATTTACGAGTGTCGGTATACTTAATTATACGTAAGAAATCGTTGCTCTATCCCTTACTGGTTCTCAGTTATTAATTATATTTAAAAAAGTGTCAAACTACGAAATAGTTTACTTTGAGAAATATACGATGTAATAAACAAACATTTCTCCAGTTTTTCATAGTTCCAATCTGTGTGTGTACGTCGCCATCTATCATCCATCCGAACAAGCTCTGATTTTTTGATTATCTGCTAGATGTCAGGAAAAGAGGGGCAAAGACGAATCGCTAAAATTTGCATATAACTGGCATTTTAATGGTATACATTATTGATTTTGAGTTATTAAAATAAAAACCATATTTATCCCAATCTCATTAGTTGCGTCGGTGGCGTCACCGGATGTATTTGCACCGTTCCCGTGGGCTGCTACCAATCTTGCTAGGGTGATACAATTGATGCAACGGTAGAATTCAACATTTGGGGTCTCACTCCCTCTTTCTGTCTCTCCTACCCACTTTTCCTATGTTTTTCAGTGGAATGACTCACCAAAAACCTTTCAAGTGCCGCCTCTCCATTCACTCTTCGTCTATTTTGCCTCCCTATCCCCCTTCATTTCTATCTAGCATTCTCTTCGTCTCTCATTCCTCTCTCCTTCATCCCTTTCCATTTACCACTTCCTCTCCCTAATTCCCTCATCTCATCTGCTCCCAGTTTAAAATAAAAAAATACTCACGTGTGCCTCTGATACCTTTGACATTCTGGAAAGCGGCATTTCGTGCTAATGCCGTCGATACGATGCAAATGAATCCGCATCCGTTCGCCATTGATCACGTGGGAGTGACAACGCGTCCGCGCAAAAAGTAAACGCCGAAAAAAAACCGAAACGAGATAAAAAGAGAGAGAGAGAGAGGTATGCGCAAGTGATGGGCATGAGAAGGTGCGGGTGGGAGGAAGGTTTATGGGGGGGATGGAGTTTTGTATGTAGTTGAAAGGGGTTTGTGAAAGGGGAGGAGAGGAAATAGGGAATGGCCCGGGTGTGTTTGTTTTTCCTGATCGCCATTCGCAAAACGGCAGCAATGCGTTTGCCACGGCGCGAGCGGCATTGTTGTCGAATTTCGGGGAGATAATGGTTGGCGTGGGGTTGAGGGTTTTGGGCAACAAGCGAAAGGGAACACGGCTGAGCAATCGATGGAACTATGAGGCTGTATGAAACGAAACTGACGTTTTTTTCTTGCACAGAGACAGAACTTGTCCTAATGAAACGTTACCCATTTTCCTGTATCAAAAATGACATACGTTGACGCCAGTTATGCTTTTGGAAGAACAAAGGGCAGTTATGTCAGCGACGAACATATTGTGCCTATGTATAAGTATTTTTTTATCGAATGTTGCCTGCAGTGGGACTAGGTTTGAGAATAAACGTGGTCGGTGATGCTGCAGCGAAACGAACGTAAAAATATGGTACAAATATTGTATTCCTATGCTTGAATACAGAACGTTTCCTTTAAATCATACTGTTTTCGCTTGAGTTTTAAATTCTATATTCGTAATCCTTTAGTTAAAAATGAATAGATTCAAACTGCTGTAATATTTCTAAGCAGCTTTTAAATAAGAGGGTTTAATTATAATCTACTTTTATATAAAAATATTAGATTTTCACCCACTTTTACTTTGTTTAAATTGGTTTTTGCGAGGAAATGTTTCACAGCTAATATTTTGCACTTAGAATCATAAGAGGATCTTGTTTTGAGACTCCGCACTCATTAATAATAGAAATCGGCTCTAATTTTAAAGAAATCTTATCATTTACGATCGCATTCCAGCACTTAAAGCAATACATCTTAAAAAGCAAGAGCAATCGTCCCTTCACTTGCCCGTTTACGAACCATTCGCCCTGAAATTAATGTGATCTTCCCTAAGGAGTGTCGGAAGAAATGATGCTGAAGCATTTGAAACCCACGTTTCCAATTTCGGAGCATGTGTGAAAGCATAATGGCATCTCCCTCTTCTCCAGAAGGAAAGGAGGAAAGAAGGGGGAAGGGGAACACAGATGCAGGAAAACCATTAATTGGATAAAAATGGAGATAACGCTTGTATTGGATGCCCATTAATTTTTCCCCCAAGCTCAATTACGAAGAAAAGTAGGGATGGCCGTTAAAAGTCTTCCTTCGCTTATCCCTCTTTCTCCTCTCTCTCTCTTTCTCTCAAGCTTTCTCTTGTTTTACCTCCCTCTCCGTTTTCTATCTTCCAACTTTTCTTCCGAAGAACTTTTCGTCATTTCCTCTTAATTGATCTTCCCGCTTAGCCTCCTCTCCGCCTCGCCATTACGTCCATTATGCCGCCATACTCCTTTCCAAGGATCGAGTTATCTCGAATCTAAAAGCACACGGTTTCTCTTCTGGCTAGTAGATCGCCAGGCAATCGCTAAAGAAAAAAAACTTTGTTATATGTACTTTGGGATCCTTCTCTAGACGCGATCGAAGTGGCAATTAAGCCAGTTTTTTTTATTTTCACTCGAAGCAGAAGTATTTTATTTTTTCTGGACGACGATATATATACATGTATATAATTCCAGATAAATTATTACGAAAGTTATTGGACTGAATTGTGAAAGAAGACTTAAACAAACTAATGGAATAGGGTTATATATATATATATATATATATATATATATATATATATATATATATATATATAATAGCGGAAGAGGAAAGGTAAATAAGGATATATAGGGCAACTGGGTGTTGAAGGAAACCCAGTGAGCACTTACCGGAAGGAGAGCCGTTAGGATGTCGGAGAGACACATTTGTAGACGTTGTTGCTTTCGGGATGATCCCTTCGTCAGCACAAGAGAGACACAACTGATATGTCAGTGACACTGGGGTGAAGATGTGGGAGTGGAAGGGAAGGGAGCGTAGAAAGGTCGGGGATTGGAGGGGAGGAGGGTGAAATGAAGGAAATATTAACGGAAGTTGAGGCCGGGAGGAGAGAGTTTAAGATGTGGATGTGGGCCAATTCCCATTGACGGAGTTGGGGAGCGGAAGCGTCGTCCGGGAGGGCGCGCGAATGGTCCTCACCGTGAAACAAACATTGAATTTAAGATTATGATCAATCGCATGAACGGTCACGGGTAGCGGTTGGGGAGCACCGTACTAAAGTATATTTTAAAACTCGAGCTTCCAGAAAACGTGCATGAGAAGAAGCTACTTCTCGCACGTAAATAAAAAAGCTTTTAGGACAACACTTTTTTCGCGTTCGATTATAAACGAATACATGAGAACGATGATTGAAGGTACGAGAATAAACAGTCCAATCTGGGACCCTTGAAGGGATACATATGGTGCGTATGAAAAGGGAAAAGAAGGTTCGCAATAAAGAAACCCGAGTTGCTGACCACTTAAGAGAGGAGCAGGAGAAGAAACGATACGTCTTACAGAGAGAGTGAGAGCGAAAGTCGGCAAAAAAAGTAAGGGAGAGAGAGAGAGAGGGATGGTCCCTGGATTTTCGGGGCGAGTACGAGATTTGCGGAGAACCGAAAGACCCCTTAATTTGAGCACTCCTGGGATATACACAAGCGAGAAGGGAATAAATTCTGGTCCCCAGGATATATAAAAACAATTTAGGAAAGTGTACAACGTATCACAAATGGGCGCGTTTCGTGCAATGGAGTATTAGAAAGCAATTATATACCTGTACGTAAGGGAAATAGCGTTTTAAAGTTCTTTTCTTCATCATAAATAATCCATTTTCTTCCTATTTAATAATATTACATGCACACGTAAGGAAATTAAACGTTTTTTTGGAAGATTGTTTATGTTAGCAACAATGAAGTAACTATGCAAAAAATTTGCCAAGTTCAACTCGATATAAGATATTCTTGTTTGATTTTCTCGATAACGGCTACTCCTGCGATAAAAATATATAGGAAAGAAAATACTCTACCAGTTCTACAACTTTTATTTGAAAAATATTTTGATATGAGTAATACTTTACGAGATATGACGAAAATGTAATTTTTTGTCACCAGTAAAGTGGTACCCCTGATTGGCGTACGTGATTCATTTTTGCGATTTTCTAATTATATTTGATTGAAAGTCCTTAATATGAAATTTCATGAAAATCCGTTTGGTAGAAGCCGAGAACGAACATGCGGACGGACGGACAGACGGACCGACCGGCGGTAATAGGCGCTCACGCTGTAAGCGAAACGCGCCTAAAAATGATACAGATCGCCCTCCTCGTTTTCAGGCCATAGGATGACACGATTGTATCTTCATTCAAAGGTGATTTATTAGTGTTAAATGGACTCGAACTCAATTTTAAATGAATAGGCATTGAAGTCATACTTTACCGGTAGTATACTTCAAGAGAGACCTATATGTACTCTTATTTCAGACCAAAATGTATACTTGCTGCCTGCTGGTAATACTATTGGCATAAATTTTCTGTAACGCTTTTTATCGAAAAGCTTAAAACCGCGAATACTGTAACAACACCATCAAATGAGCTTGTCATCACTTAGCGGAATTTTAAGTTTTCGGTTATATTCTACGTAGTCTATTCTTCTATCTATTAAAATATAGTTATTTCTAAGGGAGTACAGTTACGGGTTTAAAATTTGCACTTCTGAATGATAGTTGAAAACATTGTAACTTTTACAAATTGAATTACAACCTTTCCACAACTGTATTTATTAAAGCGTGTAGTGTAGTAGGGTCTCCTCTTTATTGGCAGACCCTGCGTGTGGCTTTTTTTTTAATCAATAATCCGTTCCCGTAAAAGTTCCGTGAAAAGTGGGAAACCGTATCCTTTTAGGCCAATTATAGCTAATAGAGAGAATTTCTTTCCTCCACGCTTCAGGGAGAAGGTTCTTTCAACACCTCTTTACTAATGGCAACAGTTCGCTACTCTCTCTCTCTCTCACCTCTCAATTTCCTCTACTCTCTTCATAACGTATCAGGCGTTTGAGAGAGGTGTGAGGGTAAAAATCAAGGGTATTTAGCACTGATTGCACCCTTCACAAACATCTTTTCAATCCATAACGGAACTTTCTCCTCTATTGTATTTCTAACTCCCTTTCTCCTCTTTTGCACCTTTAGCATTCACGTCGTATTCATTTCCTTACATCCTCACAGATTCTCCTCCGAACCCTGGCTTTTGTGTCCTTCATCTCGCCTCGTCTACGCTCCGAAATACTTCTCTTCACGAGTCCTGCCTTTGAAGGTCCAATATAATTCTCAGCGTTGCCCATCTCTGCACGAAATGGTTCCGTCATTCCAAGCGGATGAGCTATTCTTTTGAATCGATTACCGTGAGCGTGCCTTAACGCGTTTATCCCCAGGATGCCAGGAATAGCTAGCTTCAAAGTTCAACGATAAGTCGATCTGTTTTCTGTCGCATTTGCAAGATTCTGTCCTCCGTTTCAGTTTTCGTACGCGCTCGCGTTTAATGTTAATGGAAAATATTTTGCGAATAATTTGTAAAGATCGTTATCCATATTCGGTTTCTTTGCACGCGCTTCTTTGAAAACATTTTTCGAATCGAGCTTTGTCTGAGAATTTAACTGCGCGTTAATGTAACAAATGTCATGTAATTTACAAGTTATTATTTAACTGCTTCAGGTGGATGGTTTTCAAACTCCTGATTTTACGAAATGGCAAAACCAACAGTACAGTTATTTCTCCTCTAAAATAGGCATCGTCAGTGGGTATTCACCAGTCGTATATTCTTATACGAGCAATTATATGAATATTGATGAAATACCACTGAAGATGATAACTTTGTAGCGACTTATTCGATCAATTTAAAGCAGGGTCCCAAAACTTTTTATTGAAAGGGCCACATTAAGCTTTATGTACGACAGCGCGGGCCACTTAAGACTTTTTCAAATGACTGATCGGTCCGTGTGAAAACTTCGGTTTCGAGGGGGGTTGGGTTGGGTATGGCTGGTGGATGTGGCCCGCGGGCCGTAGTTTGGGGACCCCTTCTTTAAAGCCTCAGGAGCTTTAAAAACAATTGTACCGAATCTGCAACGAATATCAAAATAATACTTTTTTCCCGGTACCTGACGATATTATGATGTGTCTTTTGTTTTTACATCGAACTTTCAAGTTTTCTCATCTGTTTAAGTTTTCACAGTGTGTCTTCCCTAATATCTCTTTTCATTCTCTTCTACTTCACGACTTTTTCTTTCTGTTTCTCCTATTTTTTTCTCTCTCTCACTAACATCTATCTTTTTCTCCCTCTCTATTTATCCCTTTCTCTATCTTTTTCTCTTTCTCTAACTTTCATTTTCTCGGATTTATTTTTCCTCTCCGCTTCCACTTTCCCACCACCATTATTTTTTTAAGTCTCTCCATCCCTTTTAACGAATATTTATTTTAATCCCTTAAATCAATACGCTTTCTTCCTTCTGCGATGGGTTTGCAAAGTCAAATTTCAGATACTTTAATTTCCTTTCCATGTTTAAATCCTTAAATTGGAGTGGACCATGGAAAAGGTTTTATAAGGTCTTGTTTACTCCGCGTGTTTGATTTACTTCTCTTTGCATATCTGTTTGCTTCATAATGCCTCATCCATCCGTCTCCGATCTGGTATTAATTTCTCGTTTTGTTTTTTTTTCGTTGTCATGGTTACGCATTCAAAAAATTATGTACCATTGCGCTTATATTTATTTCGTCATATGCTTCCTTGTTTGTCCTCCAAGAATTATTAGGGACGGTTACGTTCAGGAACCGAAGTTTGGAAATTAGTCCCATCGTGTTTTTCGTTTTATTATTTCTTTTATGTAACATATTCATTTTGTGTAGCAGAAAAAAAGTTATGTTCAACGGCGCCTGTTTCAAGTCTATGTCATATCTTTTTTAATATTATAATTATTCGTGCTTTTTATTTTTAACCACGCGAAAAATTCATGACCTGAAATTACTTTGATCCGGCATCGCTTCTTCCTATTTATAGCATGATTATATCACATTATTATTCATATTCATCTAAAAGTTACTATAAAATGTAGTCAATAAACAAATGAGCACGTGGAAAATACTGAAACATATGCAGTGAGATATAAAATGAACGTTTATTTCTTAAATTTGGTGCAAATTGATTTTTTCGTAATAATATTTTGGGTAAATTGCCGCGTTACCCTAAAGTAACGCTCTCTAACTGTAAATGTGTGCGATGAAAATACGTTTAATAGGCCGAAGTTCGCAAATATTGTTAACGGTTCAAATATTTATTTCCAGGCTTGTTCCAGGCGCTGACTGGATGCATCGGTATAGGAACAGAATTGACAATTTTAAATACAAATTAATTTAAATGACAATAATAGTATATTCACTACAAAAAGCTCTCGTTTAATTGATTACGTAATCTGATGTAATGAATTAGGAGAATTTTATGTTACAAACTTTTATTTGTTGCCTTAACGGCAGTATATTTGCTATAGTTTTTATATTTATTTCAACGCTGAATAAATTGCCAGTAAAAAAGAATGCTCTTTCGATTTCTATTAACGTGACTTGTATTTCAAAATAGCTGATTGCTCAAAGATAAAGGCTTCTTATAAATCTTGAAAGTGGGCGCCATAAAATTTCTTAATTATCAATTCGAAGCCCAAATAGCATTATTCAACCTATTATCTTGCCATTATTAACGTTTGTGGGAACGTTTTCCGTCCTACAAGATCTCTGTTAGTCTTCTATACTTCTCTTATCCTAGTTATACGTACATAATATTTCTTCGCAATTTTTAATGTATAGCTTCCATATCTACGTTCAAAATCTTTCGCGTACCAATTCCTTAAATGCCGAACTGTGCTTGACGTACAAGAGTCGCATAAAAACTGTGATAAATAAAGGTTCCTTGTTAAATGTGAATATATCGCATTAAGAAGCAAGGATAGAAATCAATGCCTTAAAGAAACGGAGTTTCTAAAGAGGGCAATTAGGCGCCGTCTTCGCTTCATCAAATACAAATAAATCCAAACTTATATCCTCTCTGAAAAACGATAACTTTGAGAGTTTGAATCGTCGGAGTTAATAAAAGGAGAAGATGAGAGGCATATTCTTCGTATTTTTTTTAAACCCCCAGAATTTCGAGCATTTGTTTTTTATGGGCCGACGTGCGCTCGTGATGAAGAGCCTCTTTTTCGAGAAATGGAAACAGCTAATTTCTCTCTATTCAGCAAAAAGGCCGTTGGCGGCGCTAGTTAGGATGCCTTATTTATTTACTTTTCTCTCTCCTCCGCGGGAATGGTGAGAGAGAGAGAGGAGGCGGAATGGGAGACGGGGGAAAAAAGAGGCAGAGTGGCCTTTAGAAAAGGGGAAAAGTAGCGATTTGTTAAGATCTTCTCCGGAGAGAGAGAGAGGGCAGGAAGAGATGGTTGATTGAGAAAAGGAAGGAAATAAGTGGCGAAGATAGAAGAGTTGGAAAGGTCCCTATTCGGATAGATCTTTTTTAAGGACCCAATGGAGAGGGAGCCCCCCAAAAAAAAGATATATCGTCGTCTCTTTTTTTTTATTTTATTACTTCTCGCGTTCACCGAAAGTGCCGCCGACCTTTGCGATGGCCATTGATCCCGATCGTTTTTTTTAATAGGCATTCAATGCGCCTCTGTATTCCTTTTTGATCCTTGCCGTTTTACTTTCTTCGCCCGAATGGGCACTCTATGGCTGTGGATAATGGAAGGCGTTTATATTTTACGACGCGATTGAGAGTGATCTCGAAGAAACTCAATCTTTGATGTGGTTGAGTTGAATTTTATAATGGATTTAGGCTATCATAATTTTGCCTACATGCGGTTAATTTTTTATACAATTTATTTCGTAAATAATAATAACAATAATAGTATTATACATGATGCTTGAATATTTCATAATTCATTTCATAATATTTTCAAGCAGCAACATTTATATTTGTTTTTAAGAATTCCTTATAAGTGAAAATGGTGCAAATAATGTGTTAATCTTTAACAATTTCTTCCTATTGTTTTTAATATTGATTTCTCTATACCGATTTTTCATACATTACCGTAATGGTATATATCCTTGGGTATGCTATAAATTAATGACGTGTGCCATTCTGTGCAAAAGAAAATATACTCGGATAAATGAAATAGGCCGTCCAAGGTATAGACACTGTTGTGCACAGAAAGTCTCACATGAAAAGGCAAATATGCGCAAAGGACATTTAGTATTTGTACTCGTTTTTGATTAATGTTCCGTATAAATTCATGTTCGAGAATGAAACTGTTAAAAAAAGCGTAATCGCTGGGCATCAGTATCTAAAGAATTGAAACTTACATTCACTCAAGTATTTTAGAATACGTCTATCACTGCAATCTGAATAAATATATGACATTCAATTTCTTGACCCAATTACTTCCAGGGATGTGTAAGGGAACCATCATTCGTTATCTAAACTATATAAAAGACAGTATCACTTTGTCACTTTGTGTGTAATGCTTTTTGAAGCTTAATATCTCGCAAACGACTGAACCGAATTTGATGAAATTTTCAGGATAGCATTATGATATAATAACAGAACGTTTTAATGTATCGGACTCGAGATCAAAGACCTGGGTTCGACTCCAGGGGATAATTTCCATTTCCAATAAGATAACACGTAATTTCAGGTAAAAATGAACTTTTCGACGCGCAGGTTTTCATTCTCTTTTAGATTAAAATTAGAAAGAATTGACCTACGAACTTCGGATGTGAGCCATTTGAAGAAAACATTATAAAGGTTCTTATTCTTTTCGTCTTTTTCCGCCTACAGTTCGAAGTCGCTCAATTGAAACGTTCAATTCACACAGTTTGATGAAATCTAGCAATTCTAAGGGGATTATTGCCTTGCCTACCAATTCCATTGTTAGGCCTCGATATCATATTGTTATTTCAATCCTTATAGGTGTAAACGTGCTTTGATTGCTTTTAATATGAGAGAGAGAGGGAGGAGACAAAGGGAGAGGGAGGGAGGGAGGATGAGAGAGGGAAGGAGAGAGAGGTAGAGGACGGGAGAGGGAAAGGAGAGAGGGGAATAGAGTGGGAGGGGGGGAGTGAAGGAGAGAGAAATGACTTTCAATACAATTTATGTTCCTGATGCCAATTTGATCTCCATAAATAGCTTGAACGATCGAATCTTTACTCCAGTAATTTCTGACGGGGTTTTCACTAGTGTAAATATAATAAGTAAATATGTCAAGGAATTACCCTATTCCTATGCAAATATTGCAACCATCTCTCTCGGTGTCACCATAATTGACTTAAGAGGATTGCATCGAAAAATATATTACTGTAAATCTAATGGAGCATAAGGAACACTGTTCACTTTGTATCATATTCGCCTTAAAGATTACCTCTGAGATATTTAACAGTGGTATATATCACACCAGAGAAAAACACACGAGAACTTTACATTCCAACCACGCTTAGGAAACTTAAAAACTCGACTATAATTGGCATATTGATACTTACGTTTCGAAAATATATTAACAATTTCTGCTCAGTTTAGCTCTCAAAAAATTTAGAAAGAACCTTGTCGAGATGCATACATATTTTCCTGAGATAATGCTAAAGGCCAAGGTCACAAAAGGTAAAGTAAAATATCTATGCTCAGGTTTTAAAATGTACTAAAAATTGTGACTGGAACTTTGAAAAAAATTAAGAAAAATCTGATGTGGCCAACACATGACTTTCTCCATATTTGGGGTACAGATATTTAAATTATTATGAATAATATTACGAGGCAAAATTATTATTTCGTATCGTAAAAGAAGACACGTCCTTGCCGTGAATTACGTATTACATGGTGTTGGCGCTTAGGTTGGTATTAAGATAAAGCGAAATATATCCGAAATGGATGGTTCTACAAAAATTAGTTTCAAACAAAACTTGGAAGAAATATTATTCTCTACAACTTTGGTCCTTACGAAGATTACCAATAACGATGTTTTTAAGGAGATATTTAACGGAAACTGAAAAACCGGTTATTTATAAATAACTCCTAAATAATAACTCCTATAGAAAATTGTTTCAAATGAAAACTGTAGGAAATTACATTCTCTATAAACTTTGTATAGAATTGTATATACAATAATGATGTTTTAACGAAGAAATATCGCAAAAACCGAATCGGGTTTCGAATAAACCTCGACTTCCGGTTAACCGTTATTGTCCAAAAACTAATCAATTCTTTGTGCTCATGTTAAAGTGTTATATATGAAGTTTGGTAACGATATGGCACGTACTTTTTGAGTTAGAGCGCCCACAATAACATACACACACAGACATCATTCCGAAAATAGTCTAAACGTGTTCTAGGGACCTCAAAACATGTATTTCCGTTGAAATCTCGAAGTCGATTTTTTTCATGAATACAATACTTTCCCATTACTACGTATGGAGAAAGTAAAAAGCATGGTCTAGAATCTAGACTCTAGATGAATACATACACATATTCCTTTGGTGCGGCTAAAGGCCAAGGTCACTTTAAAGACAGAAAAGGGCGGTTATATTAGTTTACGAGTGATGGCGGTCGGCTCTAAAGAAGTGATCGCTCACATAATAGACACGATTGCTCTGAACCAAAGACGTGTTGAAAGAGAGAGATGGAGATAGATTAGAGGCTTTCGGCGCGTTGCTAAGATTTCTCCATGGAGACCATTAAGTCCACGCGCACCGCATTGGGGAGGACGTTGATCGATTCCAATTCGCCGCCTTCCTCCCTCTGGTACACTTCGAGAGCTTTGGAAATACTGGCGTAATGGCCGGAATGTCTCCGTGTAGCCCCCATTATTTCTCTTTCGGGAATGGATGGATCTCTTTTGTCTTCAATTCAACCGCAGTCAAAGTTGGACAAATTTTGTCCGCATTGTACTGGCGAATAAAACATCAAGGTCGTCTTACCATCTCAAATTTTGTTAATATATGCGTAATGAATGCTTATTATTAAAAAGATAAATTTCAGGTGTACATACTCGTTTTATTTCATTTAAACTTGGCGCGCGAAAATACAAGTCAAATAATTTTAGCAAGTAAAATTGAAAACTTTTCCTGGTTAAGTTTAAGTAACTCATTGAATAAAAATGCTACCTGAATAAGTTTGATACTCATTTAGCATATTTTCAGGCGAATGACTGATATTTTATATAATAATAGCCGTCGTCTGTTGGTTGGTTTGTTGGTTGGTTGGTCACGCTATGCAAACGCTAATAACTCGAGAAATAATAATGTTGAAAACTCGAAATTTGGTAGTGATGCTTGATTAAAACTTATTCAGAGAATGACAAATTTAAATCGCGAAAAAATTCCTTGGTTCGTCTCCCGGAGAGGCATTTCCATTTCCCATTACTTTACATGTAAAACGCGATTTTTCGATGTGAGGACTTTTATTCATTTGGAAATTAAAATTAGAAGAAATTAACAGACGACCTTCGGATTTGAACCATTTTGAAGAAAAAGTTATAAAGTTTCTTATTCCGTTCGTCTTTCTTCGCCCACATTTCGAAATATTCCATTTTAAACGTTAAATTTGCATATTTTGTGGAAATCTCGCCATTTTAACGTGATGTTGCTATGTCGACCATTATCATTGTTACTGTATACATCCTTCTGGAAATAAGCATGCCTTGAGTGCTTCAATACGAGAGAGAGTGAGAGGAAGGAAGGGGAGAGATTGGCGTGTTTTGTGGAAAATAAATATATTAACGTAAATATAAAAAATTTTAAGTATCAACAGTGTCTCATTTTAGAAAAATTAGAAATAAAAAGCATTCTTAAATTAAATTCTTTGTAAACCATACGTGCTTACGAATTTATATTGTTATTCCTCGAATTAATTTCGTAACAATGGCCGAAGTTTGGAAACGAATATAAATTAAAATTAAAAGGACATTTAAAACTGTTAACAGGCAATTTTCGAAGAAAGAACAGTGGATCTTTTAATGAACTGAATTTTTCTTATAAAAGGAATTTTGGTGCTTATTTAATACAGAGTAAGTTCTAAGGCTTATAATCCATTTAAATCTAACAACAGTGGCTATTATAGTTTAAAGAAAGAACTTCATTTATTCACTTTACCGAATTAATTAATTTTAGGCTAGCATTGCCTATTATAAAAGGAGTTACTTTGGAATTTGCAGTATGTAAAGTGGAAGTTGTACTGAATTGGCTCAAGTATATTTCAAAGCAAAATTCAATTTAAAACTATTGAAAGTTGTTGTTTCGGAAACTGAGAAGTCCAGAGTGGTGAGCGGACGCTAAACGATATTAAGGTACATTTCATTCCTAAATCTATTTAAAGTATTATCAGAGGCAAATGAAGTTTGAACAAATTTTTTTGTTACCGGAATTCTGCTTATTTCACGAAATTGAAATACTAATGCATTAATCCATTAAAATATGTTAAGAGTGGCTATTTTAGTTGAAAGAAATATATGTACATGGTAGGTACTTTTATTCACTTTTCAGAATGAATGAATTCTATGTTAACATTGCATATTATAAAAGGATTTTCTTTGGAATAAGAAGTTTGTTATGTGGTTATTGTAACTGAATCGAATCAAGTTCTCTTCTTAGTTTGAAATCCATTTAAAACTGGTGAAAGTTGTTGTTTTGGAAAATGTGAAGGCAAGAGTGCTGAGCAGACGATAACCGATATTGAGGTACATTATATTCCAAAATCTATTTAAAGTATTATCAGAGACAATTGACGATTGACCCAATTTTTTGGAACCGGAATTCTGCTTATTTAATGAAATTGAAATCCTAATGCTATAATCAATTTAAAACTAATAACAATGGCTATTTTAGTAGAAAGAAAGGTACTATTTTATTCACAAGGAATTTCTGTGAGATTTTAGTTAATTAATTAAAATAGACATACTATAGAAATATTCGACGGTTAAAACAGTGCACAATTTTATTGCGATTTTTACATGTTGCATTGACGAAAATTTAGATTCATTAAACCCGTTGAAATTCAACGGACACTTATGCTAGTTACATATATAGTATCCCAGATCTCTCTGTCATCGTAACCCTCTTTGAAGCTTCATATCTCGCAAATTAATGAACCGAATTTGATGTGATTTTCAGGATAGCATTATGATACAATAAAAATACGTTTTAATGTATTAAGCTTGATATCAAAGGCCCGGGTTCGATTCCTGGAGACATTTTCTATTTCCCATAATGTAACACGTAAAAAGGGACATTTCGACGTGCAGGCTTTCATTTTTTTTAGATTAAAATTAGAAAGAATTCACCTACAATATTCGGATATAAACCATTTTGAAGAGAAAATTATAAAGTTTCTTATTCTGTTCATAGTTTTTCGCCTACAGTTCGAAATCACTCAATGTAAACATTTAATTCACACAGTTTGAGGAAATCTTGCCATTTTAAGGGGATGTTGCCTTGCCTACCAATTCCATCTTTAGACCTGTATATCATATTGTTAATTCAATCCTTATGGGTATAAACGTGCTTTGAATGCTTTTAATACGAGAGAGGGAGGGGAGAGGTAAAGGGGGGAGCGAGAGGGAGGGGGAGAGAGGGAAGTAGGGGGAGAGAGGGAAGTAGAGGGGGAGGGGGAGAGAGGGTATGAGAGGGAGAGAGGGTATGAGAGGGAGAGAGGGTGTAAGATGGGGGAGCGAGAGAGAGAGTGTAAGAGGGAGAGAGGGTGTGAGTGGGGGGAGAGGGAGGGTAAGAGAGGCTACTATTTTAAGTTTAACTAAAGATAGCCCGTCAACAACAGAATATTCACTAGAAATGTTGTATATGGCAAAATATTTCATATGTGGAAGTGTGATATTAATTATTTTAAATGAAAAGAATAATAATCTATCTATCTATAATTCTTCCGTTGATATTTCAACGGGCATTAAACTAGTTTCTTAATGATAATCCGTATTGTGAATTTATTCCGTTATGTATATTTCTGACTGCGCATTCACATTCTCTGTCTTGCCCAGATTGAAAGATTCAGTAAAGAAATTTATCCGTAGAACGTTTGCTCCAATGAAAATAGATATACAATGCAACTTTTCCTCAAAGTTTCATTTTAAAACACGCACAAAAAGTTCTTCATTTCTCTTGCCAACTTTATAACAACAGATACTTAGGAAAACAAACATGAATGTTCCGAAACGTTTTTGGTTTTATGGAATTTTATTGACCTCTTCACGCAGACTTTCCGATCAATTTTTCCAAAATCGAAGAGTTATTGTTTACGTATCAAATGTTTGTTGTTGTTACGCCAAGTTTACTCCCGAGTATACAAATCAAAATGGACAAAGTTGTGCTAGTAATTCATGCTCAAAAACAAATTTATTTTAAAGCTTAAATCAAGATCCTTTCTGACGCAGGCATAATAAACATAAGAGTGAGTTTTCGTTGCAGCAAAGCTTCTGAAGATATTGACATTAATGAAGTTATACTAAAACAAATGTAAATTTTATATTAAGCCTTTTAACTCCAATTTAAAATATTCTAATTAATATCTTGCTCAATTTTATTTGAGTGATGGCGAAATCTTCCTGATTACATCTTTTTTGTAGTTGGATTGCTCATAAAGTTCCATTTGGTACAATATATTAGTGCGGTTCGCTGATTCAATGTTATATTTTAGTAATTTGCAATAAATAAGAAAATCCTCAATGAAAAATAATGCGAGACATAAATTAAGCCTAAGATAAAAATTATATGTGGAGGAGCCTTCAGACAGCGCTCTCTCTCTCTCTCTATAAAAGATACAGTATCCCGCAGTTCTTCAAGAAGGGTCATATAAGTAGATTTTTTTACAGATAAAGTAATATTTTAGCGATTTAACATCAAAGGCATTTTCATTTGGAAGTAACAGACACATTTAAGATTTTCGCTTTCAAAAAATGAACAAGTTAAAGACTTAAACAGGTCACTATCATTTTTATCAACCCATTGCCTGATTTGCCCGTGTCACGTACAGTCACTTCTTCATACTTTGTCTCTATTTTTATATGGTAGTGTTTTTCCCGGATTATAATTTCTCGTGGAGTTTTTGCTGTATTGCGTTCGAAATGGCATAATATTTTAACTGAAGAAGTACTGCTTTTATCATAATTTTATAGAATAATATCAATTTAAATGGAATTTTTGGGGAAAAAATCAATATTTTTAAGACTTTTAAAGGATTAATATATCAGACAAGTCCTAGGTTATAGCCTAAACTGCATGGTTCAGATTTGTCTTCTTTCAGCTATCTAATTAATTTCTAAATAACTCTATATATTCGACATAAATTATTGTTTGTAAAGAAAGCTTACTCAAATGATCAATTTATAATTTATAATTTTTCCTAAGGCAGTAAATATTACTTGATATTTTAATATGTTTATATAATATTAATAAAATATTTACATTGACCTATAACAGTTATTTTTATAACATTTTTATCCTGGTCCTGATGTAATCTTTTAGATCCCAGCCGCTACGTTAATGCTCCTCCGAACTAGTCCTACTCTATAAATGCCTTAATACAGGGGTGGGCAAACTACGGCCCGCGGGCCAGATGTGGCCCTTATGTGGCTCGCGATTCCTTTATAAAAGAGAATCGTAAATTGTGAAATAGTAAATTTCACATTTGGTGGTTAAAATTATGGTCGGAAAACCTTATATAGCGAAGCTATTGTATTAAAAATGTATTAATAATTGATTTTCACGAATAGGACCCTTCGCATTCTCTCAAATAACTTCCTATGTGAGACCTAATGTGGCCCACCTAACCACCCACAACTACTAATGTGGCCCGCCTCGTAAAAAGTTTGCCTACCCCTGCCTTAGTAGGAGCGTCTGTTTAACTCGGAAATTGGACGTAGTGTCATGAATTGTCGACTTAACCAAGCATTACGTCTCATTCTACGTAATGCATATTTCGATTTGGATCTGCCTCGGAAGAAACGCCATCTTTTTTTTTTACAAAAAAAGGGACACCCTCTCTTGAGGCAATGAATAAATCTTCGTCCACATCTCCCGTCCGTTTTTTTTTCTCTCTCTCTCTAATCCCGAGTTCGCCAAGACACTTCTAAGAAAAAAAAGCAACAGAGGGGTAGGAGAACAAGTCAGAATTATCGCGTGCAACTCGCTTCTCCTAAATCCAACTTAGAAGGGATTTTTTTTAATCATTATACGAGATCCAGCGACGTAGCATTCGCCATCGTTTGGTGGCACACGCCCCGAAGGAAAGAGGAGAAATTACAAAAAAAGAGAGAGGTTCCCTTCGGTCCATAAATCTTTATCCTCCCAACGGAGAAGAAGGAAAAAAATAAGTCCATCAGTCCTAACCCCCCCTCCCCCCCTCCACCTCCCCTCCACTCCCCTCTCCTTTCGACGAAAGACTGAAAAGTAGGAGGTCATTCTTTCGTTTTTTCCTCCTCCTCCTCCTTCCGCCTCAGGCGGAAACCCTTCAAAACCGAAAAGACTTGGATCGAAAAGGACCGTGAGGTCTTTGAATTTGGAGACGGATAATGTGTGTGTGTGTGTGTTGCGAGAGATGGAAATGGCGTGAGGAGAGAAATCAAAAACAGAGGAAACGGGGTTCTAGAAACCGCATTACTATTATCTCGAGGAAAAGAAAATATCGCGCGGGAATAGAATTTAGAGTGTAAGGAGGAGGAGGAGAGAAATGCATCGTGTACATTCTTCTTTCTCGACCACTTTTTTTTATTTTGAGATGACGCTAGTGTCGGAGAGATTGATCGTTCCTCTCACGTCCGCCAGGTGGTGGGCATTGCGTGTGGCGCTTCCAAAAAACCCTTTTGCGGTTGTTGAAAAAGCATTGTCGATTTTTTCGTCTATTTGTATCTCTCCCTCCTCCTTAATTCTTGGAGTGCTTTTATGCGCTTCACCAACCCGAATTTTTATGAGCCGACGCACGATTATCGCGTTATTTTTGTGTTGAATCTTTTTCTTATTTTTTGCATTATTTTTTCATGCTTAGGCCGGACATCTTCATGTCTCAACTTGATGCGTGTGTTTGTTTCTCCTCTGCCGAGCTCTTAGGATTTTTTTCTCCGTTTATAGTTTATTTGGGTTTAATGCCTCCCGACAATGAACCTCCATCAGTCTTTATGGGAGTCTTCTTCATTTTTTCTCTTTAAATTCACTTACCGTGACATTTTTAGTCGATAACGAAGAAGGGGTATTCATCTCGAACTTTCTTCATTCTCTTGTTTTTAATCTTTCGGTCGTAGATTTTTTTTCGCTTCAATTCATCTTGTTCGCCCATGCCTCCAAACGGTTTTCTGTTAGAATATGAATAAGCTATTGCTATTAATTACTCGTTAATTAACGCTTCTCCTTAAGTGAAGTTTAATTAAGCAAATAAATCTTGAAGCTAATTGGATAAATAATTAAGTTACATAGATTTTTCATAATTACGTCGCGGAGAAAATGAATATTGAACGATACATATTTATCTCTAGGCGGTGTGTTTTGAGATATCCACATCAACAATGATCTTATAACAAAAGACAATCTACAGAGATCTGATGTACGATAAATGAGGCTCGTAGGGAAGACTTGGCTGCTAAACACAGGCAACAAAATGTGACTACCTAGAGAAAAGAACATTAACAAAGAAGGATTTTGTATTTCATAAACATGAGCTATGGAGTAATACAATTTGTTCAGGAGAGGATTGGAGTGGATGAAATAAATTGAAGAAGAAGGAACATGGTGAACTAACTATCTTCAAAATGTCTCGTCACCCACTTAAGCGGAATATATTTCTCGGGCACTTTTATTCATGACAACCTATACTTTTTTTATTACCACCTTAGGTATAAACATGTTATTTATACTTCCATCAAACCAGATACCTATCAATAAACATTAATTTCATTTACGAACTCGATTTTTTTTCTCGAGACGTTCTCTTTCATTACCGACGAGCGTCGCGTGACGACATTTCAATGAAAAGCAAAGCGACGAAAAATCTTCCGACGAGTGACCGTAATCATGTAAATTGGAAGATCGAGGCGCCACGCCCACTTCCTCCTCCTTGACGACTGTTGCGACGACGACGGAGACGGTGATTGACGCGTTACTCCTCCTTCCTTCTCTCTCTCTGTATTTTTCCACGTACTTTAGGAAATGGAAAGAAGTTATGAGGAAAGTGGGGAAGGGAAGCGGAGGAAGGGTGGGAAGAACAGGTGAGAGAGAGAGAGGTGTTAAGTTTCGTCGGTGACCGCACGGGGCGTCGAGAACACGGTCACTATGACGATGATACTCGCTCGGATTCATCCATTACCTTCTCTCCTTTTGTTTCCATTATCCGAACTGCAGATGTAGGTGTGTCGGAGGGGCGGAATGGCTGAGAATTGATGGTCGTATGGGTGGGAAGGGGGGTGGAGTTTTGGAAGGTGTTGGGAGCGCATTTATGGGAGTTTTTGAGAAGGAGTTCGGATGCTTGTTCTTCCCTTGCTAGAAAGCTGAAAGAGATGGGTGTTGTGAATCCCAGTTTTCTTATTCGTACGAACTAGCAATGTTTACACCGCCAAATAGTAGAAGCTCCGCCTCTGTGTCGGAGGAATCTGCCAACTTTCCTTCATCTAAAAGTCTGTAAAAGCGAGGGTACAACTGGTGGAATCTTAATGTAATAAAATGACTCTTACTTTTGCACCGTAATTACGTTTTATAGTAATGATTTTAAGAGGCGCCGAATGATTAAACATTTTCTCTCCAAAAACCCAACGATACAAATAAATTTCTCGATATTGACGACCGACAAACGTTTGTTGCTTGACTTCATTTTCGTTTAATATTATCTTCCGCGAAATGATTAATTTATAAAATTTCTTTATGAGTGCTGCTAAAAGTGAGATCTTTCTTGGCAATTAGATGAACCTTGATTTCGTGCGCCATGTTATTTAATCCTCTGCTGCCCTATGTTTTTCAGTTGAATTAATTTAATTTCGTTAAAAATGCTTATATTATTAAAATAATAAACAATTTATTTTATTTTAATGAATTTATATATATATAATATAGTAAGTAACTTCCAGAGCCCAATGGAACAAAAGGAAATGGCAAAGAATGAAAATTGATGGATATACAGAACGTTACTTTGAAGTTACATTAGCCATCAGATTACTTTTAACACTATCTCCTCGTAAGGATTTGTGAATTCAATTATCATTTCAACTTTCATCTTGTAGTGATTCATAAAAATCACATAAATAATCCAATAATTTTCAGATATGTAATAAAAATACTTTCCATCATTCCAGTTATTGTACGAAGTCGACGAAAACAGAATGAAATGGATGGTTAATTCCCTTCCTTTCCCGCGTTTGTTACATATTTATTCATAAAGATTTTATTGATATTTTATGCGACGGAGACATTAAAATTTCTGCATTTAAGAAATTGGAAATTCATTATGTAGACTTTTAAAGAAGTCCTATATTTCCCCTTTATCGACTGTAAAAACAAACTCGCCGCTTGCATATTTATTAGAAAATTAAAACGCAACGCTAAATCTAAATAACATTACTCATTCCTTATGAAAGGTTAATAAAAATTATTCCCGATTCCCAAACCGTCAGCAATTATTTTAGACGGTAATCATTCTCCCTCAACTCCAAGACGAAAGTGATATATGACATTGGGAAATTTTACTTGGTTAGCGTTTTGTTTCATCATATCTCTCGCGAGAACTAACCGCGTAATTCCGGCACTCTTCCGACAACAGCTCCAGTCGATAAATATTCCTTCCTGTGGACCGCTTGTCATCGCGTTGAAATTCCCATAAATTACGTAACCTCTTCCAGTAATCATTCTCGCAGGTCTCGAAATAAAAAAACAACAACCTTCAGAAGTACTACTCATTTCGCAACAACACCAGTTAGTCGCGTGGAAGGGTTCGAGATTAATCTCGTCGCAATTAAGCTTACCAGGAGCATCGCTGTGTTAACGTGTTTACATACATTCCCACGGCATCGCGGAATTCTGTCGAAGCGACGCCAGCGCCATAATCAGACGCGGAGAGAGAAACATTCTCTCAGGGAGTGGATGACTACGGGTGAAGGTAATCAAGTTAAACCGAGTTTCCTATAGTTCTCATTCCTTCAACCCGGCTACTCTCGTCTCATCTTTCTCTCTCCTCTCCCCCCTTCTCTCTCTTTCTCTCTCTATCTCTTCCAAACATTCTCTCCCTCCGTTTCGTCAATTCAATTTATCCGATATCTCCAATGAAATCATAATCGACGAAATTCTCAGAATTCTCGTTTCCTCGCGCTTCATTCCTTTCATCTTACCGACTGTTTTTGTAATCCCCCGAAATGTGTATTGGAAAATTGCCAAAAACAATAAGCTAGAGTGGACGACTCGGTAGAGCTAACTAACTAAATTTCAGATTCTGTTATTTTTAATTGAAATGAGACTCGATTGAAAATGTTGTCACGTTCCTCTCGTTTAAGAAAAGTAATAAATTATTTTAATATATTCAATGTGTACGCGATGAGAATTACCAAATTCTGAATAAATTTCACGTAACAGTAGCAGTAGCAGTACAGTGGCGTACGCAGAATTTTCTTAAGGGGAAGGAGGGGGGATCCAAATTATATTCTTAAGGAAAAAAATGAAACTCTTTGTTAAAAAGCTGAAATAATTTATACATCATTATTATTAATTAATAACTAAAAATGAGGAAATATAGAATTGAATTTTAATCTGGCAGAACTAATATCGAACGGTTAATTAATTTATTGACGTTTGTCTTACTTCTTAAGAGGAGGTCTAGACCCCATGGACCCCCCATGCGTACGCCACTGTAGTGGTAGTAGTATGTCAACTTATTTTCACCGGAAGATAGAATGGTATGGATCTCGCGTGTACATTAAAAATTTTAGCAGAGTAAAATTCGGTCGGCTAAAATTATCTTTCCAGTTAAAGACTAATTATTTTACTCTTACACTTTAAATAATTTCTTAACCGTGGTCTTGGAAAAAAAAGATTGAACGAAGTTGATGACGGGTTTCATAAGAAAGTTTAACAAAGGAAAGGAAAAATACTTAAAATCATTTTCGGGAAAATTTTATATTAGTAGCGGCGTATTGAGTTTATTCAGAAAGTCTCTCATTCATATTCGGTCGACGAAAAATGTCCGCCGAACTTCCTAAGAAATTGGGGACTTACAAAAAATCGAAATTAGGCTAAGATAAAGCAAAAAAAATAAAGATATCGGATTTCGAAGAAGCGATTGTATAACGTATCCTTGCGGCGGGGGGAATTTCTGCAGACTCAGTATGGAACAACATACGGTTAAAGAAGAAAGGAGAGAGTGTAGGAGAAAATGAGATGGAAGAGTAAAAGTGGAAGTAATTGAAAATTAGAGAAAGGAGGGAGATGCGTACAGGAAAATGCATGGGAAAGCTAATCATTTAAAAAAGAAAGGATAATACAAATTTCATTTTTTGGCGAGGTTCCTGCAAAAAAATGCTCTTCCATAGAACCATTTTAAAGCTGAAGTGTTAAGTTTATTATAGTATAAAAATTGAACGAAATATAGTACTTCCAGTAAATGCAGCTGTGGCATTGCTTATAATGCTATAAAATAATAGTTCCTTTACAATAGTTAGAAAAAATTTAGAGCATTGGTTTTAACTATACGTAAGAGTATATGCGATTAAAGTGGTGCTGCATTGTGTACATTAAACAATAATAAAATATTTTGGGTCGTATGTTTGATTTACGGCAGCTACGTACGTACGTAGACATTGAATACATTCTCCAATAAATATTCCGGAAGATTATTTAAAGTGACAAACAAAGGACTTTATTAAAATGAGGTGAAACGTAAAGAGAGCAAAAAGACTGAGATGAAGGATTTCTGAGTCGAAAAGAGTTTAGACCAGAATTTATATAAAAAGGTGAGAGAACAGAGAGGGAGTCGGCATAATGATGAGGAGATATAAAAAAAGTTGAAATGATGGTGGAGCCATAGAGGGGCATTTGGAGGAAGAGAAATGGAGAGATGGATGAAGCGGAGGGCAGGAGAAAAGGATGGATGGATCGGGTGAGAGAGATAGAGACAGTCGGATGTGGGGATGAAGGGAAGCGTGTAAGTCAGAAGAGGCTTTGGATTGGTCCCTCTCGACGGTTTAAGACCCGGAGGTCAACGTCGAGTGTGTGAACCAGGGATTAGCTATACACGAGGGTGGAATTTTGGGAGGGAAACGGGTGGAATGTTGTAGGAGACTCCTTGATGACGTCACTGCGGAGACAAAACTGCCCTCGCTCTCTCAACTCGATCCGCTGCCTCTGTCGACCTATGGCGCTCCGCATTCTGCGTTTTTTTTTTGCTTGCTCTTCGCGAATTTATCATTCAACATTTCAGGATTTGAGGTTCGAAAAATTATTATTGAGGCTCTTTATGTATCCACGTCGATGTCGCGACGTGTATCATATCATTTTTAATATTGAGTACGTTTCTAAGTCTGATAACTAAAATAAAACGATAAAATATTTCGTTGTGCTATAAATTTATGGAATGAAAGATCTGAAGATCCTTATGCGACAGGCATAAGCTGGAATAATGAGAAATGTGGCACATTCATTAATAAAAGAAACTTATTTTTCAGAATGGACAAGTAACCTATCAATACTGACCACATCATCTACGTAAATTATTCAAATCTTTTCCTCCACAAGCACGTGGAAATCCACTGAATCATTCGTTCACTGGCGTATCTCATTCCCCGAGAATAATTTTACTACCAATCTCACCTTATAAAAGCAAACGGCTTTCAGTGAAATATATAGCATAAGTATAGGAATCTCCTGATGAAATGTACTCCGACGTAAACATTCATGATACGATTAATTTAAAAGCATTTAATAAAACCTGTGCGAACTTTGATTACGAATTGATGTCACAGTGACCCTTCGGCTGTGAAAGATAACAGAAGTGGTGCTGATTGTGGTCCATTCGCCGATGAGCACCCATGAAGTAGGGATCGCACTATATTCGCGCATTACTTTCAGATATGGTTACTGGCACCAACGCCTATCCAATTACATTCCAGTTTGAATTTAACTCGCCTCCTTCACCCAGCACCAATTCTCCCGGCATTCACGACCGCTAAATAACAAACAACGAAAGTTCATGGTCAGGGGAACCTCTGGCGGACAGTAACAAGTTTCAGTTTGCATCACGCACTCGCTTCCTAACTAACGGGTTTACAGGCCGTTCCGTGCCCCTCAAAAGGGTTTGTAGGCGTGTCGCACGGACGTAAAACGACGTTGAGTTATGTGATCGCAGATGGTTCGCGCGCACGGTTTCGCAACGACGGATCGTTACATTCATTTCGGATGCGGCACGTGGAGATGGCACATCGGCCACGGTCGTTTAAGGGAAACCTTAACACGCCTGGGGAGGAGTTCTTTTATGGACGCTGCAGACGAAGCATTTTGATCTTACTTTTGTATATCCTGCAAATTGCTTTACCGATGGGATGGATTCTTCGCAATAATTCCTACTCCCGCTAATGGCTGTTATGTTCGGTTTTTTTTCCGTAAACACGATTCTCCGTAAAAGTCTATCATTACGAGAGTTTGTAGAACAGAAGGATATCCTCGATAAGGCGAACATCTTGTTGTATCCGAATATTTCATATTTTGCGCAGTGAGATTTACAGTGCCTTAAGAAAAGCGCTCGCGATTGCGAACTTCAATATTGGCCGTATACTAGTTTCTATTGACTTTCACTTATTTTACTGAATTTAAAGTTATAATCCAACTTGGCAGTTTTTTCCCAACGGTGCTCCATTAATATTTCTTTCCGCTTAACACCGTAAAAAGGTAACCCCAAAATATTAATTATTATTCACTATAGAACGCATTCACGTAAAATTCCTCTTCCAATGTAATGTCTGTTAACCGACTAGCCATCTGTAATGCTAATCACGTGTACAATATACCTCGTTGAAAGTCTAAAAAAATTTGTTTTGTCCTACTGAAGACCTAGTTAGGTAATGCTCAATCTTATCAAGTACCTTACTCTTTAACATTTCCGAATTTGCAAATAAACGTCTGTTAGGGCCAATTGAGCTGGTCCCCCTTCCTATTCATTTACTCCACTTTTATATCCCTATTCCAATTTCCGTCACTTGCATCTTCCCGCATACGTTACTGTTTTATGCCTGTCCCACGCTGTTTATGAGTCCACGGTCCTTGAGGGACGGAGGATTCATTTCCTAACCCTCGACAGCTCCTAACACTGCATTGCATTAATATTTCAGTGCCCAAACCGTTCTTTGCTTTCATTCACTCTCCCATCCCATTATTCCCCCTCCTCTCCTTTTTTTTCTTCCGTCGCCCAACCACGCTTCCATGCCCCGCCTCTTTGCGTATCCATTTGTAGTTGGCTTATTTTAGCGATGATTTGGTCGACGAGTGAAACGTAATGTAATCGTCGGCATCATTTCACCCGCGATTTCAAAATGTTCGGTGTTTCCCATAACTTAAAACATTCACGTACCCCTTTCGGGACCTCGGCTATATCGGCGTACCCCCTTCTCCCAATTATATCAGAAGCAGTTAACTCGTAAGCGGTCGAACCACATTTTGATTAGGCTTTAGGTACGAACTAGAAAAAGCTAGTAGGTAGGCTACAAAATGTAGAGAAACGTACATGAGCGTTTTCAGTGTTGTCAGTTAAATTTAAAGTAATACTCATTAAATTCAAATTTATATTCGTCCAATATCTGTTCTTCTTCTGAAGCTGAAAGGTTATTTGGCAATATTTGGACATTGACGAGAAAGCTGTCGTCCGATTCAGGGAAGTACGTACTTACAACGACTTCTCTTCAAGCTTTCCAAGTTCTCCTTCATAATTTGCAGCACATCAGTATCGAGGTCTTCATTTGACTTGACCATGAAGGAATGGAAAAGAATCCAATTCGACTACTTTATTAGCGGACATAAACATTAGACCTAGCGTATTTTAGCATAAAGTTTGCTCCGTCTCGTTGAGACATTAAAAATTAAAAGGCATCAAAAGCGGTACTCAGTAATGAATCTTAAATTGTCAGGAAATTTCTCCGATGAACGCTTAAAATTTATCCAATGAATTTCACGATACAGAGGGTTTATTATGGGCTTGCTAAAATGTTTAGTCGTGCCGCATTAGTACGCGATAAAGTTTATATATTTCGCACGCAGGAAATATAATTAACAGTTGCCCTAGCATGCAGTTTTATTCTTGAAAATCAAACGTGAAACAAAAGTTACCGTGAGTAGCTAAAATTCTAACTTCGCCACTCGTTAAATTGCGTAGGGAGCTACTTTTAACATTAGATTAAACCTCTGATACGCTGAGTTTTAATGGTATAACGTTATAGTATTGAAATCCCTTTGATAATTTCGTATCTTGCCCCGTATGTCATAAATGTCCACTTCACCAGACATTAATGCATTTGAGGTCTCAACTGATGAAAACGTGACTCATTGGAGTGCATATCATTCATGACAATCAAATTGAAAATTGATTTCTCTCGGCTCTTCTGTACCGCTTGAATCTGGAAAATGTCTTCATTTAGCAGTTTTAATTGAAAAAGTTGAAACGTATTATCCCCATCTTGTTTAACTTAATTGATTCAATTGTAAAACGTATAAAAATGCGTACCAATAAAAGACTTCTTGCTATAAATTTCTAGGATAATTTTAAAATTTATCCAAAGTATGTATAAAAAGTTACTATTAAAATGTTTATGAACGTAGATATCATGTTATTGGTGACAAAATTTACTGTTTTACTGAAAAATAAGCGCAATTATTAATAACGATATTTCACAGTTAATTTTCCATTTTTCAATAAATTAATATTATATTACCTTATAAAGTTGAAAGCAATGAATCTTAAATTGTCAGGAAATTTCTCCGATGAAGGCCTAAAATTTATACAATGAGAGTTTTGTTATGAGCTTGCTAAAATGTGGCGGAAGGGCTAGCGCACTGGCCTACCATCACTGAGATCGCGGGTTCGAATCCCGCCAAGGGCATGGATGTTTGTGTTCGTACTCATAATTCATATTTCATCACTCATGTGTGTGTGTTTGATGTGGAAGGCAACGGGTAACCACCACATCATATGTGTTTATTCCCTAGTCATGTCAAACCAATCTTAGGATTGAAGACCATGAATGGAGTTGAATAGCTCATTTTTTACAAATATCATAGATCAATTATTGCAACTTGAGTTGCTTATAGCCGGTATTTGTAACAGTTCCCTTTTTACAGTAGAATTATAACTTCAAGGAAAGGAGCAACTTAATCGTTGCTACATTAAGCAGGGAGATAAACAAAATTCGTATATTTAAAATTATGACGTCAGCCCTATATCCTCTCGAACTGCCTATATTCTTGCATTTTTCCGTCTTGTTAAATTCTACGCTTTACTTCTCTCATTCCCTCTTTGCTTCTCTCGTTGTGAACGATAAAAAACACTTATCCAAAGAGACGTCACGAGTAAAAAAATGTGAAATTCACGCGATCGACTTAGCTATCCAGCAAAACAAGGATGGCGTCGTTCGAACGCCACCTCCAATTTGGGACCCTTCCAAACTGAAATGAAGCTGTTCCAAGCTTGGAAAAGCACGTTAAAAAAATGAAAAAATAGTGTGACTTTTATTTTGCAATCCCTTTTCGCTGCGGAAAAAAAACTTAAAATAAGGTTGCAACGAAATAACAAAAATTTGCGCCACTAAGGCTCTGTCAAGTTTTTCCTCCGTGAAAAACGGGAAGGAAAACAAAAGAAGAATTAGAGGAGAAATTAGGAATAAAAATCCCGAGAGATGTTAGGAAAACTTAATGGATTTTCTTTATTGAGATGCGTCCTTTAGCATGTTTTCTCATTGGACCGGAGCCTCGGAAGATAGTCGCCATGATTGATGTGCTCAGTAATGCATCAAGACCACGCGTGAGATAACGCTATTTATTAACGAGACTAAATCCAAAGTTTATGGGCACACACACTCGTATTGATGCACATGGACCTAAGTGGATCTGAACTTACGCGTTTTCGCAGGTGTTATTTTAAAACCGTAATGATATACATATATATATATATTTTTTTTAAGAGAGAATATAGAACATGAAGATAGAAAGTAAGGTCCACTTTACATGCAGATTGTCACAGAAATGGAGTTTCCCTGACTTATTGTAGGCGTATAAACCGTATTCGGATGATGCGGTGTTTATTGATGTGTGAAATTGTTGTTTATTAATGAAATTTTGATGAACTTCATTGGAATTGCTTCCTGTTTCACCGCTTCTGCCCTACGGTGCTTAGTTTGTAGATGAACGGCAGAAAGTTTTTTTGTTCTCTCAAGGAAAAATTGATTGCGTAAAATTTCATTACTCTTAAATGCATCGTTTAGTTATTCGAGCACATAAAAGGTGAAGACTGTCATCAATGCAAATTAGTACCAAGAACCTTAAAGGAGTTAATATTTTATGACACGTAAGTAGTGTATCGTGCGCGTAACGAGTCTTCTTAAAGACTTCCACCGATTCTTTTATGCCTCAAGTTAAGAACTTGTAAAACTTTACGGAAGACTTCACTACGTGCCGTCGGTTAATTTTTTCGTTTCGTGAAACGTAAAATTTGCCATAAAATCTCTTCCATGTTATATTTCTTGCGATTTATTAGTCTCTCATTTATTTTTAATCATTGTTATTTTTCTTTTTCCCAGAAGAAACGCATTTTTTCTGAATGAGACATTGTTTCCTAAATTTTCCCATCCTCATGTTTTAATAAACTTTACCCAAGCTTTTTCTCTTCTAAGGCTAATAGCTCGAATGCGTTATGATTCAAGGCCTCAATGGTGTGCCAGTCTTATAGTCAGTCAGTCTTATCAGCATTAGTTGACTCTCGCCTGATATTTTCTACATTGTACAATTAAAGGGGAATAGTAAATATTATGATATTGGTGAATTAATGATAACGAAACTATCAGCTTTGAGGGGACTCGTTTGCAACAGTGACCTAGTCTGAGGATTTTGACGCAATAATGGAAGGAATCTAAGGCTCAGCACAAGCGTTGGACATAGTATTCAGAAACTTCGACTAGAGGAAATGAAATTGCATGTGTATCGTTCGCTTTGTGAGGGAAATGAAACTTAAACTCATTAGCATCTGAGACGAGCAAGAGTAGAATTCTAGGGTCTTTTCCTCGTCCTCCTTTCGAATTCACTTGTAAATTGGAGATATTGTCGACTTTCCAGTTAAAAATATTATGACTATGGCCAAATTTATTTTGAAGCTCGCTTTGTTGCCTTCCTACGTGCATGGGACATTTTTCTTAGTACCGTTGCATCTTCGTCAGTGATATAAATTTCACGCCTTAAATTTTGTATTCAATTACATTTTATGTCTGAAGTATCACAAAATATGTAAACGACTAGGAAAGGCATGAGCGGTATTTCAACCGTAAATACATAGATACTGGACACTAAGGAAATATTATATAAAATACCTGAAAAACTTCGAAATGTGGACATGGAGAAGAATGCTGAAGATAAAATGGACAGATAGGATGAAAAACGAGGAAGTACTAAGAAGAATAGGAGAGAAGCGAATGATTATACAGACTGTAAGAAAGAGGGAGGTGAACTGAATTGGACGTTATCTGAGGAGGTAGAGGATGATTAACGACGTGTTAGAAGGAAAACTGGATTGAAAAAGAGAAAGAGGTAGGAAAAGGTTTTAGCTGATAGACGACTTGAAAGTGAAATAAAGCTCTAAAGACATGAAGAAGGCTGCGGAAAATAGGAGTATGTAAAGCACCAGTTTTAATCACAAATAGTCACGGACCTGTCTACGGACAGTCTATCTACGAGGAATTTAAGAAGAATCTCGACCGACTTTTACACTTCCACCGAATATTTATCCCCTTCCCTTGTTCCATGCCTGACAATCACTAAAAATGAATGAGATATTCCTCATTTTCCCGAAACAAAACATATTATATTGTCCTAGTTTTCCTATCGAAAGATAAATTCATCCACAATTTTATAATATATTTTCTAATTCAGCGTTACGCACTCTGGGTGCTGTGAAGTGTTCTGAAGGGTGTCGCAAAAAAATATTCAGTTTTCCCATTTTTAGCCTCATTTTGCAACGTTGGCTTTCAAAAATGCAAACCAGAGTTTAAGTCGACCTTCATTTCGTCGCAAAGGCACTTCGAAATGAAAGGAGATGTGGAGATTGGGGTTCAACTTCAGCACGATTATTACTGATGGTGGATAGAGAGAGAAGGGTGCCGCCAAATTCTGAAAGTAACTTAAGGGTGCCGCGACTCTAAAAAAAAAAGTTGGGAAGCACTGCTCTAATTGATCCATAGGTATATTTTCTTAATATTCGTGTACGTATGCAAGCTCGCAACCTTGAGAAAAGAGTAGAGACACGTTCGATAGCAGAAAGCGGCAAAAGTTGCCAATTAGCATTTATAGGATCGCGTGCGTTAATATTTTCCCACTTTTATTTTCTGGCTTATAATAGACGGCAGGATGAAGGGAAGAGGGTAGTACCGAGTGGGAGTCGCTGCAGTCGAGGAGCGGAATACAACATGCGCTCATCACGAGAAAAACGGAAGGCGGAGTTGGAAGAAGTAATTAGTGGGAAGCTCTCTTGCGGCGGCATTCTCTTGTAATCAGGATGCACGCGAGGCACTCCTTCCAAAAAAAAACAAGAGACCAAAGGGTTTTTTCTAGATGAATAACGGAGGTCTTTCGAGTTAAGGGTATATCAGTAGAGGGTAATGGCGGAGAAGGGAAGAAATGGTTTGGGATTCCCATTATAGATGAGAGAGAGAGGCACGCTGATACTAAACAGTCTCGCTAATTCTCTCTCTGTCTCTCTCTTTATGCTTCCAACCAGTTGCCTTTTATTCCTCGCCCTTTTAATTGTCTGACCCCTTTCCTATGTTGAAAATGTGTTATTTTTATGCTCCATTGAAATCTTTGGTTCTCTAAGAACAAAGCAAATTTTTCATAAACATTTATGTGAATTTGTAGTTGCAATATTATGTTAGATAAATCAATGTGATGGAAATGTTTTATAGTAGCTATTTTTAATTTGAGAGTTTCCTAAATTACAGTGTAACAATTATATCGTGCGTTGGATCTTTTTGGAGAACAAAAATTGGCTTTATTATAAAATGACCATTGCTGCTCTCTAGTAATATTGGTGATATGGTGATAAAGACAAAGGCATTAAGAAAAACTTATAACACTCAATTCTATAGCCGTGATTCCAAATTGGGAAATTCGAATAATTTCTCAGAAAAAATGTTATTTAATGAAACATCCATTGAAAAAAATAACATTAAAAATCAGGATTAATTTTTTGAGTCGAGTTAAAATTTTTGCCACATTTCGTTCAAATATTTATTTTTTTTAAATTATTGCTTACATTCTAACGTTTTGGAATTGAGGACTGAACTCAAATGAAAAATTAATTTTCCCACAGTTGATAGAGTCACATTTATTTCTCTTTTTCATTTTATTTTTGCTTCTCTGTCCAAAGACCAAGTCATCTTGGGATAAATCTCCCCGTATAATGATAATAATTTCATTTGTAATTTTCCCGTAGCAGTAATCTAATCGTCTTTCTCTCGCCTTCTTTCCTATAGTTCTTTTCATTCCTCTCCTTCATTCCTCCCGCAATTTCCTTCCATCTAACTATGTCATCGTGCCTGTGCGATGCACATTCAGTAATGCAATGGAGTGGAATGGGATTCATAATGAGGTTGGCGTGCTTAAGTGGCCGAAGGAAAGAGACTGCGTAGCTGAACGTTCTTTACGCCCAATTCAAATAAATTAGCGTCTCATCTTTTTTTTTGAAATTCCCTTTTGTCTCCCCTGCCACGTCTCGCTTCCGAGAGAGCAAATAATGAGTGCGATACGTCCTTTGATGTTTACTTTTCTTTTTGTTTTCTTTCTCGCCCTCTGCCGCCGGATGCCTTCGAGAGTGCACTTCGCCGTATAAATGGGGTTCAAAAGTTTTTTGTCATTGTGAAGGCTCCTTTTTATTATTCAATGATGAGGTGAAACAGAAGAGAAATGGATTTTCGTCTTTAGTCTTTCAGTGTTTCTCTCCTCGATTCGATGTCTGCGTTTTAGGCACGAGTACAGTCATAACGACGGAATTTCTTAACAGTATTTTCTTAATCATTTAATTTTTAATTCCTCAAAAGTATACGAGGTTTATAATATCCCTTATAATATTGTTTAACCCATACGGATTTATAAAAAGAGAGTACATCTTTACTCAAAAGAAACTAGTGAGATTTTGCAAAAAGCCTGCATGGTTTAGTTAGTTGTGTATTTTTACGCTCTCGCATAATTAGTGTATAGATAAAGTATCGTAATCGCGAAAACATCGTCTTTGAAAAACGGAAATAATTTTTTTAGGTGTCCCCGAGTCCAAAAAGTGGTTTTCGCCATTCCTTCTGCCTGTCCGTCTATCTCCGCGCGGTTTTAAAGCCAAGGTGGTTCAATCAAATAGACTTATATTTAAATCTACTATTGTCCAGAATAGAAACTATGAAGAGATGAACGATACAGCGCAACATACGTACATCATAACTTGGTGAATGGCCACAGTTTGCTCAACCGGGATTAGTCAGTGCTGCCAATATAGGAGAAAGACATTTTTTCATACGATAGCACGTAAAATTCGATTGCTTCATGTGCAGGCTATTATTCTTTTGCAAATTAAGTCGTAAGGGTAACCAGTAAGTCGGGTGACATAAGATAAGAGAGTTTGATGTACGTTTTGTGACAAAGTTCTTGGGGGGAGGGGAATAAAGTAATACGGGTGGCATGAATTCAGAAGTTACTACGTTTCAGTAGTATTATTATGGGTTGGTCTTTTTCAAATAAATATTTTTCGTCCGTTTATTGTGATATATTTCTGAGTATAATTATAGCAGGTTTATACTAGTATGTATTGATTGGAGGAACTCATTGTCAGATACGAGGAACTTCCAGCAGGACAATTTTTCTCTTGGTCAGGTGGCAAAAGGATTTCCACAAACATTTAAACAATGTTGGTAGATTTTAGCTTAGAGTTAATGCAAAATGCCACTTAGTTTGTTTATCGCTCATCTTTCATGATTCACTGGGATTTCATCTTCCTGTGACCTAGATCATTGAGGACAATATAATGAACCATTCCGCTACTTAACCTCTAATAGCAAATATTTTTTTTCAGATGATATGATAATTACCATTTCTTAATTCATATTTGGTTTGATTTTTTTTTATTCAGATCATGATGTAGACTATCATCCGCTGCGGAGTTCATCGATTTATTATCATCTCTCCGAAAATCATTTACGCCTCTCACACATGCGTGAAACAAGTTATCTCATATTTTATATATTTTTGTATCGTATAACTATTTGTCATTTTTTTTATTTTCACATATATAAAGTTATCGATGTGTTATTGCCATTTAAGCGCATAAAACATTTTCCGCTGTTTCGTTATTGTTGCTACTGTAGGAAAATGTATCAGTAACCATTCAAATGTTTAAACATTGATGACGCTTATTTAACTGTTATTCGCGCGTTCTGTGACACTTTTTATCACATGGACATCGTTTGCTGTAAACCAGCTTATATAAATGTTTGAGTTTCCCTTTTAAGTGAATTTATAGTAGGTTTTTATTTATTTTTAATTAAAGAAATTTACCTTTAAAATCCTTAAAATGTTTCTCAAGAAATGTGGGAGAATTCAGAAGATTTTATGGTTCTTGTGTGACCTTTGAGTTTGTTTTTCAACTTCAGAAATATCCGCGAAAATACATCACAATTGTATTCGGTCGCAAAATAATAAATCTCGGATCGCGTTCAATTCGCGTGATATTAACAATCGATGAGCGAAATTTAATCTTTAAAAGAAAAGGGTTTTTATTGCCATCGCAATATTTTCCTCGGTTCCATTCCACGATTCCTCTATCTGTACCTCTCCATAGCAGCGGTATTCAAGGGACATTTCGTCGGAGAAAGAGAGAGAGAGAAGAGGAAAGGGACTAACATAAGCTTTATAACCGAAAACGGCAATTAAGACCGAATGAACAGAATTAACAGTTCTTGATCGCCGCTTTGCATGTTTATTGCCCTCCTTGATTTACGGGCGGCAATTCCGCCGGAGGGAAAAAGCCCGAGTTATAGTTTAAAAAAGAAAGAGGAGGCGTTCTGAAAGGTATACCACGTTGAAAAAATGTTTCTTTCGTCTTAAAATCTTTTATTTTTAAATTCTGTTATTGATAACCTCTTTAAGTGTCTTTTATCTCACGAATACCAGGTCGTTAAGTTTCGTACTTATTCCGCTCCGCACGGCGCGAAACTTTTGGCAGAGATTGTTTTTGTTTTTTGTTGCTGTAGTTAGGTGATGCGTGTACCAATCATGAATGTTATTTCGTCCGAGAGGTTCTTTCGGCTCATTTAATAACCTCTCATTCTCTCGACTTTATTTGGAGTCTTGACTTTGAACTCTTTTCTCCCGGAGCGTTTTAGCGTGGCGATGTTGACGAATTCGCATTAAACCTCTCAAGCGGACAAGGAGTTACTGCTTTCTACCGAAAATTACCTTTCGAGAATTAAATTTTTACTGCTTTATTTGAACTGATAGTCGGTCCTCTTTAAACGTTGTCCAAAACAGGTTTGCTGCTCGAATCGCGTTTTGTGTGTTTTTTCATTTTAAGGTAACGCCCTATATACAAATTCGTCGGCTTCTTGTGGCTGTACTCTGTTTTCAATCGCCAATAAATGACTTTTTTTATAGATTTTGTGAACGGAGTGTTGTAACTTGCTTCTTTTATCGATTTTTATTTTTGAACGGAATGGCATGATTTTTTGCATTTTAAATAATCTCTGCTTTCCTCTTTAAATCTATCAATGGGTTTATATTAATAATATTCGTTCATTCCAAATAAAATTCCTATAAAAAATTATTTTTATGAAATGCATTCTTATATTATGTATATACTTTCAGAAAATAGATTTTCAATAGAACCTTTTATAGCAGGGGTCGTCAACCTTTTTTATATGGCGGACCACATACGTTGTTGTAAATTCTTCGGAGGACCGCATTGGAAATCGCGAGAGCTTCGGCGGGATGGACGGAGGTTTAAATCAGAAATTGCTTAGAGATTTTATGGTATCATATTAGTGAAAATCAATTATCATTAGTTTACTAGCGTTAAAACTCCACCTGAAAAGTTTTGAGGCCATAATTTCACTGAAAAAATATGCAACTGACTGTATTAAATTATACCGATCACTTGTTCAACATGGCTTCGCGGGCCGCATAAAACACTCTCGGAGACCCCTGTTTTATAGTATCAAATAATATATTCGTAGTAATGATATTAGGGTCGTCATAGATTCATTTATGTAAATCTGAAATGCTTGTGTTACTACCTTAATATGTTATTTAGCCATTTACCCTGACAGATACATAAAAATGATTTTCAAACATAAATAAATTTCTTCGTCATTTCATATGTCATTATTTACTCCAAGTATTTCAAAGGAATACTCTGTAGGTAGGCAAAATGGCGCAGAGCGTGCAGGGATGTTTACTGCAATTTCATACCCTTTATGGAGGAATCTGGGAAGAGCACTCAAGGACAATTCCAAGAGTTTTATTTTTTTTAAGACGCTGCAAAAGCTTTTCAAACCATTGTGAAAAAATATGTCTATCTGCAACATATTTTCCCCGATGAACTTCTCTTATTATTTTGGCATCTTTCATCATTTCAATACTTGATATAGTCTGCTGGAGCTAAAACGGAAATTTATTGGTCCAGTTAAAATGCACTTTTCCAGAGAGGCTCGCTAACTTTTCGTTTTCTTCTCCCTTTCAAATTATCACTATCCACTTTATTAATAATATTCCTGCTCGTGTTTTTCTAATTAAATTACGTTTCTATATATTTGTTCGCTCTTTTACGAATCGGTTCTTTCTGTTCTTCGTGGTTCAGATGTTGACATTCGTAGAACGAAAAGACGAATTCCATTTCTATTTTTTCTTTCTGTTTTTTCCGAACGCGTTGCGTATTCGCTCGTCTGTTTGTCTTCCTGTGCCGATCATTTCGAGATGAGCGCACACTTTTCCAATTTCACTAGAAAAACTGTTCGCTGCCTTATTCACGAGTTCAATGAACATCTTATGTCTTAAAAGGGTGTTTCATTGTTTATAAATGCGAAGACTTTTCCGTAAAAGGTTAAATGTTTTCAAAGTAGGTTTTCATAATAAACTATTAATATATTTTGAATTTTCAAAGTAGGGAACGGTATGTACATAATAAAATATTAATTCGCTTTTTAATCCCAATCTCCATAACAATAACATCGTCTCCATTGGGAATACGCAAAGGCTTTAATATTGCAAAAAATAATACAGATGAGATTACTGACACTTCCATGTGGTACCGTATTGCAGAATTTCTGAATTTTTGTGTTGAATAAACTTGATCGTATACTAAATTCAGTCTTTCTTAGGAGAAAAGTACTTAAGTTTCATTGAATTAAATTGATGAATACTGTTTCTGTAAATAACGTCGCAACGAAATATTAAAGTGTTCTTAATATAAAGACAAAATTGGATAAATTGCAACAATATAGATATTGTAATTCGTGATACGGCATTACTTGGTAATTAAATTGACGTCACTTACTGTAATTTTTGCTGAAAAATTGTTACCATTCTTACCACTGTAACATCGGTTAACTAACCAACCTCCCAGTAAGTGAAAATATATAGTTTCAAAAATTTATTTTATAAAAGAGTGGATAAAGTTTTGAAAGTATGACTAGGAATCATGTCATTTTATGACAAAAATTTGTACGCGTGTATTATGGGAAAACATTTACAGGTATACTTATCTGCGGCGATGAACCTCTTATGTATTTTGGTAACACTTATTCTCCTCAGTACTTCGGTAGCTTTTCTACTACTACCAATATATTTTTTTAATTCTAACAACAAATTAATTGTAAGTGTAGCTGCGGCGGCCATTGCTCTTGTTATCCAGCGGGAATTTTCATAAGTTCGTGCGGTTTGCTCCTGGAATCCACAGCATCTTTCATGCGTGTACACTTTTACAGACCCGCAAGTTATTTCGAAAAAAATACGACGGCTTTGGGAGCAATATCTCTCTCATTCCATCCGTACGTAAAAATGGGAAATAAAACTCGAGGGCAGTAAAGGGAGAAAAGAAAATACCAAACCGAAATGCATTTTCTGCGGTAGCGAAGTATAGCTATATAAGCTCCTCCGAGGGTAGCTGACTAGTCAAGGGGAGACGGCTGCAACTGAGTGCATTTTCTATAAGCGCATCTGACACTCCTTCGCTCTCTTGTCATTTCCATTCTTTCAATCCGGAAACTCAATATCACGTGAGTGGCTATCGTATCCGCAACGTTCGAGTTGCCTTCGGTCCTTTATTTCCCGAAAAAAAAAACATTCTCTAGCGAAGTCCTTTCGAATGCAAAATTTAAGTTCCTTCCGCCGCAAAATTAAAGTTTTTTTGCGCTTTTCGAGCATGTTCGACGATATCTTCTTTTTTTCTTGGCTGACTGCTTTGGTTTACTGCCAGCAGGCCCACAAATCGGAGAAATTTCCATATATATAAGCCGGGACATAAACGTTTTCATTGTTTAATGCTCTGAATTAAATATAACTGTAATAATATTTACTTCTCGAATCGATATTGATGAATTATATATATATTATTAAACATAACAAATCGTCGGCAATTTAAGCTGCTGCAGTTTTTATTTGTGCATAATGTGCTTTTTCTTGCCAAACATACCTACCTTAAATTGGTTAAGGCATTTATAAAGGATAAAGTAATATATAACCAAATAAAATTTTAATTGAAAATGCCGAACTTTCTTTGTTAGTTAAAACCTTACAGAAAAGCATACATTTCTCCCTTCGTTAAAAGTAGATAAGGGAATTCTTGGTAATTTTGAATCCACATTTCTGTACATTGTAAACCCATTAAGTTGAAAGTTTTGGCTGTAAACGAAGCAACTTAAATGATATTTATAAGATAAATAAATGGATGGATATTTGGGCTTATGAACTTCATTTCTAGATTCCCACGTCTTTGAAATTTGGCAGTGGCTTCTCAGGACCTCTTTGACAATAAACTTATTGCATATTCTTGGCTACTCTCTTCATGAATCGCAATTAATGAGGAATGTATGCATAAAACGGCGATATGTGAATGCCTCTCCTTGAAGTTCTTATCATTCAGCTTATTCCGTTAATGTAATTTGCAGAATGCCGCAACCTAATAACGTTTTTTAAATAATAATGCACTTCAAGGCGGGCTTATATGATGCATAAATCCTTTTTTGGAGTTATCGCCATCCATTGCTGATACTTTATCTCCCACAGAATCTTGATCAGTAGAAATTGGAGTGACGAAAGAGGCGAATCCCAAAAGGAGAGAAGACGAACTGTCCGATATTTCACCTTCCATTTGCACCGCTTCTTTTTTTTTTGTCATCTTCATTCCGAGGCCAACTTCGACCGTGCGTGTCCTCTAAAAACTGAAATCATTCCCTTTCCTATCAGTTTTACCGAGACAAGAAATAATCTTTCCCGTCCTGAGTTCTTTTTTGTCCCTATTTTTATTTCTCTTTTCCCCTGTCGTGCTTTTCGGCACCGAAATAACTCGGGCATCTGAACTCCTCTAGCCGTCATGCTCAACCTCCTAGACGCCTTCGGTGGCACATTAACCCAACGGCCTCGCCTGGTTGCTTTCGGTTCAGGATCCTCTCATACCCCTGGCAAAAATTTGAGGGAGAATATCATAACAGCTAATCTCTAACCCTTGAGACGCAACTTTAAAGGAGGGAAAAAATGTTTAGTTGATGTTTGAGAGTACATATTTAGTATTTTATATCCACTTGATAAATCTCATTATTAGTTTCCAAACGATCCACCACGTTTTCCTTCTCTTCAATAAGTTCTTTATTTTCTATGTATTTTCTTCGATATTTTTCAACTGATCTAGTTATACCTTGCGCATCTCTTTGGCCTACTTTCATCATTGATTTTCCAGTTCTGATTCCCATACCTTTCGTTATAGTCATGATTTATTTATTCTTTCGTCCATCATACCTCTTTAATTATTCGGTTTTTTAATTTATTTTGCTCGCATATCCTCATTCGAATTCCTTTATTTCTTCAATTTCCTTCCGAGTGTCCACAAGAAAAACCATTTTTCCGATTTTCTTCCTTTTTATAAAGTCTCGGAACGTTCCAGAATTCGCTTCTCTTTTGCTGCATTATCGCCCAGGACTACATTGCTCCCTTTCTTCCCATTCTCTTTTTTCCGTCATCGTCGTTCACCCCTTTCCGCCCTCCCCCTCCATCTCCCTAACCTACTTTAAATGCGACAGCTTCCAATGATTTCTGCGATATCACTTCTTCACGTTTTCAACCCCAAAACATTTCCCTCGACCTCTTTTCTCTTTGACTCGGGAGTTTTGGTAGGACCGAGGATGGTTTTTTGGGGGTTTTGGGTGAGTTTTTTTTTGTTACCTCCTTCATCTTCGCATCTCCCCCACGCCTTTTTCCTCCCTTAGCTTCTTAAAATTCCTTCCTCCACGGCTTTATCCCTGTATCTCCACCTCTCCCTTCCTCTCGCTCGCTCGCATACATACTAACATCAATTCCTTCCCCGCAGAATTCCCTCCTTCAATTCCGCCCATTCAGAAAACTTTGCTCCGTAAATCTTACAACCTGATATTTATCAGGAATTTTCCTCCCACGGAAGACTTGATTCCATTTGACGTATGAAATAAAACTTTGTTACCTCTTTCGCAAAGTGGAATGGCTTTTTCCTTTCCTTTTCGCAGCTGCCGTAAACGTGATAGAGAAATAAATGACAATACTTTCGCTCTCGACTCTTACATTTTTTCGTCCATTTTCGCGGGCTTGTGTTCTTCGTCAAAAAAAAAGAAAAAAAAAATATATATATATATATATGTATATGTATATATATATATATAATTGTCGAATTTTTTTTCACAGCTGAGGAAGCAAGAATAGATATCAAAGGATATATGATATGGAAATGTAAATGACATGCATTTATTTAGATTATTTTGGTGTTATGATAATTGGAACAATGAAGGAATCGTTTTTAATAGTACAATTACAGCAAATTCATTTTTTAATTAGTATTCGGTTTTCAATTTTTTGAAACCTCATTATATTTTACTTCTATATTAATGAATAAATAAAAATTACGCCAATAAAATAGGCGTAACATTAAATTTTGGAATGTGAAAGGTTTAGATAGGTGGGACATAACTTATTGTTATAACATCAAATTTTGATAGCGTAATTTTTAAAAGATTAAGTAGTTTCTTTGAAGAATTCGTCATATAAATATGAACGCAATAAAGAAGCATTTAACAACATTTGTAGAGAAGAAATTTCTGTATTAAAAATTATTTTTTTATACTTCAATACAGAAATGATTTAAGAGTTAAATATAGGGACTAAAAATCCGTTACAACTGTAGGTGCCTTTAATACGATACAAAAATTCCGTGAAAGTTATCAATTTGTATATAAATACATGATTATCATTAGTTTGTAAATGCTAAGTGAATTAATTTATTATAACCCAAGAAGCTGATTAGAATAAAAACAAACAACAAGCTAAGTGAATTTTACAGAAATAGAAGAATAAATATTTTAGCGAAAATTACTCTCTTTTTTTATGGCACGTCAAATCATATCTTGAGATAACAGTTAAACCATAAGCGTTGTTCACTTCCAATTTATTAATGGGCATAGATATTTTTTAAAGATTTCTATCTCTCGGAAAGATTTGCCGTCACATTATTTTGATATAAAATACTTATCTCATCGTTTTCTCCGTGACGTCCTTCACAAACGCCATAAAAACGCCCAAAAATAGACAACTTTCTCGGATTTTATTCCGCCCATTTGCTCCCCTTAGGTCGTCATAACAAATCCAATTTTTAGATGAAAGTTTTACTACGAAAAATAAGAAACCAACACTTTCGTTCAACCTCAGAAGAGGATAGAGGGATTAATCTAATCCGGTCAAATGTTCTCTTATTTCCAACCTTTCCTTTTTCGATCGCCATCTTCCTTTTTTTTACTTTTTCAACCTTCCCCCAATCCACGCCCATTTCTCCGATCCCTGATAAGTATCTATGTATCCTTCTCTTCCCACTCCCTCTCTTTCTCTCCATCTTTATAACTCAACCCATTCTACTTATCTTCTCAGAAATCCATTTATCTTTGACGTTTTTTTTACCTTCCCCTCATATCCCTTTCCTTCCATCTTTCTAGATCTCTCCATTTCCGTCTCTCAAGGTATAGTTTCATTGACGTAACATGTATTTCTCTAGCCATTCTTTTCGCGTTTTCTATTCGCAGGATTTCGCAGGTTAACTATTAAAACCCCGTTTCCGTTTTAGTAGTTATTCGATATTTTTAAAATTTATTTATCTCTGAATGACTCTCTCGTAATTCATACACATGCAATATATATGTGCATGTATGTATGTATGTATGTATACACACACAGGAAAATAACAGGACTGAATTTTTATCTCCAGAGTAAATCTAGTTATTGTTTTACTTCAAGCCGCAACATGTCACTATATGTCTAATGCATTACTTGGTCAGTAGGACTCTGACGTATCATACGACGTGGATTGCTCGCGTTATAGTAGTTGAGTGGCATGATATACTTTATGAGAGATGTGATTCAGTCGGTGATGCATCGCCTACATCCCGATCTGAATCAAAAGCAAATCAAATCGATAATTAGGTAAAACATAATCGTCATAACAGCTGAAAAAATTCGTCAGTTGGCATTGTGAAAAAGCAATTGACATAAAGCAAATTTATTAATTTTTTGTTTGTACCTTGAGCTATATAATTGCGACCGTACTATATACAATTTGTACATCTGAATTTTTGCAACTACCTTTTTCGTATATCACAGTACAAATTTGGCCTTGATGGGGTTTCTCGTGTAGTTTTTATGTGAACCCCAGCAACCAATAAATGTTAACCTGTCTTAGTTTGTCACAGAAATATACGTCAACGCCAAATTTCCCAGAAGTCGACAAACCTACAGCTTTGCCTATCAAGCTTACTACGTCAATCTAGCACAGGGATTGGCAAACTTTTCTGCATGGCGAGCCGCATGGGTGTTTGCGAATTCTTCAGCGGGTTGCGTTGAGATGTACCAATTCTTATGCTGGCCGGATTAGAGTTTAAATCGGAAATTGCCCAGATTCTTTGAAATGGGACGTTTCAGCGCCGCCGGAACATGACCGCCGTTTCATAGCCGCAGTTTCATCGCCATCCGTTTCATCGCCGGCCGTTTTATAGCCAGTATGCATATAAGTATAGTAAAACCTTTTTCCGTCTTTCGCAGGTTTTCCGCCTTAGACAAGTTGAAATATTTTACGCACCTTTTTATTTTTGGTTGATTTTAATGAGAAAAGTGTAAACCTTTTGATGTTGGCATTTCATCTATATTTACAAAATTTGTTGTACTTACATTGGTACCCGCAATTTTATACATTCGTGAAGCAAATTTTTTATTTTCACTATAATTATTATTGCTACCTGCTTTATCACATTAACTAGCACCATCGAAAACAAAGCCACAGTTTCTAAAACAATTTTTGATGTATGCTTCCTGTATATACTCTAATGAGCGACTGAGATGTGTAATTGCATGTAAAACGTCAATTTTAACGGTCATTTAAATAGACGAGAAAATGGTAGACGTTTTCCTTTATTTCCGCCGGAAATTTGGAATCTATATAACTGAAAGTTAATGTCCTTCGGAATTCTTATGCCCCCTTCTCTCACCCTCTTTCTACCCTCCTCCATTTTCATTTGTTGCTACATATTTGTAATTGGGATAAAATTCTTAGTTGATTGATATCATAGTCGGCAGTGCTTCCTTAGGAATTCTTATGTCCCCCTTCCCTGCCCCTCTTCTACCCCCCTCCATTTTCATTTTTTGCTGCATATTCGTAATTGTTATAAAATCCCTAGTATGCCATAGTCGACTGTGTATCCTTAGGAATTCTTATGCCCCCCTTCCCTCCCCCTCCTTCTACTCCCTCCATTTTCATGTGTTGCTTCATATTCGTAATTATTGTAAAATCTTTAGTTGATTGATATCATAGTCGACTGTGATTCCTTAGAAATTCCTTTGGAAATATCCGTAATTGTTTTAGAAATCTTTGTTACGCCCTCCTTCAGTCAATTTACATTTACAATTTTGTCCACTTGCTCTTTTGGACACTTGCTCTTATGACCACTTGCTCTTTTGTCCCCTTGCTCTTATGTCCACTTGCCCTTATGTCCATTAGCTCTTATGTCGCTTGCTCTTATGTCCACTTGCTCTTTTGGGACTTGCCCTTTTGTCGTTCACTCACTTGTAGCACCAAACTTACTAAAACCCTCTTATCGTGTGCCACCCAAAATACAAGCAGCTTTTCCTATAACTTATACCACCAACGTTACACCGATCGCCCCTTGATCTTATGCCACCCAACGTACACCCGGTTCCCCTGGAATTTATATCACCAAAAGTACATATAATAATTTTTCGTAGGTTATATAAAAGAAATGATTTTTACTATGGTTATTTTATAAATAAACGCAAGTACAGTATTATATTCAAATATACATATAATTCACTGTATTCAATACCGGTGTTCCCAGCGTTGGACATGCTACTTAATAAATAGAATCGCCCAGGCTAGAACCCCGTAAATTTAGGCAGCACATAACGCCGGAAGGTATTACCAGCAGCGGAATAACCAGGACGTAATCTTGCCTGGAAACGTGAGAATAATAATTTTAAAATGAAATATCCGCAAAACACCATAATATGAATTGATTATAATGTAATCCAAGCGATTAAAATATCTGTATGATCATACTATGACGCATACGTAAAGGGATCTTAAGATCGAGTTCTACAATGGACATAGACGTTAATGCTTCAATTTGTTATTCTTAGCGAACTCGTTTGAACATTATCGCAAATTCTGATCATTTAGCAGAGGTAGATATATTAATTTTATCAATTTTCTGTTTTTAAAATGGGTAATTATTTCGTCGTGCATGTATTAAATTAAATTATTCCCTCCTATTAAATCTTTGAAAATGCTATTTTTTTCGATTTTTTAAAGATTTTCATATTTAGCATATCCCAATGATATATATGTTAGGCACTTAGGTTTTTCCACAAATCGTAATAATTAAACTAAAAATGTAGTTTGTTATCTTATTTTTGTGTGAATTATAAAGTATATAACATATAGCATTGGTAAGAAACACTAAATATTTAGCATTTTTATTTATTTTTCTTTTAATATCGTATTATTTATAATTTTATGCCATAATTCTTAATAACATAACTAAAACATTCTGTTTAATCTGGTATAGATAAAGCACCAACAACGTTCATTACAACCACACAAAGCCTTTAGGAAACTTTGAAGATTGAACTACGTTAAAAATACTCTCCCACATGTTTTTGGCAATTTCTATGTACTATTTGCATTCGACCAAGCAGTCGTAAGCCTAAATATATAAAACGAGTATCAATAATCGCAACCCAACCGTGGCATTTGTCATACACCAATGTAAATATTTTCCTCATCGGAACATGATGATCATATTAGCGATATGCGGTCAGCGGAAAACACTTTTTTAATAAATTATAATTCGGAAACAAACAGCGGGCAAACATTTTCCATTAAGGGAGTGGTAATTTCACAGAGAGAAGGAGAGGAGAGGAGAGAGAGGGAGAGAGGACTGGAAGAACTTCCGTTGTCCTCCGTAAATGGACGTGAGTTATGAGGAGAGAGATGGGATTAAATGAGAGAAATCTGCATTATCGAGAGACTTTGAGGTGTGAGAGGGGTACAAGTGGAGAGGGAGTTAAAGGGTAAGGGGTCGCGCCGTGGGCAGGCGATGTAATCCTAGAAGGGTTCGAGGAGACTGAAAGAAAGGGAAGGGAGATAGAGAAAGAGAGAATTCCGTCGTTCCATTGCGTGATGTTAGAGAGCTCCGTATAACGTTCCTCTTTGATGTAGCCGCCGAGTTTACGAAACCGCCTCTTCTCCCCTCCACCTCACACCACTGCTCTCCCCTATCTCTGAGAACGTAACTATGTCTCTGCTACCCTTAACTTCTCTCTCTCTCTCTTGTCGTCTCTCTCTCTCTCTCGCCGTCTCTCTCTCTCTCTCTTTATAAGGCCACATCCAGGAGTAGGCATCCTTCACCGTCCATTGTCTCTCGGATGCCAGCCACCGCACCTCCAATAACACGGTCTAGCCGACACCTGAGGTCAAAGAGACGCGCTTGTACACGTTAACCGAGACGGTTTACGCGTGCCTTCTTTATCCGTCCTCTCCCATCTTTCCCTCACTATCCCGCTTTTGCGGTTTATACTCTACTCTCTCTCTCCCCCTCCCCCTCTCCCCCTTCCCCCCCTCTCTCTCCCCTCTCTCTCCCCCTCTCTCTCCCCTCTCTCTCCCCCTCTCTCTCTCCCTCTCTCCCCCCCTCTCTCTCCCCCTATCCCTCTCCCTCTCTCTCTCTCTCTCCCTCTCTCCTCTCTCTCTTCATGTATATATATCCTATGTATTATGCGCGTAGTGAAAGAGACGAAAGAAAAGCGTTATTATTTTATTCTCTTCATTGATAATCTAAATAAACGCATGCATTGACGTCGCCTATGTAGTAGGTCCTGTAAGATGTTAAGAGCAGTCGTCGATAGACACTTGAAGTAAAGCAGCTGTTTGTGAGTTCGTCTATAATGGTGCAACGATAATCATTGGAACTAAGGTTAGGTAGAATTAAAAATATTTCCGCTTTTAATATTCCGCGATATTAAACTAGCATTGAGTAACTCTGTGACATTGTGCTCTAATATATTGCTGCAAAATCGCAGAAAATTTAAAAAAGGAGAGTTAGTAGCCCAGATACAGCTACCAGAGTAAGGAACAGGAGCCAGAGATCAAAGGAAGAGTATTGGAGGAAAGAGAGAGAAAGAGATGCGGAAGGTCATAGGATTGCCCGTGTAGATGAGGAGCGGAGAGTACAAGAAAGACAAAGAAATAGGGAAACACGTCAAATGAATAGGGGACAAAGAAGATCTAACATAGGGCGGAACTATTTAGATTTTTTGCAACGGACTGCTAGTATATACAAATATATATATATATCCATTTCGCGTCCCTTCCGGAATAGTGATTATCCGCAGCGATGCGAACTTCTACTCTAATTTTCCTTGGAAGCTACCGGTTTGGCCGGATAAATTTTCCTAGCAGGAGGACAACGTCGTCTGGAGAAAAATGCCGAACTGCACAGCTGATATCTATTTCTGAAGTAAACATTTAATCATTATTTGCGATTTTTATCAATTTTCTGATGAGTTTACTTTCAATTTGGTGTCTACTGATAAGATGTTGTATAGCAAAATAGGTCATATGAAAAATGGATTTATGAGCCTGCTGGCAGAAAATGGTTTATGGATGGATTGAAACTATCCATATCTTACTGACAGCAATGTCTTCGTCGGTTGAGAAACATAATAGATCTTGGTAATTCTTTTTTGAATGCATAGTATATGTGGAACACTCTTGAGGCTCGCATTGTTAATAACAGTATTTTATTCTCAAATAAGAGATACAAACTATTGATTTATGGCTGAAAAAATCTTTAAAAGTCTTATCTTGGAATAGGAATGAAAATTTAACATTATAATCTAAGCCCTGCCACGATGTCACGAATTCACCTCTAAATTAACCTCTTCAGTATTAGAAAAACGGAGTAGATATGAATGTATTCTTCGCTGGAATAAAGATTTTAGCAAATGCCACTTTGATTAACCAAAAACTAAATAAAATTAATTGATAAATCAAGCAAGGCAACTATTAATTGTACCATACTAATTTTGAAAGAATGTCTCTTAATTATTAAATAATTATTTCTTGGCCAAAATTTTAAGTGAATAATTCTCTTAAACGTATCTCTTAATAGGTCCGTACTAAAATAGTATTCGGATCATAATTTCCTAGTCTTCTGCCTATTTCATTAAGGAGGTTACGAACGCAGACGAAGAATAATGTTTTTGAGTGCCGCTAATTTCGTCTCGTTTCTCTGCTCGCTCACATTCCACTGATTCCGCAGATTGATTCCGTCTGCGCCGAATAATTTTATTTATTTGCGTTGAAAGACATGCGGCGGTTCGTTCGTTTCGTCGTTACACGAGTTTCCTCAAGCGGTTCCAATCGAATCAGGCTTGTGAAAGGGATGGCAGCAATTAGATTTCAATTTATATCGAATGGAAATGGTTGCGACAGCAGCGCTGTTCGGAGAACACCGTCGACATGCCCTCCGCAGCGAGGTGTGATCTATTGGCCCGACAAGAGGCGCGTTTCAGAATCACAGCTCCCCTTCCGCATTCCCAATTGGATTGTTTCGGTGTTCGGCGAACGAATGCGGCGTGGGAAACATTTTCGTCTATATGATGGAATTTTTAAAAATATACGTAGCAATTATTTTTTTCGTTACGATTATAGATGTCTCCCTCTGTTTAGCGCATTTTCTTCAATGGAAAAGCATGCTTGTGTTATCACTCTGTCTGTTTGTCCGCGGACAATCAACCTTTTTCTTTCAAGAGATATTTGGAAAATCCATTTTGGATTAGGTAGCTCTAATTAGTCTATTAATTTTCCGCCAGTTGGTTTTTTCAAGTATTTCATAGATTTTCTACTTGGTTGCTTAAAATTCGAAGAATTCGAGATAATGCGTCCAAACTACTGAAGTCGGAGGAATAAAGTTTTTTTCAGATGGGAAGGTCTAGTGAGACTCTACATTCGAAAGGTAGGGGCTGTCCCCTCTCAAAAGGAGGACACAAACAAGAAAACCCGAAAAAATATTAAGAAAACGTGCTTCCTCCTTATCAAGGATATCTTACGTTTTCTAGAGTGTTTTCGTATTTAAATTTCATAAGTATACCGTTCCTTACTTTTTTTACACTCTTCTCCTACACCGCTTGATAAATTTCGTCTCTATTTCTCCCCCTATTCCCCACCATGTCGGATCTCCGTATATCTTTCTCTAACAACCTTTGAAGTCCTCTCTTTCAAATTTCCACTATCAAATAATCGAAATATCATAAGTCATTGCCTCGATGGAGCTTTTCACATGCAAATTGCCTCCGAAAATTCACTTCCGCAGCGAATATATTTATTGCTACGCGAGCATCTAAATTTATTGGGTGATTTTTTTTCACTCCCTTCCTCCCTCCGTGAAAATTCATAAATCATCTCTCTCGTTCTTCGCTTTCGTAACTTCATTTTTTTTCTGATCGAATTCCTCTTTAACCGAATTCCTCTCGCGCCAACGCGGCCGCGGTTTTATCGATCTCGTTCCGACGACAACACGCTCATCGCTCGTTAAATTATGTTTCGGACGACGATTTTCTTCTTTTTTTCTCTCTCATCCCTCTGGCTTCACTTTTCGTCTTTTATTGCGATCCATCTTTCTTATCATTATAATCGACCAATCAAAAATATGTCAGGATTTTGATGAATTATATCGCGATACAATCTCTCTCTCTCTCCTCTTCAATCTCTGCGATTCACAACCCCGTTTTCTTTCTCCCTCTCCTTGCTTCTCCTATCCTCTCTCTCTCTCCATTTCTCACTTCCTCAATTTTATTGCGGGGCAAGTTCTTCTCCTCCGTGGCTCGCTTTTGGAAAAGTACAATCACTTTGACCCTTTGGGATTCTTTCCGCGGATTAAGGTCAATGCCTTCTTCTTTTCATTCCCTCTTAGCAACATCTCTGCCCACCTTCTCTCCTCTTCTCTCTCCCTCTCTCTCTCATTATCCGCTTCATTCTTTTCTTTAAACTTTTCTCCCAACGATAAAAAATGCGAACTTTCTGAGGGGGTGCTGCTGCTCTTTGAAACATTTTTCTGTGTACTTTCATTTTTTTCATTTTTTAAGTCCTTCCTCCAGTTTTATGTCCGTTTTATCTGTTTTTTATTATATTGTCAATTACGCACATTCCTTCATCCTCTTTCCCTTTATTTTTTCTGCGTTGAAATCCTACATTTCAGCCGTTATAATTGTTTCCTCCTAAATTTTCGATCCTACTATCATGATGCCATTTCACTCGTAGCAGTTTTTCCTTTTTGTAATTAGGCAATTGTTTTCACTTAATCTTTTCTCCTCATTCCTCGAGTGACGAAAGCAACTTTATCAAACTTATTCCCATAAAATAAGAAGCCATTCGGTATCTGTCAGCTTTATTTTATGCCGAAATGTATTTTTTAAATGTATATGTAACCGAATGAATGTAATTTATATGTGATGAGTTGTGACCAACGACAAAATACGTTTCAACTTTTTTAGGACGGTGATTCACTCTTGAATTTCATTTTTCCTGAAACGCATTTAATTATTTCGCAAAATTTGTCCCCCTAAAAAAATCGTGAGCATAAATAACAGAGGAAAAAAGATTTTTTTTTTAATATCTGTCCCCTGCGGGGAAACATCCTTCCGCGTCATTGTTGAACGAAAAATAAGAAAATTCGCGTTTTTTTTTTGCATCCGCTCTAATATTTAAACATCTCATCGGGGAGAAGAGAAAAGACAGTCGAGTTTCGCGGCGCGCATCGATTTTAATCCCTCCCATTCTCTCCAGTCAAGCAACATGTCTCTATTATCCTCCCGTGCAACCGAGATTGAAGTGATGAGCTTATCGGCTGTCTGTTATGTGCTTCCCTATCTATACCTAAGGGGAAACTCACTCCCTCTCTCCCCCCCTCTCTCTCTCTCGTTATTCCGTTACCTCCCTCGCCCCTTGCCTTTAACCCGGCCCTTCTTCGCCCGATATAACTTTGACGCGCCCATTTATCACCCATCGTTGCGTCCTCGGATATCTCTCCTCCTTCCCGTTTTATGTCCTGAGCTCTTTCAATTTTATAGGTAAATGTAATCCTCCCGGAGCTAGTAATCAATAGGCTTATCATTGCGAATTAAGAAACTTGTCCAATCTCTTGGTTGTACTTTACCCTACTTATGGTGCATTAACTGCGGGTAGATAGAGTGATTGACCGCCGTTCCGCCAACCTCGGAAAATTTTATCTTGGAAATCTATTTTTATGTGAATGGAATTTCTCTTAAAGCAGACATCTTACGTTTATGATCTCCGAATAGCATTGGCGATTAGCCGATGGCTTATTTAAATGCAACGTAGCGTTGAAAAACCGCCCCATATTACACGGGAAAAGTTTTACTAAACAAGAAACGAATATTGCACCATTTAAATAGACTTAATAGGTTCATACACATTCCCACATCTGTTCACCTACCCAGTAGTGGATTCGCGCAAAAAATCTTTAGAAAAAGTATATTTTTCCGCATTGTCTCTCCATACATAGATTTCTTAGTTATTCGCCCTTATTACATCGGGACACAGGCTCGAAAATTGAATCAAAATGGGAATTTCCTTTCTAAATAAGTTAGTTTCACCCGAGGTAAATAAAAACACTTTTCTAGAAATTTTTATACTTTTCATTTATTTGAAAGCATTTAGACAAGAAAAATAAAGCAAATAATCCAAATTAGAGTTGAAATTAAATTTAAATAAATAAATTTCCAAACAAAATTTAAGACATTTATTTTTCCTACCTGAATTTATATTGGAGAGGAAAAGTGGGTAAATGATGTTATATTTAGAAGTGAAAAATTGTCGAAGACACGAGAACTCCACCCGCAATTCAACCGTTTAAAGTTACACGATCAAATATATTCAAAAGATTTTTTGACGGATTAATGGAAACTCGTGCCGAGATGTCCATAAAATTAGAATTTCTCGCTTGAATCTTCCCAATTTTCCTTGAAATTTGGAAGCCATTTCTTTCCAGCGGAGATTTATATAGTACACACATATCCCTTTCCGCATTCCACATCCCTCTTCCACCTGCTCCTTCCTGAGCCATTTCCTGTTTTTTCCCTCCTGTTCAACTCTCTCTGCCTTTCACCTCCCTTTCTCTCCTCTACCGCCACCTCCGTTCTCCTACCTCCGCTTATTTTCCGTCCTTCCTCACTTCCTCTACCTTTTTCATATGCGTTATTTATCCATCTTTCATTAAGCATCCCTTTTTGCACCCTCATTTCTCTCGTTCACTCCTCCTACCCTTTTCTTTGTTCTTTCACTCGTTCCGGTTCTATCCTTTCCCGTCTTCCTCCACTTGCCTTTTAAATGTCGTTTAATATTTTTTCTATTATCTATGCTTTGTCGTTTTTTTAGCGATTTTTTTCCAAACATACGATTTCTCCGTCTCTCTGTCTGTTAACTATTCCTGAACGAAGGCAGATAGGGACTTTCGTTTCTGCACCAATCAATGTACCATTCCGTCCCGTTATGCGTGCTTTCTTTGTGAGTTTCTATTTCCAACAAAATGGAGGTAAAATTTCAACTTACATTTTCTTTATTTGATAAACGTTATGTTTTGAAAACTCTTCTTCTCAATTATACTATTTTTGTAACACTATTTCATAATAAGCGTACAATATTTGCAATAATAAATACAATAATATTTTAACAATCTGTATTGACAAATTATTTTTGAAAAACTGCCATTTAATGTCTGCTTCAGCGTCTCTTTCCTCACTTGTTTATATCTTTTCATCGCATTTCTACTAGTCGTCTGCATACTAAATCTTATAAGCCCTTTATTCGTCCTTTTCTCGCCTTTTTTCATTCTACTCTTTAATTTTGGCGAAGGAAAATATCATTCGTATATATTTTATATATATATATTTTTCTGGTGAGATGACCTTTCATCGGGAGGACATTCGAAATGAACTTCCCCTTTTTCATCCCGATTAATTATCTTTCCCAATAAAATTTTGCCCGTTGTAATTGTATCAACGTTTTCCTTCATCTTTGCCTCCTCCCCTTTATGCTTCTATTCAAAACCTAAAACCCATAAAACGTGAATAAAAGTGTTTCTATTGTAAATTTTCGCTTTCTTGTTTATTTCTCTTTCTTTTTATCTCTCTCTCTCTCACTCTCTGTACAGAATTTTGTTTATTTCGAAAATTCTCGGAAAAGTCCCTTCAGCCCTCATAATCTCTCCGTTTCTCTTGAATCGGGACATTTTTCATTTTGTATAATTAATCTTGCTGTTTTTCTCTTCTTTTTTGTCGCTTTCAAACAGTCATACTTTATTTTTTATTTTTATTAAATGGATTCCTGAATTGAAAAAATAAATACTACATATTTATTTTGCCGCTCGCATTAGCGTTAAGCCCATCCATTTGATTCGTAATAACGATCGAGCTCGTTCCCTGTTTCGCGCAGCGCTATCTCGAGTTTTTGCATTAGTATTTTTTTTAAATTTAACGAATGATACTTGGGACGCAACCCGAAAAAAATATATCGCGTCGCTTAGTTTTTATAAAAAACAATATAAGTAATTTCAAAGGCATTTTTTTCTTTGTTTTCCTTCCTTTTATCAAAACGTAGTTCCTGCAACAATGGCGGTTTGTTTATTTCCGAGTGAAGGAACATTCCGCTGCGCTTATATTATAAATGGCCTGGGGTTCGCCGTTTCACTTCTGAATGATCTCCGCAAGAAAAAATATCGCCTCTGTGGGAAAAAAGTCATAAAAATTCGCGCTTCGCCACAATGCACGCAATAATTACTGAAGCGGTATCTCCGCATTCATTCGTCCTTGGATGTAATCTCCCCGAGTGTTATTTTGATATCGCGAAATAAATAAAAAAAAGAGAAACCTTTAATCCCTCGAATGGGCCGGTGTTTTCTCGCGTTTCATTAATAACGCCTTTTATGTAACGACCTTCTTCCCTCCGGTCTCTTACGCTTCCTCTCTTCTTCCTTATTCGCATCTTCCTTGCCGCTACAGTCTTCCTTCCTTCTCTTCCCTTCCTCCCTCTTCCCTTCCTCCCTATCTTCTCTCCATCCTGCCTCCACAATTTCACATTGCTTCCTTTTCCTTTAGCAGTTCATCATCTTATTCCACCTTCGTTTTCCACGGCTAACTCATCTGCACCTCCAAGGCGTTCGTATACATAACACTCGGACCCTTTCTCCCTCTAACCACTTCTCTTCCCATTCTTAAGCATTTTTTTATATTTTCTCCTCTTCAACTATTAAAAAAATTACGCCTTTAACTACCTTCTCGATTATCTTTTCAAGAGACCTGTCTCGACTTCTCGAATTTCTCACAATTAGTCACGCTGTATTGTTTTTTTTTACGGCTCGTTTGATTTTGTGGTTTTTTTAAACTTTTTTGTGTTTCGTCATAATAATTGTCTTCTAAAATTGATAACATTAAAGTTTTCAATTTTTCGCCTCAATTTGAAGATATTTTTTGCTTTATAAGTAATTATCGATCTCACCTTATGTATGCAGTGCCAACGTTAAATTATGTAGCTCCAATATCCGTTAAAACTACTTTGTTGATATAAAAAAATTGTTACTTTTTCGTAAAAATTTATGAATTATGCGCAAAATTGAGCCTTTGGTTTCCTGTATAAATTATCAGTAGTCCTTATCATATATATCAGTATAAAAAGAACTGATGAATCAGATATTAAGGCCGTTTTTTATTGCGTTACACATCCTAAGCTTCCCCTGAAGTCTCCAAATTTCAACCTTTGGAAGAGCTTATGGACATGAAAAATCCCTAAAAATTTGGTTGTTCTAACTTGAACCGTGTAGAAGCAGCCCAACGGATACGGAAGTGTGACGGACGGACGGATTGGCGGATAAAACGATTTCATTCGATGAAAACGCTTGGTATGTGTAGTTGCATATTTTTCATGCAGCATTTATGTAACGAACATCTCTAAGTCATTGTCGCCGGCGAGCGTTTATTTTGCTATCCTTATCTTATATATATATATATATATATATATATATATATATATATATATATATATATATATATATATATATATATATATATATATACACACACACACACACACAGTGTGGGACCCTGTATCCAGCTACCCAGTATCCGGAACGTTCCGAAAACCGGAAACCGACAAAGTGTAATATTTAAAATGGGCGCCAAGTAATTTGTGTTTTTTGGTGGCGCTACTGATGTGTTTTATAACCAGTCGATGGTGAAGGCTTGTATTCTCGTGATTTTTTCTCACATTTTTACTGCAGAGCAGGTGTATAATGCTGACGAGACTTCTTTATATTGGAGGTATATTCCTAGAAAAACTGTTGTTGCACCAGAGGAATCAGCACCCAGTGGGTTTAAAGGTTCAAAAGAAAGGATAACAGTGCTAGGTTGTGCATTTGTTTGTACATTTTAGGCCTGGCTACCCGAATTCCGGAAAAAAACCCCTATCCGGCAACCCTCAGGTCCCAAGCATGCCGGATACAGTGTCCCGCACTGTGTGTATGTATATATATATATCCCAACCTTTGCTTAGACCAGTGGTCTTCAAGGTGGGCGATAGCGCCCACCAGTGGGCGTTTTTGGATTTTTGGTGGGCGTTAAAGAATTCACCAAATGCTATTCTAATTTTTACATTGAAAAATAAAATTCTATAAAAAAACTTAATGATATGCACACATATTCTGTACAACTATTTTATGTACAACTATTACAGTTCGTTCGTCGTTAACTATAGTATCATATCATACTATACTAGCGACAATGTATTCATGCTGCTGTAAAATCGAAAGGCCCATGAGGGTGGTCGGAGTCTCTCGCAGAAGCAGCGAAGCGTTTAAGTTTAATTTCATCAAATATATAAAATCATAAATTTTTAAACACTGTTTTTACCACTGAGACCGTATTCGGTAATCTCATCTAACGTCAATCCCACTAGTATTAGGGTTACCATACCTCCATAAATCGCTTTGCTACCGGGGGCGCAAAATTATTCTTTGCCCCGGGCGCCAGAAACCCTCACTATGCCACTGGGTGGGCGGTGAACTTATTTCAAAGGACAACATATGGTAAAAGTGGGCGGTGACTCAAAAAAGGTTGAAGACCACTGGCTTAGACAGATGGGCGATGCTCGAGCAGGGTCCTCCAAACTACGAAAACCTCTCGGCATGAACCCCCCCCCCCTACCAGGTGGGAGTAGAGATTAAGATAACTGCAGGCATTATACCTTTCCCTTGACGAAACTTACGGAATTGGGTCACGCGTTTTAACATTCTCCCCTCTTTTTGGGGGTATGAGGTTAGTGCGGTCAAGTATCCATCTCTCCCTCTCTCTCTCTCGGCATTTGTGGCATTCCCGTGGCTGTTACTCACGTGCGGCGGATTTGACCTCGGCGTTACTCCACTGAAGAACACATTCCATTAACCGTTAAGGGCTAGCTAGTTCACTGCATTAAAATCGATCGATAATTGAGACAGCAGGGGTGAAAAAATATTTTACAATTCGTAGGATATTGTTAATGATTTACTGTGTCCGAGTGGAAATTAATGGACTTAATTTATAAACCTCAAAGCTTTGCCCGTTAGTTAATGTGGGGTGCAACGGCTCTTATGTTTTTATGAATGCTTCCATTAACAAAAATCGAAAAAGAAACTTTTCACGAAGTTATATAAGAGGTGTAGTCTAACTTCAGCTCTGGTGCAAAAACAGCTGATGGAGTTTTGCTTTTCCAATTCGCAAACAAAAGGGGCCAAAATGAAAGACAGGGAGGGCAGTTGAGTATGATATTTCAACGTTGCTGCCCAGCTATTCACAGGAGCCGTTTTTGACAACTCTCCCATTCTCGGGTGTCAGGGAATAAATTGTATTTAGATTGCAATAATCTTTCTAGAAGTTTTTCAGAGGATAATATAAATTGCATTGCAAAAAAGTTTGCATAATTTATATGTAATGGTGTTATTTTTTTAAAATCGGTCTCTTTATTTAGATCAGGTTCCTGTTAATCTTTGCGCAAACCATTCTGGGATTTTCCCCTTTTTAGATACCTCCGACTCGCTCAAACTAGTATTCCTTTAAGAAATCGTTCGCTACGGATAAATTATTCCACTTAAAATTATCTATCATAAGAATCGCTGATACATCCTTCCTGGATAATTTAAACTCTTTTACCTCAATTCAACTTTCGACTCTCTCGAAACAACTATCGAAATCCCTTGGTTGTGACTTTCACCCTGGAGATTAACCTCGAAGTCTCATTTGTTTTCTTATATTATATATATATTTTTCACTCACATTCCGCGAAATTTCTGTTGGAATTTATCTCCGAGATGATACATTGCAAATAACGAAAAAAAACGTTTTGTTTATTCTTCCGCTCCTATTCGCCGTCCTTGGCAACGAATATCCCTGGTCTCTTGGAACCACCCTTCTTCCCACCACATCGCCAACCCATGACCTTTCCCGCCTCCGCCCCATTTTCTCCTACTCCCAACCCCTCCCCCTTTCGCAGTCCCAATCGCTTCATCCACCTTTCTTCCTCCTCCGCCTCTCTTCCAACAGCCTTATCATCCATCCTTCTTCCCCGAGGCCGTTCATCATCGCTCTCATCCCAGAAGGGGAAATCCGAAACGTTTTCTCTTCCACGCGCTCAAGTTTCCTTAACCCCGTCTTTCCTTTCTCTACCTCTCTCCTGAGATCTCTTTCTCTCTCCCTCTCTACATCCCACCGCTTTGCTATCTCTGTGTTTCTCTCTGAACTCACAAATCTAACAACGCTCGAGAATATCGCTTTGCAGACTTCGTTTGTTACGTTTCCACACACATACACACACGCACTATGGTTCGATTTCGCCGATTCTGGTAATTTTAAGAAATTCATTAGTCGTATAAACCTGTGTCGCTCTGAGCAACTGGCACGATCCGAATCAGAACTGGATTTTTTTATATCTCCGATACAATTAAAATAATGCGGCGTTATTATGATTGATCGTTTAAGTAGCTGCCTTGATATAAAAACGGGGATTTGAAAAATAATAGATGTTTTGCTCTTGCGCCTCGAGAAAAAAATATTGGTGGTATTCTCTTCTGTCGGGGTTGTAGAATCACCTATCCAATAACAAAAAAAAACAGTATATTTCATGAGAGTTCTGCTTTATAGCTCAAGAAAAGGCTCAATGTAAAACGTACTTATTTTTAGCCTATGCAACTTTAATGCTTCGTGGTATTTTTTTACTGCATGCAAATAACACACGTCAATACGAATGCCATTCTTCATGGGTGTCATATTTAATTTGAGATAGAGCTCTTTTTCGGTCTTATTACCTCTCAAGACATTTGTAAAAATTTTGGGTTTTTATTTAAATAATGAGAATTGTGGTAAAAGATAATTGCAATTTCGATGTAAAAGTTAGAAGGAAAAGGGCCGAAGAACATTAATTATTACAGTCAATATCTATTATTTAAGAAATGAAATTAAAATATCCTTATTGCATTTTTATATTAAAAGTATTAAATCATTTTATAAAACTGCAATAAAAATATCAATATTTTTTCTTCATTCTTCGCTTCAAGTTATAAAATGCGATTTTTTAAAATTATTTATATATCTCTACTCCTATTTTCTCCCTACCATTTCTCATTCTAAAAAATACAAAATTTGATGTCACTGAGATCGTTTTCATGGTATCAAGATTTCTCATTGTTAAAACTTTGAATAATTCCCGTGTTTTCTGACTTCAAACGAAATTTCAAGCTAATTTGGCATTGATTCAGATTCCCTCATCAACAAAAATTTAATTCGTTCTTTGAATAAAATTTACTAAAGAAGCCGACAGACACTTCGTGGAACTCCGTATTAAAAATAAGAATAGGTTAGACGTCGTATAATTAAACACGACAACAGTTTAAAATAACTTCGTGTTAATTTAACCTAACGCGGTTCTTTCGGATGGACATCTGGCCAAGTGCCAAGTTCGTGTATTTTATTTTTGCTCTAATTTAACAAAATAATGTTGTGGACAAATAGCTACGCAGTTTATTAATTATGGAAAAATTTTATATTGAAAAAATAATTAGTTCCTAGATATTCCACATTTCGAGGTTTTCGGGTTTTTCCTTGTGCTTACACGTTTATATCTACGTACCTACCAAGTTTTTTGATTCTCAATTATTCCGAGTCTGTACCACTTCCACATTAGAATCACACGCGCATGCAGACAGATATACTTAAAAAAATAAAATATATTAAATTAATAAAGTAAAACTAGGCTTCTTTACGCTTGTTATATTTAAAAAATCGACAGAGTGGGGGCAATGAGTAAGAATGACTTGATAGTCTCAATCTGAGACGGAAATGTAATTAAGTATTCCAGCTAACTACGTCACGAGTGGAAACAAAAGTAATCAATTTATAAAGGAAACCCAGAACGGAAAGAGGATCATTATTTTTCATCGCCATTTTTAGTTTTACAAATATGAAATCATTTTTCACGAAGCAGCATTGACTCATAACAGAAAGCTTTATTCCATGTGTCCCATCCAGGGCATCAAATATCTTTCGAGCCTTCCTTTCACATGCATATATATATATATATATTTTATCTTGTATGCTGGTAAATTTAATCTCTGAAAATTTTTTTTCATTTTTCGTATCGGAAAAGGTGCACGGAGAATTCGGTTTTTTACAACGGTATTTAAAAAATACACCAAAGGAAAATGTTTCTCATAATAATATACCTCCTGAGGGAAATGAAAAAGTTTTCTAAGTAAAAGAATCATATAAAGGATTTTTGGTCTCTTGTTTCCAGGGTGAGGAAATTAGTTATTTGCCTTCTCGCTGGATTTAATATTCTGAGATCAGTTCCTACCATTAAATTTCTGATTGACTCTTTTTTGTTCGAAATTAACTTATATCGAATATTTTGACGTGTTGAGTTGCTTATATAAATAAGCAGTTAAATGACTCATGGCTAACATTTTACACGTTCCGTACAATAAATGCAAATTTAAGAGGGATGTGGCCAAAGATTTAGATGGAAGTGATTGGTCCATTAGGACACCCAATTGGACACCAAAGTCTTCAACTGTTAACTTCTAAAATGTTAGATGAATTAATTGTCTTTAGCGTTTTCGTATATTACCATGGTGTGCGTCGTAGATGGATTGCGTTTTAGTTACGGCGCTATGGAACCGAGCCATGAGTTTGAGGATTTCAATATCTGTTTGTTCAGTTGATTCACTGCAGTATAGAGAGAGGGAGAGAGGACACAGGAGTGGGAATATTATGCGTCCCCGGGCTGACGCAGCGACAGTTGCTCCCAAGTGGAGTTTCGGAGAAGCAGCTAACGTCCTTTTTCTCCCCTCCTTTTCGTAAAAAATCTACCATAAAAAAGGAAACCACGCACATCGCGTCTTTTCCTCATTCCGCCCACTTCCGCTACGGATCCTTGCGATTTTTTTTTCGTTTTTTCTCCAACTGTCGTTTCCTTACAATTTTATGCGACGGAAAAGGAAGGGAGGAGATGTGCTATATTAATTTTTTTTAATGTCTCGCCATAATTTGTTCCTTAACCTTTCTCCCTACAGATTATATCGTGCGGTAGAGAGAGCAGGCACAAAGCTGTTACGTTTTCTCGAATGGGGAATAGTTCCGTATTCTTCATCGATAAAATTATCGCTTAAGGGATAATTTCCCTTATTCTAATTTATATATTTTTTTCTGAAAATGCATTCTATTAAAAATTTAAGCGGAATGGAAACTGCCAAGTGTATATTCCATAATGGTTGCCATCCACCAGTAAGGTGACTTGCAGGGTATTATGTAGTTGGGTACTCTCGCCTGTATTGGAAGCTACTTTGCATCCGACGTGTTAGTTTTAACGATCTATATTAATTTACATTTACATTTACATTTTTTATCTTTAATGCGTTTTCCTTGTGCTCATCGCTGGTAAAAATCAAATTATAGTGAAGTTTTTTATGTTGAAGCTAGACGATTCTTGGCGGTGGCTTGTTGACATGTGACATAATAGAGAACTCTGCTAACCTACTTTTCCCGTAATTAGCATTGAATTTTTAATATAGGTACTCGCTTAAATAATTTAATGCAAGATTTTATGGATGAGAAAAATAAGCGTCTACATTCTTCAATCTGGAAAAAATAAGGGAAACCTTCCTAGAAACCTACAAATTCATTCCTCGAAAATGCCCTCCGCCTCATTAAAAACGAATCCCTCTCTCTTTCTTGTCGTGGAAAATACTACTTCCCGCAGAGTTGTAACCGCAGGGATTTACGAAACCTAGGTGAAACACGTCAGAAGCAATCTCGCGTCCTCTTTTGGGGCTCGACATTTTTCCTTCCTTCAGAGACGAATATCTCCCAATGCAATCTTCCTTTCCTTATAATTAATCCAAAATTGTGATTTCGCTCGTTAAATTCCTCCAATTAAAAAAAAATGATATCCCCTCCTCGTGCACGGAATTCCGTACCTCATTTTTTTTATATTCCCCCTTCACTTTGTTTCTCGTTTTTTCTCTCCGTCTCTAGAAAAAATTGACGAATTCCGCCCCGTCGTCCACCGCATCCGCTCGTTCGAGGCGCGGGGAAACCATTGGCCAGACCGCCGGCCGGCCGGGGTGATTTCATAGGGTTTTTGGTTGGCGTGGAGTGAGTGATCTTTCTCAAATTAGCAGGACCAAAAGGGCAAAAGGGGAGAGGGGAGGGGAGGATAGGGGGGAAGGGTGGGATGGATGGATGGGAGAGGAACGACAGAGTTCCCTTTTTTTCCGGCAAACTTTTGCTTCTTTTTTTTATATATGTGATTTTCCCCTTCGCTTTTTACGACCTTTCCTACCCGCTTCCAAAAGTCCTCTAAAGCTACCTCCTTTTCACCTTCTCTTCTCTCGTATACATTCTCTCCCATACTATCCTCCTCTCTTTCTCTCTTTGTTTTCCCTCCTATCTCCACTCCCCTGCTGTTTCTTGCTTCTTTAATCCCTCTCTCTCTTTCGTTTTTTTTTGTCAGCTTCGTCCTTCTCTTTTTTTTCACTCAAAGTCGCCTTCGATTTATTTTCCTTTTTGCTCTCTCCATGTTGGTCCTTTTCTATTTATCTACGTGTTTTACATTCTCTTCCGATCTCCTATTATTGTTCTTATTATCTCCCATTGTCCGTTCGTATTTCTTCCATTAAAACTTCGTCCTATCTCCCTTTCGCTTCTTTTTATTTTTTTTTTAATATCATAATTTCACTTTAGCGTCCCTCTGTGCACTTGCTTAAATTGAAATTGTGACGAAACACTAAGTTATAGAGAGCTGAAAATTGAAGTTTAGATCTATGAACTGCAGACATTTGTTTCTTTTTGAATTTGTGTTTTTAAAAATATATATATGGTCGGATAGGGACAGGTATAAAATTTTTACATTTGAATATCTCCGAAGGTATACAAGATGTATAGCTGAAATTTTTAGTATACATTTCCGCATTGATGTTATTGTTCTCAAGTGATCGAATATATTTATACATATATAACCACATGAGAAATAAGATAAATTAAATGTACGCATATACAAAGATATTAAATACCAAATACTATTTAGTTCGCCAATTAGGTGAATGGGAAAAATCTTCAAACCGAAACAAAATAAAAAATATTACCGAGTTTAATTAATTTGACGGAAAGGATGATCCGAAGATCCTTTATGCGACAGTCAGAATCTGAAATGATGGGAAATGTGGAAACAGGTGAGAAAGTCTGCTATGACCGGGAAGCGAACCCGGGACTTCCACTTTCCGGGTGAATATTCTACCACTGAACTACCGTATCAGACTAATTGCCATGTTTCAGAACGGGAATATTCTCTTAGGTTGGGTAGTATCAATCAACCTCAACAGATGTCCTCAAGGAGATACATCAAAGAAAACCCCTACCCTCTCAAATGGTGAGAATGCCATGTAATAAATTGATGGAAAGGATAATCTGAAGATCCTTATGCTACAGGCATAAGTTGAAATGATGGGAAATGTGGAAACAAGTGAAAAAATCTGCTATGACCCGGTCATAGCAGATTTTTTCACGTTTCCACATTTCCCACGAGTGTAATTAAAGAAGAAAAATTGTGTTAAATTTTGTTCCTTAATGGATTACGCTCTATTTATTATCTCTTTTTCTTATGACTGTTTGCCCTCCGATTTGACTCATTTTTTCAACTGATATTTTTGTAATATTTCATTTCATAATATGTAAATTATAAAGTTGTTTTTCGCAACGTAATAGAGAAGTCGTATGAAAATTCGTTTTCTTGTATAAAAGATTTTTATAAAAATAGACACTCTGTTTTGATTGTTCAATGATGCTGTGCCATCAAGATCATTTTTTTTCCGAAACCCAGAACGCCTTATTTGAGAAAGAAATTATAGAATTGGTATGTGGGAAAGGTTGTAGATCTTCGTGTAAATAAATCGTCGGTTTTGAATTTGAACTCTAATTCAAGTTATTAAAAACGCAAATAAAATGTGTGCTACATTTAGACTAGGACAAAAGAACCCAGCACATTTCGTATTTTTACAAGAAGCGTGACGATACATTGCTGTCTTTCTCTCTTTGGAAAAACACGTAACGGAATAATCTAAATTATATTTTTCATAATTCGTTGCAACTAAGCACAAACCGTTTGTGTTAATAACGTCTTTATATGGTTTAATATTCTTATGATATTTTTAGTTTCTCTATCATAGATACATCTTTTGCCTTTCTAAGTTTTCATTAATCTCCCTACACCGTAGCATCAAAAAATATTTCTAAATGTACTCATTTTGCTAAAGGATTCTTTTCATTTATCTCCACTTCTCGTACATTCACGTCAGACCGATTCATTTCACAAGTCCTACCACTTCTCCCTTTTACTCACCCACTCCATTTGACCGTATCCCCATTAGACCGTTCCGCCTACCCTCATCCTTTCTCGCAGCTTCGACCTTCAACCCTTTTGTGTTGTATCCCCTCCGACCCCCTAATCCCAAATCCCAAATTCCCCTCCTCCATCTTAATTTCCCACCTAACCTTGTGGAACCTTTTTTTCCGAGCGCGAAATGTGGTAGGCAATCTAAAAAAAAATAATAATAATTCCTCAGAGAGCCAAAAACCGACGTCATAGCTGGAAAATCGAAATATATCATGGGTTTCACTTGACATTAAGACCCCTTCGGAAGGACTTTATCGAGATGTAACCTTAAAATGAAGATTGTTGAACCCTGTGACCAGCTCCATCTCCCTACCTGAACCTCTTAATGCTCGTAATGTTGACTAAACTCATTTGTTTGTGGATTTATGTTAATTTTAAGCAAACTCAGCATCATTTCCCAATTTTAGTTTCTGACGTAGTCCTATAGAGATTTTGATGCCGTCAGCACACCTATGTTGGGATAACGTCCTATCAAACTTAATACAATCAATTTCGTGTTTTCAAAGTCACGGTCACAAAATTTTTCTAGCATATTCTTTTAGCAAAGAAGCTTCGTTTTGATTCCCACTTTTATGATAACATTAAATTTCTTAAGTACCATCAGGTTTAAATAGATAGATAATTTATTTAACACATTTAAGCGTTTTCCAAAGCACTCGCAACTGCATATGTGGACATTTCACGGGAACAAGGTTCCCGACCACTGCTTTAAAAAAGTCCATTTTTTAGCCCCGTTCGTGATCCGAACACTTCACCTTGGCATTTGAGAAATTCGTCAATAAAAAAGTTTTCCTAAAGAATGTCTTGTTCCTTTTGTTACTGCGGCGAATTTTCGTTCGAAACTTGAAAAATAATCAGTCAAAAACGTATTATCGTGTATTTCAAATAATTAATGCTTAGGGTTATAAACTTACGTTTTTAGATATATTTAAATTATACTTCTATTAATTTATTATCACTATACAATGCGTATCTCAACGTTTAATCTGATGTCTCGTTTAGAAGCGATTCCATTTTTCTATAGTATTTAGAAGCCGCCTGGTGCTTATGTAACAGGACAGTCATAAAAAATCCACGGCATTTCATTTTAGTTTTTAGATTCTACTTACATCCCTAAAAATTTAATCTAATGATGCAACGATATTTTTTCGATTTTCCTTGAAATGAGGAAAGGAAAAGAATATTTTTACATTTCGATCGATACACTATGTATATACTTCCCGAGTTTCACTTTTTAAGACTTAGTAACTCACATTTTAATCCGAGACTACCGCCACCTTCTTTCCGTCCTTTATCTCTCTCGTTCCGTAAAACATTTTATCTCGGCATTGCGAGGAAAATAAGGTTTTGCCAATTTCTCGAAAATAATGTCCAAAGAGACTCAAGGTGGCCCGAATTTGTCCACAATGAGAGTCGTGAATACATTTTGAAGGAAATGGAAGGAGGCATTTTGCGCGTCGGAGGAGGTGAAGGAGGATTGGAGGAATCCAACGCATAACTCAAGAGTCAGACGATAGATGATGTCGTAAATTCAGAATGCGCTCGTAAATCCGTATGAAAGGAATGGTTCGCAGAGATCGCGATTCAATATCCTTGTACCGAAAGATAGTTCCCATTACACCATAGAAATTTCCTCCAAATTGTAGGTGGGTAGGATTCTGAAGAATGCTTTTCCTGGCGATTTTTATAGCCGGTCGGTGTCTCCTTTATGTTGGGTTTCCCCTTTCTTTCGAGGGCACAAATCAGTAACGTGCTTGAATTGTTGAAGGAGTCTCGTGAAAGCGAATTTGCATGCCCACTATAGATGGTGTGAGTAGCACCTATGTCTACTGAACGTAATTACACCTATGAGCATATGTTAGCGGTTCTTTGTTATCAAAGTTATGAATTGTTGGCGAGAACATTGTTAAATTGTTTAAGTACGGACACGCGGATGATTTCACGTGTCTTGATATAATTTCTAATAATTATCCTCTTGTTTTATGGCAACGTTTACGTGGCTGATGTATCGTTTGCGATTGTTTCAATCAACTGTTTCTACGAACCGAATTTTATTTCGTCAAATATGACTGTAATTTTGTTAGAGATAATTTTTATCACTAATTAATAATTGATTAATTTTCTTATTTCTATCGTTTTCACTGTTCAAACAACCGCCATGAAACAAAACGGCAGATTTCGCTCTGATTTATAAGCTTTATATCCCGGTCGAGAAAATTATGTTGTGGTTTAAATTTGTCCTAATACCTACTTACTTATTTTTATTCTGCTAACAATAACGAGAAGAAGTTGAAATTTCTTGATTCTTATTCATTACCGGTCAGATTTCGCATCGGATTGTTGAGAAAAGATAATGTAAAATAGAGGCAAGACTAAACTTTCTGTCCCTGATACAAATTGATGTCTGCGTTTGACTCATTTGTGAGCAACAAATTCATATAAATCAACATTCATCCAATAGTTTTATCTATCAATTCCTTAATATTTCGTATTTTTCGAACTTCAACTCATTCGCCGAAGAGATGTTTAATTGTCTCTCTACACGATGTTTATCAGCAGAAATTACAGAGTAGAAAATAAAGTATGACCATATTCTTCTCTGAGGTTGTCGCTCTTTGCTCCTGCTTTTCTTTCTGGGATGGCTGCTGTTAAGGAATAAGCGGTATCTTACGAGATCGTATATAGATAATATGGATACCTATCTACGTTTATTATAAATGCACTATGCGTGACGCTACGCTATCGATTTTTCAGAGTGCAAGGATTTTTACTTCATTCATCGAAATACCTAAATATGGACCGATTTTATTTTTTTTACTTAATCCTACCGCTAATACTGTATCCTATCTTATTCTTGCTATGTTTACACATTACACGATCACAATTTTCAGTAATAGGCATCTTTTCCGAAATTTTGTGGATATTTCGTACGCTTTGCGTTGCCAAGACGACCATCATTGTTGCCTCCGATTCAATTAGTGTCAATTAAACCTTCAGATAGATAAAAGAAAGCGCTATTCGCATCGAGCTTTTGTTTCAGCATCGAAACGTCAAACTATATAAATAGCAACTTAAATATTTACGGATAATTTTTCAGTGAACTGTGTATGATAAGCGTTTCTGTCCATTTAATCAAGGCAATTGAATCTTCATTGTATCGTTTGAGTGCTGGAATCTTATTTTTTTGTAGGTAAAATCATTATATTATTCATCTATAATGCTTATTAACGCAAATAGGCTCACGATTACATTCAAAATTAGATGAGTATAGGGACGTACGTTATCCTTCTAACGTATTGGAGGTCAAATTGTTATCTTCTCTTAGTAGATAATCTAATAATAAACGATTGCATTGATTGTTATATAAACAATAAAGGACATATATTTCAATAAAAAGAAACAAAGAAAATTATAAACATAAAAATTAGTGATCAATTACCGTGTAGCATTAATTTCCCCTCTAATATGCTAAATGTTAGAGCAAACCCATTTGGCGGCGTAGCCGCCAACCTCACGGGGTTGAACCGCGGAGCCCCTGGTATATAAGTGTAAGAGAGAGGAGAAAAGTCAAAGAGAGATAATGCTAATTCGTTTTTATTTAGACTAACGAGTCCATTCCTGCAGAGATGTCTGGAGGAGAAGAAACGGGATACGTGCGCCGTGAAAAGTACCTCATTGATTTTTCGTGCCTTGAAGCCGCTGAGACTCGGATCTCCGGTATCTTATCACCACCGACGGATAGTTTTTGCCATCGCAGCCGTCCATGTTGTCCTTTCTTCCACTATTTCTCTTTTTACCCCGATATCTTTTTTCTTTACGGTTTTTTTTACTCCTTCGATATTCCTCGTCTTTTATACGTATCCTCTTCTCTTATCCTCCCTCTTTGTTACCCTTCCGCTTACCTCGTATTTTTTTCCTTATCACACGAAGAAACCGATTCACTCCATCTTTTCGTATCTCTCTCTATTTTTAAACCATGAAGATGTATTTTTATGGCATCCTCTCATTTTACTCCACTTTCCGTGTCTTGTCCATCTTTTATTCCCTCTCTTAACCCTCTTATCATCTTTCCTCTTAATTCTCATTATTATCGACATCTCTGATTAAATCAACCACGTTACCACCTGCTACATATCTGTTACTTACGGTAATTTTTTTTCCAAGTTAGTAATTATTCCGATTTACTATTCATTTGTCCATTATACTGTTTATCAAATCGGGAATGGCCTAAGTATAGTTAAATTCCTAATTGATGTTTCGAATCCAGACTAAAAAAACCCTCTATACAGTTTATGCACATATTTATAATACTTTCGAATTAACTTTAACGTGTGGTGACATACGATCATAATTTTTTTTACGATTTGAATGCATTTAATTAAGAGCTCGTAAAACCTACGATACAAATTAAGTTAGTTTAATAATAGTAAACATTAAATGCAGTTCATCGGTTTGATGTCGGCGGTTTTTAATTTGTATAGCATTTAAACTAATTAAGTTAATTTTGTTAATATGTCTCTGAGCATACATTTATTTTTCAAAGTTAAAATTATTAAAATTGAAAGTATATGTCCACTTTTTGGGGGGTATTTCGTCCCTTTGATGATCGGTTATTGAAATGAGCGATCGTTTTGAATCAGACGCTTTCAATTACCATGTAATTTGTTTTAACCCCGCAATTATCGGATTACATGCAGGTCGACTGCGTCCGCTTTGCTTTATTTTTTACCAATAGAACCTGCTAATTAATGACGACGTTTAAAATGTTCTATATATGTCGCATTTGCAACAAACTTATATAAATAAAATTATCGTCGCTAATTTGATGAGTACATAAATTTCTCTTCGGAAACAGAACGAAAATAAAGCTACTAAAAAATAAACGCTTTTTCTACGCTTGAATTCCATCGTATTTCCGTATCCGTTTGGACAAACATAGTGAACGAATGAATTTAAAAACAAGAGGAAAAAACGCTAAAAAGAAAAGGAAATTCCCTTTCGTTTCGCTCCATGTAACTCGGCCCGGACGTCGATGCGAGAGTTTTTCTGAGCGATAAAACACGAATATAATGACCAAGATTCCGATTCCACGGAAATAACACATGCTCACACTACATTAAGCCCCTTTACGGCCTCTGATTAAGAAATAAGGTTTTTTTACCCCCATAATAGAAACTTTCTCCATGCCCTTGTTTCCCTCTAATGCTTTTTGGGAATCCCTCTTTCCCAGCGGTATTCAAACCCCATAGGTGAAATGTTTTCAAAGGGATACAAGTGAATACTATTAAAGACGTTCTCTCCTCGCTTCCACGTGCCTAAGGGATTAATCATTCAGAAGCTGAATAATTAACAGAGCGAGTTTTGTACTTGAATTATGTTCGATAGTACCATGCTTATAACCATTAAGAGATTTCGCGGATTGGCCATCTTTGAAAAAGACTAATACAAAGTTAAAATTTACAAGTAATTAAATTTGTAAATACCGCCTGTTTATTTTAATACAAGTAACGCAAATTTAATATTCCTACATGCAAACAATTAAAACTACGCGAAAGAGTCATCTTCTATTAAAAGATTTACCAGCAAAGAAGATTTGAATACCGTTGCATTTTTGGGTATCCCAATTCCTCACTCATAAGTTACACTCATATGTATGACTTGTTCCAAATCCACTTACTTAGGACAAAGTTGTTATCTGTGACGTGCTGTCGTTTCAGTTAAGTTCCAAACCTGCCAGTGGAAACGTCCATGAAGTCCTCGACCTCAAAAGGCGGAGGTCTGTCAAAGTATCGGAAAAGACGTTCATCATGCCTCCTTAGATAACATGGCGGTCATTTACGGCCACCCTGTACCCAGAGGCGGATTTAGGCCTCCCCGGGGCCCGTGGCGCTAAAAAATTCGGGGCCCTCAATATTATGGTACTCATATAACCTACACACATTTCACCCATTGTTACAAACCCTCATATTTTTTATTTTTCTGTGGAAATACAGATTTTCTCTTTAAGAAGGAAGATGAATCATTAATATATAAAATGGAATGTTTATAAAAAGTTGACAAAATTCATAGAAAACCATATTTTGTACATTTTATTACATTAATAGAAATACTACATACAAATGAAAAAGATCTGTGAAAAATCCACTTCATTTCATGTAGAAAATATTTTTCCAAAAGAAGTAATAAATTTCTAAAAATATTATCCAAAATTTTCGTTGCGCAACTAATAAAAATAAAGCATGTAATTATAATAGGTGTAATTATTATATGAAAGGTACTGGCAATTCATACATTTTTTTCCTAGATTTATCTCTTGCAAAAATATCTGCATATTATTAAGTTTGGATCTATATTATTTCAAAAATCATTCTCGATGCAAAGTAAAGCTAAACAATTCATACGATTGTCACTCATTGTGTTACTCTGATAATTTTTCACACGCTTTAGGACCGAAAATGATCTTTCCTCCGAAGCATTTGAAATGGGTATTGTTAATAAAATTCTTAAAATAATTTCTACGTTAGGAAAGGTTGATTTCATAATGGAAACCAATGTATTCATTCCAGCATTGCTCTTATGATTTGTCTTCTTCTTTCACAAATAATAAAAAGTGATCTAATTCACCTTAAAAATTTATATAATCAATGTCACCCTTGTAATAGTCTCTAGAACCGAAAAATACTATAGATCTTTTTTTCCCAAACACAATAATAATAATAATAAGCCGTCTTTATTAGGTCGATATTTAGACATTAAATGTCCATTCTTACATACAAACCTGACGGACACAAACATCCATGTCCTAGGCGAGATTCGAACCCGCGACCTTAGTAACCGTCGAATACTATAACCATCCGTCTACCAAGGCCAACAGAGGCATTAGTTCATTTGGTGCTGTGACACCCCCTGCCAAACGCTTCTGGCGGCTTTCAGGGTATTCATGTAAATGTAATATTAGAACTGAAATTACAGAAACAAAATTTTTTTCGTCCCCTACTTCACGGGGCACTTTGCCTTGCGCGCGCCACTTGCGCCCCCCCCCCCCCCCCCCCCCCCATCCCTAAATCCGCCACTGCCTGTACCAAGAGGTCAAGATGTAAACGACGAGTAATATTCCAATGTGCTGAGAGGCCCGCTTTTATCATAACTCAAGAAAACGTTCCCAACTTGTTAATAACTTTTGGAACTTACACGGCGATAACGCAACTGTGACTCGCTCTAAAGTTTACCAAACTATTCTTCGAGGAATTGAGGTTCGAGATCATGTCTTACCAACCATATTTACCAGATCTAATCCCATGTCACTTATTTCTCCTCTCGGAAGTTAAAAAACGAATTGGATTCCGCCATTTTGAGTCCGATAATATTGGTCATTCATTTAAATGTATTTAATAAGTAAACTAATGGAGTAAGCTATAATATCCATGCCTTGGATACATTACCGAAATAAGTAACCGGTTGAATTCTGTTACATGCTATCATCATTATTCTCAAAAGCTAAATATTTAATTAAATAAGTTCACGATGCTAACATATCTCATAAAACGTTCCATTCCATTTCGGCCATATACCCTCATTTTAGTTAAAACATTCTTTAAAACCTCTCTCGGACACACTTCAAGCTATACACGCGAGCAAAAAATTATGAAATGCGCAAGGCTAATCTCTCTGCTCTTAAATGAGTCGTCGACGACGTGGAGACAGCGAGACCCCAGCGAGTTCCGTTGCCATGGTTTTCATAAAACCCGTTTCGTTTATCCCATTCATCCGCACGAAAATTAAAAAAAAAGGAGCCATGTTTTTTCCCTCTCCCCTCGCCGCTCGGTCACTCTTCTTTCTCTATCTCTCTCTCCCGATCTCTTCCCTCCCGCTCTACCGGGAGAGATCAAAAATAAAATCTCTTTTATCTCTCTGAAGCGGACGAAGTTTTTTTCCAATTTGAAGAAAAGCTGCGAGTGTGTAAGCAATTACCACGAGATTTTTTTATGGCCGTCCTTTATTCATGCGTTTGTGGGAGAATATGCGTGTTCTGATTTTTTTGAGTGAGGATGGAGAAAGGGGTGGACACTAAATTTTTTTTACCGAGGATCCTAGTTCTATAATAAAAAGTATGAGGTGTTGTTTGGGCAAAAGTGTAGTAGTAAAAATAGACCTTTCTGTAGAAGAGATAATTCTTACACTCTCAATAGCTGTTTAATGGTGATAAATTAACATTTTCATTGCCGTGAGTGCCTTCCAATTAAATACGGCTATAATGCCACCATAAAAGATAGAAAAACTTGATTTACCACTTTTCCGTCAGTTTTTTTATGGAAAGATAATGCGTTTTTGTTACTTGGCAAAAAAATAATCATCTCATCATGCATATCGCACCGGTTCATTTAAATGGAACAAACTGTTAACCCTTCTGTAATTATTTTTAAAAAACTTGCGATTTCATACATTTTCGTGGTCTTGAAAGTTGAATGTTGAATAACATTTCGCCATGCCGTAAAATAAACGATATTTCCACCCAGAAACATTAAACAAGTTACGTGCAAACCGAAATGGCCACATTTCTTAATAATTGATATTATTTGCGAAAGCGATGAATTTATTATTTGATAACCGGCTCTGACAAATATTCATGGAGAATCGCGGGTTTTATTCCCAACTGCCTGACTTTGTAGACAATTCTTTTTTCCAGAGATTCTCCTCTATCAGTTCCATTAAAAATATAGTTTCCGTTGGTCTCCCATTTTTAACGTTGTGTTTTTTTCCCTGCTTCTCGCTCTGATAAAAAAACTATTCCGACTTCAGAAAGGGGAAATTCGTTATTTTTCCCTCGCTCAATGGCTCATTTCCTTTTTTAGAGAATACTTTCTTTTTTATGGCCGCCCAGACTCCCTATGTTTGCCGGAGCAAATCTCAATTTCGGGATTCTCGTTATCCCTCGGTTTATATTCATCATCGTTTCCTTTATGACATTTAAAAAAAGGAACATCCACTTTTAATCGGGGTAATGACCTCGAATACTTTTTTCGATTATCTCATAAACATTTTGATTTAGGCGAATCGTTCGCCGCTCTTTTCTTTTTTTTTGTCCTTCGCGACCCCAAACAGTTGAGGTCTTTATTTTTGCCTAATTTCGTTTCGCTCTTTTTTTTCGAACAGCTCGATGAATTATAAATCAATTACCGAATAAGTATGCGAGAAAATGGGACTTTTTTCGGGATAACATGTATTTTTAATTCATGAGGGTATTTCAGGTCTTAAAAATGACATTTTCGTATATTATTTCAAGAAAGTTCGTTTAATGTTGTATGCTACGTTGCCTTTGTATTTATTGTGCGTTTCAATATAGCTATGATATATTTTTCGTTTTCTTTCTTTTAAATCACATTTTATCACACTATAATTTTTAACATTTTTAAAAAAATGCATAATCAAACTTTCCGTATAGATCAAGTTTAATAGTTAAGCATTTAGCCACAAAACTCTGACTTATTTTTACTTGTTAATTTTATAGTGTTTTACCATGTTTACTGTTTTTACGAATTCTAAATATGCTTAGCGTTTCATCTTCTTCTGGTTTTTGTTAGTTTACAGATAAGTTTTTATACTTATACTTATATATATATATTAGTAACGAAATGATCCTCTGGATCATTGCGCCACACGACAGTCATGTCTTTAGCGAAGTTTCGGCACCGAGGCGCTGACTTCGCCCCCTCCTCTGCCAGAGGCGACCCCGCCCCTCTCTAAGCTGCCTATTTAAGGAGCTGGGCTCGACCCCCGCAAGGAGGATTCCCTGGGCTTCATTCCCTTTGCTGCTTTTAGTCTGCTGCCTTCCCTCGGCTGATTTTCCCGCTGGTCATTTCTCGTTAGCTTTGCTCCCTGGTGTTTCCCCGCAACCGAACTTTGAAGAAACTGAACTACAGCGTGTAAGAAATCGTGACGGACTTGGGCTGCAACGACTGAGTTTGCGATTATTTATAAATTCTAACTGAAAACTTTGCCCCGTTGGGAAGGTGTAATATCTTTATTGTACTTGTGCTTTACTACCTTTGAATTACGATATAACGAATTATTTTGAATTAGAAATGCGTCGAGTTAACTTGTAACGATTTATATCACTGAAACACATTTTGGGGTGTAAGCATTGTACGAAGGAACTATTATTGTATTTAGGCTTAATTACTTTTTAATTACGACTTAACGAAATATCTTGAATTAGCAATGTATCGTGTTGACGTGTAACGATTAATGTCACTGAGGCCCATTTTGGGGCGTAACCATTGTACGAGATTCGCTGGACCTGAACTGAGTTATTTATTGTTTTTCTCATGATATTAAACTCTCCCTTGGTGAATACAGTGCATTTTGGTTATGTAACGGTTTCCTCTCCTCATCCCTCTTTTTCTCTCTTGTCGATTCGAGACGCTTTACTTGTTTGTGGCTCACACGCTTTCGCTCTTCGATTACGCAAAAATCGGAAGACAGGAGCCCAACACCGCTGGTATTCCGGTCTCTTCTCTCTCGGTTAACCCCCCTCTTTAAAAGAAAAACACTACCTTCTTGAAGTCGAGGAAAACCGCGTCTGAGTCTTTATCCAAAAATTTTCGAGTCGTACAGTGTTATTTTTTTAAATTCGGCATTGTGCATTTGATGCTCTATCAATTAGTGACTGTTCCTCTTCTAGTGACAACCGGTTGTCATCATGATCAGAAAATGGATCCAAAAACCATAAGTAAACTTTGCGAGGGTCAGATTTGTCAGGGAAATAGTTTTCAAATTTCTCTTGAAGGGTTAATATGTGAGATGAAATGCAATCAAACAACTCTTCTGTTTTAACATAAAATAGAATTCGCACTAAGATCATTAAGTGTAAGTTATGGGTGGCAGAGAGGTGGAATCGGGAAATATGAAAGTGGGAAAATCTTTAAGTTATCGACATTAATAAATTATTGAATGCCTGTGATAGTGTAAAACTTGATTAAGTTTTCCCAAAAAGAATTCAACTAAATATGAGGTGCGGTGTAAAAAAAACTACATTTTGGAAACCTCCGCGGACAACCAAAAAACCATCGCGAACTACAGATGGTCCACGGACCACAGGTTGGGAAATACTCATCTAAACTCATATTAAATCGCTAGTTGCAAACGCCGTTTACTGATTTTAAAAACTAAAATATACAGGGTGCAACAAAAGTCCTTTATCACAGAGAAAGTAAGATGTAAGAAAATTAAACGTAACCGACAGCTTACAACGGCGATTAGAGATGTGTCAACTGCTGCGTAGAAATCAATTTGATCATTTACTGTATTAATAGTTAATCTGATCGTATTTGTTTTTAATGTGTTAATCAAAACTAATTTTCCGTTTGTTTCTATAATATCACTAAACATTGTCTATATTATTTTTCCAGTATTTCACCTTAGTTTGTCAACATTCAATTTCAGTTTGTGGGACCTTGTGACTTCAAACAACTCCAGCGCTAGTAGGCTTTTCAGTCTAAATCACAAAGCAAGGGAAAATATAAACCCGGTGCCGCCATTAGCCTACCTTTAACGAGAAACACCAAGGGGACCAACAACGGCTTTACGTCCCTTCCGAAGGACGGGCATTCAGCCGTTCATTAGAATATATACATAATAACATCAATATTAACTTTATAAAATTCTTCTGTAGTTTTTTTAAAAACTGCATGCAGGCCTGCAGTCATAAAATTTAATATACTTATCCGTAGACATCAGCGTCTAAGCGAAGGTTTCTGGATACAGCGCCACTTCTTCCTTTCGCACAATACCTCCGCGACCCTCTTAAAGAGCAATTCCTCTTCCGCCGACCGTCAAGGGTGCAATTACGCCCCCTTTTACAGCGGACGCACATTTTCGCTCTGTCGTGCGGATCCTCTTCCGCTCTCCCATCCTTTCTTTTAACCCAACTCCTTCCCTTGCCCTTTACCTCCCTCGCCCACATCACCCCCCCCTAAAAGGCGCGCTTTACTACACGCGTGGGTTTCGAAAAGTTTCGTCCAAGTTAATAGTAAGAGAGATGTAGTTTGGTCCAGTTGGCGCATTCTCGGGTCGTAATACTCGCGAAGGTGCTTGAAAAAATATATGATGGGATAACGGGAGAGAGTTTTGTTATGACCCACTCTATTTCTCCTATCATTTTCTATTTTCTCATTCCATTCTGTATCAGCTGCACCGGTAAAAAAAGTACTTATACATAACGCAATCGAAGGGAGACGAAGGCAGTAAAAAGAAAAGAGGAAAAGAAATTCCATGACAATGTTAAGATAAAAACTATTGTTGGATCCGGGGGTGGAGGAAAGCGAGTTTTTTTAGTATTTATAACGTATCTCATATGAGATAGCAGAAATGGTTCACCGTACTCACCTTGTGGCTGGAATTCAATCAGTTTAGATGATTCTATGAGCCGTAAAAGGTATGTGACAATCAGTAAAGAACTTCGGTTAAAAATTATCCGTCCCCAGCAGAAAGTCATTGAACATCGGTCACGAAAAGTTCACTTCTAACTTTGCTTTGGCAAACGCGTCATAATAATAATATTTATTTAAAGAAAACACAATATGTACTCCTTTTATTTGCCTGGTAATGAAATCGTATTTATATTGCAAATGTTTATTGAACACGTGTTAAATTAATATAAAATAATTGACGGCCGTAGCGAGTTGTCAGACGGGGTTGGGCTCCATTAGGGGCCAGAGGCAGAGCTACTAATGTGTGTGTGTGCGTGCGTGCCTGTGTGTATTCTCCCATTCAATACTTCGAAACTTCCTTGGATGTGGCGCTGAGCTAGAGTATCTTGTCGATGACCTTCAACGTTTTTTCCCGCAGCGTAAAGGCTCACTTTTTTGTTTGTTTTTCCATTTTCAAGCTACTGAAGCTGCGAAGGTAGCTTTTGTGATTGGCCAAGGGGAGATAGTTTTTATCTCCAGTAGAACTAAAGGTTGACATATTCCTACATCATTTGTCTTCAATAATACGTAATAACATCATTTGTCTTCAATAATACGTAATAACCTGGAAGAAGAAGCCGAGTGTCGTGAACTACTTTGAAAAATAGTCCGGTCCATGAGAGCAGTTTTTGTATCCGTTTTCTGTCTCACCGTGGCAAAGTGAGACCTCTCTCAGAAAATGATGGACGCTCCTCAAAGTGAATGCTGTCGTATATATTGTTCATGTGTACGTATAAGAAAATAAATTACGTGTAATTCTCATGCGCGCTAGGAGAAAAACATTTTAGATTATTTGTATTCATAAAAACATAGGATAATATTACCATTAGCACATGGTCTTCAGTTTTGCTAAATAAAATTCATCAACACAAAAATTGATGGATATTGTCCCTTCAGCTGAAAACCTATAAATGAAGCCTTAATGCGTCTTGGCCAAATTGTTTAGTTAATATAAATATTGATACACGAGAAAACTTAAATGTAACTGTGTTCGGTAAATAATAAGAAATTTGTTAATGTTGATCTTTTGAGGATAATACCCAATGATATCCGTTTTAATGTGATATGATGCAATGTAATTTATTCTGATCAACTCATACGCTTATATAGTGTATCCATGTTGCTGAACGAAAATGCTCCCAGGTTGTATTAAATTATCAACGTTTATAACTCATAGAGCTTTGTCTGAGATTTTCCGCCGTGTTGTCATTGCAGGCTGGCTATGTTTCTTCACCGCTCTACTTGGCATCGAAGTGATTTTTAAAACGCTCAATGAATTCCATCATACAAAGTATAGCTGCATAACTATCGTATAATTAAATAAGCTTATTTTTTATAGCCATAAATCTTGACTTATAATTTTTAAAAACATTGGCTTAATTAAGAATTTTATTCCAAATTATTATTTTATTTATTTCCATTTAATTGTTCGTTTAGGCTAATTTTCCATAGTTAATTGCTGAAACTTTGCTCTTCCTGAGCACGCCTCGCGGAAAATTGTTGTCCGGATGCGTTACATTCTTGAATTTTTTGTAAAATTAGATTGAGAAAAATAATGTCGCATCAGGAAGTGTGATATAACGCTTATTTTATTCTGTGGCTACGGACATTTTATTTTAGAACGTTTCAAGAGACGACAGGACCTGCGCGACACGTAATCCCCGATGGTCCCAATCCTAATGCGAAAGTACTCTCCTTAATCTCTAGAGTCCTTTAGAGAGAGAAATATAGAAAGTACCCTTTAGAATGGTATATGGTATATATATATATATATATATATATATATATATATATATATATATATATATATATATATATATATATATATATATATATATATATATATATATATATATATATATATATATATATATATATATATATATATATATATATATATATATATACACATATATATATATATATATATATATATATACACACACTTACGGAAGAGGAAAGGTATTTAGAGCAACTAGGTGTTGAAGGAAACCCAGTGAGCACTTACCGGAAGGAGAGCCGCTGGGGTGTTGGAGAGACAAATTTGTAGAAGTTATTGGAGCTTTCGGGATGATCCCTTCGTCAGCACATGAGAGACACAACTGATATATATATATATAGAGAGAGAGAGAGAGAGTCTTATTAGTTCCTCACGCCTCCACGCCCACACACGCATTGTTCCCAAGCAAAACGCGAGGTAAGCTCTTTATCTCATTATTTCCTCCTCATTTACCATAGTAGTGTAGGACCTTCCATTCCTTCACTTTCTCTCCCTCCCCCACACATCCTAAAACCGCCTCCTCCCTCTCTCCGTCCATTCTCTTCAACATTTCTCCATTCCATTCAAACTTAAAGGGTTTCCTCTCTCTCTCTCTTCCTCTTTATCATTTAGTTCCGGGCCATTGCGTCCCTAGGAGGCGTCAAATGGAGAAGATAGCAATGTTTCAAATGGAAACTAAAAGGGATGAGACCTCTCTGGAATTTCCTCTTTCTCCCTCCTCTCCAAGGGTATTCTTCGTTGTGTATATTGGGACTTGGCAATTTGGGAAATGAGGAGAGCCTTGAGACTCTCTAACCCTATCTTTCTCCCTCTCTGGGTTCAGTAGAGGTGTTGTCTATAAGTTGGTATGTACACCAAAGGCATTGGTGTGTCCTCAGTCACCCCTGCCTGTGGGTGTGTATGTGTGTGTGCGGAAGTGCGTGTCTCTGAGAACACGGGTGTATTGGGAGTCCCTTAGGACTTCGAAAACCCTTTCCTTCTAAGCCCTGCCGAATACGACACCGCAGGGATGCGGGAGAAATAAGCTTGGTGTCAGTTTTCGCGTATATTAGGTCAAGGTGTTTCGGGTCCATTATCGTGAAGGGAAATGGAAATTGACTTAAGGCGAGGAAGAGAGAGAGAAAAGGGTTGGAAACGAGATGCAGGAATGGGTGTCCATTGAAAATGTTTTTGAGAGAGAGAAAGACCCGAAACCTCAACTTCGAGCCACCTCAGAACCACACATAGTATACATTTTAATTCTCCCCTGTGGATTTGCATAGTGTTTTTTATTTCTTCTGATAGGTAATTATCGGAAAGGATTTGCGAAAACAAAACCGATGCAGATTGAAACCTATAGGTTTATTCTGTAGAGGTGAATTCAAGCGTATACGATTATTTTTTCGTTATCCGTAAGTTAAATGAGAAAAATGCAATAATTCGTACGAAATGCCGACAAAACTGATTGCACGGCACTTTTATCGTAAAAAAAATGCTTCCGTACTAGATAGCACGATGCTTCTTTGCCTTCAAGTTTGAATTGAGACAAAATTACTTCACAACAATCCACCATTTTCTATTCACGTGTTAATGATATTTTTCGGCGTTTAAATTATTACGAATGTGAAACTCAACGGTTCTTAACTAATACAGCTACAGAAGTATGGCCGCTCATGCATATTATAAATGAAAAATTTTTACGTCATCGCCAGACATTTTTTTATATGAAAGACGTTTTTAGAAAACTTGCTGAAAATGTCGCCGCATCATTTAAACGAGCGACTATTTCAGAGAATTTTATCGATGGTAAAATTTACCGATGGTTGAAAAAATAACTAGCACAACTTACCTTTTTGTCAATGAATTTCTGCCGCAATAGCTGAATTAGTTATGCAAAACTAGAAACAGACGCGGTAAAGTATCTTACAGCAATGTATCGCTAAAGCGGTCTATGTTTTTTATCAACCGATAATTACTGAGAGAATTTTTGGCATCTGAAATAAGAAAATTTCTTGGAAAAACCCGTATTTAGATATTTTTAAGCAGAAAAATAAAATGAAAAACTTTATGATTCAAGAAGAATTACGTAAAAAATGTGTCTCCAATAGTCACCACAAGATTATGAAATACCATTTGAGCATTTGAGCTACAAACTAACGGTCTTCAATGGTAATTCATCATAAGCTGATTCTATTGGAGACACCTGAGATAAGTACGTATTTTTAAAAGTATTTGTTCGTGAATTTTTCGACCATAAGACGAGCTCGAAAATTCACTGTTGAGTTTCTTATTTTAACTGTCGCAGACAAATATTATGACGATCATATTTACGGCTTATTGTATCGTTCGAAAATATTTTTCAAATATCGAGCTAATTTAAAATACAAATTAGCTGAAACACCGATCTTGTCGTAAATGAATGCTGATTGGAATTATGACGGTAATTTTGCAATAAACGGTTTCTTACATCTGTCAACATATTTACGATATTCCGATTAAATACGAGAAATAAATCTCATGGCTAATCAACTTCCGAAGAAAAAATTAAGCTTATCGAGAGATAGCAATCCCAATTACGACGTCGGAAGGAAAAGCGTTGGAATATTATTTGCGTCCGTGTGCCTATATATGATCTAGCGTTTCTCTGAGGTCGGCGAACTCCCTTCGACATGAATAATGCACCGCTTGCTTAATTAGCTTTGATCCACTCAAAGTTTGTCGGGACGCTCGTTTCGAAGCAACTACTCCATTTGAAATTCATCACCTGCTTTTATCTGAAGGAGCGAAGGAGGAAAAAGAGGAAAGGGAGAGAGAGAGAGAGAGACCCGACGAAAAGTATGAAGAAAGAAAGGTCGGAATGGGGAAAATGGTGAAAAAGTGAAAGTAGAAGAAGGATTAAGCGAAAAGGAAAGATGGAGGTTTGGAGAGAGGGAGATATGAGGAAAACTTTGGCTTCGTGTATAGAATATCGGTTCTTCCGCAGCTTCTCCTCCTCCCCGCCTTCCTTTCTCCGGCACATCCTTTTTCCCTTCCAAAAAAAATCGACTTTTTTTTGCTCCTTCATCCTTTTTTTTAAAAACTCTTTTTCTCATATAAAACTCTCGAAAACGTTCTTCCGGAAAAGTTGGCGGAGAGGCGTCAGCCTAGCGAGACGACGAAGTCAATGGAAAAAAAGGTTTGTGTACACATAAAGTGGTAGGAGAGAGAATGTGGAGAGAGGAATGGAGGCCAGAGACAGAAAGAGAGAGGTGATGCGGAAAGCGTGGAGAAGAGGCAAAAAAAAGGTAGGTCGAGTAAAGAAGGAGACGATGGAAGGAAAGTGGTAGGGGAAGGGGAAAGGCTGAGATCAAATGAACGGAAATAAAGGGTGAAAATTCCGGGGATGCGACGCGTAAAAGGGAAGACATCGGTGAGACCGGGCGAGAAAAAATAGGGAAGAATAGAGAAACGGAGATTCCAGAAAGAAAGCAAGTTAAAAGTACATATTAGGAAATTTTTTTTAAAAAAAAAGGAGGTATAGGTCATAGAGAAGGCATCCCAATAAAGCAGACCGGCAAATGAAGAAATGCAGCGACCTTATTATTTTTATTAAACCGTAAATAGGGGAAATATGGTGCAACATCGGAATAAGAAAATTATGCTTGATACTCAATAATTCGGCTTTAGTTTGAATATTTTATGTAAATTTTATTAAACAGTCCTTCATTATTTCATAGAAATATATATAATATTATAAGTACCGTAGTTAAATTTCAGTAAACGTATTAGGGATATTAGACACTCTGCCGACCAGTTATAAATTATATGTGGTCTTCTTGTTAATACTTTTCTACTGTATAAATTGGAAGATAAAGAAGAGAGGACTATGATGGAGAAACATGGGGATATTAAACACACATAAATATGTGTTTAATTAATATTTAAGAATTGTATGATTTGTTAAGTTATTCAATTAAAAATATACCTCTACCATTCTCAGCTGTGTCCTTAACGAAATGCTGAGTCTCGTATTATGTGGCTCACCATATAGTTCCAATTTGGTTAGGTACCCTATACTATTAGGATATTCCTGTTACAGAGAAGGTAAATTGAGGAAGATACGTACGAGTAATTTGAGAATGCAGTTAAAAAGCACGGGGTCGAAGATGTGAGAGAGAGAGGAGTACGTCGCTCAGAATAGAAAGGGAATGTGGATAAAGGAGTAAGGTCCAGCGAAGTATATAAAGTAGGTCAGTGGATGATCATTAGAGAGCGGTGGTCCCGAGTCTTTATTTAGCTTGACGCCTTTTTTTGCTGCTGCAGTGGATTCTTTTCCTGAATGTGAGCACAAGTGACTAAATTTGTGCATGGAGTTTTAGAGAAAAAATAGTCAAAATATATTTAATAAACTTAAATTTTGGAAGAAAAATTGATCAAGAAGTTACGTAATTGATATATCATTCAGAATTTTTTTTGCCATCTACAGTATTTGTGCTCCAATGGGATCTCTGAATTTGACGCGGCTCAGACAGTTTACATAAGTGGAAATTTTTATATCTGATGACCTTTTTCTTAAATATCCTCGGTCGTATACATTGCAGTATATTTCTTGGCTTACTCAGCAGATGCGCCACTTCACCAAAACCATTTTAACCAAATATCTATTAGGAAAATTATACGTGGATTCGAAGTATTTCCAGCCATATAGATGACTTTTCGCAGTATGAATGTGAAAACTAGATAAGCATTTGAGTTACAAAGCAGCCCTAATTTTACGGCTATTCGAACTGAATATTGTGTCAATATAATTCCAGAAATTAGTAAATATCGATAACATACTTTTGGGTTCCGTAACATGCTAGTAGAAACCTTGCCATTTATCTAAAGTCCCAAGATATTTAAATGCATGTAGGAACAGTGCAGGAAAAAATTTGAAATTAGACCGAGTATCAAAGGAAATGTAATGCTAAAATTCTTAGTCATTAATTGAAATTAATTTTCATAGGAATTGGTGTTTCCTTTCGAGAAGTGAGAGAGAGGGGAAGGCCATCAGTAAGATGGAAGAGCAGCAGGGAAAGCGAAAAGGATAGGGAAGGAGGGACGAATAGGTTGAATAGAACGGTAGATAGAAAGGATAGGGCTGGAGTCAGATGGGTGACCTGGCAAGAGAGAGTATTTGTAGAAGGGGGTGTGAAGATCTAAAAAAAAAATAAGGAAGGTGATGGGGCGAGAGACAAAGGGAAGGAAGGAAGGGGGTGGAAGTTAAAGGGGGGTCGGGGGGAGAGAATGGAAGAAATTGAAGAAGGGCGGGAAGAAGGGGAATAGATTGTATAAGAAGAAAGGTGGGGGGAAATTGGGCTGGGAGCCATGACATTCCGTACCAGCGAGTTTTTTTTTTTTTAGGGAGGAACCAGCTGACACCTACGCCCCCGTTCCCACGCCCCCGCCCGCACCCTTATCCACCCACGCCTCCCCATACTCTTCATCTTCTCCTTCCTTCTCCCGTTCCTCCAACTATTCTCGTCTTCGATCATTTCCTTTCTGAATATTACCGCCGTCAACATCTGCATTTGCGTCAGCCTTTTAACTACTTTTCCTTTCTCCTCTCCCACTCTCCCTCCCTCACTCTCTCTCCCCCCCTTTTCCCTCTCTTTCCGCGTTTGCGTCAGCCTTTAAACTGACTTCTCCTTTCTCACCCTCCCCCCTTTTTCCCTTCTTTCTTTCCCCCTTCCTCTCCCCCCCCCTCTCTCTCTCTATCCCTCTCTACTTCCTCCTCTCCTCTCTCTCTCCCTCAATATATATATATATAGTCTCAATTTCGCCCTAATAAAGTCTTTTGTCTGTCTTCTCCCTCTCTCCCTCACTCTCCCTTTCTCTCTCTATCCCTCGCTTTCCCTCTCTCCCCTTATATCACCCTCTCTCTCTCCCTCTTTCTTTTCTTTTTTCTGTCATATTTCACTGGTCGTGTATGATGAAATGTATATAGTACGATGTAAGGCGCTCGCAAACGCGCGCTCAATGAGATAATAAAAAGAGAAGAAGATGCTGTCAATCCGACGCGCGGGAAAGGAAAAGGGAACATCTTCGCGACGGAATATCGTTTGTAACAAATGAGGAAATGGTAATCCGAGGATGAGACAGGTGTCGAAAAACGGTTGCTGTGTGTATAAGCTTATTGAGATATGGTTTCGTACCATTTGTCATAAAAGATGTTGCGTAGTTTGTCAACGTTCACGTCGGCAGCTGAATCGCGTCGTCGTGTGTTCCTGCTTTTCACAAATTAACCATTCAAGAGACATGAAATACGAATTTGTAATTCGTGTTTTTTCTCTCTTCCGCAACATTTTTTTGATACATTCATACTCGTTTTTAACGTGTATGTATATTAATAAGCTAATTAAATATAATTTTTAATTTATCTTTTCGCGAAATGGACCATTACACTTAGGAAAAACTAAAATTATTTTGAAAGCGACCTGTGAAACAATACTAAATAAATTTATTCTCCAAGCCAATAAAAGAACAAGCGAAACTCTATTTTTAAAATCTCCCTAGGCATATAAAATTTAAACGACTTCCACAAAATACCTGTGATCATCACATAGGCATCAGACGTTTTTCCGAGAAAATTGTATTTCTATTAAATCTGAGAGATTTGATATTTTTGTATGTGAATGGCCGTTCCCGTTTATCATGCAAACGACATGAGGGATCTAAAACCAGTAGGATTTGAGACGAAAACGTCGGAGCTAATAAAACAACGTCATAATGACGTCAACAGACTTTTGTATCAACCAATCTCCCTCGATTGATGGAATTTTAATGTTGAAAGTTTTCCAGCAAAAATAACTCTGAATTTCGGAGGTCGTATTAAAAATACGTTTCTTACGACGGTGAACTTCTATCAGCTGATCGGCAGACCAGTCGATTTTTTATACCTATAAAAACCTAAGTCAATTAAATATCAGAAGTTGACTTAATTGACTGGAGATTATTTTGGGTAAAATATGGGTTTGAATTTTTTTATTTTAATTTCTCTTGGATTACCCTATATTTTTATATTACTTATTAATTCGCTCTAATTGTAAAAGTTTCTTGAGATAACATGAATTTTGTCCTTTAAATGTTAAAGGTCGACGTATGAAACCCTTTTCAAATTACTCTAACTTTGACAGGGAAAAATTTCTTCTTATACAGCTGGAAAGTTTGGATATCGTTTTGCACACAATTAGATATTGTTTTTGGACAATATGTTTCTGCCGAATTTCGTCAACCAAAGCATAGGTCACACATTATTTATTTATTTTCCGATCCGCCCGACAGGATAAATGACGTTGAGGGCCGGTCTCATTCTTTTTAGCACGTTTTCTTAAAAGCTAAAACGTGCTAATTCGATCACTCTGTCTGGGGTATAAAACCGCATGAGCTGTTTGCTGCAGCACCGCAATTACTCGCCTTAACATGAGAGATGGGAGTTTGGGACTTAAATAAAGCTAAATACTAAACATCAAAACTACGTATACAGACATTTGATCCATCAACACAATGTCTAGTCAAAAATAAATAATGGTCCTTTCAAATGTAATGTACATGTCCAATTTCTTGTGCCGGTCAAATAGTATTAGTAGGTGTTTATAATTAATGAAATTGTGAATTCAAAATAACCTATCTGTTAAAAAATAGTTATAAAATGCGTATTAATTATGATAAATAATAATTTAAAACTCTAAGTACGCTATGACTGTTTACTAAATGATTAACGCTTCCTCTTATTTGTTACAGGTGAGTACTTGGGTGAACTGGAAGCGATGCTCCTCGAAGTTCTATTCAGTGGGATAAGTAGATTATTTTAGTTTTCTTGTTCTTGCCTAAAGTGGCGTTCTGGTTTCGCTGCGTGGAGATCATCACTGATGATGCATGCCGGAACGCATGCATGGACGTCGGGAAAAATGATCTCCACGCGGCGAAAGCCAGTATAGGCATTCGTCGATGCTAACAAAGCCTTCTACTAAAGCTATGCTCAATATTACCTAATAGCAGAACAGTCGGTTCTTTTCTCAGGGTATTTATGTTTAATATCTTGGAGAGCTTATTTTTGTTGGTATCAGTGATATTTCAGGCTTCGTAGTAATAACTTTATCATCTTCGACCTCCATAAACTTGAAAAACTAAATTAAAATCCTTTTACAATACTTGCTCATATACTACGTTGATGGTCTTGCTACTTGGGGAAGAAATAAATAAATTATTGCGGTCACTTACTCTATACCGTAGTACAAATTTATAATGAAAAAGGCGATATACTTACATATAAGTGGACTTCGACAACTTTTAGTTGGATGATCTTGAGCCTTATTCAATGAAACTTCATTCTTTTCTCCGTTCCAGGGTTTAAGTCCAAAATTCGAACCATATATATAAGCCATTTAAAATGTAAATATTAATTACGCTGCAGTCATTCCCATGTTATTTATATGGAAGAAAATAAAAAGTAAAGAATTTTTTAAATTAAAAGGGTTGATAAAATCTGTTTTAATCCTATCACAACTGTCAGGGCCGGCCCGAGGTACCGGCAAACCGGGCAGCCGCCCGGTTTGCCGGTACCTCGGGCCGGCGTTCTTTGTCTATAATATTTACAGAGCGATGAATAAATTAACATGTACTTCGTAATTATCTCTACAAACATTTACGGAGGGGGACGCTAGAGTGCTATCTCGCCCGGGGCGCCAAAATTCCTCGGGCCGCCCCTGACCACTGTTTACTCGTTATTTTGGTTAACGACGCCTTTCTCATGTTTCTCCGTTCTGTAGTTTTTACTTATGTAATCCATGGGTAGAAGATATATCAAGGTTATTTTTAATTGTAAAAATAATGTGATGTCGATGATTACAAACACTTTTTTATGTGTAAAATTGTTTTTGATTGTATTATAAACAGATCTTCTAATAGGTAAAATTTTATATAGTTTGAAGTAACATGAACAGATTTATAATGCTTCCCTTGAAAATTAAGAGGCCGATTAATGACTAATTTTGTTAGAATTTAATGAAAACCACGCATAGTTAGCATAAAATTGCTTGTTTGTCTAATAGTTACTAACAGGCATTTATTATTTTGCCTGTTATTAACTTATGTTGCTTCGAAAAAGAAAATTTTCTAATCAATCATAGTGATAAAAAATTATTAATTTGTTCATCTTAAACCGTAGTGAGTGGATTTTATGAATGAAATGTTTTGTTAAACGCCATTTGTAAAGTAAGTGTGAATTACTTTATGAGTTGCCACCCTCTATTCTCACAGATACTCTCTTTCTCCGTCTACTCCAATGCGTCTCATTCCTTCAACGATGTCTACACTTTAACTGGCCTAAGTCACTCGCAGTCAGTATGTTTCCCTATGGAGATAAATATGCGATCTAACGGGTCCACTGTGTGGTAACTCAAGGGCGCTTAGCGGCTTAACTCTTGCGTTCTAGAACGCTTTAGCGTTCACAATTAACCTAAGCGTTTAAGATTAAATCGCAATTCAGAATCTCATTGAAGGCAACATGTTCGAACCTCGGATAATCCGAACGGAAAACCAAACTTCAGCTTAGAGAGATATTCTGCAGGGCTCGAAAAACGTTGTAGAAAGCGTACGTAAAAATAACCTTTGCTTTGTGTAACTCTATGCGAATGAATAAAAGATAATGTCATAAGCAATAATCGCATTTGCGTTTTTTACAAATAAACTTTATATGATGTGATAAAATTTATTCAAATATCTGTTAGCTGGCCAGAAACTTAAAAGAGGTTAAAAAAATATTAATTCAATCCAATTTTGAATTCTAATTTATTATGATGAAGTATGTACCATGCCACACGAAGTTATAACGTGATTTATTCAGGCGATAATATTATAAGGGAGCATCTAATAATCTGAACGGAAATCCAAGTAGAAGCATTCGTACAAGAGTAAGGAAAAGTAATTTACGAGCAATGTCTATCGCCATTTTGCCATATGACTTGAAATATGATAAAAGCATATTATAAAGATGGATTTGTAAAAAAGATACAAAATGCCAGAGCAATGAATTTTTATTCTGGAAGTAAAATATTCGTCAGGATTACTTTACTGGAAGCAGTGGAAATATTTAACTGCGATTATATTTACAAATAGGAATTGGAATGGGTTTTGTGATGGAATCGAAAAAGTCTTTTAAAAAAATAGCAAATAAATGCCTAAATTGGAATGTAAGAGTAGTGAGTCGAGTTATGCGAACTATTTGGAGAGTTTGATTAGATTTCATGGCTTCATAATTGGAAGTGTGGGCAGACTGTATACTTAAAGGATAAGAGATTTGGATAGCGCCATGAACTTCTCTTCCAGGAAGTGATATATCCGAGAAGTCCTCATGAAACATCGGGCATTGTACGAGAAAGGGAGGACGAACATGGATTCGGGTCAGATTATCCTGCATGAGATACGTATGTAAAGATTTCCACCGCTACGCCAACACAATGCATCATATAGCTCCTAAAAACCCTCGCAGCACCTGTAAACATTCTTAATTCTCTTTAGGTAGATTGTTAGTCGTATTAGTCGGCAGTGATACGAAAAGAAATCGGAATATGAAATCAAATTTCTCTCAAAATTTTTAAATCCGCTTTTCCTTTGACAAGTGGTACCTATACCATTAGAATGAAAATCTTCTGCGAAATGGCAGCGACATAGCAACGACAAAATACCTAAAGCTTATTTGTTAAAATTTATATAAAAGCATCTCCATAAATGAGTTTCGTATATGATTATTTTTCCTTTCTGAAAAACGTTTTTTTCGAGTGTTTTACATTTTCTCCCTAAAGTTATGTAATCCAAGCACCCACTAAAGTGATATTTTATCAAACTTATTTAATAAGGCCACGATGCCGGAGAAACCATTACCTGTCGCAAAATGCTTTAAGCGGGGTATTTATTTCGTTTTTTTGATAATGTGACTCTAAGCCAGTGGTCTCCAAACTGTGGGGCGCGCCCCCCTGAGGGGGCGTGAGAGAGTTAAGAGGGGGGGGGGGGTGAGGCCTTGAGAAAAAAGTCAATTTTTAATATCAAATTCAGCTGAAATAGTTTAAACGTATTTTTCAATCTTCCCAATATATACTAGGGTAAAATAATTACGAGTAAGTTGATCACGAATAATGATGTAAATACGAATGCAAGGGGTTACTAGTATTTCAACCGAAAACAGGGTGGGGCATGACGGCTTTGTGAAAACCAAAAGAGAGGCATCATGTCAAAAAGTTTTGGTAACCACTGCTCTAAGCCAGGGGTTGCCAATCTTTTCATGGTAGCGGGCTACTTTTGGAAATAATTAAAGGGTTGCGGGCACCAAAGAAATATGCGTTTATTAAGGTTTTCACATTTAAAGATATAAATTTGAAAATGTAATATATCCTGTAACATGCATGCATACTTATTATTAGATAATTTAACTTATTTAAATAAATAATAAAATAATTTAATTAATGAATGCGATACTTGGCACTGCACTTCTTCAGTTATCAAATGAAAATGTGGATTATAAGATTAACATCCAGCTCGTAATCAATCAATTAGATGTGTACCTGTAAGTCTGGATCTATTCTTCAATTTTATGCATTTCATGCCAGAAAATAATGATTCACAGAGGTACGTTGATCCAAATAAAGAGTTTACCTTTAATGCTGCGCTTCTTAACAAAGGAAACCTATTCTTATCAACCAAATTCCAGAAGTCATTATCTTTTTTATACGACTCTAAAACAATGTCACTTTGAACGTTCACGATTTCTAGCTCAATTTCTGCAATGTCTGCTTGAAATAAGTTTCCAATTAATACTGAAATATCAACTGTATTGAATGGATTTACAATATATTTCACACCTGGTTCAATTTTCTTAAAACCCTGGAACCCCATCTGAATTCTCGCTTTAGCTCTTCAAGATGCTCCACAAATGGCTGAGGATCAAAAATCTTTTCACTGGCAATTTTGATAATTAATTTTTTCAAATACGGGAAGTGCAACAGAGATTTTTTTTGTTATGTCAGATACCCACAAGATTAGTTTACCTGATTGAACTGATCATTTCAGCAATATGTTTGTCCCTTCCCTGAAGTTCAAGATTTAATATATTAAGTTTCACATTCAAATCTGTGAGATATCTAGCAACCAAGCGTGGCCATTTAGTTGTTGGTATTCCTCTTTTCTGGATTCGAGAAATACCCGAATCTCGGGAAGTGGCTCGAAAAATCTTTCCAGAATCTTTCCTCTACTTAACCATCGGACTTCTGTTGCGACAAAAAAACAAAGCCACATACTTCTCTAACTAAATGCTATATTGTACAAGAAATAACAACGTACGACAAAACAAATGCTCTTGAGACTTAACAATAGTCACGCAACTTAAACACTTCATAAATGTCAAATTATAGTTACACTCTTAAATGTCAAATCATAGTTACACTCTGTCCTCCGGAAACTTTTAACACAGGCCACTTGCGAGGAAACCCTTCTCTCTTTGCACTCCGTCACTGGATTCTCTCTCTCTCGCCGGCGGCGACCCTCGGCTCACCGGGTCTCTGGATATCTGGTGACTCGTTCTCTTCTAAGCCACGGTCACGTGATGGAGCCGTTGGAGGGGAGATTCGGCGGGTAGCTTAAACGGGCGACTCCTTGACTTCGTATTGGTTAATTTCCTGATTACGTTATATAACCATGAGAAAAGGAGGGAATGGGAAATAGGGGTAATATTCGCCCTATATAAAGCGCGTTGCTGTGGCGACACGCCATTGTCGTGGAGCTTTTGTCGTTTTGTTCACCGATTACGAAAGACACCGATGTGCTTCGTTAAGTGCGGAGGTGCGGGGAAAATCGCTGCACTTCGGTGTGCAATATCAAGTCTGAATACTCGGATTCAACTCCTGCCAGGAAAGCTTTAAAAATCCTATTTTGCAAGCTTAAAGAACGGATGGAATTTATAATTTTTGTTACCACATTCATCATATCCTGAAAACGAATCACTTATGCACAAAGTATTTCCTGATGGATGATGCAGTGATATGTAATAAGTGCTGGAGATAAAGTATCTTTCTTGCACAGACTAATGAAACCGATCCTGCTACCTACCATCGCAGCTGCCCGATCAGTGGTCGTTGACACTAGTTTATGGAAAGGAATTTGGTTTTCCGAAACATAATCTTTAAATGCTTTGTAAATACCTTCACCTCTAGTTTTGCCGTTCAACAAAAGCATTGTTAGAAGCTCCTCTTTTACCGATTTATTATGAAAAACGATTCGAGCTATAATTGCTATTTGTGCTCTATCTGACACGTCTGTTGACTCGTCAAATTGTAATGAATAGTAGGCACGTGTGAAGGTCATCCATCAACTGCGACTTTAAAGTTTTTGAAATTGTTTCTATTCCCCTTTTTATGGTGTTAGAAGAAAGTTGCAAATCTTTAATCGACGAAATAATGGCCGACTTATTGCTGAAACCTTAAAAAAGTGAATCTGCAGCAGACAACATCACCTCCTTAACTAGTTCTCCATCCTCAAATGCTTTTTTTCTTTTCGAAAACTCATGAGCGATTTTGAAAGATGATATCGTTGCATTTGTAAACTTTTGAATATGATTATTGTTAGTGGAGGCTTACAGTAAGTTATTTTTCATCTCAAGGTTTTTTGGAAGCACATAAATCATTGCTATCAGATAGATGGCGATATAGTTTCCATGTTAACCCTTTGGCTGCCAAGAAAAAGCTTCGCTACTATTATTTTAAAGTATGAGAATTTTTTACATGTGCAACTGAAAATTCTTCCTCGGGCGCCAAGGTGCCCGCGGGCATATGGTCGGCGATTGTGGGACATATGGACCCAGAGATGAGTAAAAAGTTTGTTCCAAACTTTTTACTAAAAAATTAACGTTACAGAAAATTAATGCGGAGTGACAACCTAATTTACTTCATTGCGACCTAAGGCGGAATTGGTGAATAATGAAGGTCAAACGTAGGTCGGGCAAAGGACCGTCAAATCCTTATGGAAATGCTACAGTTAATTTATGTCGAAAACGTAATAATAATTTGTTGCCTATACGTCAAGCCTAACCATAAATCTAATTGGATGCTTCATATTTTGTTCTAAAAATAATCTTTCAAATGACAAAATTATAGATTAAAACTTTAGAAAAATATAAATTTAATGTTTTTCGGTATTTAACGAAAAATTTTCAAGATTATAGTTGTAATTAAAGTTGTCCCACATAAACGTTTACAATAATCAAATTCTATAAAACTCATAAATACTTTGTTAAATACCACGATATAAAACTTTTAAATTGATTACAAGCTGAATCAGTAATGCCACAGAGAAATTTGATCTTTGGAATAATCGCCTCGCTGCGAAGATATAATCGTATATGCATATCAGGAAGATCTTTCTTTCACCCCTCTTTTACTCAATATAGCTTCCGAGGTACTTTATCGCGACGTTTTCTTTCTATTTTATTCTCTTTTATGGACGGTAGATATATTTTAAGGTTAACATTTCATCAAACTACAGTCCTGCGTTAATTTTCATACGGTTTTCACTTTATCGACTAACTTTAAAGAGGATTTGTCGCTCCGAGGAATAATCTTCCTAACGGCTTTTATTTCACTAATTATTTTTTTTACTCGCGACGGCCGAAAATCATGTAAATCCCCTCTCCATACGCCCCAGGTCATTCAAATGCGTCCACCCCCCCCCCCCTTCCCCCCTCCCCCTTCCCCCCCCCCCCGTAGACTCAGAGGAAGGAACGCCGTGAGCGAATGCAGAATCCGACTAATCCGCGAGTAATCTCAACTGCAACCGACGCGGAAAACCCATGAAGGAATCTTCCCACTCCCGATTCCAAACGCTCAATTGACTCCTACGCTTTCGGAATTCCTTGTAAATTCTCGCATTAACTTCCTTCCCTTCCCACTCTTACCCTTCCCCTCCCTTCTTCCCTCCAGCATCCCTTTCAACTCGATGTCTCCTGCAACTTCCTCCCTCTTTCCTCGCCATCTCCCGCATACTCAAGAGTCTCATTTGGGTATCTCTTCTCTTGCAGCCCCTCTTAATTTCATCGCTCACCCTTATCTCTCCCACTCTTTCTCTCTTCCTCCTTCTCGAATATTATTCCAGCGATCTCTCCTTGATGTCCCATTCGCTCTGCACCGATGTCCTCATCCTCCATTTTTTGTACCTCACCCCCCTCTTCCCTTCTATCTCAGCTTCTTTTTTTTAAATCCCTCTTATTTTGCACGATAGACTATCTTAGCCGCTTGTGTCGTAAATTAATATCTTTTTGTATTCATTAAAGAATCGTCGAGATCTTCTTTTGGGTGAAATCAGAATTGAAACACTATGATTTTCCAGTTAACGTGAAGTTTTATAGATATTGGAGAAACATAGTTTTGCAATCATTATATATCATCCTATGTTAATTTGGATGTTGTCTCACATCAGAGAATATTATTATTCTTTAAATGTAAAGTTACGTATTTATTATTGCTATACGTATACATAGCTATTGAGGGAAGGGAATAAAAGTCTCGACATGAACTTTAATAAGTTACAAGACTTTTCGAAAATATTTGTATCACTTTCCATAAACATCTTCACAATTGAATTATAAAGGTTACAGAATACATATTTATAATTTATTGTTCGATAATGTGTAAAATCAAACTTATGCATATCCTCCAACTGGCAAATGCCATCTTGAAATGAAGCATAAAAAATTTCCATTGCTGCATCAAGTAACTAGGCTCAAAGTGCATTTGTCCTCCCGTGGCATTAGAAGACATTCCAACTCGGTGAGATATGAAACTCAGTCAGTTCCTTAAGCAATTACCGCGGAAAATGTCGTTTCTCTCCGAGTGCATTCTTCCTCAACCCTATTTCCGCCCCCCCTTATATGTTAGGCAGGATTTTCCTCCTTTTTGTTCGGAAATTTCATAGAATTTTACGGTACGCTGATCTTCATCATGTGTAAATCCACCAATCTTGTAGGGAAGTGTTTGATACAAGAGTAGAAGGAATCGTCAAGGAGATTCGGCTAGGAGTAAATAATTGGTGAAAGGAAGGTGATGTCGAGTACTGTGCCATTTTATATCAATGCAGGTTATGCGAGGAGCAGAAACAGAAACACAATAACTGGTAGGAATTAAACTAGTACAGCCCGAATGGGTTTTTTTTAAGCAACAAACCTCCAAATTATACTTCCTTTTTTCCTTTCCTCCCTCCTTTTCATTAACTCTTGTATCTCCTTAGTATTCTTTCTCTCCCTCTCACTCTGGAATGCCTTTTTAACTTTTCCTTCCTCTAATTTCATCCCAATCCTCTCCTTTCTCCTCCTCACGCTTCCCCAATTACTCTTTCGTTGAGATCTCCTTTCCTTTGTCTTTCTCCCTCTCACCCTCTTTCACCCTCACTACTTCTTCATTTCTCCTTGGATACCATTCCACGTCCGAAGTGGATGAATTAGGGATCTGGCGCAACGGGCAGGTTGCACTGGAGCTGGAAGGAAAGAGAGAGATTTGGGAGGCGTGTGTGTGTTGGCTTGGGGGGGGAGGGTATTAAGGATAAGGAAGGGGCAGGAAAGGTGGAGGTGGTATTGAGGTGGGAGGGGGGCGGTCGTGTGAGTAACTGAGATCCCCAAGAGAAGGATGAGTTTGCCACGCGAATCTCTTGGTTCCAGCTGAGAGCAAACTCTTGTTTGCGTGGCGCGAGATGGGGGTAAAAGGGATATCTGTTTTGAGAGAGAGAGAAACTGCCCTCGCGGGAGAGAAGTTGAGGGGGGGTGGGGGGGGGGAGGAAGGAGTAAGTGACTCGGAGGGGAGGGGATGGATATTCTAGATGTTGCGCCCTGGAAAACAAACGAAACTCGAGGCTCGTCGTGTGAGAGGATAAAAATGTTACCTCTTTTAGATAACTTTCAAAATTTTTCAGCTTACTTATTAATTAAGAAGGTAGATCTCGACCGGGAAACTTTAGCTTAACGTTTATATCGCTTTTCCGGCGGTAAATCGTAAACTGAATGGTTACTCGATGTATGTCGTTTGATATTTATTTACGCACGCTAATATTTCATGCTATAATGTTCGTTCACGTCATGATTTGGATACATACATCGGGTGTTTTTATTTGACTTTGAAAAATTGTGCCATAAAAAAGACTCAAGAAAATTACCGAAATTTAAAAGAATTCATTTCGTTTCTTTTTGCCGCCACTTACCGTCTTTAGCTCTAATTCTCCAGAAAGAAATTTCCTAAAAATAATTGCGTATTATTTTAATGTAGGCATCTTTCCGAAAATACTTTCACGCATTATAGTTTTCGTCTTCAATTTCTATTTGACTGCGTAATATTATGACGAAAACAGCCATTAACTCAGCCCAACCAATTGAATGATATTTTCGGTTCGGCTGATAGATCCATAAAACTGCGATTTCTGATCTCTTTCTCCCTACCTCAAGAAATCCATCCCTCTATTGACGCAATAAGACGGCTGACTCTCTTCCTCTCGTTCTCTCTTTCTCTCTCATCTCATCGCTCCGGTAACGGAAGTAGGTTTAGCGAAGGGCAGACGTATTCGACTCAACCGTGTAGCAATCTGGAGGCGGTGAAGGATTTTTCACTCTGTCCACCGAGTTAGGAGTCCACCGATATTTTCGTAAATGTGCTTCAACGAGCGGGAAAATGACCCCAGCAATAATGCGCAATTTTTCCTTCTCAGGAGCTAGAAACTGCTCTGTCCATTGTCGCAGACTCCATGTATGGGGAATAAATGTACGGGATAGATGTAATAATTTCAATTGAATGTTAAACTCTTACACTCCTAATACAATTAGTATCAAATTGTATCCTTTTGTTCATAAATTCGTCTACGTAAGTTAAACCTTATGCACTGAAACATTTAGGTGGAATTTTGTGAAAATATGATTAATAACATACAACATAAACTTTTTCTCCGAATTCTGCGGCCAAAAGTATAGATTGAGAGAATTTTAATAGTATTAATTTTATTTAATTTCTAATTTACAAATTAAGCTTCTAGAATTGTGTCAGAGAGATGATTATTCCAAATACGGCATTTAGTTTAAAAACTCTGGTAAATTTACTCTCTATTCCTTCCTTTTAATTTGAATTACATCATTCGTAGAAGATTAATGTTATAATAAATATAATATAGCGTCGGATGAAGTATCAACGCACGGTTAAAAAAATACCTTGATTCGGTCTACGAGCTTTCTGCACACAGGAAATTAAATTTTAAAATGGTTTGAATGCGTCAATATTTCACATATGCATTGGATATTTTAAAATGCATTCTTGAACCAAGGTTGTGCATAGCTTCAAAGGCGAGGTTCCAGGAAATTAATTCCGTTCGATTCGGAAATTAAAAGATTGAATTCCCGCGATAGATGATATTCCCCGGTTGTCAGATATGGGACCGAATGCTTCAAACTTGAAATGGAATTTCTAAACTGAAAATACGTTTAGGAACATTACCTATCTCGACCATCTCTTAAGCTCAGGCCATTGAATTCGCTCGAATGAGGAAACAAGGAAACATTGTTAGAAAAAATACCTCGCTTCGAAATCGGTTTGTTATTTTAAAATTACGCGGTGCTAAAAATTAAAATTCAATTTTCTCCGGGATGGAACTGATGTGATTCTCTAAAAATGTGTTCAGATGGCGCTGAGAAACTAAACGTGCCGCGATACGAAATGGTTCTCTTTTTTGTATGGTAGCGCTTTATTCGGAAAATTGACATTAATGTTCGCGAAATAAAGTTTGAGGAGCTTAGTTTTCCTTTTCATAAATAGTGCGCAGAGAAAATTTGTCATTTTTAATAGGTCCTTCTTAAAAATGCTCACGACTTCGCATTTTTCACGTTCATTTTCGTGAAATCTAGTCTATATATCTAAAAGAGGTGCACGAAGAGATTCATTATAGAACATTTTTACCCACTAGTTGAGCGCATTTATTTCTTAATTCCAAAGATATATTTGGAGAAAATAGAAAAATGTGCGATTCCTTAAATATCATAACACCATTTTAAAACAAACTTTTAAACATTTCGCATAACAAAATTCTTACCTCTCTTTTTAAAGGAAGCAACATTATATGGGAGATGTTAGAGTTTAAGACTAGCTTTATATGTATTTTTAAACTCGCCACTGTTTAAATCTTTATTAAAATTCTCTCCCTTCCTCTGCTGTGGAAACTTTAATATTATGTAAACGCCAACATTCAGAGTCTGAAAATCCGTTTCCATAAAAATGTTTACTCTCATAAAATTTGCCGTCGATTTATAGTGTCTGTGGAATAATACAACATCCTGCCATTAATTCTTAGCTATCCAGTCACAATAAATTTGTTAATGGGACACATTATTTTGTGCTTCAACGTAGGTTAAATAAACGACGTCTATGAAACATTTATATTTCCTGACTAATACCCATTTGTGTATGCGTATTTTACGGTATCTCTACGCGCTCTCTAACCCATTTAAAATTTTTTTAAAAATTCGTTCATTTTTTTAATTCGGACTTCCCTCTAAATGTCATTTTTTGAGATTCTTATTATGCCCTGATTTATCTCCCTGCATCTGTGAGAGAGTTGAATTATTGGGCCGAAATAACTTATAACCATTGTCCTTCCGAAATGAATTACAGACGGAGAGCTCTTTTTTTCGTAACCCGATAAGAAGAAGCGCCGTAAATATGAATGCTTCCAACTCCGTAATGCGGGTTCATCTATGCCCGCTCCGTATTCGAGTGGCTTCCGAAATTTGGCCTCAATTCTGTTAAGCCACAATCGAGTCACTCACTCATCTGAATTCAAAATAAGACCGCGCACTGAAATGCCCCCATATATTTCCGCCCCCCCCCCCCTCTCTCTCTCTCCCTCCCTCCATCCTTCCTCCCCCCCTCCCTCCCGGTAACTCTCGTCCACTCATTCCACCCCTTCTCTCTCTTCCTCCCATCCCACTGATTTCCCTCTCTCTCTCTTCTCCTCATCATCCCTCTCCTTTTCCATCCCCCTTTCTCTCCTCACATCCCCTTCCTTTTTATTCATTCCCCCTCCCTTATCATCTCCTTACTCCCATCTCTCTCTCTCCCTCCCTCCATCCTTCCTCCCCCTCCCCCCCCCCGGTAACTCTCGTCCACTCATTCCGCCCCTTCTCTCTCTTCCTCCCATCCCACTGATTTCCCTCTCTCTCTCTTCTCCTCATCATCCCTCTCCTTTTCTATCCCCCTTTCTCTCCTCCTCACATCCCCTTCCTTTTTATTCATTCCCCCTCCCTTATCACCTCCTTAGTCCCATCTCTCTCTCTCCCCTCCCCCCCTCTCCTTCCTCTGTTCCATTCCGCTTTCTATTCCATCGAGGGAAACATCCACATCCATCCCTTGCCTCCACTTTCGCGGTGCTCTTGCTCGTGCGGCAGATAGAAAGGGGTGAAACGGCGAAGAGGGAGAGGTGGGTAAGTGGGATGTCTGGAAATCTCATCAGCGAAACTGAATACGTTTCACTTGTGCCAGATCTTACCCTCTCTCTCTCTCACTACCATCTAAATCGGCGTGAAGAGCGCACTCCGGCTGCTACGCGTATATTTGCACCTCGTCTTCCAATGCACTCATCTCGGGTTCCCCTCGCTCTTTCTCCACCCCCTCCCCCTCCCCCCCGCCCCGCCAATCCACGCACTCCCCCCCTCTCTCTCTCCCATCCTCTCCGTACCTCCTTTTTAACACCTCACGGCCTTTTCATTTTTCATTTACTTTTTTCCGTCTCTCTTTTCCTCGCTCTATTCATTATTGTATTTCTATTATCTAGGGTTTTCGCATGTTTTTTCCACCCCCCTCTTCTCTTCGCGGGTGTTTTCCAGCGTGTTTTTTTACTGGGTTGGCCATGCCTGTCTCTACCTGGGTTTTTACCACAAATATTATATCTTTATTAGAAGCTTGTCTAATGTGTAATTTGGTATTTATTGTTCTATTCTCGTTTTATTTATTTGACGTAACTTTTCTTTTGCTCCAGTTCTGTTTATTTATATATATATACTTATTCATGTTAATATGGTCTCAATTTCGCCCTGAAAATAAAAACATTTATCTCCCTCGCCTCCATCTCCCCCCTCTCCTCCCTCCCCCCTCTCCCTCCTCCCCCCCTCTCCCTCCCTCCCTCCCCCTCTCCCATTCCCTCTCTCTCTCTCTCTCTCTTCCGCTCACTTCAATAAGCGCATGCTTCGATAACTTTCACTCTCTCTCCAAATCTCTTTCCCTAACCTCCTCAAAACTATTCATCTCTTCCTTTATCTTCTACTCTCCTCCAACATATTACAGGAACTTTCTCTAAGCTATCTCTACTTTCTCCATCTCTTTATCATATTGGAAAGCAAGATACCATATTTCTATCCCTGAAATTGATTTTAATAACGGGAAATAAATCGCTATGGAAAATTGAAAGGTAAACTTGGGTATATTCAAAATATATGGAGAGAGAGAGAAGAAATAGGAATTGATGGCAAAGTAGTGAATTATGAGGATTTAAAGATATGGGAATGAAACTAAAACACAATCGAGAAAAATGAAAGATAACTGGATTTATTATGTATACTATACTTATAAGCACGATTCAAATACTATGGATGCAAAAGAAGAAGAGAAAGAGAAGCATTCAACTAGTAGACAGCTTGTAAGAGATTAAACTATTGACGAAGAGGTAATTAGGCACTTGTTTGTACATGTCTACGGACAATGGTAACGCTTAATACAGTTGCCTCACTGTTAATCGAAAGTCTATAAATTAAATTTTTCGCTGTAACTTATGTTAGATGTTTTGTAGTTCTAACTTTTTGTAACACAAAGGTTTTGTCCTCCCCTTGCATAAAAATCTTAGAAGGTCGCCTGTATATTGTTATTCTTGCCTTTCTCCTTCATTATTTGCATTAATCTCATCTTTCCCATTATTCATCTTCCAAACCTAAAGAGAAAACATTTTTTTCCCCCGCTGATGACCCTCACTCTAATGGAAGAAAAGATTTATCGCTCCTAATTTTCCACAACCAAAAATTATTATCCAGCTCTCATATTGTTCCTTATTTTCTTATTATTTCTCTTACTTGAATATTTTTTCATCCTCTCCCTCCCTCCTTCCTTCATTCTTTCCTCTCTCTCTCTCTCTCTATTGAGATCCCATATCACTCTTTTATCTCTCAAACTACTCTATTATAACTTTATAATAACTTCTTCCGTCTCTTTTACTTACGCCACCACATCCCTCCAATTTTTCTAAATAATAATCTATCCCAATCCTCCATCTTGATTACCTCATTTGCGTCTTGTAACTTCCCATCCTGTCTTTCGCGTTTTCCCTTCGCCTAATCCTAAACGGTTCGCGTCTCCTTCCCTTTCTCCGAACATTTTTATCAGCGCCGCGCGCACTGTACGCATAATTTATCGGTCACCCCTTTCTTCCGATCGTGCTAATCTCTTTTATCCTCTCCTCCCACCCGCCATCTCCTCCTCCTCCTTTGCGTCCGTTACGGGAGGATGCAAGAAACGGGGTAGAGGGGGGTGGAGGGAGGGGGGAGGGAGGGGGGGAGGGAGGGGGGGAGGGGAGGGGGGAGGGAGGGGGGAGGGAGGGGGGGAGGGATTGGGTTGGTTGTTGTTAGCGAGGAGGAGGTGAAAGGGGACCGCCCTCCTTGCATGGCGACGCCACTCCCACCTCTTGTCCATCACGAACGCGCGCTATAGAACTCTCGATGATGCGTTTTTCATCGCTCACGACCATCAGCCAGCCGCCCTTCTATAGACCAATTTTCCGGAG